>OZ014523.1:234419955-236819955 GCA_963966055.1 Lathyrus aphaca
TGTTGTTGTTGAGAATACAATGGTTGTTGTGGAATTGGAGCTGGGATGGTAACAGCTGCTACTGACCGGTGAGCATATTGAGGCCTGCCCCTACTAGTATGAATGGAATTCGTTTCACCTGCCCTCCGGGATCCCGCAAAAGTTTTTCTGGGATTGCTGGAAGCACTTGCACCACTGTCGGAGATTTTGCCCATCTTCAAGAGATTTTTGCCCAGCAAAACTGGTAGAGGAAAAAGCAGCCAGCGTATCAATATAAGTCCCTTTCAATGTGTTCATGAACATGTCAGCCATTTCCCTCTCTGACATGGGTGGTTGGACAGCAGCAGCAAGTTGTCTCCATCTTTGAGCATAATCCCGGAAGCTCTCTCTAGAAGACTGAGACATTCCCATTAGAAGAGTTCTATTGGGAGCCATGTCCAGGTTGTACTGATATTGCCGGATGAAAGCTTCGGCCAAATCCTTCCAACATCTTATGGTGGCTCTAGTCAGGTGCGAATACCATTCTCTCGAAGCTCCAGTCAGACTGTCCTCAAAGTAGAACATCCATAACTTTTCATCCATAGTATAAGCCTTGAGCATACCCAAGAAATATTGCAGATGAGTGCGAGGACAGGAGGTACCATTATACTTCTCAAAGCATGGGGGTTTGAATTTGTGGGGAATTCTCACCCCATCTACTAGGCCCATGTCCATCACATCGAAGCCCAAAGAATTATGAGATTCCAAAGATCTTAACTTTTCAGCAATCTCATCCAATCTTCTATCATATACCTCATCTCCATCCCCTATGACGGTAAACTGTTCTTCTTGGGGATCCTCTTGCAGGATTCTTCCCCCAGCAGCATTACCTTGACCATTTCTTGGGATGTTAACCTCTGGATTCAGATGGGGTCCATACTCTGGTGGATCAATACGAGGCTTCTCCCGTTCATTGTTGCTATTTTGTGATTAAAGGGGTAGTGTCGTACTCGACGGGATCCACACTTGAAAGTTTGTGATTAAAGGGGTAGTGTCAGTGCTATTTTGTGTGCAAAAGCTGGAAAGAATGCGAGTGTCAGTGCAAAAGAAATGTGAAGTGAAGTAAAAGAGTGTCAGTGTAAGGAAAGAATGCAAAGCTCAATACTATGAGGCTTAAAGAATAATACTGGAAGAGGGGGGAATATACATAGACTTTTGTTCGATAACTGTTAAGTTATGCCTACGTATCCTCTCGTACAATGAGGAAGTCAGAACACCGTAGTTCGACTCAAAGAGACTAACAGATAAATTGACTTGATGAACTGCTTGCTTGTCTATGCTCAAGTGTATGACCTGTCTGGCTCAGGTGCAAACTGTCTTGCATTAGACGGAAGAAGCGAGTTCTCGTTTGTGAGTGAATGAGGTGAGAAAAGAATCCCGGAGGAGACGATTATTGTTTGTTTTTGATATTTTCAATCTTTTATTGCTTTTGGAGGTTTGTCATAAGTCAATGAGCTTACGCCTAAACCAAGGTTTAGTAAACTCATCACATCCTCCCTTTGATTAGGGGTAATGAGAATACCTTAAGTATGAAGTAAACACCTCACACTTAATCACCATGATGTAGGATTAAGATCATTAGCCTACTTGCACTTATTTAGATGTTTTTGGAGTTTTTTGTTTAGTGTTAAGTAATGAGTTTAAGCCATAATCAAGGATTTAATGGACCCATTACACCATCCTAATAGAAGGATAATAGATGAGAACATTTAAGCTGAGGAAGGCTCCTCAACTTAATCCATGATTAGGGATTAACCTCATGACAAAACAAAGCCTTTATTAAAGTGAATTTTAGTTAATGGTAAGATTAAGAAATGAATTTTATGGTTTGTAAGACAACTTGAGGGGGACTTGTCCATTAACACTAGGGTTAGTCCTTCTTAACCAATTAAGGAAGAAATAGAACCCTAATGCAAGGCCCAAGTTACAAGCTTGATGTCTTAGTGATTATTAGATGGATTTATGAAAGGGGTTTAAACACATTAAGGTTTTAACACTTAGGATTAAAGTTATACACTCCATCCTAATAGAAGGATACAGGCATAACCCTAATCACAAAGCCTTAAAACCTTTAAGGTTTAGTCCTTGATTATGAGATGAGAAGAGGATACACAAAGATGACACAAAGGTAAAGCTAATGGGGGACTAATAAAACCATAATTGTGATCATGCTTGGGTGTTCCTAGGGTTTATGAGGCTTGCAAGAGATCTTCAAGGAAAAGCCACCATGGAAGAAGCAGGATGAATGGAAGAGAAGCAGAAAGAAGCAAGTCAACTTACTTCACTTAAGAAGATGAGTTGCTTGAAGAAACAAAGTGGGGAGGGAGAATGAATGAGCAAGCTCACTCTAATACAAAAATATAATGCAACAATGAATGCATAAGAGAGATGAGAAGAGGTTGTGAGAAGTGAAGGCAAATTCACTTCTCAAACACTTACCACCTGAAAAGTTAGCAAAAGGAGATGAAATGAAATGAAAATGAGATGAAATGCCAAAATGAAAGCCAAAGTCAAAAGCATACCAAGATGCAAATGATGCTAATAGATGATGCAAATGGATGTCATGAGATGTGGATGATCATACAAGCAATGAAGATGCAAATGATACATGAAAGGAGGCATGAAAGTTCATGAATGCATATGACATCAAATGAAAACAAAAGCATGGAAAATGGATGATGCAATGATCAAACATGATTCTAATATGTCCTAAGATGTCTCATATGTCATTTGGATGTACAAAAAGTTATGGTAAGTTCATGTATGCAAGCTTATGAGGAATGAATGCAAATGAAGGCAAAAATTAGGGTTTATGTACAAGATGCAATGCAAAATTCAAAATCAGAAGCAAAACATGAAATAAAAAATTGAAAATGGAATCAAAGGTACCCTAAACCTATACAAGTTCATTGCCCAAAGGGGAAGGTCTGAAGCTAAACCCGAAGCGACTTATGATTTTCCTAAGTTTGCTAGGGTTTTAAGGGTGATACTAAAGGTAAAATGCAAAACAAATTAGAAATGAAAGATAAATTCATGCCAATTTTATCCTAGAAACTACATGATATGTGGAATGAAATGCAAAAAGAATCACTATCAAACCCTTCATGGTTAGGCAGAAAATATTTTTCTAAGTTAGGGTCAAAAATATTGATTTTTAAGAACCCTAAATCCAAAGAAAATGTCAAAATGGATCAAGAACCAAAAAGAAATTTGTATGTATGGTTTGATAATGTCTCTAAATGTATCAAGATGCAATGTGATTTTTTGGTGATTTTTAGAAACTTAAACGGTATTTTAATTAATTAATTTTCATTAATTAATTAAAATAAACATTTAAATATTTTAAAAATACAAATTTTATGCTAAAAAATAAAATGAAAATTATTTTGAATGAAAATGCAAGAGAAAATATTTTTTAGGATTTTTTTGCTATTTTAAATAAATGTTGTAAAATTAAATGGGAAAAATGAGATGAAAATTAAATAAAATAAAAGTAAACACATCTAATGGTCTGGATTCAAGGCTGAGGATTTTAAGTCGACCACGCGCGAGATCCTAGGGTCAATATTCAAATTCATTTAATCCTAATTAATTAAATAACTAATCCTGATTAAATGTTAATGAGCTAATCTCCACCCTCCATCTCACGCGGGAAACTGAAATCCAAGGGCCCTCATTCAAACACTGCCCTAACCCTAATTAGACACGTAATGACTTTCAGGTGGCCGGAGAAGACATCCGGTCATCTTCTCCGGCCACACCCTCCCTGAGAAAATCCCTAACTTCACCCTAGGTCATTTCTGGAGCTCAAAAGCTCCAGATCAAACCCTCTCACCTCCCTGAGCACGAATATGACCTCAAAACAAATTTCTCATTACTCACAAACAAGATTCGATGAAAAGATCAAAAATGGAAAAAATTTCAGACAATCAGCAAATACTCAATACTTGATCATTTTTAAAATTACAAGGTGCAGTGTGATCAGTGGAGCATGGGGAGCAATCTAAGAACTTAAAAAGAGATTTCTGGAAAAAAGTTTGAAGAGGTTACCTGAGCTTTGAACCTTGCAACTTTGGGCTTTCTGGACCTTTTCTTTATGCAAAATCACTCCCTTTGGCCTCCGGATGAAGCTTCAATGCTTGAAAAGCTTTGAGAGTGGCTGGTTTATGAGATTACACTTCAACTGGCCAAGAATCGTGCTTTTTGTATGGGGTGTTCTTGGCTGGTTTAAAGGTTTCTTTGTGGTCAGTGAGTGATTTTGAGATCAATGGTGAAATTGGTTTGAAGATTGAGTGAGTGAGCTGAGAGATTCGATGGGTTTTGCAAGTTGGGGAGTTTTTGAGAACTTGAGCAATCTGAGATTTTAGGCCTGTGTTTGTTGTGTTATGAGATGTGTTTGATCCACATAACAAGTTGTGATAGGTCAGAGAGTGGGTGGTGGCCTATGGTGATTGGTATGGGCAAGTTGCCAAAATGTCAAAAGTTTTGTACTTGAGGTATGGGCACTTGTGCAGATGGCTTTTTGGCTTGTCTTGGTTCAGCTGAGATCAAGGATGTCCATGGAATTGGTTTTGAGGCAATTCAGCAAGTTGAATGAAGTTTGTGGGTGATTTTGCAATTTGTGAAGGTTTTGGCCCCTTTTGAAATACTTGATGATCAAGGCATGAAACTTAAGAATTTCTTGGGAAATTCTGAAATATAGGTCATGTATGATGTTTGTGTAATGGTTAGAAGTCAATTAGAGATCACAAATTGCCTTGGCATGAGTTTTTGCAAGTTTCCCTCTTTGGTGCATAAGTGAAATTTTGTGATTTTTCCCAACTTTGCAAGGCCATGACTTGAGTTCTATGATGAATTAGATCAAGTTCTTGCACTTTTTGAAAAGGGAATGATCCAATCTACAACTTTCATGACCAAGAATTTTTCATTTGAAGCATTTTTGCATCAAAAAGAGGAGGTTGAAAAACTTTCCCAAAATGGCAAGTTTGCATTACAAGTCACTTTCCCAAAATGACAACTTTGCAAATGGCTTGAAATTATTCAATTTTGTGAACTTCTAACTTCTTCTAAGATCAAATAAAGATCATATGCACCCAAAATGATGGAGAAGACCCTTTGGTTGGATGATTGGGGGCCTCAGATGCCCTGATTTTGCACTGACTTGTTCAAGAAGTCATCTATTGATCAGATGCCTTCCCCATTGAATTTCTTCATAAAAATTGGTATGCATGATCCTCACATCACATAGAGACCAATAGAAACAAGAATGACCAAAAAATTTTGAGTTATGGCCTCTGAAACCAAAACCCTAATTTTAGGTCATCTGTGCAGTTAAGCTTGGCTCTGCTTCCATGCCTTTCTCAGTTCTTGTGATTTTCTGACTTTTTGATCTTGGGAGGGTATAATATGATGCTTGAACATACATGGACCCTCTTGAGATGATTGAAGACCTTTGGAATTGCTCAGGTAGCCCTTGGATTGCTCAGATCACAAACCCTAGATGCAGATGACTTTGAACCAATGCAGTGAAGCAAAAATGCAATATGAGATGATATGATTGAACTTATGCAAATGAAAAGATCACAAGCCAATGAGTGAGGGCAAATTTGGGGTGTCTACACCCATGTTTGCGATAATGGTGTTAATTCCCAAAAATGGAAAGAGCATTGCATGTCATCACATATTTTGCATATATTTGCATTAATTCAAGTTACATGAGAAGCTCATTCCAACTATCTCTTTCCTTCAATTATCTATTGATCGTCAAGTTGTTTCCTCAACACAAATAGAGTTTTCGTCATATTAAGAATGGATAATCAAGAGCAACACAATATTGAATTCAAGGTAGAAATTGATAAGTTAAAGGTCATTATGACCAAGCTCACTGGAATGATGCAAGCTCTAATTGTTATAGGAGAACCACCTTAGAGAACTGTGATCTATGAAATCTCAATTGCTACTGTTAACCCTCCACTGATTCAGCAACCAGTTTCTACTTGGCCAAAATTCAGGTTACCTCCAAATTACTCGCCACCCTTTGCAACTACTCCAATTGTTGGCCCATCTATTTTTCCAGTCTTTTCAGCTCCGGTACCCACTGAACCTCATCCTGTTGTGCATATTTTTACTCAAGCTACTTACGAGAATTCTCATTTCGTGTACCATGTTATTGGTCCACAAGTCAAAAGTCATGGTGAACCTGGAAACATTGATGAAGTTAGAGAGCAATGTTTAACTCTTGAGAAGAAAATAAGGGTTGTAGAAGGCAATGATGTCTTTAGTGCTGCCACAACGGACATGTGTTTGAGAAATACAAGGGGAACACATGTCCCAAAAGCCACTTCATTATGTATGTAGCGGTAAAAAGATGAGTGTAAGCTATCGGTTAACTTAACTCAAAGTAAACAGAGTCGTCACCGCGCTTTTATTTTATTCCAAGAGGAAAAGGAAAAAAGAGCGAATAAATCCTAATGAATCTAAAAGCAAAAAGCTAAAGAAACACAATAGAGAAACAGGTAAGGGGATAGGTTACACAATGGGAAGGTTTTACGCACCCAAAATGTCCGTGGTACTCCACAGGAGCCCTTTGAAAAATTTATTGCTTTTGGTTTGAAAATCGTTTGTAAAATGTGAGTGGAGGGATGAGAAAAGAATTATTTTTTTTAATATTTTTGTGTTTGGAGAGGTTTACCACCTCATGCCTACGTACCCACAAAGTGCAATGCAAGATCAAAACCCCGTAGTTCGTGGTAAAAATAGTGAAAAGGGTGGGTTATGATTCATTTTATTAAGTGAAGAGAATTTGTCATCTTCAAGTGGATAGTCAAACAAATCTACCATGAGAATGAAGGCATGGACTCATACATCATTATGGAGAGGGCGCCAACTCGGATAAAATCGACCCCCACAAATGACAAGAGACTCAATTACATCAAACTACAACCATGGAGATTGAGAGACTTGCACCCGACTAAAGAATAATAACTCATAATCGGCATTTTTTAAATAAAACAAACAAAAGTGCACCAAGGCACAAAACAATTTGAATGAGTTTGGTTCTTTTTATTTTTTAAATTAAAGTCAAAATGATTAAATTCATTGATTTTTAAAGAGAAAAGAAAAAGGTAAAATTCACTTGACAAATATCAAGGTTTTGTTTATTACAGAGGTGATGATTTGAAAAAAAAGAATCCTTTGAAAAAGGGAGATGATTTTGAAAATTAAAGAATGGGAGGAGATGAAGGGACTATCCTAAAAAAAAGGAGATGAAGGAAGAAAGATCTAACCGAACTTGATGATACTTTCAAATATGTGCATAAGAGTTCTATCCTTATAAGCTAGCAAATGGCCAAATAAAGGCAAGCTCCAATCTTCACGAAGGTTAAGGCAAAAGAAAAGGTATCCTAAAATCTAAGTCCAACACTTCCATTCCAATGCCAAGGATAGTAACCATTAGTCCAAAATTAAGATCACAATTTTTTTAGAAATTTAATCCTTTATTAATATTTTATGTCCAAATGGATAAAAAGAAAATCACACAAACAAAATAAGGACAATAAAAATAAACATGATAATGGATGAATAAAGCATAATAAAGCATATAAAAAATAAAAACAATTAAAGTGCAAGAAATAAAAAAAAACAATTAAAGTGCAAAAATCTAAAATATTAGTATAGTAGTAATATAATAATATTTACATAATAATATTGGTATGGTGAATTTAATCAACCACAGCCAAAACTGTAACCAAAACCGAAAGGCAACCGAATCCGCTTAGCATCTTACACTATAGCGATTAATCAAGGCAAATCGAACCGAATTCAATGAAATTTGAAAGGCGATTGGGAGACCCAAAGCACCTACGCATCAAACATTCATAAGTCTCGATTCTTAATGCAATATGATTAACCACTTTGGGATTACGCGATCAACAAGAGATCCGGTCCACGAAAGTGCAAGTACCCAATTAGATTATTATTCTGAAGTCGGGACACATTTTGGTCTATGTTAAGCAATTGCCGAGTAATTTACGAAGTAATTACCCTACAAATGAGGTCGGCCACTACCAATTAAGGTGGAAAATATTTGTGCTAATACATGTTAGATAAATGATATAATGAATCATCCTCCGAAAACATGCCACACTAAAAGAAAAAAATGGTAACGGTCTAATCTTAATCGAGATTTAACATTAATTTATCAAAAACAAACTATCACAATCCCAAAGTATGGATAATGATCCAAATGATCATACATCCATAGATTTGAAATAAAGACGATTAAACTCTTTGAAAATAAATAATCTTCGAATCGGAGATCTCATCGACCAAAAGAAAAAATAAGAAAAAGATGAAGAGAAATATGGATTTAAATTTATAATCCATAAAAAAAAAGTACTAAAAATATTTTTAAAACTCTTTTCAAAAATTATTTTCCAAAGTTCAGAAATCAATAGAAAAAATTAGAGAACAAAACAATTTAAAAGAACAAAAAAAATGACATTAAAGAAAATTAAAAAAGAATAAGAAGAAAGGAGGTAAAAAGGAACAAATGTGTGGTGATAATAGTATTGGACTTAAATTTGTTCTTAAGCCCAAAACTAACACCAATTTTATGAAATAAAGATAAATAAATAAAAAAAGAAAAAAAAAGGTCTTCTTCTTCTTCATTGTGCAAACCGTATAAACACACACAAACAACACCATCCTTCAATTTTTGAGTTCCGAAAAATATGAGCGACGGAGCATAAGTCATATACCGTTGCGATCGTGAGACAGAGAGCATTTCAAATATGCAATTATAATTAACAGAGGATGCAAGAGTAGAGAGAAATAGAGCTCCGAATAACCGACGAAAATTTTCAACTACCTTCAAAACTCAAAGCAAGACTCCTCTTCAACTTCTAATCCATTCCTCTTGTTGTTTTTTGAAGAATTCCACTCTTGGAAATAATTTTTGATGAAGATTTGAAGAATTTAGTGAAAAATTTTCTTGAAGCTTTAATGGAGTTTTTGGGTGTTTTGGAGTATTTGTGCAGAATTTTTGGAGGCTCTTCAAGCTTGAATTTGAATTTTGAGCTCTATTTATAGAATTTTGGAGTAAATTTGAGTGAAAAAAGTTGATTGTGTTTTGGATCTTTTTCTTGATTTTTTGGTTCAATGGTTTTCACATGTGCTTGCTGAATTTTTTTTTTTTTGCGTTTCATTTGATATTGATCTGCGTTTTATTCCATGCGTTTTCTACAAGATTTGTGCATAATGTTGCTAGATCTCTTCCCTTGCGTTTTGCATATGACTTTGCTGTGTTTTGAGTCCAATAGCAGATGCGTGAACTTTTGTGTGGCTTGGCTAATGACGTGGATGTTACTTGTGGTTTACAAAATTATGTAGCAAGTGGCTTCTAAGTATTTCTTTTTCTTTGTATTTATTTTTTCAATCTATTTGCAAAAACGGATGCAGGCTAGGATTACTTTATTGATGTGGCTAGTAATGATACTGATAAAACAAAAGCTTGTTGACTATATTGAAGCTTTGTTATCTTTTTTTTCATTTATTTTATTTAATTGATGATGAATATTAAATTGGGTATTTAAAAATGTAAAATAGAAATATGGACAATAATTCGAAATAGATGGATAGAAAATAATTGGATAATGGAAATATGGATGAGTTAAAAAATGGTAATCTAGAAAAATGTATGAATCAGATAATGGACGAAATGATGATTTTTATTTTAAGCCCATAACCAAAATTTGAATTTTTCCACACGCCCGATGAATGAAACCACCCACAAGCCACTGAACAAATCGCCACTGAAACCATGATCATCCACCTTTACTTTCTCTGAATTTTTTCAAATATATCTGAATCATTCTCTGGAAAATAAATCCACAGATGAACTGATGACCACTCAATCAAGACAATCTGGATCACACTTCTCACAAACCACATCTCAATAAACCAGAGAATTTTCGCACACACCACAACTTATCATTGAATATGCACCGCCTGAGAAACAACCAACGACACAAATAATTTGCAGTTGAAAAATCTCCTGATAGTTTGACCAAGATTAAGTCAAACTTCCATCTGAATCGGATCATAACTGAACAACCACATTTGAAATTAAAGCACTGTCGGCCTTTGAAAACCCTGCAACTCCTGAAAGCACAATGAAGAAGAAGAAGAAGCGAACTAAAATATAATTTTGGATTTTGGTTAGTGATTAATAAACATAAACAAATATAAAGAAAATAAAAAAACAATAGCAATGGTGATCCCCTGTGAGGCACAAACCTACACCCGAGAAGAACCGAGAAACTAGTGCGATCTTGTTTGTATGCAAGATGCATATGAAATGCGAAGAAATCTTAGGGAAAAAATTAGGGTGTTACAGCTGCCCCTATTTAAGTTTCTTCAAATTGGAGATATGAAGATTGACATCTTCATCTCTACAAGATGGGAGAGACTTAAATATAGAAAACCCAATTTTTGTCTTAAGAGAACATGATATGATATGAATATGATATGATATGTAAACCCAAGATCTCTGTGGAGAAAATATGACCACCAGAGGAAAGCAAAAACTTGGGGACATAGAAGAAAATCCCACTGGGGAAACAACATACAACATGAGAGTTCACCAGGAAAATAAATCACTGGATAGTTGACTCAACTTGGAAAAAAATGATATAATCAAGGTAAAAGGTTTAACAAGGAAAAGAAAACACTCTGCCATAGAATATCAACCAAACAAAGTATTCATGTCCAAAAAATGGATGAATACTGAGTTGGGAAAGAATCATCAAGTACATGTTTACTGGGTAGGAAATATAAGGGACTCAACAATCGATTTACTGGATAGAAGCAAAACAAAGAGGGATAACTTCTACTACCTTTTTACTAGGTAGGAAAATGATCAACTACCTAATTTACTGGGTAGGAGCATGATCAACTACCTGCTTTACTGGGTAGGAGCTCAAGCAAAGGAAAATAACTTCTATTACCTTTTTAATAGGTAAGAAGAACTCTCGACTATCGGATTTACTGGGTAGGAGTACAAGTAAAAGAGCTTGATTAATTTGGTAATATTACCCACTATCGAATAACTGGTAGCTTAATTCCAAAGTAATATACTCAAGCTGGAGAAAACGTTGCCCACTATCAAACAATGATAACTTAATTCCAAAGCAATATTACTCACAAACGGGGACCAAAGTTCAATCCAAGAACAAATTGGAGAGAAACGGTCAAACGAGACTCATCCCGAGAAGGAAATATCTCAATTGGGGAAATTCCATCCAGATAATAAACTGGGGAGGAAATTGAATCAAAATCATCCACGAGAAACAAACTCAGTGAGGAATTAGAAAGGATAAACACTTTCTGCTTAAGGGTTGATACTCTAAACTTGAGAGGAAGACAACACACACACTATATGGGGAAAATCCACACCAAAGAGCGGAGAACAATGATAAAATGCAAGCAAATGATGATATGCTTATGCGTATGAAAATGCATATGAATATGCTGACAAAACAGACATAAAGATAAGAAACGGGTGACATGAACACCACAATAACCAGATACTCGGCTAATCCCAAGGCAATAATGCGGGGAATCACGCTTGAGGTTCAAATTGCCATCCTGCAGGGGAACATTAAAAGTCATCAAAGGAATAAAATCCTACTACAAAGCTTAACTCAATACTGAGAAAAAATCTTCTAGGGATCCAATCCACAAAGCAATCTTCAAAAAATCTGTAAAAGGATAAATTCCACTATGAGAGGATAACATGTTGGAGAAACACCAACCGAACAAAATCATCCATTCTTTGGGGAAAGAGGGAAATGTCCCTGTTAAACTCTGATGGGTACAAATATCTTCATAACTCCGTTTGAGGAAACAAGATAAATATCTACCAGTGATGCTAATAAAGCATAATCTACTGGAGCATCAAACATCAAATCTGCATAAGGATATCACCCTGCCGAGGAAAGGTAATAATCTGCTAAGGATGGGGGAAAAGCTCCCACAATCCTTTCGACAAAATTATTCTTGTTAAGAATCAAACTTTGCAAGGAATAATCTTCATACCACTCCCGTTCCGCTTGGGGAAAGAGCATAAGACCTGCTGAAAATCACATAGGAACCTGCTGACTACTAACACATGCAGACCTATTGGGAATCTATGGGAAAGATCTATGGAGATCATTCATCACTGAAAATTCCGGAATTGCTGACCCACATGGGGATACCAGAAGTTAAAATCACATCCAAAATACAATTACAAGGGATTTTAAATCAATACCCATCACCGGGTGAAAGAAAACCTCTTAAATGACTGCCATATCAATACTTCTGCTCAAGGATGCAACTAACTCAAATTGAGGAACAAGAACTCGGTTGAGAATTCCCAATGTTTCTCAAGTTAAAGATAACTTGCTGAGGAAGAGATCAAAACTCAGCTGGGGATTCCTAAAAACATCCCTTCCAACAATTCTTCTGGGGAAGACATTGGAACTCAAACTAAGAAAATTCATACCATCCTCGCTCATGCTTGTTGTTGGGGAACAAAACATCATTAACATCAAGATGCCAAGACTAATCAGGAATTTCACATGGATACAACCGAATCAAACCCTACTTTGGGAGAGACAGGTTACACACATCTAGACTTTACCATCCTTGGAGTCACTATTGATATCCTTTCTTTGTTCATATATCAAAAGAAAAATGTTTTTATAATCTTCAAAGATTAAATTTATTAAATTTGTTTCAAAAATCAACATCAACAATAAAATGAAATATTGTAAACAAAAACAATATAAAGAGTTGCAAACAATTGGATAAAAGCTCAAATTCATTGATAGAATGGTAGTCAGCAAATGGCATGACTCCATGGATCATTACAAGTTTGAAAAATGGTAAATACATGGAAAAGGGCTACATTGAAATACAATGATCACTATTCTCCCTATCAACTTTGAACTCCACTGTGTCCGAAACTTCAGTCAAGGATGAGTGAATAAGAATCTTTGATGGGAAATTCTTCTGAGGGATAGAATCTGAAATCCTCAGTCATTTCAAGTGATCCAGTCTGTCGACGCAGTTACTTGCCATGATCCCTAACTTTTGCCTAGATTTCCCTTTCGGGTTTTCAATCTACCGGGATGATTATTTCTGTTTATGTCTCTAATTTTTGCCTGGACCGCCCTTTCAGGTTTTCAATCCACCGAGACGCTCATTTTTGCCTAAGCCGCCCTTTCGAGTTTTCAACTTAGCAAGCTGTTCTTTTATTTTTTAGACGAAGTATTTCTTGACTGCATCCGCATTCATAGGACGAGTGATCTCCTCACCATCCATAGTTGCAAGAATTAATGAACCGCCAGAGAAGGCTTTATTTACAACATATGGGCCATCATAGTTCAGAGTCCACTTGCCCGAGAATCTTTAATGAAAGACTAGATCTTTTTGAGCACGAGGTCGCCTTCTCTGAATACACGAGGTTTGACCTTCTTGTCAAAAGCTTTCTTCATTCTTTGCTGATATTCTTTTTTCCTCAATCAAATTCAACTGGTCAAATGTACTCTGACACCATTCAGCCTCAGTCAACTTAGCTTCCATCAGAACTCTCATTGATGGGATCTTGACCTCGACGGAGAGCACTGCTTATGTACCATAAATAAGTGAGAAAGGGGTTGCTCCTGTTGAAGTGCAGAAAGATGTATGATACCCATGCAAAGCAAAAGGGAGCATCCCATGCCAGTCTTTATATGTCACAATCATCTTCTGAATGATCTTCTTAATGTTCTTATTCATAGCTTCAACAGCCCCATTCATCTTCGGTCTATAAGGAGAAGAATTATGGTGTTGAATCTTGAATTCTTCACAAAGCTCTTTCATCATCTTATTAATCAAGTTCAAACCATTATCAGTAATGATTCTATTCGGAACACCATATCTACAGATAATGTTATTCTTGATAAACCGAACCACAACTTGATTGGTCATATTAACATACGATACTGCTTCCACCCACTTGGTGAAGTAGTCAATTGCCACAAGAATAAAACGATGTCCATTCGAAGCCTTGGGTTCAATCATACCAATCATATCAATTCCCCACATAGAGAAAGGCCACAGGGAAGAAATTACATTGAGATGAGTTGGTGGCACATGAATCTTATCAGCATACACTTGGCACTTATGGCATTTTTTCACATACTTGCAACAATCAGATTCCATTGTCAGCCAATAGTAACCTGCTCTCAACATCTTTTTAGCCATTTCATGCCCATTAGCATGAGTTCCAAAAGATACTTCATGAATTTATTTCATTAACATGTCTGCTTCGTGTCTATCCATGTGTCGCTCCCACCAGATGAGGCTAAGTCAAATGGGGTACAGACGCAAACGGTCGGCGAAAGGAGAAGAAATGAATAGAGTCGCCAGCTAGGCATTTTTATCCCGAAGGAAAGGTAATGCTGCATAAACCTAGAAAAATACGGATAAGACGGTTGCGAACCAGAGAAACTGAGAAAGGGGGTTGGTTACAACCTGGGAAGGTATTAGCACCCAGATTGTCCGTCGTACTCGACGGGATCCACACTTGAAAGATTTGTGTTTTAAAGGGGTAGTGTCAGTGCAATTTGTGTATCAAAAGCTGGAAAAGAATGCAAGTGTCAGTGTAAAATAAATGTGAAGTGTATAAGAGAAGTGTCAGTGTAAGAACAAGAGTGCAATGCTCAAGAATATGAGGCTTAAAGAATAATGCTGGAAAGAGGGGGAATATACAGAGACTTTTGTTCAATAACTGTTAAGTTATGCCTACGTATCCTCTCGTGCAATGAGGAAGTCAGAACACCGTAGTTCGACTCAAAGAGACTGAAAGATGAATTGACTTGTGAACTGCTTACTTATATATGCTCAAGTGTATGACCTTTCTGGCTCAGGTGTAAACTGTCTTGCATTAGACGGAAGAAGCGAGTTCTCATTTGTGAGTGAATGAGATGAGAAAAGAATCCCGGAGGAGACGATTATTGTTTGTTTTTTGGTGTTTTCAATCTTTTATTGCTTTTTTGTGTGTTTGTCATAAGTTAGTGAGCTTAAGCCTAAACCAAGGGTTAGTAAACTCATCACATCCTCCCTCATATTAGGGGTAATGAGAATACCTTAAATGTGGAGTAAGCACCTCACACTTAATCACCCTGATGTAGGATTAAGATCATTATCCTACTTGCAATTATTTAGATGTTTTTTTGTTGTTTTTGTTTAGTGTTAAGTGATGAGTTTAAGCCATAATCAAGGATTTAATGGACACATTACACCATCCTAATAGAAGGATAATAGATGAGAACATTTAAGCTGAGGAAGGCTCCTCAACTTAATCCATGATTAGGGATTAACCTCATGACAAAACAAAGCCTTTATTAAAGTGGATTTTAGTTAATGATAAGGTTAAGAAATGGATTTTATGGTTTGTAAGACAACTTGAGGAAGACTTGTCCATTAACACTAGGGTTAGTCCTTCTTAACCAATTAAGGAAGAATTAGAACCCTAATGCAAGGCCCAAGTTACAAGCTTGATGTCTTGATGATTATTGAGTGGATTGATTAAAGGATTTAAACACATTAAGGGTTTAACACTTAGGATTAAAGTTATACACTCCATCCTAATAGAAGGATGCATGCATAAGCTTAATCACAAAGCCTTAAAGCCTTTATGGTTTAGTCCTTGATTATGAGGTGAGAAGAGAAGACTCAATGATGACACAAATGTAAAAGCTAAATGGGGGACTAATCAAACCCTAATCATTATCATACTTGGAGATCCTAGGGTTTGTGAGGCTTAAGAGGGAAAGAAATCTTCAAAGAGCCACCAAGGAGAGAAGCAGATGAAAGGAGGAAGGAGCAGAGAGAAGCAAGACAACTTGCTTCACTTAAGAAGACAAGTTTCTTGAAGAAAGAAAGTAAGAGATGAACATGAATGAGCAAGCTCACTCTAATACAAAGATAAAATGCAGCAAAGATGCAAGAGAGATGAGAAGAGATTGTGAGAAGTGAAGGCAAATTCACTTCTCAAAACAACTTACCACCTGAAAAGTTAGCAAAAGAAATGAAATGCAATGCAAATGAGATGAAATGTCATGATGCAAGACAAAGTCAGAAGCATATTCATGATGTTAATGATGCTAAGAGATGATGCAAACACATGACAAGAGATGAGAGTGATCAACAAGCATAAGGATGCAAATGAGGCATGCTTTGAACCATAAAGATTCATGAATGCTTATGAAATGAAATGAACATATAACATGTCAAAGGAATGATGCAATGATCAATCATGGTTCTAATATGTCCTAAGATGTATTATGAATCATGTGGATGCACAAAATGTCATGGAAAGTTATTGAATGCAAGCAAATGAGAGATGGATGCAAAGGAAGGCACAAATTAGGGTTTACATACAACATGCATCACAAAAATCCAAAACCAGAAGCATATGACATGACAAAAAAATTGGAAATGGGATCAAAGTAACCCTAACCCTACACAAGTTCACTGCCCAAAGGAGGGGACCTAATTCTTAACCTAGTGCAAGTTGTGAATTTCTCAAGTCAATTAGGGTTTTAAGGTGCCTCACAAAGAAAAATACCAAACAAATTGAAAATGCAAGATGAATTCAAGCCAATTTTATCCTATAAACTACATGCTATAGAGGATGTAATGCAAGAAGAACCATCATCAAACTCTCAAGGGTTGGGCAGAATGAATTTTTCAAAGTTTGAACCAAAATATTGCCCTTAAATGAATTTAATTCCAATAAAAATTGTTAAAAATGCATTAAGAACCAAAAAGAAATTTGTTTTGAGGGTTTGATAATGTTTCTAAATGTTTTGAAATGCAAAGTGATTTTTTTTGTGATTTTTTAAATACCTAAATGTATTTTTAATTAATTAGTTTTCATTAACTAATTAAAAATAAACATTTAAATGATTTAAAAATGATTTTTAATGCAAAAAATAAAAATAAAAATATTTTTGGGTTCTAAAAATTAATGAAATGTTTGACAAAAATTTTTAGAATTTTTAAATGTGATTTGCTATTTTAAATAATTCGTGCAAATAAAATGAAAAAGAAATGAAATAAAAATAAAAATAATAGAAAGTAATCTAAAGGAGAGGCCAGGATTTAATCTGGGTTTGTGGGTGTTGACTTGGCACCACATCCAATGGCCCAAGTTCAAACCTGACTAATATTTATTTATTAATTAATTAAACCTAGGTTAAGTTAATTAATCACTGATTAGGGCTAATCATGAAATCTCAGCCATCTAACACACGCGGGAACAACTGATCGCACGGCCCATATTCAAACTCCTTTAATTACACAATTAGGGAAAATGACTTTCAGGTGACCGGAACAGTGGTTCCGGTCATCTTCTCCGGCGAGCATAAACCCTAGATTCTTCTACAGGTTACCAAACATGAAATTTCTTCCACCAAAATGATCTTCTCATCAATCTAAACCTAAACCCTCATCTCAAATTCATTTATTTCCTCTCACAAGCCTGAATCGAAGAAAAGTATGAAACACGGGCAAATATTCAGAGATGTCATACATGCTGGTTTCCTCATCATTTCAAAAAATAAACACATATTCATGATCAGGAGAACACATAGCATCATAAAAGAACTTAAAAATCAACTTCTGGGAAAAATGTTCTTCATGTTACCTGAGATGAAGCTCTCCTGATTTTGAGCTTTCTGGCCTCAAGCTTTGTGCAATCCTTCTTCCTTGAACCTCCTGGTGATGGAATGAAGCTTAGAAAGCTTGGGGAGTGGCTGGTTTGAGTGATTCAACTCTGGTGTAGCAGAAATGGAGGTCTTTGTGTGTGATGATTCAGGCTGTTTCAGGGGGTGGATTTTGTTCTATGAGTGATTTGTGGTTTGTGGATGAAGAATTTTTTTATGTTTGAGGGATGTGTGAAGAGATTCGAAGAAGGGAAGTTCTTGGCAGATTTTTGTGAGGGCTGGCTTGTATGTAGTTTTTAGGCTTGTGTATTGCTTGCTTTATGTTCCATAACACATCCCTAGACTATTGGAAGAGGTCTGAGGAAGTGACATGTACTGTGGGAATGGTATGGGGTGATTGGCCGAAAAGTCAAGGATTGCGTACTATGTGTATGGGCTGTGGCAGAGGAAATCTCAGGGCTTGTCCTGCCTCAGCTTGAGTCAAGGAAGACCCTTGGATGATTCATGGAGGGCTGCAGCACTTGGATCACAAGATATCATGAGTTTTGCATTTTGGCAACTTTTCACACTTTGTGGTTTTTAGGTCATGAACATGTGATACCTCTTGCTGAATTTTGTTGTGAGATATCCCAAGAGGTTATGGCAATGTCTTGAGACCAGCTAGAGATCACACAAACCTTTGGGAATCATTTTGCAAGAATTCCCCTTTTTGCACTTTCATGGAAAATGGCTTATGGCTACTTGAAATTTAAGACATGAAAAATGGGAAATTCCTTGGGCCAAACTGAATTTTAGGTCATGCACTGTGTTTGTATGATAATTAGAGGTCACATTGAAGTCACATAAAGGCTTGTCATGAGAATTTGCAAGTTTTCCATTTTGTGCAAAAGTGAAATTTCAATGATTTTATCCAACTTTGCAAGGCCATAACTTTTGATCCAAAATGAATTAGAATGAATTCTTGTACTTTTTGAAAATGGGAGGATCCATTCTACAAATTTCATGACCAAAGTTTTCTCATTTGAAGCATTTATGAATCAAAAAGAGAAGGTTGAAAAACTTTCCCAAAATGGCAAGTTTTCATTACAAGTCACTTTCCCAAAAAGGCAACTTTGCAAATGGCTTGAAATTATTCAATTTTGTGAACTTCTAACATCTTCTATGATCAAATAAAGATCATACACATTAAAAATGATGAAGAACACCCTTTGGTTGGGTCATTTGGGGCCTCAGATGCCCTGATTTTACACTGACTTGCTCAAAAAGTCAACTCTTGATCAGATGCCTTCCTCATGAAATTTCTTCATGAAAATTGATATGCATGATCCTCATAACACATAGAGACCAATAGAAACAAGAATGACCAAAAAATTTGGAGTTATGGCCTTTGAAACTAAAACCCTAATTTTAGGTCATCTGTGCAGTTAAACCTGGCCCTACTTTCATGCCTTTCTCAGTTCTTGTGATTCTTTGACTTCCTTGATCTTGAGAGGATATAATATGATGCTTGTACCTCAATGGACCCTCTTGAGATGATTGATGACCTTTGGAATGGCTCAAATGGCTCAGGGATGGCTTAGGTCACAAACCCTAGATGCAAATGACTTTGAATTAATGCAGTGAAACAAAACGTCAATATGAGATGCTAGGGTTGAACTTATGCAAATGAAGAAAGTAACAAGCCATGGTGTGAATGGGTGAGGGAAAATTTGGGGTGTTTACAGCTGCCCCTATTCAAACATGAGTTAGCTGTGCAGGATGTAAGCAACGGCTTAGCAGGCAAACAAGATAACTTGTGGTTGAATACCAAAGACAGTCCAAAATTTGCACTCACAGAATGAAGAAGAAAAGGGATATAGATTATAAAAGAAAATAAAGTATATTTATAAAGTGCGGGCGACGGAGGACGACCGTCGGGCAGAGGACGACTGCTGGGGATAAAGCGATGGCAGGGACGGCCGACATGCTGGGGATAAGGGATTATGATGGGGACGACCATCAAGACTTTCTGGGGATTATAGGTAAATGATGGGGACGGCCATCGGGTTGAGGAAATAAATGAAGCAGATGATGAGGTACGGTCATCAAAGTTGAAGGACGATCACCTAGCAGGGGACGGCTGCTCTGTTGGGGATAAGAGATTATGATGGGGACGACCATCTAAGGTGAAGGATGATCACCTGGAAAGGTACGGTTGCCAAAAGTATCGCGACATAGGGCGAATGCCGGATAAAAAGGTCGACGATGGGGACGGCCATCGGATAAGCATGATGAAGGACGATCATCAAGAGGTGAAGGACGATCACCTAGCAGGGCACGGCTGCTCTCAGGGTTCATCATGACATAGGACGAATGCCAGATAACAAGATCAACGATGGGGACGACCATCGGATAGAATGATGAAGGACGATCATCAGGAAGTGAAGGACGATCACCTGGCAGGGGACGGCTGCTGAAAATGTCACGACATAGGACGAATGTCGGATTGAAGGGGTTCTAATGATTAGAGACTCCACTGGGGGTGATGAAGGACGATCATCAAAAAGGTGAAGGACGATCACCTGGCAGGGTACGACTGCCGAAAGGTACCATGACATAGGACGAATGTCAGATAGAAAGGAAATGGCTTAACAAGCTTTGTTGAGGACTCTTCTGGGGGAAGGGTAGATACAGACGAGTGTCTAAATTTAAGAGGACATAAGTGTTTGGCATGATGTATAGATCAAAGATGCGGACGGGCATCCTTAAGACTATGATACGGACGAGTATCGGTAGAAACAAACGCTTGACGCATGTTCAGAGATGATGATACTGACGAGTACCAACTAGTTAACAAAGAACACGGACGAGTGCCGAATCTGAGGGGGTATGAGTGGTGTATACAAGATACGGACGAGTATCTGTATGAGTAAAAAGTATGAATGAGACACAGACGAGTGCTCAACTTGTCGGGGAGAGCACGACACAAACGGTTGTCAGGGAAGTGTGTATATATGTATCGGTGCTGTGAGTGCAAAGGGGATGCTTTGGCTTTCTGCTGGAGTTATGGCACAGACGAGTGTCAAAAAGCATTTGTTTTCTGTATTTGTAAGGGAAATGCTTTGGCTCTCTGGTGGAGAATTTGGGAAATATTCTGCATATCGTTGACGGATGGTCATTTTTACAAGTGTTTGGTTTACACATGGCTGATGATTATGCAATATGTTTGATTTTTGCCGTAATGCTCTGTATTAGACGGAATGCTACGCTCTGGGGGAAAATATGATGTGAATGCTATGATTATGCAAAGATACCGATCCGGGATTCGGATCCCGCTGCTGTGGAGATCTCTGGCTGATCTGCTTGAAGTGGATTTCCCAGCTGGGGATAAGATCATTGGTAGATCTGGCATATATGATTCTGCTTGGGGAAGTAGGCCATTGATAGACCTATCTCCGTAACGAGGGACCCAGCTGGGGTTTGTAGAAGCTTTCGTCACTCTGTTATGAAATCTTCAGGTATTGCTTTTCTGGATAGAGGTTGAAACTCTGTGGGGAGAGGGTTCCCTGGTCTTTGCATTTAGCTGAGGAGGAATGATGACTGGCAACTCAGCTGGGGAGAAAGCACCTCCGGTGCTAATCGGGAGACAGACTGAGTGGATAATGATTAGACAGCTTGCTGGGGAGAAGCCTTCATGCCCCAAGTTGTGCTCTGAACACATGCAATCCTGTAAAGACAAAGAAACGTACAAGCATCCCGAGATATTCCTTATTGGATTCCGTCATAGGAGTTTAGGCAATCCTAGGAGCAAATACATTTCCTGTAAGCATGTATTCTTTAGAAAGGAAGCATCTGTTATTTATGCGAATCAATATCTTAATGACATCATACATTTTTGTAAACGAAAATAAAATGTACGAGACGAGACATGACTGAAAATCTGATTTTATTAATTCATGTGCCTCGAATTGGCAAGACACAGTCAGAGAAACAGATCCCCTGAAATGAGGAGATCGTTAAAAATTGAAAACCAAAAAGGTGCTGGCAATGTTGATGATGCTTCAAGGAGCTTCCCTTTTTTCTATGACTCGTATGACATTGACGTTCTTCCCATCTTGCTTTCTGAAGAAGGCTGATTCTAACCGACGCTCGAACCTTTCGGAGCTTGCCAGGTTGTAAGTGATACATATGAATTCAGAATGCAGTTGTTCGCTTATTCCCTTATTTTGCGTTGATCGCCCTTTCGGGTTTTCAATCCACCGGGATACCCATTTTTGCCTGAGTTGTCCAATGTGGCTTTTCAACTCAGCGGGTGTACATTTTTATTTATTTTCCCTTATTTTTTCCCGAGTCTTTTATTCTGTTTTTGACTCGCCAGGATGCCCTATTTTTGCCTGGACTTACATTCTGTTTTTACGTCCAGCGGGTCATTTTATGCGAAGTATTTTTTAACTGCATCTAAATTAACAGGGGATAGGAAGTCTTCACCATCCATAGTACTGAGCATCAGTGCTCCACCCGAGAAAACTTTCTTTACTATGAATGGTCCTTCATAGTTCGGAGTCCACTTGCCCATGTGGTCTGTATGAGGAGGGAGGAGTCTTTTCAGCACAAGATCTCCTACTTGGTACTCTCGAAGCCTGACTTTTCTGATCGAAGGCTTTCTTCATTCTTTTCTGGTACAGCTGCCCATGACAGATTGCCGCTAGTCTCTTTTCTTCAATCAGACTCAATTGTTCGTATCGGGATCGGACCCATTCTGCTTCATTCAGCTTAACATCCATTAGTACCCGCAAGGAAGGTAGTTCAACTTCAACAGGCAGGACTGCCTCCATACCATAAACAAGCTGATACGGTGTTGCCCCAGTGGATGTTCTGACTGACGTACAGTACCCATGCAAGGAAAATGGTAGCATTTCATGCCAGTCTTTATAGGTAACTACCATCTTCTGCACAATCTTCTTGATATTCTTATTAGCCGCTTCTACAGCGCCATTCATGTTTGGCCTGTAAGGAGAAGAATTGTGGTGTTGGATCTTGAAGTCCCGGCATAGTTCAGCCATCATTTTATTGTTTAAGTTGGAACCATTATCAATAATGATTCGCTCGGGCACTCCATACCGACAAATGATGTCTCTTTTCAGAAATCGGGCTACCACTTGTCTGGTTACATTTGCATATGAAGCTGCCTTAACCCATTTGGTAAAATAGTCAATGGCAACTAGGATGAATCTGTGGCCATTTGAAGCAGTCAGTTTAATCTTGCCAATCATATCAATGCCCCACATGGCAAATGTCCAAGGTGAAGACATCACATTCAAAGGATTGGGAGGCACATGCACTTTATCTGCATAAATCTGGCATTTATGACACTTTCTGGCATATGCACAACAGTCTGCATCCATTGTGATCCAGTAATAGCCTGATCTTAGCAACTTTTTAGCCATTGCATGCCCTCCCGCATGGGTACCAAAAGATCCTTCGTGCACCTCGTGCATTAACAAGTCAGCTTCTGTCCTATCAACGCATCTGAGGAGTACCATATCAAAGTTCCTCTTGTACAAGGAACCGTCAGTATTCAGGAAGAAACTACCAGCTAGCCTTCTTAATGTCTTCTTATCATTGGATGATGCCCCATGTGGGTATGTTTGATCCTCCAAGAAGCACTTAATGTCATGGAACCAAGGCTTGTCATCTTTGACAACATCTGCGGAGAATACATATGTCGGTCTGTCAAGTCTGGACACTGAAATCCGAGGCACAAAGTTGGCAGCTTGAACTTTGATCATGGATGAAATGGTAGCCAGAGCATTTGCAAACTGATTTTCATCTCGAGGGATATACTCAAGCTTGACTGTCGTGAAGAAAGTCAATAACCTCCTTGTATAATCCCGGTAAGGTATCAGATGATCTTGGTGCGTGTACCATTTGCCGTTGGTTTGATTGATTACCAGAGCTAAATCTCCGAACACAGTCAAAGTCTTGATCCTGAGGTCAATGGCTTCCTCAAGGCCCATAATGCAAGCTTCGTATTCAGCTTCGTTGTTAGTACAGTTAAAGGTAAGTTTTGCCGAGAAAGGCATGTGAACTCCTTTAGGTGTAATGAGTACTACACCAACACCACGACCATTCATATTAACAGCCCCGTCAAACATCATAGTCCATTCTTCTTCTGGGTCGGGCCCTTTAGTGTGAATAGGCTCTTCATGATCTTTCGCTTTTATGAACATGATGTCTTCATCAGGGAAGTCAAATCTCATAGGCTGGTAATCATCAATGGGTTGCTCAGCAAGATAATCCGACAATACACTGCCCTTGATGGCTTTCTGAGATGTGTACTGAATGTCATATTCCGTGAGAATCATTTGCCATCTTGCAACCCATCCGGTAAGTGCTGGCTTCTCAAAAATGTACTTAACTGGGTCCATCTTGGAGATCAATAAAGTAGTGTGGGTCAACATATACTGCCTCAGTCGGCAAGCAGCCCACGCTAAAGCACAACAAGTTTTCTCGAGCAGTGAATAACGTTGTTCACAGTCGGTAAACTTTTTTCTTAGGTAGTATATCGCATACTCTTTTCAACCAGACTCGTCATGCTAGCCCAACACACACCCCATTGACTCTTCTAATACTATCAAGTACATGATTAGAGGTCTTCCTTCAACTGGTGGCATAAGGATCAGAGGTTCTTGTAAGTATTCCTTGATCTTGTCGAAAGCCTTCTGGCAGTCTTCGTTCCACCTGACCGTTTGTTCTTTTCTTAACAGCTTGAACAAAGGCTCACAGGTTGCTGTAAGGTGAGATATGAACCGTGAAATGTAGTTCAATCTACCTAAGAAACCCCGAACATCTTTTTCTGACTTTGGTGCAGGCATTTCTTGAATGGCTTTAACTTTATCAGGGTCAACTTCAATCCCTTTCTCACTTACAATAAATCCCAGCAGCTTACCAGATCGCACCCCAAATGTGCATTTGTTGGGGTTCAACTTTAGTTGGTATTTCCTCAGACGCTTGAATAACTTCAACAGATTTACCAGGTGGTCTTCTTTTGTGAGGGACTTCGCAATCATGTCATCCACATAACATTCAATTTCTTTATGGATCATGTCATGGAATAATGGTACCATAGCCCGTTGATAAGTTGCACCGGCATTCTTCAGTCCGAATGGCATCACCTTATAGCAGAACATGCCCCAGGGTGTGATGAAAGTTGTCTTCTCCATGTCTTCAGGTGACATCTTGATCTGATTGTATCCTGAAAATCCGTCCATGAAGGAGAACACCGAGAACTGAGCCGTATTATCAACCAATACATCAATGTGAGGTAATGGGAAGTCATCTTTAGGGCTGGCTCTGTTCAGATCCCGGTAATCCACACACATCCTCACCTTGTAGTCTTTCTTAGGCACGGGTACAATATTAGCAACCCACGGCGGGTAGCTGGTCACAGCAAGGAATCCGGCGTCCCACTGTTTTTGTACCTCCTCCTTTATTTTTATTGCCATATCTGGACGAGTACGGCGCAGTTTCTGTTTCACTGGCGGGCAGTTTTCTTTTAAAGAATCACAAGTCATTACCTAGAGCCAGTGGGTCAGACGGGAAAGCTCATCCTTGCTACTGATTAGACACTAGGCCTCGTTTCTTTTCAGTTTTAATTTCCTTGTTTGTATTAGGTGTACTTGTTTAAAGACTTTGTTTGTGCTTTAATGTTAATGTTAATGAAATGAGCATCGCATGTTTTGAATCAATTCATTCACCTTCATATTTGCGCGTTATTTATGCTTTTCATTTTCAAAAATTCCAAACAATATATATACCATTGTTCTCTTATTCATCTATTGTATAAGCAATGATTGGAAGGAGGATGACGAATAAATACCCAGATTGTTGAATGGTATGCTTTCAAAATAAAACCTTGCTGATGATATACAGGCATTGTTTCAACTCCCAAACACTGGAGAAATAAGGAAGTTAATCCATTGTCAACCCCTTTGAGCCTAGAAGTTAGAGTTTCTTTCTACACGAAAAAACCCATAATCTTAACCCGGGGCAGGGTAGTTCTCAATTAATTCAAACATGTATTCAATTTCAGGAGAATCGTTCCTTACACCTTTCAATAAGGGTTTCGAGCCCAAGTTTTCCTTCGCATAATCGTCGAGGAAGTTAATGGCAGTCATTGTCCAAATCAAAAATGAAAAAGCCGCTAAGTCAACACCTAAAAGGCGACTTAGGCAAAAATAAAAGCATCCTGCTGGACTGAAAACTTCAAAGATATAGTTCAGACAAAAGTTAGGGATAATAAGAATTTCAAATCATGAGAGGTCACCAAAATTCCTCAATAAAGACAAAGAAGAGTTGACCCAAAGTCCTTATAAAATAAGACAACAAAGTGTTGTGAATAAGCAATGACTGCTATCCAATAATCCTTTGGCTCTTAGGCCATCATCATCAGTACAAATCCAAATAACTTGAATGCATAGGTTGAATTATTTGAGTATAGGATTGGAGATCATCATGGAGAATGGGTTGGGTAAAAATTAAATTTTGAGCCTTATATCCTTTGTTTCATAAACCGTGAACCAAGCCACGTTACAACCCTTTAAAGACCTAATTGAAGCTAGGTTTGTTTTGAAAGCATGTCGCTGCAAGATTGCGTAAGCTGACTCCCCGTGAGATTTGCCAATCATTCGCTTTGGTATCTTACCTTTTGCATTGTCTTTCAATTTGCATTATCTTTCACTTTGCACTTTGCATGACTTAATAAACAGTGCATTCTTGCCAGTATTTCATTTTCTTTACACCAATATCATTCTCATAATGATTTTGATTTCAAAATTTGTGCTTGAGCATTGCATTAAAAATAACATTTTTGAATAAATATTTTATTTGCAAGTGAGCACTCATTATCAAGGAATTCTAAACAGTTGAGAAACTTGATCTGTGGTCCTATCAGGGGCATATTGCAATCAAAGATCATGTTATTAAGAGAAACTCTCTCCAAGACTCGTGCTGGGGCAAGCATTTCAAGCGACCAGTCAATCAGTCACTTCAGAATCATTCAACATGGGGCAGTCTACTTCAAGCAATCCCCAAACAAAGCTTATCACTCCTTCCTAAAAAGATCATCATCTTGATACTTCATACAAGAATGGATGAAGTTGTGTTCAAGACATCTTTTCGAAGGTTATAGTTGGCAAAAGTTCACTGTGTTGTGGAATCAACTGCTTCAGCCGCACTTCTCCAAAAGAGTCTTATCCCGTTGGTCTCATCATTTTCATTTGCATTGGCATTTGCTTTGCAAGTATCGACCATTTACATTACACAATTTCATATCAAGCATAGTTCGAAGTATACTTCGTGCTCATTTGCATTGCCCGGGGTCTTGTCATCTTACCTTGTGGTTAAAGTCCGATTTTGTTTGGCACCCTTAAAGTCCAATTTCTATTGGCAACCAAAAAAAATTCAAATCCCAATTTACTTGGCACCTAACAAAGCAGTCGTGTCTGTCACCCTGTCTTTTGTATGTTTATCTTCTTCAAACTGTGTTAAGTTTGGCGTTGAACTCTTTTCCTTCAAATTTTGTAAAGTTTGACATTGACCTCTTCTTTCGAATTTCTCTCTCTGGTTATTCCTATTTAGAAATTCAATTTGTTTCTTTTAGTTTCTCTCTCCGGTTGTTCCCATTGAGAAATTCTTATTTCCTTCAACTGTCTTAATCTGATTGTTCCCATTGAGAAGCTATTTATTTCTTTTAGTTTCTCTCTCCGGTTGTTCCCATTGAGAAATTCTTATTCCCTTCAACTGTCTCAATCCGGTTTTTCCCATTGAGAAGCTATTTGTTTCCTTCGAAGTTCTCACTCCGGTTAATCCCATTGAGAAGCTCTTTTCTTTTAAATTTCTCACTCTGGTTGTTCCCATTGAGAAGTTATTTGTTTCTTTCTAATTTCTCTCTCCGGTTGTTCCCATTGAGAAATTCTTATCTCATTCAACTGTCTCAATCCGGTTTTTCCCATTGAGAAGCTTTTTGTTTCCTTCGAAGTTCTCACTCCGGTTAATCCCTTTGAGAAATTTCAAAGTGCGTTCTTCTAACAACCGTATTAAGGGTTTTATCCCAATCTCTCTTTCCGGTTCATCCCATTGAGAAATTCGGAGAGAATCTCTTTTTCAAGTTGAAAAGTTTGATGTTTCCCGTGGCATAACTTCATAATTTGGTCTCATTCCACATCTAGTACTCTTCTAGATATTTCGGGCGTTGATTTCCAAAATTGGTGTTTGTGCATCCATAGATTTTTTCTGGATGTCTTTATTACTTTTCTCAGGGTTTATTCTCTCATTTCAAGTATTTCTGACTATTCTCTGTAACCCAGACAAAGTTTCAGAAATATCTTGTGTCCTAGCCAGTTTCTTATCTTTTCATTTTTATTGTTTCTCCTCATTCAATCATTTCATCATCCCCGCAGACTTTATGTCGTCTCATATCATATTACGTTCAACTGCATTTAATCCCTAGCAATTACATCCATACATACATCTCATGCTTCACCATCGCATGGCATTTTGCATCGGCCAAATTTTGGGTATTTTTGTATCTAATTGACTTTTATCCTGGAATTTCAATTCTTCGGATTTAAGACAATTAGATAGGGGCATCTGTCATACCCTAAATTTGTCCTACTCACATATTTGATTTCATATATTATATTTGCTAAAACATTATACAAAAATACAAAAAAATAAAAAAAAGAGATATGTGCTCGTCACTTTTATCACCTTGTTTAGTTAAACTCAAGTATTGCAGGGAAGGCTCAAGTATCAGTGTCATCAGGAGATAAGTGCAATTTGACCTAATATGGGTCAGGTGAGAGGGAATTTTCATATGGTTCATGGTATTACTCGAAGGCTTTGATTCATTTGGGACCCAAGTAGTATTAGTCCAAGAAGAATTCAAGTTGATTCTTATCATTTTAGATGGATCCATTTTTTATGGTTCTTAACTCCTAATTTAAGGCATCTTCATTTTTGGTCATATTGTTTCTCAAAGAAGACTTTTAAGTTTGAATTCTGGCACTTTATTACATCCCTATTCATTTTATGTTAAGAGCAGGTTCAAAAGTGTGATCACCATTCGTTGACAGAGGAGTTCAAGGTCATTTGAATTTCAATTTTGCTAACACTATTTCAAATGTGAGAAAGGGTTCGTTGGATACAAATTCAAGAGTCATGAATCCCACTTGGTATAAGGATGCATTGAGTCTCAAATTCTAGCTTTTACGTGGGAAGATTTTTAAGGGATTTTTAATGTTCAATAATAGCTTAACATGCATAAAGTGCACACCAATGGAATTTACACTTACACAATGAAAACAATACCATTTTGTTATACACCAGCACCATGGCACTTGACAATAACGAGGAGAGGCTCACCAATTCACAATGTTTCATTTGAAATAGTCCAAAAAATGCAAGTTACAAGCAGAATTCTACATTAAATGTCATTTAAGTTATCACCAAACCCCATGGCATTTCTCCCTACACATAACGTGATGCATCTCAAACCCAAGCTTTTAAAATGCTGTACGGCTTATTTTACATCAGTAAAGTCAAAATTACATGTTCATGACAACACTATAACAGGCTGTACAAATGTAAAAAGTTAGATGCATAAGGTACGAAGCACTAGGCCTAGAAAGAGCCTATCTTCATGACAAGCTTCATCCTAATCTATAATAAATACCGGTTGCACGAAGTCCAGGATAAACCTTGTGTTCTCACCGTCTCTATGCTTCATCAACCAATTTGTCACAACCTCTTCCAAGAAATCTCTAAGCTGACTTCAAGTCTCCTTCAAGGTCTCATTTCATGTTCCATGACACCATCATAATATCGATAACCTCACATGAAATACAACAAGGAGAATAGGTAAAAATGAGTGAGCAACCATGTTAATTTGAAGTATAAAATTACTACCGGCGATCCAGAAGAAAAAGTTATCATCCTATATAAGTTGCTATTGGTAATAAAATTCAAGGCTTGACTTACTACCTCTAAGGAAGTTAGCAAAGATATGGTAGACAGTTTTTTTTTCCTGCCACAACCAGGAGCAGTATTCCATAATCAGCCGATCAACACACAAATTTGTTTTGGCATAAGGTTCAATTGGCAGCAGCAGGACACACATGATTATAACAATGCAGAGGCTTATTTCACAAGATACAAACAAGACTTACTAGCATGAGAACTAACATCTAAGCTCAAAAGCACACTCAAAGACAGAGATACAAAACAACTCATTTCCGTGTTTACTATTGGAAGGTTTTAAGGAAGCACGAGTTACCTTGAGCCAGCATGGAGTGAACGTGCTTTCATCACAAACTGAAGATCAAAATCTTTAGGGACTGTAATTTTTGCTACTGTTAAAGTGGAGCCTATTTTTGTAACTCTCGTATTAGTTAGTCCAGTTTGTCACCATAGTTTGTCAGTTGCACGTCTTGCTAGTACCAGTCAAGGAGTCCTAAGCTTGCAGGCGTCTTCTCCGTTTTTTTGATTATGTTGCAGCTACATCCTGTGAATCAAGGAAATGTGAGTAAGCATAAAACACTGCAGAGGTGAAGTTGAAGCTACAGGATTTGAAATCCTCAAATTCTCTGTTTGAAAACTAAGTTTGAGTTACAAAAATTTATAATTTCATCAAAAGTTTACAAAAATACATTCAACATCGGTGCCTAAGTTCCATTCCAAGATCTAATGAAATCTATCTCAAGCTTCTCGTCAAGCTTTACCGTTTCCTTGTTCGGAAGGCTCCCGGTAATTTCGATGCGGTTATCCTTAAGCGTCTTTTCATGAGCAAAGTCAATAGGCCACCGCTATCTCTCTCTAGGTTGATTCGCTACATGAAGGGAAAGGAGGGTAAGATTGCTGTAGTTGTGGGGGTTGTGACCGATGATATTTGAGTTTATGAAGTGCCTGCAATCAGTGTAACTACTTTAAGGTTCACAGAAACTGACAGAGCTAGAATTATGCAGACTGGTGGGGAGTTCCTTACCTTGGATCAGTTGGCTATTCAAGTTCCTTTAGGACAGAAAGCGGTTCTTCTTAGATGTTCCAAAAATACTCAGGAGGCCATTGTAAGACAGCATGGGATGTTGATGGTTTGCAAAGTGTTCTGGGTGCTTTTAAGCTTACTAAGACACTGCAAATTGTGCTAAGAGGTTGTGGTGGCCAGCTGCTGTCTCGTTCGACTGATAACGATAGTATAGCTGGAGAAGTTGCTGCCACCTGTGCAAAGAAGGCCATAACATATTTCCATGATTATTCTGATTACTAAATGGAAAAATAGTGCAGCCAGCAGGATATTATTTCCATGATTTGAAACTAAAGCTAAAGAAATTTCAGGATTCACACTACAGCATAAATACCTCGATCAGCTAGCCAATGCACATGTGGGGAAGTAGCATGACTTGACAAGTGTGCTCAAGTTCAAAGGTTCAAGTTGACCGTTTATTCCTTAGTACAAGCATCAACCTCCAGCTCCCAATGAAACTGCAACCAGCTGCACAAAGCTTGGCATAACAGGTATATAAAATTCCATCATCAATACGCAAGGGCTTCTCCTTCAGATCAGTGTTCTAATAGCTCCAAAGGTATGTACATAAAAAGAAAAGTAGTAATGTTAATATTTGTGAAGTCAAAGAAAAGTGTAGCCATCCAGAAATAAAGTACGCAACCAATTACGGTACAAATTAAGGGAATCAAAAGGTTAGCCACAAGTATCAGTATTAAAGCTCATAGAAATTAATCCAGTGATTTTAAAGGCTATGCATCATGTAAAGGATCAGAGAGAAACATGCGAATTACGGGTCACTACTGTGATTTGTTTGCATCATATACGACCAATTCAAAGGGTTCATTCTCAATATCTCTTTATCAATTACAGTACATATCAGAATTGATTCAAACACATCAAGATGTAATGTTTGTTACACTAAACTCTAAAAACAAACACAGAAACAAAAGAGCAAGCTTACACCAACGAGAGCATAAAAAATATCAACCATCCTTTTCCAAGCTCTATGCATAAATAGTCAAACGTACCTCACGCATTGCTCTCATCAGCATATGCGATTTGAACTTCTTGGCTGCGAAATCATGTTTGGTTGGTATGCTTTCATCTGCAAATATCAAGATATCAACATAAGTCATAATGGAAACATTGCAAATGTAGAGTTATCAGGGATGCGAAAAATTCAGTAAAACACATTACCTTTGGAGTGAGACATGACGAAGCACCCTTGCGGAACTTTGTTTCTTTGGCAATCACCAATACTCTTATGTAATTCTTGAAAATCAAATGATAATGATCCAGGATAATTGACAGATAAATCGCACTACTTGATCGATCAGAATTTTGTCAAGCAAGAGAGCAAATTGTAACCAAGCAAAAAACCACAAAAACTGTCATAGTAGATGCATCTGGTCAGTTTTGTGCAGCAAAAAATAGTGAATCAGCAGTAGTAAAATGCAGCAAATTTTACAGTTCGCAGGCAGTGAAAATTAAGTTTCCACAGGGGACCAATTCCCTTCTAGAATCACACTACAGACAAATGAGCAATGAGTCACTAACCTAAGGTCCCCACAAAATCACAAAATCCCTTGGAGATTCCTCTTTAACGGTTTTCACGACTGTTACAGCTCACCCGCACCTGACTCTCTCTCACTCAAATACACAGCTCACCAATTTTTTTTCCAAGTTTATCCTCAAAATTCCTCTATAAAGCCAATCATCTCACCCTGAAAAAGGGAGGACCTTCTCTTCTTCATACACACCAATCCACAACCCTCTTCATCAATTTAATCACCATTTCCAAATTACACACAAACTCACGATCCGAAAATACAAAATACTTTGAGAAACAAAAATGCAGAACCACCATCACCTTACCTTTTCCACCACAAACCAAGACCAAAACCAACTTGTGATTCTGAATTGAGCGAATCACTGAAAACAGATCGTGAATCGCACAAATACGATTTGAATCCGAACCAAAACCCTTTTACCGTGAGAGAACTGAGACGAAATCGAGTGAGAAAACGAAACTGATTCGCGTACATCGTGAAAATCCTCAGATCGTGATGGACCGCAAATCCGAGACGAGCGCTACCGTTGAAGTCGAAACCGCCGCGTAAGAACCTTGCGCCACCGTGAAAACTGATAGAGACGGATGCATTGCGAGAGAGAAACATAGACGAACGAGATCGTGAGGATTTCCCCGAACGAGAGGAGTGAGAGATTTATCACGTTTGAGAGCAGAGGACGATTTGTTCTGCTTTTGGGGTAAGAAGAATCGTCGTTTGACTTTTCCTGGAGCCTTTTTTTATTATTCTTTTAAATTGATAATTATTTTACGCTCTTTTATTATATTATGGCTTTTGATGATGGGCTTTAGAAGCCCGATTTCTGTTTGAACATAGCCCCTGTGCCAGTAGCTTACCCTTCGCTGTTCCGTTTCGGATTTTACTTTTGTTGTTGTTGATAAAATGGGCCAAGCCCATAGTGATTTTGCTGTTCACACACATAACAAAATTCTTACTGCACCCCATTCTTTATGAGCTTATTATTATTTTTTTTTATTTATTTGGTTTATTAATTCATTTACTATCTTTTTTCGAGTTTGCATTATTTTTGGGCCAATGAAATAATTATGACTTTTTGATATTCGATTTTAAATCGACGTTGTCAAAGTTGTTATGAGGCCATTGTTATTCTTCGCTATTTATTTAATCGATTATTCGATTTATTCGGTTAATGATAAAATGAGATATTCGATTGTTTAATCGACGTTATCCATTAAATTGAAACCGATTTCATTTATTTTTATCCGTTATTATTGGGGCCTATGATAAAAATTTGGTTTATCGATATTCCATTAAGCGACGTTATCTAAACCGATTTGAGGCCATTTTTCTATTTTCTATTTATTTATTGATTTCTCGATTTATTTAACTATTTATGGTCTATGATATTATCTTCCGATTTGTGACATTCGACTTATCGACGTTGTCCAAATTGATATGAGACCGTTTTCTATTATTTCATTGGTTTCTAATTAATTTTAGATCCATTGTCATTTATCGACTTTATTCTTATTTCGGCCAATGATAAATGGTGATATTCGATTTCTAATAAATCGACGTTATCCCCTAATTTGAGGCCACACTTTTATTTTTCTTATTATTTCTCATTATCTCAATTTATTTTATTCCGGCCGATGAATAAATATTTAAATATTCGATTTCAAATAAATGGACGTTATTTAAATTAAATATGAGGCCAAACTCTTATTTTATTATTATTTCAACTTTATTTTATTCTTATGGTCGATGATATAACAAACGATCTAAACGTTCGATTTCGACAAATCGGTGTCATTTAGATCAATATGAGACAAATTCTATTCTTTTTATCGCATTTCTTCTATTTAAATAATTATTTGATTATAAAGTATCGCTCGACTTCTCATAGAATGATTCTAACTTTGAATCGATTCTAAGACAGTTAAAGAGCTAAATTTCGACGCTTTTCGGTTTAATTCGAGCTCCAACGGCTCCACCTTAGCTTAGTATTAGGAATCGTTCTCGTGTAACCATTTAACCCTTAACCTCCATTTTGCACTCCCCCTTTGCGATCGCTTTATGCCTCGCAATCGACTTACCAAAATATTTCTTTAAATCCAAACCCTTGATCCAACGTCAAGTGGTCTTAGGTATTAAAATACTTTAATAATATGAGGGAAATTGTACGCCACGAGCCTTAAGTGGTAGAAAGGAGGATTACGAGTTCTCGTTATTCGCTCCGATTATTCCGTCGCAAGACACTTGGCTTGTTGGTTCGGAATAAACTATCCATAGTCTTTAGTGCAATTCGACTCCTAAAGAAAGATAAATAAAATTTTAATCCTTTTCCTCCTTTAGCAAGTAATTCATTAGGCATAGACATCCTTTCGCGCGTGACAACTTAGAAGGTTCCCATCGAGTACGATGGATGTAGGGGGTGCTAATACCTTTCCCCTGCATAACCGACTTCCGAACCCCGACAATGGTTACGACGACCTTGTATTTATCCTTTCTTCCCGGGTTTTATCTATATTTTCCCTTTCCCTCTTTGGGAATAAATCAAAATTAGGTGGCGACTCTCAAGTCAGCCCAGCCGCGACCGCATTCGCGAGGATCGTATTTTTCGAGGTACGACAGCTGGCGACTCTGCTGGGGAATGGTTCACCCCTATGCAAGTAAAGCCTAATCTAGGTTGCTTCACGCTTGTTTGTATGCTTACCTTTATGACTTACTTGTTTATGTTTTACCGCTTTCTTTATCGCTTTCCATATTATACCTTGTGGTTCTTGGATCGATATTTTGAAACTTGAGTGAAAGGCGTTATACCCGGGCTTTCGAGTGCAAACATAAGTTAGCGAGGTTGTGTAGTATGGGCTCCTGAGAGAACCACTCTCATGGGTTGTCGATACGAAAACCTCACTTGGAGTAGATTCTAATGAGAATACTGACAACCGTCAAGTCCTTGGCGTGTGTGCTCAGTTGTTTGCATTAGGGTCATCAACTCTGAGGACCTTTAGAACCTTTTGGTTAAAACATCGGTTGATGGTTGCTTAGTATGGGGCACCAGGGTTCGCCCTCGCGTGGCTCGATACGAGAACCTCACTTGGAATAGACTTACTCAATGGAGTTGATTGACTGTCAAGAATATATAAAATTGGCACGTGCATCAAACAATTGAGGAAGGTCCATAACTCTGAGACTTTGTTTTAAACCTCGTGTCGATGATCGCTTAGTATGGGGCACCGAGAGCCTTCCCTCTCGCGTGGCTCGATACGAAGATCTCACCCAAAAGAGATTCATATGGTGGAGTCAATCAACCGTCATGCTTATGGCGTGTGTGATGAACAACCATAGGGATTGTTAACTTTGGGATCCCTTTAACTTTATAGCTTACCCGGCAAAATCCTTGTAAGGAAGGCAATCTGAATATCCTCCATCCGTACCTTGGACTTGTGATACCATGACTTTATGTTTAATATGTTTTCACATTTTTGCATATCATTGCATTCATATTTGCATTCATTTTGCATTCATAGTCGCTCATGTTCATTCGTTATCGTCTTCAGAGTTGTTGAGTACCCGTCAAGCTGATTCCTCCACGCAGATACAGAACTAGGGCCCACGAAAGAAGAAGAATGGCCGAACAAGAAGAACACAACAAGCGAGTCAGAGAAGACATCGATGACCTGAAGAGCAGTGTGAGCAAGATTATGGATATGCTCCAAATCTTGGCTACTAAGGACACTCCAGCTCAGAAGATTGTCACCTCTGAAGACAGTAGTTTCGTCATTAACGCAGAGTCTTCAAGACCCGCTAGCACATGGCCAGAATTTGGATTGCCACCGGGTTATACTCCGCCATTTGTGACTACTCAGATGACTGGTACATCCACTTTTTTCGAACCTGGAGTGTTCGCTGACTCTCAACCTAATGTGCATACTGTTGCCCAAACTGCTTATGTGAATCCTCCCTTCGTGCATAATCCACCATCATCGGTACAAGGTGAGGCTGGTAATTTTGAGGATGTTAGGGAACAATGTATGACTTTGGAGAAAAGGATAAGAGCTGTGGAAGGATTTGATGTCTTCAACGCTGCCGCATTAGACTTGTGTTTGGTTTCAAACTTGGTTATGCCAGACAAATTTAAAATGCCAGTGTTTGAAAAATACAAGGGAGACACTTGCCCAAAGAGCCACATGATCATGTACTGCCGTAAAATGGCCGCTCATGCTGACAAAGACAAACTGCTCATCCATTGCTTCCAAGATAGTTTGAGTGGAGCATCTTTGAAATGGTATATGGGACTCGAGAAAAGCCGTATCCAATGCTGGCAGGATTTGCTTGATGCATTCCTAAAACAATACAAATACAATCTGGACATGGCACCTGACCGCCGTCAGCTTCAAAACATGTCTCAGAAAGAAAAGGAATCATTCAAGGAGTATGCCCAGCGCTGGAGAGAGCTAGCTGCTCAGGTTGAGCCTCCCTTGGCAGAGAAAGAGCTGACTGGTCTGTTCATGGACACTCTTCAGCCTCTTTACTGGGAAAGGATGATTGGCAGTGTATCATCTAGTTTTGCTGACCTAGTCACTATTGGAGAACGACTAGAGGAAGGAATTAGAAAGGGCAAGTTTGGAAGTGTCGAAGCTTCTAATGCTGCGAAAAAGTCCTCCGGGAACTTTAAGAAGAAGAAAGAGGGTGATACTCATGCTGTCAACACTGAAAGAAGACCCTACTACAGACAACAACAATATGGTGAAACCCAAGTAGCTGCAATTGCTCCTATGGTTAATGCTCCACTAGCTCGATCTTCTCCACAAAGGAATGTGGGTCAGAATCAGACTCGCACTCCCCGGCCCAGGGCTCCTATTGATCCTATTCCCATGAAAAATGCTGAGGTTTTCCCTGAACTGTGCAAAAAAGGTCTTGTTACTACTAGACCTCTCAATCCTCCAAATCCTCTTCCACCTGGATTTAGGACCGATCTTCATTGCCCATTCCATGAAGGAGCTGCAGGTCATGATATTGAGAACTGTTACGCTTTCCAAGCTCGAGTTCAGGACTTGGTCAGGGGAGACTTGCTCACCTTCACACCGAGAAAGGTTCCCAAGGTTGAAATAGATCCCATGCCAAAACAAAGTGGCTGAACATTTGGTCGAAGAATCACAAGTCATTACCTAAAGCCAGTGGGTCAGACGGGAAAGCTCATCCTTGCTACTGATTAGACACTAGGACTCGTTTCTTTTCAGTTTTAATTTCCTTGTTTGTATTAGGTGTACTTGTTTAAAGACTTTGTTTGTGCTTTAATGTTAATGTTAATGAAATGAGCATCGCATGTTTTGAATCAATTCATTCACCTTCATATTTGCGCGTTATTTATGCTTTTCATTTTCAAAAATTCCAAACAATATATATACCATTGTTCTCTTATTCATCTATTGTATAAGCAATGATTGGAGGGAGGATGACGAATAAATACCCAGATTGTTGAATGGTATGCTTTCAAAATAAAACCTTGGTTATGATATACAGGCATTGTTTCAACTCCCAAACACTGGAGAAATAAGGAAGTTAATCCATTGCCAACCCCTTTGAGCCTAGAAGTTAGAGTTTCTTTCTACACGAAAAAACCCATAATCTTAACCCGGGGCAGGGTAGTTCTCAATTAATTCAAACATGTATTCAATTTCAGGAGAATCGTTCCTTACACCTTTCAATAATGGTTTCGAGCCCAAGTTTTCCTTCACATAATCGTCGAGGAAGTTAATGGCAGTCATTGTCCAAATCAAAAATGAAAAAGCCGCTAAGTCAACACCTAAAAGGCGACTTAGGCAAAAATAAAAGCATCCTGCTGGACTGAAAACTTCAAAGATACAGTTCAGACAAAAGTTAGGGATAATAAGAATTTCAAATCATGAGAGGTCACCAAAATTCCTCAATAAAGACAAAGAAGAGTTGACCCAAAGTCCTCATAAAATAAGACAACAAAGTGTTGTGAATAAGCAATGACTGCTATCCAATAATCCTTTGGCTCTTAGGCCATCATCATCAGTACAAATCCAAATAACTTGAATGCTGTCGCTCCCACCAAATGAAGTCGGGTCAAATGGGGTACAGACGCGAACGGTCGGCGAGAGGAGATGCGAGAACACACAGGAGTGAACTCACAGGGAATGAAAAGAGTCACCAGCTAGGCATTTTTATCCCGGGGGAAAGGTAATGCTGCATAGACCTGGAAAGATATGGATAAGACGGTTGCGAACCAGAGAGACTGAGAAAGGGGGTTGGTTACAACCTGGGAAGGTATTAGCACCCAGATTGTCCGTCGTACTCGAAGGGATCCACGCTTAAAAGATTTGTGTTTTAAAGGGGTAGTGTCAGTGCAATTTATGTATAAAGAGCTGGAAAAAAATGTACAAGTGTCTGTGTAAAAGAAAAGTGAAGTGTATAAGTGAAGTGTCAGTGTAAGGAAAGAGAATGAAATGCTCATGATAATGAGGTTTAAATAATAGAGCTGGAAGGAGGGGGAATATACAGAGACTTTTGTTCGATAACTGTTAAGTTATGCCTACGTATCCTCTCGTGCAATGAGGAAGTCAGAACACCGTAGTTCGACCCAAAGAGACTGAAAGGTGAATTGACTGTGAACTGCTTGCTTGTCAATGCTCAAGTGTATGACCTGTTTGTTTTTGAGTTTTCAGTCTTTTATTGCTTTTGAAAGTTTGTCATAAGTTAATGAGCTTAAGCCTAAACCAATGGATTTAGTAAACTCATCACATCTTCCATCTGATTAGGGGTAATGAGAATACCTTAAGTGTGAAGTCAGCTTCTCACACTTAATCACCTTTGATACAAGATTAAGATCATTGACCTACTTGTGATTATTTAGATGTTTTTTGTGTTTTTGTTTAGTGTTGAATAATGAGGTTAAGCCATAATCAAGGATTAAACAGACTCATTACACCATCCTAATAGAAGGATAATAGATGAGAATGTTCAAGCTGAGGAAAGCTCCTCAACTTAATCCATGATTAGGGATTAAACTCATGACAAAACAAGCCTTTGGTTAAGTGGATTTTATTTAATGATAAGATGATGAAGTGAATTTTATGGTTTGTAAGACAACTTGAGGAGGACTTGTCCATTAACACTAGGGTTAGTCCTTCTTAACCAATTAAGGAAGAATTAGAACCCTAATGCAAGGCCCAAGTTACAAGTGTGATATCTTGATGATTATTAGGTGAATTGATTAAGAGATTTAAACACATTAAGGGTTTAACACTTAGGATTAAAGTTATACACTTCATCCTAATAGAAGGATGCAGGCATAAACTTAATCACAAAGCCTTAAAGCCTTTAGGGTTTAGTCCCTGATTATGAGGTGAGAAGAGAAGACTCAATGAGACACAAAGGTAAAACTAAGTGGGGAGACTAATCAAAACCCTAATCATTGTCATGCTTGCTTGTTCCTAAGGTTTGTGAGGTTTAACAAGAAAGATCTTCAGAGGAACCACCAGGAAGCAGATGAAAGGATCAGGAGAAACAAAGTAACTTGCTTCATTTAAGAAGACAAGTCACTTGAGGAAAGAAAGTAAGGAGAAGAAGAAAGAGCAAGCTCAATCTCAAACACATAACAAAATGCAGCATGGATGCATAAGAGAGATGAAAAGAAAATGTGAGAAGTGAAGGCAAATTCACTTCTCAAAGTTACTTACCACCTGAAAAGTTAGTAAAGGAATGCAATGCAATGCAAAATGAAATGAAATGGCATGATGTAAATCAAAACCAGAAGCATATATGAGATGATAATGATGTTATGAGATGATGCAAACATGAATCAAGGTATGAGGATGATCATATGAACCAATGGATGCAGATGAAACAAGTTAAGAAACATGAACACACATGAAAAGTTATGAGATGCAAATGGCATACAACATGGCAAATGAAGTAAGTAATGATCAAACATGCTTTCAATATGTCTCAAGATGTCTAATGGATCAAATGGATGCATAAAATGCTATGGCAAGTCAAGTTATGAATGCAAATGCAAGATGTATGCAAATGGAAGCCCAAATTAGGGTTTATGATCAATGCATCAAACAAAAACAAAAATCAGAAGCAAACATCAAGATAAAAAATTGAAAAATGTATCCAAAGTAACTCTAAGTCTATACTAACTCACTGCCCAAAGGAGGGGTTCCAACTCTTAACCTAATTTAAGTTATGAATTTCCTAAGTTTTCTAGGGTTTTAGGGTAACTTAACAAGAAAAATGCCAAACAAATGGAAAATGAAAAATCAAATCAAGCCAATTTAATCTTACAAACTACATGCTAAACAAAATGCAATGCAAAAAGAATCAAAGTCCAACTCTCAATGGTTAGGCAGAAATGATTTTTTGAAGTTTGGATCAAAATAATGCCTTGAAATGATTTTAATTCCATGAAAAATTCTCAAAAGACATCAAGATCAAAAAAGAAATTTGGTTTGAGGGTTGGACAATGTTTCTAAATGATTATGAAGGTTTCATGAATTTTTTTGGTGATTTTTAAATACCTAAAAGTATTTTTAATTAATTAATTCCCATTAATTAATTAAAAATAAACTTTTAAATGATTTAAAAATATTTTTTAATGCAAAAAATAAAAATAAAAATATTTTTGGTTTCTGAAAATTAATAAAAGTTTATACAAAAAATTTCAGAATTTTTAAAATGGTTTTGCTATTTTAAAATAAATGGAGAAAAGAAATACAAAATAAATGAATTAAAATTAAAGAAAATGAAAAGTAAACGCAATGGAGAGCCAGGATTGATTCTGGGGAAAGATCTGTTGACTGCGCGCGCAATCCTAAGGTCCACATTCAAACTGAGTTAAATCCTATTTATGATTTAATTAATGAAGATTAATTAAGTTAATGAGGATTAGGGCTTCTAAGAACACATCCTGGCCATCCAAAACACGCGCCAGTCAACCCTGGTCAGCTAATCCTACGCTCAGCATTCAAACTACAATTAATGACAGGGATTAACCCTAATTGTTTTCAGGTGGCCAGAGAAGACCTCCGGTCGTCTTCTCCGGTGGGAACCCCACCTGAAAATCTCCAAAATCCTCAAAACTTCACTAAAACGAAAACTAAAAGCCCAGAAATCATCCCCACATCCCCCTGAATCAAAACCCCCACTCAAATCTCATTTATTCTTCTTCAATCAAACGAATCGAAGCCAAACAGTTTTTTAGGGCAAAAGTTTCAGACATTGCATACATCCTGGTTTCTCAACCATTTTCAAAAATAATCACATATTCATGATCAGGGGAGTGCATAGAAGCTATTAAGAACTTAAAAACATGCTTCTGGAAAAAAGTTTTGAGTTGACTACCTGAACTGAAGCTTTCGATTCAGGAGCTTTCTGGCTGTTTCTTTGGCTCAAATGTACTCCAATGATCCCCCTAAGAAGCTTGCAATGTTTGTTTGAAGTTTGCAGTGGTTGGTTTGGAAGATGGCAGAGGTTCTGCTCAAGGTGAGGTGAGAATCATATTTGTGATTCTGGGAGTTTAAGGCAATGGTGATGGGTGCTTTGTGATCAGGAAGGTGTGTTGAGTTGATCTGTGAAGTTAGTTTGTGTGTTTGTGACTTGTGCAAGCAGTTTCGAAAGCTTTTGCAAATGAAGGTGAAAATGAGAATGTTGTGATGTGGGAGGTTTCAGGCTTGCTTCTTGTTATGTTTGGCTTGCATTTGATTAGTATAAACAATTTCCATTGGTCAGATGAAGTGATGTGTGCTTTATTGATTGGTATGGGTCCTTTTGCCAAAATGTCAAAGTTGTGTAAGAAGGGCATGGGCTACTTGCTAGCTAAGTACAAAAGGCATGTCCTGCGCAGCATGATGTGAGGAAAGGCCTAGGATTGATCAGCAAGCTAGCCAGCAAGTGGATGAGAAGCTATGATGAGTTTTGCAACTTGCCTTGCCTTTGGTTCTTTATGAAATATCTTGATCCATAAGTCATAAAACATGTGATTCTTTGGGTGCAATCTGACTTTTAGGACTTGTGTGATCATGTGGTGAAGTTTAGAAATGCATTTGATGACTTAATTTGCCTTGAGAAGTGAATTTGCAACTTTGCCTCTTTGGTGCATAACTTGAAATTTAGTGATTTTTGCCAACTTTGACAAGCCATAACTTTTGATCCAAAATGAATTAGGTCATGTTCTTGTACTTTTTGAAAAGGGAATGATCCATTCTACAACTTTCATGACCAAAGTTTTTCCATTTGAAGCTTTCTTGAATCAAAAAGTAAAGGTTGAAAAAGTTGCCTAAAATGACAATTTCATTAAAAGTCAAACTTGCCCAAAAAGTCAACTTTGAAAAAGACTTGAAATTATTCAATTTTGTGAACTTCTAACATCTTCCATGATCAAATAAAGATCATACACAATCAAAATGATGAAGAACACCCTTTGGTTGGGTCATTGGGGGCCTCAGATGCCCTGACTTTACACTGGCTTGCTTGAAAAGTCGACTCTTGATCAGATGACTTCCCCATGGGATTTCTTCATGAAAATTGATATGCATACTTCCTATACCATATAGAGACCAATAGAAACAAGAATGACCAAAAAATTTGGAGTTATGGCCTCTGAAACCAAAACCCTAATTTTAGGTCAACTGTGCAGTCAAACCAGGCTCTGCTTCCATGCCACTTTCAGTTCTTGTGATTCTTTGACATCCTTGACTTTGAGAGGATATAATATGATACTTGAACACACATGGACCTCTTTGAAGTGATTGATGGCCTTTGGAGTGGCTCAAGAAGCTCTTGGATTGCTCAGATCACAAACCCTAGATGCAGATGACTTTGAATCTATGCAGTGGATTAAAAATGTGGTATGAGATGCTCTGATTGAGTTTATGCTTATGAAATGATCACAAGCCATGGTGTGAATGGGTGAGGGCAAATTTGGGGTGTTTACAGCTGCCCCTATTCAAACATGAGTTAGCTGTGCAGGGTGTAAGCGACGGCTTAACAGGCAAACAAGATAACTTGTGGTTGAATACCAAAGACAGTCCAAAATTTGCACTCACAGAATGAAGAAGAAAAGGGATATAGATTGTAAAAGAAAATAAAGTATATTGTAAAGTGTGGGCGACGGAGGACGACCGTCGAGCAGAGGACGACTGCTGGGTAAAGAGCGATGACGGGGACGACCGACATGCTGGAAAGATGCGGGAAATAAAGCGATGACGGGGACGGCCGACATGTTGGGGATAAAAGGGATTATGATGGGGGACGGCCATCAAGATAAAGTTGTAAGATTCTCTGGGGATTAATGAAACATGACGGGGACGGCCATCAAGTTCATAAAGTAAAGTAACCAACGATGGGGACGCCCATCGGGCTTAAACTGATGAAGGACGATCACCAGGAAAAGGAAAAGGGACCACGACGGGGACGGCCATCGGGTTAAAGAATAAATGAAATAAACAGATGATGAGGTACGGTCATCAAAGGTGAAGGACGATCACCTAGCAGGGGACGGCTGCTCTGTTGGGGATAAGATGAGGGACGGTCATCTAAGGTGAAGGACGATCACCTGGCAGGGTACGGCTGCCGAAAATATCGCGACATAGGACGAATGCCGGATAAAAGGTCAACGATGGGGACAACCATCAGATGAGCATGATGAAGGACGATCATCAAGAGGTGGAGGACGACCACCTAGCAGGGGACGGCTGCTCTCAAGGTTTGTCATGACATAGGACGAATGTCAGATAACCAAAATCAACAATGGGGACGACCATTGGATAAAATAATGAAGGACGATCATCAAAATGTGGAGGACGACCACCTAGCAGGGGACGACTGCTAGATATCACGACATAGGACGAATGTCGGATAAAAAATCAACGATGGGGACGGCCATCGGATGAGCATGATGAAGGATGATCATCAAGAGGAGGAGGACGACCACCTAGCAGGGTACGGCTGCTCTCAAAGTTTATCATGCCATAGGACGAATGGCGAATAGAAAAGAAAATTTGCTTTGCTGGCGATTTACTGGGGAATAGTAAACACGGACGAGTGTTTACATCCAAGAAATAAAAGGTATAAGTGTTTAGATGTTTGTGTATAGATTAAAGATGCGGACGAGCATCCCTACGATACGGACGAGTATCGGGTAGAAACAAACTGACACGTGTTCAGAGATGATGATACGGACGAGTATCAACTGGTTAACAGAGAACACGGACGAGTGTTGAATTTGAAGGGACTCTTCTGGGGAATAGTAGACACAGACGAGTGTTTATATCCAAGAAGACAAAAGTGTTCGACACAGTATATGGATTAAAAATGCGGACGAGCATCCTTAAGACCATGATATGGACGAGTATCGGGTAGAAACAAACGCTTGACGCATGTTCTGAGATGATGATACGGACGAGTACCATCCGGTTAACAGAGAACACGGACGAGTGTTGAATCTGTGGGGATTTGAGTTGTATATACAAGATACGGCCGAGTATCTGTATAAGGGTAACATGAGTAGCAAGTATGAGTGATGTATAGTTGAGTGTTTAAACTGCTGGGGAGAGTGACACGGACGAGTGTCAAAAGGAGGAGAGTACAGTATAAACAAATATCTGGTATACAAAGTGTTTATGTTACTGTGTTGGGGAAAGATGACATGGACGGATGTCAAGGAAATGTATATATAAGTATATGTGAGTGAAAAGGGGGTGTCTTTGGCCTTCTGCTGGGGATATGACACGGACGAGTGCCACAAGGAGTATATACTGGTGTTTGGGAATGTAAGGCAACTGTTTTAGCTTTAGCTCTCTGTTGAGGAATCTGGGGAGCTTTTTGTATATTGTTGATGGATTGTCAATATTCACAGGTGTTTGGTTCGGACCATGGCTTATGATTATGCTACATGTTTGATTTTTGCCGTAATGCTCCGTATTAGACGGAATGCTACGCTTTGTGGGTGAATATGATGCGAATGCCATGTTTATGCAAAGATATCAAACCGGGATTCGGATCCTATTGCTGGTGAAGATTTCAGGTCGATCTGTTTGAAGTGGACACCCTAGCTGGGGATGAAATCAGTGGTAGATCTGACAAGATGCATCTGCTTGGGGATATAGGTCATTGGTAGACCTGTCTCAATAATGAGGGACCCAGCTAGGAGTTTGTAGAAGCTTTCTTCACTCTGTTGTGATTCCGTCATGCGTTGCTCTTCTGGATAGAGGCTGAAGCTCTGTGGGGAGATGGTTCCCTGGCTTTTGTACTTGGCTGAGGAAGAATGATTGGAAACTCGGCTGGGGAGAAATAGCAAGTGGAAACTCAGCTGGGGAGAAAACACTTTGGGTGCTAAGACCAAGTGTTGATTTGCCAGCTTGCTGGGACGAAGCTTTCATGCCCCGAGTTGCGTTTTGGATACCTGCAATCCTGCAAAGATAGAGAAACGCACAAGTAATCCCGAGGTATCCTTTACTGGATTCCGTCATAGGAGTTTAGACACTTCTGAGAATAAGTATATTTCCTGCAAGCATGTAACTTTTATTTTTGAAGGTAAGCATCTGTATTCATGCAATCAGTTTTCTTAAGACATCAGACATTTTTGCAAATAAAAATGTACAAGACGAAACATGACTGAAAATATGATTTTATTAATTCATGTGCCCTGAATTGGTGAGATACAGTCAAAGAAACATATCCCCTGAAATGAGGAGATTGTTACAAAATGAGAAAACAAAAGGATGGCAATGTTGTCGACGCTTCGAGGAGCTTTCCCCTTTGCTTATGACTCGCATGACATTTGACGTTCTTCTCGTCTTGCTTTCTGAAGAAGGTTGATTCTGAAAGAAGCTTGATCCTTTCGAAGCTTACCAAGTTGTAAGTGATACAGACGAATTCAGAGTGCAGTTGTTCGCTTATTCCTTTATTTTGCATGGATCGCCCTTTCGGGTTTTCAATCCATCGGGATACCCCTTTTTGCCTGAGCTGTCCGATGTGGCTTTTCAACTCAGCGGGTGTGCATTTTTTGTTTATTTCCCTTATTTTTGCCCGAGTCTTTATTCTGTTTTTGACTCGCCGGGATGCCCTATTTTTGCCTGGACTTACATTCTGTTTTTATGTCCAGCAGGTCATTTTTATGCGAAGTATTTTTTAACTGCATCCGAATTCACAGGGGACGGGAAGTCTTCACCATCCATAGTACTCAGCATGAGTGCTCCACCAGAGAAAACTTTCTTTACTACGAATGGTCCTTCATAGTTCAGAGTCCACTTGCCCCTGTGGTCTGTATGAGGAGGGAGAATTCTTTTCAGCACAAGGTCTCCTACTTGGTACTCTCGGCGCCTGACTTTCTGATCGAAGGCTTTCTTCATTCTCTTCTGATACAGCTGCCCATGACAGATTTCAGCCAGTCTTTTCTCTTCAATCAGACTCAGTTGTTCGTACCGGGATCAGACCCATTCTGCTTCGTTCAGCTTAACATCCATCAGTACCCGTAAAGAAGGTAATTTAACATCAACAGGTAGGACTGCTTCCATACCATACACAAGTTGATACGGTGTTGCCCCAGTGGATGTCCTGATTGACGTACGGTACCCATGTAAGGCAAATGGTAGCATTTCATGCCAGTCTTTGTAAGTGACTACCATCTTCTGCACAATCTTCTTGATATTCTTATTAGCCGCCTCAACAGCGCCGTTCATCTTTGGCCTGTAAGGAGAAGAATTGTGGTGTTGGATCTTGAAGTCCCGGCACAGCTCTGCCATCATTTTATTGTTTAAATTGTAACCATTATCAGTAATGATTCGCTCGGGCACTCCATACCGACAGATGATATCTCTCTTCAGGAATCGGGCTACCACTTGTCTTGTAACATTGGCATAGGAAGCTGCTTCGACCCACTTGGTGAAATAGTCAATGGCGACCAATATGAATCTGTGGCCATTTGAAGCAGTCGGTTCAATCTTGCCAATCATGTCAATGCCCCACATGGCAAAGGGCCAGGGTGAAGACATCACATTCAAAGGATTGGGAGGCACATGCACCTTATCCGCATAAATCTGGCATTTATGACATTTTCTGGCGTAGGCACTACAGTCAGCATCCATTGTGATCCAATAATAACCTGATCTTAGCAACTTCTTGGCCATTGCATGCCCTTCTGCATGGGTACCAAAGGATCCTTCGTTCACTTCATGCATTAACAAATCTGCTTCTGTCTTGTCAACGCATCTGAGGAGTACCATATCAAAGTTTCTCTTGTACAAGGAACCATCAGTGTTCAGAAAGAAACTTCCAGCAAGCCTTCTCAAAGTCTTCTTATCATTGGAAGATGCCCCAGGTGGGTATGTTTGATCCTCCAAGAAGCACTTAATGTGATGGAACCAAGGCTTATCATCCTTGACAACATCTGCTGTAAACACATACGCTGGTCTGTCAAGTCTGGATACTGAAATCTGAGGTACAAAGTTGGCAGCTTGAACTTTGATCATAGATGAAATGGTAGCCAGAGCATCTGCAAACTGATTCTCGTCCCGAGGGATATACTCAAGCTTGATTGTTGTAAAGAAAGTCAGTAACCTTCTTGTATAATCCCTGTAAGGTATCAGATGATCCTGGTGTGTGTACCATTTGCCGTTGGTCTGATTAACTACCAGAGTTGAATCTCCAAATACAGTCAATGTCTTGATCCTGAGGTCAATGGCTTCCTCAAGACCCATAATGCAAGCTTCGTATTCAGCTTCGTTGTTAGTGCAGTTGAAAGTGAGTTTTGCCGAGAAAGGCATGTGAACTCCTTTAGGTGTAATGAGTACTGCACCAACACCACGACCATTCATATTAACAGCCCCATCAAACATCATAGTCCATTCCTCTTCCGGGTCAGGCCCTTCAGTGTGAACAGGCTCTTCATGATATTTTGCTTTTATGAACATGATGTCTTCATCAGGGAAGTCAAATCTCATAGGCTGGTAATCATCAATAGGTTGCTCAGCAAGATATTCAGACAATACACTGCCCTTGATGGCTTTTTGAGATGTGTACTGAATGTCATATTCTGTGAGGATCATTTGCCATCTTGCAACCCGTCCGGTAAGCGCTGGCTTCTCAAAAATGTACTTAACTGGGTCCATTTTGGAGATCAATAAAGTGGTGTGGGTCAACATATATTGTCTCAGTCGGCGAGCATCCCACGCTAAAGCACAACAAGTTTTCTCGAGCAGTGAATAACGTTGTTCACAGTCGGTAAACTTTTTGCTTAGGTAGTATATTGCATACTCTTTTCGACCAGACTCGTCATGCTGGCCCAGCACACACCCCATTGACTCTTCTAATACTGTCAAATACATTATCAGAGGCCTTCCTTCAACTGGAGGCATAAGGATTGGAGGTTCTTGCAAATACTCCTTGATCTTGTCAAAAGCCTTCTGGCAGTCTTCGTTCCACCTGATCGTCTGTTCTTTTCTCAACAATTTGAACAAGGGTTCACAAGTTGTTGTTAGGTGAGATATGAACCGTGAAATGTAGTTCAATCGACCTAAGAAACCTCGAACTTCTTTTTCTGACTTCGGTGCAGACATTTCTTGAATGGCTTTGACTTTATCAGGGTCAACTTCAATCCCTTTCTCGCTCACAATAAAACCCAGCAGCTTACCCGATCGCACCCCGAATGTGCACTTGTTGGGGTTCAACTTCAGTTGGTACTTCCTCAGACGCTTGAATAGCTTTAGCAGGTTTACCAGGTGGTCCTCTTCAGTGAGGGACTTGGCAATCATGTCATCCACATAACATTCGATTTCCTTATGGATCATATCATGGAATAATGTCACCAGAGCCCGTTGATAAGTTGCACCGGCATTCTTTAGTCCAAATGGCATCACCTTGTAACAGAACGTGCCCCAGGGCGTAATGAAGGTTGTCTTCTCCATGTCTTCAGGTGACATTTTAATCTGATTGTATCATGAAAATCCGTCCATGAAGGAGAATACCGAGAACTGAGCCGTGTTATCCACCAATACGTCAATGTGAGGTAATGGGAAATCATCTTTCGGGCTAGCTCTATTCAGATCCCGGTAGTCAACACACATCCTTACTTTGCCGTCTTTCTTAGGCACAGGTACAATATTAGCAACCCACGGCGGATAGCTAGTCACAGCAAGGAACCCGGCGTCCCACTGCTTTTATACCTCTTCTTTGATTTTCATTGCCATGTCAGGGCGAGTACGGCGCAATTTCTGTTTAACCGGCGGGCAATCTTCTCTTAAAGGAAGCTTGTGCACAACAATATCGGTGTCCAACCCTGGCATATCCTGATAAGACCAAGCAAACACATCCACATATTCTTGAAGCAGGTCAATCAGTTGTCTCTTCACTGAGTCTTGTAGGCAGGCCCCGATCTTAACCTCTTTCATGTCTTCATCTGTACCAAGATTGATCGTTTCGACCTCCTCCTGATGAGGAATGATAACCCTTTCCTCTTGTTTCAACAATCTGGCTAGCTCTTCAGGAAGCTCGTAATCTTCTTCAACCCCTTCATCAGCTTGATTGATTGGATTGTCAAAGTCATACGAAGTCATAGCCGTGCTGTTGTCGGTGTTGTCTGGAGGGCACTCTCTGCAAGGGTTCAGTTTGTTCATTTTAGTGATTGATTTTAATCTTGTTTAGAAAAGTGAAATAAAGTTGTCATTTTGAAAACATTGCCATTTATTTTTTGTACAAAAAGAAAAATGGAAAAACAGTGAGAGGAAAAGAAAAAGACTCATTTGCAAAAGATGTCTGATATTTCATTGATTAATCTTGTTGCACAAAAATTACAGATGGCCCGATTACAAAATGATTCTTGTCATCTTGGGCAAGATGCAAGACTTGATGCATGCTTAAAATATACAAGAAATAATAATTACTCTGCAGGAGTAACTCGTATAATTTCCTGGGAAGACCAGTTTGAGACACTACTCCCCGGGATCTTTGGACGGATCCAACTCTCCAGGTTGCGGTCGCTTTCATCCTCGTCTTCCAAGTTGTTGACAACATCAGGGGTGAGCATCCCCCCACTAACAAAGTTGGGCTCCTTAGCAGCCTCTGCTTGATCTTGTTGAGTTGGTTTGTAACCCAACCCAAATCTATCCTCTTTCTTTTCTACGGGCAGCAACTTGCCCCAGCCTTGGGCAGTCCCTTCTTCAACAACCTCCCGGGCTTGTTGATAAGATGTCATTGAGGTTCCAGGTACAGCAGATGTTTCATTTATGTTCAAGGCCTCAAACCTTGACTCATCGTTTCATGGATCTCCCTATCCATCTCAATATATTTGTAGGTAGCCAGATGGCTAACAAAAATATCTTCCTCTCCACAAATAGTAACGACTTGGCCCTCCCACTCGAATTTTAACTTCTGGTGAAGGGTAGACGTAACTGCGCCAGCAGCATGAATCCATGGTCTACCCAACAAACAGCTGTAGGCAGGCTGAATGTCCATCACGTAGAAGGTCGTTTTGAAAGTTTGTGGGCCAATCGTTACAGGCAACTCAATTTCCCCCAGAACTGATCTCTTAGAGCCGTCAAAGGCTCTTACTACCAAGTTACTGGGACGTAATGCCAATCCTTCATACTCTAGCTTCACAAGGGCCTTTTTAGGTAAGACATTGAGGGATGATCCTGTGTCTACCAGCACATGGGAAAGGACTGCACCTTTACACTTCATGGTAATGTGCAAAGCCTTGTTATGATTACGGCCTTCCGTAGTCAAATCAGTGTTGGTAAACCCTAGTCCATTACTAGCATTAACATTTCCAACCACAGCTTCCAACTGATTGACTGTAATCTCCTCTGGCACATAAGCTGCGTGCAAGACTTTTAGTAGTGCGTTCCGATGAGCCTCGGAGCACATAAGCAATGACAGAATAGAGATCTTGGAAGGAGTCTGGTGAAGCTGGTCCACTATCTTGTAATCACTTTTCTTGATGACTCTCATGAATTCATCAACTTCTTGATCAAAAGGTGTTTTCAAAGTTTCTTTAACAATTTGCTCTTCTTGCACTATGCTCTTCCCTTTTGCCTTGGCAGCAGCTTCTGCTTCAGCAGTGGGTCTTTGAATTTGTGGGGCAAAGAGACGTCCGCTTCGAGTGAAGCCTCCGCCTCCTCCCACATTGTCTATTTGTGGTGAAGAAGTTGATGATTCGAGAGTGATTTTCTGTCCTTCGCAGTATAGATCGGAGTCGTAATGCCAAGGGATGGCATTACTGCTTTCATAAGGTACTGGCCCAGGCACTGTGATAGTGACTGGACTGATAGTAGCTGCAGAAGGGACCATGATAGTCTGTGGATCATAGTATATTGTGACTGGTGCTCTGATAGGAGTGACATTTTGTGAGTTGTAGGCAGAATCATTTTCAGGATCGTAATAAATTGTAACCGTTGAGACGCTTTCATTGTTTGTTGTTGATGTTGTAGGAGACACTGTTGAATGGATGGGTGTTGTTGTTGTAGGAGATTCTGAATGAAGGGGAGCTGAAGTTGTAGAAGGGATGTTCGTTGATATCTGGTCCGTTGAAGTAACAGATGAAACATTTGTTGATGAAACTGAAGAGTTGTTTGGAACAATGGTTGTTGCAGTTGTAGAAGACTCGGGAACCGTTGTTAAGGAGATTGCTGGATTGGCAGGTATCGATGTTGTGATTTGAAGCAGGCCGCTCTGGATGAGACCATCTATGCCATCTCTCAATTTATCACAACCATTCACTGAAATGTTACAATAAGCACACCCTAGCTCACATACCGGGAAAATTTGACATTCAATGAGTTGAGCTTTAATCTCTACCAAGGGTGTCCGAATCTGACCCACACTGGTTATCAAGTAAGACAACTGGTCTTCTTCAATAGCATTGATTCTGGGACCACCATGGTTTGGCATAGGGTTCTTGTTAACATTTGGTGGTGGTGCAAAGTTTAGAGCCTTAGAATCTACCAAGTCCTGTACCTTCATGTGCAAAGCTCTGCACTTCTCTGTATTGTGGCCAGGTGCATCTGAATGAAAAGCACATCTGGCGCTGGCGTCATAATTTCTAGGCAGACTGGCAGGATCTGGAGGTGCCAATGTCCTTAGCTCAACCAGGTTGAGTTTCAGGAGTTGTGGCAATAATGTGGCATAGGGCATAGGGATCGGATCGATCACCCTATTGGCCTAAGATGGTCTCTGTTGAAATGGTCTTTGCTGATTGTTGTTGCTGGTGTTGTTGTAGTTTCTCTGAGGTGGATATTGAGTTTGTTGCTGATAATTTTGTTGCTGTGGTTGATAAGCTGGTTGTGGATGAATTGGAGCGGGAATGGTGACTGCTGCCACAGACCTATGAACATATTGGGGTCTGCCCCTGCTGGCATGGATATCATTGGTCTCACCAGTTCTTCTTGGGCCCACAAAAGGCTTTCTTGGGTTGCTGGATGAGCTGGCACCGTTGTCAGAAATTTTGCCCATCTTTAATAGGCTCTCAATTCTTTCTCCAGCTATAACGACATCTGCAAAGCTGGTAGAAGAAAAGGCAGCTAGCCTATCAATGTATGTCCCTTGGAGGGTGTTCATAAACATATCAGCCATCTCCCTCTCTGACATGGGTGGCTGGACAGCAGCAGCAAGCTGTCTCCACCTCTGGGCGTACTCTCGGAAGCTTTCTCTGGATGACTGTGACATTCCCATCAGGAGGGTCCTGTTGGGTGCCATATCCAAATTATACTGGTATTGTCTAATGAAGGCCTCTGCCAAGTCCTTCCAACATCTGATGGTTGCTCTAGTCAGATGAGAGTACCATTCCCTTGAAGCTCCCGTTAAGCTATCCTCAAAATAAAACATCCATAGCTTTTCATCCATGGTATATGCCTTCAGCCTCCCCAGAAAGGATTGTAAGTGGGTCCGTGGACAGGAAGTCCCGTTGTACTTCTCAAAGCACGGAGGCTTAAACTTATGGGGAATCCTGACCCCGTCCACTAAGCCCATGTCCATAACATCAAAACCCAAGGAGTTTTGAGACTCCAAGGACCTTAATTTTTCAGCAATTTCATCTAGCCTTCTGTCATAGGCCTCATCCCCAGCTCCCATCACTGTGAACTGATCTTCCTGGGGGTCTTCTTGCAGCACCCTGCCTGTAGTAGCATTCCCTTGAACATTAGCAGGGATGTTGATTTCTGGATGAAGGTGAGGTCCAAATACAGGTGGGTTGATATGAGGCTGAACCCTCTCATTGTTGCTCGTCCCAGCAGTCCCTAGATGGGGGTCTTCCTGATTCTGCCTCTCTACCATTGCTCTTAATCTCTCTTGGCTTTGAGCCATATTATTCATCACCTCCATAAATTGTGTCATCTGAGCCCTCATTTCCAATCTCTCATTGGCCATTTGGTTCCTGACCTCTGTAAGGTCCTGTTGTACCTGGTCCATCTGTATACCCGGAAGGTTGTTGCGGGTTGGATATCTGTATGGACGGTTGAGTGGGAACACCCGACATCGAGCAATAGTTCCTGAAGTCACAACAGAGTTAGTAACAAAAACAAAACAATCCTACAAAACAAACAAAGGTTAGCATGCAATGCAGTATGCTTATTTGTTTCCAAGGTATCCGGCTTGGCACTTGGTTTTGACCTTTCCAGACCCTTGAAGATGCTGTTGATGTTGCTTGAGGAATTCAGATTAAACCAACACATATATTACAAAAAGTAATTGATACATAGTTTGCTTCTTTTTACAATACAAGCCCTCTGAGGGGTCAAAATACAACATAAGAAAATAAAAGTACATGAAATGAAAGCAACAACAAGCAAAAGTCAGACACCAAGACCAAACTCATCCTCCTGAACTTCCTTTAGAAGTGCTTCAGTCACAGGATCAGCTGGACGCTCTGTGAGGCTTCTGATAAGGAGATTCCTGGTAGTAACAGCTGCAGTTAGCTTCTTGTGTTGACTCTGGTCCTTTGACCTCTTCACACCAGCTCTAATCTTCAACTCTGAGATCTCTCTCTGGGCTGCTAGCAGGGCTTCCTGTTGCTCCTTTGCACTAGCCTCCAGCTACTCAATCTTGTCCTGAGTCCTCTTATCTTCCAGAGTACGAGCTTCGGTGATCCTGACCCACCTAGCTTGACTCTCTTTCAGATACAAATCAGTCCTGGCCTTCTGGAACTGAGCCTCTTTGCAGGCATTCTTCAAGATCTGCTCTCCAGCCCTAGACTTCTTGATGTAATCCTATGACTTCTCAATCCTAGCCAGATGTTCCACCTTTAGCTTTTCTAACCTCTCAATGTCCAGCCGACCATCACTCCTTTCCCAGAGGGTCTTCTGTAGAGCCTGAGTCAGCTTCTCATTCCTCTCTTTCAATTTCTCAAACTCTTCTAGGCTGACAGTGACAGGAGGTGGTGCTAAGGATGGTCCAGGTATATCTTCTATGGTGAAGGGCATCCCAGAAAATTGAGCCCTGGCATGGGACCACTCATAGTACTGTGCTGAGGCCACATTGTTGCATCTTCCCAGAATGGCCATTCCCTTGGTCTGAACATTGTCCCAAGCCCAGGATGCTTGCCTGACAACAGCCAGATTAGGCTTAATCTCACAGTAAAGGGTCTCAGCCAAGTCTTGTGCCTTAGGAGCGTGGACCAATGCATAGCCCAGTTGTCTTTTGAATAGCAGAGGGTTGTAGTTGATGCAACCCTTTACTCCTATCAGGGGTACATTGGGAAACTGCCCACAACTGGTAATGATGTCCCTGCCTTTTGTGCTTTGAGTGCACCACCTGATATCAGCTGAAGTTAAAGCAGTGAGTCTTCTAGCCCAGTTCCTCTGCTGGTGAGGATTCAAGAATGCATCTGTCTTGGGCAAGTGTCTGAGCAACCAGGTATGGAACAGGGGAGCACAGCACCTCACCAATCTTCCTCTTTGCTTTTCATTCCTTTGGTGAACAGAGTAGTAAAAATCTCCTAGTAAGGTGGGCACTGGGTTCCTCAGAATGAAAAGGTGGATTGCATTCTTGCTAATGAACTTAGGCTCATCTGCAAACAATATGACCCCATATATGCTAAGGGCCAATAAAGCACAGACTGCCTTCCATTCTCCTGAGGAGGCCTTCAGGGTAGCCTGAGAGATCAAGAAATCCAGATGCAGACCAGAGACTCCAGCCTTGGTAGTCATATTCTACCCAATCAGAACTGGTTCCAGATGCAATGCCTTTGCCACTTCTTCATTACTTGGAAAAGCCATCTCAAGGTTGAAGGGGACTCCACCCCTGATAGGTACACCAACCAATGATGAATACTCCTCTAATAAAGGCCCCAACTGAAAGTCTTGAAAAGTGAAACACCTCAGAGGGGGATCATAGAACTGCAGGCAAGTATGAATCAAGCTCCTCTGTGAAGGGTCCAAATCCATAACCACATCAAGTATGCCTCCATAGTATTCTCTGAATAGTGGTATATGGTCTGGAGTAATCAGGGTCTGAATCCTCCTGATGCTAGCCAACTCAGGCTCAAAGAAATGGTAGGAGATATTACTCTTCTTGGGTGCCATGTTGCAGAAGAAGAGCTGAGACAGATGCTGATGATGGGCCACTGATAGGCTGGGACTGGTGATGCAGGTGACTGAAGCAGGTAGCTGATAACTGAAGTAGATGCTGATGAAGATAGGTCTATGCTGATGATGGGGTCAAAACCAAGCCAAAACAAAGTATGGATACCCTGAAAAGCAAATAAGCAAATGTTAAAATGATGCAATGATGATGTATGAAAATGATATGCAAGGGTTTGTGACTGAGCTGGATCTGATCAAGTGCTCTGATATAAGTCCAGGTATGTTCAAGAAATCCAGATGGAGGTCCATAAGTCCAGTAACCAAGGTGGGGGACTCAAATAAAGAGTCACATGTCCAGGGTTAAAAATCACAAGAACTGTTCCAAAATGGAGTACTCTTAATCAAAACAAAGTAACAGGGTATGCTGAGGTCAAGCGTACCTGCAAACCTGTAAACAGCCCAACCCCCCTCACAGGTGATGTTCTAAAACAAGGATCCTCAGACTTGGATCAGTTATGAGAAGTGTAAACACTTCTAACCCGGAGGTACAGTGTTTACAATAACCATAAAATATCCTCCTCTAATTCACCTCAGTTTCTGAAGGTCAATACTAATGGTCATCCAGACTTAGCAGGCTTCCTAGATAGCTCTAGCACTACAGGAAATCTGCAGCACAGAGTTCTCAAGAATAAACCCATATCTGAACCGTGTTTCATATTCCCGCACCAGACCGAAATGGAATGGGAAAGAACATGAACCACTCTAGCCTAGGTGTCACTCAGGTCCCATGTATAGGACCTCAACTCTCAATAGAACACCCACCCACCAAAGCAACAAAACAGATCCAGCCAGCACAATATGACAGTATGATGTATATAAAGCTATAAAGGAAGCAATAAACAAAACTGTACATAAAGTAATAAATAAAATATGCAAACACAAATAGCACATAACACCCCAGTAAACACAAATCAATCAAGCGCTAGGAGGAACCCACAAAAAGAACCAGAAGCCCTGGTTACAGTATAAGGGTCCCCAGCAGAGTCGCCAAGCTGTCGCTCCCACCAAATGAAGCCGGGTCAAATGGGGTACAGACGCGAACGGTCGGCGAGAGGAGATGCGAGAACACACAGGAGTGAACTCACAGGGAATGAAAAGAGTCGCCAGCTAGGCATTTTTATCCCGGGGGAAAGGTAATGCTGCATAGACCTGGAAAGATATGGATAAGACGGTTGCGAACCAGAGAGACTGAGAAAGGGGGTTGGTTACAACCTGGGAAGGTATTATCACCCAGATTGTCCGTCGTACTCGACTGGATCCACGCTTAAAAGATTTGTGTTTTAAAGGGGTAGTGTCAGTGCAATTTGTGTATAAAGAGCTGGAAAAAAATGTACAAGTGTCTGTGTAAAAGAAAAGTGAAGTGTATAAGTGAAGATTCAGTGTAAGGAAAGAGAATGAAATGCTTATGATAATGAGGTTTAAAGAATAGAGCTGGAAGGAGGGGGAATATACAGAGACTTTTGTTCGATAACTGTTAAGTTATGCCTACGTATCCTCTCGTGCAATGAGGAAGTCAGAACACCGTAGTTCGACCCAAAGAGACTGAAAGGTGAATTGACTGTGAACTGCTTGCTTGTCAATGCTCAAGTGTATGACCTGTCTGGCTCAGGTGCAAACTGTCTTGCATTAGACGGAAGAAGAAAGTTCTCGGTTGTGAGTGAATGAGATGAGAAAAGAATCCCGGAGGAGATATTGTTTGTTTTTGAGTTTTCAGTCTTTTATTGCTTTTGAAAGTTTGTCATAAGTTAATGAACTTAAGCCTAAACCAATGGATTTAGTAAACTCATCACATCTTCCCTCTGATTAGGGGTAATGAGAATACCTTAAGTGTGAAGTCAGCTTCTCACACTTAATCACCTTTGATACAAGATTAAGATCATTGACCTACTTGTGATTATTTAGATGTTTTTTGGTGTTTTTGTTTAGTGTTGAATAATGAGGTTAAGCCATAATCAAGGATTAAACAGACTCATTACACCATCCTAATAGAAGGATAATAGATGAGAATGTTCAAGCTGAGGAAAGCTCCTCAACTTAATCCATGATTAGGGATTAAACTCATGACAAAACAAGCCTTTGGTTAAGTGGATTTTATTTAATGATAAGATGATGAAGTGAATTTTATGGTTTGTAAGACAACTTGAGGAGGACTTGTCCATTAACACTAGGGTTAGTCCTTCTTAACCAATTAAGGAAGAATTAGAACCCTAATGCAAGGCCCAAGTTACAAGTGTGATGTCTTGATGATTATTAGGTGAATTGATTAAGAGATTTAAACACATTAAGGGTTTAACACTTAGGATTAAAGTTATACACTCCATCCTAATAGAAGGATGCAGGCATAAACTTAATCACAAAGCCTTAAAGCCGTTAGGGTTTAGTCCCTGATTATGAGGTGAGAAGAGAAAACTCAATGAGACACAAAGGTAAAACTAAGTGGGGAGACTAATCAAAACCCTAATCATTGTCATTCTTGGTTGTTCCTAAGGTTTGTGAGGTTTAACAAGAAAGATCTTCAGAGGAACCACCAGGAAGCAGATGAAAGGATCAAGAGAAACAAAGTAACTTGCTTCATTTAAGAAGACAAGTCACTTGAGGAAAGAAAGTAAGGAGAAGAAGAAAGAGCAAGCTCAATCTCAAACACATAACAAAATGCATCATGGATGCATAAGAGAGATGAAAAGAAAATGTGAGAAGTGAAGGCAAATTCACTTCTCAAAGTTACTTACCACCTGAAAAGTTAGTAAAGGAATGCAATGCAATGCAAAATGAAATGAAATGGCATGATGTAAATCAAAACCAGAAGTATATATGAGATGATAATGATGTTATGAGATGATGCAAACATGAATCAAGGTATGAGGATGATCATATGAACCAATGGATGCAGATGAAACAAGTTAAGAAACATGAACACACATGAAAAGTTATGAGATGCAAATGGCATACAACATGGCAAATGCAAGAAGTAATGATCAAACATGCTTTCAATATGTCTCAAGATGTCTAATGGATCAAATGGATGCATAAAATGCTATGGCAAGTCAAGGTATGAACGCAAATGCAAGATGTATGCAAATGGAAGCCCAAATTAGGGTTTATGATCAATGCATCAAACAAAAACAAAAATCAGAAGCAAACATCAAGATAAAAAATTGAAAATGTATCCAAAGGAACCCTAAGTCTATACTAACTCACTTCCCAAAGGAGGGGTTCCAACTCTTAACCTAATTTAAGTTATGAATTTCCTAAGTTTTCTACGGTTTTAGGGTACCTTAACAAGAAAAATGCCAAACAAATGGAAAATGAAAAATCAAATCAAGCCAATTTAATCTTACAAACTACATGCTAAACAAAATGCAATGCAAAAAGAATCAAAGTCCAACTCTCAATGGTTAGGCAGAAATGATTTTTTGAAGTTTGGAACAAAATAATTCCTTGAGATGATTTTAATTCCATGAAAAATTCTCAAAAGACATCAAGATCAAAAAAGAAATTTGGTTTGAGGGTTGGACAATGTTTCTAAATGATTATGAAGGTTTCATGAATTTTTTTGGTGATTTTTAAATACCTAAAAGTATTTTTAATTAATTAATTCCCATTAATTAATTAAAAATAAACTTTTAAATGATTTAAAAATATTTTTTAATGCAAAAAATAAAAATAAAAATGTTTTTGGTTTCTGAAAATTAATAAAAGTTTATACAAAAAATTTCAGAATTTTTAAAATGGTTTTGCTATTTTAAAATAAATGGAGAAAAGAAATACAAAATAAATGAATTAAAATTAAAGAAAATGAAAAGTAAACGCAATGGAGAGCCAGGATTGATTCTGGGGAAAGATCTGTTGACTGCGCGCGCAATCCTAAGGTCCACATTCAAACTGAGTTAAATCCTATTTATGATTTAATTAATCAAGATTAATTAAGTTAATGAGGATTAGGGCTTCTAAGAACACATCCTGGCCATCCAAAACACGCGCCAGTCAACCCTGGTCAGCTAATCCTACGCTCAGCATTCAAACTACAATTAATGACAGGGATTAACCCTAATTGTTTTCAGGTGGCCGGAGAAGACCTCCGGTCGTCTTCTCCGGTGGGAACCCCACCTGAAAATCTCCAAAATCCTCAAAACTTCACTAAAACGAAAACTAAAAGCCCAGAAATCATCCCCACATCCCCCTGAATCAAAACCCCCACTCAAATCTCATTTATTCTTCTTCAATCAAACGAATCGAAGCCAAACAGTTTTTTAGGGCAAAAGTTTCAGACATTGCATACATCCTGGTTTCTCAACCATTTTCAAAAATAATCACATATTCATGATCAGGGGAGTGCATAGAAGCTATTAAGAACTTAAAAACATGCTTCTGGAAAAAAGTTTTGAGTTGACTACCTGAACTGAAGCTTTCGATTCAGGAGCTTTCTGGCTGTTTCTTTGGCTCAAATGTACTCCAATGATCCCCCTAAGAAGCTTGCAATGTTTGTTTGAAGTTTGCAGTGGTTGGTTTGGAAGATGGCAGAGGTTCTGCTCAAGGTGAGGTGAGAATCGTATTTGTGATTCTGGGAGTTTAAGGCAATGGTGATGGGTGCTTTGTGATCAGGAAGGTGTGTTGAGTTTATCTGTGAAGTTAGTTTGTGTGTTTGTGACTTGTGCAAGCAGTTTCGAAAGCTTTTGCAAATGAAGGTGAAAATGAGAATGTTGTGATGTGGGAGGTTTCAGGCTTGCTTCTTGTTATGTTTGGCTTGCATTTGATTAGTATAAACAATTGCCATTGGTCAGATGAAGTGATGTGTGCTTTATTGATTGGTATGGGTCCTTTTGCCAAAATGTCAAAGTTGTGTAAGAAGGGCATGGGCTACTTGCTAGCTAAGTACAAAAGGTATGTCCTACGCAGCATGATGTGAGGAAAGGCGTAGTATTGATCAGCAAGCTAGCCAGCAAGTGGATGAGAAGCTATGATGAGTTTTGCAACTTGCCTTGCCTTTGGTTCTTTATGAAATATCTTGATCCATAAGTCATAAAACATGTGATTCTTTGGGTGCAATCTGACTTTTAGGACTTGTGTGATCATGTGGTGAAGTTTAGAAATGCATTTGATGACTTAATTTGCCTTGAGAAGTGAATTTGCAACTTTGCCTCTTTGGTGCATAACTTGAAATTTAGTGATTTTTGCCAACTTTGACAAGCCATAACTTTTGATCCAAAATGAATTAGGTCATGTTCTTGTACTTTTTTAAAAGGGAATGATCCATTCTACAACTTTCATGACCAAAGTTTTTCCATTTGAAGCTTTCTTGAATCAAAAAGTAAAGGTTGAAAAAGTTGCCTAAAATGACAATTTCATTAAAAGTCAAACTTGCCCAAAAAGTTAACTTTGCAAAAGACTTGAAATTCTTCAATTTTGTGAACTTCTAACATCTTCCATGATCAAATAAAGATCATACACAATCAAAATGATGAAGAACACCCTTTGGTTGGGTCATTGGGGGCCTCAGATGCCCTGACTTTACACTGGCTTGCTTGAAAAGTCAACTCTTGATCAGATGACTTCCCCATGGGATTTCTTCATGAAAATTGATATTCATACTCCCTATACCATATAGAGACCAATAGAAACAAGAATGACCAAAAAATTTGGAGTTATGGCCTCTGAAACCAAAACCCTAATTTTAGGTCAACTGTGCAGTCAAACCTGGCTCTGCTTCCATGCCACTTTCAGTTCTTGTGATTCTTTGACATCCTTTACTTTGAGAGGATATAATATGATACTTGAACACACATGGACCTCTTTTAAGTGATTGATGGCCTTTGGAGTGGCTCAAGAAGCTCTTGGATTGCTATTTGAGTATAGGATTGGAGATCATCATGGAGAATGGGTTGGGTAAAAATTAAATTTTGAGCCTTATATCCTTTGTTTCATAAACCGTGAACCAAGCCACGTTACAACCCTTTAAAGACCTAATTGAAGCTAGGTTTGTTTTGAAAGCATGTCGCTGCAAGATTGCGTAAGCTGACTCCCCGTGAGATTTTCCAATCATTCGCTTTGGTATCTTACCTTTTGCATTGTCTTTCAATTTGCATTATCTTTCACTTTGCACTTTGCATGACTTAATAAACAGTGCATTCTTGCCAGTATTTCATTTTCTTTACACCAATATCATTCTCATAATGATTTTGATTTCAAAATTTGTGCTTGAGCATTGCATTAAATATAACATTTTTGAATAAATATTTTATTTGCATGTGAGCACTCATTATCAAGGAATTCTAAAAAGTTGAGAAACTTGATATGTGGTCCTATCAGGGGCATATTGCAATCAAAGATCATGTTATTAAGAGAAACTCTCTCCAAGACTCGTGCTGGGGAAAGCATTTCAAGCGACCAGTCAATCAGTCACTTCAGAATCATTCAACATGGGGCAGTCTACTTCAAGCAATCCCCAAACAAAGCTTATCACTCCTTCCTAAAAAGATCATCATCTTGATACTTCATACAAGAATGGCTGAAGTTGTGTTCAAGACATCTTTTCGAAGGTTATATTTGGCAAAAGTTCACTGTGTTGTGGAATCAGCTGCTTCAGCCGCACTTCTCCAAAAGAGTCTTATCCCGTTGGTCTCATCATTTGCATTTGCATTGGCATTTGCTTTGCAAGTATCGACCATTTACATTACACAATTTCATATCAAGCATAGTTCAAAGTATACTTCGTGCTCATTTGCATTGCCCGGGGTCTTGTCATCTTACCTTGTGGTTAAAGTCCGATTTTGTTTGGCACCCTTAAAGTCCAATTTCTATTGGCAACCAAAAAAAATTCAAAGCCCAATTTACTTGGCACCTAACAAAGCAGTCGTGTCTGTCACCCTGTCTTTTGTATGTTTATCTTCTTCAAACTGTGTTAAGTTTGGCGTTGAACTCTTTTCCGTCAAATTTTGTAAAGTTTGACATTGACCTCTTCTTTCGAATTTCTCTCTTTGGTTATTCCTATTGAGAAATTCAATTTGTTTCTTTTAGTTTCTCTCTCCGGTTGTTCCCATTGAGAAATTCTTATTTCCTTCAACTGTCTTAATCTGATTGTTCCCATTGAGAAGCTATTTATTTCTTTTAGTTTCTCTCTCCGGTTGTTCCCATTGAGAAATTCTTATTTCCTTCAACTGTCTCAATCCGATTTTTCCCATTGAGAAGCTATTTGTTTCCTTCGAAGTTCTCACTCCGGTTAATCCCATTGAGAAGCTCTTTTCTTTTAAATTTCTCACTCTGGTTGTTCCCATTGAGAAGTTATTTGTTTCTTTCTAATTTCTCTCTCCGGTTGTTCCCATTGAGAAATTCTTATCTCATTCAACTGTCTCAATCCGGTTTTTCCCATTGAGAAGCTTTTTGTTTCCTTTGAAGTTCTCACTCCGGTTAATCCCTTTGAGAAATTTCAAAGTGCGTTCTTCTAACAACCGTATTAAGGGTTTTATCCCAATCTCTCTTTCCGGTTCATCCCATTGAGAAATTCGGAGAGAATCTCTTTTTCAAGTTGAAAAGTTTGATGTTTCCCGTGGCACAACTTCATAATTTGGTCTCATTCCACATCTAGTACTCTTCTAGATATTTCGGGCGTTGATTTCCAAAATTGGTGTTTGTGCATCCATAGATTTTTCTGGATGTCTTTATTACTTTTCTCAGGGTTTATTCTCTCATTTCAAGTATTTCTGACTATTCTCTGTAACCCAGACAAAGTTTCAGAAATATCTTGTGTCCTAGCCAGTTTCTTATCTTTTCATTTTTATTGTTTCTCCTCATTCAATCATTTCATCATCCCCGCAGACTTTATGTCGTCTCATATCATATTACGTTCAACTGCATTTAATCCCTAGCAATTACATCCATACATACATCTCATGCTTCACCATCGCATGGCATTTTGCATCGGCCAAATTTTGGGTATTTTTGTATCTAATTGACTTTTATCCTGGAATTTCAATTCTTCGGATTTAAGACAATTAGATAGGGGCATCTGTCATACCCTAAATTTGTCCTACCCACATATTTGATTTCATATATTATATTTGCTAAAACATTATACAAAAATAAAAAAAAATAAAAAAAAGAGATATGTGCTCGTCACTTTTATCACCTTGTTTAGTTAAACTCAAGTATTGCAGGGAAGGCTCAAGTATCAGTGTCATCAGGAGATAAGTGCAATTTGACCTAATATGGGTCAGCTGAGAGGGAATTTTCATATGGTCCATGGTATTACTCGAAGGCTTTGATTCATTTGGGACCCAAGTAGTATTAGTCCAAGAAGAATTCAAGTTGATTCTTATCATTTTAGATGGATCCATTTTTTATGGTTCTTAACTCCTAATTTAAGGCATCTTCATTTTTGGTCATATTGTTTCTCAAAGAAGACTTTTAAGTTTGAATTCTGGCACTTTATTACATCCCTATTCATTTTATGTTAAGAGCAGGTTCAAAAGTGTGATCACCATTCGTTGACAGAGGAGTTCAAGGTCATTTGAATTTCAAATTTGCTAACACTATTTCAAATGTGAGAATGGGTTCGTTGGATAAAAATTCAAGAGTCATGAATCCCACTTGGTATAAGGATGCATTGAGTCTCAAATTCTAGCTTTTACGTGGGAAGATTTTTAAGGGATTTTTAATGTTCAATAATAGCTTAACATGCATAAAGTGCACACCAATGGAATTTACACTTACACAATGAAAACAATACCATTTTGTTATACACCAGCACCATGGCACCAGACAATAACGAGGAGAGGCTCACCAATTCACAATGTTTCATTTGAAATAGTCCAAAAAATTCAAGTTACAAGAAGAATTCTACATTAAATGTCATTTAAGTTATCACCAAACCCCATGGCATTTCTCCCTACACATAACGTGATGCATCTCAAACCCAAGCTTTTAAAATGTTGTACGGCTTATTTTACATCAGTAAAGTCAAAATTACATGTTCATGACAACACTATAACAGGCTGTACAAATGTAAAAAGTTAGATGCATAAGGTACGAAGCACTAGGCCTAGCAAGAGCCTATCTTCATGACAAGCTTCATCCTAATCTATAAGAAATACCGGTTGCACCAAGTCCAGGATAAACCTTGTGTTCTCACCGTCTCTATGCTTCATCAACCAAGTTGTCACAACCTCTTCCAAGAAATCTCTAAGCTGACTTCAAGGCTCCTTCAAGGTCTCATTTCATGTTCCATGACACCATCATAATATCGATAACCTCACATGAAATACAACAAGGAGAATAGGTTAAAATGAGTGAGCAGCCATGTTAATTTGAAGTATAAAATTACTACCGGCGATCCAGAAGAAAAAGTTATCATCCTATATAAGTTGCTAATGGTAATAAAATTCAAGGCTTGACTTACTACCTCTAAGGAATTTAGCAAAGATATGGTAGACAGTTTTTTTTTCCTGCCACAACCAGGAGCAGTATTCCATAATCAGCCGATCAACACACAAATTTGTTTTGGCATAAGGTTCAATTGGCAGCAGCAGGACACACATGATTATAACAATGCAGAGGCTTATTTCACAAGATACAAACAAGACTTACTAGCATGAGAACTAACATCTAAGCTCAAAAGCACACTCAAAGACAGAGATACAAAACAACTCATTTCCGTGTTTAATATTGGAAGGTTTTAAGGAAGCACGAGTTACCTTGAGCCAGCATGGAGTGAACGTGCTTTCATCACAAACTGAAGATCAAAATCTTTAGGGACTGTAATTTTTGCTACTGTTAAAGTGGAGCCTATTTTTGTAACTCTCGTATTAGTTAGGCCAGTTTGTCACCATAGTTTGTCAGTTGCACGTCTTGCTAGTACCAGTCAAGGAGTCCTATGCTTGCAGGCGTCTTCTCCGTTTTTTTGATTATGTTGCAGCTACATCCTGTGAATCAAGGAAATGTGAGTAAGCATAAAACACTGCAGAGGTGAAGTTGAAGCTACAAGATTTGAAATCCTCAAATTCTCTGTTTGAAAACTAAGTTTGAGTTACAAAAATTTCTAATTTCATCAAAAGTTTACAAAAATACATTCAACATCGGTGCCTAAGTTCCATTCCAAGATCTAATGAAATCTATCTCAAGCTTCTCGTCAAGCTTTACCGTTTCCTTGTTCGGAAGGCTCCCGGTAATTTCGATGCGGTTATCCTTAAGCGTCTTTTCATGAGAAAAGTCAATAGGCCACCGCTATCTCTCTCTAGGTTGATTCGCTACATGAAAGGAAAGGAGGGTAAGATTGCTGTAGTTGTGGGGGCTTTGACCGATGATATTTGAATTTATGAAGTGCCTGCAATCAGTGTAACTACTTTAAGGTTCACAGAAACTGACAGAGCTAGAATTATGCAGACTGGTGGGTAGTTCCTTACCTTGGATCAGCTGGCTATTCAAGTTCCTTTAGGCCAGAAAGCGGTTCTTCTTAGATGTTCCAAAAATACTCAGGAGGCCATTGTAAGACATCATGGGATGTTTATGGTTTGCAAAGTGTTCTGGGTGCTTTTAAGCTTACTGAGACACTGCAAATTGTGCTAAGAGGTTGTGGTGGCCAGCTGTTGTCTCGTTCGACTGATAACGATAGTATAGCTGGAGAAGTTGCTGCCACCTGTGCAAAGAAGGCCATAACATATTTCCATGATTATTCTGATTACTAAAAGGAAAAATAGTGCAGCCAGCAGGATATTATTTCCATGATTTGAAACTAAAGCTAAAGCAATTTCAGGATTCACACTACAACATAAATACCTCGATCAGCTAGCCAATGCACATGTGGGGAAGTAGCATGACTTGACAAGTGTGCTCAAGTTCAAAGGTTCAAGTTGACCGTTTATTCCTTAGTACAAGCATCAACCTCCAGCTCCCAATGAAACTGCAACCAGCTGCACAAAGCTTGGCATAACAGGTATATAAAATTCCATCATCAATACGCAAGGGCTTCTCCTTCAGATCAGTGTTCTAATAGCTCCAAAGGTATGTACATGAAAAGAAAAGAAGTAATGTTAATATTTGTGAAGTCAAAGAAAAGTGTAGCCATCCAGAAATAAAGTACGCAACCAATTACGGTACAAATTAAGGGAATCAAAAGGTTAGCCACAAGTATCAGTATTAAAGCTCATAGAAATTAATCCAGTGATTTTAAAGGCTATGCATCATGTAAAGGATCAGAGAGAAACATGCGAATTACGGGTCACTACTGTGATTTGTTTGCATCATATACGACCAATTCAAAGGGTTCATTCTCAATATCTCTTTATCAATTACAGTACATATCAGAATTGATTCAAACACATCAAGATGTAAAGTTTGTTACACTAAACTCTAAAAACAAACACAGAAACAAAAGAGCAAGCTTACACCAACGAGAGCATAACAAATCTCAACCATCCTTTTCCAAGCTCTATGCATAAATAGTCAAACGTACCTCACGCATTGCTCTCATCAGCATATGCGATTTGAACTTCTTGGCTGCGAAATCATGTTTGGTTGGTATGCTTTCATCTGCAAATATCAAGATATCAGCATAAGTCATAATGGAAACATTGCAAATGTAGAGTTATCAGGGATGCGAAAAATTCAGTAAAACACATTACCTTTGGAGTGAGACATGACGAAGCACCCTTGCGGAACTTTGTTTCTTTAGCAATCACCAATACTCTTATGTAATTCTTGAAATTCAAATGATAATGATCCAGGATAATTGACAGATAAATCGCACTACTTGATCGATCAGAATTTTGTCAAGCAAGAGAGCAAATTGTGACCAAGCAAAAAACCATAAAACCTGTCATAGTAGATGCATCTGGTCAGTTTTGTGCAGCAAAAAATAGTGAATCAGCAGCAGTAAAATGCAGCAAATTTTACAGTTCGCAGGCAGTGAAAATTAAGTTTCCACAGGGGACCACTTCCCTTCTAGAATCACACTACAGACAAATGAGCAATGAGTCACTAACTTGAGGTCCCCACAAAATCACAAAATCCCTTGGAGATTCCTCTTTAACGGTTTTCACGACTGTTACAGCTCACCCGCACCTGACTCTCTCTCACTCAAATACACAACTCACCAATTTTTTTTCCAAGTTTATCCTCAAAATTCCTCTATAAAGCCAATCATCTCACCCTGAAAAAGTGAGGACCTTCTCTTCTTCATACACACCAATCCACAACCCTCTTCATCAATTTAATCACCATTTCCAAATTACACACAAACTCACGATCCGAAAATAAAAAATACTTTGAGAAACAAAAATGCAGAACCACCATCACCTTACCTTTTCCACCACAAACCAAGACCAAAACCAACTTGCGATTCTGAATTGAGCGAATCACTGAAAACAGATCGTGAATCGCACAAATACGATTTGAATCCGAACCAAAACCCTTTTTCCGTGAGAGAACTGAGACGAAATCGAGTGAGAAAACGAAACTGATTCGCGTACATCGCGAAAATCCTCAGATCGTGATGGACCGCAAATCCGAGACGAGCGCTACCGTTGAAGTCGAAACCGCCGCGTAAGAACCTTGCACCACCGTGAAAACTGATAGAGATGGATGCATTGCGAGAGAGCAACATAGACGAACGAGATCGTGAGGATTTCCCCGAACGAGAGGAGTGAGAGATTTATCACGTTTAAGAGCAGAGGACGATTTGTTCTGCTTTTGGGGTAAGAAGAATCGTCGTTTGACTTTTCCTGGAGCCTTTTTTTTTTATTCTTTTAAATTGATAATTATTTTACCCTTTTTTATTATATTATGGCTTTTGATGATGGGCTTTAGAAGCCCGATTTCTGTTTGAACATAGCCCCTGTGCCAGTAGCTTACCCTTCGCTGTTCCGTTTCGGATTTTACTTTTGTTGTTGTTGATAAAATGGGCCAAGCCCATAGTGATTTTGCTGTTCACACACATAACAAAATTCTTACTGAACCCCATTTTTTATGAGCTTATTTTTGTTTGTTGTTTTTTTATTTATTTGGTTTATTAATTCATTTACTATCTTTTTTCGAGTTTGCATTATTTTTGGGCCAATGAAATAATTATGACTTTTTAATATTCGATTTTAAATCGACGTTGTCAAAGTTGTTATGAGGCCATTGTTATTCTTCGCTATTTATTTAATCGATTATTCGATTTATTCGGTTAATGATAAAATGAGATATTCGATTGTTTAATCGACGTTATCCATTAAATTGAGACCGATTTCATTTATTTTTATCCGTTATTATTGGGGCCTATGATAAAAATTTGGTTTATCGATATTCCATTAAGCGACGTTATCTAAACCGATTTGAGGCCATTTTTCTATTTTCTATTTATTTATCGATTTCTCGATTTATTTAACTATTTATGGTCTATGATATTATCTTCCGATTTGTGACATTCGACTTATCGACGTTGTCCAAATTGATATGAGACCATTTTCTATTATTTCATTGGTTTCTAATTAATTTTAGATCCATTGTCATTTATCGACTTTATTCTTATTTCGGCCAATGATAAATGGTGATATTCGATTTCTAATAAATCGACGTTATCCCCTAATTTGAGGCCACACTTTATTTTTCTTATTATTTCTCATTATCTCAATTTATTTTATTCCGGCTGATGAATAAATATTTAAATATTCGATTTCAAATAAATCGACGTTATTTAAATTAAATATGAGGCCAAACTCTTATTTTATTATTATTTCAACTTTATTTTATTCTTATGGTCGATGATATAACAAACGATCTAAACGTTCGATTTCGACAAATCGGTGTCATTTAGATCAATATGAGACAAATTCTATTCTTTTTATCGCATTTCTTCTATTTAAATAATTATTTGATTATAAAGTATCGCTCGACTTCTCATAGAATGATTCGAACTTTGAATCGATTCTAAGACAGTTAAAGAGCTAAATTTCGACGCTTTTCGGTTTAATTTGAGCTCCAACGGCTCCACCTTAGCTTAGTATTAGGAATCGTTCTCGTGTAACCATTTAACCCTTAACCTCCATTTTGCACTCCCCTTTGCGATCGCTTTATGCCTCGCAATCGACTTACCAAAATGTTTCTTTAAATCCAAACCCTTGATCCAACGTCAAGTGGTCTTAGGTATTAAAATACTTTAATAATATGAGGGAAATTGTACGCCACGAGCCTTAAGTGGTAGAAAGGAGGATTACGAGTTCTCGCTATTCGCTCTGATTATTCCGTCGCAAGACACTTGGCTTGTTGGTTCGGAATAAACTATCCATAGTCTTTAGTGCAATTCGACTCCTAAAGAAAGATAAATAAAATTTGAATCCTTTTCCTCCTTTAGCAAGTAATTCATTAGGCATAGACATCCTTTCGCGCGTGACAACTTAGAAGTTTCCCATCGAGTACGATGGATGTAGGGGGTGCTAATACCTTCCCCCTGCATAACCGACTTCCGAACCCCGACAATGGTTACGACGACCTTGTCTTTATCCTTTCTTCCCGGGTTTTATCTATATTTTCCCTTTCCCTCTTTGGGAATAAATCAAAATTAGGTGGCGACTCTCAAGTCAGCCCAGCCGCGACCGCATTCGCGAGGATCGTATTTTTCGAGGTACGACAGGTAGCTCATAATCTTCTTCAACCCCTTCATCAGCTTGATTGATTGGATTGTCAAAGTCATACAAAGTCATAGCTGTGTTGTTGTCGGTGCAGTCTGAAAGGCACTCTCTGCAAGGGTTTAGATTGTTTATTTTAGTGATCAATTTTATCTTATTTAGAAAAAGTGAAAAGAAGTTATCATTTTGAAAAACATTGCCATTTTATTTTTGTACAAAAAGAAAAATGAAAAACAGTGAGCGGAAAAGGAAAAGACTCATTTACAAAAGATGTCCGATATTCATTGATTTATCTGTTTGCACAAAATTACAAGATGGCCCGATTACAAAATGAGTCTTGACATCTTGGGCAAGATGCAAGACTTGATGCATGCTTAAAAATACAGGAAATAATAATTACTCTGCAGGAGTAACCCTTATAATTTCCTGGGAAGACCAGTTAAGGACTTGGCTCCCCGGGATCCTTGGACGTATCCAGCTCTCCAGGTTGCGGTCGCTTTCCTCCTCGTCTTCCAAGTTGTTTACTGCATCCGGGGTGAGCATTCCCCCGCTGACAAAATTGGGCTTCTTGGCAGCCTCTGATTGATCTTGTTGAGTTGGTCTGTAACCCAACCCAAATATGTCCTCTTTCTTCTCCATGGACAGCAGCTTGCCCCGGCCTTGGGCAGTACCCTCTTCAACAACCTTCCTGGCTTGCTGATATGACGTTATGGAGGTTCCCAGTACAGCAGATGCTTCATTAATGTTCAAGGCCTCAAACCCCTGGCTCATGGTTTCATGGATTTCTCCACCCATCTCTATGTACTTATACGTAGCCAGATGGCTAACAAATATGTCTTCTTCCCCACAGATGGTGATGATCTGGCCTTCCCACTCGAATTTCAGCTTCTGGTGAAGGGTAGACGTAACAGCGCCAACGGCGTGGATCCAGGGTCTACCCAACAAACAGCTGTAGGCCGGTTGAATGTCCATCACATAGAAGGTAATTTTGAAGGTCTGCGGGCCAATCATCACAGGCAGATCAATCTCCCCAAGCACTGATCTTTTAGAGCCATCAAATGCTCTCACCACCAAATTACTTGGACGCAGTGTCAAGCCATCATACTCCAGCTTCACCAAGGCTTTCTTTAGTAGAACATTGAGTGACGACCTAGTGTCCACCAGTACATGGGATAAAACAACACCTTTGCATTCTAGGGTGATGTGTAAAGCCTTGTTGTGGTTACGTCCCTCAGTTGTTAAGTCAGCATTGGTAAATCCCAGTCCATGACTGGTGTTGACATTTGCTACCACAGTTTCTAGCTGATTAACGGTAATCTCCCCTGGCACGTATGCTGCGTGCAGGACTTTCAGTAATGCATTCCTGTGAGCTTCAGAACACATCAACAGGGATAATATGGAGATTTTTGAGGGAGTTTGGTGAAGCTGATCCACCACCTTGTAATCACTTCTCTTTATGATTCTCATAAACTCGTCTACATCTTGTTCAAAAGATGTCTTCTGAGTTTCTTTGACAGCCGACTCTTCAGATATAACACTCTTTCCTTTTGCTTTGGCAGCAACTTCTGCTTTAGCATTAGGTCTTTGCACTTGTGAGGCAAAAAGGCGTCCGCTTCTAGTGAAGCCTCCGCCTCCCTCAACATTATCAATTTATGGAGAAGAGTTTGAAGAATCCAAAGTGATTTTCTCCCTGTTGCAGTAGAGATCAGAGCCATAATGCCAAGGTATGGCATTACTACTTTCATATGGAACTGGTCTAGGCACCGTGATAGTAACTGGACTGACTGCAGCAGAGGAGGGTACTGAAATGGTGTGCGGATCGTAGTAAATGGTGACTGGTGACCTGGCAGGAGGTGCCACTGTTTGTTGCTGAAAGTTGCTATTTGGGGGAACAATTGATGGATCATAGTAGATGGTGACTGCTGAGATATCTTCATTAATTTCTGTTGATGTTGTAGAAGATTCGGCTGAATAAATGGATGCTGATGTTGTATAAGAAAGGGTTGTTGACATTTGATTTGTTGAAGTGATGGACGGAGCCATTGTTGATGATATTGATGAATCGGTAGGAATGATTGTTGCTGCTGTTGTAGAAGAATCAGGAATTGTTGTCAAAGGAATTGCTGGATTTGTAGGTGCCATTGTCGAGATCTGAAGGATTCCATCCTTGATAAGACCGTCTATGCCGCTTCTCAAATTATCACACCCGTTGACTGCAATGTTGCAATACCCATAACCGAGCTCACACCCGGGGAACACCTGGCACTCTAGAAGCTGAGCTTTAATTTCGACCAGAGGTGTTCGAATTTGTGCAACACTGGTGATCAAAGTAGATGGTTTGTCTTCCTCAATGGAATTAATCCTCGGCCCGCCATGATTAGGCATAGGATTCTTGTTGACATTTGGAGGAGGTGCAAAGTTGAGGGCTTTAGAATCCACCAGATCTTGGACTTTCATTTGCAAGGCCCTGCATTTTTCCATATTGTGGCCAGTTGCATTGGAGTGGAAAGCACATCTGGCGTTGACATCATAATTCCCTGGGAGATTTGAGGGATCTGGTGGTGCCAATGTCCTTAACTCGACCAAGTTGAGTTTCAGGAGTTGTGGCAATAAGGCAGCATAAGGCATAGGGATAGGGTCAATCACCCTGTTTGCCTGTGATGGTCTTTGCTGAAAAGGTCGTTGTTGTTGATTGATATTGTTGTTGTTGTAGGTTCTTTGTGGCGGATACTGAACTTGTTGTTGATAATGTGGTTTTTGTTGTGGTTGATATGCTGATTGCTGAGGAATCGGAGCTGGAATAGTAACAGCTGCCACTGATCTGTGAACATACTGAGGTCTGCCCCTGCTGGCATGAATGGCATTTGTCTCACTGGTTCTTCGAGGTCCCACAAAAGGCTTCCTGGGATTACTGGACGAACTTGCACCATTATCAGAAATCTTGCCCATTTTTAATAGACTCTCAATTCTTTCACCGGCTATAACTACGTCAGCAAAACTGGTGGAAGAAAAGGCAGCTAGCCTATCAATGTATGTTCCTTGCAGAGTATTCATGAACATGTCGGCCATTTCTCTTTCCGACATGGGTGGTTGGACAGCAGCAGCAAGCTGTCTCCACCTTTGGGCATATTCCCTGAAGCTTTGTCTGGAGGACTGAGACATTCCCATTAGGAGGGTCCTGTTGGGAGCCATGTCCAGATTGTATTGGTACTTCCTGATGAAAGCTTCAGCTAGGTCCTTCTAGAATCTGATAGTAGCTCTGGTCAAGTGTGAATACCACTCTCTTGAAGCTCCAGTCAGGCTATCTTCAAAGTAGAACATCAACAGCTTTTCATCCATGGTATATGCTTTAAGTCTTCCTAGGAAGGACTGCAGGTGAGTCCATGGACAGGAGGTTCCATTGTATTTCTCGAAGCACGGGGGTTTGAATTTGTGGGGAATTCTCACCCCATCCACTAACCCCATATCCATTACATCGAAGCCTAAGGAATTTTGAGACTCCAGAGATCTCAACTTCTCAGCAATTTCATCAAACCTCCTATCATAAACTTCATCTCCAGCTCCCATTACAGTAAACTGCTCCTCTTGAGGATCTTCTTGCAAGATCCTGCCTGCAACAGTGTTGCCCTGTACATTCCTTGGGATATTGACTTCCGGATCTAGATGAGGTCCAAATACTGGTGGGTTAACATGAGGCTGACCTCCCTCATTATTACTTGTTCCTCCAGTCCCAGGATGAGGTTTCTCGGGGTTTTGTCTTTCTACCAATGCCCTTAGCCTTTCTTGACTCTGGGCCAAGCCAGTCATTACAGTCATGAATTGAGCCATTTGGTTCCTCATTTCCACTCTTTCATTAGCCATCTGAGTCCTGACCTCATTCAGGTCTTGCTATACTTGATCCATTTGGATACCAGGAAGGTTGTTGCGAGTAGGGTACCCGTGCGTACGGTTGAGAGGGAACACCCGGCGGCGAGCAATATTTCCTGAAGCACAACAGAGTTAGAAACAAACAAAATAAAGGTGAAACCTACAAAACAAAACAAAGTTAGTATGCAATGCAGCATGCTTATTTGTTTTCCAAGGTATCCGGCTTGGTTCTTGGTTTTGACCTTTCCAGACCCCGAGGAAGATGCTTTTGACTTTGTTTGAGAAAAGAAATCCCAGAAATGGAAACAAACTAAAATATATCATAGTTTGTTTTTACAACACATGCCCTTGGAGGGTCAAAATACAACACAAAATGAAAAGTACATCAAATGAAAACAACAACAATCAAAAAGTCAGACATCAAGTCCAAACTCATCCTCTTTAACCTCCTTCAGAAGTGCCTCAGTCACTGGCCCAGTTGGATGCTCTGTGATGTTCCTGATGAGGAGGTTTCTGGTGGCAATGGCAGTGGTCAGTTTCTTGTGCCTGTCCTGATCCTTTGATCTCTTCAAACCAGCCCTAAGCTTCAATTCTGAAATCTCCTTCTGGGCTGCCAACAAGGCTTCCTGTTGCTTCTTTTCATTGGCCTCCAACTGTTCAATCCCGGATTGAGTCCTCTGATCTTCTTGTGTCCGGGCTTCAGTGATCCTGACCCACCTAGCCTGACTTTCTTGCAGATAGAGATCAGTCCTAGCCTTCTGAAGCTTGGCCTCTTTACAGGCATTCTTCAATATTTGTTCCCCAGCTCTTGCTTTCTTGATGTAGTCCTCTGTTTTCTCAATCTTGGCCAGATGTTCCACCTTAAGCTTCTCCAACCTCTTAATGTCCAGACGACCATCACTCCTTTCCCAAAGGGTCTTCTTCAGAGCTTGAGACAGATTCTCATTCCTTTCCTTCAGTTTCTCAAACTCTTCCAGACTGACAGTGGCTGCTGGCTGAGTTGTTGATGGTCCAGGTATATCCTCAATGGTGAAGGGCATTCCAGTAATCTGAGCTCTAGCATGAGACCAGTCATAGTACTGAGCTGAAGCAACATTATTGCACCTTCCAAGAATAGCCATCCCTTTTGTCTGGATGTTGTCCCAAGCCCAGGATGCTTGTCTGGCAGCAGCTAGATTAGGCTTTATCTCACAATATAGGGTCTCAGCTAAATCTTGCATTCTAGGAGGGTGAACCAAAGCATAGCCTAGTTGTCTTTTAAACAGCAAAGGATTGTAGTTGATGCAACGTTTTACTCCTATCAGAGGTACATTTGGGTATTGCCCACAGCTGGTGATAATGTCTTTGCCTTTGGTGCTCTGGGTGCACCATCTGATGTCATCTGAAGACAAAGCAATAAGTCTCTTAGCCCAATTCTTCTGTTGGTGGGGATTCAGGAAGGCATCTGTCTTAGGTAGGTGTCTGAGCAGCCATGTATGAAACAAAGGAGCACAACATCTCACCAACTTCCCCCTTTGTTTCTCATTCCTCTGATGAATGGAGTAATAGAAATCTCCCAGCAATGTGGGTACTGGGTTCCTCAGAAGGAAAAGATGAATGGCATTCTTGCTGATAAATTTGGGATCATCTGCAAACAGTACAACCCCATATATGCTGAGGGCTAACAATGCACAGACTGCCCTCCATTCTCCCAAAGAGGCCTTCAGGATGGCCTGAGAAATCAAGAAATCCAAGTGTAAACCGGGGATCCCAGCCTTTGTTGTCATGTTCTGCTCAATCAAAGCAAGCTCTAGGTATAATACTTTTGCCACTTCTCCATTGCTGGGATAAGTCATCTCTGGGTTGAAGGGGATCCCACCCCTGACAGGTACTCCAATCAATGATGAAAATTCCTCCAACAGAGGTCCTAGCTGGAAGTCTGGGAATGTGAAGCATCTCAAAGGAGGGTCATAAAACTGTAGGTAGGTGTGAATCATACTTCTCTGATAAGGGTCCAGGTCCATAACCATATCAAGGATACCTCCATAATGCTCTCTGAATAATGGGATGTGGTCAGGGGTGATAAGTGACTGGACCTGCCTGATGCTAGTCAACACAGGCTCAAAGAAATGGTATGATATGTTGCTCTTCCTGGGAGCCATGACTGCTGATGAAGAGTTGAAGACAAGTGCTGATGAAGATCAAGACTGGTACTGGAGATGAGCCACTGATAGGCTGATGCTGGTGGTAATGAAGATAGATGAAGCAGACAACTGATGAAGATAGCTGAAGAAGATGCCTGATGAAGCAGAGGTCTATGCAGATGAAGGGGTCAAAACCAAGCCAGATATAATGTGGATACCCTGAAAAACAAATAAACAAATGTTAAATGATGCGAATGATGAGTATGCAAATGATATGCAAGGGTTTGTGATCAAGCTGGATCTGATTATCTGTCTTGATATAAAGCCCATGTATGTTCAAGAAGTCCAGATGGAGGTTCAGAAATCTAGTAACTAGGGTGGGGGACTCAAATAAAGAGTCACATGTCCAGGGTTAAATCACAAGAACTGTCCAAAATGAGGTGTTCTTAATCAAATAGTAACAGGGTATGATGTGGCCAATGGTACCTACAAACCTGTAAACAGCCCAACCCCTCACAGGTGGTGTTATAGAACAAGGATCCTCAGACTTGGATCAGTTATGAGAAGTGTAAACACTTCTAACCTGGAGGTACAGTGTTTACAATAACCATAAAAGATCCTCCTCTAATTCACCTCAGATGCTGAAGGTCATAAAAAGTTCATCCAGACTTAGCAGGCTTCCCAGATAGCCCTAGCACTACAGGAAATCTGTAGCACAGAGTTCTCAAGAAGAAACCCACATCTGAACCGTGTTTCATATTCCTGCACCAGACCGAAATGGAATGGGAAAGAACATGAACCACTCTAGCCTAGGTGTCACTCAGGTCCCAGGTATAGGACCTCAAACTCTCAATAGAACCCCACCCGTCAAAACAACAAACCAGATCTAGCAAGATGACAGTATGATGTATAAAGCTGTAAGTAAAGCAATAAATAACACTGTACATAAAGCAATAAAATAAATACATAACACATATAGCACATAACACCCCAGTAAACACAAATCAAACAAGCGCTAGGAGGAACCCACAAAAAGAACCAGAAGCCCTGGTTACAGTATAAGGGTCCCCAGCAGAGTCGCCAAGCTGTCGCTCCCACCAGATGAGGCTAAGTCAAATGGGGTACAGACGCGAACGGTCGGCGAAAGGAGAAGAAATGAATAGAGTCGCCAGTTAGGCATTTTTATCCCGAAGGAAAGGTAATGCCGCATAAACCTAGAAAAATACGGATAAGACGGTTGTGAACCAGAGAAACTGAGAAAGGGGGTTGGTTACAACCTGGGAAGGTATTAGCACCCAGATTGTCCGTCATACTCGACGGGATCCACGCTTGAAATATTTGTGTTTTAAAGGGGTAGTGTCAGTGCAATTTGTGTATCAAAAGCTGGAAAAGAATGGAAGTGTCAGTGTAAAAGAAATGTGAAGTGTATAAGAGAAGTGTCAGTGTAAGAACAATAGTGCAATGCTCAAGAATATGAGGCTTAAAGAATAATGCTGGAAAGAGGGGGAATATACAGAGACTTTTGTTCGATAACTGTTAAGTTATGCCTACGTATCCTCTCGTGCAATGAGGAAGTCAGAACACCGTAGTTCGACTCAAAGAGACTGAAAGATGAATTGACTTGTGAACTGTTTACTTGTCTATGCTCAAGTGTATGACCTTTCTGGCTCAGGTGCAAACTGTCTTGCATTAGACGGAAGAAGCGAGTTCTCGTTTGTGAGTGAATGAGATGAGAAAAGAATCCCGGAGGAGACGATTATTGTTTGTTTTTTGGTGTTTTCAATCTTTTATTGCTTTTTTGTGTGTTTGTCATAAGTTAGTGAGCTTAAGCCTAAACCAAGGGTTAGTAAACTCATCACATCCTCCCTCAGATTAGGGGTAATGAGAATACCTTAAATGTGGAGTAAGCACCTCACACTTAATCACCCTGATGTAGGATTAAGATCATTATCCTACTTGCAATTATTTAGATGTTTTTTTGTTGTTTTTGTTTAGTGTTAAGTGATGAGTTTAAGCCATAATCAAGGATTTAATGGACACATTACACCATCCTAATAGAAGGATAATAGATGAGAACATTTAAGCTGAGGAAGGCTCCTCAACTTAATCCATGATTAGGGATTAACCTCATGACAAAACAAAGCCTTTATTAAAGTGGATTTTAGTTAATGATAAGGTTAAGAAATGGATTTTATGGTTTGTAAGACAACTTGAGGAGGACTTGTCCATTAACACTAGGGTTAGTCCTTCTTAACTAATTAAGGAAGAATTAGAACCCTAATGCAAGGCCCAAGTTACAAGCTTGATGTCTTGATGATTATTGAGTGGATTGATTAAAGGATTTAAACACATTAAGGGTTTAACACTTAGAATTAAAGTTATACACTCCATCCTAATAGAAGGATGCAGGCATAAGCTTAATCACAAAGCCTTAAAGCCTTTATGGTTTAGTCCTTGATTATGAGGTGAGAAGAGAAGACTCAATGATGACACAAAGGTAAAAGCTAAATGGGGGACTAATCAAACCCTAATCATTATCATACTTGGAGATCCTAGGGTTTGTGAGGCTTAAGAGGGAAAGAAATCTTCAAAGATCCACCAAGGAGAGAAGCAGATGAAAGGAGGAAGGAGCAGAGAGAAGCAAGACAACTTGCTTCACTTAAGAAGACAAGTTGCTTGAAGAAAGAAAGTAAGAGATGAACATGAATGAGCAAGCTCACTCTAATACAAAGATAAAATGCAGCAAAGATGCAAGAGATATGAGAAGAGATTGTGAGAAGTGAAGGCAAATTCACTTCTCAAAACAACTTACCACCTGAAAAGTTAGCAAAAGAAATGAAATGCAATGCAAATGAGATGAAATGTCATGATGCAAGACAAATTCAGAAGCATATTCATGATGTTAATGATGTTAAGAGATGATGCAAACACATGACAAGAGATGAGAGTGATCAACAAGCATAAGGATGCAAATGAGGCATGCTTTGAACCATAAAGATTCATGAATGCTTATGAAATGAAATGAACATATAACATGGCAAAGGAATGATGAAATGATCAATCATGGTTCTAATATGTCCTAAGATGTATTATGAATCATGTGGATGCACAAAATGTCATGGCAAGTCATTGAATGCAAGCAAATGAGAGATGGATGCAAAGGAAGGCACAAATTTGGGTTTACATACAACATGCATCACAAAAATCCAAAACCAGAAGCATATGACATGAAAAAAAATTGGAAATGGGATCAAAGTAACCCTAACCCTACACAAGTTCACTGCCCAAAGGAGGGGACCTAATTCTTAACCTAGTGCAAGTTGTGAATTTCTCAAGTCAATTAGGGTTTTAAGGTGCCTCACAAAGAAAAATACCAAACAAATTGAAAATGCAAGATGAATTCAAGCCAATTTTATCCTATAAACTACATGCTATAGAGGATGCAATGCAAGAAGAACCATCATCAAACTCTCAAGGGTTGGGCAGAATGAATTTTTCAAAGTTTGAACCAAAATATTGCCCTTAAATGAATTTAATTCCAATAAAAATTGTTAAAATGCATTAAGAACCAAAAAGAAATTTGTTTTGAGGGTTTGATAATGTTTCTAAATGTTTTGAAATGCAATGTGAATTTTTTTGTGATTTTTTAAATACCTAAATGTATTTTTAATTAATTAATTTTCATTAACTAATTAAAAATAAACATTTAAATGATTTAAAAATGATTTTTAATGCAAAAAATAAAAATAAAAATATTTTTGGGTTCTAAAAATTAATGAAATGTTTGACAAAAATTTTCAGAATTTTTAAATGTGATTTGCTATTTTAAATAATTCGTGCAAATAAAATGAAAAAGAAATGAAATAAAAATAAAAATAATAGAAAGTAATCTAAAGGAGAGGCCAGGATTTAATCTGGGTTTGTGGGTGTTGACTTGGCGCCACATCCAATGGCCCAAGTTCAAACCTGACTAATATTTATTTATTAATTAATTAAACCTAGGTTAAGTTAATTAATCACTGATTAGGGCTAATCATGAAATCTCATCCATCTAACACACGCGGGAACAACTGATCGCACGACCCATATTCAAACTCCCTTAATTACACAATTAGGGCAAATGACTTTCAGGTGACCGGAACAGTGGTTCCGGTCATCTTCTCCGGCGAGCATAAACCCTAGATTCTTCTACAGGTTACCAAACATGAAATTTCTTCCACCAAAATGATCTTCTCATCAATCTAAACCTAAACCCTCATCTCAAATTCATTTATTTCCTCTCACAAGCCTGAATCGAAGAAAAGTATGAAACACGGGCAAATATTCAGAGATGTCATACATGCTGGTTTCCTCATCATTTCAAAAAATAAACACATATTCATGATCAGGAGAACACATAGAATCATAAAAGAACTTAAAAATCAACTTCTGGGAAAAATGTTCTTCATGTTACCTGAGATGAAGCTCTCCTGATTTTGAGCTTTATGGCCTCAAGCTTTGTGCAATCCTTCTTTCTTGAACCTCCTGGTGATGGAATGAAGCTTAGAAAGCTTGGGGAGTGGCTGGTTTGAGTGATTCAACTCTGGTGTAGCAGAAATGGAGGTCTTTATGTGTGATGATTCAGACTGTTTCATGGGGTGGATTTTGTTCTATGAGTGATTTGTGGTTTGTGGATGAAGAAATTTTAGATGTTTGAGGGCTGTGTGAAGAGATTCGAAGAAGGGAAGTTCTTGGCAGATTTTTGTGAGGGCTGGCTTGTGTGTAGTTTTTAGGCTTGTGTAGTGCTTGCTTTATGTTCCATAACACATCCCTAGACTATTGGAAGAGGTCTGAGGAAGTGAAATGTACTGTGGGAATGGTATGGGGTGATTGGCCGAAAAGTCAAGGATTGTGTACTATGGGTATGGGCTGTGGCAGAGGAAATCTCAGGGCTTGTCCTGCCTCAGCTTGAGTCAAGGAAGACCCTTGGATGATTCATGGAGGGCTGCAGCACTTGGATCACAAGATATCATGAGTTTTGCATTTTGGCAACTTGTCACACTTTGTGGTTTTTAGGTCATGAACATGTGATACCTCTTGCTGAATTTTGTTGTGAGATATCCCAAGAGGTTATGGCAATGTCTTGAGACCAGCTAGAGATCACACAAACCTTTGGGAATCATTTTGCAAGAATTCCCCTTTTTGCACTTTCATGGAAAATGGCTTATGGCTACTTGAAATTTAAGACATGAAAAATGGGAAATTCCTTGGGCCAAACTGAATTTTAGGTCATGCACTGTGTTTGTATGATAATTAGAGGTCACATTGAAGTCACATAAAGGCTTGTCATGAGAATTTGCAAGTTTTCCATTTTGTGCAAAAGTGAAATTTCAATGATTTTATCCAACTTTGCAAGGCCATAACTTTTGATCCAAAATGAATTAGAATGAGTTCTTGTACTTTTTGAAAATGGGAGGATCCATTCTACAACTTTCATGACCAAAGTTTTCTCATTTGAAGCATTTTTGAATCAAAAAGAGAAGGTTGAAAAACTTTCCCAAAATGGCAAGTTTTCATTACAAGTCACTTTCCCAAAAAGGCAACTTTGCAAATGGCTTGAAATTCTTCAATTTTGTGAACTTATAACATCTTCTATGATCAAATAAAGATCATACACATTCAAAATGATGAATAACACCCTTTGGTTGGGTCATTGGGGGCCTCAGATGCCCTGATTTTGCACTGACTTGCTCAAAAAGTCAACTCTTGATCAGATGCCTTCCTCATGGAATTTCTTCATGAAAATTGATATGCATGAACCTCATAACACATAGAGACCAATAGAAACAAGAATGACCAAAAAATTTGGAGTTATGGCCTTTGAAACCAAAACCCTAATTTTAGGTCATATGTGCAGTTAAACCTGGCCATGCTTCCATGCCTTTCTCAGTTCTTGTGATTCTTTGACTTCCTTGATCTTGAGAGGATATAATATGATGCTTTTACCTCCATGGACCCTCTTGAGATGATTGATGACCTTTGGAATGGCTCAAATGGCTCAGGGATGGCTCAGGTCACAAACTCTAGATGCAGATGACTTTGAATTAATGCAGTGAAACAAAAATGCAATATGAGATGCTAGGGTTGAACTTATGCAAATGAAGAAAGTCACAAGCCATGGTGTTAATGGGTGAGGGCAAATTTGGGGTGTTTACACCATGCATCTGAGCAAGACCATGTCAAAATTCCTCTTATAAAGCACATTTCCATTCAGGAAGAAATTGCCTGCCAATCTCCTAAAAGTCCTCTTATCTTTATCGGATGCCCCAAGTGGGTATTCCTGCCTCTGAAGGAAACATTTAATATCATGATACCAAGGCTTGTCATCATGGTCCTCTTCAACTGCAAAAACATGAGCTGGTCTTTCAAGCCGCGTCACTCTGATCATGGGAACGTCATTCCACTGGTGCACCTTTATCATAGAAGCTATAGTTGCTAAAGCATCTGCCACCTGATTTTCATCACGAGGTACATAATGAAACTCAACTTTAGTAAAGAAATTTGATATCCTCCTGGCATAATCTCTATAATGAATCAAGTGGGGTTGATGAGTTACCCACTTACCCTTGATCTGATTGATTACCAAGGCAGAATCTCCATACACATCAAGATGCTTAATCCTCAGATCAATTAGCTTCCTCAAGACCCATAATACAGGCATCATACTCAGTTTCATTATTGGTACAAGGAAAAGTCAACCTCGCGGCAAAAGGAATATGTGAACCATGGGGAGTAATAATCATTGCCCCAATTCCTCTTCCACGTGCATTCACAGCACCTTCAAAAACTAAACCCCATCGAGATCCAGGCTCTGGCCCTTCCTCAATCAAAGGTTCATCACAATCTTTCATTTTCAAGTACATCACATCCTCATCTGGAAAATCAAACTTGATAGGCTGGTAATCATCAATCGGTTGATGTGCCAAATGGTCAGCCAAGATACTACCTTTTATAGCTTTTTGAGCTCTGTACTCGATATCATATTCTGACAATAACATTTGCCAACGAGCAATCCTCCCAATCAAAGCAGGCTTTTCAAATATATACTTGATCAGATCCATTTTAGAGATCAACCAAGTTGTATGATTCAGCATATACTAGCGAAGACGCTTTGCATCCCAAGCTAAGGCACAACAAGTTTTTTCAAGCATGGAGTACCGAGACTCACAATCAGTGAATTTCTTACTCAAGTAGTAAATTTCATATTCTTTTCTTCCATATTCATCTTGCTGACCAAGCACACAACCCATGGAATCTTCCAACACAGTCAAGTACATGATCAACGGTCTGCCTTCCATCGGAGGAGACAAAATAGGAGGTTCAAGCAGATATTCTTTCATACTTTCAAACGCCTTCTGACAATCATTTGTCCAGACATAACCTTTGTCTTTTCGAAACAACTTGAAGATCGGAGCACATGTGGCAGTCGTGTGAGAGATAAACCTCGAAATATAATTCAAACGGCCCAAGAATCCTCTTACTTTCTTTTCAGTTCTTGGAGCAGGCATTTCCGGAATAGCTTTCACTTTATCTGGATCAACTTCAATGCCTCTTTGGCTGACAATGAAACCTAACAACTTTCTAGAACGTACACCAAACGTGCACTTGTTCGGATTCAAACAAAGCTTAAACTTCCTTAACCTCTGAAACAACTTCAGCAAATGTTCAACATGATCCTCTTCAGTCCTCGACTTAGCAATCATATCATCAACATATACCTCAATTTCTTTGTGCATCATATCATGGAAAAGTGTGGTCATAGCTCTTTGGTATGTCACACCAGCATTCTTCAATCCAAAGGGCATCACTCTATAGCATAATGTTCCCCATGGTGTAATAAATATGGTCTTTTCCATGTCCTCGGGTGCCATCTTTATTTGATTATAACCGGAAAATCCGTCCATAAAAGAGAACACATCAAACTTAGTCGTATTATCTACCAACATATCAATGTGTGGCAATGGAAAATCATCTTTTGGACTGGCTTTGTTCAAATCTCTGTAATCAACACACATTCAGACTTTTCCGTCTTTCTTTGGAACAGGCATAATATTGGCCACCCATTGAGGATAATTAGATGTCACAAGAAAACCTGCATCAATCTGCTTTTGAACCTCCTCTTTGATCTTTACTGCCATATCAGGATGCGTTCTTCTCAACTTTTGCTTCACAAGTGGACATTCAGGCTTCAGCGGCAATCTATGCTCCACAATATCAGTAACAAGACCTGGCATGTCTTGATAAGACCAAGCAAATACATCAACATACTCTCTTAGAAGCTCTACAATCCTCTTCTTAACATCAGGACCAAGCAATGCTCCAACTTTGAATTCTTTCTTATCATCTTTAGAACCCAAGTTGACCATCTCTATAGATTCTCCATGAGGCTGAATAACCTTCTCCTCGTGCTCAAGCAACTGAGAAATATCATCAGGAATCTCTTCAACATCCTTTTCCTCAGCTTCAAACACAGGGAATTCAAAGTTGGGAGTGGGCATAGGATCATTGTTTTCAATGGGTTTATCAATCAATCTGCACAATGATTTTATTTTTATTTTAGAGTATGAACAAAAGTGCAAACATTATGCAGATAAACAATTATTATTCTTATTTTTGGGTATTTTATGTTACCATTTTTCAAAATAAAGAAAAAAGGAAAAACACATATGGAAATAGCAAAATAGCATTTTATTGATGATGATAAAATTTGAAACAAAGCCCGACAAACATCACTTTCACCTTGGGCAGAGTGAAAGGATTTTTTGAAAGAAAATAAAACAAATTACTTTGAAGCATGGACAATAGAAGGAACATCAACAGCAATCCAGTTCTTGCAAATCTTTCCATGCGTAACAAAGTTAGGCATTTCTTCATCTTCATCATCTTCGATGATGGCAACAGCAGAATGATCGTTGATAAACCCAGCACTTCAGAATCCTTCCTGAATAGTCTTCGGGTCATTGAGAACCACACCTAGTTCAAGGCCGATACCAAATCTTTCCTTGTTGTCGACAACATCAATAACTTGTCCCCAACCATCAGATCGACCAGTTTCAAGCACGCGCGGAGCATCCTTGAGAGAAGACATGGGCATGACATTCTTCTTAGCAACATTATCAACAACAGAAAGAGCTTGAAATGAAGTTCCCACCTCTTCTTCAGCATCAATATAGGAGAAAGATGACAAATTGCTCACAAGCATCGCCTTTTCACCGCCAATAGTCACTAATTTCCCATCTTTCACAAACTTCAGCTTCTGATGAAGAGTAGATGTCACAGCTCCTGCCTCATGAATCCAGGGTCTTCCAAGGAGACAACTGTAAGCGGGACGTATATCCATTACTTGAAAAGTAATTTGGAATATAAACAGTCAAATAAGAATAGGAAGATCCACTTCACCAATCACTGTCTTCTTTGATCCGTCAAAAGCTTTCACAATGATCCCACTATGCCTCATGGGAGCGCCTTGGTACGCAAGCCTTGACAAAGTCGACTTCGGCATGACATTCAGAGAATACCCAGTATCAACTAGCACCTTAGATATAGCATCTTCCTGACAGTTCACTGAAATATGCAAAGCCAAGTTATGATTCCTTCCTTCTTCAGGCAAATCATCATCACAGAAACTTAAATTGTTGCACGATGTGATATTAGCCACAATACTATCAAATTGATCAACTGTCACATCATAGTCAACATAAGCTTGATCAAGAATCTTCTGCAAAGACTGCCTATGAGCCTCATAGCACATCAAGAGTGATAAAATTGATATCTTCGACGAAGTATGCAACAACTGCTCAGTAACGTTGTACTCGCTCTTCTTTATCAATTTCAACACATCATCTTCACTATCACCAAATTGGCCTGATCGGGCAACAGCATCCATAATCTGTTTACTCGTACTTGTATCTTCAACTCTCTTCGAAGGGTCTGAAGCATAAACTCTACCACTTCGAGTAACCTTTGTCACATCAGCAATGCTAACCACAGACTTTGGAGAAGGAATAAGAACTTCCTTACCATTTTCTATCATCGTAGCATTATACTGGTACGGAACAGCTTTATCAGACTCATATGGCATTGGACCAGGAAAATTAATCACCAAGGGAGTAACAACATATTTGCGGCTATCAAAAGAAATAACCACCTTCTCAGGAACAACCTTCTCAGGAATATTGAACCGAGGCACAATAACATTCACTTCATTTTCATACTCATCTCTTTTTGCTGTCACTTCAATCAACTTATCATCCATCATCTTTTGAATGTCTCTCTTAACAATCACGCAACCACGAGGGTTCACCGAGAAAATGCAACAACCAGCTTAATCGTTATTAATATCATGATATTCACTTAAGAAAGCATGCATCTCAACCAAAGACCTTCGAAGATGGCGGACCTCATAGATCTTGAACAAACCAGGACAAACATCCACCATATTTACTGACGTATTACCATGCTTCGGAAGCGGATTTGTCTTCACATTTGGATTAACATCATTGAATAATAGAATATTGTTCTTTATCAATTTCTGCACTTCAAACTTCAATGGATAACAGTTCTCAACATTGTGCCTCGGGGCACCTTGATGAAAAGCACAATGCGCCTCTGGCTTATACCACCATGAGACAGTCTCTGGAACTGGTGGTGGAGAACGTGTTTGCACAAGATTCTTTGCAATCAAAGATGGAAGCAAGTCCGCATACAACATTGGAATGAGATCAAAACTTGGCTTAGCACGAACCTGTTAATTACCACCTTGTTGCACAGAAGGTTGTTGATAACGAGACTGGTACTTTGGAACTGTTGGCACAGTGGGAGTCACATTAATCATCGGAGTTACAGAAGCTACATGCTGCTGATGACAATTCTCACGACCACAAGGTCTTCTGTAACTTTCACGAGACACAGCATTAGTCTCACCTTCTTTCTTTTTACCAAAGTTGAATCTCCTAGAGCTTGAGCCATTACTATTCTCTTGACTCAACCGTCCCTCACGGACACCTTCTTCTAAACGCATCCCCATACTCACCATTTCAGTGAAATCAGAAGGAGCACTTGCTATCATCTTCTCATAATAGAAGGAACTTAAAGTCTTCAAGAAGATCTTTTTCATCTCTTCCTCTTCCAAAGGAGGAACAATTTGAGCTGCTAGCTCGCGCCATCTCTGTGCATACTCTTTGAAAGTTTCCTTGTCCTTCTAGGACATAGAACGAAGTTGATCTCTGTCTGGTTCCATATCAACATTATACTTGTACTGCCTAACAAAAGCCTCTCCAAAATCATTGAAAGTCTTGATTTGGCTATTATCCAAACTCATGTACCATCTCATGGATGCACCAGTCAAACTATCCTGGAAATAATGAATCAGCAACTTATCATTGTATGTCTGAGCAGACATCTTTCTAGCATACATAGTCAAATGACTCAAAGGACAAGTGTTTCCTTTATACTTCTCGAACTCAGGCAACCTGAACTTGTACGGAACTTTAACATTAGGGACCAAACAAATATCATAAGCATCTTTTCCAAACAAATCCTTATGCTTCAAGGCTCTCATCTCCTCCTGTATCTCAGCAAAACGACCTTGAAAATCATCAAGTCTTTCAATCACACCAGCGCCTTCACTGGGCTCAGCATGGTAAATCATTTCATCATGGTGCAGAATAGTGTGCATCACAGGCGGTGCAGTAGTCATCACTAGTGGAAGAGTAGTCATCACTAGCGGAATAGTATTAAATGCAACAGTCTCAGGAGGAGGAGGAGGATAACCAGCAGGAATGAAATCAACCGGCATCCCCCATGGTGTGCTAGAAGGCATGCGATGGCGAGGAGAAATGACCGTTTCAACAGGAATTGATGCAGTAACAATCTCAGAGATGACTGTATTCTGAACAGGAGAATTCTGAGCAGCCACCAAACTTTCCATCATGGCAGTAACTCTTTCCAAGCTTTCCCTCAGATATGTAATTTCTTCGCGCAGCCCGCGATTCTCTTGTTGTAAGGTTTCCAACATCTTCTTCCGATTAGCTCGAGTATCAACTTTGTGAGTCAGCTTGACATGAGAACTGAATGAAGACCAAGAAACAACATAAGATCCCTAGAGAACACTCAAAAAGCAAGACAAATGCAGGTATGATGTGTGGTATGCGTATGCAAATACAAAGATTTCAAAGGACTATAAGATAACTTGCAATATTTATAAAGAAACGCTTTTTGAAGTACTTAAAAACTCATTCTCATTAAAATCAAAGTAAGGATTACAAGTGAAGTACAAGCCTCAACAGTCCTAATTCATGAAAGAAAAAGTAAACTAGGCCTAAGGGATCACATCCGAAGAAAATCCAAATCCCGGCTGGTACTTCATGTGAATCCTCTTAATCTCTTTCTTGTACCGATCCTCCATGTCTTCATTATCCTTCACCAACTGGTCAACAATGGCCTTCCAAGCACCGGATGTAGGAGGAATAGTAGATGGAGTACTAGAGGAAGATAAATCCTCTCTTGGCCTCTTCGTAACATGCCGCTCAAGTAACTCAATGAGATCATCCTTCTCCTTTAGCTGCTCTTGCATCATCATCTTCTCAAGTAGCCATTCTTCTTTCTATTGCTTCATCTTTTCCAACTCTTCTTGAAGAGCAACCTTCTCATCAACGGGAGGAAGAAAAGAAGACAATGGTAATATAGGAAACAAAGGCTCCTCGGGTGGATAAGGCATCTTGAGCTTGGAAGCCCTAGATCGAACCCACTGGATGTAACACTCGGAGGGAGCAAGGTGTTGTCTTCCCAATTGACCCTTCTCTTTTCGATGAACCGCATGCCAAGAATGAACAATCATTTTCTTCATTTCTACATGATCTGCACCATTATGAAAGAAGAAACGGGATAAGGAAAGGTTGTTTGGTATGTCCTTCAAACAATATCCCAATTGTCGCCTAGCAAGAATAGGGTTGTAACTAATTCCCCCACGTGTACCAAGAAGAGGTACATTAGGAAATTCTCCACAACTATCAATAAGCACTCCAGTATCATAATGTGAACAATACCAAGTCATATCCTTATGAGAAAGTGACATAATCCTTTGAGACCATCTTCGCTTCTCTCTATTATCCTTGAAGATGTCAGACTTTGGTAGGTGTAAAATAAACCACCTGTAGAGAAGAGGCGCACAACACACAATCTCTCTATCACCTTTGGAGGTCCTATAATGAAAGGCATGATACATGTCTCCAAGAAAAGTAGGTACCGGATTCTTCTTCAAGAAAATCTGAATGGCTTTCTCATCCACAATACCATCTAAGTTAGGAAACAAGACAATCCCATAAATGAGCTAAGCAAGAATAGCCTCAAATGTATCCTTATGACCCAAAGTAAGTGAAGTAGAAGCTTTCCCCATCAAGAACTTAGCATTATATCACAAACACTCCCTTTTGGAAGAAACTTCCCATTAAGATCGGACTCCTTGAGAAAAAGGACTTTGGCGATGACTTTGGTAGTAAGCTCCTTCTCTAAACCACTGAAAAGAAATTCCTTGTCCAAAATAGGTAGACCCATCCAATGAGAGTACTCCTCCTAGGTCGGCACAAGCTGATAATCAGGAATGGTGAAACAATGATGCAACGGATCATAAAACTGAGCTAAGGTAGGGAGAATCCCCTCTGGTACATTGGTATCCAAAATAAACAGGAGCTTTCCATAACATTTTCGGAACTCCCGGGTGTCAACCACCAATGCTCCTAGATTTCTCAACTCCACTATATTAGGATTCTTGAAGGTGTACTTCTTTGTGTTCCTCCTTTCAAAATTCATAACCATAGACATCTGAAATTTTGCAAAAGTTCCTTATGAGTCCCTTGAAATCTCAAAAACAATGCTCATTAATGCATGATGGCATGTATGCAACAACCATAAAAAATATCACACAAAGCACACGAGTTTAGGTTCCGAGTCACGAGCATGAAGTCAAGGTAACAGAACACCAACCCACACAGGTAAGTACTAAGGTTTCGTCTTCATTGTACCTGCAGAAAACCAAAAGGGTACTAACAGAGGTTCCAGGAGTTAACAGTCATCTTTAGAATATCATCGGTACGTTGGATTACTCCCCAACCGATAACATTCTTAAAATAGACCTCGTCTGAGTGTAGTATCGCGTAACAACCACCTTAGGTTTACACCCAGACAGTTTCCGCACTATGTTCCTAAATTGGCTTGGATGGGTTAAGGGTTCTACGGTCCTCAGTATGATCAGCTCAAGGTCAAAAAATAATGCCACATATGATTACTCATCATGACATTGATAATCCAAGAGAGCCTAACCGAGTGGAGATTATCAAATTGATATAGCTTTGGACTACTCCATCGCTTATCGCTTCGAATATCGCCGTCCTATCATAAGTTCAACTCAGATCCGGGTTAGAATCTATCTCACTCACAGAGGATCACCAAAACCGAAACAGAACAAACAAATAACAAAAAAAGCAAACCAAAGCAGTAAATAAATCAAAGTAGGCCGAATCCACTTAGAGATTACTCCCCAACAGAGTCGCCACTTTTCTGTAGCGATAAAAACATGAGTGTAAGCTATTGGTTAACTTAACTCAAAGTAAACAGAGTCGCCACCACGCTTTTATTTTATTCCAAGAGGAAAAGGAAAAAAGAGCGAATAAATCTAAAAGCAAAAAGCTAAAGAAACACAATAGAGAAACAGGTAAGGGGATAAGTTACACAATGGGAAGGTTTTACGCACCCAAAATGTCCGTGGTACTCCACGGGAGCCCTTTGAAAAATTTACTGCTTTTGGTTTGAAAATCGTTTGTAAAATGTGAGTGGGGGGATGAGAAAAGAATTATTTTTTTTAATATTTTTGTATTTGGAGAGGTCTACCACCTCATGCCTACGTACCCACAAAGTGCAATGCGAGATCAAAACCCCGTAGTTCGTGGTACAAATAGTGAAAAGGGTGGGTTATGATTCATTTTATTAAGTGAAGAAAATTTTGTTATCTTCAAGTGGATAGTCAAACAAATCTACCATGAGAATAAAGGTATGGACTCATACATCATTATGGAGAGGGCGCCAACTCGGATAAAATCGACGAGTATGCCACTAAACCCCCACAAATGACAAGAGACTCAATTACATCAAACTACAACCATGGAGATTGAGAGACTTGCACCCGACTAAAGAATAATGACTCATAATCGGCATTTTTTAAAGAAAACAAACTAAAGTGCACCAAGGCACAAAACAATTTGAATGTGTTTGGTTCTTTTTATTTTTTGAATTAAAGTCAAAATGATTAAATTCATTGATTTTTAAAGAGAAAAGAAAAAGGTAAAATTCACTTGACAAATATCAAGGTTTTGTTTATTAAAGAGATGATGATTTGAAAAAAAAAAGAATCCTTTGAAAAAGGGAGATGATTTTGAAAATTAAAGAATGGGAGGAGATGAAGGGACTATCCTAAAAAAAGGAGATGAAGGAAGAAAGATCTAACCGAACTTGATGATACTTTCAAATATGTGCATAAGAGTTCCATCCTTATAAACTAGCAAATGACCAAATAAAGGCAAGTTCCAATCTTCATGAAGGTTAAGGCAAAGGAAAAGGTATCCTAAAATCTAAGTCCAACAATTCCATTCCAATGCCAAGGATAGTAACCATTAGTCCAAAATTAAGATCACAATTTTTTTAGAAATTTAATCCTTTATTAATATTTTATGTCCAAATGGATAAAAAGAAAATCACACAAACAAAATAAGGACAATAAACATAAACATGATAATGGATGAATAAAGCATAATAAAGCATATAAAAAATAAAAACAATTAAAGTGCAAGAAATAAAAAAAAATTAAAGTGCAAAAATCTAAAATATTAGTATAATAGTAATATAATAATATTTACATGGTGAATTTAATCAACCACAACCAAAACTGTAACCAAAACCGAAAGGCAACCGAATCCGCTTAGCATCTTACACTATAGCGATTAATTAAGGCAAATCGAACCGAATTCAATGAAATTTGAAAGGAGATTGGGAGACCCAAAGCACCTACGCATCAAACATTCATAAGTCTCGATTCTTAATGCAATATGATTAACCACTTTGGGATTACGTGATCAACAAGAGATCCGGTCCACGAAAGTGCAAGTACCCAATTAGATTATTATTCCGAAGTCGGGACACATTTAGGTCTATGTTAAGCAATCACCGAGTAATTTACGAAGTAATCACCCTACAAATGAGGCCGGCCACCACAAATTAAGGTGGAAAATATTTGTGCTAATACATGTTAGAGAAATGATATAATGAATCATCCTCCGAAAACATGCCACACCAAAAGAAAAAAAATGGCAACGGTCTAATCTTAATCGAGATTTAACATTAATTTATCAAAAGCAACCTATCACAATCCCAAAGTATGGATAATGATCCAAATTATCATACATCCATAGATTTGAAATAATGAAGATTAAACTCTTTGAAAATCAATAATCTTCGAATCGGGGATCTCATCGACCAAAAGAAAAAATAAGAAAATGATGAAGAGAAATATGGATTTAAATTTATAATCCATAAAAAAAGTACTAAAAATATTTTTAAAACTCTTTTCAAAAATTATTTTCCAAAGTTCAGAAATCAATAGAAAAAAGTAGAGAACAAAACAATTTAAAAGAACAAAAAGAAAATGACATTAAAGAAAATTAAAAAAGAAGAAGAAGAAAGGAGGTAAAAAGGATCAAATGTGTGGTGATAATAGTATTGGACTTAAATTTTTTCTTAAGCCCAAGACTAACACAAATTTTATGAAATAAAGATAAATAAATAAAAAAAGAAAAAAAAAGGTCTTCTTCTTCTTCATTGTGCAAACCGTGTAAACACACACAAACAACACCATCCTTCAATTTTTGAGTTCCGAAAAATCTGAGCGACGGAGCATAAACCATATACCGTTGCGATCGTGAGACGGAGAGCATTTCAAATATGCAATTATAATTAACAGAGAATGCTAGATCTTTTCCCTTGCGTTTTGCATATGCCTTTGCTGCGTTTTGAGTCCAATAGCAGATGCGTGAACTTTTGTATGGCTTGGCTAATGACGTGGATGTTACTTGTGGTTTACAAAATTATGTAGCAAGTGGCTTCTAAGTATTTCTTTTTCTTTGTATTTATTTTTTCAATCTATTTGCAAAAACTGATGTAGGCTAGGATTACTTTATTGATGTGGCTAGTAATGATACTGATAAAACAAAAGCTTGTTGACTATATTGAAGCTTCATTATCTTTTTTTTCATTTATTTTATTTAATATAAAACAAATATCAAGATGGGCCTAAAATGTGGGCTTAATAAAATTTCTATATATTTTTGTGTGATAAAGAAAAAAATATAAGAAGGGATAATAATAGAAATATGATGGAATTATATAAAATGGATAGTAATTTTTTTTAATGTGATAATTGGAATATTGGAATTATGAAAAAAAAAGGATAAAGGTGAATGATAATTTTGGTGATAAAAAAAATTGAATATTGAGAAATGAATAAAATGTGGAAATTAAAATGATGATGAATATTAAATTGGGTATTTAAAAATGGAAAATAGAAATATGGACAATGATTAGAAATAGATGGATAGAAAATAATTGGATAATGGAAATATGGATGAGGTAAAAAAATGGTAATCTAGAAAAATGTATGAATCAAATAATGAACGAAATGATGATTTTTATTTTAAGCCCATAACCAAAATTTGAATTTTTCCACACGCCCGATGAATGAAACCACCCACAAGCCACTGAACAAATCGCCACTGAAACCATGATCATCCACCTTTACTTTCTCTGAATATTTTCAAATATATATGAATTAATCTCTGGAAAATAAATCCACAGATGAACTGATGACCACTCAATCAAGACAATCTGGATCACACTTCTCACAAACCACAACTCAATAAACCAGAGAATTTTCGCACACACCACAACTTATCATTAAATATGCACCGCCTGAGAAACAACCAACGACACAAATAATTTGCAGTTGAAAAATCTCCTGATAGTTTGACCAAGATTAAGTCAAACTTCCATTTGAATCGGATCATAACTGAACAACCACATTTGAAATTAAAACACTATCGGCCTTTGAAAACCCTCCAACTCCTGAAAGCACAAAGAAGAAGAAGAAGAAGCGAACTAAAATATAATTTTGGATTTTGGTTAGTGATTAATAAACATAAACAAATATAAAGCAAATAAAAAAAGAATTGCAATGGTGATCCCCTATGAGGCACAAACCTACACCCGGGAAGAACCGAGAAACTAGTGCGATCTTGTTTGTATGAAAGATGCAGATGAAATGCGAAGAAATCTTAGGGAAAAAATTAGGGTGTTACAATGTACTACCGCAAGATATATGCTTATACTGACAATGACAGAGTATTCATTCATTGTTTCCAAGACAACTTGAGTGGTGCTTCAATGAAATGGTATATGGGACTTGAGAAGAACTATATCCTAAGCTTGAAGGACTTAGCTGATGCTTTCTTAAATCATTATAAGTAAAATTTGGACATGGAACCTATCATACCCTAAATTTTGACCCTAAGATATATACCTCATCAGAGGAAACACACTGGCCAAAGGACTGTGCCAGACTGGTTTGAACAATATCCCCACAATGAATCAGGATTCTTAAGTCCCTCAAAGGATTCAGGCAAAGGACCAATCATTAATACATAAGATTTTCAACCTTTCAATCACTATCAAAGGGTTAAGGAATCTCAAATTATGGAAAATATTTCAAGGACTGTACAAAAGTTTCAGTGATTTAGGCCCCGAGCCATCAAAATCACTAGTTAGGGTTTCAGTCAACTGATGCCCTCCAAATGAAATGTTCCATAGAGAAATGAGTCAAGACCACTATACATCATAAATAATGTTGACATGAATTTGACAAGACATTTACAAGTACAAAAGGTGCAGGGATCAAAGACTGCAAGACTAAGGTTTCACAATGCCCAGATTAAGATTTCTAACTAATCGGGGAACCAAAAATCAAGATTTTCATCTAGACAAGAGCCTATAACATAGGGAATGATTTAAATATCTCATATACATGCCATGAAGACAAAGTGGGACCACTCTAAATCCTAGATGCACTCAAGCCGGGTATTTGGCTTATCTTTGAGTAACAAAGCCCATCCCGCAGAAAAAAAGAAACCAGCACAGTCCAGTATGATGCATGGAAAATAAATACTGAAAGCAGTAAGTAAAGCTGTAAAATAAACTGTAAACGAAAATCGTAAATAAACACCACATCACACACATATAAACACCCAAAGAAAACAAAAACAAACAGGCGGTAGGATTGACTCTACAAGGGAAACCAGAGATTCCGGGTTCGATCCCCAGCAGAGTCGCCAACTGTCGCTCCCGGGATTTTCATCCTAGTACAAACACAAAAGTGGTGCGAAAAAGGTAGAGTCGCCAGCTAGGCATTTTTATCCCGAATGGAACGGGAAAGGTAATGCTGCACAAACCTGAGGAAGAAGGAAAGGACAAGGTATTGCGAACAAAAGTTCTGGGTTCGGGAGTCGGTTACGACCTGGGAAGGTATTAGCACCCCAGATTGTATGTCGTACCCGATGAGATCCACGCTTGCTTATTTGCTTCAAAGGGTGAGAAATAAAGTGCTGCTGAATAAAAGAACGGCTAAATGGAATGGGAAAGGAAATGAGAAAGGGATAAGAAAAGATAATGGAAAGAAAGAGGGAAATGTAGGGAAAATAAAGAATGTGCTCGAACGGGCCCTACCCCGCTGCCTACGTACCTCATCGGGAAAATAAGGATCAGAGTCGACGTAGTTCGCCTAACTAAGGCGGGAACTATTTGTTTGTGTTTTTTATAGCTCGAATTGCTTATGTCTATGCTCGGGTGTTGCAGGCTCGTCTAATACGAGTGCATTTACCGTCTTGCATGCGATACAAGTGGTTGCGAGTTCGTGTTGAGATCGAATGAGGTGAGAAGAGAAGTTCCCGCAGGAAAGTCGCTTATTGTTTATTGTTTACCTTTTAAGAGTTTTGTATGAATTTGGCACAAGGAAGTGAATTCAAACTTTTTTCCATGGAATGTTTACTTGCTACTACATTCCAAGATGGAATAGTAGAACAAGCACACCAAGTAAGGAGAATTTATCCAAGACTTGTTCCCAAGGATTAATGTTTAAGTTCACTAGCTTGTTGAACTTTATTACATGTTTTTGTATATTTTGTAAAGAAGTATCTTTTGGATTTTTCTTTATGAAACAACCCCTTGATAAGACTTGTACATCATGCTAGACAAGCCTACACCATTCTAAGATGGAATGAATGCAAGTGTCCCATGGAATAAGGCTACACACAAGGGATCATTTCATGCATTTATTAAGTCTTTTTGGATTTTGTTTGAAGATGAGAAGAGAAAGACTCAAGAGGAAAAGGTCAAAGCTAATGGGGGACTAAGATACAACCCTAAGTTATCTTATTATATACAAGTGTGATCCTATGGTTAATGAGGTATTCTAACCTAAGGAGAAGAAAGAACAATTTAGAATTCAACTTACTTCCTAAGGAAGTTAAGTTGAACCTAAAGAGAGAAAGGGGAACCTTTGAACAAAGCACAAAGATGCTAAGGCAAAACAAATTAATGCACTAAGGAATAAGGAATTAATTCCTTAGATAAATGGCATGAATGCCTTATTCAAATGGAGATGAAAGGAGCTTCTAAAAGGGACCAAAAAGGAAATAGGACTTAAGTAACTTGGGAAAAATACCAAATGACCTAGAAAAATTATGAAATTTAACATTGGACCTCACAATCCAGAGAATAACATGTGTACAAAATATCTCATGAAAATTCCTAATTTTGAGTGGTGAAAGAATCATTAGAATGCAATTAGGGTTTATGTGAACCTATGTGAAGAATGGACTCAAAAGGACCCAAACAATGACCTAAAAATCTAGAGAAAAATATTTTGGGGAAGTATAATGAGCTCTTAAAAGAATGCAAAAAGAATGGGGTCTTAATCATTTGTGGTTTATGAGAACAAAAATATACAAAATGATTGGTTCAAAATGGAGAAATTGTGAAACAATTAAAAGGGAAATTAATTTTGACTTCAAAAATTAATAAAAATACAAATCTAAAAATATGGAAAATTAGAGAAAATTGAGAGGATTCTATATGAATTTATTTGGAATATTTTGATGCAATTTACTATTTTTAAAAATAAGAAACGTAATTGAAATTTTAATGAAAGAGAAATTAAAAATAAGCCAATTGGTTTAGGTCTGGGGGGTTCAAAAGGTAACAAAAACAACATAATGGGCTGAAGTGAAATGCACAGGGAGGTATGATTATGAAACTGAAGACTTTGTGTTGACTTTGGACACGTGAATGGCACATGGATTTTAATGCGCTGGCAGACTTAGAGCCATTGGATCAGAAAGAATCAAGGGCCATGACTTAAAGTTGGGAAATATATTAGGGCACTGTTCAGATGACTGGAGATGAATTTCGGTCATCTTCTCTATTCAAGCTCCGGTAGGGCAAACCTATAAACCTCACTAAAATGAAAATCATGACCATCACTGGATTCGCCTCTCTACACTGATCATAAATATGGCTTCAAAAATCACTTAGGGTTCCTAAATTTCCTGAATCGAAAGCAAAAATCCAAGCCTGAAAATTGAATCTGAGCATCTACAATGCCTATCAACTAGCCAACCATCTCATAACCTCTATCAGGCCTCAATCAACATAAAACCAATTGAAAATGCTCAATTCAAACAAGTGGAGTTTCAGGACATACCTGAGTTGCAGAGATGTGAAATTGTTGCTAGAAGGCCAGAGATAAGGATCCTTAGCTTGCTGGATCTTGATCTTGATCAATGGAAATGAAATAAACACAATGTGAAAATTCAGAGTGAAACTTTGCAAATTTTGGTGATTTGTGATGAAAAATGAAGCTCTCTCTTGCACTGTAGTGATGACCTTGCTTTATAGAGCTCTTAACCATGGTTAATCATCCCTTGGGTTAACTGAGTGAGTGAGGTTAAATGAGTGAGGTAGTTATGGAAATTATGCCAGCTGTAGCATCCAAAAGCTTCTCCAATAGAACTCAATCCAATGTTGCAGGCTTCATGTTGCTTATGGTGCGACTCGAGTGCAGCTTGGCTTTATGCATTTGGAAATGGAATGATGCAATGCAGTCATGAACATGGTCCTTATAGTGAGGTGCCTTCTGGTGTAGGCTGAAGCAATGCATTGTGAATGACCAATGCTCATTGACTTGGATGCTTGATGAAGCATAGCAGCTAATGTGGTAATGCAAGTAGGTGATGATTTGTTCCTTTCAAAGGATACCTCATGGTTCTAACATGATGAAAACACAACATGACTGAGACTGAATTCTTCACTTGATCACTTTCTTAGAATGCAAGAAACCAGGTTGCATACCATGATCTTCAATGGAAGATTTCTTCCATCTCAAGCAATCAACTCAAGTGGTTCTTGGACTCAAATTGAAGTGGAGGGATCATGGAACAAGTTTGGTGTTTGGACCATAATGAATGATGACCTCTAATCATCTTAAAATGGTAATTGAATAGCATGCCAACAAGATGCACAATTGGCCTGCCAGATTGCCTTGCCACAATCCTATGGTGCCTATGCATGATCAATTTTAACCCTCTCACTTTACCCCTTCATAACCATCAATCCTTTGCTCAAATGAAAAAAAGTTGAACATCAATATTGTAGGGATTATGTAGAGGAACAACTTTGTAGTTCAAAGGAAATTCATTTGAGGCGTCTAACATGGAGAGAATTGACTTTCATTGTGACCCACCACCTGCTTGAGGAAATGTCTTTCCTGGCGCGCGCAGGAGGCAAGGCCTGCCTTGGTTATTTGCCCTAGCTTGCCTTGATTTGCACCAACTTTGAATGATCATATCTCACTAAATTTTGATGCTATGAGGGAGTTCCACCTATGTATTTGAAGCCCAAGATGCCCTCTTTAATTGGCTTAAAGTAGAATTTTAATATCCCTCATATTTTAGGAGAATGTCTCTCTCAAAGATGCTGCAAAAATGGCCAAAACTTGCCATTTTTGGAAACACTAATTTTCCAAAAATGGTAAGTTTTGGTTTTCTTGATTTCTCTTGATTCCTCCATCATTTCTTGATAAAATTTGAACCATAGGATCCTTGTAACCCTAATTTCATGATTTTGATCTCAAAAAGTCAGAAGTTGACTTTTTCTTCAGCATGGTTGACTTTTCCCCAAATCCTTGATTTTCAATCATCTGGCCAATTGAACCTCTTCCATAATGAATTTGTGGATTAAATTTGAACCCTAGGAACTTTTCATCATATATAATACAATGAAATCCACTTTGAATCAAAACTTCATGCAGAAGCCCAGTAGAAATGAAACCCTAATTTGGCCTTTTTCATCAGGAGGTGTTGCACTACTTGCCTCCTTTGATCAAACCAAATCTTTCCATGACTTGTGGATTCAAATGAGTACTTGTGGGATGTTATGGACCTTTTGAACAATGTTAAGAAGCTTGGTTCCCCTTTGATTGCCTTTGTATAGCCTTCAGTTGCTCCAATCATTGATCACATACCCATGCCTCAGATATGCTACACATGATGCGATGTTCTTGGTTATTTTATGAACTTATGTATGCTAAATGCCATGCACAAATGTTGAGGAAAATGAGAGGGAAAATTTTGAGGTATTACACCTATTATAAGAATATATGGTCCATGAATGAATTTGTTCACGAAAAATCAGAAATTTGAAGATAACTTGTAAAGGGGCAACCTTTGAAACTTAGAAAATTTTCTAAGTTATGGAAAAAGTGTTCTAGTGGCCTACTTCCAAGCAACATAACTTGTGATCCAAGCATCATATTTTGGGGAACCAAAGCTCAAATGAAAGATCTCATCACAAACTACAAATGATTCAATTTGAAGAAACTCCAATTTATTATGGATTTTAAGTTGAAGATGGATCAAAATCAAGAAAAAATTGATTTTCAACACTTAGAAAAAAATTCGCCTAAGTACAAAATCAGCAAAACACCAAAACTTGGATGGATTTTTCACCAAGTTCCAAGTTGATTCAAATCCTTCTAAAAACACCAATGTTGTTGCAAATGTTGCCAACAATTCAAAGAACCAATTGGCATGAAAAGATCTTGCTTGTGCATGAAGAAATTATGGATCAAAATGACCATTTAAAGCTGTTTTACAAAAATAAGATTTTCACAAACTTGTGAAATCTGATTTTTGGAAGAAAAAAAGGACAATGTCAAGTGGGTTTAAGCATCTAAACAATCATTGCAAACGTGATCAAACCTACAAATTCATGATTACACCATGGAATTCACCAAAATGGCATTTATGAATTTCAACATTATGCATTTTGATCCAAGGGTCACCAAGCTCCAAAATGCCATATTCTTGGATCTCTTATTCAACAAGCAATAGGTGGACACAGTCCAAGCATAAAACTTCTGAGGAATGTGAAATTTTCTGCTGCAATAGCTAAGCTATTTAAGAAGTTCACCATCACATGTGTAAGAGATATTTTCATAAACTATGACTCACAATTTTGACCTCAGCACTTTAAGACTTGGAGGCCACACAATCTCAACATATTTTCTTATAAATAGATACCTCATTCCATCATAAAATTACACCAAATCCTCTGAACTCTAAGCTTTCACTTCTCTGCTCTCAAATACTCAAAACTTAATATGTTGAGCAATCATTATAGGTTTTTGAGTTGTGGCCACTATCATTCAAACCAATTTCTTAAACACATCACATATGATGTTTATGAGGTGTTCAAACACTTAGATCACCTCTGAAACACCTCCAACCCAGAATCACTCTTCAAAACTACAAAGAAGCTTTGTTTCTGCAACTTGAAGATCAGAAGTTGATCCAACCATTTTCAATCAAGTCCAAGTGTTCAAACACATTCCATATAATGTAGTGAAGCTGTCCAGATCATCACAACATCTCTGTAACACCTCCAACTGGAAATCACATCTTCAGCTGCAAGTTTAAGTTCAGGTAAGCCACAAACTTGGCTAAATCATAATCCATGCATATTTCCTCGCACTATCTTTTAACTATGCGTGTGAAATCATATTTTAAGTGATTCTCCTCAATCAATTTCACAAAATCATCATCATGTAGAATTTCATGAGGCTCTGGAAAAATTAGGGTTCTTTTGTGTTCATCACTGATTTTTCACTCCACGCACAAAATAAATGAAATTAATGGTACCATTGTGTTCGTGGGATCAAAACGAGTCATTTTGATGTTTATTTCATCTCAAATGGATGCATATTCCATGAGATACAATTGATTTTGCAAATTATGGGCAAAACAGCCATAACACGTGTTCTTGGCACCCTTTTTCAAATTTTCAAATATTTGAATTTTGTGATTTTATTTAATTCAATCCAAAATTAATATCTCTCTGATTCTTTTGAGTTTTTAAATGATACATTTTTCATTAATTCTCATAAAATTGTAATTTATTACATAAAAAATTCCAAAAAATATATTTTTTAATATATTTTGTATTTTTACAAAGAATCAATTTTTAATTGTTTTTACACATTTTAAAATGATTCTTTCTCTTGATTTTTCAAAACACAAATGAATCTCGAGATATTCTATGGGTAAAATATGAATTTTCAAACCTTTATCCAAGAATTATTCTTGCTTTTTCATTAGTATTTTAAATTTATCAAAGATTTTAATATTTTATTTCAAATAAATATTCAAAATATTCAAAATTAAGGTTTTGACTTTCATACCCTCAATTTGACTTTTTTCACACTATTGGGCCTCTATAAGAGTGTAAGACCCATTCCTTTTTGAAAAATGGATCATTAGGGTTCATCTGATCCATTTTCAAAAACTCGACGCAATCACCTTTTCCACCGCATTAAGTTTTCATTTGTGAATCTTTTTTATAGTGAATATCTTTACACATAACCATTTATTTTCTAAAATGAATTGTCAAAATGTGTCATGAGGAATCCTTTGTGTTTAGGATTCATTCTTACTATTTTAAACTTTCTCCGGTCTGTTTTATAACTCCATCAGGCTTCCGTATAAGTCCTGAACCCACCAATTGTTTCTTAAATAGTTTTAATCTCCTAAATAGAGATTCATGATCATTTGCTTACAAATATCATCTCCTTTTATTTTTTCATCTTTATGACTAAAGATTTAATACACCAGCAACTAGACTAAGCTTCACTCCGGTGAACTGCGTTTTAGGTTGTAGGCGACTTTTCAACACCCAAATCCTACTCTGTGTATAAAATCATCAGATAATTAACCAAAAAACAAATTCCATAGACATCCTTATGTTTAAGCCCTATTATTGGCTTCTGAGCCATCTTTTCTCTTTTTAACTTCTCATTGTTTTCTTAAACTTCTATTGCTTGCTTATAATAGAATTGTTTGCCAAAATTATCTTTCTTCACCTCATACTAAAACAAAGATAATAATAAACTTCTGAATGACAAAGAGAATATATGGTAAAAAACATCTGTAATCTTTCTCCCTCAAGATTTTGGGCCTCTACTTCCCAGTGTAACACCCAGCTTCATTCTTAATAAAATAACTTAAGAATATTCAAACCATAGAAAAGACATACTAAAAGCTGTTAAACACATTCACTAAAACCTTCTATTTGTCTATATGCATCTTTACTGTTTATATATACATCTCGATTAAAATCTTAGCAATTGGGTTATTGTCACCAAACCTAACCCTTGAATAACTAGAACAAAAACTAGGTAAAAACATAGCCTCCTCTTGGGCTTCATTCAAGGGCCATCAGGCCTCTTAAAGGTGCCTTATCTCATGCTTAGAAGTTACTTAGCCTTCCCTAGCCTCCTCTTGGGCTTCATCCAAGGACCCATGGGCATGCAGGTAACCTAGCCTCCTCTTGGGCTTAAACACAATGAGCCTCTCAAGCTTCCTAAAAGCATAGGAACAAACCTTAGAATCAAATACAATGCACTAGTCTCCCTCTCCCCAATGGATGACCAAGCTAGCCTCCTTTTGGGCTTTGTATAATTGAATTCCCCCAGACCAAGGAATGTTTGATGATCTCAAAACATTTATCATCCAACAGACAAAACACTCATAATACAGAGTCAGTCTTCAACAACTTCTTAGCCTCCCATCTTAGGCTTCATATAAGATACAGATAATCAAGTGTTAGTCTCTCACAAATAAGCTTTATACCTGGGCTTCCAAATCAGGACACAGATAAAAATTTCCAAACAATGTTAGTTTTCATTCTTTAGCTTCAACCTTTAGCTTCAATCAAGGCACAAATAAAACAAATCTTCCCTCTTTAGAGATGACGAATTCTCTCTACTAAGCACCTTTTAGCTTCAACCTTGAGCTTCAATCAAGGCACATACAATTAAACACTATATAGTCACTCAAAATCTGTCATAGACTTGGACTTTAACTAAGCTAACAACATCAATACAGTCATAGTCTTGGACTTTATCTAAGGTAATTTCCCACAATACAATCACAGTCTTGGACTCTAACTAAGCTAAACATCTAGCCTTTCTTGAGTTATACAAATCAAGATAACCCATTTAGCTATCCTGAGCTATGCAATTCAGGTCAACCATTCAGTCCTCCTTGAGCTATGCAACTCAGGGTATCCATTCAGCCTTTCTTGAGATATGCAAATAAAGATACCATTTAGATTATGCCTTGATCTATGAATTTCAAGAAACCAACCAAACAATTACAAACAATGACTTTTCAATTCAATCCTGGGCTTTAATCAGGAAACAAACAAACAAAATTTAGCTTCAATCTTGGGATTTAATCAAGACACAAATACAACTCTTTTGAGCATCAACATCATGTGCTTTAACCAGGATACAAATCAAACCATTCCTCCTAGCTCTAGCCTTTTAGGAGGAACTATGATGCTCTGATCCATGAATTCTCTTTTTGGGGGTATATAGGCAAAAGGTCGTACGATATTTGCGAGCACACCAAACAAAAACAACAATTAGGTTTCTAAACCTTAGAAAAATATTAGAAAATTATGATATTACAGAAACACAAAACATCAAGATCACCCTATCAATCAACACTCATCTCATATCCAGACCCATATCAAAGAAACCACCATAAATATAAAAAAGAACAAATTTTGCACTAATCCAAAGGTGAAATAAGCTAAAGAAGAACCCAAAACCATGTGGGCATCTGTTAAATAATAGTATGCAAAGCGGGGTGAGTTTAAGATATCTTTTCCCTTCCATAACCAGTTTCATCAGGAAAAAATATCAAATCAGAAAGTAGCAAAAATGTGATAGTGATTAAAGACCACAAAAATCGAGCTACAGGAAAATGGCGTCTTCTGTGGGAATTTCTTCTTACTGTTTTAAGATATAATTTTCTCTTAAACCTTTCTTAGTTAAAAAAACCCTAGGATTAGGAACATGTATATATACAACTTTTTATATTGCTTTATGTTTATGTTTCTGCAAAATATATGTTCAAATGGTATCCTTTGGGGTGGTCTCTAAAAAATTGGAATGCAATTAATTCGCATCTGGATGAGCTTGAGTGCACCTTAAGATAGGTAGGGCATAATTGAGATATCTTATTGGGAGTCCAATCCCAGTCAGGTGAAACATCAAAAGTCCCTGAATCAGTCTAGGTATCCGGTGTGAAATCGATGTTTATAGCGTACTCCGCGGAAACTCGACGATTTCCAATCAAATACTCATAACACTGAGGATTTAGTAAAAAATTACCCTTTGACCTTGACTTACATGATTTACAGGTACAAAAATCTTTACCATAGATAAAACCTTACGGAACGGGTAGAGCTCTGGCCTCATGACACCGAACCTTTGAACCCATGTTTTCACCTTGTTTTTGTGTGTTGCATTCATGCATTCATCAAAAGTGAAATTCTGGTATGACATACTCAGATCTCGAATACAATGTTGAGACATCTGATCTGTTACTAATAAACATGGAAAGGTACAAACAACAATATTATAAAATTATGATGTACCAGATTTAAATACTCTTTGAAGATGTTTAGACATCTGATACGTCATTCAGCAAGAACACTGCATAAAATATAAAACAAAAAAGATGTAAAGAACACATCCAAATTGTTAACCCAGTTAGATGCAAACTCATCTACTTTGGGGGCTACCAAGCCAGGAGGGAAATCCATTATGTAGTATCAATTCAAAGACTTCTCAGCAAACACCTATAGTTTATGGTCTTCTCACTTAATCACTACCAATGCAACTTCTACTTAGGAACTCCTAAATATGAGAAACGCATCTCACTTCCAATCACTGCAATGATGTCTCACATTCCCAATTCTTAGTTGCTGATATTGACGGCTCTTTACCTAAACAACAACTCAAAATAGAAGACACACTTCCATGACAACATCTCAGAGTTTCTTAAAAGCTTTCTCCAAGAACAATACACCTCTTACTTAATAGCTTCGAGGTTTACAAAGAAACAACCCTGAAGATTACATCTTTTCAGCATATGGTTGTTAAGAACTCAACCCTAATGATATAACTTTTACATCTTTGGTTGGTTACTAAACCTAGGTTACAAGGTTTCTTTTTATAACCTAATTCCAATTGGCCTAAAAACATAGCATCGCAACTGCTATAATAATGCAGAAAAATCTACTACAAAAAGATCTTCAATCTATAACTTCCTAAAATATCTCTATATTTAGAAAGTATATATTCTTCAATATTCTAAACCATGTTGAGTCACAACCTTATAAAATTAGCTCCTAATAAATCTCAACAAAAACACTTAAAGAATATTTCTGAAAACTCATACGAACAGAAAATTGGATAGTTCTGATTTCAGCACTAGATAGAGAGGTCATGACATCAGTCTTGACATCCTGCTAAAACAACAACACACATTAACTTTCACACCTACAGATGTGTTCTATTCTTATGTCAAGACATTCTTCATCACATTTTCCCGAGCAACATGTTTTCGCAAAAATTGCTGCCAACTCAGAACTTACAATCTCCCTCTTTGGCACACTTTTGGCCAAAACATTATTTGATAATACACATCATATTAGAGGAAAGTGCAGCAGTAGAAAACAGAAGTTAGAACATCTTTATAGGCATATATCAATCACAATCAGTTTTACCAGAATGAATGCCAACAACAAAATCTACAGAACTATCAATCCCCCCTTTGGCATATTTTGGCTAAAATCATCTTTGAACACCCATCTAACTCCTTCTCAACCAAGGGACACCTGATGTTACTTACTTCTCCCCCTTTTTAGCCATAATAGGAGTCATCCAAAAAATTGACATGCACCATCTAGAACACCAATAAGAACACTGACCCACCTTAACATTACAAATCCAGCTGCACAAGCTTGTAACACACACCCCTGTCAAGAATAACACATGCTTCTTTGCACTTTGATGAATAGAAAACATAAGACGCATATTCATGTCTTCATGAGCTCACTCTTTGTTCAATACATAATTGAACATAATCACTACTTGTACCTAAAACACATATGATCCCTTCTTAGTTTGTTGTTAGTTTGTTGTTATCCCAAGCTATAAATGTTGAACATCTTTTTGCAAGCAGGTCCTGACATTAGGCTTTCATTACCTTCATAGTCTTTTGGCCATACACTTCAGACAATATTCGTCCAAACTAATTCTGACATTTGAATTAATTTATGAATATCCACATTCAGACTTCAATATATGATCTACTTCAGTCTTCTCTACAAATCTTCTTCCAATTAAGATCATCAAATTCATCATCCTCCCATATGATTAGGTAGGATCAAAATAGATAGAATGTAGTCAGTCATCCAAGATAACGTCTTAACACCAGTTAGAACATCTTCCATACACCAAGACATCATCACCATGATTCTTGATATGCTCCACCAACTGGATTTACTATAACATAGTAATCCAAGAACTGAATACCTTCAACAATATTGTGCCACCAGCTTGAATTAGACATCCAGAAAGAGAGATAAACTCTCAACCACCTTCAAGAAGAACAAATCTTCTTGAGTCTTCAACTCATCACTCTTCTACCCAAGAGCAACTTGTTCTAAGACAAACCTCAAGACCAACTAGCTGCTACACTCTGATTATCCTGATTCTTCGAATCCACTATAAAGATCAACCAATAACCACAATTTGATCACCTCATTTAGGAACCCTCATATGAAAAATCCAACTTCCACAAATTGTCTTCTTCATGTTTGTCAGAATTCTCACAAAAAATATTTTGATCTACTTATTTTTGTAAATCATCCTATCTTTAATTGATGTGCCACTACACCAACTGAGATTCTGATGTTGAATTAGATGCTTGAACTTTATCATTCCACATCTAGCTATTGAATTCATCTCTTTCTTCTGCCACTTAAAAGAACATCCTCCCTTAACAGAACAATAGTTCCATGCTCTCATAGACTTGATTCATCAACCAAGTTTGAGTAAACAACCTCCATTCTGTTGATTCTGCAGTAATTCCTTCCAATATCATATTGATGGGAATCTGCCAATGTTTCTCCAAAGTCCTCAAACCCGCCACTGTCTGAAACTTCAGAAGGAATAGTTAATAACTATACCTCATGTCAATACCAAGGAAGACACCTTTCCTTGAGTAAATAAAACTTCACAAAGTTCTGGTACTTCTATCTATTCAACTTTATGATAAACATTCTGATCTACACCTGAACCAGAAGTAGACCATACCAAGTAGTCATTAAAATCATGATGTCTACATAATCAATCATCTCCATACATGACCCCTTCATGATTCTACACAACAATCATTATGATCAGCCCCAACAACAATCTGCACCCTTGCACCAAATGACCATAGATAACACTCTTAACTACCCCTTACAAGAATAATCAAAGCTCTTTCTGAAGATGAGTACCAGATTCTCAGCACACTTTCTGAACCAAAATGTTCAGACTACAAATATGCATAATTTTCAGACAAATACTAAGTTTCCCGTCAAAGTATCCACCTTTAATCATGTGCATCACAACAATAATAGGCAAATACCAAGTCTTCCGTCAAGGTATTTACTATCAATCAGATAAGATTACCTTCTCACACAAGGCATGACATGTATTCTAACTTCTTCTTCTACGGGCTTCTGACATCTCTTGAAATGATGTTCTAACATTCTTTCAGACATCAGTCTCAGTCACAATAGACTTCACAAATTACTATGGCTTTGAAGGCAACCTCCATAGTAATCTACACATACACAAACAGGGGAACACAAGGGATCATTCATCAGTAGCCGATCAAGATTTCAAGCCAACACACATACATATGCAGTAGCAGAACCATCTTAACAAACTTCTCCTTCAGACTCAGTATTCATACTATCTGACTTGAGATGTCTTCACATCCAATATAACACCAGGTCAATTTAGTAACCTTGGATGCAATTATATCCACAACAATCAACTACACAAGTTGATACGTTACCAACACTTGACCTTCATGTACAAGGAGTCTCTTAGGGGTAATACTCCTTGAAACTCAGGTACTTCACTCCTGCAGTAAGGATAAAAAATAAACTGTCCTCGGGAGAACATAACATGTTGATTGCTCCTTGACCAACACACACAACTGAGATAAGTTCTAGGGCTGGGAACTTCTCAGATACACTTCCTAGATGCCTCCTCTTCCAAATCAGGAGTAGGTTCCAAACACATGTGATTCAACCACATTAGTTCAGCACCCATAGCATCTGTTCAACCAATCCTTTAGACAATATAATTATGCTCAATTCTAATATGATGTGTTATCTTGAGATATGACATCATTCCAAGGAACAAACCAAGAGATCTACATACTAGAGGTAGGTATGCTAAAAACAATCTTCAGATCTCTTAACATCAGGTGTTATCAGATAGATAAGCAGCAGATACAAACTCCTCAGGAACTTGAAGTGTCACAAATTAGCCCTAGCAATATTCTCTAGGTGACACCAACAACAATAGGTTTGAAAATAAATCAAACCTACTAAAACAAAAGCTCACCACCATGCCGTAACAACAGAATAATCCATCCTTCACTTCTAGGGACCATTCACACAACAAAAAGATTTCCAGAAGAAATTTTGACCATGAACCAGAAAGTATCCCTCTCATCCAGAAACAGACTAGGATGCCTGCTCTATTACCAATTGAAATTCTGGTATGACAGACATAAATGTCGAATACAATCTTGAGACATCTGAACTGTTATTAATAAACATGGAAAGGTACAAACAACATTATAAAATTATGATGTACCAAATTCAAATACTCTTTGAAGATGTTTAGACATCTGATATGACATTCAGCAAGAACACTACATAAAATATAAAACAGAAAAGCTGTAAAGAACACATCCAAATTATTAACCCAGTTCGATGCAAACTCATCTACTCTGGGGGATATCAAGCCATGAAATAAATCCAATATGTAGTATCAATTCAAAGACTTCTCAGCAAGCACCTACAGTTTACAGTCTTCTCACTTAATCACTACCAATGCAACTTCTACTTAGGAACTCCTAAATATGAGAAACTCATCTCACTTCCAATCACTGCAATGATGTCTCACAGTCCCAACTCTCAATTGCTGCTATTTATGACTCTTTAACTAAATAACAAGGAAAAATAGAAGACACACTTCCATGACAACATCTCAGAGTTTCTTAAAAGCTTTCTCCAAGAATAATACACCTCTTACTTAACAGCTTCGAGGTTTACAAAGAAACAACCCTGAAGATTACATCTTTTCAGCATACCGCTGTTAAGAACTCAACCCCAATGATACAACTTTTACATCTTTGATTGGTTACTAAACCTAGGTTACAAGTTTTCTTTTTATAATCTAATCCCAACTGGATTTTGGGCCTAAAAACGCAACATAGCAGCTGCTACAATAATGCAGAAAAATCTTCTACAAAAAGATCTTCAATCTATAACTTCCTAAAATATCACTATATTTAGAAAGTATATATTCTTCAATATTCTGAACCATGCTGAGTCACAACCTTCTAAAAATAGCTCCTGATAAATCTCAACAAAAACACTTAAAGAAAATTTCTAAAAACTCATACAAACAGAAAATTGGACAGTTCTGATTTCATAACCAGACAGAGATGTCATGACATCAGTCTTGAGATCTTACTAAAATATCAACACACTTAAACTTTCACACCTGCAGTGGTGTTCTATTCTTATGTCAAGACATTTTTCATAACATTTTCCCGAGCAACATGTTTTGCAAAAATTGCTGCCAACTCAGAACTTAAAAAAAGAAAAACATTTTTTCAAAAAAAAATCATCATAAATTTTCTCCTTTAAAAGAACTGAACAAATGTATGTTTGATATTATTAGTCTTTTCAAAAATGGACTTTGGGCGCAGAAAAGCCACAAGTTTACTTTTAAGAGTCCAAGATTGGATGATCTGAGAAAGCTAGGAAAGCTTGTCACAAATAAGGAATCATTTAGGGAAAAGTTTGGAGAACTTATATCCCTACTGAAAGTCAGCATGGTAGAAGGTATTTTTGCTACACTGGTCTAGTTCTACGACCCGATGTACCACTACTTCATATTTCCCGATTATCAACTCGGCCCAACATTAGAAGAGTACTCTCAATAGATAGGAATCCCTATTAATGAGAAAATACCATTCTCTGAATTGGAAGGAATGTCGAGAGAATCAAAAGATGCCAGGAATATTGCTTTGGAAGAGTAAGAAGTTAAAGCTCATTAGACTACCAAAGGAGTCGAGGGTCTACCCTAAAAATTTCTGATTGAGAGAGCATTGTATTTTGCCAGTATCGAAAATATTGTTGCATTCAAAGTCATCTTTGCATTGCTCATCTATGGGATATTTTTTATTTCCCAATGTAGAAAACTTTGTTGACATCAATACGATAAAGGTATTTCTCATTAGAAATCCAGTTCCTACAATGCTCTCAGATACTACCCACTCAGTCCAACCGAGCAATTTATGCAGCGGAGGAATGATTACTTGTTGTGTACCACTTCTCTGCAAATGGTTCACTTCCCACTTACTCAAGTCATCAACATTTTGGGAAATTAAAAGTGAATGCACTGGTCACAAAAGATTATGTCTTTGACCAATTCAGACATCGGTTGGTCTAATCCAGTCTACGACGGAATTAAGATCATCACCAGCAGTGGTAATTTCCCTAATGTACCTTTCATTGGTACCAAGGGAGGGATTAATTATCACCCAAAGTTAGCTCGACGTCAGATGGGATACCCGATGAGATATATACTCGTCAATGCTCAAAATGAAGGTCTTTGTTTCGAAGAAGGAGAAGAGCACAAGACTATCAGAGGAGAAATTGTGCATGCTTGGAAACATGTACATAAGAAAGAAATAGAATCTTTGGGAAAACCAAATTGTATATCTTTGGATCCTTACCTCCAATAGTTACTAGCCAGAGCATTGAAACTGAGGATTCCTTACCCTCAATAAGGGGTGCTTCTACTGAAGGAAATTTTTCTCTACTTCATGAATGATACAGAGAAGCTTCAGATAGCTTTCAAAAAAATGCAGAGGAAAAGAGACTCCTGGAAAAACAAATATCAGATTCTCAATCTAGAGAATGTCAAAATTCAGAGTCTCCTGAAAGAAAAGGATGATCTCATTGAGGTACTTGAGTACCATATCACATTGAAGGAGGAACAACTACTTGTTCAAGGCAACGTCGGAACCTTCTACACCTGGAAAAGAACTAAAGATCTGGAAGAATTCCCACTCAAGAGACAGAAAACAAATTGCCAAGAAACTGAAGTCCTAACAAAGAGAGCTTTAGAGTTTTAAACTTTCTTTCCAGCATTTGAATAATGTACTATGGATGTAACTTGTTCAAGTTCAATAAATTTTTTATATGATACTTTCAACAATTTTTTTAATCAGTTCTTTCTTTGATAAAGGAGAAAATTAAAAAATATTTTTAATCATTGCATTATCATTCATCATTTGCAACATTTACATATTTCTTTTATCGAGTCTTATTATGTACTTCGTTTAGAACTCAAATTGTCTCATTGGTATAATACTCGGGCCGATCACCAGAAAAGAATATAAGACCTCGAGGAAGAGAACAAAGAGCTAAAAGAGGAGCTCTCTAATGTGAATTAAACTATGGAAAGGCTCAAAGAAATGGTCAAAGCTATGGATGTAGCTCAAAATCTTAACCAAAGAACAGTGATCTCCGAAGAGTACGTGTTATGTCTCATAAGGGTAATGAAACCTTAACAGAGTACGCGCAAAGATGGAGTGAAATTACTACTCAAATTTCTCCTTCTCTCGGAGAGAAAGAAATGACAAAAATCTTCCTCAAGACATTGATTTAATTCTACTATGAACAGATGGTTGCAAACGCGCCCAATGATTTCACCGAGATGGTAAGCATGGGAGTACGCTTAGAAAAGGAAGTTAGAGAAGGACATTTAGCAAAAAACGTTGAACCTTCATGCTCGAACAAAAGATATGGAAGTTCCTTTCAGAAGAAAAAGGAATAGGACATCAGTAACATATCTCTAGGTAAACAGCGACAAATATTTACACCTCGTCAAGTAGCGATGGTATCTCATGTTATTACCTCAGTTATATCTCCAACGTATCAACCTCAGATCACTAAGAACTTTTCTAATTAACAAAGGCAACAACCTCCTCAACATGCTCATCCACAATTTAACAACAACCTCCTTCAACGACAAATGAATTTATGATGGATTCAATATTACCGTGAAGTGAATGATCCTTAGATCAACATGGTTCAAATCTTTGACATTCATATAATGAATACTAGTTTAGTCAAATTGCACTCCAAGCATGTCAGACTTGGATTCTTATTAATGCACGATTATCAGAATTGTGGAGTCTGCTCTGAAAGTAATCAAGGGTGTGCAACAGTGCAAAGAGATCTTCAAGCTTTATTGGACCATTGGTGGCTTCTAATTTACATGGACGGAGAAACTAGTCATATTAGTCTCAACAATTGTACTTCGGATAGAAAACAAACTTTCGATGCCAGAATACAAGATTCAGACATAGTTAAGATGCATCGTATACAAAGTGGATATGATCTTTTTCCACCTCACAGTTATGAAAATTTTGAGGTCTGCTCAATGGATAAACGAGGATGTATCATAGTTCGCATGGATCTCAAAGATCAAATGGAGCAAGATGTCACTCATCTCCAAGAGTCACAACTCATCAACATGATATAGGAAGTTCCATCAATTGAACTTATGGATTGTGAAACCAACGAAGAGATTCTCAATATTATCCATTTGGTCGAAGAAAAGAAATGCTTGGAAGTTCCCTTTGACAAAGGAAAAATTCACAAGCCAACACCGATAGAGGTTACTTTCGACAGCCGAAAGGCTTGTCTAACCCCTTTGGTCATCTATTTTCCAGGCTTAGTACCTTATACTTCGGAGAAAGAAATTTCGTATAAGTACAGATTAACAATCATGGAAGGAGGTAAAGAAGTACCCCTACCATCTATTGCCAGCATTGCTGATATCAGTCAAGTCACTAGAAGTGGACGAATATTCAACCAAGAAGTTGAAGAAAATACAAAGGGAAAGGAACCTCAAGTTGAGGTCATCAACCTGCCAGTGGGTCAGACAAGTAATCCAAAGTCTGCATCAAAGGATAAGGATGAAATACTCAGGCTCATCCAGAGAAGCGAGTATAACATTGTGGATCAATTACTATAAACTCCTTCGAGAATATCAGTGTTATCTCTTCTACTCATCTCAGAAGCTCACCAAGAAGCATTATAGAGGGTTCTAGAGCAAGCCTTCATAGAACCATACGTAATCGTGAACCAATTCCACGGTATCCTTTCCAGCATCACTAATTTCAACAATTTGGGATTCAATGATGATGATCTTTATAGAGAAGGAAATAATCACAATATGGCATTAAACATTACTATCAAGTGTGGTGACGATGCTCTAGCCAACGTACTCGTAGACACAAGTTCATCTCTGAACGTAATGCCAAGGTCCACTCTCACAAGACTGACAATTCAAGGTCCTCCTATGATAAAAAGTGGGGTCATAGTTAAAGCATTTGACGGATCTCGAAAAGCAGTTATCGGTGAAGTGGATCTTCCCATAATCATTGGACCTCACACCTTCCAAATTACATTTCAAGTCATGAACATCCATGCAGCATACATTTTCTTACTTGGCCGTCCATGGATTCATGAAACAGGGGCAGTGACCTCCACACTTCATCAAAAACTGAAGTTTGTGAAGAATAACAAATTGGTAACAGTTGTCATACCCCTAATTTGTCCTACTTGTATATTGTTTATGTTTACTTTCATCTTCTTGATTGTTTAAACTCAGGTTGTGCAAGATGGTTATTGAGTCTGGTGTGTGGGACGTAATGAGTAAGGATCTAGTGAATTTGATTTAATCATGGTCAGATAAGAAGAGTGCTCCATTGTCATGTTTTCGGGTGGTTTCTTGCTCATAAAGGTTCAAGGTGAAAGTTCTACCTCATCATGTATCAATTGGAAACTTCAAGATAGATTCCTCTAGTTAATATTATTTCTCAGGAATCTGATTCAAGGCCATAATGTGTTCAATGTTTGATATGGATTTATATTGATATTTATCTTGATGTACGAAGACCTAATGTGTCTAACGGTATCTAAACTGCAAGTGCACAGCCTATCGCAATAGTAATAAAAAGATGTCGAACCCACAGGGACTTTGTAATCACTCTAGTGCTAGAAGATTTGCTAGTTTAGCTAAGGCGGAAATTTGTCACGGTTATGGTTTTAGGGATTAAAAACGGGAAACTAAACTTAATTAAAGAAATAATGATAAGGCGGTCGGTATGTAATAATATCAACCTATGCGGATCAATCTAGTCTAAGCTTATAAAGATGTTTCACTTAAATAATTATCTAGAGATTACCAGTTTAAAAATCCTCGACTCACACTCTCGTGGTCTTATCTCAGATCATACTCCTAAAGCCCTATGTCTGCTCTCGCTATCCCATAAGTGTTTAGAAAATAATTTTTGAAAACTTAATAAGTCTAACTCGTTTTAAAGCGCTCTCGCTGTATTTAAATCGAATGCCTAACTTTAGCTATCCGGTTAAAATCTCACACTCTCGTGGTCTCGACCTAGCCTATTTTACTTCTCTTACTCTCGTAACAAAAAACTTGATTTTAATTATAAAAAGTCACAGCCAGAATATAAGTTCGTAAATGTTTTTAGCTTAGATTCGATTCATCCGTTTGGTTTCTTTATTACATAACGACTCAGTTAATTTAGCTACTCATATTAATTAAAACAACAGACGAACACAAAATGTAATTAATAGACATTAAAACATGCATTATATAATGACGACGTGAACTTAACATAAATAAATAAATGAAACTTAATATTAATTGCAAATTAAAACCTGAACAAATAAACTCTTCGGCTCCCTCTTCCACAATCTGGCAAGCTTGGAGCGTCCAAATTAAATAGAGTAACTAAATTCTGAGGCTAAAAGAAAATAAATGCGATAACAATTTCCTGATGTTGGAAATTGTTATTAAGGTAAGGGAAAATAAACTAAAGTAGAGAAAAACAAATACTGCAAAAAATGGGTGTAGAAAATGGCAGAGCTTTCGCACAAATTTGGCAATCAAAAACTCCCCCCTTCTTCAACTGACTCTTTGATATTTATAGAGGAGAAATTGACAGTTGAAGAATAAGAACATGGGCTTCGGTTCTTCAGTTGTTGAGAAAATCCAGGAGACTGGGCGTTGTTGAGGTTGAGAGATTATAGGAGTCTCCGAAGACTCTTTCTATTCGTTGGCACGTCTTCATTTATATCTCAAATTAATTTAATGAGCCTTATAACGATCGTGACATGTGTGCAACAGGCAGAATTCTAATGTTTAGCACGTCACGGTCGTAAGACCCATGTGACGATCGTAAGACCTTAAAAAGGTGTGTCACGGTCGTAAGACCCTTGTGACAATCGTAAGACCTTAAAAAGGCGCGTCACGGTCGTAAGACCCTTGTGACGACCGTAAGAACAACAAATTCTGCAGTTTTAGACGAATTGAGTTCTTATCTTTTCTTTTCATGCTAAATTTTGTTCCTTTGATCTTTTTCCATAATTTTGACTCTAGACATATTGTACCTGCAATGTGGCATATAAACTCGAAACAATCGGGAGTTAAAAGGACTAATGTATGATAAAAATGGACTAAAAACATTGTAATAATACGATGCGATTTATCGTTATCAAACTCCCCCATACTTAAACCTTTGCTTGTCCTCAAGCAAATAATCAATTGAAAAATGATCGGACAAATTTCATCAGACGCATACACATAACATACCATTGGTTTTCTCCGAAACAGATACGAGAAATCATTAGTTAGATAGACCGAGACTAGAGTAGAACACTAACGATACACTAATGACACAAGCAATAAGCTAAGTCGTCGACTTCCCTCTAAACAAAACATTCAGTAATTATGTTATGATTCTACCTAGAGTCCCTTGTTCTTATTTCACCAGGTTTCGTTCTAGCGCAATCACATTAAGCCCTTTGTCTTAGCACGCACGTAGTGGAGTAGCCGGTTAATGACTTTGATCCTTTATTAGCACGGGGTCTGGTACACGAATGTGGCAACCCTTTACATGTTATCCAAATTGGAGGTTATGGGGGATCGAGCCTTAGCATGCCCTACCAAGTTCAGAACCAGATAACTCTGAACTAACCAGCAATGGACTCCTTCTTCTATTACTCATCTCTTATATGCGACCGTGTACTTTGGTGCAAATTCTCTTTTTATGGCAGCGAGATATGAAGGATTGTTTATAGATTAGGCATCAAACACTTATTTTCATCGGCTCCCCACGTGGTTTGTGTATAGACGGTGTTGACTGCTAGTATAAACTACTAGGGGTTACTTTAGAACTAAGACTTAAGATATAGGCATAACAGTTATTGAAATGGATTGCTTAAGTAGGAAGTCTAAGGTGTCAAGACTGTATTGATCTTGTTGGATCTTTCTCAGCTTCCTAACTACGATTTCATAGGTATGTCGAGTTATGCGAAGATAAAGCAAAAATTTTTTTGGTATGGATAAATAAAGCGGGGAAGAATTGAAACTTAAGAAATATCATAAATATTACTTGTTCAATTGAAAATGCGGAAAGGGAAAATACAAGGAATGGAAAACGGAAAGGTACCTCTCCCACACTATGTCAGACATTGTCCTCAATGTTGTGATATAATAGCGGGGAAATATGATACAAAAACAGAATGCAAAACTAAAAAGAAAAACTAATGCTACTAACGACCACGACCTCGGCTTCTGGTGCGGGAACGTCTGGTAGGAGTGGCTTCGTCATCGGAACCATTGACAGTAAGAGCGGTGACGTCCCTCCTCAAAGCTTCTACCTCGCTTAAGACCTCATCTAACTTCTCATCCGTTGTTTTCTGGTTTTTGACAACAGTGGCAAGGATTGCATCATACTGCTCCTACTGCTTCCGCTCAAGTGCGGCATTCATCTGGTTTTGCTGGTGAATGGCATGGAGGATGTCTTCAAGGGTGATCTCAACAGAAGGCGGCTGCCTGGTAGAAGTCTCAGGTATGTCATGAACTGGCTCAGCAAGATCCATCTCATCTTGCATCTCATCCACAGGTGCATCAGCCTGGACTTCAACAATTGGAACATGGCCTGTGGGAGCTGGTAAATCAAATAGCCAGTTGGCTCTGTTTGATGGATCTATTCTGTTCCTGCAAGGCAAAACGATGTTATGATAAATGATGCCTTGTATCACATGGTTAAACTTTCCATCCTCACGCTAAGAGATCATGTGTGCAGACTTGCAGTAGCTCATTGTAAGCAGCTCCGGTGCCATAGAAGGCAGATTAGTGAGGTTGGCACCAAGATTCAACTGTAGAGCTAGGGAAGTGACAATCCCGCCAATATAGAAGGGTGTGGCGCCTCTTGTTGCTACGGATTGAATGTAGGCCAGTAGGAATGGAGCGGCGTTGATTTGCTCGTCATTCAGAGCACAATGCAAGAACAAGAGCTCCTTAGAATTGAGCTTATGGTGGCTCTCCCTTGTGAAAATGGTGTTGCAGATGATACGATTAAAGTACCGGATTGCTAGATTGTGAATGTGAGTGGCGTTTAGACTATGATAGGCTGAAGCACGGCTATTGGTAAAGTTGTACCACAAAGTAAAAGCTGTCTCATTGAAGTTGTCTGGCACACGAAGGTGGACACCTTCACCGTGACTGAAGCCTAGAAGTTCTGCGAATCTAGTTTGTGTGAGTTCAAACTCTCTGCCAAATATTCGGAATTTTGCTATACCTGTGAGTTGGTTTGTGGATCCAGAGGGTGTGATATAATGGAAAGAGCTCAGGAACTCCAGAGTGAGGGTTTCAAAAGTTGGTTGTGGTTGGCTACATAAGTCCCATAGGCATACTTTTTCAAGAAGTTGCTTCACGCCTTCGAACAAGCCTAACTCTCTCAGACAGTCGAGGTCGACGTACCGAGTCGTTTGGAGCCTGCGGGTCTGAAACTTTTCAAACTTAGCTCTTTGTGCTATTCCTTGTTCGCCTTCTCTAAATGTGATGTTTGCCATTGCATGCAAAGGAATTTGAGCGTGAGATATTGGTTGGAGGATCTGTGATGAGAATGTGAAGAAAGTGGATTGATTTATAGTGGAGTGAAAAGGAATTTGTGGAGTTGGAATTAAATGGGGAAGTGGAATGGAGTGGAGGAATTAATGGTGATTATGGGTGGTTAAGGGAGAGAAATGGGGTAATGGACGGTTAGAGTGATTTGGAAAATAGAAGTGGAGAAAGGAAGAAGAACGACCTCTGTAACTCAGAGGTCGTGCAATCAGGTCGTCACGGTCGTGAGGAATGGGTTACGGTCGTAACGCGTCCATTTGCCGTTACGATCGTGTCGCTCCCGATAAATGGGACTGGCCCAAAATAAAGGTACAGACGCGAACGGTCGGCGAAAGGGACAATGAGAACACACAGCAGTGGACTCACTGGAGATGAATAGAGTCGCCAGCTAGGCATTTTTATCCCGGAGGAAAGGCAATGCTGCATAGACCTAGAAAAAGATGGATAAGACGGTTGCGAACCAGAGAGACTGAGAAAGGGGGTTGGTTACAACCTGGGAAGGTATTAGCACCCAGATTGTCCGTCGTACTCGACGGGATCCGCACTTAAAAGATTTGTGTTTTAAAGGGGTAGTGTCAGTGCAATCTGTGTGTAAAAGAGCTGAAAAGGGGGTACAGGTGTCTGTGCAAAAGAAATGTGAAGTGTGTAAATGTACAGTGTCAGTGTAAGAATGAAGAATGAGATGCTCAAGATCATGAGGCTACAAGAATGAAGCTGGAAAGAGGGGGAATATACAGAGACTTTTGTTCGATAACTGTTAAGTTATGCCTACGTATCCTCTCGTGCAATGAGGAAGTCAGAACACCGTAGTTCGACTCAAAGAGACTGGAAGATAAATTGACTTGTGAACTGCTTACTTGTCTATGCTCAAGTGTATGACCTGTCTGGCTCAGGTGCAAACTGTCTTGCATTAGACGGAAGAAGAGAGTTCTCGTTTATGAATGAATGAGATGAGAAAAGAATCCCAGAGGAGACGATTATTGTTTGTTTTTGAGTTTTCAGTCTTTTATTGCTTTTGAAGGTTTGTCATGAGTTAATGAGCTTAAGCCTAAACCAATGGATTTAGTAAACTCATCACATCTTCCCTCTGATTAGGGGTAATGAGAATACCTTAAGTGTGAAGTCAGCTTCTCACACTTAATCACCTTTGATATAGGGTTAAAATCATTAACCTACTTGTGATTAATTAGATGCTTTTGGATTTTGTTTAGTGTTAAGTAATGAGATTAAGCCATAATTAGGGATTAAACAGACTCATTACACCATCCTAATAGAAGGATAATAGATGAGAGTGTTTAAGCTGAGGAAAGTTCCTCAACTTAATCCATGATTAGGGATTAAACTCATGACAAAACAAAGCCTTTATTAAGTGGATTTTATTTAATGATATGATGATGAAGCGGTTTTTAGGGTTTGTAAGACAACTTGAGGGGGACTTGTCCATTAACACTAGGGTTAGTCCTTCTTAACCAATCAAGGAAGAATTAGAACCCTAATGCAAGGCCCAAGTTACAAGCTTGATGTCTTGATGATTATTAGATGAATTGATTAAAGGATTTAAACACATTAAGGGTTTAACACTTAGGATTAAAGTTATACACTCCATCCTAATAGAAGGATGCAGGCATAAGCTTAATCACAAAGCCTTAAAGCCTTTAGGGTTTAGTCCCTGATTATGAGATGAGAAGAGAAGACTCAAAAGAGACATAAAGGTAAAACTAAGTGGGGGACTAATCAAAACCCTAATTATTGTCATGCTTGGTTGTTCCTAAGGTTTGTGAGGTTTACAAGAGCAATCTTCAGAGGAACCACCAGGAAGCAGATGAAGGGAGCAAAGAGAAGCAAAGTAACTTGCTTCATTCAAGAAGTCAAGTCACTTGAAGAAAGAAGGTGAGAAGAAGAAGAATGAGCAAGCTCAAACTCAAACACATACAAAAATGCAGCAAGGATGCATGAAAGAGATGAAGAGAAGTTATGAGAAGTGAAGGCAAATTCACTTCTCAAAGTCACTTACCACCTGAAAAGTTAGAAAAGATAATGCAATGCAATGCAAAATAAGATGAAATGGTATGATGAAAAACCAAACCAGAAGCACATACATTATGTTAATGATGCTATGAGATGCTATAAACATGAATCAAGACATGAAGATGCTTATACAAACCTATGGATGCAAATGGAACAAGTTAAGGAACATGAACATACATGAAAAGTTATGAGATGCATATGGCATACAACATGGCAAATACATGATGCAATGATCAAACATGCTTTCAATATGTCTTATGATGTCAAATGAATCAAATGGATGCTTGAAATGTCAAGGCAAGTCATGTTATGCAAGCAAATGCAAGATGAATGCATATGGAAGCCCAAATTAGGGTTTATGATCAAAGCATCAAACACAAACCAAAATTAGAAGCAAACAACATTATAAAAAATTGAAAATGCACTCAAAGGACCCCTAATCCTATACTAACCCAATGCCCAAAGGAGAGGTTTCAACTCTTAACCAAATTCAAGTTATGATTTTCCTAAGTTTTCTAGGGTTTTAGGGTTCCTTAACAAGAAAATTACCAAACAAATGGAAAATGAAAGATCAAATCATGGCCATTTTATCTCACAAACTACATGCTAAACACAATGCAATGCAAAAAGAATCAAGGTCCAACTCTTTAGGGTTAGGCAGAAATGATTTTTGGAAGTTTGGATCAAAATAATGCATCAAAAAGATTTTAATTCCATGAGAAATTCTCAAAATGCATCAAGATCAAAAAAGAAATTTGGTTTGAGGGTTGGACAATGTTTCTAAATGTTTTAAAGGTTTCATGAATTTTTTGGTGATTTTTAAATTCCTAAAAGTATTTTTAATTAATTAATTCTCATTAATTAATTAAAAAGAAACTTTTAAATATTTAAAAATACTTTTTTAATGCTAGAAATGAAAATAAAAATATTTTTGTGTTTTAAAAATTAATGAAACCCTTGGTAAAAAATTTCATAATTTTTAAAGCATTTTTACTATTTTTAATAAATTGTGAAAAACAAATGAAATAATATGAAAATAAAATGAATTTTAAACTGAAAAATAGAAAGTAATCAGATCCAACGCATGAGATTCAAACTGGCAAGGGCGGGAGTTGACTGCGCGCGGGTTTGGACGGCCCATATTCAAACTGGCTTAATTACACTTAGCCCTAATTAAACAAACCCTAATGACTCTCAGGCGACCGAAACACTGTTCCGGTCGTCTTCTCCGGCTAGGTCATTTTCTAATCTCTCTCAATACGCCATGGAATCATGCCAAACACTCCAGAATCAAACCTTAGCTCATTCTAAACAAGATTCCAGCAACAAAAATCATTTATTTCAACACACAAACAAGATTCGAATCAAACATTCAAAACTGCAAAAATTTCAGAAACATCATACAGGCTCATTTCTCACTCTTTTTCAAAAGTAACAAGTTCAGTGTGATCAGTGAAGCATGCTTTACCATCTAGAAACTTAAAAAGAAAGTTCTGGAAAAAAAGTTCATGAAGTTACCTGAGATTGAGCTTTCGATTCAGGAGCTTTCTGGATGGTTCTTTGGCTCAAACAGGTCCCAATGATCCCCCTTTGAAGCTTTTGACACTTGGTTGGAGTTTAAACAGCCTTTTGAGTGAGTTTGCAGAAGCTCAGGCCAAGGGAGTGTGAAAATCGTATTTTGGTTTCAAGGGGTTTCAGGCCATGATGATGGGTGGTTTTTGATCAGTGAGGTGAGTAGAGATTGTTTGTGAAGTTTCTTTTTGTGTTTGAGGCTTGTATGAAGAGATTCGAAAGTTTTTGATCAAGGGAGTGAAAATGGGGGTGCTGAGTTCTAGTGTGCTTCAGGCTTGCCTCCTGTGTGAAATGGCTGGCATTTTCTTTGTATAAACAAATGCCATTGGTCAGTGGATGTGACTTGTGCTTTTGTGATAGGTGTGCTAGCTTTTGCCAAAATGTCAACTTCTTGTAAGAGAGGGCATGGGCAACTTCTAGCCAAGTACAAAGGGGTAGTCTGGCGCAGCATGGTGTGAGGGAAAGGCTAGTGTGATCCAGCATCCAAGGCAGCAAGTGGGTGAAGTGTGATGATGGTTTTTGCAACTTGACTTGTTTTGGTTCTTCATGAAAATATCTTGCTCCAAAGGCCAAACAAATGAGAAACTCTTGGCCCATTCTTATTTTTATGTCACATGTGATGTTTTTGTAATGGTTTGACATGAATTAGAAGTCACAAATGCCTTTGGTACAAGATTTTGCAATTTTCTCTTTTGGTGCATAACTTGAAAATTAGTGATTTTTGCCAACTTTAACACACCATAACTTTTGATCCAAAATGAATTAGGTCATGTTCTTGTACTTTTTGGAAAGGGAAAGATCTAATCTACAACTTTCATGACCAAAGTTTTTCCATTTGAAGCATTTTTGGATCAAAAAGTGAGGGTTGGAAAAGTTGCATAAAATGACATTTCATTAAAAGTCAACCATGCCCCAAAAAGTCAACTTTGCAAAAACTTCAAATTCTTGAATTTTTGTGAACTTCAAACTTCTTCCATGATTAAATAAAGATCATATACACCCAAAATGATGAAGATCACCCCTTGGTTGGGTCATTGGGGGTCTCAGATGCCCTGATTTTGCACTGACTTGTCCAGAAAGTCAACTCTTGATCAGATGACTTCCCCATGGAATTTCTTCATGAAAATTGATATGCATACACCCTATACCATATAGAGACCAATAGAAACAAGAATGAACAAAAAATTTGGAGTTATGGCCTCTGAAACCAAAACCCTAATTTTAGGTCATCTGTGCAGTCAAGCCTGGCTCTGCTTCCATACCAATCTCAGTTCTTGTGATTCTTTGGCATTCTTGACTTTGAGAGGGTGTAATATGATATAAGAACACACATGGACCCCTTTGAAGTGATTGATGACCTTTGGAGTGGCTCAAGAAGCTCTTGGATTGCTCAGATCACAAACCCTAGATGCAGATGACTTAGAATCTATGCAGTGAATCAAAAAGGTGATATGAGATGGTATGGTTGTGTTTATGCATATGAAATGATCACAAATCATGGGTGAGGGCAAATTTTGGGTGTTTACAGCTGCCCCTATTCAAACATGAGTTAGCTGTGCAGGATGTAAGCAACGGCTTAACAGGCAAACAAGATAACTTGTGGTTGAATACTAAAGACAGTCCAAAATTTGCACTCACAGAATGAAGAAGAAAAGGGATATAGATTGTAAAAGAAGATAAAGTATATTGTAAAGTGTGGGCGACGGAGGACGACCGTCAAGCAGAGGACGACTGCTGGGTAAAGGGCAATGACGGGGACGGCCGCCATGCGGAGAATAAAGCGATGACGGGGACGGCCGACATGCTGGGGATAAAAGGCATCATGATGGGGACGGCCATCAAGTTCATAAAGTAAGGTAACCAACGACGGGGACGGCCATCGGGCTAAAAAGAAAAGGGACCACGACGGGGACGGCCATCGGGTTAAAGAATAAATGAAATAAACAGATGATGAGGTACGGTCATCAAAGGTGAAGGACGATCACCTAGCAGGGGACGGCTGCTCTGTTGGGTTAAGATGAGGGACGGTCATCTTAGGCGGAGGACGACCACCTGGCAGGGTACGGCTGCCGAAAATATCACGACATAGGACGAATGCCTGATAAAAGGTCATCGATGGGGACGGCCATCGGACAAGCATGATGAAGGACGACCATCAAGAGGTGGAGGACGACCACCTAGCAGGGGACGACTGCTCTCGAGGTTTGTCATGACATAGGACGAATGTCAGATAACCAAAATCAACAATGGGGACGGCCATTGGATAAAATGATGAAGGACGATCATCAAGAGGTGGAGGACGACCACCTAGCAGGGGACGGCTGCTAAATATCAACGATGGGGACGGCCATCGGATGAGCATGATGGAGGACGACCATCAAGAGGTGGAGGACGACCACCTAGCAGGGTACGGCTGCTCTCAGGGTTTATCATGACACAGGACGAGTGTCAGATAAAAAGGAAAATGCTCGCTGGGGAATAGTAAACACGGACGAGTGTTTATATCCAAGAAACAAAAGGTATAAGTGTTTAGATGCTGTGTATAGATTAAATATGCGGACGAGCATCCCTAAGACTACGATACGGACGAGTATCGGGTAGAAACAAAAACCGATACGTGTTCCGAGATGATGATACGGACGAGTATCAACTGGTTAACAAGGAACACGGACGAGTGTTGGATCTGAAGGGACTCTTCTGGGGAATAGTTAGACACAGACGAGTATCTATATTCAAGAAGACAAAAGTGTTTGACACGGTGTATGGTTTAAAGATGCGGACGAGCATCCTTAAGACTATGATACCGACGAGTATCAGGTAGAAACAAACGTTTGACGCATGTTCTGAGATGATGGTACGGACGAGTACCAACTGGTTAACAAAGAACAAGGACCAATGTTGAATCTGCGGGGATATAAATGGTATATACAAGATACGGACGAGTATCTGTATAAGCGTAACATGAGTAGTGAGTATGAGTATTGTATAGACGAGTATTTTAACTGCTGGGGAGAGTGACACGGACGAGTGTCAAAAGAAGAAAAGTATAGTATAAACAAAGTTTCTGATGTACAAAGTATTTATGTTACTATGCTGGGGAAAATGACACGGACGAGTGTCAAAGAATTTGTATATAAGTTTTTGTGAGTGCAAAGAGAATGTCTTGGTTTTCTGCTGGGGGTATGACACGGACGGGTGTCAGGAAGTATCTGTAATACGGGTGGTCTTGTTTGTAAAGAGTGTTCAGGCGACTTTACTGGGGAACGATGACACGGACGGGTGTCAAAATGAGTATATACTGGTGTTTGTGAATGGAGGCAACTGTTTTTTGCTGGGGAATCTGGGGGATTTTTCTGTATATTGTTGATGGACGGTTATTATCCACAAGTGTTCGATTCACAACATGGCTTATGATTATGCTATGTGTTTGATTTTTGCCGTAATGCTCCGTATTAGACGGAATGCTACGCTTTGTGGGTGAATATGATGCAAATGCCATGATTATGCAAAGATACCGATCCAAGACTTGGATCCCGTTGCTGTGAAGATCTCTGGCCGATCTGTTTGAAATGGGCATCCCAGCTGGGGATGAGATCATTGGTGGAACTGATGAGATGTATTTGCTTGGGGAAATGGGTCAATGATAGACCTATTCCAGTAAATGAGGGACCCAGCTGGGGTTTGTAGAAGCTTTCCGTACTCTGTTGTGACTCCTTCATGCGTTGCTCTTTTGAATAGAGGCTGATACTCTGTGGGGAAGTGGTTCCCTGGATTTGCATTCTGCTGAGGAAGAATGATTGGCACCTTGGCTGGGAGGAGTGACAAGTGGCAACTCAGTTGGGGGAAGTTATTGGTAACAACTCAGCTGGGGAGAAAGCACCTCAGGTGCTGAGAATGAGTGTTGATTTGTCAGCTTGCTGGGATGACGCTTACATGCCCCAAGTTGCCTTCTGGATACCTGCAATCCTGCAAAGATAGGGAAACGCACAAATGATCCCGAGGTATCCTTTACTGGATTCCGTCATAGGAGTTTAGACACTTTTGAGAGTAAGTATATTCCCTGCAAGCATGTGTTTTTATTTTTAGAGAAAGGCATCTGTACTTGTGCAATTAAATTTTTTAGAGACATCTGACATTCTTTGCAAATAGAAACACGCAAAACGAAACATGACTGAAAAATCTGATTTTATTAATTTAAGCGCCTTGAATTGGCAAGATACAGTCAGAGAAACATATCTCCTGAAATGAGGAGGTTGTTACAAATTGAGAAACAAAGTGCTGGCGATGTTGATGACGCTTTCAAGGGAGCTTCCTCTTTCACTATGACTCGTATGACTTTTGACGTTCTTCTCGTCTTGCTTTCTGGAGAAGGTTGATTCCGATTGAAGCTTGATCCTTTAGAGGGTTACCAAGTTGTAGGTAATACAGACGAATTCAGAACGCAGTTGTTCGCTTATTCCCTTATTTTGCATGGATCGCCCTTTCGGGTTTTCAATCCATCGGGATACCCATTTTTGCCTGAGTTGTCCAATGCGGCTTTTCAACTCAGCGGGTGTACAATTTTTTTGTTTATTTTCCCTTATTTTTGCCCGAGTCTTTTATTCTGTTTTTGACTCGCCGGGATGCCCCCTTTTTTTTGCCTGGACTTACATTCTGTTTTTGTGTCCAGCGGGTCATTTTTATGCGAAGTATTTTTTAACTGCATCTGAATTCACAGGGGACGGGAAGTCTTCACCATCCATAGTGCTGAGCATCAGTGCTCCACCCGAGAAAACTTTCTTTACCACAAATGGTCCTTCATAATTCGGAGTCCACTTTCCCCTGTGGTCTGTGTGCGGAGGGAGGATTCTCTTCAGCACAAGATCCCCTACTTGGTACTCTCGGTGCCTAACTTTCTGATCGAAGGCTCTCTTCATTCTTTTCTGATATAACTGCCCATGACAGACTGCAGCCAATCTTTTCTCTTCAATCAGACTCAGTTGTTCGAACCGGGACCGAACCCATTCTGCTTCATTCAACTTAACATCCATCAGTACCCGTAGAGAGGGTAATTCAACTTCAACCGGTAGGACTGCTTCCATACCATACACAAGTTGATACGGTGTTGCCCCAGGGGATGTCCTGATTGACGTGCGGTACACATGCAAAGCAAATGGTAGCATTTCATGCCAGTCTTTGTAAGTGACTACCATCTTCTGCACAATCTTCTTGATATTCTTGTTAGCTGCCTCAAAAGCGCCGTTCATCTTTGGCCTGTAAGGAGAAGAGTTGTGGTGTTGGATCTTGAAGTCCCGGCACAGCTCATCCATCATCTTGTTGTTTAGATTGGAACCATTATCAGTAATGATTCGCTCGGGAACTCCATACCGACAGATGATATCTCTCTTCAGAAATCGGGCTACCACTTGTCTTGTGACATTTGCATATGAGGTTGCTTCAACCCACTTGGTGAAATAATCAATGGCGACCAGGATGAATCTGTGGCCATTTGAAGCAGTTGGCTCAATCTTGCCAATCATATCAATGCCCCACATGGCGAAGGGCCATGGTGAAGACATTATGTTCAAAGGATTGGGAGGTACATGCACCTTGTCTGCATAAATCTGGCATTTGTGGCATTTCCTGGCATAAGCACAACAGTCTGCATCCATTGTGATCCAGTAATAGCCTGATCTTAACAGTTTCTTAGCCATGGCATGCCCTCCAGCATGGGTACCAAAAGATCCTTCGTGCACTTCATGCATCAACAAATCTGCTTCCGTCTTGTCAACACATCTGAGGAGTACCATATCAAAGTTCCTTTTGTATAAAGACCCATCAGTGTTCAAAAAGAAACTACCAGTAAGCCTTCTCAAAGTCTTCTTATCATTGCAAGATGCCCCAGGTGGGTATGTTTGATCCTCCAAGAAGCATTTAATGTCATGGAACCAAGGCTTATCATCTTTGACAACATCTGCTGCAAATACATATGCCGGTCTGTCAAGTCTGGACACTAAAATTTGAGGTACAAAGTTGGCAGCTTGAACTTTGATCATGGATGAAATGGTAGCCAAAGCATCTGCAAACTGATTCTCGTCCCGAGGGATATACTCAAGTTTGACCGTTGTGAAGAAAGTCAGTAACCTCCTTGTATAATCCCTGTAAGGTATCAGATGATCCTGGTGTGTGTACCATTTTCCGTTGGTTTGATTAACTACCAGAGCTGAATCTCCGAATACAGTCAATGTCTTGATCCTGAGGTCAATGGTTTCCTCAAGACCCATAATGCAAGCTTCGTATTCAGCTTCGTTGTTAGTGCAGTTGAAAGTGAGTTTTGCCGAGAAAGGCATGTGAACCCCTTTAGGTGTAATGAGTACTGCACCAACACCACGACCATTCATATTAACAGCCCCATCAAACATCATAGTCCATTCTTCTTCCGGGTCAGGCCCTTCAGTGTGAACAGGCTCTTCATGATCTTTTGATTTTATGAACATGATGTCTTCATCAGGGAAGTCAAATCTCATAGGCTGGTAATCATCAATAGGTTGCTCAGCAAGATATTCAGACAATACACTACCCTTGATGGCTTTCTGAGAAGTGTACTGGATGTCATATTCTGTGAGAATCATTTGCCATCTTGCAACCCGTCCGGTGAGAGCTGGCTTCTCAAATATGTACTTAACTGGGTCCATCTTTGAGATCAATAAGGTAGTGTGGGTCAACATATACTGTCTCAGTCGGCGAGCAGCCCACGCTAAAGCACAGCAAGTTTTCTCGAGTAGTGAATAACGTTGTTCACAGTCGGTAAACTTTTTGCTCAGGTAGTAAATTGCATACTCTTTTCGACCAGACTCGTCATGCTGGCCCAGCACACACCCCATTGACTCTTCTAATACTGTCAGGTACATTATCAGAGGTCTTCCTTCAACTGGAGGCATAAGGACCGGTGGCTCTTGTAAGTATTCCTTGATCTTGTCAAAAGCCTTCTGGCAGTCTTCATTCCACTTGACCGTTTGTTCTTTTCTTAACAGCTTGAACAAAGGTTCACAGGTTGCTGTAAGGTGAGATATGAACCGTGAAATGTAGTTCAATCGACCTAAGAAACCTCGAACTTCTTTCTCAGTTTTCGGTGCAGGCATTTCTTGAATGGCTTTGACTTTATCTGGGTCAACTTCAATCCCTTTTTCGCTTACAAAAAATCCCAGCAGCTTACCAGATCGCACCCCAAATGTGCATTTGTTGGGGTTTAACTTCAATTGATACTTCCTCAGACGCTTGAATAGTTTCAGCAGATTTACCAGGTGATCTTCTTCAGTAAGGGACTTGGCGATCATGTCATCCACATAACATTCTATTTCTTTATGGATCATATCATGGAATAACGTCACCATAGCCCGTTGATATGTGGCACCAGCGTTCTTCAATCCAAAAGGCATTACCTTGTAACAGAACGTGCCCTAGGGTGTGATGAATGTTGTCTTCTCCATGTCTTCAGGTGACATTTTAATCTGATTGTATCCTGAAAATCCGTCCATGAAGGAGAATACCGAGAACTGGGCCGTATTATCCACCAATACATCAATGTGAGGTAATGAGAAGTCATCTTTCGGGCTAGCTCTGTTCAGGTCCCGGTAGTCAACACACATTCTTACTTTGCCGTCTTTCTTAGGCACAGGTACTATATTAGCAACCCACGGTGGATAGCTAGTTACAGCAAGGAACCCGGTGTCCCACTGCTTTTGTACCTCTTCTTTGATTTTCATTGCCATGTCTGGGCGAGTACGGCGCAGTTTCTGTTTAACCGGCGGGCATTCTTCTCTTAAAGGCAGTTTGTGCACAACAATGTCGGTGTCCAACCCTGGCATATCTTGGTAGGACCAAGCAAACACATCCACATATTCTTGAAGCAGATCAATCAGTTGTCTCTTCACTGAGTCTTGCAGGCAGGCCCCGATTTTAACTTCTTTCACGTCTTCATCTGTACCAAGATTAAATGTTTCCACCTCCTCCTGATGAGGAGTGATAACCTTTTCCTCTTGTCTCAACAACCTGGCTAGCTCTTCAGGAAGCTCGTAATCTTCTTCAACCCCTTCATCAGCTTGATTGATTGGATTGTCAAAGTCATACGAAGTCATAGCCGTGCTGTTGTCGGTGCTTTCTGGAAGGCATTCTCTGCAAGGGTTCAGTTTGTTCATTTTAGTGATTTGATTTTAATCTTGTTTAGAAAAGTGAAATAAAGTTTTCATTTTGAAAACATCGCCATTTATTTTTTTGTACAAAAAGAAAAATGGAAAGACAGTGAGCGGGAAAGAAAAAGACTCATTTGCAAAAAGATGTCTGATATTTCATTGATTAATCTTGTTGCACAAAAAAGTACAGATGGCCCGATTACAAAATGAGTCTTGTCATCTTGGGCAAGATGCAAGACTTTGATGCATGCTATAAAATACAGGAAATAATAATTACTCTGCATGAGTAACCCTTATAATTTCCTGGGAAGACCAGTTTGAGATACTGCTCCCTGGGATCTTTGGACGAATCCAATTCTCCAGATTGCGCTCCTCTTCCAACTCGTCTTCCAAATTGTTGATAGCATCAGGGGTGAGCATCCCCCCACTGAAAAAACCGGGCTTCTCAGCAGCCTCTGCTTGATTTTGTTGAGTTGGTCTGTAACCCAACCCAAACTTGTCCTTCTTCTCCTCCACAGATAACACCTTGCCCCAGCCTTGGGCAGTTCCTTCCTCAACAACCCTCCGGGCTTGTTGGTAAGATGACATGGAGATTCCAGGTACAGCGGATGTTTCATTCACGTTCAGGGCCTCAAACCCTTGACTCATCGTTTCATGGATTTCCCCATCCATCTCAATATATTTGTAGGTAGCCAGGTGGCTGACAAAAATATCCTCCTCTCCACAGATAGTAACGACTTGACCCTCCCACTCGAATTTTAACTTCTGGTGAAGGGTTGAGGTCACGGCGCCAGCGGCGTGAATCCATGGCCTACCCAATAAACAGCTGTAGGCGGGCTGTATATCCATCACGTAGAAGGTCGTTTTAAAAGTTTGTGGGCCAATCGTTACAGGCAGCTCAATTTCTCCCAGAACCGATCTCTTAGAGCCATCAAAGGCTCTCACTACCAGATTGCTGGGACGCAATGCCAATCCTTCATACTCCAACTTCACAAGGGCCTTTTTAGGTAGGACATTGAGGGATGATCCTGTGTCTACCAGCACATGGGAAAGGACTGCACCTTTACATTCCATGGTGATGTGCAAGGCCTTGTTATGATTGCGGCCTTCCGTAGTCAAATCAGTATTGGTGAACCCTAGCCCATTGCTAGCAGTAACATTTCCAACCACAGTTTCCAACTGATTGACGGTGATCTCTTCAGGCACGTAAGCTGCGTGCAAGACTTTGAGTAGTGCATTCCGATGGGCTTCGGAGCACATAAGCAATGATAGGATAGAGATCTTGGATGGCGTCTGGTGAAGCTGGTCCACTATTTTGTAATCACTCTTCTTGATGATTCTCATGAATTCATCAACTTCTTGATCAAAGGGTGTTTTCAAAGCTTCCTTAACAGCTGGATCTTCCTGCACCAGGCTCTTTCCTTTTGCCTTGGCAGCAGCTTCTGCTTCGGCAGCGGGTCTTTGAATCTGTGGAGCAAAGAGACGTCCGCTTCGAGTGAAGCCTCCGCCTCCTCCCACATTGTCTATTTGTGGTGCAGGTGTTGATGATTCAAGAGTGATTTTCTGTCCTTCGCAGTACAGATCAGCACCGTAATGCCAGGGGATGGCATTACTGCTTTCATAAGGTATTGGCCCAGGCACTGTGACAGTGACTGGACTGATGGCAGCTGCAGAAGGGACTGTGATAGTCTGTGGATCATAATATATTGTGACTGGTGCTCTGATAGGAGTAGCACTTTGTGAGTTGTAGGCAGAATCATTTTCAGGATCATAATAAATCGTAACGGTTGAGACGTCTTCATTGTTTGCTGCTGATGTTGTAGGAGACATTGTTGGAAGGATGGGTGTTGTTGTTGTAGGAGACTCAAAATGAAGTGGTGCTGAAGTTGTAGAAGGAATGTTTGCTGATATCTGGTCAGTTGAAATGACAGATGAAACATTTGTTGATGAAGCTGAAGAGTTGTCGGAAACAATGGTTGTCGCAGTTGTAGGATGTTCTGGAACTGTTGCTGATGAGATTGCTGGGTTTGTTGGAAATGATGTTGTAATTTGAAGTAGGCCACTCTGGATGAGACCATCTATGCCATACCTCAGGTTATCACAACCATTCACTGAAATGTTGCAGTAAGCACACCCTAGCTCACACCCCGGGAACATTTGACATTCGAGGAGTTGAGCTTTAATCTCTACCAACGATGTCCGAATCTGACCCACACTGGTTATTAAATAAGACGGCTTGTCTTCTTCAATTGCATTGATCCTGGGACCTCCGTGGTGTGGCATAGGGTTTTTGTTAACATTTGGAGGTGGTGCAAAATTTAGAGCCTTAGAGTCTACCAGGTCCTGTACCTTCATGTGCAAAGCTCTGCACTTCTCTGTACTATGGCCAGGTGCATTTGAATGAAAAGCACATCTGGCGTTGGAGTCATAATTCCTGGGCAGACTATTAGGATCTGGAGGGGCCAATGTCCTTAGCTCAACTAGGTTGAGTTTCAGGAGTTGTGGCAGCAATGTTGCATAAGGCATAGGGATCGGATCAATCACCCTGTTGGCCTGAGGAGGTCTCTGTTGGAATGGTCTCTGCTGATTGTTGTTGTTGGTGTTGCTGTTGTTGTAATTCCTTGGAGGGTACTGAGTTTGTTGCTGGTACTGAGGTTGTTGCTGATAATTTTGTTGCGGTGGTTGATAAGCTGGTTGTGGATGAGCTGGAGCGGGAATGGTGACTGCTGCCACAGATCTGTGAACATATTGGGGCCTGCCCCTGCTGGCATGGATAGCATTGGTCTCACCAGTTCTTCTTGGGCCTACAAAAGGCTTCCTTGTATTGCTGGATGAGCTGGCACCGTTGTCAGAGATTTTGCCCATTTTTAACAAGCTCTCAATTCTCTCTCCAGCTATAACAACATCTGCAAAGCTAGTGGAAGAGAAGGCAGCTAGCCTGTCAATGTATGTTCCTTGGAGGGTGTTCATAAACATATCTGACATCTCCCTCTCTGACATAGGTGGCTGAACAGCAGCAGCCAATTGCCTCCATCTCTGGGCATACTCTCGGAAACTTTCTCTTGATGACTGTGACATTCCCATTAGGAGGGTCCTGTTGGGTGCCATATCTAAGTTGTACTGATACTGTCTGATAAAGGCCTCTGCCAGGTCCTTCCAACACCTGATAGTTGCTCTTGTCAGATGAGAGTACCATTCTCTTGAAGCTCCCGTCAAGCTATCCTCAAAATAGAACATCCAGAGCTTCTCGTCCATGGTATAGGCCTTCAGCCTTCCCAGAAATGATTGTAAATGGGTCCGGGGGCATGAAGTCCCGTTGTATTTCTCAAAACAAGGAGGCTTAAACTTATGGGGAATCCTGACCCCGTCTACCAAGCCCATGTCCATAACATCAAAACCCAAAGAGTTTTGAGACTCTAAGGATCTTAATTTCTCAGCTATCTCATCCATCCTTCTATCATAAGCTTCCTCCCCAGCTCCCATCATTGTGAACTGATCTTCCTGGGGGTCTTCTTGCAGCACCCTGCCTGCAGTGGCAGTCCCTTGAACATTTGCAGGAATGTTGATCTCCGGATGAAGGTGGGGTCCAAATACAGGGGGATTGACATGAGGTTGGACCCTCTCATTGTTGCTTGTTCCAGCAGTCCCTACATGGGGTTCTTCTTGATTCTGCCTTTCTACCATGGCTCTCAATCTTTCTTGGCTCTGAGCCATATTGTTCATCACTTCCATAAACTGTGTCATCTGGGTTCTCATTTCCAATCTTTCGTTTGCCATTTGATTTCTGACCTCTGCAAGGTCCTGTTGTACCTGATCCATTTGTATGCCCAGAAGATTGTTTCGGGTTGGATATCTATGTGGACGGTTGAGTGGGAACACGCGTCGTCGAGCAATAGTTCCTGAAACCACAACGGGGTTAGCAACAACAACAAAGTAAACCTACAAAACAAACAAGAGGGTTAGCATGCAATGCAGTATGCCTATTTGTTTTCAAGGTATCCGGGCTTGGCATTTGGTTTTGACCCTTCCAGACCCTTGAAGATGCTGCTGTTGATGTTGCTTTGAAGAATTTATATAAAACAAACTGGTACATATATATTACAAAAGGCAAATGGTACATAGTTTGTTTCTTTTTACAATACAAGCCCTCTGAGGGGTCAAAATATAACATAAGAAAACAAAAGTACATGAAATGAAAACAACAACAAGCAAAAGTCAAACACCGAGACCAAACTCATCCTCCTGAACTTCTTTGAGAAGTGCTTCAGTCACAGGATCAGCCGGACGCTCTGTAAGGTTTCTGATGAGGAGATTTCTTGTAGTGACAGCTGCAGTCAGCTTCTTGTGTTGACTCTGGTCCTTTGACCTCTTCACTCCAGCTCTGATCTTCAGCTTTGAGATCTCCCTCTGGGCTGCTGCCAGGGCTTCCTGTTGCTCTTTTGCACTAGTTTCCAGCTGCTCAATCTTATCCTGAGTCCTTTTATCTTCCAAAGTACGAGCCTCGGTGATTCTGACACACCTAGCTTGGCTCTCCTTCAGATACAAATCAGTCCTGGCCTTCTGGAACTGAGCTTCCTTGCAGGCATTCTTCAGAATCTGTTCTCCATCCCTAGACTTCTTGATGTAATCCTCAGACTTCTCAATCCTAGCCAGATGCTCTATCTTTAACTTCTCCAACCTTTCAATATCCAACCTACCATCACTCCTCTCCCAGAGGGTCTTCTGTAGAGCCTGAGTCAACTTCTCATTTCTCTCTTTTAGTTTCTCAAACTCCTCTAAGCTGACAGTTGCTGGAGGGGATGTTGTGGAAGGCCCAGGCATATCTTCAATAGTAAAGGGCATCCCAGAAAATTGAGCCCTGGCATGGGACCAATCATAGTACTGTGCTGATGCCACATTGTTGCACTTCCCCAGGATGGTTACCCCCTTAGTCTGCACATTGTCCCAGGCCCAGGCTGCCTGCCTGACAACAGCCAGATTAGGCTTGATTTCAACATAAAGGGTCTCAGTCAGATCCTGTGCCCTAGGAGGATGGACTAATGCATAGCCCAGCTGCCTTTTGAATAACAGAGGGTTGTAATTGATGCACCCTTTCACCCCAATCAGAGGCACATTGGGAAATTGTCCACAACTTGTAATGATGTCTCTGCCCTTAGTACTCTGACTACACCATCTGATATCACCTGAGGTTAGAGCAACAAGCCTCCTAGCCCAGTTCTTCTGCTGGTGAGGGTTCAAGAATGCTTCAGTCTTTGGCAGATGCTTGAGCAGCCAAGTATAGAACAAAGGAGCACAACATCTCACTAATCTTCCCCTTTGCTCTTCATTCCTTTGATGGACAGAGTAGTAAAGATCTCCCAGTAAGGTGGGCACTGGGTTTCTCAGGATGAAAAGATGGATTGCACTCTTGCTAACAAACCTAGGCTCATCTGCAAAAAGAATGACCCCATATATGCTAAGGGCCAACAGAGCACAGACTGCCTTCCACTCCCCCAGGGAGGCCTTCAGACTAGCCTGAGAAGTCAAGAAATCCAGATGGAAACCAGAGATTCCAGCTTTAGATGTCAAATTCTGCCCAATCAGAACTGGTTCCAGATGTAATGCTTTTGCTATCTCCTCATTACTTGGGAAAGCCATCTCAGGGTTGAAAGGGATCCCACCCCTGATGGGTACACCAACCAATGATGAGTATTCCTCCAACAAGGGTCCCAACTGAAAATTCTGAAATGTGAAGCACCTTAGAGGAGGATCATAGAACTGTAGGCAAGTATGTATCAAGCTCCTTTGTGAAGGGTCCAAATCCATAACCACATCAAGAATTCCTCCATAATGTTCTCTAAAGAGTGGTATATGGTCTGGAGTAATCAGGGTCTGAATCCTCCTGATGCTAGCTAGCTCAGGTTCAAAGAAGTGATAGGAGATGTTACTCTTCTTAGGTGCCATGTTGATGAAGAATAGGTGTTGATGATGTAGGCTGAGGACAACACTGAAGATGGGCCACTGATAGGCTGAGACTGAGGATGCAAGTGACTGAAGCAGGTGACTGATAGCTGAAGCAAATGTTGATGAAGATAGGTCTAAGCTGATGATGAGGTCAAAACCAAGCCAAAATGATAGGATGGATACCCTGAAAAACAAATAAACACATGTTAAAATGATGCAATGAGGATGTATGCAAATGATATGCAAGGGTTTGTGACTGAGCTGGATCTGATCAAGTGCTCTGATATGAGTCCAGGTATGTTCAAGAAATCCAGATGGAGGTCTATAAGTCCAGTAACCAAGGTGGGGGACTCAAATAAAGAGTCACATGTCCAGGGTTTTAGAATCACAAGAACTGTTCCAAAATGGAGTACTCTTATTCAACAAAGTAACAGGGTATGCTGAGGTCAAGGGTACCTGCAAACCTGTAAACAGCCCAACCCCCTCACAGGTGGTGTTCTAAAACAAGGATCCTCAGACTTGGATCAGTTATGAGAAGTGTAAACACTTCTAACCCGGAGGTACAGTGTTTACAATAACCATAAAAGTTCCTCCTCTAATTCACCTCAGTTTCTGAAGGTCAATACTAAAGGTCATCCAGACTTAGCAGGCTTCCCAGATAGCCCTAGCACTGCAGGAAATCTGCAACACAGAGTTCTCAAGAAGAAACCCATATCTGAACCGTGTTTCATATTCCCGCACCAGACCGAGATGGAATGGGAAAGAATATGAACCACTCTAGCCTAGGTGTCACTCAGGTCCCAGGTATAGGACCTTAACTCTCAATAGAACCCCACCCACCAAAGCAAAACCAGATCCAGCCAGACAGCATGACAGTATGATATATGTAAAGCTATAAATAAAGCAAATAAACAACTGTACATAAAGCAGTAAAAATAAAACAAATATACAAACACAAGCAGCACATAACACCCCAGTAAACACAAATCAAACAAGCGCTAGGAGGAACCCACAAAAAGAACCAGAAGCCCTGGTTACAGTATAAGGGTCCCCAGCAGAGTCGCCAAGCTGTCGCTCCCGATAAATGGGACTGGCCCAAAATAAAGGTACAGACGCGAACGGTCGGCGAAAGGGACAATGAGAACACACATCAGTGGACTCAATGGAGATGAATAGAGTCGCCAGCTAGGCATTTTTATCCCGGAGGAAAGGCAATGCTGCATAGACCTAGAAAAAGATGGATAAGACGGTTGCGAACCAGAGAGACTGAGAAAGGGGGTTGGTTACAACCTGGGAAGGTATTAGCACCCAGATTGTCCGTCGTACTCGACAGGATCCGCGCTTAAAAGATTTGTGTTTTAAAGGGGTAGTGTCAGTGCAATCTGTGTGTAAAAGAGCTGAAAAGGGGGTACAGGTGTCTGTGCAAAAGAAATGTGAAGTGTGTAAATGTACAGTGTCAGTGTAAGAATGAAGAATGAGATGCTCAAGATCATGAGGCTACAAGAATGAAGATGGAAAGAGGGGGAATATACAGAGACTTTTGTTCGATAACTGTTAAGTTATGCCTACGTATCCTCTCGTGCAATGAGGAAGTCAGAACACCGTAGTTCGACTCAAAGAGACTGGAAGATAAATTGACTTGTGAACTGCTTACTTGTCTATGCTCAAGTGTATGACCTGTCTGGCTCAGGTGCAAACTGTCTTGCATTAGACGGAAGAAGCGAGTTCTCGTTTATGAATGAATGAGATGAGAAAAGAATCCCGGAGGAGACGATTATTGTTTGTTTTTGAGTTTTCAGTCTTTTATTGCTTTTGAAGGTTTGTCATGAGTTAATGAGCTTAAGCCTAAACCAATGGATTTAGTAAACTCATCACATCTTCCCTCTGATTAGGGGTAATGAGAATACCTTAAGTGTGAAGTCAGCTTCTCACACTTAATCACCTTTGATATAGGGTTAAAATCATTAACCTACTTGTGATTAATTAGATGCTTTTGGATTTTGTTTAGTGTTAAGTAATGAGATTAAGCCATAATTAGGGATTAAACAAACTCATTACACCATCCTAATAGAAGGATAATAGATGAGAGTGTTTAAGCTGAGGAAAGTTCCTCAACTTAATCCATGATTAGGGATTAAACTCATGACAAAACAAAGCCTTTATTAAGTGGATTTTATTTAATGATATGATGATGAAGCGGTTTTTAGGGTTTGTAAGACAACTTGAGGGGGACTTGTCCATTAACACTAGGGTTAGTCCTTCTTAACCAATCAAGGAAGAATTAGAACCCTAATGCAAGGCCCAAGTTACAAGCTTGATGTCTTGATGATTATTAGATGAATTGATTAAAGGATTTAAACACATTAAGGGTTTAACACTTAGGATTAAAGTTATACACTCCATCCTAATAGAAGGATGCAGGCATAAGCTTAATCACAAAGCCTTAAAGCCTTTAGGGTTTAGTCCCTGATTATGAGATGAGAAGAGAAGACTCAAAAGAGACATAAAGGTAAAACTAAGTGGGGGACTAATCAAAACCCTAATTATTGTCATGCTTGGTTGTTCCTAAGGTTTGTGAGGTTTACAAGAGCAATCTTCAGAGGAACCACCAGGAAGCAGATGAAGGGAGCAAAGAGAAGCAAAGTAACTTGCTTCATTCAAGAAGTCAAGTCACTTGAAGAAAGAAGGTGAGAAGAAGAAGAATGAGCAAGCTCAAACTCAAACACATACAAAAATGCAGCAAGGATGTGTAAACACCCCAAAATTTGACCTCACCCATTCATACCATGGCTTGTGATCATTTCATATGCATAAACACAATCATAGCATCTCATATCACATTTTTGATTCACTGCATAGTTTCTAAGTCATCTGCATCTAGGGTTTGTGATCTGAGCAATCCAAGAGCCTCTGGAGCCACTCCAAAGGCCACCAATCACTTCAAAGGGATCCATGTGTGTTCTTATATCATATTACATCCTCTCAAAGTCAAAAATGCCAAAGAATCACAAGAACTGGGATTGGTATGGATGCAGAGCCAAGTTTGACTGCACAGTTGACCTAAAATAAGGGTTTTGGTTTCAGAGGCCATAACTCCAATTTTTTTGGTCATTCTTGTTTCCATTGGTCTCTATATGGTATAGGTAGTATGCATATCAATTTTCATGAAGAAATTCCATGGGGAGGTCATCTGATCAAAGGTTGACTTTCTGGACAAGTCAGTGCAAAATCAGGGCATCTGAGGCCCCCAATGACCCAACCAAGGGGTGATCTTCATCATTTTGAGTGTGTATGATCTTTATTTGATCATGGAAGAAGGTTGAAGTTCACAAAATTCAAGAATTACAAGTTTTTGCAAAGTTGACTTTTTAGGGCATAGTTGACTTTTAAAGAATATGTCATTTTATGCCACTTTTCAAGCCTTACTTTTTGATCCAAAAATGCTTCAAATGGAAAAACTTTGGTCATGAAAGTTGTAGATTAGATCTTCCCCTTTTCAAAAAGTACAAGAACATGATCTAATTCTTCTTGGATCAAAAGTTATGGTGTGTTAAAGTTGGCAAAAATCACTAATTTTCAAGTTATGCACCAAAAGGAAAACTTGCAATTTCATGTACCAAGCATTTTAGTGACTACAAATTGACTTCAAAGCTTCATCACATGACCATATATGACCCCAAAAACAAAATTGGCCTAAGGAATTGTACATTGCTTGCCTTGATTTTCAAAGTTCCATAAGGCATGTTTCATAAGTATGCAAAAAGGGGATTCTTGGCAAAACCATTCTTCAAGGAATTATGTGACCACTAGCTGATCTCTAAACATTGCCATGACTAAATGTAACATTGTGCAACAAAATTCAGCAAGAGTTTTTTCATGTACATGGCATAAAATCATGAGGAAACATCAAGTGGGCAAGTTGCAAAAGCTAGCATAGCTTGTCATCCATATGTTGCAGTCAGCTACAAACAATCCAAGGGCTCTCCTCAACTCAAGCTGGAGCAAGACATGACTTGAACCTGCTGCTTCCATGGCCCATACTCTCAAGGACACATATTTGACCTTTTTGCAAAAAGCTCCCATACTCTTGGCACAGTAAACAGCCACCCTACTGACCTGCCCCACAGGCTATCCACACAAGTTGGAGATGATATAGCAAAGCATTGAGCATTGAAGCTGGCCAGAACTCAGCATACCAAAAAACTGTCACAAAGCTTTCCTTCTTCGAATCACCTTCCACAGCCACAAAACATCAAAACTTTCTTCACTAACAAGTCAAACACACTCAAGAGAGCAAGAATCAGCCATTAACAGAGCTTGAAACCACTCATACACAAACTCAATTTTCTGATACACCAGAACTGGACTTCTCAAACTAGCTTGTTTAAGCTCATTCCAAGCCTTCCATTAGCACCAGGGGAGTCAGTGGAGCAAGCTTGCACCAAAGAATAGCTCTGAAAGCCCAGAAACAGGAGTCTCCAGCTCAGGTATGACCATGGATTCTTTCTCTCAGAGCTTGCATTTTGAGTTATAAATTGGTTGCTTATGTCTTGCTGGTCATGGGGATGCTTTTAGAATCGAAAATATATGAGAAATGAGTTTGTATTGTTACTCTGAAATTTCACCCGTGAAATTTGTTTCTTTCGATTTGCTTGATTCTTGGTGTTTAAATGATGTTTGAGAGTGGATTCGTGTCCTAGGATGTTAGAGGATCATTTGGCTGTGTTTAATTTGATGTTTAGAGGCCTGGATCATGATTTAGGGTTTTGATGCTGCCGGAGAAGATGACCGGAGCTTCCCTCCGGTCACCTGAATGTCATTTGCCCTAATCCCAGTCATTAACTTCCATTTGAATCTCAGGCGTTAGATTAGTTGACCCCATTGACTTCCCGCGTGCTTGAATGGCCCAGATTCATTTGTTTAGCCCTAATCCCCTTTCATTAATTAAATAAATCATAATTAAGCTAATTTAATCAGGACCAACCACAGCCCTTGGATGACGCGCCAGTCAACCATTTCAAACCCAGTTCAAATCTCCACCATCAGATCTGATTACTTCTCCATTTATTTATTTTTATTTCATTTTCTTTCATTTAACTTCCATAATTTATTTAAAATAGCAAAAATTGCTTAAAAATTATGAAACTTTTTGTCAAAAGTTTCATTAATTTTTTAAAACACAAAAATATTTTTATTTTCATATTTAGCATTTAAAAAGTATTTTTAAATATTTAAAAGTTTATTTTTAATTGATTAATGGAAATTAATTTATTAAAAATACTTTTAGGTATTTAAAAATCACCAAAAAATTCATGAAATGTTCTAAGACATTTAGAAACATTGTCCAACCTTCAAACCAAATTTATTTTTTGATCTTGATGCATTTTGAGAATTTTTCATTGAATAAAAACCATTTTTATGCATTAATTTGATCCAAAGTTCAAAAAAATCATTTCTGCCTATCCATGAAGAGTTGGACATTGATTCTTTTTGCATTGCATTGTGTTTAGCATGTAGTTTGTGAGATTAAATGGCCATAATTTGATTTTTCATTTTCAATTTGTTTGGCATTTCTTTTGTTTGGAAACCCTAAAACCCTAGAAATATTAAGAAAACCATAACTTGAACTTGGTTAGGAGTTGAGACCTCTCCTTTGGGAATTGGGTTAGTATAGGATTAGGGATCCTTTGAGTGCATTTTCAATTTTTTGTAATGTTGTTTGCTTCTGATTTTGGTTTGTGTTTGTTGCTTTGTTCATAAACCCTAATTTGGGCTTCCATATGCACCCATCTTGCATTCTCTTGCATAACATGACTTGCCATGACATTTCAAGCATCCATTTGATTCATTTGACATCATAAGACATGTTGAAAGCATGTTTGATCATTGCATCATGTATTTGCCATGTTATATGCCATGTGCACTTCATAACTTTTCATGTATGTTCATGTGTCTTAACTTGCTTCATTTGCATTCATGAACTTGTATGATCATTTCCATGTGCTGCCTCATGTTTATAGCATCTCATAGCATCATTAGCATCATGTAAATGCTTCTGGTTTTGTTTCTCATCATGTCATCTCATCCCATTTTGCATTGCATTGCACTTTCTTTTCTAACTTTTCAGGTGGTAAGTGATTTTGAGAAGTGGATTTGCCTTCACTTCTCACACCTCTTCTTTTCATCTCTCTTGCATCCATGCTGCATCTTTATATGTGCTTGAGATTGAGCTTGCTCATTCTTGTTCTTCTTACTTTCTTTCTTCAAGTGACTTGACTTCTTGAATGAAGCAATTCACTTTGCTTCTCTTTGCTCCTTTCAACTGCTTCCTGGTGGTTCCTCTGAAGATTTCCCTTGTAAACCTCACAAACCATAGGAACAACCAAGCATGACAATGATTAGGGTTTTGATTAGTCTCCCCTTTTAGTTTTACCTTTGTGTCTCTTTTGAGTCTTCTCTTCTCATCTCATAATCAGGGACTAAACCCTAAAGGCTTTAAGGCTTTGTGATTAAGCTTATGCCTGCATCCTTCTATTAGGATGGAGTGTATAACTTTAATCCTAAGTGTTAAACCCTTAATGTGTTTAACTCCTTTAATCAATTCACATAATAATCATTAAGACATCACACTTGTAACTTGGGCCTTGCATTAGGGTTCTAATTCTTCCTTAATTGGTTAAGAAGGACTAACCCTAATGTTAATGGACAAGTCCCCCTCAAGTTGTCTTAAAAATCATAAAACTCACTTCATCATCATATCATTAAGTAAAATCCATTTAATCAAAGGCTTGTTTTGTCATGAGTTTAATCCCTAATCATGGATTAAGTTGAGGAGTTTTCCTCAGCTTAAACATTCTCATCTATTATCCTTCTATTAGGATGGTGTAATGAGTCTGTTTAATCTTTGATTATGGCTTAACCTCATTACTCAACACTAAACAAAAACAACAAAAACATCTAAATAATCACAAGTAGGTTAATGATCTTAATCCTACACCAAAGGTGATTAAGTGTGAGAATCTGACTTCACATTTAAGGTATTCTCATTACCCCTAATCAGAGGGAAGATGTGACGAGTTTACTAAATCCATTGGTTTAGGCTTAAGCTCATTAACTTATGACAAACTTTCAAAAGCAATAAAAGACTGAAAACTCCAAAACAAACAATAATCGTCTCCTCCGGGATTCTTTTCTCATCACCTTCACTCACAAACGAGAACTTGCTTCTTCCGTCTAATGCAAGACAGTTAGCACCTGAGCCAGACAGGTCATACACTTGAGCATAGACAAGTAAGCAGTTCACCAGTCAATTCATCTTTCAGTATCTTTGGGTCGAACTACGGTGTTCTGACTTCCTCATTGCACGAGAGGATACGTAGGCATAACTTAACAGTTATCGAACAAAAGTCTCTGTATATTCCCCCTCTTTCCAACATCATTCTCTTAGCCTCATGATCATGAGCATACTCTTTTCTTACACTGACACATCATTTATACACTTCACTTCTTTTACACTGACACCTGTACATCCTTTTCCAGCTCTTTATACACAAATTGCACTGACACTACCCCTTTAAAACACAAATCTTTCAAGCGTGGATCCCGTCGAGTACGACGGACAATCTGGGTGCTAATACCTTTCCAGGTTGTAACCAACCCCCTTTCTCAGTCTCTCTGGTTCGCAACCGTCTTATCCATATCTTTCTAGGTCTATGCAGCATTACCTTTCCTCCGGGATAAAAATGCCTAGCTGGCGACTCTATTCATCTCCAGTGAGTTCACGGCTGTGTGTTCTCATTGTCCCTTTCGCCGACCGTTCGCGTCTGTACCTTTAGGTGGGCCGGTCCCATTTATCGGGAGCGACAGCTTGGCGACTCTGCTGGGGACCCTTATACTGCAACCAGGGCTTCTGGTTCTTTTTGTGGGTTCCTCCTAGCGCTTGATTGATTTGTGTTTACTGGGGTGTTATGTGCTTACTTGTGTTTGTATATTTGTGTTTATTTCTGCTTTATGTACAGTTGCTTTACTATTTTCTTTATAGCTTTTCATATTATCATATTATCATACTGTGCTGCTGGCTGGATCTGTTGTTTGCTTTGGTGGGTGGGTGTTTCATTGAGAGTTAAGGTCATATACCTGGGACCTGAGTGACACCTAGGCTACAGTGAATCATATTCTTTCCCATTCCATTTCGGTCTGGTGCGGGAATATGAAACACGGTTCAGATATGGGTTTCTTCTTGAGAACTCTGTGTTGCAGATTTCCTGCAATACTAGGGCTATCTGGGAAGCCTGCTAAGTCTGGATGACCTTTTAGTATTGACCTTCAGAAACTGAGGTGAATTAGAGGAGGAACTTTTATGGTTATTGTAAACACTGTACCTCCGGGTTAGAAGTGTTTACACTTCTCATAACTGATCCAAGTCTGAGGATCCTTGTTTTAGAACACTACCTGTGAGGGGGTTGGGCTTTTTACAGGTTTGCAGGTACCTTGACCTCAGAATACCCTGTTACTTTGATTTTATTAAGATTACTCCATGTTGGAACAATTCTTGTGATTCTAAACCCTGGACATGTGGCTCTTTATTTGAGCCCCCCCACCTTGGTTACTGGACTTATAGACCTCCATCTGGATTTCTTGACATACATGGACTTATATCAGAGCACTTGATCAGATCCAGCTCAGTCACAAACCCTTGCATATCATTTGCATACATAATCATTGCATCATATTGACATTTGCTTATTTGTGTTTCAGGGTATCCATTTTCATTTGGTTTTGGTTTTGACCCCATCTTCAGTATTGACCTATCTTCATCAGCACCTGCTTCAGCTATCAGCTGTCTACTTCAGCCAATCAGTGGCCCACTCTTCAGTATCACCATCAGCACTTGTCTCAACTCAGTCTCAACATCATGGCACCTAAAAAGAGCAACATCACCTACCACTTCTTCCAGCCAGAGTTAGCTGACATCAGGAGGATTCAGACCCTGATCACTCCAGACCATATACCACTGTTCAGGGAACACCATGGAGATATACTTGATATGGTTATGGATCTGGACCCCTCACAGAGAAACCTGGTCCACACTTGCCTTCAGTTTTATGATCCCCCACTGAGATGTTTCACTTTTCAAGACTTTCAGCTGGGCCCCCTATTGGAAGAATATTCATCATTAGTTGGTATACCTATCAGGGGTGGAGTCCCTTTCAACCCTGAGATGGTCTTTCCTGGCAATGAAGAGGTAGCAAAGGCATTGCATCTGGAACCAATCCTGATTGGGCAGCATATGACTTCTAAGGCTGGAATCCCTGGCCTGCATCTGGATTTCTTGATCTCTCAAGCTACCCTGAAAGCTTCTTTAGGAGAGTGGAAAGCAGTCTGTGCTTTGTTGGCCCTAAGTATATATGGGATTGTATTATTTGCAGATGAGCCTCGATTCATTAGTAAGAATGCAATCCATCTATTCATTCTAAGGAACCCAGTGCCAACTTTATTGGGGGATCTCTACTATTCAGTGCATCAGAGGAATGAAAAGCAGAGGGGGAGATTAGTGAGGTGCTGTGCCCCTTTGTTCCATACTTGGCTTCTCAGGCATTTGCCCAGGACAGATGCATTCTTGAACCCTCATCAGCAGAAAAACTGGGCTGGAAGACTTACTACTCTTACTTCAGCTGATATCAGGTGGTGCACTCAAAGCACAAAAGGCAGGGATATCATCACCAGCTGTGGGCATTTTCCCAATGTGCCCCTAATAGGAGTTAAGGGTAGTATTAATTACAACCCTCTGCTGTTCAAAAGACAACTGGGCTATGCACTGGTCCACACTCCTAAGGCACAAGACTTGGTTGAGACTCTTTATTGTGAGAACAAGCCTAATCTGGCTATTGTTAGGCAGGCAGCCTGGGCCTGGGACAATGTGCAGACTAAGGGGGTAACCATCCTGGGGAAGTGTAACAATGTGGCATCAGCACAATACAATGGGTGGTCTTATACTAGGGCTCAAATTACAGGGATGCCTTTCACTATTGAAGATATGCCTGGACCTTCCACAACACCACCTCCAGCAACTGTCAGCTTAGAGGAGTTTGAGAAGTTGAAAGAAAGAAATGAGAAGTTGACTCAAGCTTTGCAGAAGACCCTCTGGGAGAGGAGTGATGGCAGACTGGATATTGAGAGGTTGGAGAAGTTGAAGATAGAGCATCTGGCCAGAATTGAGAAGTCTGAGGATTACATTAAGAAATCTAGGGCTGGAGAACAAATTCTGAAGAATGCCTGCAAGGAAGCTCAGTTCCAGAAAGCCAGGACAGACTTGTATCTGAAGGAGAGTCAGGCTAGGTGGGTCAGGATCACCGAGGCTCGTACTCTGGAGGACAAGAGGGTCCAAGACAAGATAGAGCAACTGGAAGCTAGTGCAAAAGAGCAGCAAGAAGCCCTGGCAGCAGCCCAGAGGGAGATATCAGAGCTAAAGATCAGAGCTGGAGTAAAGAGGTCAAAGGACCAAAGTCAACACAAGAAGCTAACTACAGCTGTTACTACCCGGAACCTCCTTATCAGGAACCTCACGGAGCGTCCGGCTGATCCTGTGACCGAAGCACTTCTCAAGGAAGTTCGGGAGGATGAGTTTGGTCTTGGTGTTTGACCATTTGCTTGTTGTTGCTTTCATTCCATGTACTTTTATTTTCTTGTAAAGTATTTTGACCCCTCAGAGGGCTTGTATTTGTAAACAAACTATGTACGATTTGCCTTTTGTAATATATGTATTAGTTTGTTCCATCCGAGTTTACTTCAAAAGCAGCATCAACAGCATCTTCAAGGGTCTGGAAGGGTCAAAACTGAACGCCAAGCCGGATACCTTGAAAACAAATAAGCATACTGCATTGCATGCTAACCCTTTGTTTGTTTTGTAGGTTTTTGTTTTATTGTTGCTAACTCTGTTATGATGTTCAGGAACTATTGCTCGGCGCCGGGTATTTCCCCTCAACCGTCCGCACCGATATCCAACCCGTAACAACCTTCCGGGAATACAGATGGATCAGGTACAGCAGGACCTTACGGAGGTCAGGAATCAAATGGCCAACGAGAGGTTGGAAATGAGGACTCAAATGACACAGTTTATGGAAGTAATGAACAACATGGCTCAAAGCCAGGAGAGGCTCAGAGCATTGGTAGAAGGGAGAAATCAGGAAGATCATCAGCCAGGGACTGCTGGGACTAGCAACAATGAAAGAGTCCAACCTCATGTCAATCCCCCAGTCTTTGGCCCCCACCTCCATCCAGAGGCCAATATCCCTGTCAATATACAAGGGACTGCCACAGCATGGAGGGTACTGCAAGAAGACCCACAAGAAGACCAGTTCACAGTGATGGGAGCCGGGGAAGAAGCTTATGATAGAAGGTTGGATGAGATAGCTGAGAAATTAAGATCCTTAGAGTCTCAAAACTCTTTGGGTTTTGATGTTATGGATATGGGCTTGGTAGACGGGGTCAGGATTCCCCACAAGTTTAAGCCACCATGCTTTGAGAAGTATAATGGGACTTCCTGTCCCCGGACACATCTACAATCTTTTCTCGGGAGGCTAAAGGCCTATACCATGGACGAGAAGCTGTGGATGTTCTATTTTGAGGATAGCTTGACTGGAGCTTCGAGGGAATGGTATTCCCATCTGACAAGAGCAACTATTAGATGCTGGAAGGACCTGGCAGAGGCCTTCATCAGACAGTATCAGTATAATCTGGATATGGCACCCAACAGGACCCTCCTAATGGGAATGTCACAGTCATCTAGAGAGAGCTTCCGAGAGTATGCTCAAAGATGGAGACAGCTTGCTGCTGCTGTCCAGCCACCTATGTCAGAAAGGGAGATGGCTGATATGTTCATGAACACCCTTCAGGGGACTTACATTGACAGGCTAGCTGCCTTCTCATCTACCAGCTTTGCAGATGTAGTCATAGCCGGGGAGAGAATCGAAAGCCTATTGAAGATGGGGAAGATCTCAGACAACGGTGCAAGCTCATCCAGTAACACAAGAAAGCCTTTTGCAGGCCCAAGAAGAACTGGTGAGACCAATGCCATCCACACCAACAGGGGCAGACCCCAGTATGTTCATAGATCTGTGGCAGCAGTCACTATTCCTGCTCCAGCTCATCCACAACCAGCCTATCAGCCTCCGCAACAGAACTATCAGCAACAACCTCAGTACCATCAACAAAATCAGTATCCTCCGAGAAATTACAACAATAGCAACACCAACAACAATAATCAGCAAAGGCCATTCCAGCAGAGGCCATCTCAAGCCAACAGGGTGATCGATCCGATCCCTATGCCATATGCTACGTTGCTGCCACAACTCCTGAAACTCAACCTAGTTGAGCTAAGGACATTGGCACCTCCAGATCCCAACAGTCTACCTAGGAATTATGACTCCAATGCCAGATGTGCTTTTCATTCAAATGCACCTGGCCATAGTACAGAAAAGTGCAGAGCTTTGCACATGAAGGTACAAGACCTGGTAGACTCTAAGGCCCTGAATTTCGCACCACCACCCAATGTCAATAAGAACCCCATGCCACACCACGGAGGTCCCAGAATCAACGCTATTGAAGAAGACAAGCCGTCTTATTTAATAACCAGTGTGGGTCAGATTCGGACACCGTTGGTAGAGATTAAGGCTCAGCTCCTCGAATGTCAAATGTTCCCGGGGTGTGAGTTAGGGTGTGCTTACTGCAATATTTCAGTAAATGGGTGCGATAACCTGAGGAATGGCATAGATGGTTGTCGCTCCCGACAAATGAAAATGGATCATATGAAGGTACAGACGCGAACGGTCGGCGAGAGGGACAATGAGAACACACAGCCGTGAATTCACTGGAGATGAATAGAGTCGCCAGCTAGGCATTTTTATCCCGGAGGAAAGGCAATGCTGCATAGACCTAGAAAAAGATGGATAAGACGGTTGCGAACCAGAGAGACTGAGAAAGGGGGTTGGTTACAACCTGGGAAGGTATTAGCACCCAGATTGTCCGTCGTACTCGACGGGATCCACGCTTAAAAGATTTGTGTTTTAAAGGGGTAGTGTCAATGCAATCTGTGTATGAAAAAGCTGGAAGAGATGTACAGGTGTCAGTGTAAAAGAGAGTGAAGTGAAGTATGAAAGTGTCAGTGTAGGAACAAAGATGAGATGCTCATGATAATGAGGCTAAAAAATGAAGCTGGAAAGAGGGGGAATGTACAGAGACTTTTGTTCGATAACTGTTAAGTTATGCCTACGTATCCTCTCGTGCAATGAGGAAGTCAGAACACCGTAGTTCGACCCAAAGAGACTGAAAGATGAATTGACTTGTGAACTGCTTACATGTCTATGCTCAAGTGTATGACCTGTCTGGCTCAGGTGCAAACTGTCTTGCATTAGACGGAAGAAGCAAGTTCTCGTTTGTGAGTGAATGAGATGAGAAAAGAATCCCGGAGGAGACGATTATTGTTTGTTTTTGAGTTTTCAGTCTTTTATTGCTTTTGAGAATTTGTCATAGGATAATGAGCTTAAGTCTAAACCAATGGATTTAGTAAACTCATCACATCTTCCCTCTGATTAGGGGTAATGAGAGTACCTTAAGTGTGAAGTCAGATTCTCACACTTAATCACCTTTGGTGTAGGATTAAGGTCATTAACCTACTTGTGATTATTTAGATGTTTTTGTGATTTTGTTTAGTGTTGAGTAATGAGGTTAAGCCATAATCAGGGATTAAACAGACTCATTACACCATCCTAAAAGAAGGATAATAGATGAGAATGTTTAAGCTGAGGAAAACTCCTCAACTTAATCCATGATTAGGGATTAAACTCATGACAAAACAAACCTTTGATTAAGTGGATTTTATTTAATGATATGATGATGAAATGATTTTTATTGTTTGTAAGACAACTTGAGGGGGACTTGTCCATTAACACTAGGGTTAGTCCTTCTTAACCACTGAAGGAAGAATTAGAACCCTAATGCAAGGCCCAAGTTACAAGTGTGATGTCTTGATAGCTATTAAGTGAATTGGTTAAGAGATTTAAACACATTAAGGGTTTAACACTTAGGATTAAAGTTATACACTCCATCCTAATAGAAGGATGCAGGCATAAGCTTAATCACAAAGCCTTAAAGCCTTTAGGGTTTAGTCCCTGATTATGAGATGAGAAGAGAAAACTCAAAGAGACACAAAGGTAAAACTAAGAGGGGAGACTAATCAAAACCCTAATTCATTATCATGCTTGGTTGTTCCTAAGGTTTGTGAGGTTTGCAAGAGAAGTCTTCAAAGGAACCACCAGGAAGCAGATGAACAGGATCAAGAGAAGCAAAGTGACTTGCTTCATTCAAGAAGTCAAGTCACTTGAAGGAAGAAAGTGGGAGGAAGAAGGATGAGCAAGCTCAAACTCAAACACATGTAAGAATGCAGCAATGGATGCAAGAGAGATGAGAAGAGAAGTTATGAGAAGTGAAGGCAAATTCACTTCTCAAGTTTACTTACCACCTGAAATGTTAGAAAGAAAATGCAATGCAATGCTAAATGAAATGAAATGGTATGAGGCTAAGCAAAACCAGAAGCATGTTGATGATGATTATGATGTTATGAGGTGCTGCAAACATGAGACAAGGCATGGAGATGTTCATACAAGATCATGGATGCAAATGATGCAAGCTAAGGAGCATGAACAAGCATGAAAAGTTATGAAGCATACAAGGCAAATGACATGGCAAATATGAGATGCAATGATCAAACATGCTTTCTATATGTCTTAAGATGTCAAATGGATCACAAGAATGCACAAAATGCAAAGACAAGTCATGTTATGCAAAGAAATGCAAGAAGGATGCAAATGGAAGCCCAAATTAGGGTTCATGGATCAAACATCAAACAAAAGTCCAAAACAGAAATAAAACCCTAAGATAAAAATGGAAAATGGCACTCAAAGAAACCCTAAACCTATAATGAAACACTGCCCAAAGGGGAACTCTCAACTCCTAACCAATCTCAAGATATGAATTTTACAAGTTATTAGGGTTTTTTAGGGTTCTTAGCAAAAGAAATGCCAAACAATTAGAAAATGCAAGATCAAATCAAGGTCATTTTACCCTAGAAACTACATGCCAAATAGAAAACAATGCAAGAAGAATCAATGTCTCAACCTTCTCCAATAGGCAGAAATGAATTTTTAAACTTATGATCAAATTAATGCATAAAAAATGATTTAATTCAATGAAAAATTCTTAAAATGCATCAAGATCAAAAAAGAAATTTGGTTTGAAGGTTGGACAATGTTTCTAAATGTCTTAGAACATTTCATGAATTTTTTGGTGATTTTTAAATACCTAAAAGTATTTTTAATAAATTAATTCTCATTAATCAATTAAAAATAAACTTTTAAACATTTAAAAATACTTTTTTAATGATAAAAAATAAAATAAAAATATTTTTGTGTCATAAAAATTAATAAAACCTTAAGGGAAAAGTTTCATAATTTTTATGAATTTTTTGCTATTTTAAAATAATTATGCAATTTAAATGAAAGAAAAATGAATAAAATTAAATAAAATAAAAAGTAAACAGGATGGATGGATGAGATTGGCTCTGAGTTTGAATTCATTGACTGCGCGCGTGATCTTGTGGCCAGGATTGACTCTGATTAAATTATTTAATTATGGATTAATTAAGTTAACACGTGGATTAGGGCATAAGTAAGCTGATCTGGGCCATCCAAAAGAGAGGGAAGTCAACTGGTCAATGGCTATCTACGGCTCACATTCAAACTGAAATTAATTGCGCAATTAGGGCACAAATTACTTTCAGGTGGCCGGAGAGGACTTCCGGTCGTCTTCTCCGGCCAGCTCTCACCTGAAAAATCTCCAAACCTCTCAAAACGTACCAAAAATGAAAACTAAGAACATGGAAATGATCCTCATCCTCTCACGAATCAAACCCCTCTCTCAAAACAAATTTATATTTCCTAAATCAACTGAATCGAAGAGAATAAGTTCTAGGTCACGCAAGCTTCAGAAACAAATTAAATGCTCAAATCACAACCATTTTCAAAACCAATGGTACCAGAATGATCAGTGAAACAAATAGAACAAGTTTGTAACAAGAAAAATCATTTCTGGAAAAATAATTTTCAGGCTACCTGAGATTTGAAGCTCTCCACTTGAGGACTTTCTGGCTTTTTCTTTAAGTGCAAACCACTCCTTAGGACCCCTTGATGATGTTTGAATGCCTTAGAACAATTTATGTAGGCTGGTTGATGAGTTTCGAAAGCTCCTGCTTCAAGCTCAGTCAACAATGGCTATGGTGATTCTGGCTGATTCAGGCCATTGTGAATGATGGTTTGTGGTCTAGATGATGTATGGAAAAGCTTTGCAAGGTTTGTTTGGCTGTTTGTAAGCTAGGATGAGAGTTTCGAATGAAACTGCAAAATGGAGTGAGAAATGGCAGTGAGTTATTCTGGCTGTTTCAGGCTTATGCTTTGGGTGGTTTGAGGTCTATGAAGTGTGTTGAGTTGGATGATCAAGAAAGTTTGAGTGTTTGCAGGCTGTATAGAGGAATTCGAAGGCTTATGCAATGTGGAAGGTTTTTGTGAATGTGTGTAGTGTGATGGTTTCAGCCTTGCTTCTTGTTATGGCTAGCTTGCAAATTGATAACATAAACAAATCTGATTGGCTGGATGATGTGACTTGTGCTTTTGTGATTGGTAAGTTTGCTTTTGCCAAAAGTCAAAAATCTTGTAAGAGAAGCATGGGCTTGATACTAGCTTGGTACAAGGCTAGGTCTGGCGCATCATGGTGTGGTGAGAGAGCCAGCAAGGTCCAAAGGCCAAGGCAGCAAGTTGAGGGAAGTGTCATGAGTGTTTTGCAACTTGGTTACTTTATGGATTTTCATGAAAATCTCTCATTACACAAACCATAAACATGTGAACCTTGGTCCAATTCTGACTTTTGTGACTTAGAGAATGTTTGTGTGCTGGTTTGGGATGGATTAGAGGCTACATTTGGCTTTGGTTCAAGACTTTGCAAAATTTCCATTTGAAGCATGCCTTGAAAAACAATGATTTTTGCCAACTTTGCCTTGCCATAACTTTTGATCCAAGAAGAGTTTGATCATGTTCTTGTACTTTTTGAAAAGGGAAAGATGAGATCTACAACTTTCATGACCAAAGTTTTTCCATTTGGAGCCTTTTTGGATCAAGAATCAAGACTTGAAAAATGACCTAAAATGATGCATTCTTGAAAAGTCAACTATGCCCAAAAAGTCAACATTTGCAAAAACCCTAAATTCTTGATTTTTATGAACTTCAAATTTCTTCCATGATCAAATAAAGATCATATACACTCAAAATGATGAAGATCACCCATTGGTTGGGTCATTGGGGGCCTCAGATGCCCTGATTTTGCACTGACTTGTCTGAAAAGTCAACTCTTGATCAGATGACCTCCCCATGGAATTTCTTCATGAAAATTGATATGCATACTCCCTATACCATATATAGACCAATGGAAACAAGAATGACCAAAAAAATTGGGGTTATGGCCTCTGAAACCAAAACCCTAATTTTCAGTCAACTGTGCAGTTCAAACTGGCTCTGCATCACCTCAAACCCTAGTTCTTGTGATTCCTCTGCAATTTTGACTTTGAGGAGATGAAATATGATATAAGAACACACATGGGCCACTTTGAATTGATTGGTGGCCTTTGGAGTGCCTCAAGAAGCTTTGGGATTGCTCAGATCACAAACCCTAGGTGCGGATGACTTAGAGACTATCCAGTGAATCAAAAATGAGATGTGAAATGATATGATTGTGTTTATGCATATGAGATGACCATAAGCCATGGTGTGAATGGGTGAGGGAAAATTTGGGGTGTTTACAGCTGCCCCTATTCAAACATGAGTTAGCTGTGCAGGTTGTAAGCGACGGCTTAACAGGCAAACAAGATAACTTGTGGTTGAATACCAAAGACAGTCCAAAATTTGCACTCACAGAATGAAGAAGAAAAGGGATATAGATTGTAAATGAAAAATAAAGTATATTGTAAAGTGTGGGCGACGGAGGACGACCGTCGAGCAGAGGACGACTGCTGGGTAAAGAGCAATGACGGGGACGGCCGACACGCTGGGGAAGGTGAGGAAAATAAAGCAGTGACGGGGACGGCCGACATGCTGGGGATAAAAGGTAAAGCTAAGACGGGGACGGCCGACTAGCTGGGAAAAATAAAATATCATGATGGGGACGGCCATCAAGATAAAGTTGTAAAATTCTCTGGGGGTTAATGAAACATGACGGGGACGGCCATCAAGTTCATAAAGCAAAGTAACCGACGATGGGGACGGCCATCGGGTTAAAAGGAAAAGGGACCACGACGGGGACGGCCATCGGGTTAAAGAATAAATGAAATAAACAGATGATGGGGTACGGCCATCAAAGGTGAAGGACGATCACCTAGCAGGGGACGGCTGCTCTGTTGGGGATAAAAGAAATATGATGGGGACGGCCATCAAAGGTGGAGGACGACCACCTGGCAGGGTACGGCTGCCGAAAATATCAACGATGGGGACGGCCACCGGATAGAAAGGGTCAACGATGGGGACGACCATCGGACGAGCATGATGGAGGACGACCATCAAGAAGTGGAGGACGACCACTCAGCAGGGTACGGCTGCTCTCAAGGTTTATCGCAACACAGGACGAGTGCCGGATAACCAAAATCAACAATGGGGACGGCCATTGGATAAAGTTGATGAAAGACGATCATCAAAAGGTGGAGGACGACCACCTAGCAGGGGACGGCTGCTAAAATCAACGATGGGGACGGCCATCGGATGAGCATGATGGAGGACGACCATCAAGAAGTGGAGGACGACCACTCAGCAGGGTACGGCTGCTCTCAAAGGTATCATAACACAGGACGAGTGTTAGATAGAAAGAAAATCTGTTGGCGATCTACTGGGGATAAAGTAAACACGGACGAGCGTTTACATCCAAGAAACAAAAGGTATAAGTGTTTGGTATTGTGTATAGATTAAAGATGCGGACGAGCATCCTTAAGGCTATGATACGGACGAGTATCAAGTAGAAACAAACTGACACATGTTCAGAGATGATGATACGGACGAGTATCAACTGGTTAACAAGGAACACGGACGAGTGTTGCATCTGAAAGGATTCTTCTGGGGAATAGTAGACACAGACGAGTATCTATATTCAAGAAGACATGAGTGTTTGACACGGTGTATGGATTAAAGATGCGGACGAGCATCCTTAAGACTATGATACGGACGAGTATCATGTAGAAACAAACACTAGACGCAATGTTCTGAGATGATGGTACGGACGAGTACCAACTGGTTAACAAAGAACAAGGACTATTGTCGAATCTGTGGGGATATGAGTGATGATGTATACAAGATACGGACGAGTATCTGTATAAGTGTACCATGAGTAGTGAGTATATATATATAAGTGTTTTAACTGCTGGGGAGAGTGACACGGACGGGTGTCAAAAGGAGAAGAGTGTAATATGAACAAGTATCTGATATACAAAGTCTAGGCGACTGCGCTGGGGATATGACACGGACGAGTGTCAAGAAGGTGTATATGAGTATATGTGAGTGCAAAGAGGATGTCTTTGGCTTTCTGCTGGTGATTTGACACGGACGGGTGCCAGAAAGTATCTGTAATATGGGTGATTTGTTTGTAAAGAGTGTTCAGGCGACTTTACTGGGGAAAGATGACACGGACGGGTGCCAAAAGGTGTATATACTGGTGTTTGTGATTTGAGAGGCAGCTGCTTTTGCTGGGACTCTGGTGGGGACTCTGGGGGAAAGTAATCTGTATTCTGATGAATGGTTACTAATCACAAGCGTTCAATTCACAACATGACTTATGATTATGCTATGTATTTGATTTTTGCCGTAATGCTCCGTATTAGACGGAATGCTACGCTCTGAGGGTATAATATGATGCAAATGCCATGATTATGCAAAGAGGCACCGATCCGGAATTCGGATCCCATTGCGGCGAAGATCTCTGGATGATCTGCTTGAAGTGAACATCCCAGCTGGGGATGAGATCATTGGTAGACCTAATGATGTATCTGCTTGGGGATATAGGTCACTGATAGACATATCCTTATAATACGGGACCCAGCTGGGGTTTGTAGAAGCTTCTGTACTCTGTTGTGACTTCTCCGTGCGTTGCTCTTCTGAATAGAGGCTGGGGCTCTGTGGGGAGATGATTCCCTGATTCCTGCATCCTGCTGAGGAAGAATGGTTGGCACTACAGCTGGGGAATGCTGTCGGTAACTCAGCTGGGGAGAGTAGTGAGAGGCAACCCGGCTGGAGAGAAAGCATCCTGAGTGTTAAGCCTGCTTGTTGATTTGGCAACTTTGCTGGGGAAAGCAATAGGGAGCAACTCAGCTGGGGATAGAGCATCTCGGATGCTGATATCTTTTGTTGATTAGCCAGCTTGCTGAGATGTAACTTGCATGCCCCAAGTTGCGTTCTGGATACCTGCAATCCTGCAAAGATAATGGAACGTACAAAAGGTCCCGAGGTATCCCTTACTGGATTCCGTCATAGGAGTTAAGTACTTTCGAGAATAATCACATTCCCTGTAAGCATGTGTTTTTATGTTTAGAGAAAGGCATCTGTACTTATGCAATTGTATTTTTTAGATATCAGACAACTCTTTGCAAAACATAAATGTAAAAACGAAACATGACCGAAAATCTGATTCTATTAATTCATGTGCCCTGAATTGGCAAGATACAGTCAAGGGAACATATCTCCTGAAATGAAGAGACTGTTACAAATTGAGAAACAAAATGCTGGCAGTGTTGACGACGCTTTGAGGGAGCTTCCTCTTCTGCCATGACTCGTATGACAATGACGTTCTTCTCGTCTTGCTTTCTGGAGAGAGTTGATTCTGATTGAAGCTTGATCCTTTGGAGCTTACCAAGTTGTAGGTGATACAGACGAATTCAGAATGCAGTTGTTCGCTTATTCCCTTATCTTGCATGGATCGCCCTTTCAGGTTTTCAATCCATCGGGATACCCATTTTTGCCTGAGCTGTCCAATGCGGCTTTTCAACTCAGCGGGTGTACATTTTCATTTATTTCCCTTACTTTTGCCCGAGTCTTTTATTCTGTTTTTTGACTCGCCGGGATGCCCTATTTTGCCTGGACTTACATTCTGTTTTTATGTCCAGCGGGTCATTTTACGCGAAGTATTTTTTAACTGCATCTGAATTCACAGGAGATGGGAAATCTTCACCATCCATGGTGCTGAGCATCAGTGCTCCACCAGAGAAAACTTTCTTTACAACAAATGGTCCTTCATAATTTGGAGTCCATTTGCCCCTGTGGTCTGTATGAGGAGGGAGGATTCTTTTCAAAACAAGATCCCCTACTTGGTACTCTCGGTGCCTGACTTTCTGGTCGAAGGCCTTCTTCATTCTCTTCTGATATAACTGCCCGTGGCAGATTGAAGCCAATCTTTTCTCTTCGATCAGACTCAGTTGCTCGAATCGGGACCGAACCCATTCTGCTTCACTCAGTTTAACATCCATTAACACCCGTAATGAGGGTAGTTCAACTTCAACAGGTAGGACTGCTTCCATACCATACACAAGCTGATACGGTGTTGCCCCAGTGGACGTTCTGATTGATGTGCGGTACCCATGCAAGGCAAACGGTAGCATTTCATGCCAGTCTTTGTATGTGATTACCATCTTCTGCACAATCTTCTTGATATTCTTATTTGCCGCCTCAACAGCACCATTCATCTTTGGTCTGTAAGGAGAAGAATTGTGATGTTGGATCTTGAAGTCCCGGCACAGTTCTGCCATCATTTTGTTGTTTAAGTTGGAACCATTATCAGTAATGATTCGCTCAGGAACCCCGTATCGACAGATGATATCTCTCTTCAGAAATCTGGCTACCACTTGCCTGGTAACATTTGCGTAGGAAGCTGCTTCGACCCACTTGGTGAAATAGTCGATGGCAACCAGGATGAATCTGTGGCCATTTGAAGCAGTTGGCTCAATCTTGCCAATCATATCAATGCCCCACATAGCAAAAGGCCAGGGTGAAGACATGATGTTCAAAGGATTGGGAGGTACATGCACTTTGTCTGCGTAGATCTGGCATTTGTGGCATTTTCTGGCGTAAGCACAACAGTCTGCATCCATTGTGATCCAGTAATAGCCTGATCTTAGCAATTTCTTAGCCATGGCATGCCCTCCTGCGTGGGTACCAAAAGATCCTTCGTGCACTTCATGCATCAACAAATCTGCTTCCGTCTTGTCAACACATCTGAGGAGTACCATGTCAAAGTTCCTTTTGTATAAAGACCCATCAGTGTTCAGAAAGAAACTACCAGCAAGCCTTCTCAAAGTCTTCTTATCATTGGAAGATGCCCCGGGTGGGTATGTCTGATCCTCCAAGAAGCACTTAATGTCATGGAACCAAGGCTTGTCATCTTTTACAACATCCGCTGCAAATACATATGCTGGTCTATCAAGTCTAGACACTGAAATCTGGGGTACAAAGTTAGCCGTTTGAACTTTGATCATGGATGAAATGGTAGCAAGAGCATCTGCAAACTGATTCTCGTCCCGAGGGATATACTCAAGCTTGACTGTTGTGAAGAAAGTCAATAACCTCCTTGTATAATCCCTGTAAGGTATCAGATGATCATGGTGTGTGTACCATTTTCCGTTGGTTTGATTGACTACCAAAGCTGAATCTCCGAATACGGTCAATGTTTTGATCCTGAGGTCGATGGCTTCCTCAAGACCCATAATGCAAGCTTCGTATTCAGCTTCGTTGTTAGTGCAGTTGAAAGTGAGTTTTGCCGAGAAAGGCATGTGAACTCCTTTAGGTGTAATGAGTACTGCACCAACACCACGGCCATTCATGTTGACAGCCCCATCAAACATCATAGTCCATTCTTCCTCCGGGTCAGGCCCTTCGGTGTGAATAGGCTCCTCGTGATCTTTTGCTTTAATGAACATGATATCTTCATCAGGGAAGTCAAACCTCATAGGCTGGTAGTCATCAATGGGTTGCTCAGCAAGATATTCAGATAGTACACTGCCTTTGATGGCTTTCTGAGATGTGTACTGTATGTCGTATTCTGTGAGAATCATCTGCCATCTTGCAACCCGTCCGGTAAGAGCTGGCTTCTCGAAAATGTACTTAACTGGATCCATTTTTGAGATTAATAAGGTAGTGTGGGTCAACATATACTGTCTCAGTCGGCGAGCAGCCCACGCTAAAGCACAACAAGTTTTCTCGAGCTGTGAATAACGTTGTTCACAGTCGGTAAACTTTTTGCTTAGGTAGTATATTGCATACTCTTTTCGACCAGACTCGTCATGCTGACCTAGTACACACCCCATTGACTCTTCTAATACTGTCAAGTACATAATCAGAGGTCTTCCTTCAACTGGCGGCATAAGGATTGGAGGTTCTTGTAAATACTCCTTGATCTTGTCAAAAGCTTTCTGGCAATCTTCGTTCCACCTGACCGTTTGTTCCTTCCTTAACAGCTTGAACAAGGGTTCACAGGTTGCCGTGAGGTGAGATATGAACCGGGAAATGTAATTCAATCGGCCTAAGAACCCTCGAACTTCTTTCTCAGTTTTCGGTGCAGGCATCTCTTGAATAGCTTTGACTTTATCTGGGTCAACCTCAATCCCCTTCTCGCTTACAATAAAGCCCAGCAATTTACCGGATCGCACCCCGAATGTGCATTTGTTGGGGTTCAGCTTTAGTTGGTATTTCCTCAGACGCTTAAACAACTTCAGCAGATTCACCAGGTGATCTTCCTCTGTAAGGGACTTGGCGATCATATCATCCACATAACATTCTATTTCCTTGTGGATCATATCATGGAATAATGTCACCATAGCCCGTTGATATGTGGCGCCAGCATTCTTCAGTCCAAATGGCATCACTTTGTAACAGAACGTGCCCCAAGGTGTGATGAAAGTTGTTTTCTCCATGTCTTCAGGTGACATCTTGATCTGATTATATCCTGAAAATCCATCCATGAAGGAGAATACCGAGAACTGAGCCGTGCTATCCACCAATACATCAATGTGAGGTAATGGGAAGTCATCTTTCGGGCTGGCTCTGTTCAGATCCCGGTAGTCAACACACATTCTTACTTTGCCGTCCTTCTTAGGCACAGGTACTATGTTAGCAACCCACGGCGGGTAGCTAGTCACAGCAAGGAACCCGGCGTCCCATTGCTTTTGTACCTCTTCTTTGATTTTCATAGCCATGTCTGGGCGAGTTCGGCGCAGCTTCTGTTTAACTGGTGGACACTCTTCCCTCAAAGGCAGCTTGTGCACAACAATGTCGGTATCCAACCCTGGCATATCTTGATACGACCAAGCAAACACATCAACATACTCCTGGAGCAGATCTATCAGTTGTCTCTTCACTGAGTCTTGCAGGCAGGCCCCGATTTTAACCTCTTTCACGTCTTCGTCTGTACCAAGATTAATCACTTCGATCTCCTCCTGGTGAGGAGTAATAACCTTTTCCTCCTGTCTTAACAACCTGGCTAGCTCTTCAGGAAGCTCATATTCTTCATCAACCCCTTCATCAGCTTGATTGATTGGATTGTCAAAGTCATACGATGTCATAGCCGTGCTGTTGTCGGTGCAGTCTGGAAGGCACTCTCTGCAAGGGTTAAGTTCGTTCATTTTAGTGATTGATTTTAATCTTGCTTTAGAAAAAAGTGAAATGAAGTTATCATTTTGAAAACACCGCCATTTATTTTTTGTACAAAAAAGAAAAATGGCAAAACAGTGAGCATAAAAGAAAAAGACTCGTTTGCAAAAAGATGTCTGATATTTCATTAATTTGATCTTGTTTGCACAAAAGTACAGATGGCCCTGATTACAAAATGAGTCTTGTCATCTTGGGCAAGATGCAAGACTTTGATGCATGCTATAAAAATACAGGAAATAATAATTACTCTGCATGAGTAACTCTTATAATTTCCTGGGAAGACCAGTTCGAGACACTGCTCCCCGGGATCTTTGGACGAATCCAATTCTCTAGATTGCGCTCCTCTTCCAGCTCGTCTTCCAGACAGTTGATAGAATCGGGGGTAAGCATCCCTCCACTGACAAAACCAGGCTCTTCAGCAGCCTTTGCTTGATGTTGAGTTGGTCTGTAACCCAACCCAAACTTGTCTTCTTTTTTCTCCACCGACAGCAGTTTGCCCCAGCCTAGGGCAGTTCCTTCTTCAACAACCTTCCGGGCTTGTTGGTATGATGACATTGGAGTACCAGATACAGCAGATGCTTCATTCACATTCAATGCTTCAAACCCCTGGCTCATTGTTTCATGGATCTCCCCATCCATTTCAATGTACTTGTAAGTAGCCAGATGGCTAACGAAAATGTCCTCTTCCCCACAGATTGTGACAACTTGACCCTCCCACTCAAATTTTAACTTTTGGTGAAGGGTAGACGTTATTGCGCCGGCGGCGTGAATCCAGGGTCTACCCAACAAACAGCTGTAGGCGGGCTGAATGTCCATCACATAAAAGATAGTTTTAAAGGTCTGTGGGCCAATTGTCACTGGCAGCTCAATCTCTCCCAGAACCGATCTCTTAGAACCATCAAAGGCTCTTACTACCAGGTTGCTGGGTCTCAATGCCAATCCATCATATTCAAGCTTCACCAGAGCCTTCTTCGGTAAGACATTCAGGGAAGAACCTGTGTCCACCAGCACATGAGAAAGGACAGCTCCTTTGCATTCCATGGTTATGTGCAAGGCTTTGTTGTGATTGCGGCCATCCGCTGTCAAGTCAGAATTGGTAAACCCTAGCCCATTGCTAGCAGTAACATTTCCAACCACGGTTTCCAATTGGTTGACAGTAATCTCCTCAGGCACGTAAGCTGCGTGCAGGACTTTAAGTAGTGCATTCCGATGGGCTTCGGAGCACATAAGCAGTGAGAGGATGGAGATTTTGGATGGCGTCTGGTGAAGTTGATCCACAATTTTGTAGTCACTCCTTTTGATGATTCGCATAAACTCATCAACTTCCTGATCGAATGGAGTCTTCAGGGTTTCTTTGGCAGCTGAATCTTCCTGCACCGGGCCTTTTCCTTTTGCCTTGGCAGCAGCTTCTGCTTCGGCAGTAGGTTTTTGAACTTGTGAAGCAAAGAGACGTCCGCTTCGAGTGAAGCCTCCGCCTCCCCCCACATTATCTACTTGTGGTGCAGGTGTTGATGTTTCAAGAGTGATTCTTTTTCCTTCGCAGTATACGTCAGAGCCATAGTGCCAAGGGATGGCCCTATTGCTTTCATATGGTACTGGTCCAGGCACCGTGACAGTGACTGGACTGATTGCTGCTGCTGAAGGGACTGTAATTGTTTGTGGATCATAAAAGATTGTAACTGGTGCTCTGGCGGGAGCAACACCTTCTGAATGGTAGGCGGAATTATTCTCAGGATCGTAGAATATGGTAACAGTAGAGACATCTTCATGATTGATTGCTGGTGTTGTAGGAGGTACTGTTGGAAGGACTGTTGTTGTTGTTGATGGAGATTTGAAATGGAATGAAGCTGAAGTTGTAGCAGGAGGAACTGTTGAAAACTGATCATTTGGAAGGATAGGTGAAGTATTTGTTGATGGTGCTGATGAATTGTCGGGAACAATAGTTGCTGCAGTTGTAGGAGGGTCTGAAACCGTTGTTGATGAAGTTGTCGGATTTGTCGGAAATGATGTAGTGATCTGTAGCAAGCCACTCTGAATAAGGCTGTCAATGCCATTCCTCAGGTCTTCACACCCATTCCATGAAATATTGCAGTAGGGACACCCTAGTTCACACCCCGGAAATATTTGGCTTTCACGGAGTTGAGCTTTGATTTCCACCAATGGTGTCCTGATATGATCCACACTAGTTATTAAATAAGACGGTTGGTCTTCTTCAATAGCGTTAATTCGGGGACCACCATGGTTTGGCATTGGGTTTTTATTGACATTGGGCGGAGGTGCAAAATTCAGAGCCTTGGAGTCTACCAAGTCTTGTACCTTCATATGCAGAGCCCTATATTTTTCTGTACTGTGACCAGGTGCGTTCGAATGAAAAGCACACCTAACATTAGAGTCATAGTTTCTTGGTAGACTGTTGGGATCCGGAGGTGCCAACGTTCTTAGCTCAACTAGGTTGAGTTTCAGAAGTTGTGGCAACAAGGCAGCATACGGCATTGGGATCGGGTCGATCACTCTGTTAGCTTGGGATGGCCTCTGTTGGAATGGCCTCTGTTGATTGTTGTTGTTGGAGTTGTTGTTGTTGTAGTTTCTTGGAGGATATTGGTTCTGCTGATACTGGGGTTGTTGTTGGAAGTTTTGTTGCGGAGGTTGATAGACTGGCTGAGGATGAGCTGGAGCAGGGATGGTGACTGCTGCTACTGTCCTTTGAACATATTGGGGCCTACCCCTGTTGGTGTGAATGGCATTGGTCTCGCCAGTTCTTCTCGGGCCTGCAAAAGGCTTTCTCGTACTACTGGACGAGCTTGCACCGTTATCAGAGATCTTACCCATTTTTAACAGGCTTTCAATTCTTTCCCCAGCTATGACAACATCTGCGAAGCTGGTGGAAGAGAAAGCAGCCAACCTGTCAATATACGTTCCCTGGAGAGTGTTCATAAACATGTCTGCCATTTCTCTCTCAGACATTGGTGGTTGAACGGCAGCAGCCAGTTGCCTCCATCTTTGAGCATATTCTCTGAAGCTTTCCCTTGACGACTGTGACATTCCCATTAGGAGAGTCCTGTTGGGTGCCATATCTAGATTATACTGATACTGTCTGATGAAGGCTTCTGCCAGGTCCTTCCAGCATCTTATAGTTGCTCTTGTCAGATGGGAATACCATTCCCTAGAAGCTCCAGTCAAGCTATCTTCGAAGTAGAACATCCAAAGTTTCTCATCCATTGTATAGGCTTTCAGCCTTCCCAGAAATGATTGCAAATGAGTCTGGGGGCATGAAGTCCCATTATACTTTTCGAAACAAGGAGGCTTGAACTTATGGGGGATCCTGACCCCTTCTACAAAACCCATGTCCATGACGTCGAACCCCAAAGAATTTTGAGATTCTAAGGACCTCAACTTCTCAGCTATCTCTTCCAATCGTCTATCATAAGTTTCCTCTCCAGCACCCATTACTGTAAATTGGTCCTCCTGAGGATCTTCTTGAAGTACCCTGGCTGCAGTAGCTGTTCCTTGAATGTTTGCAGGAATATTAATCTCAGGATGGAGATGTGGACCAAACACAGGGGGGTTAACATGTGGTTGCACCCTTTCATTGTTACTTGTGCCAGCAGTCCCCACATGGGGCTCCTCTTGATTCCTCCCTTCTACCAAAGTTCTGAGCCTCTCCTGGCTTTGAGCTAAGTTGTTCATCACTTCCATGAATTGTGTTATCTGGGTTCTCATCTCCAACCTTTCGTTGGCCATCTGGTTTCTGACCTCCGTAAGGTCTTGTTGCATCTGATCCATCTGAATTCCCGGAAGGTTGTTTCTAGTTGGGTACCTGTGAGGCCTGTTGAGAGGAAATACCCGGCGGCGAGCAATAATTCCTGAGATTCACAACAGAGGTTAGCAACAACAAAAAAACCTACAAAACAAACAAAATGGTTAGCATGCAATGCAATTATGCTTATTTGCTCTCAAGGTATCCGGTTTGGCCTTCAGTTTTGACCCTTCCAGACCCTTGAAGATGCTGCTGTTGAAGTTGCTTTTGATGTGAACCCAGATAGAAACCAACACAGATATATTACAAAAGTGAAATAATACAATTTGTTCAAGTTACAACACAAGCCCTCAAAGGGTCAAAATACATCACAAAAAAAAGCAAAAGTACATAAAAAGGAACAACAACAAGCAAATGATCAAACTCCAAGGCCAAACTCATCCTCACGAACTTCCTTAAGAAGTGCTTCGGTCACAGGATCAGCCGGACGCTCCGTGAGATTCCTGATGAGAAGGTTTCTTGTTGCAACAACCGCAGTCAACTTCTTGTTCTGACTTTGGTCCTTAGACCTCTTCACTCCAGCTCTGATTTCTAGCTCTGATATTTCCTTCTGGGCTGCTGCCAGGGCTTTTTCCATCTGTCCCATCTTGTCTTGAACTCTTTTGTCTTCTAGAGTACGGGCCTCAGTGATCCGGACCCACCTGGCCTGACTCTCTTTCAAATACAAGTATGTTCTTGCTCTCTGAAACTGGGCTTCTTTACAAGCATTCTTCAGAATCTGTTCACCAGCTTTGGATTTGTTGATATAATCTCCAGACTTCTCAATCTTGGTCAAGTGTTCCACCCTCAACTTCTCCAATCTCTCAATCTCCCTCACACCTTCACTCCTCTCTCTGAGGGTCTTCTGCAAGGCTTGGGTTAACTTCTCATTTCTTTCCTTCAAGCTCTCAAACTCCTCCAAACTGATAGTGGCAGGGGGTGGTGCTGAAGATGACTCAGGCATGTCTTCTATGGTAAAGGGCATTCCAGAGAATTGGGCCCTAGCATGGGACCACTCATAATATTGGACTGATGCCACATTATTGCACCTCCCCAGAATGGTGATTCCCTTGGTTTGAACATGATCCCAGGCCCAAGCAGCCTGCCTAACAGTTGCCAGACTAACCTTGTTCTCACAGTAGAGGGTCTCAACCAAATCCTGTACCCTAGGAGTGTGAACCAGTGCATAGCCCAATTGCCTCTTGAACAGCAGAGGGTTGTAGTTGATACTTCCCTTAACTCCTATCAAAGGCACATTGGGAAAGTGCCCACAGCTGGTGATCATATCTCTGCCCTTGGTGCTCTGAGTACACCATCTGATATCTGCTGAAGTGAGAGTAGTGAGCCTCTTAGCCCAGTTGCTTTGCTGATGAGGATTTAGAAATGCATCTGTCCTGGGTAGATGCCTGAGAAGCCAAGCATGGAATAATGGAGCACAAATCCTCACTAATCTTCCCCTCTGCTTCTCATTTCTCTGATGGACTGAGTAATAGAGATCACCCAGTAAAGTTGGCACTGGGTTCTTCAGGATGAACAAATGGATTGCATTTTTGCTAATGAATCGAGGCTCATCTGCAAACAATACAATTCCATATACACTCAAGGCCAATAGAGCACAAACAGCTTTCCACTCCCCCGAGGAGGCCTTCAGACTAGCTTGAGAAATCAGGAAGTCCAGATGAAATCCAGGGATCCCAGCTTTAGAGGTCATATGCTGCTCAATTAGGACAGGCTCCAAATGTAAAGCTCTTGCTACCTCTCCATTGGTAGGAAAGACCATTTCAGGGTTGAATGGGATTTCTCTTTTGATGGGCAGACCAGTCAATGATGAGTATTCTTCCAGAAGAGGCCCCAACTGAAAGTCTTGAAAGGTGAAACATCTCAATGGGGGGTCATAAAACTGAATACAAGTGTGGATGAGGCTCCTCTGTGAAGGGTCCAGATCCATAACCATGTCCAGTATATCTCCATAACTCTCCCTGAACAAGGGTATGTGATCTGGAGTGATCAGGGTTTGGATCCTCCTGATGTCTGATAAGTCTGGTTGGAAGAAATGATAAGTGATGTTGCTTTTCTTTGGAGCCATGATGCTGAGGACTGGGTAGGATAAGTGCTGATGAAGATGCTGAGGAGTGGGCCACTGGCTGGCTAGTGCTAGTAACTGAAGTATATGGCTGACAGGCTGAAGCAAGTGCTGGTGGAGATAGGTCAAAACTGCAGATGGGGTCAAAACCAAAACCAAAGATGAAGGTGGATACCCTGAAACACAAATAAGCAAATGTTAATATGATGCAATGAGTATGTATGCAAATGAAATGCAAGGGTTTGTGACTGAGCCGGATCTGATTAACTGCCTTGGTATAGATCCATGTGTGTTCAAGAAATCCAGGTGGAGGTCTATAAATCCAGTAACCAGGGTGGGGGACTCAAATAAAGAGCCACATGTCCAGGGTTTTAGAATCACAAGAACTATCCAACATGGAGCATTCTTAACAAAGTCAAAGTAACAGGGTATTCTGAGGTCAAGGTACCTGCAAACCTGTAAACAGCCCAACCCCCTCACAGGTGGTGATCTAGAACAAGGATCCTCAGACTTGGATCAGTTATGAGAAGTGTAAACACTTCTAACCCGGAGGTACAGTGTTTACAATAACCATAACAATTCCTCCTCTAATTCACCTCAGTTTCTGAAGGTCAGTACTAAAAGGTCATCCAGACTTAGCAGGCTTCCCAGATAGCCCTAGCATTGCAGGAAATCTGCAACACAGAGTTCTCAAGAAGAAACCCATATCTGAACCGTGTTTCATATTCCCGCACCAGACCGAGATGGAATGGGAAAGAATATGATTCACTCTAGCCTAGGTGTCACTCAGGTCCCAGGTATAGGACCTTAACTCTCAATGAAACATCCACCCACCAAGACAAGAAACCAGATCCAGCCAGCAACAATGACAGTATGATATATAAATGCAGTAAAGAAAGCAGTAAAGTAACTGTACATAAAGCAATAAACAAAAATAAATACAAGCACAAACAAGCACATAACACCCCAGTAAACACAAATCAATCAAGCGCTAGGAGGAACCCACAAAAAGAACCAGAAGCCCTGGTTGCAGTATAAGGATCCCCAGCAGAGTCGCCAAGCTGTCGCTCCCGACAAATGAAAATGGATCATATGAAGGTACAGACGCGAACGGTCGGCGAGAGGGACAATGAGAACACACAGCCGTGAACTCACTGGAGATGAATAGAGTCGCCAGCTAGGCATTTTTATCCCGGAGGAAAGGCAATGCTGCATAGACCTAGAAAAAGATGGATAAGACGGTTGCGAACCAGAGAGACTGAGAAAGGGGGTTGGTTACAACCTGGGAAGGTATTAGCACCCAGATTGTCCGTCGTACTCGACGGGATCCACGCTTAAAAGATTTGTGTTTTAAAGGGGTAGTGTCAATGCAATCTGTGTATGAAAAAGCTGGAAGAGATGTACAGGTGTCAGTGTAAAAGAGAGTGAAGTGAAGTATGAAAGTGTCAGTGTAGGAACAAAGATGAGATGCTCATGATAATGAGGCTAAAGAATGAAGCTGGAAAGAGGGGGAATGTACAGAGACTTTTGTTCGATAACTGTTAAGTTATGCCTACGTATCCTCTCGTGCAATGAGGAAGTCAGAACACCGTAGTTCGACCCAAAGAGACTGAAAGATGAATTGACTTGTGAACTGCTTACATGTCTATGCTCAAGTGTATGACCTGTCTGGCTCAGGTGCAAACTGTCTTGCATTAGACGGAAGAAGCAAGTTCTCGTTTGTGAGTGAATGAGATGAGAAAAGAATCCCGGAGGAGACGATTATTGTTTGTTTTTGAGTTTTCAGTCTTTTATTGCTTTTGAGAATTTGTCATAGGATAATGAGCTTAAGTCTAAACCAATGGATTTAGTAAACTCATCACATCTTCCCTCTGATTAGGGGTAATGAGAGTACCTTAAGTGTGAAGTCAGATTCTCACACTTAATCACCTTTGGTGTAGGATTAAGGTCATTAACCTACTTGTGATTATTTAGATGTTTTTGTGATTTTGTTTAGTGTTGAGTAATGAGGTTAAGCCATAATCAGGGATTAAACAGACTCATTACACCATCCTAAAAGAAGGATAATAGATGAGAATGTTTAAGCTGAGGAAAACTCCTCAACTTAATCCATGATTAGGGATTAAACTCATGACAAAAAAAACCTTTGATTAAGTGGATTTTATTTAATGATATGATGATGAAATGATTTTTATTGTTTGTAAGACAACTTGAGGGGGACTTGTCCATTAACACTAGGGTTAGTCCTTCTTAACCACTGAAGGAAGAATTAGAACCCTAATGCAAGGCCCAAGTTACAAGTGTGATGTCTTGATAGCTATTAAGTGAATTGGTTAAGAGATTTAAACACATTAAGGGTTTAACACTTAGGATTAAAGTTATACACTCCATCCTAATAGAAGGATGCAGGCATAAGCTTAATCACAAAGCCTTAAAGCCTTTAGGGTTTAGTCCCTGATTATGAGATGAGAAGAGAAAACTCAAAGAGACACAAAGGTAAAACTAAGAGGGGAGACTAATCAAAACCCTAATTCATTATCATGCTTGGTTGTTCCTAAGGTTTGTGAGGTTTGCAAGAGAAGTCTTCAAAGGAACCACCAGGAAGCAGATGAACAGGATCAAGAGAAGCAAAGTGACTTGCTTCATTCAAGAAGTCAAGTCACTTGAAGGAAGAAAGTGGGAGGAAGAAGGATGAGCAAGCTCAAACTCAAACACATGTAAGAATGCAGCAATGGATGCAAGAGAGATGAGAAGAGAAGTTATGAGAAGTGAAGGCAAATTCACTTCTCAAGTTTACTTACCACCTGAAATGTTAGAAAGAAAATGCAATGCAATGCTAAATGAAATGAAATGGTATGAGGCTAAGCAAAACCAGAAGCATGTTGATGATGATTATGATGTTATGAGGTGCTGCAAACATGAGACAAGGCATGGAGATGTTCATACAAGATCATGGATGCAAATGATGCAAGCTAAGGAGCATGAACAAGCATGAAAAGTTATGAAGCATACAAGGCAAATGACATGGCAAATATGAGATGCAATGATCAAACATGCTTTCTATATGTCTTAAGATGTCAAATGGATCACAAGAATGCACAAAATGCAAAGACAAGTCATGTTATGCAAAGAAATGCAAGAAGGATGCAAATGGAAGCCCAAATTAGGGTTCATGGATCAAACATCAAACAAAAGTCCAAAACAGAAATAAAACCCTAAGATAAAAATGGAAAATGGCACTCAAAGAAACCCTAAACCTATAATGAAACACTGCCCAAAGGGGAACTCTCAACTCCTAACCAATCTCAAGATATGAATTTTACAAGTTATTAGGGTTTTTTAGGGTTCTTAGCAAAAGAAATGCCAAACAATTAGAAAATGCAAGATCAAATCAAGGTCATTTTACCCTAGAAACTACATGCCAAATAGAAAACAATGCAAGAAGAATCAATGTCTCAACCTTCTCCAATAGGCAGAAATGAATTTTTAAACTTATGATCAAATTAATGCATAAAAAATGATTTAATTCAATGAAAAATTCTTAAAATGCATCAAGATCAAAAAAGAAATTTGGTTTGAAGGTTGGACAATGTTTCTAAATGTCTTAGAACATTTCATGAATTTTTTGGTGATTTTTAAATACCTAAAAGTATTTTTAATAAATTAATTCTCATTAATCAATTAAAAATAAACTTTTAAACATTTAAAAATACTTTTTTAATGATAAAAAATAAAATAAAAATATTTTTGTGTCATAAAAATTAATAAAACCTTAAGGGAAAAGTTTCATAATTTTTATGAATTTTTTGCTATTTTAAAATAATTATGCAATTTAAATGAAAGAAAAATGAATAAAATTAAATAAAATAAAAAGTAAACAGGATGGATGGATGAGATTGGCTCTGAGTTTGAATTCATTGACTGCGCGCGTGATCTTGTGGCCAGGATTGACTCTGATTAAATTATTTAATTATGGATTAATTAAGTTAACACGTGGATTAGGGCATAAGTAAGCTGATCTGGGCCATCCAAAAGAGAGGGAAGTCAACTGGTCAATGGCTATCTACGGCTCACATTCAAACTGAAATTAATTGCGCAATTAGGGCACAAATTACTTTCAGGTGGCCGGAGAGGACTTCCGGTCGTCTTCTCCGGCCAGCTCTCACCTGAAAAATCTCCAAACCTCTCAAAACGTACCAAAAATGAAAACTAAGAACATGGAAATGATCCTCATCCTCTCACGAATCAAACCCCTCTCTCAAAACAAATTTATATTTCCTAAATCAACTGAATCGAAGAGAATAAGTTCTAGGTCACGCAAGCTTCAGAAACAAATTAAATGCTCAAATCACAACCATTTTCAAAACCAATGGTACCAGAATGATCAGTGAAACAAATAGAACAAGTTTGTAACAAGAAAAATCATTTTTGGAAAAATAATTTTCAGGCTACCTGAGATTTGAAGCTCTCCACTTGAGGACTTTCTGGCTTTTTCTTTAAGTGCAAACCACTCCTTAGGACCCCTTGATGATGTTTGAATGCCTTAGAACAATTTATGTAGGCTGGTTGATGAGTTTCGAAAGCTCCTGCTTCAAGCTCAGTCAACAATGGCTATGGTGATTCTGGCTGATTCAGGCCATTGTGAATGATGGTTTGTGGTCTAGATGATGTATGGAAAAGCTTTGCAAGGTTTGTTTGGCTGTTTGTAAGCTAGGATGAGAGTTTCGAATGAAACTGCAAAATGGAGTGAGAAATGGCAGTGAGTTATTCTGGCTGTTTCAGGCTTATGCTTTGGGTGGTTTGAGGTCTATGAAGTGTGTTGAGTTGGATGATCAAGAAAGTTTGAGTGTTTGCAGGCTGTATAGAGGAATTCGAAGGCTTATGCAATGTGGAAGGTTTTTGTGAATGTGTGTAGTGTGATGGTTTCAGCCTTGCTTCTTGTTATGGCTAGCTTGCAAATTGATAACATAAACAAATCTGATTGGCTGGATGATGTGACTTGTGCTTTTGTGATTGGTAAGTTTGCTTTTGCCAAAAGTCAAAAATCTTGTAAGAGAAGCATGGGCTTGATACTAGCTTGGTACAAGGCTAGGTCTGGCGCATCATGGTGTGGTGAGAGAGCCAGCAAGGTCCAAAGGCCAAGGCAGCAAGTTGAGGGAAGTGTCATGAGTGTTTTGCAACTTGGTTACTTTATGGATTTTCATGAAAATCTCTCATTACACAAACCATAAACATGTGAACCTTGGTCCAATTCTGACTTTTGTGACTTAGAGAATGTTTGTGTGCTGGTTTGGGATGGATTAGAGGCTACATTTGGCTTTGGTTCAAGACTTTGCAAAATTTCCATTTGAAGCATGCCTTGAAAAACAATGATTTTTGCCAACTTTGCCTTGCCATAACTTTTGATCCAAGAAGAGTTTGATCATGTTCTTGTACTTTTTGAAAAGGGAAAGATGAGATCTACAACTTTCATGACCAAAGTTTTTCCATTTGGAGCCTTTTTGGATCAAGAATCAAGGCTTGAAAAATGACCTAAAATGATGCATTCTTGAAAAGTCAACTATGCCCAAAAAGTCAACATTTGCAAAAACCCTAAATTCTTGATTTTTATGAACTTCAAATTTCTTCCATGATCAAATAAAGATCATATACACTCAAAATGATGAAGATCACCCATTGGTTGGGTCATTGGGGGCCTCAGATGCCCTGATTTTGCACTGACTTGTCTGAAAAGTCAACTCTTGATCAGATGACCTCCCCATGGAATTTCTTCATGAAAATTGATATGCATACTCCCTATACCATATATAGACCAATGGAAACAAGAATGACCAAAAAAATTGGGGTTATGGCCTCTGAAACCAAAACCCTAATTTTCAGTCAACTGTGCAGTTCAAACTGGCTCTGCATCACCTCAAACCCTAGTTCTTGTGATTCCTCTGCAATTTTGACTTTGAGGAGATGAAATATGATATAAGAACACACATGGGCCACTTTGAATTGATTGGTGGCCTTTGGAGTGCCTCAAGAAGCTTTGGGATTGCTCAGATCACAAACCCTAGGTGCGGATGACTTAGAGACTATCCAGTGAATCAAAAATGAGATGTGAAATGATATGATTGTGTTTATGCATATGAGATGACCATAAGCCATGGTGTGAATGGGTGAGGGCAAATTTGGGGTGTTTACAGCTGCCCCTATTCAAACATGAGTTAGCTGTGCAGGTTGTAAGCGACGGCTTAACAGGCAAACAAGATAACTTGTGGTTGAATACCAAAGACAGTCCAAAATTTGCACTCACAGAATGAAGAAGAAAAGGGATATAGATTGTAAATGAAAAATAAAGTATATTGTAAAGTGTGGGCGACGGAGGACGACCGTCGAGCAGAGGACGACTGCTGGGTAAAGAGCAATGACGGGGACGGCCGACACGCTGGGGAAGGTGAGGAAAATAAAGCAGTGACGGGGACGGCCGACATGCTGGGGATAAAAGGTAAAGCTAAGACGGGGACGGCCGACTAGCTGGGAAAAATAAAATATCATGATGGGGACGGCCATCAAGATAAAGTTGTAAAATTCTCTGGGGGTTAATGAAACATGACGGGGACGGCCATCAAGTTCATAAAGCAAAGTAACCGACGATGGGGACGGCCATCGGGTTAAAAGGAAAAGGGACCACGACGGGGACGGCCATCGGGTTAAAGAATAAATGAAATAAACAGATGATGGGGTACGGCCATCAAAGGTGAAGGACGATCACCTAGCAGGGGACGGCTGCTCTGTTGGGGATAAAAGAAATATGATGGGGACGGCCATCAAAGGTGGAGGACGACCACCTGGCAGGGTACGGCTGCCGAAAATATCAACGATGGGGACGGCCACCGGATAGAAAGGGTCAACGATGGGGACGACCATCGGACGAGCATGATGGAGGACGACCATCAAGAAGTGGAGGACGACCACTCAGCAGGGTACGGCTGCTCTCAAGGTTTATCGCAACACAGGACGAGTGCCGGATAACCAAAATCAACAATGGGGACAGCCATTGGATAAAGTTGATGAAAGACGATCATCAAAAGGTGGAGGACGACCACCTAGCAGGGGACGGCTGCTAAAATCAACGATGGGGACGGCCATCGGATGAGCATGATGGAGGACGACCATCAAGAAGTGGAGGACGACCACTCAGCAGGGTACGGCTGCTCTCAAAGGTATCATAACACAGGACGAGTGTTAGATAGAAAGAAAATCTGTTGGCGATCTACTGGGGATAAAGTAAACACGGACGAGCGTTTACATCCAAGAAACAAAAGGTATAAGTGTTTGGTATTGTGTATAGATTAAAGATGCGGACGAGCATCCTTAAGGCTATGATACGGACGAGTATCAAGTAGAAACAAACTGACACATGTTCAGAGATGATGATACGGACGAGTATCAACTGGTTAACAAGGAACACGGACGAGTGTTGCATCTGAAAGGATTCTTCTGGGGAATAGTAGACACAGACGAGTATCTATATTCAAGAAGACATGAGTGTTTGACACGGTGTATGGATTAAAGATGCGGACGAGCATCCTTAAGACTATGATACGGACGAGTATCATGTAGAAACAAACACTAGACGCAATGTTCTGAGATGATGGTACGGACGAGTACCAACTGGTTAACAAAGAACAAGGACTATTGTCGAATCTGTGGGGATATGAGTGATGATGTATACAAGATACGGACGAGTATCTGTATAAGTGTACTATGAGCAGTGAGTATATATATATAAGTGTTTTAACTGCTGGGGAGAGTGACACGGACGGGTGTCAAAAGGAGAAGAGTGTAATATGAACAAGTATCTGATATACAAAGTCTAGGCGACTGCGCTGGGGATATGACACGGACGAGTGTCAAGAAGGTGTATATGAGTATATGTGAGTGCAAAGAGGATGTCTTTGGCTTTCTGCTGGTGATTTGACACGGACGGGTGCCAGAAAGTATCTGTAATATGGGTGATTTGTTTGTAAAGAGTGTTCAGGCGACTTTACTGGGGAAAGATGACATGGACGGGTGCCAAAAGGTGTATATACTGGTGTTTGTGATTTGAGAGGCAGCTGCTTTTGCTGGGACTCTGGTGGGGACTCTGGGGGAAAGTAATCTGTATTCTGATGAATGGTTACTAATCACAAGCGTTCAATTCACAACATGACTTATGATTATGCTATGTATTTGATTTTTGCCGTAATGCTCCGTATTAGACGGAATGCTACGCTCTGAGGGTATAATATGATGCAAATGCCATGATTATGCAAAGAGGCACCGATCCGGAATTCGGATCCCATTGCGGCGAAGATCTCTGGATGATCTGCTTGAAGTGAACATCCCAGCTGGGGATGAGATCATTGGTAGACCTAATGATGTATCTGCTTGGGGATATAGGTCACTGATAGACATATCCTTATAATACGGGACCCAGCTGGGGTTTGTAGAAGCTTCTGTACTCTGTTGTGACTTCTCCGTGCGTTGCTCTTCTGAATAGAGGCTGGGGCTCTGTGGGGAGATGATTCCCTGATTCCTGCATCCTGCTGAGGAAGAATGGTTGGCACTACAGCTGGGGAATGCTGTCGGTAACTCAGCTGGGGAGAGTAGTGAGAGGCAACCCGGCTGGAGAGAAAGCATCCTGAGTGTTAAGCCTGCTTGTTGATTTGGCAACTTTGCTGGGGAAAGCAATAGGGAGCAACTCAGCTGGGGATAGAGCATCTCGGATGCTGATATCTTTTGTTGATTAGCCAGCTTGCTGAGATGTAACTTGCATGCCCCAAGTTGCGTTCTGGATACCTGCAATCCTGCAAAGATAATGGAACGTACAAAAGGTCCCGAGGTATCCCTTACTGGATTCCGTCATAGGAGTTAAGTACTTTCGAGAATAATCACATTCCCTGTAAGCATGTGTTTTTATGTTTAGAGAAAGGCATCTGTACTTATGCAATTGTATTTTTTAGATATCAGACAACTCTTTGCAAAACATAAATGTAAAAATGAAACATGACCGAAAATCTGATTCTATTAATTCATGTGCCCTGAATTGGCAAGATACAGTCAAGGGAACATATCTCCTGAAATGAAGAGACTGTTACAAATTGAGAAACAAAATGCTGGCAGTGTTGACGACGCTTTGAGGGAGCTTCCTCTTCTGCCATGACTCGTATGACAATGACGTTCTTCTCGTCTTGCTTTCTGGAGAGAGTTGATTCTGATTGAAGCTTGATCCTTTGGAGCTTACCAAGTTGTAGGTGATACAGACGAATTCAGAATGCAGTTGTTCGCTTATTCCCTTATCTTGCATGGATCGCCCTTTCGGGTTTTCAATCCATCGGGATACCCATTTTTGCCTGAGCTGTCCAATGCGGCTTTTCAACTCAGCGGGTGTACATTTTCATTTATTTCCCTTACTTTTGCCCGAGTCTTTTATTCTGTTTTTTGACTCGCCGGGATGCCCTATTTTGCCTGGACTTACATTCTGTTTTTATGTCCAGCGGGTCATTTTACGCGAAGTATTTTTTAACTGCATCTGAATTCACAGGAGATGGGAAATCTTCACCATCCATGGTGCTGAGCATCAGTGCTCCACCAGAGAAAACTTTCTTTACAACAAATGGTCCTTCATAATTTGGAGTCCATTTGCCCCTGTGGTCTGTATGAGGAGGGAGGATTCTTTTCAAAACAAGATCCCCTACTTGGTACTCTCGGTGCCTGACTTTCTGGTCGAAGGCCTTCTTCATTCTCTTCTGATATAACTGCCCGTGGCAGATTGCAGCCAATCTTTTCTCTTCGATCAGACTCAGTTGCTCGAATCGGGACCGAACCCATTCTGCTTCACTCAGTTTAACATCCATTAACACCCGTAATGAGGGTAGTTCAACTTCAACAGGTAGGACTGCTTCCATACCATACACAAGCTGATACGGTGTTGCCCCAGTGGACGTTCTGATTGATGTGCGGTACCCATGCAAGGCAAACGGTAGCATTTCATGCCAGTCTTTGTATGTGATTACCATCTTCTGCACAATCTTCTTGATATTCTTATTTGCCGCCTCAACAGCACCATTCATCTTTGGTCTGTAAGGAGAAGAATTGTGATGTTGGATCTTGAAGTCCCGGCACAGTTCTGCCATCATTTTGTTGTTTAAGTTGGAACCATTATCAGTAATGATTCGCTCAGGAACCCCGTATCGACAGATGATATCTCTCTTCAGAAATCTGGCTACCACTTGCCTGGTAACATTTGCGTAGGAAGCTGCTTCGACCCACTTGGTGAAATAGTCGATGGCAACCAGGATGAATCTGTGGCCATTTGAAGCAGTTGGCTCAATCTTGCCAATCATATCAATGCCCCACATAGCAAAAGGCCAGGGTGAAGACATGATGTTCAAAGGATTGGGAGGTACATGCACTTTGTCTGCGTAGATCTGGCATTTGTGGCATTTTCTGGCGTAAGCACAACAGTCTGCATCCATTGTGATCCAGTAATAGCCTGATCTTAGCAATTTCTTAGCCATGGCATGCCCTCCTGCGTGGGTACCAAAAGATCCTTCGTGCACTTCATGCATCAACAAATCTGCTTCCGTCTTGTCAACACATCTGAGGAGTACCATGTCAAAGTTCCTTTTGTATAAAGACCCATCAGTGTTCAGAAAGAAACTACCAGCAAGCCTTCTCAAAGTCTTCTTATCATTGGAAGATGCCCCGGGTGGGTATGTCTGATCCTCCAAGAAGCACTTAATGTCATGGAACCAAGGCTTGTCATCTTTTACAACATCCGCTGCAAATACATATGCTGGTCTATCAAGTCTAGACACTGAAATCTGGGGTACAAAGTTAGCCGTTTGAACTTTGATCATGGATGAAATGGTAGCAAGAGCATCTGCAAACTGATTCTCGTCCCGAGGGATATACTCAAGCTTGACTGTTGTGAAGAAAGTCAATAACCTCCTTGTATAATCCCTGTAAGGTATCAGATGATCATGGTGTGTGTACCATTTTCCGTTGGTTTGATTGACTACCAAAGCTGAATCTCCGAATACGGTCAATGTTTTGATCCTGAGGTCGATGGCTTCCTCAAGACCCATAATGCAAGCTTCGTATTCAGCTTCGTTGTTAGTGCAGTTGAAAGTGAGTTTTGCCGAGAAAGGCATGTGAACTCCTTTAGGTGTAATGAGTACTGCACCAACACCACGGCCATTCATGTTGACAGCCCCATCAAACATCATAGTCCATTCTTCCTCCGGGTCAGGCCCTTCGGTGTGAATAGGCTCCTCGTGATCTTTTGCTTTAATAAACATGATATCTTCATCAGGGAAGTCAAACCTCATAGGCTGGTAGTCATCAATGGGTTGCTCAGCAAGATATTCAGATAGTACACTGCCTTTGATGGCTTTCTGAGATGTGTACTGTATGTCGTATTCTGTGAGAATCATCTGCCATCTTGCAACCCGTCCGGTAAGAGCTGGCTTCTCGAAAATGTACTTAACTGGATCCATTTTTGAGATTAATAAGGTAGTGTGGGTCAACATATACTGTCTCAGTCGGCGAGCAGCCCACGCTAAAGCACAACAAGTTTTCTCGAGCAGTGAATAACGTTGTTCACAGTCGGTAAACTTTTTGCTTAGGTAGTATATTGCATACTCTTTTCGACCAGACTCGTCATGCTGACCTAGTACACACCCCATTGACTCTTCTAATACTGTCAAGTACATAATCAGAGGTCTTCCTTCAACTGGCGGCATAAGGATTGGAGGTTCTTGTAAATACTCCTTGATCTTGTCAAAAGCTTTCTGGCAATCTTCGTTCCACCTGACCGTTTGTTCCTTCCTTAACAGCTTGAACAAGGGTTCACAGGTTGCCGTGAGGTGAGATATGAACCGGGAAATGTAATTCAATCGGCCTAAGAACCCTCGAACTTCTTTCTCAGTTTTCGGTGCAGGCATCTCTTGAATAGCTTTGACTTTATCTGGGTCAACCTCAATCCCCTTCTCGCTTACAATAAAGCCCAGCAATTTACCGGATCGCACCCCGAATGTGCATTTGTTGGGGTTCAGCTTTAGTTGGTATTTCCTCAGACGCTTAAACAACTTCAGCAGATTCACCAGGTGATCTTCCTCTGTAAGGGACTTGGCGATCATATCATCCACATAACATTCTATTTCCTTGTGGATCATATCATGGAATAATGTCACCATAGCCCGTTGATATGTGGCGCCAGCATTCTTCAGTCCAAATGGCATCTCTTTGTAACAGAACGTGCCCCAAGGTGTGATGAAAGTTGTTTTCTCCATGTCTTCAGGTGACATCTTGATCTGATTATATCCTGAAAATCCATCCATGAAGGAGAATACCGAGAACTGAGCCGTGTTATCCACCAATACATCAATGTGAGGTAATGGGAAGTCATCTTTCGGGCTGGCTCTGTTCAGATCCCGGTAGTCAACACACATTCTTACTTTGCCGTCCTTCTTAGGCACAGGTACTATGTTAGCAACCCACGGCGGGTAGCTAGTCACAGCAAGGAACCCGGCGTCCCATTGCTTTTGTACCTCTTCTTTGATTTTCATAGCCATGTCTGGGCGAGTTCGGCGCAGCTTCTGTTTAACTGGTGGACACTCTTCCCTCAAAGGCAGCTTGTGCACAACAATGTCGGTATCCAACCCTGGCATATCTTGATACGACCAAGCAAACACATCAACATACTCCTGGAGCAGATCTATCAGTTGTCTCTTCACTGAGTCTTGCAGGCAGGCCCCGATTTTAACCTTTTTCACGTCTTCGTCTGTACCAAGATTAATCACTTCGATCTCCTCCTGGTGAGGAGTAATAACCTTTTCCTCCTGTCTTAACAACCTGGCTAGCTCTTCAGGAAGCTCATATTCTTCATCAACCCCTTCATCAGCTTGATTGATTGGATTGTCAAAGTCATACGATGTCATAGCCGTGCTGTTGTCGGTGCAGTCTGGAAGGCACTCTCTGCAAGGGTTAAGTTCGTTCATTTTAGTGATTGATTTTAATCTTGCTTTAGAAAAAAGTGAAATGAAGTTATCATTTTGAAAACACCGCCATTTATTTTTTGTACAAAAAAGAAAAATGGCAAAACAGTGAGCATAAAAGAAAAAGACTCGTTTGCAAAAAGATGTCTGATATTTCATTAATTTGATCTTGTTTGCACAAAAGTACAGATGGCCCTGATTACAAAATGAGTCTTGTCATCTTGGGCAAGATGCAAGACTTTGATGCATGCTATAAAAATACAGGAAATAATAATTACTCTGCATGAGTAACTCTTATAATTTCCTGGGAAGACCAGTTCGAGACACTGCTCCCCGGGATCTTTGGACGAATCCAATTCTCCAGATTGCGCTCCTCTTCCAGCTCGTCTTCCAGACAGTTGATAGCATCGGGGGTAAGCATCCCTCCACTGACAAAACCAGGCTCTTCAGCAGCCTTTGCTTGATGTTGAGTTGGTCTGTAACCCAACCCAAACTTGTCTTCTTTTTTCTCCACCGACAGCAGTTTGCCCCAGCCTAGGGCAGTTCCTTCTTCAACAACCTTCCGGGCTTGTTGGTATGATGACATTGGAGTACCAGATACAGCAGATGCTTCATTCACATTCAATGCTTCAAACCCCTGGCTCATTGTTTCATGGATCTCCCCATCCATTTCAATGTACTTGTAAGTAGCCAGATGGCTAACGAAAATATCCTCTTCCCCACAGATTGTGACAACTTGACCCTCCCACTCAAATTTTAACTTTTGGTGAAGGGTAGACGTTATTGCGCCGGCGGCGTGAATCCAGGGTCTACCCAACAAACAGCTGTAGGCGGGCTGAATGTCCATCACATAAAAGATAGTTTTAAAGGTCTGTGGGCCAATTGTCACTGGCAGCTCAATCTCTCCCAGAACCGATCTCTTAGAACCATCAAAGGCTCTTACTACCAGGTTGCTGGGTCTCAATGCCAATCCATCATATTCAAGCTTCACCAGAGCCTTCTTCGGTAAGACATTCAGGGAAGAACCTGTGTCCACCAGCACATGAGAAAGGACAGCTCCTTTGCATTCCATGGTTATGTGCAAGGCTTTGTTGTGATTGCGGCCATCCGCTGTCAAGTCAGAATTGGTAAACCCTAGCCCATTGCTAGCAGTAACATTTCCAACCACGGTTTCCAATTGGTTGACAGTAATCTCCTCAGGCACGTAAGCTGCGTGCAGGACTTTAAGTAGTGCATTCCGATGGGCTTCGGAGCACATAAGCAGTGAGAGGATGGAGATTTTGGATGGCGTCTGGTGAAGTTGATCCACAATTTTGTAGTCACTCCTTTTGATGATTCGCATAAACTCATCAACTTCCTGATCGAATGGAGTCTTCAGGGTTTCTTTGGCAGCTGAATCTTCCTGCACCGGGCCTTTTCCTTTTGCCTTGGCAGCAGCTTCTGCTTCGGCAGTAGGTTTTTGAACTTGTGAAGCAAAGAGACGTCCGCTTCGAGTGAAGCCTCCGCCTCCCCCCACATTATCTACTTGTGGTGCAGGTGTTGATGTTTCAAGAGTGATTCTTTTTCCTTCGCAGTATACGTCAGAGCCATAGTGCCAAGGGATGGCCCTATTGCTTTCATATGGTACTGGTCCAGGCACCGTGACAGTGACTGGACTGATTGTTGCTGCTGAAGGGACTGTAATTGTTTGTGGATCATAAAATATTGTAACTGGTGCTCTGGCGGGAGCAGCACCTTCTGAATGGTAGGCGGAATTATTCTCAGGATCGTAGAATATGGTAACAGTAGAGACATCTTCATGATTGATTGCTGGTGTTGTAGGAGGTACTGTTGGAAGGACTGTTGTTGTTGTTGATGGAGATTTGAAATGGAATGAAGCTGAAGTTGTAGCAGGAGGAACTGTTGAAAACTGATCATTTGGAAGGATAGGTGAAGTATTTGTTGATGGTGCTGATGAATTGTCGGGAACAATAGTTGCTGCAGTTGTAGGAGGGTCTGAAACCGTTGTTGATGAAGTTGTCGGATTTGTCGGAAATGATGTAGTGATCTGTAGCAAGCCACTCTTAATAAGGCTGTCAATGCCATTCCTCAGGTCTTCACACCCATTCCATGAAATATTGCAGTAGGGACACCCTAGTTCACACCCCGGAAATATTTGGCTTTCACGGAGTTGAGCTTTGATTTCCACCAATGGTGTCCTGATATGATCCACACTAGTTATTAAATAAGACGGTTGGTCTTCTTCAATAGCGTTAATTCGGGGACCACCATGGTTTGGCATTGGGTTTTTATTGACATTGGGCGGAGGTGCAAAATTCAGAGCCTTGGAGTCTACCAAGTCTTGTACCTTCATATGCAGAGCCCTGCATTTTTCTGTACTGTGACCAGGTGCGTTCGAATGAAAAGCACACCTAGCATTAGAGTCATAGTTTCTTGGTAGACTGTTGGGATCCGGAGGTGCCAACGTTCTTAGCTCAACTAGGTTGAGTTTCAGAAGTTGTGGCAACAAGGCAGCATACGGCATTGGGATCGGGTCGATCACTCTGTTAGCTTGGGATGGCCTCTGTTGGAATGGCCTCTGTTGATTGTTGTTGTTGGAGTTGTTGTTGTTGTAGTTTCTTGGAGGATATTGGTTCTGCTGATACTGGGGTTGTTGTTGGAAGTTTTGTTGCGGAGGTTGATAGACTGGCTGAGGATGAGCTGGAGCAGGGATGGTGACTGCTGCTACTGTCCTTTGAACATATTGGGGCCTACCCCTGTTGGTGTGAATGGCATTGGTCTCGCCAGTTCTTCTCGGGCCTGCAAAAGGCTTTCTCGTACTACTGGACGAGCTTGCACCGTTATCAGAGATCTTACCCATTTTTAACAGGCTTTCAATTCTTTCCCCAGCTATGACAACATCTGCGAAGCTGGTGGAAGAGAAAGCAGCCAACCTGTCAATATACGTTCCCTGGAGAGTGTTCATAAACATGTCTGCCATTTCTCTCTCAGACATTGGTGGTTGAACGGCAGCAGCCAGTTGCCTCCATCTTTGAGCATATTCTCTGAAGCTTTCCCTTGACGACTGTGACATTCCCATTAGGAGAGTCCTGTTGGGTGCCATATCTAGATTATACTGATACTGTCTGATGAAGGCTTCTGCCAGGTCCTTCCAGCATCTTATAGTTGCTCTTGTCAGATGGGAATACCATTCCCTAGAAGCTCCAGTCAAGCTATCTTCGAAGTAGAACATCCAAAGTTTCTCATCCATTGTATAGGCTTTCAGCCTTCCCAGAAATGATTGCAAATGAGTCCGGGGGCATGAAGTCCCATTATACTTTTCGAAACAAGGAGGCTTGAACTTATGGGGGATCCTGACCCCTTCTACAAAACCCATGTCCATGACGTCGAACCCCAAAGAATTTTGAGATTCTAAGGACCTCAACTTCTCAGCTATCTCTTCCAATCGTCTATCATAAGTTTCCTCTCCAGCACCCATTACTGTAAATTGGTCCTCCTGAGGATCTTCTTGAAGTACCCTGGCTGCAGTAGCTGTTCCTTGAATGTTTGCAGGAATATTAATCTCAGGATGGAGATGTGGACCAAACACAGGGGGGTTAACATGTGGTTGCACCCTTTCATTGTTACTTGTGCCAGCAGTCCCCACATGGGGCTCCTCTTGATTCCTCCCTTCTACCAAAGTTCTGAGCCTCTCCTGGCTTTGAGCTAAGTTGTTCATCACTTCCATGAATTGTGTTATCTGGGTTCTCATCTCCAACCTTTCGTTGGCCATCTGGTTTCTGACCTCCGTAAGGTCTTGTTGCATCTGATCCATCTGAATTCCCGGAAGGTTGTTTCTAGTTGGGTACCTGTGAGGCCTGTTGAGAGGAAATACCCGGCGGCGAGCAATAATTCCTGAGATTCACAACAGAGGTTAGCAACAACAAAAAAACCTACAAAACAAACAAAATGGTTAGCATGCAATGCAATTATGCTTATTTGCTCTCAAGGTATCCGGTTTGGCCTTCAGTTTTGACCCTTCCAGACCCTTGAAGATGCTGCTGTTGAAGTTGCTTTTGATGTGAACCCAGATAGAAACCAACACAGATATATTACAAAAGTGAAATAATACAATTTGTTCAAGTTACAACACAAGCCCTCAAAGGGTCAAAATACATCACAAAAAAAAGCAAAAGTACATAAAAAGGAACAACAACAAGCAAATGATCAAACTCCAAGGCCAAACTCATCCTCACGAACTTCCTTAAGAAGTGCTTCGGTCACAGGATCAGCCGGACGCTCCGTGAGATTCCTGATGAGAAGGTTTCTTGTTGCAACAGCCGCAGTCAACTTCTTGTTCTGACTTTGGTCCTTAGACCTCTTCACTCCAGCTCTGATTTCTAGCTCTGATATTTCCTTCTGGGCTGCTGCCAGGGCTTTTTCCATCTGTCCCATCTTGTCTTGAACTCTTTTGTCTTCTAGAGTACGGGCCTCAGTGATCCGGACCCACCTGGCCTGACTCTCTTTCAAATACAAGTCTGTTCTTGCTCTCTGAAACTGGGCTTCTTTACAAGCATTCTTCAGAATCTGTTCACCAGCTTTGGATTTGTTGATATAATCTCCAGACTTCTCAATCTTGGTCAAGTGTTCCACCCTCAACTTCTCCAATCTCTCAATCTCCCTCACACCTTCACTCCTCTCTCTGAGGGTCTTCTGCAAGGCTTGGGTTAACTTCTCATTTCTTTCCTTCAAGCTCTCAAACTCCTCCAAACTGATAGTGGCAGGGGGTGGTGCTGAAGATGACTCAGGCATGTCTTCTATGGTAAAGGGCATTCCAGAGAATTGGGCCCTAGCATGGGACCACTCATAATATTGGACTGATGCCACATTATTGCACCTCCCCAGAATGGTGATTCCCTTGGTTTGAACATGATCCCAGGCCCAAGCAGCCTGCCTAACAGTTGCCAGACTAACCTTGTTCTCACAGTAGAGGGTCTCAACCAAATCCTGTACCCTAGGAGTGTGAACCAGTGCATAGCCCAATTGCCTCTTGAACAGCAGAGGGTTGTAGTTGATACTTCCCTTAACTCCTATCAAAGGCACATTGGGAAAGTGCCCACAGCTGGTGATCATATCTCTGCCCTTGGTGCTCTGAGTACACCATCTGATATCTGCTGAAGTGAGAGTAGTGAGCCTCTTAGCCCAGTTGCTTTGCTGATGAGGATTTAGAAATGCATCTGTCCTGGGTAGATGCCTGAGAAGCCAAGCATGGAATAATGGAGCACAAATCCTCACTAATCTTCCCCTCTGCTTCTCATTTCTCTGATGGACTGAGTAATAGAGATCACCCAGTAAAGTTGGCACTGGGTTCTTCAGGATGAACAAATGGATTGCATTTTTGCTAATGAATCGAGGCTCATCTGCAAACAATACAATTCCATATACACTCAAGGCCAATAGAGCACAAACAGCTTTCCACTCCCCCGAGGAGGCCTTCAGACTAGCTTGAGAAATCAGGAAGTCCAGATGAAATCCAGGGATCCCAGCTTTAGAGGTCATATGCTGCTCAATTAGGACAGGCTCCAAATGTAAAGCTCTTGCTACCTCTCCATTGGTAGGAAAGACCATTTCAGGGTTGAATGGGATTTCTCTTTTGATGGGCAGACCAGTCAATGATGAGTATTCTTCCAGAAGAGGCCCCAACTGAAAGTCTTGAAAGGTGAAACATCTCAATGGGGGGTCATAAAACTGAATACAAGTGTGGATGAGGCTCCTCTGTGAAGGGTCCAGATCCATAACCATGTCCAGTATATCTCCATAACTCTCCCTGAACAAGGGTATGTGATCTGGAGTGATCAGGGTTTGGATCCTCCTGATGTCTGATAAGTCTGGTTGGAAGAAATGATAAGTGATGTTGCTTTTCTTTGGAGCCATGATGCTGAGGACTGGGTAGGATAAGTGCTGATGAAGATGCTGAGGAGTGGGCCACTGGCTGGCTAGTGCTAGTAACTGAAGTATATGGCTGACAGGCTGAAGCAAGTGCTGGTGGAGATAGGTCAAAACTGCAGATGGGGTCAAAACCAAAACCAAAGATGAAGGTGGATACCCTGAAACACAAATAAGCAAATGTTAATATGATGCAATGAGTATGTATGCAAATGAAATGCAAGGGTTTGTGACTGAGCCGGATCTGATTAACTGCCTTGGTATAGATCCATGTGTGTTCAAGAAATCCAGGTGGAGGTCTATAAATCCAGTAACCAGGGTGGGGGACTCAAATAAAGAGCCACATGTCCAGGGTTTTAGAATCACAAGAACTATCCAACATGGAGCATTCTTAACAAAGTCAAAGTAACAGGGTATTCTGAGGTCAAGGTACCTGCAAACCTGTAAACAGCCCAACCCCCTCACAGGTGGTGATCTAGAACAAGGATCCTCAGATTTGGATCAGTTATGAGAAGTGTAAACACTTCTAACCCGGAGGTACAGTGTTTACAATAACCATAACAATTCCTCCTCTAATTCACCTCAGTTTCTGAAGGTCAGTACTAAAAGGTCATCCAGACTTAGCAGGCTTCCCAGATAGCCCTAGCATTGCAGGAAATCTGCAACACAGAGTTCTCAAGAAGAAACCCATATCTGAACCGTGTTTCATATTCCCGCACCAGACCGAGATGGAATGGGAAAGAATATGATTCACTCTAGCCTAGGTGTCACTCAGGTCCCAGGTATAGGACCTTAACTCTCAATGAAACATCCACCCACCAAGACAAGAAACCAGATCCAGCCAGCAACAATGACAGTATGATATATAAATGCAGTAAAGAAAGCAGTAAAGTAACTGTACATAAAGCAATAAACAAAAATAAATACAAGCACAAACAAGCACATAACACCCCAGTAAACACAAATCAATCAAGCGCTAGGAGGAACCCACAAAAAGAACCAGAAGCCCTGGTTGCAGTATAAGGATCCCCAGCAGAGTCGCCAAGCTGTCGCTCCCGACAAATGAAAATGGATCATATGAAGGTACAGACGCGAACGGTCGGCGAGAGGGACAATGAGAACACACAGCCGTGAACTCACTGGAGATGAATAGAGTCGCCAGCTAGGCATTTTTATCCCGGAGGAAAGGCAATGCTGCATAGACCTAGAAAAAGATGGATAAGACGGTTGCGAACCAGAGAGACTGAGAAAGGGGGTTGGTTACAACCTGGGAAGGTATTAGCACCCAGATTGTCCGTCGTACTCGACGGGATCCACGCTTAAAAGATTTGTGTTTTAAAGGGGTAGTGTCAATGCAATCTGTGTATGAAATAGCTGGAAGAGATGTACAGGTGTCAGTGTAAAAGAGAGTGAAGTGAAGTATGAAAGTGTCAGTGTAGGAACAAAGATGAGATGCTCATGATAATGAGGCTAAAGAATGAAGCTGGAAAGAGGGGGAATGTACAGAGACTTTTGTTCGATAACTGTTAAGTTATGCCTACGTATCCTCTCGTGCAATGAGGAAGTCAGAACACCGTAGTTCGACCCAAAGAGACTGAAAGATGAATTGACTTGTGAACTGCTTACATGTCTATGCTCAAGTGTATGACCTGTCTGGCTCAGGTGCAAACTGTCTTGCATTAGACGGAAGAAGCAAGTTCTCGTTTGTGAGTGAATGAGATGAGAAAAGAATCCCGGAGGAGACGATTATTGTTTGTTTTTGAGTTTTCAGTCTTTTATTGCTTTTGAGAATTTGTTATAGGATAATGAGCTTAAGTCTAAACCAATGGATTTAGTAAACTCATCACATCTTCCCTCTGATTAGGGGTAATGAGAGTACCTTAAGTGTGAAGTCAGATTCTCACACTTAATCACCTTTGGTGTAGGATTAAGGTCATTAACCTACTTGTGATTATTTAGATGTTTTTGTGATTTTGTTTAGTGTTGAGTAATGAGGTTAAGCCATAATCAGGGATTAAACAGACTCATTACACCATCCTAAAAGAAGGATAATAGATGAGAATGTTTAAGCTGAGGAAAACTCCTCAACTTAATCCATGATTAGGGATTAAACTCATGACAAAACAAACCTTTGATTAAGTGGATTTTATTTAATGATATGATGATGAAATGATTTTTATTGTTTGTAAGACAACTTGAGGGGGACTTGTCCATTAACACTAGGGTTAGTCCTTCTTAACCACTGAAGGAAGAATTAGAACCCTAATGCAAGGCCCAAGTTACAAGTGTGATGTCTTGATAGCTATTAAGTGAATTGGTTAAGAGATTTAAACACATTAAGGGTTTAACACTTAGGATTAAAGTTATACACTCCATCCTAATAGAAGGATGCAGGCATAAGCTTAATCACAAAGCCTTAAAGCCTTTAGGGTTTAGTCCCTGATTATGAGATGAGAAGAGAAAACTCAAAGAGACACAAAGGTAAAACTAAGAGGGGAGACTAATCAAAACCCTAATTCATTATCATGCTTGGTTGTTCCTAAGGTTTGTGAGGTTTGCAAGAGAAGTCTTCAAAGGAACCACCAGGAAGCAGATGAACAGGATCAAGAGAAGCAAAGTGACTTGCTTCATTCAAGAAGTCAAGTCACTTGAAGGAAGAAAGTGGGAGGAAGAAGGATGAGCAAGCTCAAACTCAAACACATGTAAGAATGCAGCAATGGATGCAAGAGAGATGAGAAGAGAAGTTATGAGAAGTGAAGGCAAATTCACTTCTCAAGTTTACTTACCACCTGAAATGTTAGAAAGAAAATGCAATGCAATGCTAAATGAAATGAAATGGTATGAGGCTAAGCAAAACCAGAAGCATGTTGATGATGATTATGATGTTATGAGGTGCTGCAAACATGAGACAAGGCATGGAGATGTTCATACAAGATCATGGATGCAAATGATGCAAGCTAAGGAGCATGAACAAGCATGAAAAGTTATGAAGCATACAAGGAAAATGACATGGCAAATATGAGATGCAATGATCAAACATGCTTTCTATATGTCTTAAGATGTCAAATGGATCACAAGAATGCACAAAATGCAAAGACAAGTCATGTTATGCAAAGAAATGCAAGAAGGATGCAAATGGAAGCCCAAATTAGGGTTCATGGATCAAACATCAAACAAAAGTCCAAAACAGAAATAAAACCCTAAGATAAAAATGGAAAATGGCACTCAAAGAAACCCTAAACCTATAATGAAACACTGCCCAAAGGGGAACTCTCAACTCCTAACCAATCTCAAGATATGAATTTTACAAGTTATTAGGGTTTTTTAGGGTTCTTAGCAAAAGAAATGCCAAACAATTAGAAAATGCAAGATCAAATCAAGGTCATTTTACCCTAGAAACTACATGCCAAATAGAAAACAATGCAAGAAGAATCAATGTCTCAACCTTCTCCAATAGGCAGAAATGAATTTTTAAACTTATGATCAAATTAATGCATAAAAAATGATTTAATTCAATGAAAAATTCTTAAAATGCATCAAGATCAAAAAAGAAATTTGGTTTGAAGGTTGGACAATGTTTCTAAATGTCTTAGAACATTTCATGAATTTTTTGGTGATTTTTAAATACCTAAAAGTATTTTTAATAAATTAATTCTCATTAATCAATTAAAAATAAACTTTTAAACATTTAAAAATACTTTTTTAATGATAAAAAATAAAATAAAAATATTTTTGTGTCATAAAAATTAATAAAACCTTAAGGGAAAAGTTTCATAATTTTTATGAATTTTTTGCTATTTTAAAATAATTATGCAATTTAAATGAAAGAAAAATGAATAAAATTAAATAAAATAAAAAGTAAACAGGATGGATGGATGAGATTGGCTCTGAGTTTGAATTCATTGACTGCGCGCGTGATCTTGTGGCCAGGATTGACTCTGATTAAATTATTTAATTATGGATTAATTAAGTTAACACGTGGATTAGGGCATAAGTAAGCTGATCTGGGCCATCCAAAAGAGAGGGAAGTCAACTGGTCAATGGCTATCTACGGCTCACATTCAAACTGAAATTAATTGCGCAATTAGGGCACAAATTACTTTCAGGTGGCCGGAGAGGACTTCCGGTCGTCTTCTCCGGCCAGCTCTCACCTGAAAAATCTCCAAACCTCTCAAAACGTACCAAAAATGAAAACTAAGAACATGGAAATGATCCTCATCCTCTCACGAATCAAACCCCTCTCTCAAAACAAATTTATATTTCCTAAATCAACTGAATCGAAGAGAATAAGTTCTAGGTCACGCAAGCTTCAGAAACAAATTAAATGCTCAAATCACAACCATTTTCAAAACCAATGGTACCAGAATGATCAGTGAAACAAATAGAACAAGTTTGTAACAAGAAAAATCATTTCTGGAAAAATAATTTTCAGGCTACCTGAGATTTGAAGCTCTCCACTTGAGGACTTTCTGGCTTTTTCTTTAAGTGCAAACCACTCCTTAGGACCCCTTGATGATGTTTGAATGCCTTAGAACAATTTATGTAGGCTGGTTGATGAGTTTCGAAAGCTCCTGCTTCAAGCTCAGTCAACAATGGCTATGGTGATTCTGGCTGATTCAGGCCATTGTGAATGATGGTTTGTGGTCTAGATGATGTATGGAAAAGCTTTGCAAGGTTTGTTTGGCTGTTTGTAAGCTAGGATGAGAGTTTCGAATGAAACTGCAAAATGGAGTGAGAAATGGCAGTGAGTTATTCTGGCTGTTTCAGGCTTATGCTTTGGGTGGTTTGAGGTCTATGAAGTGTGTTGAGTTGGATGATCAAGAAAGTTTGAGTGTTTGCAGGCTGTATAGAGGAATTCGAAGGCTTATGCAATGTGGAAGGTTTTTGTGAATGTGTGTAGTGTGATGGTTTCAGCCTTGCTTCTTGTTATGGCTAGCTTGCAAATTGATAACATAAACAAATCTGATTGGCTGGATGATGTGACTTGTGCTTTTGTGATTGGTAAGTTTGCTTTTGCCAAAAGTCAAAAATCTTGTAAGAGAAGCATGGGCTTGATACTAGCTTGGTACAAGGCTAGGTCTGGCGCATCATGGTGTGGTGAGAGAGCCAGCAAGGTCCAAAGGCCAAGGCAGCAAGTTGAGGGAAGTGTCATGAGTGTTTTGCAACTTGGTTACTTTATGGATTTTCATGAAAATCTCTCATTACACAAACCATAAACATGTGAACCTTGGTCCAATTCTGACTTTTGTGACTTAGAGAATGTTTGTGTGCTGGTTTGGGATGGATTAGAGGCTACATTTGGCTTTGGTTCAAGACTTTGCAAAATTTCCATTTGAAGCATGCCTTGAAAAACAATGATTTTTGCCAACTTTGCCTTGCCATAACTTTTGATCCAAGAAGAGTTTGATCATGTTCTTGTACTTTTTGAAAAGGGAAAGATGAGATCTACAACTTTCATGACCAAAGTTTTTCCATTTGGAGCCTTTTTGGATCAAGAATCAAGGCTTGAAAAATGACCTAAAATGATGCATTCTTGAAAAGTCAACTATGCCCAAAAAGTCAACATTTGCAAAAACCCTAAATTCTTGATTTTTATGAACTTCAAATTTCTTCCATGATCAAATAAAGAACATATACACTCAAAATGATGAAGATCACCCATTGGTTGGGTCATTGGGGGCCTCAGATGCCCTGATTTTGCACTGACTTGTCTGAAAAGTCAACTCTTGATCAGATGACCTCCCCATGGAATTTCTTCATGAAAATTGATATGCATACTCCCTATACCATATATAGACCAATGGAAACAAGAATGACCAAAAAAATTGGGGTTATGGCCTCTGAAACCAAAACCCTAATTTTCAGTCAACTGTGCAGTTCAAACTGGCTCTGCATCACCTCAAACCCTAGTTCTTGTGATTCCTCTGCAATTTTGACTTTGAGGAGATGAAATACGATATAAGAACACACATGGGCCACTTTGAATTGATTGGTGGCCTTTGGAGTGCCTCAAGAAGCTTTGGGATTGCTCAGATCACAAACCCTAGGTGCGGATGACTTAGAGACTATCCAGTGAATCAAAAATGAGATGTGAAATGATATGATTGTGTTTATGCATATGAGATGACCATAAGCCATGGTGTGAATGGGTGAGGGAAAATTTGGGGTGTTTACAATGGTCTTATTCAGAGTGGCCAGCTCCAAATCACAACATCATTTCCAACAAATCCAGCAAGCTCATCAGCAACGGTTCCAGAACCTCCTACAACTGCAACAACCATTGTTCCTGACAATTCTTCGGCTTCATCAACAAGTACTTCATCCATCATCTCAACTTATCAGTTATCAACAAATTCTTCTTCTACAACTTCAGCACCACTCCAATTTGAATCTCCTACAACAACAACGTCTGTCCTCCCGACAATGTCTCCTACAACACCAGCAACAAACTCTGAAGACGTCTCAACTGTCACCATATTTTATGATCCTGAAAACAACTCTGCCTACAACTCAGAAAGTGCTCCTCCCATCAGAGCCCCAGTCACAATTTATTATGATCCGCAAACTATCACAGTCCCTTCAGCAGCTGCCATCAGTCCAGTCACTGTCACAATGCCTGGACCAGTACCTTATGAAAGCAATAGGGCCATCCCTTGGCACTACGGCTCTGACGTATACTGCGAAGGAAAGAAAATCACCCTTGAACCATCAACACCTGCACCACAAATAGACAATGTGGGAGGAGGCGGAGGCTTCACTCGAAGCGGACGTCTCTTTGCTCCACAAATTCAAAGACCCACTGCCGAAGCAGAAGCTGCTGCCAAGGCAAAAGGAAAGGGCCCGGTGCAGGAAGATCAAGCTGTTAAGGAAGCTTTGAAAACACCGTTCGATCAAGAAGTTGATGAGTTCATGAGAATCATCAAAAAGAGTGATTACAAAATAGTGGATCAGCTTCACCAGACGCCATCCAAGATCTCTATCCTATCACTGCTTATGTGTTCCGAAGCCCATCGGAATGCACTACTCAAAGTCTTGCACGCAGCTTACGTGCCTGAAGAGATCACTGTCAATCAGTTGGAAACCGTGGTTGGAAACGTTACTGCTAGCAATGGGCTAGGTTTCACCAATACTGACTTGACAACGGAAGGCCGCAACCATAACAAGGCCTTGCACATCACCATGGAATGTAAAGGTGCAGTCCTTTCCCATGTGCTGGTAGACACAGGATCATCCCTTAATGTCTTACCAAAAAAGGCCCTGGTGAAGCTAGAGTATGAAGGATTGGCATTGCGTCCCAGTAACCTGGTAGTAAGAGCCTTTGATGGTTCTAAGAGATCGGTTCTGGGAGAAATTGAGCTGCCTGTGACGATTGGCCCACAAACCTTTAAAACGATCTTCTATGTGATGGACATTCAGCCTGCCTACAGCTGTTTGTTGGGTAGACCTTGGATTCATGCCGCTGGCGCAGTAACGTCTACCCTTCACCAGAAGTTAAAATTTGAGTGGGAAGGCCAAGTTGTTACTATCTGTGGGGAGGAGGATATATTTGTTAGCCATCTGGCTACTTATAAGTATATTGATATGGATGGGGAGATCCATGAAACAATGAGCCAAGGATTTGAGGCCTTGAACGTGAATGAAGCATCTGCTGTATCTGGAATCTCCATGGCATCTTATCAACAAGCCCGGAAGGTTGTTGAGGAAGGAACTGCCCAAGGCTGGGGCAAGGTTTTATCTGTGGAGGAGAAGAAAGACAAATGTGGGTTGGGTTACAGACCAACTCAACAACATCAAGCAAAGGCTGCTGAGAAGCCCAGTTTTGTCAGTGGGGGGATGCTCACCCCTGATGCTATCAACAATTTGGAAGACGAGCTGGAAGAGGAGCGCAATCTGGAGAATTGGATTCGTCCAAAGATCCCGGGGAGCAGTATCTCAAACTGGTCTTCCCAGGAAATTATAAGAGTTACTCATGCAGAGTAATTATTATTTCCTGTATTTTTATAGCATGCATCAAAGTCTTGCATCTTGCCCAAGATGACAAGACTCATTTTGTAATCGGGCCATCTGTACTTTTTGTGCAAACAAGATTAATCAATGAAATATCAGACATCTTTTTGCAAATGAATCTTTTTCTTTTCCGCTCACTGTCTTTCCATTTTTCTTTTTGTACAAAAAATAAATGGCGATGTTTTCAAAATGACAACTTTATTTCACTTTTCTAAACAAGATTAAAATCAATCACTAAAATGAACAAACTGAACCCTTGCAGAGAGTGCCTTCCAGACAACACCGACAACAACACGGCTATGACTTCGTATGACTTTGACAATCCAATCAATCAAGCTGATGAAGGGGTTGAAGAAGAATATGAGCTTCCTGAAGAGCTAGCCAGGTTATTGAGGCAAGAGGAAAAAATTATTACTCCTCATCAGGAGGAGGTTGAAGTGGTTAATCTTGGTACAGATGAAGACGTGAAAGAGGTTAAAATCGGGGCCTGCTTACAAGACTCAGTGAAGAGACAACTGATTGATCTGCTTCAAGAATATGTGGACGTGTTTGCTTGGTCTTATCAGGATATGCCAGGGTTGGACACCGACATCGTTGTGCACAAGCTGCCTTTAAGAGAAGAGTGCCCACCGGTCAAACAGAAGTTGCGCCGTACTCGCCCGGAGATGGCAATGAAGATCAAAGAAGAGGTACAAAAGCAGTGGGACGCCGGGTTCCTTGCTGTAACTAGCTATCCACCGTGGGTTGCTAATATAGTACATGTGCCTAAGAAAGACGGCAAAGTAAGGATGTGTGTCGACTACCGGGATCTGAACAGAGCAAGTCCGAAAGATGATTTCCCATTACCTCACATTGACGTATTGGTTGATAATACGGCTCAGTTCTCGGTATTCTCCTTCATGGACGGATTTTCGGGATATAATCAGATCAAGATGTCACCTGAAGACATGGAGAAGACAACATTCATCACACCTTGGGGCACGTTCTGTTACAAGGTGATGCCATTCGGACTGAAGAATGCTGGTGCCACGTATCAACGGGTTATGGTGACATTATTCCACGATATGATCCATAAAGAAATAGAATGTTATGTGGATGACATGATCGCCAAGTCCCTTACTGAAGAAGATCACCTGGTGAATCTGCTGAAGCTATTCAAGCGTCTGAGGAAGTACCAACTGAAGCTGAACCCTAACAAATGCACATTCGGGGTGCGATCTGGTAAGCTGTTGGGATTTATTGTAAGCGAGAAAGGGATTGAAGTTGACCCTGATAAAGTTAAAGCTATTCAAGAGATGCCTGCACCGAAAACTGAGAAAGAAGTCTGAGGGTTCTTAGGTCGATTGAACTACATCTCGCGGTTCATATCTCACCTTACAGCAACCTGCGAACCCTTGTTCAAGTTGTTAAGAAAAGAACAGACGGTCAGGTGGAACGAAGACTGCCAGAAGGCTTTTGACAAGATCAAAGAATATCTGCAAGAACCTCCAATCCTTATGCCTCCAGTTGAAGGAAGACCTCTGATAATGTACTTGACAGTATTAGAAGAGTCAATGGGGTGTGTGCTGGGCCAGCATGACGAGTCTGGTCGAAAAGAGTATGCAATTTACTACCTAAGCAAAAAGTTTACCGACTGTGAACAACGTTATTCACTGCTCGAGAAAACTTGCTGTGCTTTAGCGTGGGCTGCTCGCCGACTGAGACAATATATGTTGACCCACACTACCTTATTGATCTCAAAGATGGACCCAGTTAAGTACATTTTCGAGAAGCCAGCTCTTACCGGACGGGTTGCAAGATGGCAGATGATTCTCACAGAATATGACATCCAGTACACCTCTCAGAAAGCCATCAAGGGCAGTGTACTATCCGAATATCTTACTGAGCAACCTATTGATGACTACCAGCCTATGAGGTTTGACTTCCCTGATGAAGACATCATGTTCATTAAAGCAAAAGATCATGAAGAGCCTATTCATACTGAAGGGCCCGACCCAGAAGAAGAATGGACTATGATGTTTGATGGGGCTGTTAATATGAATGGTCGTGGTGTTGGTGCAGTACTCATTTCACCGAAAGGAGTTCACATGCCTTTCTCGGCAAAACTCACTTTCAACTGCACTAACAACGAAGCTGAATACGAAGCTTGCATTATGGGTCTTGAGGAAGCCATTGACCTCAGGATCAAGACATTGACCATATTCGGAGATTCAGCTTTGGTAGTTAATCAAACCAACGGAAAATGGTACACCCACCAGGATCATCTGATACCTTACAGGGATTATACAAGAAGGTTACTGACTTTCTTTACTGCAGTCAAGCTTGAGTATATCCCTCGGGACGAGAATCAGTTTGCAGATGCTCTGGCTACCATCTCGTCGATGATCAAAGTTCAAGCTGCCAACTTTGTACCCCAGATATCGGTGTCTAGACTTGACAGACCAGCATATGTATTCGCAGCAGAAGTTGTCAAAGACGATAAGCCTTGGTTCCATGACATTAAGTGCTTCTTGGAGGATCAAACATACCCACCTGGGGCATCTTCCAATGATAAGAAGACTTTGAGAAGGCTCGCTGGTAGTTTCTTCCTGAACACTGATGGTTCTTTGTACAAAAGGAACTTTGATATGGTACTCCTCCGATGTGTTGATAAGACAGAAGCAGACTTGCTAATGCACGAGGTTCACGAAGGATCATTTGGTACCCATGCTGGAGGGCATGCCATGGCCAAGAAATTGTTAAGATCAGGTTATTACTGGATCACAATGGATGCCGACTGTTGTGCCTACGCCAGAAAATGCCACAAATGCCAGATCTACGCAGATAAAGTGCATGTGCCTCCCAATCCTTTGAATGTGATGTCTTCACCTTGGCCCTTTGCTATGTGGGGCATTGATATGATTGGCAAGATCGAACCGACTGCTTCAAATGGCCACAGATTCATCCTGGTTGCCATTGACTATTTCACCAAGTGGGTCGAAGCAGCTTCCTATGCAAATGTTACCAGGCAAGTGGTAGCCCGATTTCTGAAGAGAGATATCATCTGTCGATATGGAGTTCCCGAGCGAATCATTACTGATAATGGTTCCAATCTAAACAACAAAATGATGGCTGAGTTATGCCGGGACTTCAAGATCCAACATCACAATTCTTCTCCTTACAGGCCAAAGATGAATGGCGCTGTTGAGGCGGCAAACAAGAATATCAAGAAGATTGTGCAGAAGATGGTAGTCACGTACAAAGACTGGCATGAAATGCTACCGTTTGCCTTGCATGGGTACCGCACGTCAATCAGAACATCCACTGGGGCAACACCGTATCAGCTTGTGTATGGTATGGAGGCAGTCCTACCTGTTGAAGTTGAACTACCTTCCCTGCGGGTACTAATGGATGTTACACTGAGTGAAGCAGAATGGGTTCGGGCCCGATACAAACAACTGAGTCTGATTGAAGAGAAAAGATTGGCTGCAATCTGTCATGGGCAGTTATATCAGAAGAGAATGAAGAAAGCCTTCGATCAGAAAGTCAGGCACCGAGGGTACCAAGTAGGAGATCTTGTGCTGAAGAGAATCCTCCCTCCTCATACAGACCACAGGGGCAAGTGGACTCCGAACTATGAAGGACCGTTTGTAGTAAGGAAAGTTTTCTCTGGTGGAGCACTGATGCTCACCACCATGGATGGTGAAGATTTCCCATCCCCTGTGAATTCAGATGCAGTTAAAAAATACTTCGCGTAAAAAGACCCGCTGGACACAAAAACAGAATGTAAGTCCAGGCAAAAATAGGGCATCCCGGCGAGTCAAAAACAGAATAAAAGACTCGGGCAAAAATAAGGGAAAATAAACAAAAATGTACACCCGCTGAGTTGAAAAGCCGCATTGGACAGCTCAGGCAGAAATGGGTATCCCGATGGATTGAAAACCCGAAAGGGCGATCCATGCAAAACAAGGGAATAAGCGAACAACTGCATTCTGAATTCGTCTGTATTATCCGCAACTTGGTAAGCCTCCAAAGGATCAAGCTTCAATCAGAACCAACCTTCTCCAGAACGCAAGATGAGAAGAACGTCAAAAGTCATACGAGTCATAGCAGAAGAGGAAGCTCCTTAAAGCATCGTCAACATCGCCAGCACTTTGTTTCTCAATTTGTAACAATCTCCTCATTTCAGGGGATTTGTTTCTTTGACTGTATCTCGCCAATTCAGGGCATATGAATTAATAAAATCAGTTTTTTTCGGTCATGTTTCGTCTTGTACATTTTATTTGCAAAGAATGTATGATGTCTCTGAAAAACTAACTGCATGAGTACAAATGCTTTTCTCTAAAAAAAAATAATAATAAAAACACATGCTTGCAGGGAATATACTTACTCTCGAAAGTGCTTAACTCCTATGACGGAGTCCGGTAAAAGATACCTCGGGACCATTTGTGCGTTTCCTTATCTTTGCAGGATTGCAGGTATCCAGAATGCAACTTGGGGCATGCAAGCTACATCCCAGTAGGCTGGCGAATCAACACTCACTCTTGGCACCAGAGGTGTTTTTCTCCCCAGCTGAGTTGCCAATAACTTCCCCCAGCTGAGTTGCCAACAACGTTCCCTAGTGAGCTGCCACTTGCTACTACCACCAGCCGAGTTATTGATTCTTCCTCAACAGAATGCAAAATTCAGGGAATCATCTCCCCACAGAATTTCAGCCTCTATCCAGAAGAGCAACGCATGAAGGAGTCACAACAGAGTACGGAAAGCTTCCACAAACCCCAGCTGGGTCCCATGTTACAAGGATATGTCAATCAGTGACCTATATCCCCAAGCAGATACATCTCGCCAGATCAATCAATGATCTCACCCCCAGCTGGGATATTCACTTCAGACGGATCAGCCAGAGATCTTCGCAGCAACGGGATCCAAGTCCCGGTTTGATATCTTTGCATAATCATGACAGTTGCATCATATTCACCCACAAAGCGTAGCATTCCGTCTAATGCGGAGCATTACGGCAAAAATCAAACGCATGGCATAATCATAAGCTATGTTGTGAATCGAGCACTTGTGAATATCAACCATTCATCAGAATGCAGAATACTTTCCCCAAAATCCCCACCAGAGTCCCCGGTAAAAGCAGTTGCCTCACAAATCACAAACACCAGTATATACTCCTTTTGACACCCGTCCGTGTCATCATTCCCCAGTTAAGTCTCCTGAACACTCTTTACAAACAAAACCACCCGTATTACAGATACTTCCTGACACCCGTCCGTGTCATATCCCCAGCGGAAAGCCAAAGACATCATCTTTGCACTCACCTATACTTGTATATACATTTTCTTGACACCCGTCCGTGTCATATCCCCAGCACAGTCGCTTACACTTTTACAACCCATATACTTGTTGATACTATTACACTTTTCTCTTGACACTCGTCCGTGTCACTCTCCCCAGCAGATAAACATTCATCTATACACCACTCATACTACTCGTGTTACACTTATACAGATACACGTCTGTATCTTATACCACTCAAATCCCCTCAGAGTCAGCATTAGTCCTTGTTCTTTGTTAACCAGTTGGTATTCGTCCGTACCATCATCTCAGAACATGTGTCAAGTGTTTGTTGCTATATGGTACTCGTCCGTATCATAGTCTTAAGGATGCTCATCCGCATCTTTGATCCATACACTGTGTCAAATACTCTTGTCTTCTTGAATATAGATACTCGTCTGTGTCTACCATTCCCTAGAAAAGTCCTCTCAGATTCAACACTCGTTGATACTCGTCCGTATCATCATCTCTGAACATGTGTCAGTATTTGTTCTACCCGATACTCGTCCGTATCGTAGTCTTAGGGATGCTCGTCCGCATCTTTAATCTATACACAACATCTAAACACTTATACTTTCTTTGCTTGGTTGTAAACACTCGTCCGTGTTTACTACATCCCCAGTAGATCGCCAAGTAAGCAAATCTTCCTTTTATCTGACACTCGTCCTGTGTCATGATGAACCTTGAGAGCAGCCGTACCCTGCTAGGTGGTCGTCCTCCACCTCTTGATGGTCGTCCTCCGTCATGCTCATCCGATGGCCGTCCCCATCGTTGATTTTTTTTAGCAGCCGTCCCCTGCTAGGTGGTCGTCCTCCACCTCTTGATGATCGTCCTTCATCAGTTTATCCAATGGCCGTCCCCATTGTTGATTTTGGTTATCTGACACTCGTCCTGTGTCATGACAAACCTTGAGAGCAGCCGTCCCCTGCTAGGTGGTCGTCCTCCACCTCTTGATGGTCGTCCTCCATCATGCTCGTCCGATGGCCGTCCCCATCGTTGACCTTTTATCCGGCATTCGTCCTATGTCGCGATATTTTCGGCAGCCGTACCCTGCCTGGTGGTCGTCCTCCACCTTAGATGACCGTCCCTCATCTTATCCCCAACAGAGCAGCCGTCCCCTGCTAGGTGATCGTCCTTCACCTTTGATGACCGTACCTCATCATCTGTTTATTTTATTTATTCTTTAACCCGATGGCCGTCCCCGTCGTGGTCCCTTTTCTTTTTTAGCCCGATGGCCGTCTCCATCGTCGGTTACTTTGCTTTATGAACTTGATGGCCGTCCCCGTCATGTTTCATTCAATTCCCAGAGAATCTTACAACTTTATCTTGATGGCCGTCCCCATCATAATTTCTTATTTTTCCCAGCTAGTCGGCCGCCCCCGTCTTGGCTTTACCTTTTATCCCCAGCATGTCGGCCGTCCCCGTCATTGCTTTATTTCCTGCACTTTTCCCAGCATGTCGGCCGTCCCCGTCATTGCTATTTACCCAGCAGTCGTCCTCTGCTCGACGGTCGTCCTCCGTCGCCCACACTTTACAATATACTTTATTTTTCTTTACAATCTATATCCCTTTTCTTCTTCATTCTGCGAGTGCAAATTTTGGACTGTCTTTGGTATTCAACCACAAGTTATCTTGTTTGCCTATTAAGCAGTCGCTTACATCCTGCACAGCTAACTCATGTTTGAATAGGGGCAGCTGTAAACACCCCAAAATTTTCCCTCACCCATTCACACCATGGCTTGTGATCATTTCATATGCATAAACACAATTATAGCATCTCATATCACATTTTTTATTCACTGCATAGTTTCTAAGTCATCTGCATCTAGGGTTTGTGATCTGAGCAATCCAAGAGCCTCTGGAGCCACTCCAAAGGCCACCAATCACTTCAAAGGGATCCATGTGTGTTCTTATATCATATTACATCCTCTCAAAGTCAAAAATGCCAAAGAATCACAAGAACTGGGATTGGTATGGATGCAGAGCCAAGTTTGACTGCACAGTTGACCTAAAATAAGGGTTTCGGTTTCAGAGGCCATAACTCCAATTTGTTTGGTCATTCTTGTTTCCATTGGTCTCTATATGGTATAGGTAGTATGCATATCAATTTTCATGAAGAAATTCCATGGGGAGGTCATCTGATCAAAGGTTGACTTTCTGGACAAGTCAGTGCAAAATCAGGGCATCTGAGGCCCCCAATGACCCAACCAAGGGGTGATCTTCATCATTTTGAGTGTGTATGATCTTTATTTGATCATGGAAGAAGGTTGAAGTTCACAAAATTCAAGAATTACAAGTTTTTGCAAAGTTGACTTTTTAGGGCATAGTTGACTTTTAAAGAATATGTCATTTTATGCCACTTTTCAAGCCTTACTTTTTGATCCAAAAATGCTTCAAATGGAAAAACTTTGGTCATGAAAGTTGTAGATTAGATCTTCCCCTTTTCAAAAAGTACAAGAACATGATCTAATTCTTCTTGGATCAAAAGTTATGGTGTGTTAAAGTTGGCAAAAATCACTAATTTTCAAGTTATGCACCAAAAGGAAAACTTGCAATTTCATGTACCAAGCATTTTAGTGACTACAAATTGACTTCAAAGCTTCATCACATGACCATATATGACCCCAAAAACAAAATTGGCCTAAGGAATTGTACATTGCTTGCCTTGATTTTCAAAGTTCCATAAGGCATGTTTCATAAGTATGCAAAAAGGGGATTCTTGGCAAAACCATTCTTCAAGGAATTATGTGACCACTAGCTGATCTCTAAACATTGCCATGACTAAATGTAACATTGTGCAACAAAATTCAGCAAGAGTTTTTTCATGTACATGGCATAAAATCATGAGGAAACATCAAGTGGGCAAGTTGCAAAAGCTAGCATAGCTTGTCATCCATATGTTGCAGTCAGCTACAAACAATCCAAGGGCTCTCCTCAACTCAAGCTGGAGCAAGACATGACTTGAACCTGCTGCTGCCATGGCCCATACTCTCAAGGACACATATTTGACCTTTTTGCAAAAAGCTCCCATACTCTTGGCACAGTAAACAGCCACCCTACTGACCTGCCCCACAGGCTATCCACACAAGTTGGAGATGATATAGCAAAGCATTGAGCATTGAAGCTGGCCAGAACTCAGCATACCAAAAAACTGTCACAAAGCTTTCCTTCTTCGAATCACCTTCCACAGCCACAAAACATCAAAACTTTCTTCACTAACAAGTCAAACACACTCAAGAGAGCAAGAATCAGCCATTAACAGAGCTTGAAACCACTCATACACAAACTCCATTTTCTGATACACCAGAACTGGACTTCTCAAACTAGCTTGTTTAAGCTCATTCCAAGCCTTCCATTAGCACCAGGGGAGTCAGTGGAGCAAGCTTACACCAAAGAATAGCTCTGAAAGCCCAGAAACAGGAGTCTCCAGCTCAGGTATGACCATGGATTCTTTCTCTCAGAGCTTGCATTTTGAGTTATAAATTGGTTGCTTATGTCTTGCTGGTCATGGGGATGCTTTTAGAATCGAAAATAGATGAGAAATAAGTTTGTATTGTTACTCTGAAATTTCACCCGTGAAATTTGTTTCTTTCGATTTGCTTGATTCTTGGTGTTTAAATGATGTTTGAGAGTGGATTCGTGTCCTAGGATGTTAGAGGATCATTTGGCTGTGTTTAATTTGATGTTTAGAGGCCTGAATCATGATTTAGGGTTTTGATGCTGCCGGAGAAGATGACCGGAGCTTCCCTCCGGTCACCTGAATGTCATTTGCCCTAATCCCAGTCATTAACTTCCATTTGAATCTCAGGCGTTAGATTAGTTGACCCCATTGACTTCCCGCGTGCTTGAATGGCCCAGATTCATTTGTTTAGCCCTAATCCCCTTTCATTAATTAAATAAATCATAATTAAGCTAATTTAATCAGGACCAACCACAACCCTTGGATGACGCGCCAGTCAACCATTTCAAACCCAGTTCAAATCTCCACCATCAGATCTGATTACTTCTCCATTTATTTATTTTTATTTCATTTTCTTTCATTTAACTTCCATAATTTATTTAAAATAGCAAAAATTGCTTAAAAATTATGAAACTTTTTGTCAAAAGTTTCATTAATTTTTTAAAACACAAAAATATTTTTATTTTCATTTTTAGCATTTAAAAAGTATTTTTAAATATTTAAAAGTTTATTTTTAATTGATTAATGGAAATTAATTTATTAAAAATACTTTTAGGTATTTAAAAATCACCAAAAAATTCATGAAATGTTCTAAGACATTTATAAACATTGTCCAACCTTCAAACCAAATTTATTTTTTGATCTTGATGCATTTTGAGAATTTTTCATTGAATAAAAACCATTTTTATGCATTAATTTGATCCAAAGTACAAAAAAATCATTTCTGCCTATCCATGAAGAGTTGGACATTGATTCTTTTTGCATTGTATTGTGTTTAGCATGTAGTTTGTGAGATTAAATGGCCATGATTTGATTTTTCATTTTCAATTTGTTTGGCATTTCTTTTGTTTGGAAACCCTAAAACCCTAGAAATCTTAAGAAAACCATAACTTGAACTTGGTTAGGAGTTGACACCTCTCCTTTGGGCATTGGGTTAGTATAGGATTAGGGATCCTTTGAGTGCATTTTCAATTTTTTGTAATGTTGTTTGCTTCTGATTTTGGTTTGTGTTTGTTGCTTTGTTCATAAACCCTAATTTGGGCTTCCATATGCACCCATCTTGCATTCTCTTGCATAACTTGACTTGCCATGACATTTCAAGCATCCATTTGATTCATTTGACATCATAAGACATGTTGAAAGCATGTTTGATCATTGCATCATGTATTTGCCATGTTATATGCCATGTGCACTTCATAACTTTTCATGTATGTTCATGTGTCTTAACTTGCTTCATTTGCATTCATGAACTTGTATGATCATTTCCATGTGCTGCCTCATGTTTATAGCATCTCATAGCATCATTAGCATCATGTAAATGCTTCTGGTTTTGTTTCTCATCATGTCATCTCATCCCATTTTGCATTGCATTGCACTTTCTTTTCTAACTTTTCAGGTGGTAAGTGATTTTGAGAAGTGGATTTGCCTTCACTTCTCACACCTCTTCTTTTCATCTCTCTTGCATCAATGCTGCATCTTTATATGTGCTTGAGATTGAGCTTGCTCATTCTTGTTCTTCTTACTTTCTTTCTTCAAGTGACTTGACTTCTTGAATGAAGCAAGTCACTTTGCTTCTCTTTGCTCCTTTCAACTGCTTCCTGGTGGTTCCTCTGAAGATTTCCCTTGTAAACCTCACAAACCTTAGGAACAACCAAGCATGACAATGATTAGGGTTTTGATTAGTCTCCCCTTTTAGTTTTACCTTTGTGTCTCTTTTGAGTCTTCTCATCTCATCTCATAATCAGGGACTAAACCCTAAAGGCTTTAAGGCTTTGTGATTAAGCTTATGCCTGCATCCTTCTATTAGGATGGAGTGTATAACTTTAATCCTAAGTGTTAAACCCTTAATGTGTTTAACTCCTTTAATCAATTCACATAATAATCATTAAGACATCACACTTGTAACTTGGGCCTTGCATTAGGGTTCTAATTCTTCCTTAATTGGTTAAGAAGGACTAACCCTAATGTTAATGGACAAGTCCCCCTCAAGTTGTCTTACAAATCATAAAACTCACTTCATCATCATATCATTAAGTAAAATCCATTTAATCAAAGGATTGTTTTGTCATGAGTTTAATCCCTAATCATGGATTAAGTTGAGGAGTTTTCCTCAGCTTAAACATTCTCATCTATTATCCTTCTAATAGGATGGTGTAATGAGTCTGTTTAATCTTTGATTATGGCTTAACCTCATTACTCAACACTAAACAAAAACAACAAAAACATCTAAATAATCACAAGTAGGTTAATGATCTTAATCCTACACCAAAGGTGATTAAGTGTGAGAATCTGACTTCACATTTAAGCTATTCTCATTACCCCTAATCAGAGGGAAGATGTGACGAGTTTACTAAATCCATTGGTTTAGGCTTAAGCTCATTAACTTATGAAAAACTTTCAAAAGCAATAAAAGACTGAAAACTCCAAAACAAACAATAATCGTCTCCTCCGGGATTCTTTTCTCATCACCTTCACTCACAAACGAGAACTTGCTTCTTCCGTCTAATGCAAGACAGTTAGCACCTGAGCCAGACAGGTCATACACTTGAGCATAGACAAGTAAGCAGTTCACCAGTCAATTCATCTTTCAGTCTCTTTGGGTCGAACTACGGTGTTCTGACTTCCTCATTGCACGAGAGGATACGTAGGCATAACTTAACAGTTATCGAACAAAAGTCTCTGTATATTCCCCCTCTTTCCAACATCATTCTCTTAGCCTCATGATCATGAGCATACTCTTTTCTTACACTGACACATCATTTATACACTTCACTTCTTTTACACTGACACCTGTACATCCTTTTCCAGCTCTTTATACACAAATTGCACTGACACTACCCCTTTAAAACACAAATCTTTCAAGCGTGGATCCCGTCGAGTACGACGGACAATCTGGGTGCTAATACCTTCCCAGGTTGTAACCAACCCCCTTTCTCAGTCTCTCTGGTTCGCAACCGTCTTATCCATATCTTTCTAGGTCTATGCAGCATTACCTTTCCTCCGGGATAAAAATGCCTAGCTGGCGACTCTATTCATCTCCAGTGAGTTCACGGCTGTGTGTTCTCATTGTCCCTTTCGCCGACCGTTCGCGTCTGTACCTTTAGGTGGGCCGGTCCCATTTATCGGGAGCGACAGGATGCATGAAAGAGATGAAGAGAAGTTATGAGAAGTGAAGGCAAATTCACTTCTCAAAGTCACTTACCACCTGAAAAGTTAGAAAAGAAAATGCAATGCAATGCAAAATAAGATGAAATGGTATGATGAAAAACCAAACCAGAAGCACATACATGATGTTAATGATGCTATGATATGCTATAAACATGAATCAAGACATGAAGATGCTTATACAAACCTATGGATGCAAATGGAACAAGTTAAGGAACATGAACATACATGAAAAGTTATGAGATGCATATGGCATACAACATGGCAAATACATGATGCAATGATCAAACATGCTTTCAATATGTCTTATTATGTCAAATGAATCAAATGGATGCTTGAAATGTCAAGGCAAGTCATGTTATGCAAGCAAATGCAAGATGAATGCATATGGAAGCCCAAATTAGGGTTTATGATCAAAGCATCAAACACAAACCAAAATCAGAAGCAAACAACATTATAAAAAATTGAAAATGCACTCAAAGGACCCCTAATCCTATACTAACCCAATGCCCAAAGGAGAGGTTTCAACTCTTAACCAAATTCAAGTTATGATTTTCCTAAGTTTTCTAGGGTTTTAGGGTTCCTTAACAAGAAAATTACCAAACAAATGGAAAATGAAAGATCAAATCATGGCCATTTTATCTCACAAACTACATGCTAAACACAATGCAAAGCAAAAAGAATCAAGGTCCAAATCTTTAGGGTTAGGCAGAAATGATTTTTGGAAATTTGGATCAAAATAATGCATCAAAAAGATTTTAATTCCATGAGAAATTCTCAAAATGCATCAAGATCAAAAAAGAAATTTGGTTTGAGGGTTGGACAATGTTTCTAAATGTTTTTAAAGGTTTCATGAATTTTTTGGTGATTTTTAAATACCTAAAAGTATTTTTAATTAATTAATTCTCATTAATTAATTAAAAAGAAACTTTTAAATATTTAAAAATACTTTTTTAATGCTAAAAATGAAAATAAAAATATTTTTGTGTTTTAAAAATTAATGAAACCCTTGGTAAAAAATTTCATAATTTTTAAAGCATTTTTACTATTTTTAATAAATTGTGAAAAACAAATGAAATAATATGAAAATAAAATGAATTTTAAACTGAAAAATAGAAAGTAATCAGATCCAACGCATGAGATTCAAACTGGCAAGGGCGGGAGTTGACTGCGCGCGGGTTTGGACGGCCCATATTCAAACTGGCTTAATTACACTTAGCCCTAATTAAACAAACCCTAATGACTCTCAGGCGACCGGAACATTGTTCCGGTCGTCTTCTCCGGCTAGGTCATTTTCTAATCTCTCTCAATACGCCATGGAATCATGCCAAACAATCCAGAATCAAACCTTAGCTCATTCTAAACAAGATTCCAGCAACAAAAATCATTTATTTCAACACACAAACAAGATTCGAATCAAACATTCAAAACTGCAAAAATTTCAGAAACATCATACAGGCTCATTTCTCACTCTTTTTCAAAAGTAACAAGTTCAGTGTGATCAGTGAAGCATGCTTTACCATCTAGAAACTTAAAAAGCAAGTTCTGGAAAAAAAGTTCATGAAGTTACCTGAGATTGAGCTTTCGATTCAGGAGCTTTCTGGATGGTTCTTTGGCTCAAACAGGTCCCAATGATCCCCCTTTGAAGCTTTTGACACTTGGTTGGAGTTTAAACAGCCTTTTGAGTGAGTTTGCAGAAGCTCAGGCCAAGGGAGTGTGAAAATCGTATTTTGGTTTCAAGGGGTTTCAGGCCATGATGATGGGTGGTTTTTGATCAGTGAGGTGAGTAGAGATTGTTTGTGAAGTTTCTTTTTGTGTTTGAGGCTTGTATGAAGAGATTCGAAAGTTTTTGCTCAAGGGAGTGAAAATGGGGGTGCTGAGTTCTAGTGTGCTTCAGGCTTGCCTCCTGTGTGAAATGGCTGGCATTTTCTTTGTATAAACAAATGCCATTGGTCAGTGGATGTGACTTGTGCTTTTGTGATAGGTGTGCTAGCTTTTGCCAAAATGTCAACTTCTTGTAAGAGAGGGCATGGGAAACTTCTAGCCAAGTACAAAGGGCTAGTCTAGCGCAGCATGGTGTGAGGGAAAGGCTAGTGTGATCTAGCATCCAAGGCAGCAAGTGGGTGAAGTGTGATGATGGTTTTTGCAACTTGACTTGTTTTGGTTCTTCATGAAAATATCTTGCTCCAAAGGCCAAACAAATGAGAAACTCTTGGCCCATTCTGATTTTTATGTCACATGTGATGTTTGTGTAATGGTTTGACATGAATTAGAAGTCACAAATGCCTTTGGTACAAGATTTTGCAATTTTCTCTTTTGGTGCATAACTTGAAAATTAGTTATTTTTGCCAACTTTAACACACCATAACTTTTGATCCAAAATGAATTAGGTCATGTTCTTGTACTTTTTGGAAAGGGAAAGATCTAATCTACAACTTTCATGACCAAAGTTTTTCCATTTGAAGCATTTTTGGATCAAAAAGTGAGGGTTGGAAAAGTTGCATAAAATGACATTTCATTAAAAGTCAACCATGCCCAAAAAAGTCAACTTTGCAAAAACTTTAAATTCTTGAATTTTTGTGAACTTCAAACTTCTTCCATGATCAAATAAAGATCATATACACCCAAAATGATGAATATCACCCCTTGATTGGGTCATTGGGGGTCTCAGATGCCCTGATTTTGCACTGACTTGTCCAGAAAGTCAACTCTTGATCAGATGACTTCCCCATGGAATTTCTTCATGAAAATTGATATGCATACACCCTATACCATATAGAGACCAATAGAAACAAGAATGACCAAAAAATTTGGAGTTATGGCCTCTGAAACCAAAACCCTAATTTTAGGTCATCTGTGCAGTCAAGCCTGGCTCTGCTTCCATACCAATCTCAGTTCTTGTGATTCTTTGGCATTCTTGACTTTGAGAGGGTGTAATATGATATAATAACACACATGGACCCCTTTGAAGTGATTGATGACCTTTGGAGTGGCTCAAGAAGCTCTTGGATTGTTCAGATCACAAACCCTAGATGCAGATGACTTAGAATCTATGCAGTGAATCAAAAAGGTGATATGAGATGGTATGGTTGTGTTTATGCATATGAAATGATCACAAATCATGGGTGAGGGCAAATTTGGGGTGTTTACAGATCGTGAAAGCTGGGTTACGACCGTTATGCTAACAAAGTTTGAAATTCAAACAGAATATTCACTTCATTTCAATCCATTTATAATTCATATCACATTAATTAATTAATTCCAACATAACAACATAACAATGAATCAATATATAACAGCATTAAATTTCATCACACACACATTCATCAAAATATCCAGCAATCAATTTGAGATATGAAGTATCAGTATATGTTATTACTGATAGTAACAAATTGCACACAGTACTAATCAAACATGCAGTGGAAATTTTGGTAAATGCACTAATTTATGATAACACGTAAATAGACTGAATGAAAAATTGCATTAATTGAAATACTTTGTTCTTGACAGAACAGAAAGAAATTGCAGAAACTTAAATGTGCAGTAATAAAAATGAACTTTGAAATGTTGCAGAAATTTAAAACTAACTAGAAACAAAGAAACAAAAAGTAAAATTAAGCAAATCACTACAGCTTATCAAAGTCGTTTCTTCAGGTCTTCAAGTGCGGAATTCATATGGTAAAACTGTTCACATGTTAAATCAGTTAGGCCTATAATGTCCAATCTCATGCTCTTAACTTCATCCTTAACAACATTAATGTCAGCTTGGTATACTTCAAGAGTCGTCAAAATTTTGTTCAAGCTTTCAGCATATCCTACTTTGTTGATTTCAGGGGTCTCAATATCTTCATCAATGTGGTTGATGTCATGGTAACCAGGAGGGGTCTCAGGGTCACTCTCTTCATCAGTCATCATATCATCCCTAATTTGGTAGGATTGTGGTGTCTCAGGTGTTGTTGGATGGTCAGGAGGAGTAAGCTCATAAAGCCAATTATCTCTGTTGTGAACGCTGACTTTAGCATGGTTTGGCAAGGTGAACAAGGTTACGATTTCATTCCTAATTAGGTACTCGAATAGTGGTTGTCCTATGTTTCCTATTATTCGGCGGTTAAAGCAGAAATTCAAATTCATAGGGCGAATGGTACCGAAACGGGTGCACTTGTGTAACTGATATCTAAGTTCGAGGGCGTTAGAAATCATGGTGACTAGGCCTCCTACCATTATTGGTAGATTAGGTTCCTCCTGGATGCGGGTAAAGGTCTGCATCATGAAGGGTACAACATTTACGGGTTTGCCTTGGGTCAAACAATACATTATGGATATCTCGTTCTTAGATACGTCAGTAAGGTTCTCTTCCTTTCCAAACAAGGTGTGGGCAAGGATTTTGTGAAAATAGCGGATAGCGGGGTTGTGTATTTCATTATTTTCCATGCTATCCGGCTCAGGGTGGTAGTTTCCTGTTAAAGTTCCCCAAAAGAAATCTAGCTCAATATCCTTCAGTTCTACCTGGGTGGTAGTAAAAGCAAAAGGTCCGCTAGGAAATCCTAGTAGGTCAGCTAGTTCCTTGTGGTTATAGACATATTCGATACCGAATAGTCGGAAACCAATAAATCCTTTTTGTGGTCCAAATCCGCGCTCAGGTAGGTAAACTAGGGAGCTTAAAAGTTCAAGGGTGAGCTCGCGATAAGTGACAAACTTATATTTTATGAGAGCTTCCTCCCATCCAAGTTGGTTAAACATGTATAGGATGCTATCATTGATACCTAAGGTTTCCATAGTTTGTTCATCATAATACAGAGTCAAGTCCATGTGTCTCTGTGATAATTCTTCAAATTTTCTCCTTTGGTTCCTTCCTCTAAATATGGTTTCCATGAAGTTCCTTGGTTGGTTAGCCATAGTTAGTGTTAAAGCGGGTGAAACAAATTAGGGGAAAAAGAGGTAAGGTAGAAAAAACTTTAGAAAGTCTGTAGCATGGCAATTTTATAAATGATTTAGAAAACGAAAGTTAAAAATAAAGTAAATAAGGAAAGAAATAGATAAATAAAGTCAATAATAAAAATGAAATAAAACAATAAAATGGGTTGCCTCCCACTAAGCGTTGTTTTTATCGTCATAAGCCTGACGTAGTGCTTAGTGCTAGATTAATCAGGAAAGTTAGTGGACAACTCTAAAAGTTTGAAATTATTCGCATAATCTCTGTTTTCAATATTATGGTAATGTATTAATCGTTGTCCGTTTACTGTGAACGGTTCACTATTCCTACCCTTAATTTCTATTGCACCGCTTGGGAACATTTTAGTGATTTCAAAGGGTCCTGACCATCTAGATTTTAGTTTTCCAGGAAAGAGCCTAAGTCTTGAATTGAAGAGGAGCACAACGTCTTCCACACTAAATTCTTTCCTAGACAGGCGCTTATCGTGCCAACGCTTGGTTCTTTCTTTGTATATCTTAGCATTCTCGTATGCGTCCAACCTTAGTTCTTCCAATTCATTAATGTCGAGGATTCACTTTTCTCCAGCGGCAGTGTAGTTTATATTGAGTGTTTTAATCGCCCAATATGCTTTGTGCTCTAGTTCAACCAGGAGATGACAGGCATTCCCATACACTAGTTTGAAGGGTGTAGTTCCTATGGGTGTCTTGTAGGCTGTCCTATAAGCCCATAAAGCTTCATTAAGTTTAGATGACCAATCCTTCCTAGATATGGCGACAGTCTTCTCTAGAATTTGTTTTATTTCTATGTTCGAGACTTTGACCTGTCCACTTGTTTGCGGATGATACGGTGTTGCTACACGATGTCTGACTCCATACTTAGATAGTAATTTGTCAAATATTTTCGAAATGAAATGCGAGCCACCATCACTAATGACAAGTCTAGGCACACCAAATCTTGGAAAGATTATATTCTTGAAAAGCTTAATTACTACTCGTGTGTCATTTGTAGGAGAAGCTATAGCCTCAATCCATTTTGAAACATAATCGACAGCTACGAGTATGTACTTGTTACCGAAAGAAGATGGGAATGGTCCCATGAAATCGATTCCCCAGACATCAAAGACTTCTAATTCTAATATTCCTCTTTGAGGCATTTCATCTCGTCTTGAAATTTTACCGGTGCGTTGACACCGATCGCAATTTATAACAGTGATGTGAACATCTTTCCATAGATTAGGCCAAAATAGGCCGGCTTGTAAGATTTTTGCACAAGTCTTGGAAGTTCTTGCGTGTCCTCCAAAAGGAGATGAATGACAATGAGAAATGACATCTTTTATTTCATCTTCGGGTATGCACCGACGGAAGATTCCGTCAGGTCCTCTCTTAAACAATAATGGTTCGTCCCAATAATAATACTTGAGATCGTGGAAGAATTTCTTTTTCTGCTGATAGGTTAAGTCCGGTGGAAGTGCTCCTGCAGCTAAGTAGTTGACAATGTCAGCGTACCATGGCAGTCCTACGGTTGTTTGGATTGCTTCCACGAATTTTGGTTCATTTATGTCTAACCGAGCTGAGTCGCTTCTTATTTGTGCTATCAGCTGTTCATACGGAAAATCGTCGTTAATCGGCACTTGTTCGGGTTTAATACCTTCTATTCTAGATAAATGGTCCGCTACGACGTTTTCAGTGCCTTTCTTATCTTTGATTTCGAGATCAAACTCTTGTAAGAGTAAGATCCATCTCAGGAGTCTTGGGTTGGCATCTTTCTTGGTTAGTAAATATCTGATAGCAGCGTGGTCTCTGTAGATGATTATTTTTGCTCCTACTAGGTAGGAACAAAATTTATCAAGCGCGAAGACAACTGCTAACAACTCTTTTTCAGTAGTGGCGTAGTTCAATTGAGCAGAATCTAAAGTTCTACTGGCATAGTAAATTGCGTGAAGCTTCTTGTCCTTCCTTTGTCCTAGAACTACGCCTATAGCATAGTCACTCGCATCGCACATGATTTCGAAAGGTAATCTCCAGTCAGGTGGTTGCATGATTGGTGCGGTGATGAGGGTTGTTTTTAGAGTTTCGAATGCTTTAAGACAATCTTTATCGAATATGAACTCAGCGTCTTTCATTAATAAACCGGTAAGAGGTTTAGTAATTTTCGAGAAATATTTGATGAATCGTCGGTAGAAACCGGCGTGTCCTAAAAAGCTTTGTATTTCTCGAACGGTCTTAGGGGGTTGAAGATTTTTTATGACTTCTATCTTAGCTTTATCAACATCAATTCCCTTGTCAGATATAACGTGTCCTAGTACGATTCCTTCTCTGACCATAAAATGGCATTTTTCCCAGTTAAGTACGAGGTTTACTTTTACACATCTTTCTAACACCATTTCTAAATTTGATAGACATCCTTCAAAACTTTACCCGCATACAGAGAAGTCGTCCATGAACACTTCCATGATGTTATCTATGAAATCTGCGAAGATTGACATCATACATCTTTGAAAGGTTGCAGGAGCGTTACATAATCCAAAGGGCATTTGTCTATAAGCAAACGTTCCATAAGGACATGTGAATGTAGTCTTCTCTTGATCATCTGGGTGAATAGGGATTTGGAAAAATCCTGAGTAACCATCTAGATAACATAAATACGAGTGTTTGGCTAATCGTTCTAACATTTGATCTATAAAAGGTAGTGGGAAATGATCTTTTCGAGTGGCTTTGTTTAGTTTTCGATAATCGATGCACACTCTATGTCCAGTCACTACTCTTTGTGATATCGATTCGCCTTTAGCGTTTTTCACAATAGTGATACCTCCTTTCTTTGGTACTACATGTACTGGACTAACCCATTGACTATCAGAGATTGGATATATTATTCCAGCGTCTAGTAGTTTCTTAACTTCATCTTTTACTACAGTGCTAATGATTGGGTTAATTCTTCTTTGAGATTCTCTAGAGGTTTTGCAATCTTCTTCTAGCATAATACGATGCATACAGATTGAAGGACATATTCCTTTGAGATCAGATATGTTATATCCTAATGCAGTTGGGTATTTCTTTAAGACATCTAAAAGTTTATTCGTTTCGAGTGTTCCTAAACCGGAATTGATTATAACAGGTCGCGTACATTTAGTGTCTAGGAATTCGTATCTTAGGTTCTGGGGTAAGGTTTTTAACTCTAATTGAGGTTTCTTCTTGCATGGCATGGGGTCCGGTGTAAGTGCTAAACTTTCGCTTAGACTATCATCTTGATACGGTGCACGCCAATTGTCATCTTCGAAAATCGGAGGGATTTGAATTTTCATAATTTCAGAATAAGTAGTTTCTTTCATTCCCATCTCTCTTACACACTCGTCAATGACATCTAATAAATAGCACGTGTCCTCTATAGCTGGTGATTGTAAGAATTGTGTTAAAATAAATTCAACTTTCTCTTCACCTACTTCAAAGGTTAGCTTTCCTTTCTTTACATCTATAATAGCTCCAGCGGTATCTAAGAATGGTCTTCCTAGTATGATAGGTGTAGTGGAGTCTTCAGTGATGTCCATGATTATAAAATCAGTAGGGATGTAGAATTGACCTATCCGTACTGGGACATTCTCTAGTATGCCTACAGGATATTTAATAGAGCGGTCGGCTAATTGAGCAGACATTTTAGTAGGTCTTAACTCTCCCATATCTAGCCTTTTGCAAATTGTTAAGGGCATAACACTGATACTGGCTCCTAAGTCGCATAGAGCTTTGTCAATGACGAATTTTCCAATTACACAGGGTATGGAGAAACTACCTGGATCTTTCAACTTAGGGGGCATATTGTTCTGAATGATTGCGCTACAGTCAGCAGTAAGTGTAACAGTTCCGTTATCCTCTATCTTCTTCTTATTGGATAAGATTTCCTTTAGAAATTTAGCATACGAGGGCTTTTGAGTGATAGCTTCTGTAAACGGAATAGTAATATTTAACTATTTCAGAAGTTCAACAAATTTCTTAAACTGGCCCATCGTCTTGGAATTGGTTAATCTCTGAGGGTATGGAATTGGTGGTTTATAAGGTGGTGGAGGCACATAAGGATTCTCTTTCTCCACTGCCTCTTGATTATTATCTTCCTTTTCTTCTGGTTCATTCTCCTTTTCAGTCGGCTTATCCTGCTTTTGGCACATGGCAGGATTGTCAAGTCTTGGATCAGCAGGTCCGTCAAGTTCTTTGCCACTTCTTAGTATCACAACATTGGCTTGTCCTTTTAGGTTAGGTTGGGGTTGTCCAGGAAATACTCCAGCTGGGGCAGCGGTAGGTGCTTGTTGTTGAGCTACTTGTGAAATCTGAGTTTCAAGCATTTTGTTATGTGTAGCTAACGCATCTACCTTGCTCACCAATTATTTAATCTGCTCGCTAGTGTGTATGATTTGGTTCAAGAATTCCTTGTTTCTTTGAGATTGGGTAGCTATGAAGCTCTCCATCATTAATTCAAGGTTTGATTTTCTAGGAACATTAGGAGCAGTCTTTTGATATCTTGGTGGTGTAGCTGGCGCTTGTCCTGGTGCGTATAAAGCATTGTTGTTCTTATAAGAGAAGTTCGGATGATTCTTCCAACCTAGGTTGTATGTGTTCGAGTATGGGTTTCCTTGAGCATAATTCACTTGATCTGTGGGAATTTCTGCTAATAGTTGACAATCAGGGACAGCATGTCCTGGAACTCCACATAACTCACAATTAGGTGTTATAGCAGCCACGGTGGCTGTTGGTGTTATGGCCAAGTTGTCGATCTTTTGATTAAGTTGGTCAAACTTTGCATTAACTTGGTCCATACTACTCACTTCGTACATACCTCCTTTCGTTGGTTTCTCAGTTGCGACTCTCTCGATTCCCCATTGGTAATGATTCTGAGCCATACTCTCGATAAGTGTATAAGCTTCGTTATATTATTTGTTCATCAATGCGCCGCCCGCGGAAGCGTCTATTGTCATTCTTTTGTTGTACAAAGAATATAATGAATGCCTAACTTTAGCTATCCGGTTAAAATCTCACACTCCCGTGGTCTCGACCTAGCCTATTTTACTTCTCTTACTCTCGTAACAAAAAGCTTGATTTTAATTATAAAAAGTCACAGCCAGAATATAAGTTCGTAAATGTTTTTAGCTTAGATTCGATTCATCCGTTTGGTTTCTTTATTACATACCGACTCAGTTAATTTAGCTACTCATATTAATTAAAAGAACAGACAAACACAGAATGTAATTAATAGACATTAAAACATGCATTATATAATGACAACAGGAACTTAACATAAATAAATAAATGAAACTTAATATTAATTGCAAATTAAAACCTGAAAAAATAAACTCTTCGGCTCCCTCTTCCACAATCTGGAAAGCTTGGAGCGTCCAAATTAAATAGAGTAACTAAATTCTAAGGCTAAAAGAAAATAAATGTGATAACAATTTCCTGATGTTGGAAATTTTTATTAAGGTAAGGGAAAATAAACTAAAGTAGAGAAAAACAAATACTGCAAAAAATGGGTGTAGAAAATGGCAGAGCTTTCGCACAAATTTGGCAATCAAAAACTCCCCCCTTCTTCAACTGACTCTTTGATATTTATAGAGGAGAAATTGACAGTTGAAGAATAAGAACGTGGGCTTCGGTTATTCAGTTGTTGAGAAAATCCAGGAGACTGGGCGTTGTTGAGGTTGAGAGATTATAGGAGTCTCCGAAGACTCTTTCTATTCGTTGGCACGTCTTCATTTATATCTCAAATTAATTTAATGAGCCTTGTAACGATCGTGACATGTGTGCAACAGTCAGAATTCTAATGTTTAGCGCGTCATGGTCGTAAGACCCATGTGACGATCGTAAGACCTTAAAAAGGCGCGTCACGGTCGTAAGACCCTTGTGACGATCGTAAGACCTTAAAAAGGCGCGTCACGGTCGTAAGACCCTTGTGACGACCGTAAGAACAACAAATTCTGCAGTTTTAGCAGAATTGAGTTCTTCTCTTTTCTTTTCATACTAAATTTTGTTCCTTTGATCTTTTTCCATAATTTTGACTCTAGACATATTGTACCTGCAATGTGGCATATAAACTCGAAACAATCGGGAGTTAAAAGGACTAATGTATGATAAAAATGGACTAAAAACATAGTAATAATACGATGCGATTTCTCGTTATCATATCTCAAAAGGGATTATGGATCAGTGATTATTTAAAGCGTGGCTTTTAATTCAAGGAAATATCCAACTGCACTTTTGGTTACATCCCAAAAGGATTTTTGGCTATTTTTCGAAATAGTTTCAAATTATTGTCAAATATTGACTTCAAGGTGATATTCCTCTTGGGAGAGGGTTCATTGTTTTTAGGCCATGTTGCAAGTTTGTTTTAAATGGTTTTAGGACAACTTTTGAGCCATAATCCACTCGGGGCACAATTTCTCTTTGAGGTGCAAGTCTCAAATAATACAAAGCATGAAATCTACTTCATTATTTTACAAGCTACAAGAGAATCTGAGTCTTCTATAAATAATAAGAATACGAGTCTCAAAATGTTTAACTTTATGAATTACAAGTCCTTAATAAAAAAACAAGTCCAAGTATGATTCTTGATATCATGAAACATACAAGTTCTTAAGTTATTTTGACTCAAGGTTATGAAGGAAATTCAGAATGACCAATATTAATCAAGAGTTGCAATCGAGAGAGTTTACAATGACGATTCCTAAATAAGTTCTATTGGTAAAGTTCTAAGCTCCTAAAACAAAACTTATGCTTCATGTATCTTGACAATTCTCCTTCAAGCCAAACAAATTGTACCCACTTGTAAAAGCTCCTTATGCACTGCAAAATGTCATCCATGGTGCAATTTCATCTGAAACAATATATATTTAAAGTTCAGTCAACAAAAAAAAAAGATAAACATCAGTAAAGGCTCGTAACAATAATAAAGGCATCACCTTGGTCCAGTCATCCTTGACAAGTTGCAGAAGAGGTTACGACCTCAGGTCACGCCAACATAATCCAACAATGAATTCTTCGCACACCAATCAACAAGAGCACAGATGCATCTTAACCACAGGATGATGGTGAATAAGCCAATCCAACAATATATCTTGTCCAAAGTTTCTTCCCAAGTATTCATTAAGCATCCAACTATGATCCTCATGCCAAGTAGTCCCCAAAGCATATATGAAAAGAAGAAGTGTCAAGTATCAGTAGGGGTGGCAAACGGGCATGCCCGCCCCATTTAGACCCGCCCCACAAAAGCCCTCAAGAAAATGGGGCGGGACGGGGTGGTCAAAATTGAGGTTGCGAACCTAAAACCTAAGTTATCCCCGCAAAAAAGTGAGGGCGGGGCGGGGAAAGCCCGTGGGTATTACACTTATAAGCCTAAAAATGCAAAAATTTAAGTAAATGTGCATGTCCGCAACATAAACAGGGCGGGGCGGACACTTTAGAGGGTGAGGGCCTAAACCCTTGGCCCGCCCCGCACTGAACTGTGGGAAAAAGGGCATGCCCAATGGGCCGGGCCCGTTTTTCCACCCCTAAGTATCAGCAACATGAATGATTAAACTATTAAACAACACAACATTCAATGGACATGGCTTTAGGTCCTTAATGAATTTTCAAAGCAAAATAAAAAGAAAGGCCGTACTAGCTTACCTTTGTACTGAGTTTCTCAGTAAGAGTTCACATGTCACCTCTGAACCACCAAAGTTCATCATTAATCCAGGCCTATCTCAAGTCTCCTTCAGGCTTAATAGTTCAGATGTCACCTCTGAACCACTAAAGTTCATCATAAATCCAGGCCTATCTTAAGTCTCCTCCAGGCTCACTAGAAAAGAAAATAATAAGGCGTTAGTAATCAATGCAGGAGTCAAAATTAGCAGGTCAAAATTGTAGAACATTTCAATGAAAATAAACAAGCTAATAATCAGACCTTTTACACAAGCAGTGAAAAGCAATCATAGCAGTAAAAATCAAGCAGTAAGAAATTCAATGAAAATTCAAATGGGACCACAAGCCGTCTAGAAGAACACTACAGACAAACAATTCCAATGACTCATTACCAATTGGTCCCCACCATACAATTTAATTCGCAAATTCTCCAACGGATTTCACACTCCGAATCCAGCTCACTCTTTTCTCACATGTGAAGGAATATCGTTCTGAAATTCCTTCAGCCACACACGTATTTCACATCCCTCAAATTCCCTATAAAAGGATTACAATCATTTGCAAAGGACACACCACTGCCACCTGAAAACCCTAGCACAAAAAACACACAAGAGGCATCAAAGGGAGAAAAAATTCCTATTGAAACTCTATACAAATTCCACAAAAATACCAAAAGCTCAGTTGGAAGCTATCTGAGTCTCACATTAAGACTCAGAATAGTTTGAGCTCAGCCACAACAACTATCAACAATGAAAACAAGCAGAGAACAAAAATCAAGAAGCAATAAGAGGACCATAGTCGAAGGGAAAAACAAGATTACACCTTTGAACAAACTCGAATAACGCTTCACCGTTGGAGGTAGTCCTTCTTATCTTAGCTTATTTGCATCTCAAATCCTTCTTGAATGATGTAAACCTTTGAAACCATAATGAAAATGGGTTAGATTATTTGTGTGATGTGTGTGTCAATTTGATGATGCACGATGAACTTGTTGCTCCATGAGAAAACAATAGCAGAGTGTGGAAATCAAGTTAATCCATGTTTAACGTTCCATTCTGCTTTGTGTTTGAGTTTTTATTTTCTGATGCGATGATGATGATGATGATGATATTATGGGTTTGTCGTACTTCTAAGAAGAAAACATAACTAGGTTGAATCTATGCAAAGTAGGGAGAGACTCATTTGAGTTTTGTTTCTTTTCTTTTTGAGAGAGAGAAGAAATAGGTGGAGTATGAGAGACTCGGTTGGTGAAAATAAGAGAGGATCCATCGGTTACTTTTGGGTCTCACATGAGCAAGTGTTTTATGATGTTCAAGTATTATAGTTTCTTTTAAAGGTTTCAATGTTAGTTAATGTGAATATATTTTGGTTTTAATGCAAATAAATGGCTTTTAAGAGACTGGTTGTGATGTTTACACTTCCCAAGGCATAATTGTTTTTTTCCACATCTTGGGTTACTTTTGTTGATGCGTTGTCACCTTGACCGATGATGCATGTTGTACGACTAGGTGTAGTTTCTCTTTTCTTTCCTTTTTTTGTTCGTTATCTGGGCCTGGTAATTGGGTCTCACAACCCGAACCCAGATGCCATGGATGTTGTTGGTTGTGGGCATACATGTTGCTCACTATGTGCACCCGACCCATGTTTTTTTTACCGTATTTATTTTATTTACTTTCTATTCAAACTATTTTCTAAATGATAAAGCTATAAAAAATATATATGTGCTAGTTAACTATTTTCTATTTAACTTATTTAATTAAATTTGTCTTCTTTGTGCTATTTTATGTGTGTGATATGCTTGAGTATGCTTGATTATCGTTGCCTGTGATTTAGTCGAATGCTTGTATATGCTATGATCACTTGCTTGATTTATTTTTCGTATTTACGACCATAATATTGTCAAGTAAAAATAACACACACTAAGACTAAACCATTTCAAAAGATAAACAAATTTTTGGTCCAACGCCAAGTAAATTCTCAAGCTTCACTTCAAGCACACACGTAAGTCGATCATTTCACGATTTCCATCTGCACAACTTTACACTTCAAACTTTTTCTCAACCTTTTCAACTTAAGCAAATGAACGCATCACGCTTATTTTCCATATCTAGTCTTTAGCTTACTTGATCCACATATCAAGTCTCTCAACCTTGCGAGTCGAACGCATTGTGTCTCGCTAACAAACCAGATAAATAAAAATTCCAATCACATTCACCATTGTTGAGCGCATTGTGCCTCACAATCAACCTTCAAATAACCAAGAAGTCTCTTTAGACCTAAACCCTTGATCCAACGTCAATCGGTCTTAGAAAATAAAATATTTTTATAATACGAGAAGAATTATACAACAAGAACCTTAAGTGGTAGAAAGGAGAATAATGGGAATCTTGTTACTCGCTCCGATTATTTTGTCGCAAGACGCTCGTCTTGTTGGTTCATAAGAATCACCTCTACCCATAGTCTTTAGTGCAATTCGACTCTCAAATCCTTTCATGGAAGATAGGTAATAAAAACGAACAACCCAACACCTGTAGTAGGCGGAACTACGAAGCTTTGACTTTCTCATTGCACGAGGGAATACGTAGGCACGAGGATCTCGATCCTTGTCGAGCACCTTAGGATCAATAAACTCTTAGTTTAGCAAGTAATTAATAATGATAGACATCCCTTCGCGCATGACAACTTAGATGGTTCCCATCGAGTATGATGGATGTAGGGGGTGCCAAAACCTTCCCTTTACATAACCGACTTTTGAACCCAAACAATGGTTGTGATGACCTTTGTTTTATCCTTTCTTGGTGGTTTTATTTATATTTACCCTTTCCCTCATTGGGAATAAACAAAATTAGGTGACAACTCTCAAGTCAGCCCAACCGCGACCGCGTTCGCGAGGATCATATTTTTCGAGGTACGACAGATGACGACTCTGTTGGGGATTGGGTCACCCCTATGCAAGTCAAGCCTAGTCTAGGTTGTTCCACACTTGTTTGGATGTTTTCTTATATGTGTTACTTGCTTATTTTATCGCTTTCTTGACCATATTCCATATTATATATATATATATATATATATATATATATATATATATATATATTGTGGTTCCGTGGTATTTAAATAATGATTTAATTGCAAAAAAAACTTGAGGTGAAGGATCTATACCCGAGCTTACGAGTACAAACATAAGTTAAGAGAGGTTTCATAGTATGGGCTCTCGAGAAATTTTCTCTCGTGGGTTGTCGATACGAAAACCTCGCTTAGATTAGATTCTAATGAGAGTAATGACGATCATCAAGCTTTTAACGTGTGTGAGCAATGTTTTCATTAGGATCATCGACTCCAAGGACCTTTTTAGAACCTTAAAACTTTTTGGCCAAAACAAAGTTTGATGGTCGTGTAGTATGTACTCCCGAGAAATTTTCTCTCGTGGGTTGTCGATACGAAGATCTCACTCAAAATATACTTTCTTGATGGAGTTGATTGACTGTCAAAAGCTGACATGTGGATCAAACAGTTGAGAAAATTCCATAACTCTGAGACCTTTGTTTTAAACCCAATGTAAATGGTCGCGTAGTATGGGCTCCCGAGAAATTTGCTCTCGTGGGTTGTCGATACGAAGATCTCACCCAAAATTGATTCATTTGAGGGAGTCAATAAACCGTCATGCTGATGTCGTGTGTGATGAATAGCCATATAGATCAATAACTTTAGAGTCCCTCAAACTGTAGAGTCTACCTGGTGAGATCCTTGTAAGGATGGTAATCAGAGTATTCTCCATCCGTACCTTGGACTCATAAGATCTTGTGGTTAAAGAGTATGGACTAGTTCAAGACTTTGATCATGTGATCCTGGATCTTGCATATGCATCCATTTCATTGCATCGATTATGCCTCTTCCATTTCATTTTCCAAAAAAAAAACTCATTACGCCTTTGTCCATGGATTCAGCTGATTTTCTAGTACCCCGTTCTGAACAAGTGGTAACTGTTAAAAGATGACAAAGTGTTTGAAGCAAGACTGAGCAGTGTCAAGAGGTAAAAGGTTAGATTGGAAGTGATTCGTAGCTATGTCAAGAAACAACCTTCAAAATGTTGACCCCCACCTGGCTTTACTGTGACGACTAATCATTTGTATGGTCTTTCTCCTGATGAGGATTTTCCACAAGTGAACAACATTGCTCAAGCCATTTCCAGAGTCGTACTGTTGTACCCCAAAATTTTCCCTCCCACATTCAAGATCATATATTTCAAGAGGTCTCCTTATATTCACAAGATTCATAATTGCTCAAAAGGATTCAAGGTTTCATCAGACAAAGCCTCCTCCTAAGAAATGCTCTTAAATTAGGGTTTTGAGTTTCACAAAGAAAATTGGACTTCTAAAAACCTCAAGTGGACTTCATGAAATCCCACATACCTCAAAGAATCCTCATGTCAAGTTTCAAGGCTTTCCCCACAAGTTTGGTCAATCAGGTGCTCAAATAATAAAAAATTAGTTAACTTAATCAAAAAGTCAATTGTGATCAACATAAAGTCAAACTTCAATATTTTTGGTTAACATCAATATTATTAGGTGAAATTCATCATTTGATCATGTTTCGATCATGATTCACCAAGGAAGCCTCATAATCATACAGAATCAAGAGTTAATAAATTAGGGTTTTGTGCAGGAAAAGTCAATTGTACTTTGACCAGCCATAAATTTCATACACTTCATCATAAATTTCCCATCCAAAGCTCATTTTAAAGGAAATTCAATTCTCTACAACTTTGTGTCTCACAAGCCAAGGCCAAAAATGCTTCATTTGAGAGTTATGAGCTAAGACATTACAAGTCCTTTTAAAAGTCAACAAAAAGTCTACTTTTTCAAAAGCTCATAACTTAAAAATGGAAGATAAAATGGACATGGGACCTAAATGAGTAGTTAGAGGGCACTTTAAGCTTTCTAAAAATTCCTATAACACCTTCATGGGATAAAAATTGAGGGAGTTATGCGTTGTTGAACTTGGGCAATTTTAGGAGGTGTATGAAGCAAAAAAGGCCAAAACTCAAGTTTATTCCAAATGGGCCCGTATTCTTTCAACCCAAACTCATTTATAAGATCATTCACGAACCATGATCATATTATCTAATTTTTTATATTTATTTTATATTATATTGGATTTAAATCAATTAAATTCAATTTTAATTAAGATAAATAATAAAAAATCAAATATTTGGTCTTAGATCTATTTTAAGATCAAATATTTGATGATTCTGATGATTAAGAAGAATCAAATTCGTGCAAGACCAAAAAGGCATGATTTTATCAATTTTGTGGACCAAATTAGAAATCACTTTTCTTCATCTTCAAGCAATCTCAAATCCATCCACAAAGGCCCAACGTTTTTACCTAATTCCATCACTTATAAATACACAACACAACCAAATGCCAAAGACACAAAAATTCTTACACCAAAAAACCCTAAAAAAATTTCAAAATATACTTAATAGCAAGTTTCCAGTCTCTTTCTTCATCCAATCATCACCAATAAACTTCCAGGAGGCCGACCTATGAACATATGTCGCCTCTTACTTTTTCTTGATCTCAAATATTTTGTTTCATAACATTTTAATACATTTTCTTTTCATAATATTGTTTATAATCATGTATTGATGCTTTTTGATCGTTTGTTTTTTTAATTATGATGCAGGTTTCGAACAACACCATTGTTAGGGCACCATGGAGAACTAAATTTTGGTTAATCTGCTGTAATCCATTTCCGCCGATACTTTAAAGGTTGCAGTAGTGATAAGAATTCATGTCTGACAGGTAAGTTAGGTAAGTGCTATTGTTTCAATTTACTCCGAATGTTTTCCAGAATACTCTTTTAGAATAAATATCTATAAGATTTCGACCCTCAAAATCGCAAATTCCTCTTTTTTTTTATTTTATTTTATTTATTTTCTATTTCCATATTTTTAAAAAAATATGAAGAAAAAAATTATGCACTATTTATTTGATTTTATTAGATTTTTAGCATCGTTTTAATATTTTTTAGATTTTATTTTAATTGCTTTTCTTATTTTTCATTATTTTAAAATCTGTAGTGATTTCATTTTACTATGTTTATTTTATTTTTTTATTCTTCTAATAGCATGATAAAAAAACATATCCTCCTCTCATCTCAAAGACTCAATATTCTTCCGAACTTTTCGTTTCGATTATTTTATGATTTGTAAAGATAATGTAACTTTTAAAGCCCTACAATAGTTTTAGGTTTTATTTTCCGCACTTTACGTTTTCTGTCAGGTTTTATTTATGTATCTCTCCCAAAGCCATGTAATAGTTTAAGGTTTTTATTTTCAGCTTTTAATTTCCATAAAATAATTAAACTGCGTGGTTAGTAAACCTAGGGTGTGAAAAGAATGTATTCTGAATTAATTGGACTTAGGCCATTAAATATCCAAGATAAATATCTGAAACTAAATTCACACACGTAAGTCGATCGTTTTACGATTGCCATCTACACCTCCTAGGGTTTCTCCTCTTGGTTGCCTTACAAAAATATGGTCAAGTCCCTGTCGCTCCCGAAGATTTGCATCCCGGTACAAGCGCGAACGGTCGGCGAAAGGAGAAGATGAAAGAATGAACTGAATAGAGTCGTCAGCTAGGCATTTTTATCCCAAAGGAAAGGTAATGTTGCATAAACCAGGAAAGAAATGGATAAGACGGTTGCGAACCAGAGAAACTGAGAAAGGGGGTTGGTTACAACCTGGGAAGGTATTAGCACCCAGATTGTTCGTCGTACTCGACGGGATCCACGCTTACAAGATTGTGTTTAAAGGGGGTAAGGTATGTGCTATCTGTGTGCAAAATCTAGGGAAAGAAAGTACAGGTGTCATTGCAAAAGTGAGAATTACTCAGGAACTGAGGCTCAAAAAAGAATGCTGAAAGAGGGGGATAACAAAGAGACTTTTGTTCGATAACCGTTAAGTTATGCCTACGTATCCTCGCGTGCAATGAGGAAGTCAGAACACCGTAGTTTGACTCAAAGAGACTGAAAAATAAATTGACTTGTGAACTGCTTGCTTGTCTATGCTCAAGTGTATGACTCATCTGGCTCGAGTGCGAACTGTCTTGCATTAGATGGAAGAAGCAAGTTCTCGTTTGTGAATGAGTATGATGAGAAAAGAATCCCGAAGGAGACGATTATTGTTTGTTTTTGTGTTTTCAGTTTTGTTATTGTTTTTGGTGTTTTGCATAAGTTAATGAGCTTAAGCTTAAATCAAGGTCTTGTAAACTCATTATATCCTCCCTGATTAGGGATAATGAGTATACTTAAGTATGAGATAAGCATCTCAACTTAATTACCATGATGATATAGGATTAAGATCATTAAACTACTTGTGATTAATTAGATGTTTTTGGGTTTTTGTTCAGTTTTAAGTTTACCATGATGATATAGTGAACTCATTACACCATCCTAATAGAAGGATGATAGATGAGAACACTTAAGCTGAGGAAGATATCTCAACTTAATCCATGGTTAGGGATTAAATTCATTATATAACAAGCCTTTATTAAGTGGATTTTAATTAAGAGATGAGATTAAGAAGTCGATTTTATGGTTTGTAAGACAACTTGAGGGGGACTTATCCATTGAACACTAGGGTTAGTCCCTCTTAACCATAAGGAAGAGATAGAACCCTAATGTAAGGCCCAAGTTACAAGATAAAGTCCTAGTGATTATTAATGTGATTTGATTAAGAGGTTTAAACAAATTAAAGGTTTAACACTTAGGATTAAAGTTATACACTTCATCCTAAGAGAAAGATGCAGGCATAACCCTAATTCCAAAGTCCTAAAACTTTAAGAGTTTAGTCTCTGATTATTGAGATGAGAAGAGAGACTCAAGGAGACTCAAAGGTAAAAAACTAAGGGGGACTATACACAACCCTAAAATTTATCATGATTGGATATCCTATGGTTTGTTAGGCTTAAGAGAAAGGATCTTCAAGGCCACCAATGGAAGAAGCAGATGAAAAGAGAAGGAGAAAGAAGAACAAGTTACTTACTTCCTGAAGAAGATAAGTAACTTGAAGGAAAGAAAATAAGAAAGACGGAACATAAATGAACAAGTTCACTTCAAGGACATGTTAAAATGCAAATGAATGAGATAAGAAAAGGTGAGAGGTGAAGGCAAATCCACCTCCCAAATAACTTACCAAAAGTACCTAAAAGTGTTAGTATGAATGCTTAAGACATAAAGCATGAAGAAACGAATTGAAATGAAATGCAAAGACTAAAGTCAGAAGTGATTATGCAATGAAAATGGCATATGAGATAATGCAATGTCATACAATATGCATATGAATGATCATACAAAGATGAGATGTCATGAAAGCATGTTTAGAAACTTGAAAACACATGGATGTTTATGAAATGAAATGAATGCAAGACATGGCAATTGAATGAAGAAATGATAAAGCAATGTTCTAACATGTCCTAAGATGTCTAAGATGACATATGAATGCTTGAAATGTCATGGCAAGTTCACATGAGGATGACTATGCAAAGTGAATGCAAATGAACATGAGAAATTAGGGTTTTATGAACATATGAAATGCAAATGAACAAAACAAAAGCATAAAACATGAGAAAAAATTGAAACCAAGCTCAATAAAACCCTAAACCTATACAAGGTCACACCCCAAAGGAGAAATTCAGAAGCTAATCCTATTGGAAGTTATGAATTTTCTAAGTTTGCTAGGATTTTTGGGTGATTCTCAAAGGAAAATGCAAATCAAATTGAAAATACAAGATAAATTCATGAGAAATATAACCTAGAAACTAAATGCAATATGTGAAACAATGCAAAAAGAACCAAGTTCAAACTCTTCATGGTTAGGCAGAAATGAATTTTTCAAGTTAGGGTTAGAAAATATGATTTTAAAGAACCCTAATTCAAAGAAAATTGTGAAATTATGATCAAACCTAAAACAAAATTCGTATGAAGAGTTTGAAAATGTTTCTAAATGTATTGGAATGATTCATGATTTTTTTTGGTGATTTTTAGAAACCTAAATGCATTTTTAATTAATTAAAATCCATTAATTAAATAAAAATAACATTTAAATATTTTAAAAATACTTTTCTAATGCAAAAAATAAAATAAAAATTATTTTTGGGTTGATAAAAATATTTGGATCAGAAATGCAAAAGGAAATATTTTTGTGATGAGTTTTACTATTTTAAATAAATTATGCAAAAGAAATAGAATAAAATGAAAATAAAATGAATAAAAATGCAAGTCAACTGATCCAAGGATCCAGATTCAAAGGCTGGTTGACTAGTGCGTAAATGGGTGGCTGGGATTCAATCTGAGTAATTTAAATTAATTAACCTAATTAAATGAGATTATGGTTAAGTGGATCAATCCTGGCCATTCGTACACGCACGTAAACCACATCCAAGGGTCAGAATTCAAACTAACCTAATTAATTAAACTTATGCCCTAATGACTTTCAGGTGGCCGGAGAAGACCTCCGGTCATCTTCTCCGGCCAGACTCTCTCCCTGAATCTCTCAAAACTCCATAAAAACTCACCACAAGCTCAAGAATTGATCTTTAAACATCAACAAACTCAAATCCAGCAACAAAAACAATTAATCATGCATAAATAGAGAGAATCGAAGAAGAACAAAAATTAGGTCAAAGTTTCAGAGATACAGTTCATGCTTGTTTCTTCATCATTTTCAAAACCAATAAGTGCGGTGTGATCAGGAGAGCATGGGGAACATTTCTAGAACATAAAATAAGACTTCTGGAAAAAAAGTTCTAAGGAGCTACCTGAGATGAAACTTTCACTCACTGAGCTTTCTGGCCTTTTCTTTGGTTCAATCTACCTCCAATGAACCCCCCTAGTGATGTTGCAATGCTTAGAACAAGTTTGTATGGCCTGGTTTATGAGTTTCAGTTCCTCTGCACCAAGAATCGTGTTTTGGTTTGAGCTGGTTTCAGGCCATGATGAGGGGTGGAAAATGATCCTTAGGTTGTGTGTGGTTGAATGGTGAAAGAAATATGGAGTTTTGATGGCTGAGGTGTGAGAATCGAAGAAGGGAAGTTTTTGACAAATTTTGTGCAATCTGAGTTATGGGTGCATTCAGGCTTGTGTGTTATGTGAAATGAGCTCCATAAGATTAGTATAGGCCAATGAGAGTGTTCAGAAAGTGGGTGGTGGCATAGTGTGATTGGTATGGGCCAAGTTACAAAAATGTCAACTTTGTGTACTTGAGGTATGGGCATGGTGCAGAGCTGTTTCAAGGGGTGTCTTGGCCTCAACAGAGTTTGTGGATGGCCCTTAGATCAATAGAGTGCAGCTGGAAGGCTTGGATGAAGAGATATCATGTGTTTTGCAAATTTCCAACTTTGATAATTTTGTGAAAATGAGGTATGGTTTCTTGTGATCCAAGGCACAATTCTGGTTCAAATGCATTGCACTATGTTGGTATGATGTTTAGAAGTCAATAATTAGAGGTCATGAAATTGCTTAGAACTTGAATTTGCAAAAAAAAACATCTTTGGTGCACACTTGAAAATTATAGGATTTTTGCCAACTTTGAAAGGCCATATCTTGAGTTCTAGGATGAATCAAGACATGTTCTAATACTTTTTGAAAAGGGAAAGACCTAATCTACAACTTTCATGTCCAAGAATTTTTCATTTGAAGCATTTTTGGTCATGAAAGAGGAGGTTGAAAATCTTTCCCAAAATGGAAAGTTTCCATTACAGGTCATTTCCAAAAATGGCAAGTTTGCAATTGGCTCAAAATTCTTCAACTTTGTGAACTTCCAACCACTTCTAAGATCAAATAAAGATCATAGAACTTCAATTTGATGAAAATGATCCTCTGGTACCCCTGTTGGGGGCCTCAGATGCCCTGATTTTGACTTAACTTGCTCAAGAAGTTACCCAATGATCAGATGACTTCCACAATGAATTTCTTCATCAAAATTGGTACACATGGTCCTTATAACATATTAAGAACATTAGAAACAAGAATGACCAAAAAATTTTGGAGTTAAGGCCTCTGAAACCAAAACCCTAATTTTGGTCATCTGTGTAGGAAAACCCTAGCTCTGTTTCCATGCCTTTGCCAATTCTTGTGATCCATTGTCTCTCATGAACTTTAGGGAGCATAATATGATCATAGAACACACATGGACCCTCTTGGAAAGCTTCAAGACCATTGGGATGGCTCAGAGTGGTTCTTGGATTGCTCAGATCACAAACCCTAGATGTAGATGAAATGGAACTATGCAGATGAAACAAATATGCATTATGAGATGTAATGCTTATGTTAAAAAAATGAAAGATCACAAGCCATGGTGTGAGAAAAAGTGAGGGAAACTTTGGGGTGTTTACAGCTGCCCCTATTCAAGCATGAGTTAGCTGTGCAGGGTGTAAGCGCCTGGCTTAACAGACAAATAAGATAACTTGTGGTTGAATACCAAAGACAAGGGATATAAATTGTAAAAGATAGCATAGTATGAGTATCAAATGAAGGCGATGGAGAACGACCATTGAGCAGATGATGACTGATGGGGATAAAAATGGTAAGTTAAGCAATGATGGGGACGGCCGACAAGCTGGGGAAATAAAGAGACCGCGACGGGGATGGCCATCGGGTAAGGGAATAAAACTCTTTGGGGATTTAGACAAGCATGGATGGGGACGACCATCAGGATTGGAAAGTACAGTAAAAAATGATGGGGACGACCATCAGGCAAAAGAATAAATGAAATAATGATGAGGGACGGTCATCAAAGGTGAAGGATGATCACCTAGCAGGGGACGGCTGCTAAAATATCACGACATAGGACGAATGACGGATAGAAAAGATCAACGATGCAGACGGCCATCAGATAAACATGATGAAAGACGATCATCAAGAGGTGAAGGGCGATCACCTAGAATGGTATGGCTGCTCTCAGGGATTATCACGACATAGGAGGAATTTCGGATAACAAGATCAACAATGGGGATGGCCATTGGATAAATGATGAGGGGCGATCATCGAAAGGTGAAGGACGATCACCTAGCAGGGGACGACTGCTGAAAAATATCACGACATGGGATGAATTCTAGATAGAAGATTCCAACCATGGGGATTCTACTGGGGAAAGGATTTGGAACGGTCATCTAAAGGTGAAGGACAATCACCTGGCAGGGGACGGCTGCTGAAAGTATCACGACATAAGACGAATGTCGGATAGAAGAAAGTTGTTTTGTTGACGAATTACTGGGGGAATGGTAAACACGGACGAGTGCTTACGCCTTCAAGAATAAAAGATATAAGTTTTTGATGGTGTGTATAGATTAAAGATGCGGACGAGCATCCTTAGGACCTCGATATGGACGAGTATCGAAAGAAACAAACACTGACATGTGTTTAAGGATGATGACACAGACGAGTATTAATCAGTTAAGCAAGGAACACATACGAGTGTTTGAATCTGCTGGGGAATGATATATACGGACGAGTATCAAAGCATTGTATATTTACAAGTGTTGATCTGTTGGTTAAGTATGTGCAAGACACGGACGAGTGTCGAAAGATTGGGCAAAGGACACGGACGGGTGTTTGACTTGTTGGGGAAGCATGACACGGACGGGTGTCAAAAAGAATATGTACGAGTTGTGAACAAATATCTGTATTTGAGAGTGCAGAAGGTATTCTAGAGACCTGCGGGGGGATATTGTGACACAGACGAGTGTCGAGAAGAGCATGCATATGTATCTGTTTGTAGAAGGTGTTCTGGCAACCTTACTGGGAAGGATGACATGGACGAGTGTCAAAAAGAGCATGTATAGGTATCTGTATTTGAGAGTGCAAAAGGGATGCTTTGGCTTTGATCTGCAGGGGATATGAGTTTTGTATATTGCTGGTGAAGTATTGATGGTATTTGCAAGTGGTTGGCTCAATCCTGGCTTATGATCATGCAAATGTTTGATTTTTGCCGTAATGCTCCGTTTTAGACGGAATGCTACGCTTTTTCCGGTGAATATGATGCAAATGCTATGATTTTGAAAGAGAGAGAACTGATCTGAGACTCGGATCCTATGGGGATAAAGATCTCTTGCTGATTTGCTTGGAGGGATGACTCTGCTTGGGGAAACAGATCAATGATAGATCTATCTGGAGGGAGAACTCTGCTTGGGGAAACAGATCAATGATATATCTATCTGGAGGGAGAACTCCTTAATGGGGATGTGGAGGTTTTAGCAATTCCACTAGGGATATGTTTCAGGTATTGCTCTTCCAGGGAGGCAACTCTGTGGGGAATCAATTCCACCAACTCTGCTGAGGATGAGAGAGATCTGGTATCTCTGGTGGGGAAAAGAAAGTTCCTTGACCACCTTTCTATGGAAGAGGCTGTCAGGCACTGCCCGGGAGATCCTGCTTGGGGAGGATATAACTTTTGGAAAATAGCGTGCTGGGGAGGTAATGCTTGATAAGCCCCATGTTACGAAAGATTGCTTGTCTTGAGTACCTGCAACCTGTTAAGACAAAGGAAAACGCACAAGTGCCCCGAGGTATCCTTAACCGGATTCCTTCATAGGAATTAGATTTACTGAGAGCAATATATTTCCTGTAAGCATTTAAAAATGGCTCATATGATTTATGCAAGTGTTGTATTATGAACATTGGACATTTTGCAAACGAAATAAAAATGTACAAAACAAGGTGTGACTGAAAAATCTAATTTTATTAATTTGTATGCCCTGAATTGGCAAGTACATAAGCAAATCCCTGAAAGGAGGAAATTTCTGTAAAATTGAGAAAATGAAAGTGTTGGCAATGCTGAAGATGACGCTACAGTGAGCTTCCTTTGCTATGACCTGTATGACCTTGACGTTCTTCTTATCTTGCTTTCCGAAGAAGGTTGATTCTGACCGACGCTTTATCCTTTCGAAGCTTGTCACGTTGTGAGTGATACAGACGAATTCAGAATACAGTTGTTCGCTTATTCCCTGATTTTGCATGGATCGCCCTTTCGGGTTTTCAATCCACCAAGATACCCTTTTTTGCCTGAGCTGTCCAATGCGGCTTTTCAACTCAGCGGGTGTACATTTTTTTTCTCCAATTTTTCCCTTATTTTTGCCCGAGTCATTTATTCTATTTTTGACTCGCCGGGATGCCCTATTTTTGCCTGGACTTACATTCTGTTTTTATGTCCAGCGGGTCATTTTATGCGAATTATTTTCTAACTGCATATGAATTCACAGGAGACGGGAAGTCTTCACCATCCATGGTTGCGAGCATCAGCGCTCCACCTGAGAAGACTTTGGTTATGACATAGGGACCTTCATAATTTGGTGTCCACTTGCCCCTGTGGTCTGTGTGAGGAGGAAGGATTCTTTTCAGAACAAGCTCTCCCACTTGGTATTCCCGAGGTCTGACCTTCGGATCGAAGGCTTTCTTCATCCGTTTTTTATATAACTGCCCATGACAGATCGCAACTTATCTTTTCTATTCAATCAGATTCAGTTGATTGTACCGAGATCGGACCCATTTTGCTTCATCCAGCTTCACATCCATCATTACTCGTAAGGAAGGTAACTCAACTTCAACAGGTAGGACAACTTCCATACCGTACACAAGCTGATAAGGTGTTGCCCCAGTAGATGTTCTGATTGAGGTTCGGTACCCATGCAAGGAAAATGGCAGCATTTCATGCCAGTCTTTGTAGGTGACTACCATCTTCTGCACAATCGTCTTAATATTCTTGTTGGCTAGCTCAACAACGCTGTTCATCTTTGGCATGTAAGGAGAAGAGTTGTGATGTTGGATTTTGAAGTCCCGACAAAGTTCTGCCATCATTTTGTTGTTCAAATTGGAACCATTATCAGTAATGATTCGCTCGGGAACTCCATATCAACAAATGATGTCTCTTTTCAGAAATCTGGCTACCACTTGTCTGGTGACGTTTGCATACGAAGCTGCTTTAACCCATTTGGTGAAGTAATCAATGGCTACCAGGATGAATCTGTGACCATTTAAAGCAGTCAGCTTAATCTTTCCAATCATGTCAATGCCCCACATGGCAAAGGGCCAAGGTGAAGACATCACATTCAAAGGATTTGGAGGCACATGCACTTTATCTGCGTAGATTTCGCACTTGTGACATTTTCTGGCATAGGCACAACAGTATGCATCCATTGTGATCCAGTAGTAACCCGATCTTAACAACTTCTTTGCCATTGCATGTCCTTCGGCATGGGTACCGAAAGAACCTTCATGCACCTCGTGCATCAGCAGGTCTGCTTCCTTCTTGTCAACACATCTGAGCAAGACCATGTCGAAGTTTCACTTGTATAATGAGCCATCAGTATTGAGGAAGAGACTGTCGGCCAGCCTTCTTAATGTCTTCTTATCATTAAATGATGCCCCAGGTGGGTACGTCTGATCCTCTAAGAAGAATTTGAGGTCGTGGAACCATGGTTTGTCATCAATAGCAGTGTCCACAGAGAACACATATGCTGGTTTTTCCAGTCTAGATACCAGAATCCGAGGCACATAATTAGCGGTCTGTACTTTGATCATGGAGGAAATGGTAGCTAAAGCATCTGCAAACGGATTCTCATCTCGAGGGATATATTCAAGTTTGACTGTTGTGAAGAAAGTCAATAATCTCCTCGTATAGTCATGGTATGGAATCAGATGCTCCTGATGAGTGTACCATTTGTCGTTGGTCTGGTTGATTACCAAAGCTGAATCTCCGAATACATTCAAGGTTTTGATCTTGAGGTCAATGGCTTCCTCAAGGCCCATGATACAGGCTTCGTATTCTACTTCGTTGTTAGTGCCGACAAAGGTGGGCTTTGCCGAGAAATGCATATGAACCCCTTTAGGTGTAATGAGCACTGCACCAACCCCACGACCATTCATATTGACAGCCCCGTCAAACATCATAGTCCATGCCTCTTCTGGATCAGACCCTTTAGTGTGAACTGGATCTTCACAATCGTTTGCTTTTAAGTACATGATGTCTTCATCAGGGAAGTCAAATCTCATGGGCTGGTAATCATCAATGGGTTGCTCAGCTAGATAGTCAGACAATACACTGCCCTTGATGGCTTTTTGAGAGGTGTACTGGATGTCGTACTCTGTCAGAATCATTTGCCATATTGCAACCCTTCCGGTAAGTGCTGGCTTCTCAAATATGTACTTGACGGGGTCCATTTTTGAGATCAACAAGGTAGTGTGAGTCAGCCTATATTGTCTTAGTCGGCGAGCAGCCCACGCTAAAGCACATCAAGTTTTCTCGAGCAGTGAATAACGTTGTTCACAGTCGGTAAACTTTTTTCTTAGGGAGTATATTGCATACTCTTTTAGACCAGACTCGTCATGTTGGCCTAAAACACACCCCATTGACCCTTCTAATACTGTCAGGTACATTATCATAGGTCTTCCTTCAATTGGAGGCATGAGAATTGGAGGTTCTTGCAGGTACTCCTTGATCTTGTCAAAAGCTTTCTGACAATCGTCGTTCCACCTGACTGTTTGTTCCTTTCTTAACAGTTTGAACAGGGGTTCACATGTTGCAGTGAGGTGAGATATGAACCATGAGATGTAGTTCAATCTACCCAAGAACCCCCGAACTTCTTTTTCAGTCCTAGGTGCAGGCATCTCCTGAATGGCTTTGACTTTGTTGGGATCAACCTCAATTCCCTTTTCACTTACGATAAAACCCAACAGCTTACAAGAACGTACCCCGAATGTGCATTTGTTAGGGTTCAACTTCAGCTGATACTTCCTCAGACACTTAAACAACTTCAGCAGATTCACCAAATGATCTTCCTCAGTAAGGGACTTGGCAATCATATTATCCACATAGCATTCAATTTCTTTGTGGATCATATCGTGGAATGACGTTACCATAGCCCGTTGATATGTTGCACCGACATTCTTCAGTCCAAACGGCATTACCTTGTAACAAAATGTGCTCCAAGGTGTGATGAAAGTTGTTTTCTCCATGTCTTCGGGTGACATCTTGATCTGATTGTATCCATAAAATCCGTCCATGAAAGAAAATACCGAGAACTGAGTTGTGTTGTCCACCAATACATCAATGTGAGGTAATGGGAAATCATCCTTCAGGCTAGCTCTGTTCAGGTCCCAGTAATCCACACACATACGCACCTTGCCATCCTTCTTAGGCACGGGTACAATGTTAGCAACCCACGACGAGTAACTATTTATAGCAAGGAAACCGGCATCCCACAGGTTTTGTACTTCCTCTTTGATTTTCATGGCCATGTCTGGCGAGTACGGCGTAACTTCTGTTTAACTGGAGGGCAATCTTCTTTCAAGGATAGACTATGCATGACAATATCCGTATCTAAACCTGGCATGTCTTGATAGGACCAAGCAAAAACATCGACGTATTCCCGAAGCACGCTAATAAGTTGTTCTTTTACTGGAGCTTGCAGACTGGTCCCAATTTTTACTTCTTTCAAATCCTCCTCGGTACCAAGATTAACAGTTTCAATCTCCTCCTGATGAGGAGTAATCACTTTCTCTTCCTGCCTCAACAACCTGGCTAATTCTTCAGGCAACTCATAGTCTTCATCAACCCATTCATCTGCTTGATTAATTGGATTGTCGAAGTCATACAAGGTCAGAGTGGTGTTGTCGTCGGTGCAATCTGGAGGATAATCTCTGAAAGGGTTGAGATTTGTTCTTTTTAGTGATCAATTTTAATCTTGTTTAGAAAAAGTGTAAATGAAGTTATTATTTTGAAAGCATTTCCATTTTATTGTTTTGTGCAAAAAATAACAAAAATGAAAAGACAGTGAGTGAAAGAGAAATATGTTTGCAAAAGATGTCCATTGTTCATTGATATTCCATTTGCATAAAATACAAATATGGCCCTATTACAAAATGAGTCCTGACACCTTGGGCAAGATGCAGGACTTGATGCATGCTAAAGCAAGAAATAATAATTACTCTGCAGGAGTAACTCTTATAATTTCCTGGGAAGACCAATTAAGGACTTGTTGGACCAGGATCCTTGGACGAATCCAGCTCTCCAGGTTGAGGTTGCTTTCAGCGTCGTCTTCCACATTATTGACAGCATCTGGGGTTAGCATTCCCCCACTCACGAACTTGGGCTCCTTAGCAGCCTCTACTTGATCTTATCGGAATGGTTTGTAACCCAAACCGAATTTGTCCTCCTTCTTCTCCACAGGTAGCAGCTTGCCCCAGCCTTGGGCGTTCCCATCTTCAACAACCTTCCGAGCTTGTTGGTAGGAGACAATTGAAGTACCCATCCTATCCTCTTAGGATGCAGAAAATACTTCAGTTGTCGCCTCATTGACGTTCAGTGCTTCGAAACCTTGGCTCATGGTCTCGTGGATTTCACCATCCATCTCAATATATTTGTAGGTGGCCAGATGGCTAACAAAAATATCCTCTTCACCCCAGATTGTGATAATTTTCCCTTCCCACTCGTATTCTAATTTCTGGTGAAGGGTCGACGTAACTGCGACAGCGGCGTGAATCCATGGTCGACCCAACAAACAGTTGTAGGCCGGCTGAATGTCCATCACGTAGAAAGTAGTTTGAAAGACCTGCGGGCCAATTATCACATGCAGCTCCACTTTGTAAACACCCCAAATTTTCCCTCACTCTTTATCACACCATTTCTTGTGATCTTTCATGTTTTCATTAAGATAAGCATTATATCTCATATTGCATTCTTGCTTCACTGCATAGTTCAAGTTCATCTACATCTAGGGTTTGTGATCTGAGCAATCCAAGGTTCCATCTGAGCAATCCCAAAGGCCTCAGAGCATTTCAATAGGGTCCATGTGTGTTCTACCATCATATTATACTCCTCAAAGTTCATGGAAGTCAAGAAATCACAAGAACTGGCAAGGCATGGAAGCAGAGCTAGGGTTTTCACTACACAGATGACCAAAATTAGGGTTTTGGTTTCAGAGGCCTTAACTCCAATTTTTTGGGCCATTCTTGTTTCTAATGTTCTTAGGATGTTATAAGGATCATGAGTACCATGTTTGATGAAGAAATTCATTGTCGAAGCCATCTGTTCACTGGGTAACTTCTTGAGCAAGAAAATTGAACAGGGGCAGCTATTGCACCCAAAAATTTGCCATCCCCTATTCAAGTCATTGTGTACCAAGGTGTCCCAAGAGGTTCACAAGGTATCCCAAGAGGTTCACAAGGTTCACAATTAGTCAGAAAGCTTGGAGGTTCCCTCAAACAAAGCCTCATCCTAAGCAATGCACCCTAAATTAGGGTTTTGGATTTCATCAGGCTAAATGGACTTACAAGGCCTCAAGTGAACTTCATAACATCCCACATGTCTTCAATAATACCTATGTCAAGTTTCAAGGCTTTCCCAATAAGCTTGCCCAGTCAGATGATCAGATATGCAAAAATCAGTCAAAGTAGTTAAAAAGTCAAACTGAGGTCAATTGTGGTCAAACCAAAGTCAAACTTCATGATGTTTTTTCCAACATCAAGTATATGAAGTAAAATTCATCATTTGATCAATGGTTGATCATGATTCATCAAGGAGATTTCAGATCATCAAGAATCAGGAGTTTCTAAATTAGGGTTTTCACAGGAAAAGTCAATTGAACTTTGACCAGCCATAACTTTCACATGCTTCATCAAAAAATTTCCATCCAAAGCTCATTTTAAAGGAAATTGAATTCTCTACAACTTTGGGTCTCACAAGCCAAGCCTAAAAATGCTTCATTTGGAAGGTATGAGCTAAGACATTGTAGGTCATTTTAAAAGTCAACAAAAAGTCAACATCTTCTAAAGGGCATAATTTGAAAATGGTAAAGGATATTGACATGAGACCAAAGAGGTTGGTTATAGGAATATATAAGCTTTCCAAAATGTCCAAGAACACCCTCATATCCTTAAAATTGAGGGATATATGCCTTTGAAAAGTTGGAAAATATTTGGGAGGTTTATGAAGCAAATAGGGCCTTAAAACCAAATTTCTTCAAATGGGCTTGCATTTTTATGACCCAATCTCTACCATGACATCATGCACGAATCAAATATAATTTATTCAGATTTTTATTAATTTATTTTATATTTATTTTGATTTTATTCATTAAAAATCAATTTAAATCAAAATAAAATATGAAAAACTCAATATTTGATATGATTCTCATTCTAGAAGCTCTTAAAGGTCATTTAAAACTGATTGGTACCATTCAAATTCGTGCTCAACCAAATTAGAAAGGATTTTTTTGATTTTTTTGACCAAAATAGCAAGTTGATTTCTTCATGATCAAGTCACTCAAAAAAGCCCATAAATCCACAAACTTATGACCTAATTTACTTCTACTATATGTACACAAGTGAACACAAAGACAAGGACTCGAATTTGCTGCCTCCAATACCAAGAACAAAACTTCAAATATCACAATCGGATTCTTTGTTGCAGGCCATATCAAGAAGTTTTAAAGGTTGTAATACATTGTTGGATGATCATTGAACCTATTTACATCATTTGCATCAACAAAAACACCCTTGAATGCCCAAACCGAATTCATCTTTTAGCTTAAAAATTGATTTTCGATTTTTCTTATACAAGCTATATAAATGAAATTTGATTGTATATTATTGTTTATGTTGATGTTTGCAATGATTCTGGTTGGTTTAATTTAAGTTTCAGTGCAAGATTGAGGGTACACCATTATTAGGGTTTCGGAGGTTCAAAATCAGGAATCCTAGATACGAGTGATTTCATTTGAAATTAAGGCCTGAATTGGACTTAGAGGACATGTATTGATTAATTTGAACCCTTAGAATGAATTTATATTTTTGCTTTATTTATTTTAAATATATTTATTGTATGGTTAGTAATTTAGGGAGTGTATAACTATTTGTAATTAAAATCAACTTAGAAAATTAACTTAAATAAGATAAATATTTGAAAATAAACACGCACACACGTAAATCGATCTTTGATCGCCATCTCGCACTTCCTAGGGTTGCCTCTCAGTTGCCTAATTCAAAAGGTCAAGTAGGGTGTCTTAAGCAAGTCCCTTCATAAATATCATCAAGTCCCTATAGTTTTACAGATCAAGTCCCTTCGAGGTTGCCTATGATAAATGATCTTGTCCCTTCGAATAAAAGATGATAAGTCCCTACGAATTGCTAAAGACACCCTACAGTTGCCTATATCCAGATGACCCTACACATGTCCCTTAACATCCAAGGTAATGACTACCTATTCCTTAATAATAGGGATAGTCTTACCATTGAAAGAACATAAGAATAGTAAAGACTTAATATAGGGTAGGTTTCTTTTAATTACTTTCTCACATTTCAAAATACTCTTTACACCACACTTTTCAAACAAATTTTCAAAAACAAGGCTTTGTATACATCCATACGAGGATCATTACAAAGTACTTAGAATTTTTCAAATCACACACTACACTTTTGCAAACAAACAAAGTGAGCCATGTAACTAAGAGCCCATGGATAACCATGGATATAAAGGGTACTAACACCTTCCCTTTATATAACCTACCCCCCGAACTCAAGTCTTTTAAAAAATAGGTCTTTCCTGTTCTTTTATGTCCTTTCCTTTTGGATAAAATAAAAGTCGGTGGCGACTCTTGCTATCCGCAACATGACTAAAAGTCAGTTCTCCCACTGAGTTACACTACTTCCGCCACAGTTAGTCCAATCACCATCACTGTACCTGGACTCATTCCGTATGAAAAAGATAATGATGTGCCATGGCACTATAGTTCATACCTCTACTGCAACAGAGAGAGAGTCGTTCTTGATTCTTCAACTCATACACCACAGGTCGATAATGTCGGGGGAGGAGGAGGTTTCACTCGAAGCAGACGTCTCTTCGCGTCACAAATTCCAAGAGTTAACACTGAGGCAGAGGTTTTTGCCAAAGCTAAAGGAAAAAATGTGGTGCCTGAAGAACCAGTGGCAAAAGAAGCTCATAAGACGTCCTTTGATCAGGATGTGGATGAATTTATGAGAATAATCAAGAGAATCGATTATAAGGTTGTGGATCAGCTCCACCAGACTCCTTCCAAGATCTCCATTCTATCATTGCTATTGTGTTCCGAAGTTCATCGGGATGCACTACTTAAAGTCCTGCACGCAACTTACGTGCCTGAGGAGATTACAGTGAATCAGTTAGAGACGATGGTTTCTAATGTTAATAGTAGTCATGGACTGGGCTTCACCAACGCTGATTTGACTGCGGAAGGTCGTCATCACAATAAAGCTTTGCACATCACTCTAGAGTGTAAAAGGGTTGTGCTTTCACATGTTTTAGTTGACACTGGGTCTTCACTCAATGTCTTGCCAAAGAAAGCCCTTGTTAAGCTTGAATATAACAGTATAGCTCTCCAACCAAGCAATCTAGTGGTTAGGGCTTTTGATGGTTCCAAGAGGTCTGTTCTTGGAGAGGTGGAGCTTCCTGTGATAATTGGCCCACGGGTCTTTCAAACTACTTTCTACGTGATGGACATTCAGCCAGCCTACAGTTGTTTATTGGGTCGACCTTGGATTCACGTTGCTGGCGCAATTACGTCGACCCTTCACCAGAAATTAAAATACGAGTGGGAAGGAAAAATTATGACAATTTGCGGGGAAGAGGACATTTTTGTTAGCCATCTGGCTACCTACAAATATATTGAGATGGATGGTGAAATCCACGAGACCATGAGCCAAGGTTTCGAAGCACTGGACGTCAACGAGGCGACAACTAAAGTATTTGCTGCATCCCAGGATGATAGGATGGGTACTTCAATTGTCTCCTATCAACAAGCTCGGAAGGTTGTTGAAGATGGGAACGCCCAAGGCAGGGGAAAGCTGTTACTTGTGGAGAAGAAGGAGGAAAAATTCGGTTTTGGTTACAAACCATTCCGACAAGATCAAGCAGAGGCTGCTAAGGAGCCCAAGTTTATAAATGGGGGAATGCTGACCCCAGATGTTGTCGATAACGTGGAAGACGAGGCTGAAAGCAACCTCAACCTGGAGAGCTGGATTCATCCAAGGATCTCGGGCCAACAAGTCCTTAACTGGTCTTCCCAGGAAATTATAAGAGTTACTCCTGTAGAGTAATTATTATTTCCTTCTTAAGCATGCATCAAGTCCTACATCTTTCCCAAGGTGTCAGGACTCATTTTCTAATAGGGCCATATTTGTATTTTGTGCAAATGGAATATCAATGAACAATGGACATCTTTTGCAAACAAATTTCTTTTTCGCTCAATGTCTTTTCATTTTTGTTATTTTCGCACAAAACAATAAATGGAAATGTTTTCAAAATAATAACTTCATTTATACTTTTTCTAAAACAAGATTAAAATTAATCACTAAAAAGAACAAATCTCAACTCTTGCAGAGATTATCCTCCAGATTGCACCGACAACGACACTCCTATGACCTTGTATGACTTCGACAATCCAATTAATCAAGCAGATGAAGGGGTTGATGAAGACTACGAGTTTCCTGAAGAGTTGGCCAGGTTGTTGAGGCAAGAAGAGAAAGTGATTACTCCTCATCAGGAGGAGATTGAAACTGTTAATCTTGGTACCGAGGAAGATGTGAAAGAAGTGAAGATTGGGGCCAGTCTGCAAGCTCCAGTGAAAGAACAACTTATCAGTATGATGCGGGAATATGTCGACGTTTTTGCTTGGTCCTATCAAGATATTCCATGTCTAGATATAGATATTGTCATGCACAGGCTACCCTTGAAAGAAGATTGCCCTCGAGTTAAACAGAAGTTGCATCGCACTCGCCCAGATATGGCCATGAAGATTAAGGAATAAGTACAAAAGCAGTGGGAAACCGGTTTCCTTGCTGTAACTAGTTACCCACCATGGGTTTCTAACATTGTACCCGTGCCTAAGAAGGATAGAAAGGTGAGTATGTGTGTGGACTACCGGGACCTGAACAAAGCTAGCTCGAAGGATGATTTCCCATTACCTTACATTGATGATTGGTGGACAACACAACTCAGTTCTCGGTATTTTCTTTCATGGACGGATTTTATGGATACAATCAGATCAAAATGTCACCCGAAGACATGGAGAAAACAACTTTCATCACACCTTGGGGCACATTTTGTTACAAGGTAATGTTGTTTGGACTGAAGAACGCTGGTGCAACATATCAACGGGCTATGGTAACATTATTCCACGATATGATCCACACAAAAATAGAATGTTATGTGGATGATATGATTGCCAAGTCCCTTACTGAAAAAGACCATCTGGTGAATCTGTTGAAGTTGTTTAAGCGTCTAAGGAAGTATCACCTGAAGTTGAACCCCAACAAGTGCACATTTGGGGTACGTTCTGGTAAGCTGCTGGGATTTATATTAAGTGAATAAGGATTTGAGGTTGATCCTGACAAAGTCAAAGCCATCCAGGAGATTCCTGCACCTAAGACTGAGAAAGAAGTTCGAAGGTTCCTAGTTAGATTGAACTTCATCTCAAGGTTCATATGTCATCTCACTACAACCGGTGAACCCTTGTTCAAACTGTTAAGGAAAGAACAAACAGTCAGGTGGAACAACGATTGTCAGAAAGCTTTTGACAAGATCAAGGAGTACCTGCAAGAACCTCCAATTCTCATGCCTCCAATTGAAGGAAGACCTCTGATAATGTACCTGACTGTATTAGAAGGGTCGATAGGGTGTATGTTGGGACAACATGATGAGTCTGGTCGAAAAGAGTATGCAATATACTGCCTAAGCAAAATGTTTACGGACTGTGAACAACATTATTTACTGCTCGAGAAAACTTGATGTGCTTTAGCGTGGGCTACTCGCCGATAAAGACAGTATATGTTGACTCCCACTACTTTATTGATCTCAAAGATGGACCCATTAAAGTACATATTTGAGAAGCCAGCACTTACCGGAAGGGTTGCAAGATGGCAAATGATTCTAACAGAGTATGACATTCAGTACACTTCTCAAAAAGCCATCAAGGGCAGTGTATTGTCTGACTATCTGGCTGAGCAACCCATTGATGATTATCCGCCCATGAGATTTGACTTCCCTGATGAAGACATCATGTACTTAAAAGCAAAAGATTGTGAAGAGCTAGTTCACACTAAAGGGCCTGACCCAGAAGAAGCATTGACTATGATGTTTGACGGGGCAGTTAATTGCAACGGCCATGGGGTTGGTGCAGTGCTTATCACACCTAAAGGAGTTCATATGCCTTTTTCGGCAAAACTCACCTTTGCCTGCACCAACAACGAAGCAGAATACGAAGCCTGTATCATGGGTCTTGAGGAAGCCATTGACCTCAGGATCAAAAACCTTGAATGTATTCGAAGATTCAGCTTTGGTAGTCAACCAGACCAACGACAAATGGTACACTCATCAAGAGCATCTGATTCCATACCGTGACTATACGAGGAGATTGTTAACCTTCTTCACAACAGTTAAGCTTGAATACATCCCTCGAGATGAGAATCAGTTTGTAGATGCTTTGGCCACTATTTCGTCCATGATCAAAGTACAAGCTTCCAATTATGTGCCTCAGATTTTGGTATCCAGACTGGACCGACCGACATATGTGTTCTCTGTAGACACTGTCACTGACAACAAGCCGTGGTACCATGACATCAAATGCTTCTTGGAGAATCATACATACCCACCCAGGGCATCATCCAATGATAAGAAGACATTAAGAAGGCTGGCCAGCCGTTTCTTCCTAAATGTTGATGGTTCATTATACAAGCAAAACTTTGACATGGTCCTGCTCAGATGTGTTGACAAGAAGGAAGCAGACCTCCTGATGCACGCGGTACATGAAGGTTCATTCGGAACCCATGCTGGAGGACATGCAATGGCAAAGAAGTTGTTAAGATCGGGTTACTACTGGATCACAATGGATGCAGACTGTTGTGCCTATGCCAGAAAATGCCACAAATGCCAGATCTACGCAGATAAAGTGCATGTGCCTCCAAATCCTTTGAACGTAATGTCTTCACCTTGGGTCTTCGCCATGTGGCGCATTGACATGATTGGAAATATTGAACCGGCTACTTCAAATGGTCACCAATTCATTCTGGTAGCCATTGATTACTTCACCAAGTGGGTTGAAGCAGCTTCATATGCAAACGTCACCAGGCAAGTGGTAGCCAGATTTCTGAAAAGAGATATCATCTGTCGATAAGGAGTTCCCGAGCGAATCATTACTGATAATGGTTCCAATTTGAACAACAAAATAATGGCAGAACTTTGTCGGGACTTCAAAATTCAACATCACAACTCCTATCCTTACAAGCTAAAGATGAATGGCGTTGTTGAGGCTGCTAACAAGAATATCAAGAAGATTGTGCAGAAGATGGTAGTTACCTACAAATACTAGCATGAGATGCTACCATTTGCCTTGCATGGGTACCGAACCTCAATCAAAACATCTACTGGGGCAACGCCTTATCAGCTTGTGTATGGTATGGAAGTTGTCCTACCTGTTGAAGTTGAGCTACCCTCCTTACGGGTAATGATAGATGTGAAACTGGATGAAGCGGAATGGGTCTGGTCTCAGTACAATCAACTGAATCTGATTGAAGAGAAAAGATTAGCTGCCATCTGTCATGGGCAGTTATACTAGAAGCGAATGAAGAAAGCCTTCAATCAGAAAGTCAGACCTTGGGAATACCAAGTGGGAGAGCTTGTTCTGAAAAGAATTCTTCCTCCCCATACAGACCACAGGGGCAAGTAGACACCAAACTATGAAGGTCCCTACATGATAACCAAAGTCTTCTCAGGTGGAGCACTGATGCTCGCAAGCAAGGATGGTGAAGACTTCCCATCTTCTGTGAATTCGGATGCTGTTAAAAAATACTTCGCATAAAATGACCCACTGGACATAAAACCAGAATGTAAGTCCAGGAAAAAATAGGGCATCCCGGCGAGTCAAAAATAGAATAAAAGACTCGGGCAAAAATAAGGGAAAAATAAAAAAAAATGTACACCCGCTGAGTTGAAAAGCCGCATCGGACAGCTCAGGCAAAAATGGGTATCCCGGTGGATAGAAAACTCGAAAAGGCGATCCACGCAAAATCAGGGAATAAGCGAACAACTGCATTCTGAATTCTTCTGTATCACTCACAACATGGAAAGTTTTGAAAGGATAAAGCATCGATCAGAATCAACCTTCTTCAGAAAGCAAGATAAGAAGAACGTCAAGGTCATATAGGTCATAGCAAAGGAAGCTCAATGGAGCGTCACCTTCAACATTTCCAACACTTTTATTTTCTCAATTTACAGTAATCTCCTCCTTTCAGGGGATTCGCTTCTTTGACTGTACTTGCCTATTCAGGGCACACAAATCAATAAAATCAAAATATTCAGTCACACTTTGTTTTTACCTTTTGTTTTTGTTTGCAAAATGTCCAGAGTTCATAATACAACATTTGCATGAAAACTTATAGGCCATTTTCAACAAATGCTTGCAGGAAATATGAATTCTTAAGTAAATCTAACTCCTATGATGGAACCCGGTTAAGGATACCTCGGGACACTTGTGCATTTTCCTTTGTCTTAACAGGTTGCAGGTACTCAAGGAAGACAATCTTTCGCAACATGGGGCATATCAAGCATTAAATACCTAGCATACTACTTCCCAGAAGTTATCTCCTCCTCGAGCAGGACCTCCTGAGCAATGACTGACAACTCTTCCACAACAAAGTGGTCAGAAAACTTTCTTCCCCCACCAGAGTGCCAGATTTGGCTCATCCTCATCAGAGTTGGTGGAATTGATTCCCCACAGAGTTGCCTCCCCAGAAGAGCAATGCCTGAAACACATCCCCAGCGGAGTTGCTAAAACTTCCTCATCCCCATTAGGAGTCCTCCCTCCGGGCAGATCAATCAATGATCTCTTTCCCCATCTGAGTTCTCCTTCCTAGCAGATCGGCCAGAGATATTTATATCTGCAGGATCCGAATCTCGGATCAAGTTTCTCACTTGCATAAACATAGCATTCGCATTATATTTCCCAAAATAAGTGTAGTATTCCATCTAATATAGAGAATTACGGAAAAAAATCAAACATTTGCATGATCACGAGCCAGGTTCGAGCCAGTCACCTACAAATACCATCATCATTTCATCAACAATATACAAAGCTCATATCCCCTGCAGATAAAAGCCAAAGCATCCCCTTTGCACTCTCAAGTACGAATACTTGTTTATACATGCTCTTTTCGACACTCGTCTGTGTCATCTTATTTCCCCGCAGATCGCCAGAATACCTTCTGCACTCTCAAATACAGATATGTGTTCACAATTCGTACATATTCTTTCTCACATTCGTCCGTGTCATGCATTCCCCAGCAAGTCAAACACTCGTCCGTGTCCCTTGCCCAATCTTTCGATACTCGTCCGTATATTGCACATACTCCACAAACAGACCAACACGTGTACATATACAAACCTCTGATACTCGTCTATATCTTGTGTATACCACCTCCCCGGCAGATTCAACACTCGTCTGTGTTCCTTTCTTAGTCGATTGATACTCATTCGTATCATCATCCTCAAACACGCACCAGCGTTTGTTTCTATCAATACTCGTCCATATCGTGGTCCTAAGGATGCTCGTTCATATCTTTAGTCTATACACACCATCAAACACTTATACCTTTTATTTCAAAGCGTAAGCACTCGTCCGTGTTTACCATTCCCCGGTAAGTCACCAACAAAACAATCTCTTTTTATCCGGCATTCGTCCTATGTCGTGATATTTTCAGCAGTCGTCCCCTACTAGGTGATTGTCCTTCACCTTTTGATGTTTGTTCCTCATCATTTTATCTGATGGCTGTCCCCATCGTTGATCCTCTTATCTGGCATTCGTCCTATGTCGCGATACTTTCAGCAATCGTACCCTGCTAGGTGATCGTCCTTCACCTTTGGATGACCGTCCCTCATCCTTTCCCTAGTGGAATCCCCATTGTTGGAACTTTCTATCCGGCATTCGTCCTATGTCGCGATATCTTTTTAGCAGCCTTCCCCTGCTAGGTGATCGTCCTTCACCTTTTGATGACCGTCCCTCATCATTTATCCGATGGTCGTCCCCATCGTTGATCTTGTTATCCGTATTTGTCATATGTCATGATAACCCCCCGAAAGCAGCCGTACCCTACTAGGTAATCGTCTTTCACCTCTTGATAATCGTCCTTCATCATGCTTACCCGATGGTCCTCCCCATCATTGATCTTTTCAATCCGACATTCGTCCTATGTCGTGATATTTTCAGCAGCCATCCCCTGCTAGGTGATCGTCTTTCACCTTTGATGATCGTCCCTCATCATTATTTCATTTATTCTTTCACCCGATGGTCGTCCCCATCGTTGTTTACTTTACTTTCCAAGCCCGATGGTCGTCCCCATCAATGCTTTTCTCAATCCCCATAGAGTTTTATTTCCTTACCCGATGGTCGTCCCCGTCGTGGTCCCTTTATTTCCCCAGCTTGTCGGTCGTCCCCGTCATTTCTTTGCTTATCAATTTATCCCCAGCAGTCGTCCTCTGCTCGATGGTCGTCCTCCATTGCTTTCATTTGATACTCATACTATACTATCTTTCACAATTTATATCCTTTTTCTTCTTCACCCCAGCGAGTGCAAATTTCGGACTGTCTTTGGTAAGCCAGGCGCTTACACCCTGCACAACTAACTCATGCTTGAATAGGGGCAGCTGTAAACACCCCAAATTTTCCCTCACTCTTTCTCACACCATGGCTTGTGATCTTTAATTTTTGCATAAGCATAAGCATACCATCTCATATTGCATATTTGTCTCACTTCATAGTTCCATTTTCATCTGCATCTAGGGTTTGTAATCTAAGCAATCCAAGAATCAATCTGAGCCATCCCAATGGTCTTGAAGCTTTCCAAGAGGGTCCATGTGTGTTCTATAATCATAATATGCTCCCCAGAGTCATTGAAAGTCAAGAAATCACAAAGAATGGCAAAGGCATGGAAGCAAGGCTAGGGTTTTCCTGCACAGATGACCAAAATTAGGGTTTTGGTTTCAGAGGCCTTAACTCCAAATTTGTTTGGTCATTCTTGTTTCTAATGCTCTTAATAAGTTATAAGGATTATGTGTACCAAGTTTGATGAAGAAATTCATTGTGGAGGTCATCTGATCATTGGGTAACTTCTTGAGCAAGTAAAGTCAAAATCAGGGCATCTGAGGCCTCCTCTTTCATGACCAAAAATGCTTCAAATGAAAAATTATTGGACATGAAAGTTGTAGATTAGGTATTTCCCTTTTCAAAAAGTACTAGAACATGTCTTGATTCATCCTAGAACTCAAGATATGGCCTTTCAAAGTTGGCAAAAATCCTATAATTTTCAAGTTCATGCCAAAGAGGGAATTTTGCAATTTAACTTGCCAAGCCTTTTTATGACCTCTAATCAACTTCTATGCATCATAACATGTCAAGGAAACTTCAAAAGATCATAATTGGCCCAAGATTGCATAGTTTTCATGACTTGATCTTTAAGAAATCTCAAAAGGGCCAAAACACACAAACTTTGCAAAATGCCTTGGAACCTTCCATCCACTTGTGCCAGCTGCTAAAAACCAATCCTATGGACATCCTTGATGCAAGATGAGGCCAGACACCCCTTGAAGCCAGCTCTGCCATGGCCCATACCTCCATGTACACAAAATTGACTTTTTTGCAAAACCTTCCATACAAATCAAGCTGAGCCACAACAACTCTTCTGACCAATCAAGACATCACATACATGCCTTATGGACCTCATTTCATATCTTCTTGGAGCCTGAAACGCAACACAAGTCAAATTGCACAAAATCCACCAAAAGCTTCATCTCTTCGATTCTCTCAACACAAACCACAAACCTCAAAACTCTTTGCACCATTCAATCATACACATCCTCAGGATAACAAAGCAACCCTCACAATGACCTAAAAGCCTCTGAATCAAAAACACAATTTCTCACCTCTCAAAACTAAAACTCACAAAGGAGGCCATTCAAACTTGTTATAAGCTTCTCATTAGCTTCAGGGAGTCCATTGGGGTTGATTTGCCCTGATTTTGACTTAACTTGCTTAAGAAGTTACCCAATGATCAGATGAGTTTCACAGTGAATTTCTTCATCAAACTTGGTACACATGATCCTTATAACATATTTAGAACATTAGAAACAAGAATGACCAAAAAAACTGGACTTAAGGCCTCTAAAACCAAAACCTTAATTTTGGTCATCTGTGTTGGAAAACCATAGCTCTACTTCCATGCCTTTGCCATTCTTTGTGATCTCTTGAATTTCATGAACTTTGGGGAGAATATTATGATCATGGAACACACATGGACCCTCTTGGAAAGCTTCAAGACCTTTGGGATGGCTCAGATTGATTCTTAGATTGCTCAGATTACAAACCCTAGATGCAGATGAAAATGGAACTATGCAGTGAAACAAATATGCAATATGAGATGGTATGCTTAAGCTAATGCAAAAATGAAAGATCACAAGCCATGGTGTGAGAAAAAGTGAGGGCAAATTTGGGGTGTTTACAGCTGCCCCTATTCAAGCATAAGTTAGTTGTGCAGGATGTAAGCGCCTGACTTAATAGACAAACAAGATAACTTGTGGTTGAATACCAAAGACAGTCCAAAATTTGCACTCGCTGGGGAGAAGAAGAAAAGAGATATAAATTGTAAAAGATAGTATAGTATGAGTATCAAATGAAAGCGATGGAGGACGACCTTCGAGAAGAGGACGACTGTTGGGGGTAAACGGTAAGCTAAGCAATGACGGGGACGGCCGACAAGCTGGGGAAATAAAGAGACCATGACGGGGACGACCATCAGGTAAGGAAATAAAACTCTCTGGGGATTGAGAAAAGAATTGATAGGGACGACCATCAGGCTTGGAAAGTAAATAATGATGGGGACGACCATCAGGCTTGGAAAGTAAATAATGATGGGGACGACCATCGGGTGAAAGAAAAAATGAAATAATGATGAGGGACAGTCATCAAAGGTGAAGGACGATCACCTAGCAGGGGATGGCTGCTTAAAATATTACGACATATGATGAATGTCGGATAGAAAAGATCAATGATGGGGACGACCATCGGATAAGCATGATGAAGGACGATCATCAAGAGGTGAAGGACGATCACCTAGCAGGGTATGGTTGCTCTCGGGGAATATCACGACATAGGACGAATGTAGGATAACAAGATCAACGATGGGGACGGCCATCAGATAAATGATGAGGGACAGTCATCAAAAAGTTAAGGACGATCACCTAGCAGGGGACGGCTGCTAAATATATCACGACATAGGACGAATATCGGATAGAAGGTTCCAATAATGGAGATTCCACTAGGGAAAGGATGAGGGACGGTCATCCAAAGGTGAAGGACGATCACCTGGTAGGGTACGGTTGCTCCTAAGTATCACGACATAGGATGAATGTCGGATAGAAGAAAGTTGTTTTTTGGCGATTTACCGGGGAATGGTAAACACGGACGAGTGCTTACGCTTTTAAAATAAAAGGTACAAGTGTTTGACGGTGTGTATAGATTAAAGATACGGAAAAGCATCCTTAGGACCACGATACGGACGAGTATCGATAGAAACAAACGCTGACACGTGTTTAAGGATGATGATACAGACGAGTATCAATCGGTTAAGCAAGGAACACAGACGAGTCTTGAATCTGCCGGGGAGGTGATATATACAAGATGCGGACGAGTATCAGATGATTGTATATGTACAAGTGTTGACCTGTTGGTGAAGTATGTGCAAGACACGGACGAGTGTTTGACTTGCTGGAGAAGCATGACACGAACGAGTGTCTAAAAGAATATGTACGAGTTGTGAACAAATATCTGTATTTGAAATTGCAGAAGGTATTCTAACGAACTGCGGGGGAATAAAATGACACGGACGAGTGTCGAGAAGAGTATGTTATGAACACATATCTGTACTTGAGAGTGCAAAGGGGCTTCCTTGGATTTTATCTGCATGGGATATGAGTTTTGTATATTGTGGATGAAACGATGATGGTATTTGCAGGTGACTGGCTCGAACCTGGCTCGTAATCATGCAAATGTTTGATTTTTTCCGTAATGCTCCGTATTAGACGGAATGCTACGCTTATTTTGGGAAATATGATGCGAATGCTATGTTTATGCAAGTGAGAAACTTGATCCGAGATTCGGATCCTACGGATATAAAGATCTCTGGTGGATCTGCTTGGAGGGAGAACTTAGCTGGGGAAAGAGATCATTGGTTGATCTGTCCAGAAGGAGAACTCCTTAATGGGGATGAGGAGGTGTTAAAAACTCCACTGGGGAAGTGTTTCAGGTATTGCTCTATTGGGGAGGCAACTCTGTGGGGAACCAACTCCACCATCTCTGTTGAGGGTGAGAGAATTCTGGCATCTCTAGTGGGGATAAAAGGTTCTTTGACCACTTTGCTGTGGGAAAGTTGTCAGTCATTGCTCGGGAGATCCGCTTGGGGAGAAGATAACTTCTGGGAAGTAGTATGTTGGAGATTTAATGCTTGATATGCCCCATGTTGCGAAAGATTGTCTGTCTTGAGTACCTGCAACCTGTTAAGACAAAGGAAAACGCACAAGTGTCTCGAGGTATCCTTAACTGGATTTCGTCATAGGAGTTAGATTTACCTAAAAGTAATATATTTCCTACAAGCATTTTTTTTAAAAATACTCTATAAGTTTTCATGCGAATGTTGGGTTATGAACATTGGACATTTTGCAAACGAAACAAAAATGTACAAAACAAAGTGTGATTGAAAACTCTGATTTTATTAATTTGTGTACCCTGAATAGGCAAGTATAGTCAAAGAAGCGAATCCCCTGGAAGGATGAGATTGCTGTAAATTGAGAAAATAAAAGTGCTGGCAATGTTGAAGATGACGCTCTAGGGAGCTTCCTTTGTTATGACCTGTATGACCTTGACGTTCTTCTTATCTTGCTTTCTGAAGAAGGTTGATTTTGATCGACGCTCTATTCTTTCGACGCTCTATTCTTTCGAAGCTTGCCATGTTGTGAGCTCGGGTTTTCAATCCATCGGGATACCCATTTTTGCCTGAGCTCTCCAATGCGGCTTTTCAACTCAGCGGGTGTACATTTTTTTGATTTTTCCCTTATTTTTTCCCGAGTATTTTATTCTGTTTTTGACTCTCCGGGATGCCCTATTTTTTCCTGGACTCACATTCTGTTTTTATGTCCAGCGGGTCATTTTATGCTAAGTATTTCTTAACTGCATCTAAATTCACAGGAGACGGGAAGTCTTCACCATCTATGGTTGCGAGCATCAGTGCCCTACCAGAGAAGACTTTGGTTATCACGTAGGGACCTTCATAGTTTGGTGTCCACTTGCCCATGTGGTCTGTGTGAGGAGGAAGGATTCTTTTCAGAACAAGCTCTCCCACTTGGTATTCCTGAGGTCTGACTTTCTGATCGAAGGCTTTCTTCATTCATTTCTGATACAACTGCCCATGGCAGATGGCATCGAATATTGTCTCTTCAATCAGATTCAGTTGATTGTACCGAGACCAGACCCATTCTGCTTCATCCAGTTTCACATCCATCATTACTCGTAAGGAGGGTAGCTCAACATCAACAGGTAGGACAACTTCCATTCCATACACAAGCTGATAAGGTGTTGCCCCAGTAGACGTTTTGATTGAGGTTCGGTACCCATGCAAGGAAAATGGTAGCATCTCATGCCAATCTTTGTAGGTGACTACCATCTTCTGCACAATCTTCTTGATATTTTTGTTGGCTGCCTCAACAGCGCCATTCATCTTTGGCCTGTAAGGAGAAGAGTTGTGATGTTGAATTTTGAAGTCCCGACAAAGTTCTGCCATCAATTTGTTGTTCAAATTGGAACCATTATCAGTAATGATTCGCTCGGGAACTCCATATTGACAGATGATTTCTCTTTTCAGAAATCTGGCTACCACTTGTCTGGTGACGTTCGCATATGAAGCTGCTTCGACCCATTTGGTGAAGTAATCAATGGCTACCAGGATGAATCTGTGACCATTTGAAGCAGTTGGTTCAATCTTTCCAATCATGTCAATGCCCCACATGGCGAAGGGCCAAGGTGAAGACATTACGTTCAAAGGATTTGGAGGCACATGCACTTTATCTGCGTAGATCTAGCATTTATGGCACTTTCTGGCATAAGCACAACAGTCTGCATCCATTGTGATCCAGTAGTAACCTGATCTTAACAATTTCTTTGTCATTGCATATCCTCCGGCATGGGTGCCGAAAGAACCTTCATGTACTTCGTGCATCAAGAGGTATGTTTCCTTCTAGTCAACACATCTGAGCAGGACCATGTCGAAGTTTCGCTTGTATAATGAACCATCAACATTGAGGAAGAAATTGTCAGCCAACCTTCTTAAAGTCTTCTTATCATTAGATGATGCCCCAGGTGGGTATGTCTGATTCTCCAAGAAGCATTTAATGTCATGGAACCAAGGCTCGTCGTCCATAGCAGTGTCCACAGAGAACACATATGCCGGTCTGTCCAGTCTGGATACCAGAATCCAAGGCACATAATTAGCCGTCTGTACTTTGATCATGGATGAAATGGTATCCAAAGCGTCTGCAAACTGATTCTCATCTCGAGGGATGTATTCAAGCTTAACTGTTGTGAAGAAAGTCAACAATCTCCTCGTATAGTCACGGTATAGAATCAGATGCTCCTGATGAGTGTACCATTTGTCGTTGGTCTGATTGATTACCAAAGCTGAATCTCCGAATACATTCAAGGTTTTGATCCTGAGGTCAATGGCTTCCTCAAGACCCATGATATAGGCTTCGTATTCTGCTTCGTTGTTAGTGCAGGCAAAGGCGAGTTTTGCCGAGAAAGGCATATGAACTCTTTTAGGTGTGATAAGCACTGCACCAACTCCACGATCGTTCATATTGGTAGCCCCATCGAACATCATAGTCCATTCTTCTTCTGGACCAGGCCCTTTAGTGTGAACTGGCTCTTCACAATCTTTTGCTTTTAAGAACACGATGTCTTCGTCCGGGAAGTCAAATCTCATGGGTTGGTAATCATCAATGGGTTGCTCAGCCAGATAGTCAGACAATACACTGCCCTTTATGGCTTTTTTAGAAGTGTATTGAATGTCATACTCTGTTAGAATCATTTGCCATCTTGTAACCCTTCCGGTAAGTGCTAGCTTCTCAAATATGTACTTGACGGGGTCCATTTTTGAGATCAATAAAGTAGTGTGAGTCAACATATACTGTCTTAGTCGGCGAGCAGCCCACGCTAAAGCACAACAAGTTTTCTCGAGCAGTGAATAACGTTGTTCACAGTCGGTAAACGTTTTTCTTAGGTAGTATATTACATACTCTTTTCGACCAAACCCGTCATGTTGGCCCAACACACACACCATTGACCCTTCTAATATTGTCAGGTACATTATCAGAGGTCTTCCTTCAATTGGAGGCATGAGAATTGGAGGTTCTCGTAGGTACTCCTTGATCTTGTCAAAAGCTTTCTGACATTCATCGTTCCACCTGACTGTTTGTTCTTTCCTTAACAGTTTGAACAAGGGTTCACAGGTTGTAGTAAGGTGAGATATGAACCTTGAGATGTAGTTCAATCTACCTAAGAACCCTCGAACTTCTTTCTCAGTACTAGGTGCAGGAATCTCCTGAATGGCTTTGACTTTGTCGGGATCAACCTCAATTCCCTTTTCACTTACGATAAAATCCAGCAGCTTACCGGAACGTACCCCGAATATGCATTTGTTGGGGTTCAACTTCAGCTGATACTTTCTCAGACGCTTAAATAACTTCAGCAGATTCACCGTTGATACGTTGCACCGGCATTCTTTAGTCCAAACAACATTACCTTGTAACAAAATGCGCCCCAAGGTGTGATGAATGTTGTTTTCTCCATGTCTGCGGGTGACATCTTAATCTAATTGTATCCATAAAATCCGTCCATGAAAGAAAATACTGAGAACTGAGTTGTGTTGTCTACCAATACATCAATGTGAGGTAATGGAAAATCATCCTTCGGGCTAGCTCTATTCAAGTCCCGGTAATCCACACACATATGCACCTTGCCATCCTTCTTAGGCACGGGTACAATGTTAGCAACCCACGGTGGGTAACTAGTTACAGCGAGGAAACCGGCGTCCCACTGCGTTTGTACTTCTTCCTTAATCTTCATGGCCATATATGGGCGAGTGCGGCGCAACTTATGTTTAACCGGAGGGCAATCTTCTTTCAATGGTAGCCTGTGCATGACGATATCCGTATCTAGACCTGGCATGTCTTGATAGGACCAAGCAAAAACGTCAACATATTCCTCAAGCATATTGATAAGCTATTCTTTCACTGGAGCTTGCAGACTGGCCCCAATCTTTACTTCCTTCACATCTTCCTCGATACCAAGATTAACAGTTTCAATTTCCTCCTGATGAGGAGTGATCACTTTCTCTTCTTGCCTCAACAACCTGGCCAACTCTTCAGGCAACTCATATTCTTCATCAACCTCTTCATCTGCTTGATTAATTGGATTGTTGAAGTCATACAAGGTCATAGCAGTGTTGTTGTCGGTGCAATCTAGAGGATTATCTCTACAAGGGTTGAGATTTGTTCTTTTTAGTGATTAATTTTAATCTTGTTTAGAAAAAGTGTAAATGAAGTTATTATTTTGAAAACATTGCCATTTATTGTTTTGTGTGAAAAATAACAAAAATGAAAAGACAGTGAGCGAAAAATAAAATTGTTTGCAAAAGACGTCCATTGTTCATTGATATTCCATTTGCACAAAAATACAAATATGGCCCTATTACAAAATGAGTCCTGACACCTTGGGCAAGATGCAGGACTTGATGCATGCTAAAGTAGGAAATAATAATTACTCTGCAGGAGTAACTCTTATAATTTTCTGGGAAGACCAGTTAAGGACTTGTTGGCCCGGCATCCTTGGACGAATCCAGCTCTCCGGGTTGAGGTTGCTTTCAGCCTCGTCTTCCACGTTATTGACAGCATCTGAGGTCAACATTCCCCCACTTACGAACTTGGGCTCTTTAGCAGCATCTGCTTGATCTTGTCAGAATGGTTTGTAACCCAAACAAAATCTGTCCTCCTTCTTCTCCGCAGGTAGAAGCTTGTCCCAGCCTTGGGCGTTCCCATCTTCAACAACCTTCCGAGCTTGTTGGTAGGAGACAATTGAAGTACCCATCATATCCTCCTGGGATGCAACAAATACTTCAGTTGTCGCCTCATTGACGTTCAGTGCTTCGAAACCTTGGCTCATGGTATCGTGAATCTCACCATCCATCTCAATGTATTTGTAGGTAGCCAGATGGCTAACAAAAATATCTTCTTCCCCGCAGATTGTGATAATTTTCCCTTCACACTCGTATTTTAATTTCTGGTGAAGGGTCAACGTAACTACGCCAGCGGAATGAATCCATGGTCGACCCAACAAACAACTGTAGGCCGGCTGAATGTCCATCACGTAGAAAGTAGTTTGAAAGACTTGTGGGCCAATTATCATAGGCAGCTCCACTTTTCCAAGAACAGACCTCTTGGAACCATCAAAATCTCTAACCACCAGATTGCTTGGTTGGAGAGCTATACCATCATATTCAAGCTTAACAAGGGCTTTCTTTGGCAAGACATTGAGCGAGGACTGTAAACACCCCAAATTTGCCCTCACCCATTCACACCATGGCTTGTGATCATCTCATATGCATAAACACAATCATACCATCTCATATCTCAATTTTGGATCACTGCATAGTTTCTAAGTCATCTGCACCTAGGGTTTGTGATCTGAGCAATCCAAGAGCTTCTTGAGCCACTCCAAAGGTCACCAATCACTTTAAAGGGGTCCATGTGTGTTCAAGTATCATATTACATCCTCTCAAAGTCAAAAATGCAAAAGAATCACAAGAACTGGGATTGGTATGGATGCAGAGCCAAGTTTGACTGCACAGTTGACCTAAAATTAGGGTTTTGGTTTCAGAGGCCATAACCCCAAATTTTTTGGTCATTCTTGTTTCCATTGGTCTCTATATGGTATAGGGAGTATGCATATCAATTTTCATGAAGAAATTCCATGGGGAAGTCATCTGATCAAGAGTTGATTTTCTGGACAAGTCAGTGCAAAATCAGGGCATCTGAGGCCCCCAATGACCCAACCAAGGGGTGATATTCATCATTTTGAGTGTATATGATCTTTATTTGATCATGGAAGAAGGTTGAAGTTCACAAAATTCAAGAATTACAAGTTTTTGCAAAGTTGACTTTTTAGGGCATAGTTGACTTTTAAGGAATTTGTCAATTTAGGTCACTTTTCAAACCTTACTTTTTGATCCAAAAATGCTTCAAATGGAAAAACTTTGGTCATGAAAGTTGTAGAATACATTTTTCCCTTTTCAAAAAGTACAAGAACATTACCTAATTCATTTTGGATCAAAAGTTATGGTGTGACAAAGTTAGCAAAAATCACTAATTTTCAAGATATGCACCAATTGGGAAATTTGCAAAATCATGTATCAAAGCCATTTGTGACTTCTAGTTCACATCAAACCAATGCATAAACATTCTATGTGACCTAAAAATCAGATTTGAACCAAGGTTTCTCATGTTACATGGTTTGTATAACAAGATATTTTCATGAAGTTTCAAGAGCAAGCAAGTTGCAAAACCACTCATCACACTTCACCAACTTGCTGCATTGGCCATTGAACCACCCTAGCCTCACTCACACACCATGCTGCGCCAGCCCATGCTCTTGTACCAAGCTAGAGCTTAGCCCATGCCTCTCTTACAACAAAGTGGACTTGTTGCAAAAGTGAACATCCCAATCACAGCAGGCCAGGTCACATCACCTGACCAATTGGAATTGTTTATACTTCCCATTTGCAAGCAAAACATAACAAGAGGCCAAGCTGAAACACACCATAGCATCACATTCACAAAAACACTCCATCAAGCAAAACTCTTCGAATCTCTCTATACAGTTCACAAACACAAAAACCATTTCCATAGATCAACTCACCTTGCTTCACTGAGCCTAAACCAACAAGACTTAGGCCTGAACCAAGCAAGAACACCATTTCTCCATTTTCACTCCCAAGAGCAAAACCATTCGAATCTGTTCCCACAAGCCATAAACACCCAAACAAATTCCACATATCAACTCACCTTGCCCCACTGACCAGAAACCAACCATTGTTTTGGCCTGAGACCCTCCATATCACAAACACGATTTTCACACTCCCTTGGTCAGAACTTCTGCAAACTCACTCAAGAGGCTGTTTAAACTCCAACCAAGTATCCAAAGCTTCAAAGGGGGATCATTGGGACCTGTTTGAGCCAGAGAACTAGCCAGGAAGTGCCAGAGATCAAAGCTCCAGTTCAGGTGAGCTTCATGAACATTTTTTCCAGGAGCTCGTTTTTAAGTTCTTAAATGGTTCTCTATGTTACACTGGTCATGATGATATGTTTGGTTTCGAAAATCATTGAGTTTTGAGCATGTATGGTGTTCCTGAAATTTTTTGACCTAAACCCCTTTTGCTTCGATTCAGCTTTGTTGTGTAAAATAAATGAGTTTTGGCTGTTGATTCATACTCTATGATGTTTGGGGTTGAATTCTGGGCAAGAAAATTAGGTTTTAGTGAGCTAGGGTGAGAGTTAGCATTTTTCAGGGAGGGTGCTGGTCGGAGAAGATGACCGGAAGTCTTCTCCAGCCACCTGAAAGTCATTAACTCCTAATTAGGGTTAGGGCACCAGGTTTGAATGTGAGCCAATGGATTGTGTTTCCCGCGCGCAATTGGAGGGCCTGGATCATTTCATTAAGTTTTAATTATGGATTAATAATTAATTAATCAGGATTAGGCTGGTTTGAACCTGGGCCGTCCAGATGCGCGCCCAGTCAAACCTTTTGAACCCAGAAGCAATCTCAGCCTCTCCTTCTGATTACTTCTCCATTTATTTGTTTTTTATTTCATTTTTTTCATTTAACTTCCATAATTTATTTAAAATAGCAAAAATGTTTTAAAAATTATGAAACTTTTTCTCAAGAGTTTCATTAATTTTTAAAACACAAAAATATTTTTATTTTCATTTTTAGCATTTAAAATGTATTTTTAAATATTTAAAAGTTTATTTTTAATTGATTAATGAAAATTAATTTATTAAAAATATTTTTAAGTATTTAAAAATCACCAAAAAATTCATGAAATGTTCTAAGACATTTAGAAACATTGTCCAACCTTCAAACCAAATTTATTTTTTGATCTTGATGCATTTTAAGAATTTCTCATTGAATAAAAATCATTTTTATGCATTAATTTGATCCAAAGTTCAAAAAATCATTTCTGCCTATCCATGAAGAGTTGGACATTGATTCTTCTTGCATTGCATTGTGTTTAGCATGTAGTTTTTGAGATTAAATGGCCATGATTTGATATTTCATTTTCAATTTGATTGACATTTCTTTTGTTTGGAAACCCTAAAACCCTAGCAAACTTGTAAAAACCATAACTTGAACTTGGTTAGGAGTTGAGACCTCTCCTTTGGGCATTGAGTTAGTATAGGATTAGGGGTCCTTTTAGTGGCATTTTCAATTTTTTATCTTAGGGTTTGCTTCTGATTTTGATTTTTTGTTTGATGTATGGTTCATAAACCCTAATTTGAGCCTTCATATGCATCCATCTTGCATTCTCTTGCATAACATGACTTGCCATGACATTTCAAGCATCCATTTGATTCATTTGACATCATAAGACATATAGAGAGCATGTTTGATCATTGCATCATGTGTTTGCCATATTGTATGCCATGTGCACTTCATAACTTTTCATGTATGTCCATGCTTCCTAACTTGCTTCATTTGCATTCATAAACTTGTATGATCATCTCCATGTGCTGCCTCATGTTTGTAGCATCTCATAGCATCATTAGCATCATGTAAATGTTTCTGGTTTTGTTTCTCATCATGTCATCTCATCCCATTTTGCATTGCATTGCATTTCCTTTCTAACATTTCAGGTGGTAAGTGATGTTGAGAAGTGGATTTGCCTTCACTTCTCATAAATTTCCTTTTCATCTCTCTTGCATCCATTGCTGCATTTTTGTTTGTGTTTGAGTTTGAGCTTGCTCATTCTTCTTCTTCCCACTTTCTTTCTTCAAGTGACTTGACTTCTTGAATGAAGCAAGTCACTTTGCTTCTCTTGATCCTTTCATCTGCTTCCTGGTGTTTCCTTTGAAGATCTTTCTTGTTAAACCTCACAAACCTTAGGAACAACCAAGCATGACAATGATTAGGGTTTTGATTAGTCTCCCCTCTTAGTTTTACCTTTGTGTCTCTTTTGAGTCTTCTCTTCTCACCTCACAATCAGGGATTAAACCCTAAAGGCTTCAAGGCTTTGTGTTTAAGCTTATGCCTGCATCCTTCTATTAGGATGGAGTGTATAACTTTAATCCTAAATGTTGAACCCTTAATGTGTTTAAGTCTCTTAATCAATCCACTTAATAATCATCAAGACATCACACTTGTAACTTGGGCCTTGCATTAGGGTTCTAATTCTTCCTTAATTGGTTAAGAAGGACTAACCCTAGTGTTAATGGACAAGTCCCCCTCAAGTTGTCTTACAAACCCTAAAAATCACTTCATCATCATATCATTAAATAAAATCCACTTAATCAAAGGCTTGTTTTGTCATGAGTTTAATCCCTAATCATGGATTAAGTTGAGGAGCTTTCCTCAGCTTAAACATTCTCATCTATTATCCTTCTATTAGGATGGTGTAATGAGTCTGTTTAATCCTTGATTATGGCTTAACCTCATTACTCAACACTAAACAAAAACACCAAAAACATCTAAATAATCACAAGTAGGTTAATGATCTTAATCCTACACCATGGTATTTAAGTGTGAGAAGCTGACTTCACACTTAAGGTATTCTCATTACCCCTAATCAGAGGGAAGATGTGATGAGTTTACTAACCCATTGGTTTAGGCTTAAGCTCATTATCCTATGACAAACCTTCAAAAGCCATAAAAGACTGAAAACTCCAAAAACAAACAATAATCGTCTCCTCCGGGATTCTTTTCTCATCTCATTCACTCACAAACGAGAACTTGCTTCTTCCGTCTAATGCAAGACAGTTTGCACCTGAGCCAGACAGGTCATACAGTTGAGCATAGACAAGTAAGCAGTTCATCCAGTCAATTCATCTTTCAGTCTCCTTGGGTCGAACTACGGTGTTCTGACTTCCTCATTGCACGAGAGGATACGTAGGCATAACTTAACGGTTATCGAACAAAAGTCTCTGTATATTCCCCCTCCTTCCAGCTTCATTCTTTAAGCCTCATTATCATGAGCATTTCATTCCTGGTCTCACACTGACACTGTACATATCACTTTACACTTCTCTTACACTGACACCTGTACATTCCTTTCCAGTTATTTTATGCACAAATTGCACTGACACTACCCCTTTAAAACACAGATCTTGCAAGCGTGGATCCCGTCGAGTACGACGGACAATCTGGGTGCTAATACCTTCCCAGGTTGTAACCAACCCCCTTTCTCAGTCTCTCTGGTTCGCAACCGTCTTATCCATCTCTTTCTAGGTCTATGCAGCATTACCTTTCCTCCGGGATAAAAATGCCTAGCTGGCGACTCTATTCATCTCCAGTGAGTCCACTGCTGTGTGTTCTCATTGTCCCTTTCGCCGACCGTTCGCGTCTGTACCCTATCTGACTTAGCTTCATTTAGCGGGAGCGACAGCTTGGCGACTCTGCTGGGGACCCTTATACTGTAACCAGGGCTTCTGGTTCTTTTTGTGGGTTCCTCCTAGCGCTTGATTGATTTGTGTTTACTGGGGTGTTATGTGCTTATTTGTGTTGGTATATTTATATTTATTTTTGCTTTATGTACAGTTGTTTACTGTTTTCTTTACTGCTTTGCATATTATCATATTTGTCATACTGTGCTGCTGGCTGGATCTGTTGTTTGCTTTGGTGGGTGGGTGTTCCATTGAGAGTTAAGGTCCTGTACCTGGGACCTGAGTGACACCTAGGCTAGAGTGAATCATATTCTTTCCCATTCCATCTCGGTCTGGTGCGGGAATATGAAACACGGTTCAGATATGGGTTTCTTCTTGAGAACTCTGTGTTGCAGATTTCCTGCAATACTAGGGCTATCTGGGAAGCCTGCTAAGTCTGGATGACCTTTAGTTTTGACCTTCAGAAATTGAGGTGAATTAGAGGGGGAACTTTTATGGTTATTGTAAACACTGTACCTCCGGGTTAGAAGTGTTTACACTTCTCATAACTGATCCGAGTCTGAGGATCCTTGTTTTAGAACACCACCTGTGAGGGGGTTGGGCTGTTTACAGGTTTGCAGGTACCTTGACCTCAGAATACCCTGTTACTTTGATTTGATTAAGAATACTCCATGTTGGAACAGTTCTTGTGATTCTAAACCCTAGACATGTGGCTCTTTATTTGAGCCCCCCACCTTGGTTACTGGACTTATAGACCTCCATCTGGATTTCTTGACACACATGGACTTATATCAGAGCATTTGATCAGATCCAGCTCAGTCACAAACCCTTGCATATCATTTGCATACATAATCATTGCATCATATTGACATTTGCTTATTTGTGTTTCAGGGTATCCATCTTCATTTGGCTTTGGTTTTGACCCCATCTTCAGTATTGACCTATCTTCATCAGCTTCAGCTATCAGTCATCCACTCCAGTCACCTGCTCTAGCCAATCAGTGGCCCATTCTTCAGTATCATCATCAGCACTTATCTCAACATCATGGCACCTAAAAAGAGCAACATCACTTACCATTTCTTCCAGCCAGAGTTAGCAGACATCAGGAGGATTCAGACCCTGATCACTCCAGATCACATACCACTGTTCAGGGAACACTATGGAGATATACTTGATATGGTTATGGATCTGGACCCTTCACAGAGAAGCCTGATCCACATTTGCCTTCAGTTTTATGATCCCCCGCTGAGATGTTTCACTTTTCAGGACTTTCAGTTGGGCCCCTTATTGGAAGAATACTCATCATTAGTTGGTATACCTATCAGGGGTGGAGTCCCTTTCAACCCTGAGATGGTCTTTCCTGGTAATGAAGAGGTAGCAAAGGCATTGCATCTGGAGCCAGTCCTGATTGGGCAGCATATGACTTCTAAGGCTGGAATCCCTGGCCTGCACCTGGATTTCTTGATCTCTCAAGCTACCCTGAAAGCTTCCTTAGGAGAGTGGAAAGCAGTCTGTGCTTTGTTGGCCCTGAGCATATATGGGATTGTGTTATTTGCAGATGAGCCTCGATTCATTAGTAAGAGTGCAATCCATCTTTTCATTCTGAAGAACCCAGTGCCAACTTTATTGGGGGATCTCTACTATTCAATGCATCAGAGGAATGAGAAGCAGAGGGGTAGACTAGTAAGATGTTGTGCTCCATTGTTCCATACTTGGCTTCTCAGGCATCTACCCAGGACAGATGCATTTTTGAACCCTCATCAGCAGAAAAACTGGGCTGGAAGACTTACTACTCTAACTTCAGCTGATATCAGGTGGTGCACTCAAAGCACAAAAGGCAGGGATATCATCACCAGCTGTGGGCATTTTCCCAATGTGCCCCTAATAGGAGTTAAGGGCAGTATTAATTACAACCCTCTGCTGTTCAAAAGACAACTGGGCTATGCACTGGTCCACACTCCTAAGGCACAAGACTTGGTTGAGACTCTTTATTGTGAGAACAAGCTTAATCTGGCTATTGTTAGGCAGGCAGCCTGGGCCTGGGACAACGTGCAGACTAAGGGGGTAACCATCCTGGGGAAGTGTAACAATGTGGCATCAGCACAATACTACGATTGGTCCCATGCCAGGGCTCAATTCTCTGGGATGCCCTTTACTATAGAAGATATGCCTGGGCCTTCCACAACACCACCTCCAGCAACTGTCAGCTTGGAAGAGTTTGAGGGCTTGAAGGAAAGAAATGAGAAGTTGACTCAGGCTTTGCAGAAGACCCTCAGGGAGAGGAGTGATGGTAGGTTGGATATTGAGAGGTTGGAGAAGCTGAAGATAGAGCATCTGGCCAGAATTGAGAAGTCTGAGGGTTACATTAAGAAATCTAGGGCTGGAGAACAAATCCTGAAGAATGCTTGCAAGGAAGCCCAATTCCAGAAAGCAAGGACAGACTTGTATCTGAAGGAGAGTCAGGCTAGGTGGGTCAGGATCACCGAGGCTCGTACTCTGGAGGACAAGAGGGTCCAAGACAAGATAGAGAAACTGGAAGCTAGTGCAAAAGAGCAGCAGGAAGCCCTGGCAGCAGCCCAGAGGGAGATATCAGAGCTGAAGATCAAAGCTGGAGTGAAGAGGTCAAAGGACCAAAGTCAGCACAAGAAGCTAACTACAGCTGTTACTACCCGGAACCTCCTTATCAGGAATCTCACGGAGCGTCCAGCTGATCCTGTGACCGAAGCACTTCTCAAGGAAGTTCGGGAGGACGAGTTTGGTCTTGGTGTTTGACCATTTGCTTGTTGTTGCTTTCATTCTATGTACTTTTATTTTCTTGTAATGTATTTTGACCCCTCAGAGGGCTTGTATTTGTAAACAAACTATGTACTATTTGCCTTTTGTAATATATGTATTAGTTTGTTCCACTTCGAAAGCAACATCAACAGTATCATCTTCAAGGGTCTGGAAGGGTCAAAACTGAACGCCAAGCCGGATACCTGGAAAACAAATAAGCATACTGCATTGCATGCTAACCCTTTGTTTGTTTTGTAGGTTTTTGTTTTGTTGTTGCTAACTCTGTTGTGATGTTCAGGAACTATTGCTCGGCGCCGGGTATTTCCCCTCAACCGTCCGCACCGATATCCAACCCGTAACAACCTTCCGGGAATTCAGATGGATCAGATGCAGCAGGACCTTACTGAGGTCAGGAACCAAATGACCAACGAGAGGTTGGAAATGAGGAACCAAATGACACAGTTTATGGAAGTAATGAACAACATGGCTCAAAGCCAGGAGAGGCTCAGAGCACTGGTAGAAGGGAGAAATCAGGAAGATCATTAGCCAGGGACTGCTGGGACTAGCAACAATGAAAGAGTCCAACCTCATGTCAATCCCCCGGTCTTTGGACCCCACCTCCATCCAGAGGCCAACATCCCTGTCAATATACAAGGGACTGCCACAACAGGGAGGGTACTGCAAGAAGACCCCCAAGAAGACCAGTTCACAGTAATGGGAGCTGGGGAAGAAGCTTATGATAGAAGGTTGGAAGAGATAGCTGAGAAATTAAGATCCTTAGAGTCTCAAAACTCTTTGGGTTTTGATGTTATGGATATGGGCTTGGTAGACGGGGTCAGGATTCCCCACAAGTTTAAGCCACCATGCTTTGAGAAGTATAATGGGACTTCCTGTCCCCGAACCCATCTACAATCTTTTCTCGGGAGGCTAAAGGCCTATACCATGAACGAGAAACTGTGGATGTTCTATTTCGAGGATAGCTTGACTGGAGCTTCGAGGGAATGGTATTCCCATCTGACAAGAGCAACTATTAGATGCTGGAAGGACCTGGAAGAGGCCTTCATCAAACAATATCAGTATAATCTGGATATGGCACCCAACAGGACCCTCCTAATGGGAATGTCACAGTCATCTAGAGAGAGCTTCCGAGAGTATGCTCAAAGATGGAGACGGCTTGCTGCTGCTGTCCAGCCACCTATGTCCGAAAGGGAGATGGCTGATATGTTCATGAACACCCTTCAGGGGACTTACATTGATAGGCTAGCTGCCTTCTCATCTACCAGCTTTGCAGATGTAGTCATAGCCGGGGAGAGAATTGAAAGTCTATTGAAAATGGGTAAGATCTCAGACAATGGTGCAAGCTCATCCAGTAATGCAAGAAAGCCTTTTGCAGGCCCAAGAAGGACTGGTGAGACTAATGCCATCCACACCAACAGGGGCAGGCCCCAATATGTTCATAGATCTGTGGCAGCAGTCACCATCCCTGCTCCAGCTCATCCACAACCAGCCTATCAACCTCCGCAACAAAACTATCAACAGCAACCTCAGTACCATCAACAAAATCAGTATCCTCCAAGAAATTACAACAACAACAACACCAACAACAATAACCAGCAAAGGCCATTCCAGCAGAGGCCATCTCAAGCCAACAGGGTGATCGATCCGATCCCCATGCCATATGCTACATTGCTGCCACAACTCCTGAAACTCAACCTAGTTGAGCTAAGGACGCTGGCACCTCCAGATCCCAACAGTCTACCCAGGAATTATGACTCCAACGCCAGATGTGCCTTTCACTCAAACGCACCTGGCCATAGTACAGAAAAGTGAAGAGCCTTGCACATGAAGGTACAAGACCTGGTAGACTCTAAAGCTCTGAATTTCGCACCACCGCCCAATGTCAACAAAAATCCTATGCCAAACCACGGTGGTCCCAGAATCAACGCTATTGAAGAAGACAAGTCGTCTTATTTAATAACCAGTGTGGGCCAGATTCGGACACCGTTGGTGGAGATCAAGGCTCAGCTCCTCGAATGTCACATGTTCCCGGGGTGTGAGTTAGGGTGTGCTTACTGCAATATTTCAGTAAATGGGTGCGATAACCTGAGGAATGGCATAGATGGTCTTATTCAGAGCGGCCAACTTCAGATCACCACATTATTTCCAACAAATCCAGCAATCTCATCAGCAACAACTCCGGTATCTCCTACAACTGCAACAACCATTGTTCCTGACAATTCTTCGGCTTCATCAACAAGTACTTCATCCATCATCTCAACTGATCAGTTATCAACAAATTTTTCTTCTACAACTTCAGCACCACTCTGATTTGAATCTCCTACAACAACAACATCCATCCTTCCGGCAATGTCTCCTACAACTCCAGCAACAAATCATGAAGATGTCTCAACTGTCACAATATTCTATGATCCTGAAAACAACTCTACCTACAACTCAGAAAGTGCTGCTCCCATCAGAGCACCAGTCACAATTTATTATGATCCACAAACCATCACGGTCCCTTCAGCAGCTGCCATCAGTCCAGTCACTGTTACAGTGCCTGGACCAGTACCTTATGAAAGCAATAGGGCCATCCCTTGGCACTACAGCTCTGACGTATACTGCGAAGGAAAGAAAATCACCCTTGAACCATCAACACCTGCACCACAAATAGACAATGTGGGAGGAGGCGGAGGCTTCAGTCTAAGCGGACGTCTCTTTGCTCCACAAATTCAAAGACCCACTGCCGAAGCAGAAGCTGCTGCCAAGGCAAAAGGAAAGAGCCCGGTGCAGGAAGATCAAGCTGTTAAGGAAGCTTTGAAAACACCGTTCGATCAAGAAGTTGATGAGTTTATGAGAATCATCAAAAAGAGTGATTACAAAATAGTGGATCAGCTTCACCAGACGCCATCCAAGATCTCTATCCTATCTCTGCTTATGTGTTCCGAAGCCCATCGGAATGCATTACTCAAAGTCTTGCACGCAGCTTACGTGCCTGAAGAGATCACTGTCAATCAGTTGGAAACCGTGGTTGGAAATGTTACTGCTAGCAATGAGCTAGGGTTCACCAATACTGACTTGACAACGGAAGGCCGCAACCATAACAAGGCCCTGCACATCACCATGGAATGCAAAGGTGCAGTCCTTTCCCATGTGCTGGTAGACACGGGATCATCCCTTAATGTCTTACCAAAGAAGGCCCTGGTGAAGCTAGAGTATGAAGGATTAGCATTGCGTCCCAGTAACCTGGTAGTAAGAGCCTTTGATGGTTCTAAGAGATCGGTTCTGGGAGAAATGGAGCTACCTGTGACAATTGGCCCACAGACCTTTAAAATTATCTTCTATGTGATGGACATTCAGCCTGCCTACAGCTGTTTGTTGGGTAGACCTTGGATTCATGCCGCTGGCGCAGTAACGTCTACCCTTCACCAGAAGTTAAAATTTGAGTGGGAAGGCCAAGTTGTTACAATCTGTGGGGAAGAGGATATATTTGTTAGCCACCTGGCTACTTATAAGTATATTGAGATGGATGGGGAGATCCATGAAACAATGAGCCAAGGGTTTGAGGCCCTGATTGTTAATGAAGCATCTGCTGTATCTGGAATCTCCATGTCATCTTACCAACAAGCCCGGAAGGTTGTTGAGGAAGGAACTGCCCAAGGCTGGGGCAAGGTTTTAGCTGTGGAGGAGAAGAAAGACAAATTTGGGTTGGGTTACAGACCAACTCAACTACATCAAGCAAAGGCTGCTGAGAAGCCCGGTTTTGTCAGTGGGGGGATGCTCACCCCTGATGCTATCAACAATTTGGAAGACGAGCTGGAAGAGGAGCGCAATCTGGAGAATTGGATTCGTCCAAAGATCCCGGGGAGCAGTATCTCAAACTGGTCTTCCCAGGAAATTATAAGAGTTACTCATGCAGAGTAATTATTATTTCCTGTATTTTTATAGCATGCATCAAAGTCTTGCATCTTGCCCAAGATGACAAGACTCATTTTGTAATCGGGCCATCTGTACTTTTTGTGCAAACAAGATTAATCAATGAAATATCAGACATCTTTTTGCAAATGAGTCTTTTTCCTTTCCGCTCACTGTTTTTCCATTTTTCTTTTTGTACAAAAAATAAATGGCGATGTTTTCAAAATGATAACTTATTTTCACTTTTCTAAGCAAGATTAAAATCGATCACTAAAATGAACAAACTGAACCCTTGCAGAGAGTGCCTTCCAGACAGCACCGACAACAGCACGGCTATGACTTCGTATGACTTTGACAATCCAATCAATCAAGCTGATGAAGGGGTTGAAGAAGAATATGAGCTTCCTGAAGAGCTAGCCAGGTTATTGAGGCAAGAGGAAAAAGTTATCACTCCTCATCAGGAGGAGGTTGAAGTGATTAATCTTGGTACAGATGAAGACGTGAAAGAGGTTAAAATCGGGGCCTGCCTGCAAGACTCAGTGAAGAGACAACTGATTGATCTGCTTCAAGAATATGTGGACGTGTTTGCTTGGTCTTATCAGGATATGCCAGGGTTGGACACCGACATTGTTGTGCACAAGCTGCCTTTGAGAGAAGAATGCCCACCGGTTAAACAGAAACTGCGCCGTACGCGCCCAGACATGGCTATGAAAATCAAGGAAGAGGTGCAAAAGCAATGGAACGCCGGGTTCCTTGCCGTAACTAGCTATCCGCCGTGGGTTGCTAATATAGTGCCCGTGCCTAAGAAAGACGGTAAAGTAAGGATGTGTGTTGACTACCGGGACCTGAACAGAGCCAGCCCGAAGGATGACTTCCCATTACCTCACATTGATGTATTGGTGGATAATACGACTCAGTTCTCGGTATTCTCCTTCATGGACGGATTTTCAGGATACAATCAGATCAAAATGTCACCTGAAGACATGGAGAAGACAACATTCATCACACCCTGGGGCACGTTCTGTTACAAAGTGATGCCATTCGGACTGAAGAATGCTGGTGCAACGTATCAACGGGCTATGGTGACATTATTCCACGATATGATCCATAAGGAAATCGAGTGTTATGTGGATGACATGATTGCCAAGTCCCTTACAGAGGAAGATCACCTGGTAAATCTGCTGAAGTTATTCAAGCGTCTGAGGAAGTACCAATTGAAGCTGAACCCCAACAAATGCACATTCGGGGTGCGATCCGGTAAGTTGCTGGGATTTATTGTGAGCGAAAAAGGAATTGAAGTTGACCCTGATAAAGTCAAAGCCATTCAAGAGATGCCTGCACCGAAGACTGAGAAAGAAGTTCGAGGGTTCTTAGGTCGATTGAACTACATTTCACGGTTCATATCTCACCTTACAGCAACCTGTGAACCTTTGTTCAAGCTGTTAAGAAAAGAACAGACGGTCAGGTGGAACGAAGACTGCCAAAAGGCTTTTGACAAGATCAAAGTGTACTTACAAGAGCCTCCAATCCTTATGCCTCCAGTTGAAGGAATACCTCTGATAATGTACCTGACAGTATTGGAAGAGTCAATGGGGTGTGTGCTGGGCCAGCATGACGAGTCTGGTCGAAAAGAGTATGCAATATACTACCTGAGCAAAAAGTTTACCGACTGTGAACAACGTTATTCACTGCTCGAGAAAACTTGCTGTGCTTTAGCGTGGGCTGCTCGCCGACTGAGACAGTATATGTTGACCCACACTACTTTATTAATCTCAAAGATGGACCCAGTCAAGTACATTTTCGAGAAGCCAGCACTCACCGGACGGGTTGCAAGATGGAAAATGATTCTCACGGAATATGACATCCAGTACACCTCTCAGAAAGCCATCAAGGGCAGTGTACTATCTGAATATCTTGCTGAGCAACCCATTGATGACTACCAGCCTATGAGATTTGACTTCCCTGATGAAGACATCATGTTCATTAAAGCAAAAGATCATAAAGAGCCTGTTCACACTGAAGGGCCTGACCCGAAAGAAGAATGGACTATGATGTTTGACGGGGCTGTTAATATGAATGGTCGTGGTGTTGGTGCAGTACTTATTACACCAAAAGGAGTTCACATGCCTTTCTCGGCAAAACTCACTTTCAACTGCACTAACAACGAAGCTGAATACGAAGCTTGCATTATGGGTCTTGAGGAAGCCATTGACCTCAGGATCAAGACATTGACTGTATTCGGAGATTCAGCTCTGGTAGTTAATCAAACCAACGGAAAATGGTACACCCACCAGGATCATCTGATACCTTACAGGGATTATACAAGGAGGTTATTGACTTTCTTTACAACAGTCAAGCTTGAGTATATCCCTCGGGACGAGAATCAGTTTGCAGATGCTCTTGCTACCATTTCATCCATGATCAAAGTTCAAGCTGCCAACTTTGTACCTCAGATTTCAGTGTCCATACTCGACAGACCAGCATATGTATTTGCAGCAGATGTTGTCAAAGATGATAAGCCTTGGTTCCATGACATTAAGTGCTTCTTGGAGGATAAAACATACCCACCTGGGGCATCTTCCAATGATAAGAAGACTTTGAGAAGGCTTGCTGGTAGTTTCTTTCTGAACACTGATGGGTCTTTATACAAAAGGAACTTTGATAGGGTACTCCTCAGATGTGTTGACAAGACGGAAGCAGATTTGTTGATGCATTAAGTGCACGAAGGATCTTTTGGTACCCATGCTGGAGGGCATGCCATGGCTAAGAAATTGCTGAGATCAGGTTATTACTGGATCACAATGGATGCAGACTGTTGTGCTTATGCCAGAAAATGCCATAAATGTCAGATCTATGCGGATAAGGTGCATGTGCCTCCCAATCCTTTGAACATAATGTCTTCGCCATGGCCCTTTGCCATGTGGGGCATTGATATGATTGGAAAGATTGAACCGACTGCTTCAAATGGCCACAGATTCATCTTGGTCGCCATTGATTATTTCACTAAGTGGGTCGAAGCAGCCTCATATGCAAATGTTACAAGACAAGTGGTAGCCCGATTTCTGAAGAGAGATATCATCTGCCGATATGGAGTTCCCGAGCGAATCATTACTGATAATGGTTCCAACTTAAATAACAAGATGATGGCTGAGTTATGTCGGGACTTCAAGATCCAACACCGCAATTCTTCTCCTTACAGGCCAAAGATGAACGGCGCTGTTGAGGCAGCAAATAAGAATATCAAGAAGATTGTGCAGAAGATGGTAGTCACATACAAAGACTGGCATGAAATGCTACCGTTTGCCTTGCATGGGTACCGCACGTCAATCAGGACATCCACTGGGGCAACACCGTATCAACTTGTGTATGGTATGGAGGCAGTCCTACCAGTTGAAGTTGAACTACCCTCCCTACGGGTACTGATGGATGTTAAACTGAGTGAAGCGGAATGGGTTCGGGCCCGATACGAACAACTGAGTCTGATCGAAGAGAAGAGATTGGCTGCAATTTGTCATGGGCAGTTATATCATAAGAGAATGAAGAAATCCTTCGATCAGAAAGTCAGGCACCGAGAGTACCAAGTAGGAGATCTTGTGCTGAAAAGAATCCTCCCTCCGCATACAGACCACAGGGGCAAATGGACTCCAAATTATGAAGGACCATTCGTGGTAAAGAAAGTTTTCTCTGGTGGAGCACTGATGCTCAGCACCATGGATGGTGAAGACTTCCCATCCCCTGTGAATTCAGATGCAGTTAAAAAATACTTCGCGTAAAAAGACCCGCTGGACATAAAAACAGAATGTAAGTCCAGGCAAAAATAGGGCATCCCGGCGAGTCAAAAACAGAATAAAAGACTCGGGAAAAAATAAGGGAAATAAACAAAAAAATGTACACCCGCTGAGTTGAAAAGCCGCATTGGACAGCTCAGGCAAAAATGGGTATCCCGATGGACTGAAAACCCGAAAGGGCGATCCATGCAAAACAAGGGAATAAGCGAACAACTGCATTCTGAATTCGTCTGTATTATGCGCAACTTGGTAAGCTTCGAAAGGATCAAGCCTCAGTCAGAATCAACTTTCTCCAGAAGGCAAGACGAGAAGAACGTCAAAAGTCATGTGAGTCATAGCAGAAGAGGAAGCTCCTTAAAGCGTCGTCAACATCGCCAGCACCTTGTTTCTCAATTTGTAACAATCTCCTCCTTTCAGGAGATATGTTTCTTTGACTGTATCTCGCCAGTTCAGGGCACATGAATTAATAAAATCAGATTTTTCAGTCATGTTTCGCTTTGTACATTTCTATTTGCAAAGAATGTCTGATGTCTCTTAAAAATTAATTGTATGAGTACAGATGCTCTTCTCTAAGAAAATAAAACACATGCTCGCAGGGAATATACTTACTCTCAAAAGTGACTAAGCTCCTATGACGGAATCCAGTAAGGGATACCTCGGGACCATTTGTACGTTTCTCTATCTTTGCAGGATTGCAGGTATCCAGAACGCAACTTGGGGCATGCAAGTTACATCCCAGCAAGCTGGCGAATCAACACTCACTCTTGGCACCAGAGGTGTTTTCTCCCCAGTTGAGTTGCCAACAACTTCCCCTAGTGAGTCGCCACTTGTCAAATTCCCCAGCCGAGTTATTGATTCTTCCTCAGCAAATGCAGAATTCAAGGAACCATCTCCCCACAGAATCCTCAGCCTCTGTTCAGAAGAGCAATGCATGAAAGAATCACAACAGAGTGATGAAGGCTTCTACAAACCCCAGCCGGGTCCCATATTACAATGATATGTCTATCAGTGACCTATCTCCCCAAGCAGATACATCTCTTCGGATCCACCAGTGATCTCAACCCCAGCTGGGATATTCACTTCAGACAGATCGACCAGAGATCTTCGCAGCAACGGGATCCGAATCCCGGATCTATACCCCTCGCATAATCATGGCATTTGCATCATATTCACCCACAAAGCGTAGCATTCCGTCTAATACGGGGCATTACGGCAAAAATCAAACGCATAGCATAATCATAAGCCATATTGTGAATCGAACACTTGTGAATAATAACCGTTCATCAAAAGGCAGAATACTTTCCCCAAAATCCTCACCAAAGTCCCCAGCAAAAGCAGTTTCCTCACAAATCACAAACACTAGTATATACTCCTTTTGACGCCCGTCCGTGTCATCATTCCCCAGTAAAGTCGCCTGAACACTCTTTACAAACGAGATCACCCGTATTACAGATACTTCCTGACACCCGTCCGTGTCATACCCCAGCAGAAAGCCAAAGACATCATCTTTGCACTCACATATGCCTATATACATTTTCTCGACACCCGTCCGTGTCATATCCCCAGCGCGGTCGCTTACACTTTTACAACCCATATACTTGTTTATATTATATTTTTCTCTCCTGACACTCGTCCGTGTCACTCTCCCCAACAGATAAACATTCATCTATATATACTCATACTACTCATACTTATACAGATACTCGTCCGTATCTTATATACACCATTCATATCCCCACAGATTCGGCATTGGTCCATGTTCTTTGTTAACCAGTTGGTACTCGTCCGTACCATCATCTCAGAACATGCGTCAAGTGTTTGTTTCTACATGATACTCGTCCGTGTCATGATCTTAAGGATGCTCGTCCGCATCTTTAATCCATACACCGTGTCAAATACTTTTGTCTTCTTGAATATAGACACTCGTCTGTGTTTACTATTCCCCAGAAGAGTCCCTTCAGATTCAACACTCGTCCATGTTCCCTGTTAACCGGTTGATACTCGTCCGTATCATCATCTCTGAACATGTGTCAGTTTGTTTCTACTCGATACTCGTCCGTATCGTAGTCTTAAGGATGCTCGTCCGCATTTTTAATCTATACACAACATCTAAACACTTATACATTTTATTTCTTGGATGTAAACGCTCGTCCGTGTTTACTATTCCCCAGTAGATCGCCAACAAGGCATATTTTCCTTTTATCTGACACTCGTCCTGTGTCATGATAAACTCTGAGAGCAGCCGTACCCTGCTAGGTGGTCGTCCTCCACCTCTTGATGGTCGTCCTCCATCATGCTCATCCGATGGCCGCCCCCATCGTTGATTTTTAGCAGCCGTCCCCTGCTAGGTGGTCGTCCTCCACCTTCTTGATGATCGTCCTTCATCATTTTATCCAATGGCCGTCCCCATTGTTGATTTTGGTTATCTGGCATTCGTCCTATGTCATGAGAAACCTTGAGAGCAGCCGTCCCCTGCTAGGTGGTCGTCCTCCACCTCTTGATGGTCATCCTCCATCATGCTCGTCCGATGGCCGTCCCCATTGTTGACCTTTTATCCGGCATTCGTCCTATGTCGTGATATTTTCGGCAGCCGTACCCTGCCTGGTGGTCGTCCTCCACCTTAGATGACCGTCCCTCATCTTAACCCCGACAGAGCAGCCGTCCACTGCTAGGTGATCGTCCTTCACCTTTGATGACCGTACCTCATCATCTGTTTATTTCATTTATCCTTTAACCCGATGGTCGTCCCCGTCGTGGTCCCTTTTCCTTTTTAGCCCGATGGCCGTCCCCATCGTCGGTTACTTTACTTTATGAACTTGATGGCCGTCCCCGTCATGTTTCATTAAATCCCAGAGAATCTTACAATTTTATCTTGATGGCCGTCCCCATCATAATTGCTTATTTTTCCCAGCTAGTCGGCCGTCCCCGTCTTGGCTTTACCTTTTATCCCCAGCATGTCGGCCGTCCCCGTCATTGCTTTATTTCCCGCGCTTTTCCCAGCATGTCGGTCGTCCCCGTCATTGCTCCCTACCCAGCAGTCGTCCTCTGCTCGACGGTCGTCCTCCGTCGCCCACACTTTACAAATATACTTTATTTTCTTTTACAATCTATATCCCTTTTCTTCTTCATTCTGTGAGTGCAAATTTCGGACTGTCTTTGGTATTCAACCACAAGTTATCTCGTTTGCCTGCTAAGCCGTCGCTTACAACCTGCAGAGCTAACTCATGTTTGAATAGGGGCAGCTGTAAACACCCCAAATTTGCCCTCACCCATTCACACCATGGCTTGTGATCATCTCATATGCATAAACACAATCATACCATCTCATATCTCAATTTTGGATCACTGCATAGTTTCTAAGTCATCTGCACCTAGGGTTTGTGATCTGAGCAATCCAAGAGCTTCTTGAGCCACTCCAAAGGTCACCAATCACTTAAAAGGGGTCCATGTGTGTTCAAGTATCATATTACATCCTCTCAAAGTCAAAAATGCAAAAGAATCACAAGAACTGGGATTGGTATGGATGCAGAGCCAAGTTTGACTGCACAGTTGACCTAAAATTAGGGTTTTGGTTTCAGAGGCCATAACCCCAAATTTTTTGGTCATTCTTGTTTCCATTGGTCTCTATATGGTATAGGGAGTATGCATATCAATTTTCATGAAGAAATTCCATGGGGAAGTCATCTGATCAAGAGTTGACTTTCTAGACAAGTCAGTGCAAAATCAGGGCATCTGAGGCCCCCAATGACCCAACCAAGGGGTGATCTTCATCATTTTGAGTGTATATGATCTTTATTTGATCATGGAAGAAGGTTGAAGTTCACAAAATTCAAGAATTACAAGTTTTTGCAAAGTTGACTTTTTAGGGCATAGTTGACTTTAAAGGAATTTGTCAATTTATGTCACTTTTCAAACCTTACTTTTTGATCCAAAAATGCTTCAAATGGAAAAACTTTGGTCATGAAAGTTGTAGAATACATTTTTCCCTTTTCAAAAAGTACAAGAACATGACCTAATTCATTTTGGATCAAAAGTTATGGTGTGACAAAGTTAGCAAAAATCACTAATTTTCAAGATATGCACCAATTGGGAAATTTGCAAAATCATGTATCAAAGCCATTTGTGACTTCTAGTTCACATCAAACCAATGCATAAACATTCTATGTGACCTAAAAATCAGATTTGAACCAAGGTTTCTCATGTTACATGGTTTGTATAACAAGATATTTTCATGAAGTTTCAAGAGCAAGCAAGTTGCAAAACCACTCATCACACTTCACCAACTTGCTGCATTGGCCATTGAACCACCCTAGCCTCACTCACACACCATGCTGCGCCAGCCCATGCTCTAGTACCAAGCTAGAGCTTAGCCCATGCCTCTCTTACAACAAAGTGGACTTGTTGCAAAAGTGAACATCCCAATCACAGCAGGCCAGGTCACATCACCTGACCAATTGGAATTGTTTATACTTCCCATTTGCAAGCAAAACATAACAAGAGGCCAAGCTAAAACACACCATAGCATCACATTCACAAAAACACTCCATCAAGCAAAACTCTTCGAATCTCTCTATACAGTTCACAAACACAAAAACCATTTCCATAGATCAACTCACCTTGCTTCACTGAGCCTAAACCAACAAGACTTAGGCCTGAACCAAGCAAGAACACCATTTCTCCATTTTCACTCCCAAGATCAAAACCATTCGAATCTGTTCCCACAAGCCATAAACACCCAAACAAATTCCACATATCAACTCACCTTGCCCCACTGACCAGAAACCAACCATTGTTTTGGCCTGAGACCCTCCATATCACAAACACGATTTTCACACTCCCTTGGTCAGAACTTCTGCAAACTCACTCAAGAGGCTGTTTAAACTCCAACCAAGTATCCAAAGCTTCAAAGGGGGATCATTGGGACCTGTTTGAGCCAGAGAACTAGCCAGGAAGTGCCAGAGATCAAAGCTCCAGTTCAGGTGAGCTTCATGAACATTTTTTCCAGGAGCTCGTTTTTAAGTTCTTAAATGGTTCTCTATGTTACACTGGTCATGATGATATGTTTGGTTTCGAAAATCATTGAGTTTTGAGCATGTATGGTGTTCCTGAAATTTTTTGACCTAAACCCATTTTGCTTCGATTCAGCTTTGTTGTGTAAAATAAATGAGTTTTGGCTGTTGATTCATACTCTATGATGTTTGGGGTTGAATTCTGGGCAAGAAAATTAGGTTTTAGTGAGCTAGGGTGAGAGTTAGCATTTTTCAGGGAGGGTGCTGGCCGGAGAAGATGACCGGAAGTCTTCTCCGGCCACCTGAAAGTCATTAACTCCTAATTAGGGTTAGGGCACCAGGTTTGAATGTGAGCCAATGGATTGTGTTTCCCGCGCGCAATTGGAGGGCCTGGATCATTTCATTAAGTTTTAATTATGGATTAATAATTAATTAATCAGGATTAGGCTGGTTTGAACCTGGGCCGTCCAGATGCGCGCCCAGTCAAACCTTTTGAACCCAGAAGCAATCTCAGCCTCTCCTTCTGATTACTTCTCCATTTATTTGTTTTTTATTTCATTTTTTTCATTTAACTTCCATAATTTATTTAAAATAGCAAAAATGTTTTAAAAATTATGAAACTTTTTCTCAAGAGTTTCATTAATTTTTGAAACACAAAAATATTTTTATTTTCATTTTTAGCATTTAAAATGTATTTTTAAATATTTAAAAGTTTATTTTTAATTGATTAATGAAAATTAATTTATTAAAAATACTTTTAAGTATTTAAAAATCACCAAAAAATTCATGAAATGTTCTAAGACATTTAGAAACATTGTCCAACCTTCAAACCAAATTTATTTTTTGATCTTGATGCATTTTAAGAATTTCTCATTGAATAAAAATCATTTTTATGCATTAATTTGATCCAAAGTTCAAAAAATCATTTCTGCCTATCCATGAAGAGTTGGACATTGATTCTTCTTGCATTGCATTGTGTTTAGCATGTAGTTTTTGAGATTAAATGGCCATGATTTGATCTTTCATTTTCAATTTGATTGACATTTCTTTTGTTTGGAAACCCTAAAACCCTAGCAAACTTGTAAAAACCATAACTTGAACTTGGTTAGGAGTTGAGACCTCTCCTTTGGGAATTGGGTTAGTATAGGATTAGGGGTCCTTTTAGTGGCATTTTCAATTTTTTATCTTAGGGTTTGCTTCTGATTTTGATTTTTTGTTTGATGTATGGTTCATAAACCCTAATTTGAGCCTTCATATGCATCCATCTTGCATTCTCTTGCATAACATGACTTGCCATGACATTTCAAGCATCCATTTGATTCATTTGACATCATAAGACATATAGAGAGCATGTTTGATCATTGCATCATGTGTTTGCCATATTGTATGCCATGTGCACTTCATAACTTTTCATGTATGTCCATGCTTCCTAACTTGCTTCATTTGCATTCATAAACTTGTATGATCATCTCCATGTGCTGCCTCATGTTTGTAGCATCTCATAGCATCATTAGCATCATGTAAATGTTTCTGGTTTTGTTTCTCATCATGTCATCTCATCCCATTTTGCATTGCATTGCATTTCCTTTCTAACATTTCAGGTGGTAAGTGATGTTGAGAAGTGGATTTGCCTTCACTTCTCATAACTTTCCTTTTCATCACTCTTGCATCCATTGCTGCATTTTTGTTTGTGTTTGAGTTTGAGCTTGCTCATTCTTCTTCTTCCCACTTTCTTTCTTCAAGTGACTTGACTTCTTGAATGAAGCAAGTCACTTTGCTTCTCTTGATCCTTTCATCTGCTTCCTGGTGTTTCCTTTGAAGATCTTTCTTGTTAAACCTCACAAACCTTAGGAACAACCAATCATGACAATGATTAGGGTTTTGATTAGTCTCCCCTCTTAGTTTTACCTTTGTGTCTCTTTTGAGTCTTCTCTTCTCACCTCACAATCAGGGATTAAACCCTAAAGGCTTCAAGGCTTTGTGTTTAAGCTTATGCCTGCATCCTTCTATTAGGATGGAGTGTATAACTTTAATCCTAAATGTTGAACCCTTAATGTGTTTAAGTCTCTTAATCAATCCACTTAATAATCATCAAGACATCACACTTGTAACTTGGGCCTTGCATTAGGGTTCTAATTCTTCCTTAATTGGTTAAGAAGGACTAACCCTAGTGTTAATGGACAAGTCCCCCTCAAGTTGTCTTACAAACCCTAAAAATCACTTCATCATCATATCATTAAATAAAATCCACTTAATCAAAGGCTTGTTTTGTCATGAGTTTAATCCCTAATCATGGATTAAGTTGAGGAGCTTTCCTCAGCTTAAACATTCTCATCTATTATCCTTCTATTAGGATGGTGTAATGAGTCTGTTTAATCCTTGATTATGGCTTAACCTCATTACTCAACACTAAACAAAAACACCAAAAACATCTAAATAATCACAAGTAGGTTAATGATCTTAATCCTACACCATGGTATTTAAGTGTGAGAAGCTGACTTCACACTTAAGGTATTCTCATTACCCCTAATCAGAGGGAAGATGTGATGAGTTTACTAACCCATTGGTTTAGGCTTAAGCTCATTATCCTATGACAAACCTTCAAAAGCCATAAAAGACTGAAAACTCCAAAAACAAACAATAATCGTCTCCTCCGGGATTCTTTTCTCATCTCATTCACTCACAAACGAGAACTTGCTTCTTCCGTCTAATGCAAGACAGTTTGCACCTGAGCCAGACAGGTCATACACTTGAGCATAGACAAGTAAGCAGTTCATCCAGTCAATTCATCTTTCAGTCTCCTTGGGTCGAACTACGGTGTTCTGACTTCCTCATTGCACGAGAGGATACGTAGGCATAACTTAACGGTTATCGAACAAAAGTCTCTGTATATTCCCCCTCCTTCCAGCTTCATTCTTTAAGCCTCATTATCATGAGCATTTCATTCCTGGTCTCACACTGACACTGTACATATCACTTTACACTTCTCTTACACTGACACCTGTACATTCCTTTCCAGTTATTTTATGCACAAATTGCACTGACACTACCCCTTTAAAACACAGATCTTGCAAGCGTGGATCCCGTCGAGTACGACGGACAATCTGGGTGCTAATACCTTCCCAGGTTGTAACCAACCCCCTTTCTCAGTCTCTCTGGTTCGCAACCGTCTTATCCATCTCTTTCTAGGTCTATGCAGCATTACCTTTCCTCCGAGATAAAAATGCCTAGCTGGCGACTCTATTCATCTCCAGTGAGTCCACTGCTGTGTGTTCTCATTGTCCCTTTCGCCGACCGTTCGCGTCTGTACCCTATCTGACTTAGCTTCATTTAGCGGGAGCGATAAGGACCCAGTGTCAACTAAAACATGAGAAAGCACGCCCCCTTTACACTCTAGAGTGATGTGCAAAGTTTTATTATGATGACAACCTTCCGTTGTCAAATCAGCATTGGTGAAGCCTAGTCCATGACTAGTATTAACATTAGAAATCGCCGTCTCTAGCTGATTTACCGTGATCTCCTCAGGCACGTAGGCTGCGTGCAGGACGTTAAGTAATGCATCCCGATGTGTTTCGTTTGTCAGTGGTTCTTCAGGCACCACCTTTTTGCCTTTAGCTTTGGCAGCAGCCTCTGCTTCAGTGTTAACTCTTGGAATTTGTGACGCGAAGAGGCGTCCGCTTCGAGTGAAGCCTCTTCCTCCCCCGACATTATCGACATGTGGTGTGTAAGTTGAAGAATCAAGAGCGAATCTCTCCCTGTTGCAGTAGAGGTCTGAACCATAGTGCCATGGTATATCATTATCTTTTTCATACGGAATGGGTCCAGGTATAATGATGGTGACTGGACTGACTGCAACGGAAGTAGGAACTGTTATTGTCTGTGGATCGTAATATATGGTAACAGGATTTCTGACTGTTGGTGGTGGTGAAAGACTAAAGCTGGGTTGTTGTCGAGATTGTTGCTGAAAATTGTTGGAATCATGGACCAGTGCTGGGTCGTAATATATGGTGAATGTGGAGATTTCATTATTAGTGGTTGTTGTCATTGTAGAAGCGGATGCAGTTGAACTAATGTCTGTTGAAGTGATAGAAGAGATGATTGTTGACTTTGTAGCAGAGTTTGTCAGAACAATTGTTCTTGAAGTTGTAAGAGGGGTGCTTGTTGGTACTGTAGGAGGAATTGCTGATGTTGTAGAAATCGTTGATGTTATCTGCAAGACACCTTCTCTAATAAGGCCATTGATGCCACTTCTTAAGCTTGCACAACCATTGGTGGAAACCTTGCAAGATTCACAGCAGGCCTCACAACCTGGGAACACCTGGCACTTTAAAAGCTGGGATTTATCCTCGGCCAAAGGTGTTTGAATGCTTGCAGTATCTTCAATTAGGTTCACTAGTTGATCCTCCTCAATTGCATTTATCTGGGGCCCACCGTGGCTAGGCATAGGATTCTTTGTGACGTTAGGAGGAGGTGCGAAATTTAAAGCCTTTGAATCAACTAGATCCTGGACCTTCATGTGCAAAGCTCTACATTTTTCTGTGGTATGGCCAGGTGCATTAGAATGGAAGGCACATCTGGCGTTGACGTCGTAATTTCTCGGAAGGTTCTAAGGATCTGGTGGAGCCAGAGTCCTTAATTCAACAGGATTGAGTTTCAAAAGTTATGGCAACAAAGTGGCATAGGGCATCGGTATAGGATCGATTACCCTATTGACTTGAGATGGCCTTTGCTGGAAAGGACGTTGTTGTTGGTTGTTGTTGTTGTAAGACCTTTGCTGAGGAAAATGTTGTTGCTGAGAGAAATGTTGTGGTTGTGGAGTGTATTGTTGTTGAGGTGGTGGAGTGGGAATTGTGACAGCGGCAATTGATCTTGGCATATAATGGGGCCTACCTCTGCCCATGTGTATTGAATTAGTTTCACCCGACCTGCGAGGCCCCGCAAAAGGCTTCCTTGTGCTGCTGGAGCCGGCGCCGTTATCAGAAATCTTACCCATTTTTAACAAACTCTCAATTCTCTCTCCTGCTATGACCATGTTGTCGCTCCCACCAAATGAAGCTAAGTCAAATGGGGTACAGACGTGAACGGTCGGCGAAATGAACAATGAGAACACACAGCAGTGAACTCACTGGAAAAGAAAAGAGTCGCCAGCTAGGCATTTTTATCCCGGAGGAAAGGCAATGCTGCATAGACCTAGAAAAAGATACGGATAAGACGGTTGCGAACCAGAGAGACTGAGAAAGGGGGTTGGTTACAACCTGGGAAGGTATTAGCACCCAGATTGTCCGCCGTACTCGACGGGATCCACGCTTAAAAGATTTGTGTTTTAAAGGGGTAGTGTCAGTGCAATCTGTGTACAAAATAGCTGGAAAAGAATGTACAAGTGTCAGTGTAAGAGAAGTGAAGTGTATAAATGATGTGTCAGTGTAAGGATAATAATGAATTGCTCAAGATCATGAGGCTAAAGATTAAAGCTAGAAAGAGGGGGGAACACCGTAGTTCGACCCAAAGAGACTGAAAGATGAATTGACTTGTGAACTGCTTGCTTGTCTATGCTCAAATGTATGACCTGTCTGGCTCAGGTGCAAACTGTCTTGCATTAGACGGGAGAAGCAAGTTCTCGTTTGTGAGTGAATGAGATGAGAAAAGAATCCCGAAGGAGACGTTTATTGTTTGTTTTTGTATTTTCAGTCTTTTATTGCTTTTGAGAATTTGTCATAAGTTAATGAGCTTAAGCCTAAACCAATGGATTAAGTAAACTCATCACATCTTCCCTCTGATTAGGGGTAATGAGAATACCTTAAGTGTGAAGTCAGATTCTCACACTTAATCACCTTTGGTGTAGGACTAAGATCATTAACCTACTTGTGATTATTTAGATGTTTTTGGTGTTTTTGTTTAGTGTTAAGTAATGAGATTAAGCCATAATCAGGGATTAAACAGACTCATTACACCATCCTAATAGAAGGATAATAGATGAGAGTGTTTAAGCTGAGGAAAGCTCCTCAACTTAATCCATGATTAGGGATTAAACTCATGACAAAACAAGCCTTTGGTTAAGTGGATTTTATTTAATGATATGATGATGAAGTGAATTTTAGGGTTTGTAAGACAACTTGAGGGGGACTTGTCCATTAACACTAGGGTTAGTCCTTCTTAACCAATTAAGGAAGAATTAGAACCCTAATGCAAGGCCCAAGTTACAAGCTTGATGTCTTGATGATTATTAAGTGAATTGATTAAGAGATGTAAACACATTAAGGGTTTAACACTTAGGATTAAAGTTACACACTCCATCCTAATAGAAGGATGCAGGCATAAGCTTAATCACAAAGCCTTAAAGCCTTTAGGGTTTAGTCCCTGATTATGAGATGAGAAGAGAAGACTCAAAAGAGACACAAAGGTAAAACTAAAAGGGGAGACTAATCAAAACCCTAATCATTGTCATGCTTGGTTGTTCCTAAGGTTTGTGAGGTTTTCAAGAGAAATCTTCAATGGAACCACCAGGAAGCAGATGAAAGGATCAAGAGAAGCAAAGCAACTTGCTTCATTCAAGAAGTCAAGTCACTTGAAGAAAGAAAGTGGGAAGAAGAAGAATGAGCAAGCTCAAACTCAAACACATATAGAAATGCAGCATGGATGCAAGAGAGATGAAAAGAAAAGTTATGAGAAGTGAAGGCAAATTCACTTCTCAAAGTCACTTACCACCTGAAAGGTTAGAAAAGAAATGCAATGCAATGCAAAATGGGATGAGATGACATGATGAGAAACAAAACCAGAAGCATTTACATGATGCTAATGATGCTATGTGATGCTACAAACATGAGGCAACACATGGAAATGATCATACAAGTTCATGAATGCCAATGAAGCAAGTTAAGAAGCATGGACATACATGAAAAGTTATGGAATACACATGGCATACAACATGGCAAATACATGATGCAATGATTAAACATGCTTTCAATATGTCTTATGATGTCAAATGAATCAAATGGATGCTTGAAATGTCATGGCAAGTCATGTTATGCAAGAGAATGCAAGATGGATGCATATGGAAGCCCAAATTAGGGTTTATGAACCATACATCAAACAAAAATCAAAATCAGAAGCAAACCCTAAGATAAAAAAATTGAAAATGCCACTCAAAGGACCCCTAATCCTATGCTAACTCACTACCCAAAGGAGAAGCTTCAACTCCTAACCAAGTTCAAGTTATGGTTTTCACAAATTTGCTAGGGTTTTAGGGTTTCCAAACAAAAGAAATGCCAAACAAATTGAAAATGAGGGATCAAATCATGGCCATTTAATCTCACAAACTACATGCTAAACGCAATGCAATGCAAAAAGAATCAAGGTCCAATTCTTCATGGTTAGGCAGAAATGATTTTTTGAACTTTGGATCAAAATAATGCATAAAAATGATTTTAATTCAATGAAAAATTCTCAAAATGCATCAAGATCAAAAAATAAATTTGGTTTGAAGGTTGGACAATGTTTGTAAATGTCTTAAAACATTTCATGAATTTTTTGGTGATTTTTAAATACATAAGAGTATTTTTAATAAATTAATTTTCATTAATCAATTAAAAATAAACTTTTAAATATTTTAAAAATATCTTTTAATGCTAAAAATGAAAATAAAAATATTTTTGTGTTTTAAAAATTAATGAAACTCTTGACAAAAAGTTTCATAATTTTTAAAACGATTTTGCTATTTTAAATAAATTATGGAAATTAAATACAAAGAAAATGAAAATAAAAGCAAATAAATGGAAAGTAATCTGATCAGATGGTGGAAATTTGAACTGGGTTTGAAATGGTTGACTAGCGCGTCATCCAAGGGCTGTGGTTGGTCCTGATTAAATTAACTTAATTATAATTTATTTAATTAATGAAAGGGGATTAGGGCTAACTGAGTGAATCTGGGCCAGTCGTTCACGCGCCAAGTCAATAGGGTCAGCTAATCCAACGCTCTAAATTCAAATGCCATTTAATTACAGGATTAGGGCTAAGCATTTTCAGGTGACCGGAGGGAAGCTCCGGTCATCTTCTCCGGCAGCATCAAAACCCTAAATCATGATTCAGACCTCTAAACAACAAATTAAACACAGCCAAATGATCCTCTAACAACCTAGGTTACGAATCCACCTTCAAACATCATTTAAACACCAAGAATCAAGCAAATCGAAAGAAACAAATTTCACGGGTGAAATTTCAGAGTAACAATACAAACTCATTTCTCATCTATTTTCGATTCTAAAAGCATCCCCATGACCAGCAAGACATAAGCAACCAATTTATAACTCAAAATGCAAGCTCTGAGAAAAAGAATCCATGGTCATACCTGAGCTGGAGACTCCTGTTTCTGGGCTTTCAGAGTTATTCTTTGGTGCAAGCTTGCTCCACTGACTCCCCTGGTGCTAATGGAAGGCTTGGAATGAGCTTAAACAAGCTAGTCTGAGAAGTCCAGTTCTGGTGTATCAGAAAATGGAGTTTGTGTATGAGTGGTTTCAAGCTCTGTTAATGGCTGATTCTGGTTCCTCTTTATGTGTTTGATTTGTTAGTGAAGAAAGTTTTGATGTTTTGTGGTTGTGGAAGGTGATTCGAAGAAGGAAAGCTTTGTGACAGTTTTTTTGGTATGCTGAGTTCTGGCCTGCCTCAATGCTCAATGCTTTGCTATAACCTCTCCAAGTTGTGTGGATAGCCTGTGGGGCAGGTCAATAGGGTGGCTGTTTACTGTGCCAAGAGTCTGGGAGCTTTTTGCAAAAAAGTCAAATATGTGTCCTTGAGGGTATGGGCCATGGCAGCAACTGTGTGAGGTCATGTCTGGCTTCAGCTGGGGTTAGGGACAGCCCTTGGATGGTTTGAGAGTGACTGCAACATATGGATCATGAATTGAGAGTGATCTTGCAACTTGACAACTTTGTGTTTTCTCATGAGTTTATGCTAAGTACATGAAAAACCCTTGCTGAATTTTGTTGCACAATGTTACATTTAGTCATGGCAATGCATAGAAAGTGATTAGTGATCACATAACTTCCTAAAAAATGGTTTTGCCAAGAATCCCCTTTTGCATACTTATGAAACATGCCTTATGGAACTTTGAAAATCAAGGCAAGCAATGTAAAATTCCTTGGGCTTAATCTGTCTTTAGGGTCATATATGATCATGTGATGAAGCTTTGAAGTCAATTTGAAGTCACTAGAATGCTTGGTGCATGAAATTGCAAGTTTTCCTTTTGGTGCATAACTTGAAAATTAGTGATTTTTGCCAACTTTGATGAACCATAACTTTTGATCCAAAATGAATTAGGTCATGTTCTTGTACTTTTTGAAAAGGGAAAGATCTAATCTACAACTTTCATGACCAAAGTTTTTCCATTTGAAGCATTTTTGGATCAAAAAGCAAGGCTTGAAAAGTGGCATAAAATGACATATTCTTTAAAAGTCAACCATGCCCTAAAAAGTCAACTTTGCAAAAACTTGTAATTCTTGAATTTTGTGAACTTAAACCTTCTTCCATGATCAAATAAAGATCAAATGCACTCAAAATGATAAAGATCACCCCTTGGTTGGGTCATTGGGGGCCTCAGATGCCCTGATTTTGCACTGACTTGTTCAGAAAGTCAACTCTTGATCAGATGACTTCCCCATGGAATTTCTTCATGAAAATTGATATGCATACTCCCTATACCATATAGAGACCAATAGAAACAAGGATGACCAAAAAATTTGGAGTTATGGCCTCTGAAACCAAAACCCTAATTTTAGGTCATCTGTGCAGTCAAATCTGGCTCTGCTTCCATGCCATTCTCAGTTCTTGTGATTCTTTGACATTCTTGACTTTGAGAGGATATAATATGATACTTTAACACAAATGGATCCCTTTGAAGTGATTGATGGCCCTTGGAGTGGCACAGGAGGCTCTTGGATTGCTCAGATCACAAACCCTAGGTGCAGATGACTTAGAACCAATGCAATGAATCAAAAATGTGATATGAGATGGTATGATTGTGTTTATGCATATGAAATGATCACAACCCATGGTGTAAATGAGTGAGGGCAAATTTGGGGTGTTTACACATGTCAGCAAAGCTAGTGGAAGAGAAAGCAGTCAACCTATCAATGTATGTCCCCTGTAGGGTGTTCATGAACATATCTGCCATTTCTCTTTCCAACATTGGAGGTTGAACAGTAGAAGCTAACTGTCTCCACCTCTGAGCATACTCTCTGAAGCTTTCTCTGGAGGATTGTGACATACCCATTAGAAGAGTTTTGTTAGGAGCCATGTCTAAATTTTATTGATATTGGCGTATGAAAGCCTCGGCCAAATCCTTCCAGTTTCTGATTGTTTCTCTGGTCAAGTGAGAGTACCACTCACGGGATGCCCCGATCAGGCTATCCTCAAAATAGAACATCCACAAATTTTCATCCATTGTGTAAGCTTTTAATCTTCCTAGAAAATATTGAAGATGGGTACGAGGACAGGAGGTGCCATTATACCTTTCAAAATAGGGAGGTTTGAATTTGTGAGGAATTCTTACTCCCTCTAATAGGCCCATGTCCATAACATCAAATCCTAAGGAGTTTTGGGACTCTATAGATCTCAACTTTTCTGCTATCTTGTCCAGACGACGATCATAGATTTCATCTCTAGCACCGACTACAATGAATTTTTCCTCTTGAGGGTCCTCTTGCAAGGCACGCCCTCCAGTATTACCTTGGGTATTCCTGATAGCATTAACTTCAGGGTTGAGATGAGGCCCAAACTCCGGGGGGTCAGTACGTGGCTGTAAATGATCATTGTTGCTGGTACCCCCTGTACCTGGGTGATTTTCTTCAGGAGTTTGCCACTCGACCAACTCTCTTAATCTTTCTTGGCTTTTGGCCAACCCAGTCATTACTGCCATGAACTGGTTCATCTGAGCCCTCATTTTAGTTCTTTCATTAGCCATCTGAGTTCTTACGTCAGTCAAATCTTGTTGAACTTGGTCCATCTGTAAGCTTGGAAGGTTGTTTCTTGTAGGATACCGGTGAACTCTGTTGATAGGGAAGACTCTCCTACGAGCAATGTTTCCTGAAACCACAACAGAGTGAGAAACAACAACAAAAATACCTACAAAATAAAGAATGAGGTTAGTATGCAATGCTTTATTCCTATTTGTCTTCCAAGGGTATCCGGTTTGGTTCTTTGGTTTTGACCTTCCAGACCTTGAGGAATGATGATGTTGAAGAGAAATTAAGCCCAAAGGATAACACACAAACCATATATTACAAAATATAAAGATACATAGTTCATGATTACAAACAAGTTCCCATGATGGTTCAAAATACAACAAAATCAACAAAAGTACAAACAAAATGAAGTACAAATACAAGGAAATCAAACATCCAGCCCAAAGTCATCCTCTCAGACTTCCTTCAGGAGAGCATCAGTCACTGGTCCAACTGGATGCTCTGTGATGGTCCTGATAAGAAGGTTCCTGGTGGCAATAGCATTTGTCAACGTATTATACTTGTCTTGGTCTTTTTATCACTTCAACCCCGCTCGGAGTTTCAACTCAGAGATTTCCTTATGTGCTGCTAACAAGGCTTCCTGACTCTTCTTCTCATTAGCTTCCAACTGCTCTATCCTAGCCTGGGTCTTCTGATCTTCTTGTGATTGAGCCTCAGTGATTCTGATCCATCTAGTCTGACTCTCTTCCAAGTAGTGCTCAGCTCTGGCCTTCTGAATCTTAGCTTCTTTGCAAGGATTTTTCAACACCAACTCCCCTGCCCGGGCTCTTCTAATGTAATCACCTGTCTTCTCAATCTTGTTCATATGCTCGATCCGGAGCTTTTCTAACCTTTCATTGCCCAGACGATTATCATTCCTCTCCTAGAGGGTCTTCTTAAGAGCTTCAGAAAGCTGAGTGTTCCTTTCTTTTAACTTCTCAAACTCCTCTAAACTGATTGTAGCTACAGGCTCTACTGCTGATGGTCCTGGCACATCCTCCAGGGTGAATGGCATGCGGGTTATTTATCCTCTGATACGAGACCAATCAATGTATTGAGCTGAAGCTATGTTGTTGCACTTTCCAAGAATAGCAGTCCCTTTTGTCTAAATGTTATGCCAAGCCCAGGCTGCTTGTCGGACAATGGCATGATTATTCTGAATGTCACAGTAAAGGGTTTCTGATAAGTCCTGCTCTCTTGGTGGATGTACCAAGGCATACCCTAGTTGCCTTTTGAAAAGCAAAGGATTGTGGTTGATGCAACCCTTCACTCCAATAAGAGGTACATTGGGATACTGCCCACAGCTTGTAATTATGTCCCTGTCCTTGGTGCTCTGAGTACACCACCTGACGTCTTCTAAAGTGAGGGAAATCATTCTCTTATCCCAGTTTCTTGACTAATGAGGATTCAAGAAAGCTTCTGACTTTGGAAAGTGTCTCAATAACCAACAGTAGAAGAGGGGTGCACAACATCTGACTAATCTTCCCCTCTGCTTTTCATTCCTCTGATGCACTGAGTAATAGAAATCCCCGAGCAAGGTAGGAATTGGATTATTCAGCAGGAAGAGATGGATATCACTCTTTCTTACAAACTTAGGCTCGTCTGCAAACAAGATGATACCATATATTCTAAGGGCCAAGAGAGCAAAAACAGTGTCCCACTTCCCTGCTGCAGCATGACTGGTGGCCTGAGTGATCAAGAAGTCCAGATGGAGACCTGGGATCCCAACCTTGGAGGTCATATTCTGATCAATGATGGTGGTTTCCAAATACAGAGTCTTAGCTATGTCCTCATTCCTGGGAGCAGTCATCTCAGGGTTGAAAGGAATCCCTCTCCTGATGGGGACACCCAACAACATGGAAAACTCCTCTAACAAAGGGCCCAACTGAAAGTCTGGAAAGGTAAAACATCTGAGAGGAGGGTCATAGAACTGAAGGAAAGTGTATATCATACTTCTCTGTGATGCATCCAAGTCCATGATCATGTCCATAATACCACCATAATGTTCCCTGAATAAAGGGACATGATCAGGAGTGATAAGTGTTTGAATCTTCCTGATGCCTGCTAGGGAGGGCTCAAAGAAATGGTATGTGATGTTGCTCTTTCTGGATGTTTCCATACTGATAATGGATGCTGATGAAGGTAACTGATGGGAAACACTGATGAAGGTAACTGATGAAGGTGCTGAAGAGAATATTTGATGAAGGAGGCTGATGAATATATCTGATGAAGATGTCTGAGTAGAAGAACAGTCAAAACCAAACCAAAGATAATGTGGATACCTTGTAAAACAAATAGACAAATGTTAAAATGATGCAAAAATGATGTATGTAGGATGATATGCTAGGGTTTGTGATCAAGTGCTGGATATATTATTTGCCTTGATAAGGTCCATGTGTGTTCATAAGTCCGGATGAAGGCTTAGAGAACCAGTAACCAGGTGGGGGACTCAAATAAAGAGTCACAAGTCCAAGGTTTCAGTCCAAAATGATGTAACCTTAAAACAAATCTGGTAACAAGGTATGATGAGGCCAAAGGTTCCTGCAAACCTGTAAACATCCCAACCCCCTCACAGGTATTGTTCTAGAACAAGGATCCTCAGACATGGATCAGTTATGAGAAGTGTAAACACTTTTAACCCGAAGGTACAGTGTTTACATTAATCATAAAGGATCCTCCTCTAATTCACCTCAGATGCTGAAGGTCATCTAAAAAACTCATCCAGACTTAGCAGGCTTCCTAGATAGCACTAGTACTACAGGAAATCCGTAGCACAAAGTTCTCAAGAAGAAACCCATGTCTGAACCGTGTTTCATATTCCCGCACCAGACCGAAATGGAATGGGAAAGAATATGAAGCCACTCTATCCTATGTGTCACTCAGGCTCCCGATATGGAACCTTACTCACTGAATATTCCTCCCACCAAGGCAAACAATAGATCCAACACATGATATGATGACAATAATGAAATGCAATAAAACAGTAAATGAAGCAATAAATAAAGTTGTACAGAAAGCAATAAGTAAATCAATAAACAAAAAGCACATATAGCACATAACACCCCCATAAACACAAATCAGACAAGCGCTAGGAGAAACCCACAAAAAGAACCAGAAGCCCTGGTTGCAAGAAAAACTCCCCAGTAGAGTCTCCAAGTTGTCGCTCCCCTGAAAAGACACCAAAGGTCCCAGGGTGCAGACGCAAACGGTCGGCGAAAAGAGAAAATGAAAATGAATGAATAGAGTCACCAGCTAGGCATTTTTATCCCGAAGGAAAGGTAATGCTGCATAAACCTGGAAAGAGATGGATAAGACGGTTGTGAACCAGAGAAACTGAGAAAGGGGGTTGGTTACAACCTGGAAAGGTATTAGCACCCATATTGTCCGTCGTACTCGACGGGATCCACGCTTAAAAGATTGTGTTTAAAGGGGTAGTGTATGTGTTATCTGTGTGCAAAAAGCTAAAGGAAGAAAATGCAAGTGTCAATGCAAAAAGGTGAATTGTTCAGGAACTGAGGCTTTAGAAAGAATGCTGAAAGAGGGGGAAGACAAAGATACTTTTGTTCGATAACTATTAAGTTATGCCTATGTATCCTCTCGTGTAATGAGGAAGTCAGAACACCGTAGTTCGACTCAAAGAGACTAAATATGAATTGACTTGTGAACTGCTTACTAGTCTATGCTCAAGTGTATGACTCGTCTGGCTCAAGTGCTAACTGTCTTGCATTAGACAGAAGAAGTAAGTTCTCGTTTGGGAATGAGTGTGATGAGAAAAGAATCCTGAAGGAGACGATTATTGTTTTTTTTTTATGTTTTCAGTTTTTGTTATTGTTTTTGGTGTTTTTGCATAAGTTAATGAGCTTAAGCCTAAATCAAGGGTTGTAAACTCATTATATCCTCCCTGATTAGGGATAATGAGCATACTTAAGTATGAGATAAGCATCTCAACTTAATTACCATGATGATGTAGGATTAAGATCATTAACCTACTTGTGATTATTTAGATGTTTTTGGCCTTTTTTTGTTTAGTGTTAAGTAATGAGTTTAATTTCTAATCACAGATTAGTGAACTCATTACACCATCCTAATAGAAGGATAATAGATGAGAACACTTAAGCTGAGGAAGATACCTCAACTTAATCCATGGTTAGGGATTAAATTCATTATATAACAAGCCTTTATTAAGTGGATTTTAATTAAGGGATGGGATTAAGAAGTGGATTTTAAGTTTGTAAGACAACTTGAGGGGGACTTGTCCATTAAACATTAGGGTTAGTCCCTCTTAACCATAAGGAAGAGATAGAACCCTAATGTAAGGCCCATGTTACAAGATAAAGTCTTGGTCATTAATAATGTGATTTGATTAAGAGGTGTAAACAAATTAAAGGTTTAACACTTAGGATTAAAGTTATACACTCCATCCTAAGAGAAGGATGCAGGCATAACCCTAATTCCAAAGTCCTAAAACTTTAAGAGTTTAGTCTCTGATTATTGAGATGAGAAGAGAGACTCAAGGAGACTCAAAGTTAAAAGTATAAGGGGGACTATATACAACCCTAAAAGTTATCATACTTGGATATCCTATGGTTTGTTAGGCCTAAGAGAAAGGATCTTCAAGGTCACCAATGGAAGAAGTAGATAAAAAGAGAAGGAGAAAGAAGAACAAGTTACTTACTTCCTAAAGAAGATAAGTAAATTGAAAGAAAGAAAGTGAGAAAGATGGAATATAAGTGAACAAGTTCACTTACAAGACACGTAAGAATGCATATGAATGAGATAAGAAGAGGTGGGAAGTGAAGGCAAATCCACTTCCCAAATAACTTACCAAAGGTACCTGAAATGTTAGTATGAAAGCATAAGACATAAAGCATAAAGAAATGAATTGAAATGAGATGTGAATACCAAAGTCATAAGTGAATGTGCAATGCAAATGGCATATGAGATGATGCAAAGTCATACAAGATGCATATGAATGATCATACAAAGATGAGATGCCATGAAAGCATGTTTAGAAGTTTGAAAATACATGGATGTTTATGAAATGATATGAATGCAAAGCATAACAAATGAATGAATAAATGATCAATAAATGTTCAAGCATGTCATAAGATGTCTAATATGTCATATGAATGTTTGAAATTTCATGGCAAGTTCACATGATGATGATATGCAAAGATGAATGCAAATGAACATGAGAAATTAGGGTTTTATGAATGTATGAGATGCAAATGACCAAAACAGAAGCATACTTCATGATTAAAAACAGAAATCAAGCTCAATAAAACCCTAAACCCATATAAGATCACACCCCAAAGGATAAAGTAAGAAGCTAATCCTATTGAAAGTTATGAATTTTCTAAGTTTGCTAGGGTTTTTGGGTGATTCTTAAGGGAAAATGCAAATCAAATTAAAAATGCAAGATAAATTCATGAGAAAAATAACCTAGAAACTACATGCAATATGTGAAACAATGCAAAAAGAATCAAGTTCAAACTCATCATGGTTAGGCAGAAATGATTTTTTTAAATTAGGGTTAAAAAATGAGATTTTAAAGAACCCTAATTCAGAGAATATTGTGAAATTATGATCAAACCTAAAAATAAATTTGTATGATGAGTTTGAAAATGTTTCTAAATGTATATGAATGGTTCATGAATTTTTTGGTGATTTTTAGAAACCTAAATGTATTTTTAATTAATTAAAATTCATTAATTAATTAAAAATAACATTTAAATATTTTAAAAATACTTTTTTAATGCAAAAAATAAAATAAAAATCATTTTTGGGTTGAGAAAAATATTTGGATCAGAAATGCAAAAGATTATATTTTTGTGATGTTTTTAACTATTTTAAATAAAATGAGCAAAAGAAATAAAGAAAAATGAAATAAAAATGCAATTAAATGGAAGTCAACTGATCTAAGGGCCAGGATTCAAACTCAGGGGGAAGGCATTGACTGCGCGCGCGTTTTAAGGGCCAAGATCACTTCTGATTAAATTAATTCAACTAAACCTAATTAAACTAATTAATTAATGTTTAGGGTTAATGACCTCATCTGGACCGTACGCTGCTTAATCTAATCTCAATCCAAGGGCTCACAGTGAAACTGGAAATCAAAACCCTAATTAATCTCAGGTGACCAGAGCAAGCTCCAGTCATCTTCTCCGGCCACACCTTCAAGCCATATCTCTCTCTCTCTCTCTAAGCTACCCCAGACCAAATCAACTGCCCATAAATGATCCCCATGCCTCACATAATCAAAATCACTCATCAAACATCATTTATATCACAAGGATCATGCGAATCGAATCAAAAACAAATTTACGGGCAAAGTTTCAGAATATCATGAAATGCTTATTTCTCAACCATTTTCAAAAGTAAACATATCAGGATGATCAGTGCATCATGTAGAATCAGTTTGTAACTTAAAAAACATGTTCTGGAAAAATTGTTCTTGATGATTACCTGAGTTGAAGCTTTTCAGTTTGGAGCTTTCTGACCTTTTCTTTGGTGCAAATCAACCCCAATGGACTCCCTGAAGCTAATGAGAAGCTTAGAACAAGTTTGAATGGCTTCCTTTGTGAGTTTCAGTTTTGAGAGGTGAGAAATAGTGTTTTTGATTCAGAGGTTTTTAGGTCATTGTGAGGGTTGCTTTGTGATCCTGAGGATGTGTATGATTGAATGGTGCAAAGAGTTTTGAGGTTTGTGGTTTGTGTTGAGAGAATCGAAGAGATGAAGCTTTTGGTGGATTTTATGCAATCTGACTTGTGTTGTGTTTCAGGCTCCAAGAAGATATGAAATAAGGTCCATGAGGCATGTATGTGATGTCTTGATTGGTCAGAAGAGTTGTTATGGCTCAGCTTGATTGGTATGGGAGGTTTTGCAAAAAAGTCAATTTTGTGTACTTGGAGGTATGGGCCATGGCAGAGTTGGCTTCAAGGGGTGTCTGGCCTCATCTTGCATCAAGGATGGCCATAGGATTGGTTTTTAGCAGCTGGCACAAGTGGATGGAAGGTTCCAAGGCATTTTGCAAAGTTTGTGTGTTTTGGCCCTTTTGAGATTTCTTAAAGATCAAGTCATGAAAACTATGCAATCTTGGGCCAATTCTGATCTTTGGAAGTTGCCTTGACATGTTATGATGCATAGAAGTTGATTAAAGGTCATAAAAAGGCTTGGCAAGTGAAATTGCAAAATTCCCTCTTTGGCATGAACTTTAAAATTATAGAATTTTTGCCAACTTTGAAAGGCCACATCTTGAGTTCTAGGATGAATCAAGACATATTCTAGTACTTTTTGAAAAGGGAAAGACCTAATCTACAACTTTCATGTCCAAGAATTTTTCATTTGAAGTATTTTTGGTCATGAAAGAGGAGGTTGAAAATCTTTCCCAAAATGGAAAGTTTCCATTACAAGTCATTTCCAAAAATAGAAAGTTTGCATTTGGGTCAAAATTCTATAACATTGTGAAATTCCAACCACTTCTAAGATCAAATAAAGATCATAGAGACTCAAAATGATGACGATGACCCTTTGGTACCCTTGTTGGAGGCCTCAGATGCCCTGATTTTGACTTAACTTGCTCAAGAAGTTACCCAATGATCATATGACTTTCACAGTGAATTTCTTCATCAAACTTGGTCAAATGATCCTTATAACATTTTAAGAACATTAAAAACAAGAATGACCAAAAAAATTGGAGTTAAGGCCTCTGAAACCAAAACCCTAATTTTGGTCATCTGTGCAGGAAAACCCTAGCTCTGCCTCCATGCCTTTGCCATTCTTTGTGATCTCTTTCATGAAATTTTGGGAGCATATTATGATCATGGAACACATATGGACCCTCTTGGAAAGCTTAAAGAGCTTTGGGATGGCTCAGATTAATTCTTGGATTGCTCAGATCACAAACCCTGGATGTAGATGAAAATGGAACTATGCAGTGAAACAAATATGCAATATGAGATGGTATGCTTAAGCTAATGCAAAAATGAAAGATCACAATCCATGGTGTGAGAAAAAGTGAGGGCAAATTTGGGGTGTTGACACAATTGAAGTTGTGAATCTGGGAACTGAGGAAAACAGGAAAGAGGTCAAGATATGTATTGAATTGGAAGACGATGTTAAGAACAGGTTAATCCAGATGTTACGTGACTATGTTGAAATTTTTGCTTGGTCTTATGAAGATATGCCAGGGCTAGATACTGATATTATGGTTCACCTTCTACCATTGAAAGAAGATTTTCGCCCAATAAAACAAAAAGTTCATTGTATGTGTCCTGAGATGTCAGAGGCATAGGTGATAAAACAATTCAATGCAGGGTTCCTAGCTGTTACTTCTTATCCTCAGTGGGTTGAAAATGTGGTACCGGTGTCTAAGAAAGATGGTAAAGTACGCATGTGTGTAGATTATAGGGATTTGAACAAAGCCATCCCCAAAGATGACTTTCCACTTCCACATATTGATGTCCTGGTAGACAATACTTCTCAACATAAGGTATTTTATTTTATGGATGGTTTCTATAGTTACAATCAAATTAAGATGGCACCTGAAGATATGGAAAAGACTACATTTGTTACACAATGAGGCACTTTCTGTTATAAGGTAATTCCATTTGGTTTGAAGAATGCTGGGGCAATATATCAGTGTGTTATGGTAGCTCTGTTCCATGACATGATTCACCATGAAATGAGGTATATGTTGATGACATGATAGCCAGATCTCAGACTGAAAAAGAACATCTTGATCATCTGCACAAGTTGTTTGAGAGATTAAAGAAATACAAATTGAGATTAAATCCAAACAAGTGTACCTTCAGAGTTAGATCTGGTAAACTTTTGGGTTTTATTGTCAGTGGTAAAGGTATTGAAGTTGATCCTGTAAAGGTAAAAGCTATACAAGAGATGCCTGCTCCCCATACTGAGAAGGAAGTTAGAGGTTTCTTGGGACGACTGAACTACATTGTAAGATTTATTTTCCAGTTAACTGCTACTTGTGAGCCAATCTTCAAGTTGTTAAAGAAAGATCAAGTAATGGAATGGAATGACGAATGCCAGGTATTTGATGAGATCAAAAAGTACCTCCAAGAACCTCCTATATTGATGCCACCAGTTGAAGGAAGACCCTTGATTATGTACCTGACAGTATTGGATAACTCAATGGGGTGTGTGTTGGGGAAACATGACAAGTCTGGTCGAAAAGAGAATACAATATACTACCTTAGCAAAACGTTTACTGACTGTGAAACAAGATACTCACTGCTCGAGAAAACTTGTTGCGCTTTGGCATTGGCTGCTCGCCGACTAAGACAGTATATGTTGACCCATACCACTTTACTGATTTCAAAAATGGATCCAATCAAGTACATATTTGAGAAACATGCTCTCTCCGGACGAATAGCGAGATGGAAAATGATTTTGACAGAATATGACATACAATATACTACTCAGAAAGCAATTAAAGGAAGTGTAGTAGCTGATCATTTGGCTCATCAGGAAGTGGATGATTATCAGTCTATGAATTTTGAGTTTCCATATGAAGATATTATGATTGCTACTAAAGAATCTATAAAATATGAAGGACCTGAACAAGGATCCCGATAGACTATGGTTTTTGATGGAGCTTCTAATGCGCTTGGTAATGGTGTCAGTGTTGTAATTATCTCTCCCAACAAGACTTTGTTTTGATTGTACTAATAATGTGGCTGAATATAAAGCGTACATCATGGGTATCAAGGCTGCCATTGAGATGAAGATTCAGTTTTTGAATGTATATGGAGATTCATCCCTGGTAGTTAGTCAAGTTAAAGGAGATTGGGACACCAAGCATCCAAATTTCATTCCTTACAGAGAGCATGTTTTATCTCTGATCTTGTACTTTAAAGAGATCACTTTTGGACATATCCCACGAGAAGAGAATCAGTTAGCAGATGCATTAGCCACCATAGCATATATGTTTGAAATCAGTTGGGATGATGAAGCTTCCAGAATTACTATTGGTCGATTTGATGAACCTGCATACTGTAATGAGGTGGGTACTGAAGGAGTAGAGGAAAAGCCTTGATTCTATGAAGTGAAAAGGTATCTTGAAGCTCAAGAGTTCCCTGAAGGGGCATCTGTCAATGATAAGAAGTTTCTGAGGAGATTTTCTGCTAAGTTTTTCCTGAGTAATGGAATTTTGTACAAGCGCAATCATGATTCAACTTTGCTTCGTTAAGTGGATAAGAAGGAAGCAACGGAGATTATGGAGGACATGCATGATGGGATATTTGGTACTCATTCTAGTGGGCATACTATGGCTAAGAAAATATTGAGAGCAGGTTACTATTGGTTTACCATGGAAGATGATTGCTATCAGCATTCCAAAACATGTCACAAATGCCAGATTTATGCTGATAAGGTTCATGTGCCTCCAGTTCCGTTGAATGTTCTGACTGCTCCTTAGCCTTTTGCCATGTGGGGTATTGACATGATTGGTAAGATCAAACCTACTTCTTCTAATGGACATCATTTCATCCTTGTTGCTATTGATTACTTCACAAAGTGGGTAGAGGCAGCTTCATTTGCTTCTGTTACCAAGAATGTTGTGGCTCGATTCATCAAGTATGATCTCATATGTAGGTATGGAATCCCTGAAAGGATTATCACAGATAATGGTACTAATTTGAACAATACTATGATTACTGACCTTTGCACGCAGTTCAAGATTAAGCATCACAATTCTTCTCCATATCGTCCAAAGATGAATGGCGCAGTAGAAGCCGCCAACAAGAATATTAAGAAGATATTGCAAAAGATGACAGTTACATATAAAGATTGGCATGAGATCTTACAATTTTCTCTTCATGGTTATCGTACCACAATAAGTACTTCAACATGGGCAACCCCATTCTCCCTTGTACATGGTATGGAGGAAGTTCTACCAATCGAAGTTCAGATTCCCTCCTTGAGAATTATGAAGGATGCATGCTTAGATGAAGATGAATGGATTCAGAATCGACTTGACCAGATAAACTTGATTGATGAGAAAAGGTTAGCAACTGTTTGTCATGGTCAGATGTATCAAAAACGTATGATCAAAGCCTTCAATAAGAAAGATAAGCAGCAAGTATATCAGGCTAGTGATTTGGTGATCAAGCGTATTATATTACCACAGGGCGATCCCAGAAGCAAATGGACCCCCACCTATGAAGGGCAATTTGTTGTTAAGAGAGTATTTTCTAGAGGTTCCATGATGCTTACCATTATGGATGGTGAAGATTTCCCACAGCCTGTGAACGCAAACATAGTTAAAAAATACTACGCATAAAAAGAGACCTGCTAGGTTAACTGGCCTAGGCAAAAATAAGGGCATCCTAGCGAACCAAAAAGGTTCGTTCAAAAATTAGGGATATATATAAAAAAATGTACACCCGGCAAGTCGAAAACCTGAAAAGGCGGCTTGGGCAAAAAAATGGTATCCCTGTGGATTGAAAACCTGAAAAGGCGATCCAGGAAAAAGTTAGGGATTAAAGCGTATGACTATGTCTCGTTGGATCACCCATGTAACCTCTACTAGCTGTGTTATCTATGTCAAATTCAACAGATACAGATCAGTCCAATCGTTTCTTTTCCAACAGCTGAAGATGAGATACTCGAAGATAGTGGCAATAGCAGAGTTGAAACTCAATAGGATCATTTACACATAGCTATTTTTCCTTGTTTTTGTATTCTTTTAAAATTTCTTCGACAAATTCCTCTTACTAGGATTTCTGTCTCCGTGTTAAAACTCGCCTATTTATAGGCCACTTTCTAAATAAATAAAATTCCATTTTTCGAATTCAGATTTACTTTTCCTTCTTTATTCAGGTTTACTTTTCCCCTTTTACTAAAGCGAGAAACGTATGTTGGTTATGCTTGAATGTATATATGCTTTTGAATATGATTGATGTTTACCATAAATGTATAAAATACAATAATAGTATTTACCAAGGACGATCGGAGATAGGAATCCAACGAATCTTCACCGGTTCATCCCCACAGAGTAATCTTTACGGATATTCTTACAGAATACTTCAAGTAGTATCTTATACTTCCAACTCTACGAAGTCTTCAAGCAGTTTCGTATCCTCCGAATAATTGATACACGACCGGATAAGTCTCCTAGATCAATGTCCATCTCTTTAATCATCACTCAGGATATTCAGGAATTTAATCCTTCAATAAGAAATACGACGAACGAAAATGGGAGGTTCTAAGTACAGTATTCCAAAACAAGACGAGAAAGAAGTTTTTATATTCCTCAACAACGAATCGGGATTTATTTTCCCCAGCCAGCAGTTGTTCTACAAAACTACTCACACGTTTTAACTACATAATTCATTCATACATATATCATCATATCATATCATACGCATACGCATACGCGTACAACCTTTTCATGAGATGTCATCTTGCAAAGTGTAATATACACCATGATATTTGTATATAACTAACTTTGTTTTCCAGGTTAATTCCCTAGCAGACAAACATCATCAACAACTTATACCTTGGGCTGCTTTATCCTTCCAAAAGCTATATCACAATACCTTGGGCTGCTTTATCCTCCCAAAATCTATATCACAATACCTCGGGCTGCTTTATCCTCCCGAAAGCTATATCACAATACCTCGGGCTGCTTTATCCTCCCGAAAGCTATATCACAATACCTCGGGCTGCTTTATCCTCCCGAAAGCTATATCACAATACCTTGGGCTGCTTATCCTCCCAAAAGCTATATCATAATACCTCGGGCTGCTTTACCCTCCCGAAAGCTATATCACAATACCTTGGGCTGCTTTATCCTCCCAAAAGTTATATCATAATACCTTGGGCTACTTTATTTCCCCAAAAGCTATATCACAATACCTTGGGCTACTTTATCTCCCCGAAAGATATATCACAATATCTTGGACTGATCTACCCTCCAGGAACACATCAAACAACCTCTTGGGCTACTACATCCCTCAAAGATTGCATCAATCTACTCTTTGGACAATTTTATCCTCCAAGAAGTATATCTGAAGAACTTTTTCTCCGAATGGCATCTTTAATCCCATTCAAGCAATACAACCAACCAACAGTATTACTCTACGCATTGCGAGTGCAAATTTTTGGGTTTTTGTGTTCAATCCCCTTCAACCTTTAAGTCACGAATGGCGTGCATGCCAATCTAACTCCTCAGGTTTCATAAAATTGAACAGGGGCAGCAGTTGTACCCCAAAATTTCCCTCCCACAATTAAGGCAATGTATCTCAAGATTTCTCAAGGTTCACAGTTGGTCAAAAGGATTGAAGGTTTAATTAGACTAAGCCTCTTCTTGAACAACGGATCCAAAACTAAGGTTTTGAATTTCTCCAATCTAAATGGACTTCTAAGGCCTCAAGTGAGATTCATGACATCCCACATGTCTTCAAGAATCCCCATGTCAAGTTTCAGAGCTATCCTAATAAGTTTGACCAGTCAAATGTTCAAGTATTCAAAAATCAATCAACTTGGTAAAAAAGTCAAACTGAGGTCAACTCAAAGTCAAACTTCAAGATTTTTTGTAAACATAAAGATAATGAGGTAAAATTCATCATTTGATCAAGGTTTGATCATGATTCATCAAGAAAATCTCAGATCATCTAGAATCAAGTTTCTAAATTAGAGTTTTCATAGTGAAAGTCAATTGAACTTTGACCAACCATAACTTCCACATACTTCATCAAATATTTCCCATCCAAAGCTAATTTTTAAGGAAATTGAATTCTCTACAACTTTGTGTCTCACAAGACAAGCCTAAAAATGCTTCATTTGGAAGGTATGAGCTAAAACATTATAGGTCCTTTTTAAAGTCAACAAAAGTCAACTTTTTCCAAAACTCATAATTTGAAAATGGTAAAAGATATGGACTTGGGACAAAAGATGTTGGTTAGAGGACTCACTAAGCTTTGTAAAAAGTCCAAGAACACCTTAATAGACTTAAAATTGAGGGAGTTGTGCCTTGTCAAAGTTGGGAAAATTTCAAGGGGTGTATGAAGCAAAAAAGGCCTAAACTTCAAAATTTTCCAAATGGGCCCATCAATTTGCAACCCAATCTCAAAGATAAAGTCATGCATGACCCAATGACCGTTTATTCTGATTTTTATAATTTATTTTCTATTATTTTGGATTTTATTTGTTAAAATTCAATTTAAATAAAAATAAAATATAAAAAGCCAATATTTGGATCAAATCTTTGTTCTAGAAGCATTCACACAACATTTAAACTGATTGGATACTCTCCAAATTTGTGCTGGACCAAATTGGCAAGGATATATGTGATTGATTTCTTCCATATCAAGAAATTGAAATCCATGAACAAGAGGCCTAAAAATTGACCTAATTTCATTCACTACATATGCACAAAGACAACCAAGGCATAGAGGACGAAAAAATTCAGAAAGGAGGCACATTCCAAACTTAGTTTTTGGAGAGAAATTCAATTTTTTCGATTTTGCATTTATAGGTATTTTCAAGGTAAAACAAAGGTGGCAATACCTTCCTGGATGTTCACTGGTCATAATTCCATCATCATAAGCATCAAAAACATGCCCAAACGCAGAATCTGAATCATCCTCTTCTTTGTTTATGAATTTTTTTCGATTTTGCATTTACATGTGTTAATAACCAATTTTGCTTATCTTTTTGTATTTGCCTTCAAGTATTGATGATGTCTGGACAGTTTTTGTGAAGTTTCAAGACCGGATGTGCGATCGACCATTGTTAGGGTTTACCCTTTCAAATTAGGGCTTTCTAATTTAACAAATCTAAATGAATTTTTAGAACATAAACGAACTGTATGAGTTATAAGGATCATGTTGGCATGATCAATTGGATAAAATTGTACATATTTCGGTTAGTTTAAATTTCGCAGGTTTTTGTGCGTAGGTGTAACACCCCAAATTTGCCCTCTTCTTTTTAAGCATCATCATCACATCATAATCAAAATAAGCATGTCATATCCTTGGCATCTTTGCATAGAAAAATAAAGCATAATATTCTCATATTCTAGCATTGGGCATATGATCAACTATTGGTGTATTTGAGGCTTTATAAGCCATAGCAAGAGGCCAAGTGGACATGTCCAAGTTCCATGAAAAGTATACATGACATTCACAAGCTTAAGATCCTTTATAAGAGCCCAGAAGGTTGGGAGGTCATCAGAGAATCCAAGCTAGGGCAAACTCCTACACAATGGTTCTCAAATTAGGGATTCACTTTCAAGCAGGAATTCTTTGTGACTTTGGCCATTTCATGTGGGCAAAGTCCTTCATATGATAAGAGGTTCCTATGGATTAAATTTGATGAGAAATTTCCTTGTGGAAGGCAGTTATTTCACCAGTTGCTTGCATGAGAAGAAATTGGTCAACTGTGCAATTTAAAAGTCAACTGTGAGAATTCAAGGGGTCCAATCCCAATTCTCAAGTCAAGGGATGTCCTTAAGGCCTTAAAAGAGGTTTGGCAAAGTCAAAGATCAAGAATCAAGGGGTTTTGAAGAACTTTCCATTTTTGGCATATGGCTTGTAATGAAAGTTTCCACTTTTGGCAAGTTTTGCCCTAATTTTCAAAGCTCTCTTTCATGATGAAGATGATCCCAAATTAATTTCCATTAAACATGAAAGTTGTAGGGTATTTTTTCCCATTTTCAGAAAGTACAAGTGCATTTTCATAGCCTTCATGAATCAAAAGTTATGGCCAATCGAAATTCATCCATTTTTAGGGTTTCATCATATTTCCAAGTTTACACCATTTGCAAAAACTCACTTAATTCATTTTCAAGCCAACCTTTGGGCAATTTAAGATTGTAATATCACAAGGCATGGCATGAAACACATTTGGCCCAAGAGAAAGTTAAAAATTCTTGCATGAGGTACAAGATATTTCACTAAATGCAAAGGTGCATGATCATTCACAAAGCATGACTCTCATATCCAAGGGCCAGGATGGTTTCACCTATGAATCAAGGGCTGGATGAGAGTTAAACATGAGTAAGAAAAGAATGCATAGCACGAGTCAATCACCACTTCACACCACTCTTGCATTATCCTCCCACCCATTCCTCACGTGCATTCTCTCCCATTTCTTCAGCATGAATCATTGATATCATATATAAGCAGCTAGGGTTTTCATTTGTTCAGAGTTCACCACCATATCACCACTTTCCAGTTTTTGCTCAAATTGCATTTTGCCTCAAATCCTCTGATTCTCACACACATTAGCCAAACAAATTACATATTCTTACTCCCCTAACATCATGGATCACAAATCAACCATTAATTAGAGCTGAAACCTCAGATTTCATCAAGTGCGAGAGTGGTGCAATTCCGTTCGAAATTCAAGATCTAGAGCAATTCAAGCTCTCACTTGCATTTATTTTGCAAGGAGAGGGTATAAGAGGTTGATCTGTAGCTGGAGAAGGAGTTTCTAGATCTAATTTGAGTTCTGCAAGTTTCAGGTTAGCTTCAAATTTGTGGATCTAGAAATTGTTTTAGTTGTGTGCTTTGTGATCTACTCATTACACTGATGATCTGGATGTATTTAGTTTTGAAAATGGCTACATATTGAGCATTTCATGTTGATTTGAAGTTTGATGTATGAAATTGATTCTCTTTGATTTGATCTATCCTTTGATCTTCTGTGAAAATCATTACCATATTTGGAATCAACATGTTTTAATTATGTGATCTGGATGTTTTGAGGCATTTCTGTGATGATTTGTTCTTGAGGATGAACTTTCCGGTGCCGGGGCTAGGGCTCCGGTCACCGGATTCTGGAATTTTGTGGCCTGATTTGAAGGAAGAAGAAGCAATCTTGGACGTTCATGTTTTGATCTGGACGGATAACACGCTGCTAGCACATTAAAAATCAATCTCCCTCTCACGTGACTTTATATTCTCTCAATAATGCTTTGTGTTTGTCACCACACCTTAACTACCAAACACGCACACATCTGGTTGCTTATTTTTTTGACTTTGCTGATGTATTGACTACGTGGTGAGCGTTTGATTGATCCATTGGCTGTTTATTTTTTTCCATTTTTCTGAATTTCCATGATGTTTGAAGAGCCTTTGTGTCAATTTATGGAATTTTTGTATGAACTTTTGATTTAATGTGAATTTTCTTGTTTGCCTCTCTCTTTTTGCATCCTTTTTGGTCATATGTTTAGTCCTTAGGCTAGGAGGGCACTTGTGCCAACTCCCTTAGGTTGTTTAGAACTCTTTTAGGATGAGGATCTCCCTGGTCTTGGATTGATGTTTGTGCTTTGATACGTCTTGTGGTTTCTTGTCTTTGAAGTTTATTCACTTATGTACATGTTCACTTCACTTCTTATGCCTATGTGTTTCTCAGGTTGACAATGTTTAAGCTTGTATGCTTCTTTTCTTGATCTCTTGTGTTGCTTAGCCACATTCTTGGCATGTTAGGGTTCTGATCTTGAAGTGTATGATGTTTGTTTACTTTGCATGCTTTGTGCTATCTCATAAGTGTTTTGTTTTGTCATGGTGATTTGTAATGATTTATGTTGAGTTTCTTGATCCATTTTTCATCCTATAATGTGTGCTTGATCTTGGCCTTTGAGATTTAAGTTTCAATTCTGGTTGTGATGTCTTGGCTTGATATTTTGTTCATTGGCATCTCATTTGGTCTTACTTGCTTTTGGCTTGCTACTTGTTTATGCATTTAACCATTTCAGGGGCTTTGGTAAGTGAGAGGTGTGGATGAGATTCCCACAAATCCAACTCTTTTCTCTTCTTCTTTCATTATGCTTTTGTTTGACGTGCTTGGGCCATCCTTTCCTTCTTTTTTCTCCTTCTTCTTCCCTTATCTCTTTCTTCATTAGGATAGTTGAAGCCTCACTAACCTAGGTTCATCCATGCATGATAACATTAGGATTAGTCTTCTCCATTATATTTTACCTTTAAGATCTTTGGTTCTTTTCTCTTCTCATCTCAAAACAAAACTCTAAAAACACCTTAATAAGGATTGAAATGGTCTCCTGTGCAATAGCCTTATTCCATGGGGCACTTGTAGTCTTCCCATCTTGGGATAGTACAAGCTTGTCTATCATGATGCACAAGTCTGATCATGAGACCATCTTCATCAAGAAAATCATAAAAAAACACATCTTCATTTTAATTAAAAAAACACTTAATAAATTCAATGAGTTAGTGAGCTTAGGCCCTAATCTCTGGAACCAAGTTTTGGGGATCTTCTCCTTACTTGTGTGTGCTTGTTCTATTATTCCATCTTGGAATGTAGTAGCAAGTACACATTCCATGGAAAAGAGCTTGAGTTCACTTCCTTGTGCCACACTCATAGAAAACTCATAAAAAACACTGACAAACAATAAACATCTCTCCTTCGGGACATCTTTTCTCATCACCTTCACTCTCATCGTACGAACTTGCTCCTACTTGTCATTTTGCAAGACGGTAACGCACCCGTCGTCCGAGCCTGCAACACCTGAGCATTGACATAGGGAGTTCAAGCCTTAAGACACAAGCAATCTTTTCCACCCCTAGTTAGGGGAACTACGGCAACTCTGATCCTCATTGTCCAGATGAGGTACGTAGGCAGCGGGGTAGGGCCCGTTCGAGCACAATCTTTATTTTCCCTACATTTTTCCTCTTTGTTTTCTTTTCAGTTTCCTTTCTAATTTCCAGTTCATATTCTTTTTGCAGCAGCTTTCATCCCTTCACCCTTTGAAACAGGTTTCTTTGCAAGCGTGGATCCCGTCGGGTACGATAGACGATCTGGGGTGCTAATACCTTCCCAGGTCGTACCCGACTCCCGAACTCAGATTCTTTGGTTCGCAGGACCCGTGTCCTTCCTTTTCTTTTCTTCTGGTTTGTGCAACATTACCATTCCCGTTCCTTTGGGATAAAAATGCTTGGCTGGCGACTCTACCTCTTTTCCGCGCCACTTTCGCGTTTGTACCAGGATGGAAATCCGGGGAGCGGCAGCTGGCGACTCTGCTGGGGAATTCCTAACCAGAGTATCTCTGGTTCCCTTGAGAGTCTATCTTAGCGCTTGCGTGTTTCTGTTTCTTTGTGTGTTTATTGTTTGTAGTTGTGTGTTTATTTTACTGTTGTTCATTTACAGTTTTATTTACAGCTTTATTTATAGTTTTCAGTATTTTATTTGCATGCATCATATTATTACTGGACTATCTGGACTGGTTTTCTATTTGGTGGGACTTGGGTGATATTGTTACTGTGAGATGAGCTCATTACCAAGGCTCGAGTGCACCTTAGGACTTAGAGTGGTTCCACTTTGGTCTCATGAGATCTTGTCATGGGGGTAGTAGTGAGTTCTACGCCCATATTTGCGACCGTCTTGGAAATGTCTTGATTTGGGGATCTTCCTCTTTCATTGCATAACCTTGATAGTCATGTGCAGCTGGGGACCGATCATTGAGGACCTTTGTGGAAACATCCCTCTCCAGTGGTGACAGTGGCAGACCATATTTTGTGGCAAACCCATTCGCACCCGAGGGTCCACTGGGAATTCACATAGGATGGCCTGGTTCTCTTATAGGAACTCAGTCAAAGCATTTGGTCGTATGACAATATTATTGTATCCTACGGGATGAATGTACTATCGTTTCTCGATTTCAGCGCTCGAAGCTGGGGACTTATAAGGGATGCATGTTTTTCCCGGACTCACGCTGAGGCCTCCCTGAGTAGTACATAATGCCAAACCGATTCCCTGATCTGGCCATGAGCCATTTCTCGGAGATGGTGAACGTATTATTGCTATTCGACTTTGAGAGTTCGTGGTGTTTGACCCGGAGCACACCCATGAGATTGGGAGGGGTTTACAGGTCTGCAGGAACCCTTGACTCCTACATATCCTCATTATCAATATGCTCTGTTGTGATTTGGTTACTATGGTTCTGGATTTCTTGATCTTTGGTTTTGAGGGTTCCTATCAGTTGGTTATGGTTCAGAGAATCTTGGTTTTTCAGTCACTTGGGGGCCATAATATCCAGTATCCAGATGGTTCAAGTTTGATCATATGCCTGCATTGCATTTGCATCGCATCATACTCGCATTAACTATTTGTGTTTCCATTTTCAAGGTTTTTGTTTACATTTTAGCATCCAGTTCTGGTAATTGTAAGTTTTCCAGATGGCAGAAGTTAAGAAAATTACAAGAAAGAGAAATGTCTGTTACACCTTCCTTCAGCCAGAAGTCAAGAGTGTTCAGAGACTAGCAGGGCTGATGAATGATCAAGTTGTAGGAAACTTCAGAAAGAGGTATGGTCAGATTTTGAAGTATGTGAACAAACCTACTGCAGACCAGAAGGATAGCTTGCACACTTTGCTTCAGTTCTATGATCCCCTGCTGCGGTGCTTTGTATTTCCAGATTATATCTTGGCTCCTACCTTGGAGGAGATTTCTAGTATTTTGGGTATTCCTGTCAGAGATACTTTGCCTTACTATGGATCAGAGATAGTTCTCAAGGAAGAAGACATATCCAGAGTCTGTCGTATACCAGTTGCTAAGGTCAAGAAAGCTTTGTAGGTTAGTGAGGGCAGAGGACTTCCCTGGGATGTACTTATACCAGAAGCTGAAGGGTATGTCAAAGAGGGTAAGTGGGGAGATTTTGGTGTTGTGGTAGCCCTGATGGTATATGGATCTAGTCTTTTCCCGGGAGAAAAGGAGTTTGTGAGTTTGGAGGTGATTTCCATTTTTGCTAAAGGTAACCCTGTACCAACCTTGTTGGGAGATTTTTACTACAATGTTCATTACCGGAATGAGAAAGGCAGAGGTGGACCAGTGGGTTGTTGTGCTCCATTATTTGCTGATTGGTTTGCTAAGCAATTACCAAAGTCAGGCCCTTTCAAAGAGATGAGAGATGAATGGAGGTGGTCCAGGAGGCTAATGGGACTAACTTCTGAGTATATAGCTTGAGGTTATAATAGGGATCTGTTAGGAAAGGCGTTACTTGTTAGTTGTGGGAGTTTTTCTAATGTGCCCTTGCTAGGGAGAAAGGGTGTGATCAGTTACAATCCGGATTTAGCCAGGAAACAATTTGGCTATCCTCTGAGGAATCCACCAGGTATTGAGAAAATAGTTGATTCTTTGTACTTTTCTGTGGAGGGAAACAAAGAGTTAGTCATACAAGCATCTCAGGCTTGGGCTCACAGGGTGAAGAAAGGTAAGAAGGATTTTGGAAGGGTAGATCCCAAGACATATCCTCCTTTTGCTACATGGTTACAGAAATGCGTAGAGGAATTGCTCCTGCCATTTTCAGTGGAAGCTCCCTTGTATTCCAAAGAAGTGCCATGTCAGAATACTGTTTCTCTTGAAGATTATAAGAAGTTGGAAGCTCAGTTGCACGAGGTCCGGGTAGAGAATGCTAAAATGGTTAACCTATACCACCTTGCCAATCGTGGCAAGAATGAAGCGGAGGAAAAGCTACAGAGGATGCAGGTCACCTTAGAAACTAAAGAAAAGGAGTTTGCTGGGAGAGAAGCTCATTTCCAGAGATTGGGTCTAATGGAATCAAAAAGAGAAGCGGAGCGTAAGAAGACTTTGAAGACTCTTAAAGAAGCTCGCCAATCCATTGCTTGGTTATAGAGCCAAAGGGAACAAGAGCAGAAGAAGTAAAAATAAAAAGAAGAGTTCTTCGAGGTACAGATGGCCTTCAAGAAAGAAGAAGTAGAACAAGTTCACAAAATACGAAGGGAAAAGACTCAACAATTGGTACAGAGCCAGATGGCCTTGGAGGAGGCAATGAAGGAGATTGCAGAGCTTAAGCTGAGAGCAGGCGTGAAGAAGAACCGGAGAGAGGTGGTAGATGCAGAAGAAGAACCTGGGTCCTTCCCTTAGCTTAGAGTTTTAGTTCATTGTTGTCCAGACTACCTACAGGCTTGTTGTAGGAGTCTTGCTTTATCTTTTTGTTCATGTATTGACTTGTAACCCTCTAGGGCCTTTGTTTGTGTTCTAACTTTGGATGCCAGTGGGTTATCCATGTTATGCGATATTAAATTCTAGTTACCATTTCTGAGTATGCAAAGCTTGTTTGTTTGAGGCTGCTAGGATCTGAACACTCTTCAAAAGGAGAGTTTGAAAATTAATGCTCAAAAAGGGCTATCTGGAGCATTTTTGTAAAAAAAGCTAGAACTGGGGGCATATAAATGCCTGAACCTGGAAACATGAATAGTTACATTGCATGCATATAACGTGTTTTCTGTTTTGCAGGTAGTTCCTCAGTTTTCTAATGTTTATGTCATTTTAGGCACTATAGCTCCCAGGAAGGTTCGTGAACAGCCAACGGTGCACAGATACCCTACGAAAGTAAACAGAGAGAGAGTAATGGATCAGATGCAAGCAGATCTGGCTGACCTAAGGACAAGAATGGATAACTTCATGACCCTCATGGCTGGGATGGGTCAAACTCAAGAGCGTCTGCGCAAAATGCTGGAAAACAATCAAGTCAAGAACAATGGGACAACAGAGGGAGGTAATCGCAATGGGGCTGGCGCCCGTCAAGTAGAAATCCCTATGGTGCAACCAGGAGTTACTATTGTCAATGATAGAGTGAATAACGTGCAGATGGATGGGCAGGATGAACAATTTACTTTGCTGGATGAGGCAGAAGGACAAGGAATTGACATGAACAGAAGGTTCAAAGAGATGGCCGAGCAAATTCGTGCCATTCAGTCTCAGAGTTCTCTGGGGTTTGATATCACTGACCTGGGCTTAGTGTCAGGGGTTAGAATTCCCTACAAGTTCAAGGTTCCTACTTTTGATAAGTACAACGGCACGGCGTGCCCGAAAACTCACCTCCATTATTTTGTAGGAAGGATTGCTGCACATACAGATGAAGAGAAGCTGTGGATGTATTATTTCCAGGATAGCCTTGTGGGAGCTTCCTTGGAGTGGTACATGAAGTTGAGTAGGGTTAATATCCGAAGTTGGAAGGATTTAGCTGAGGCATTTGTGAAACAGTATCAGTATAATTTGGATATGGCTCCAAATCGTACCCAGTTGCAGACCATATCTCAGAATGCTAAAGAAGGCTTCAAGGAGTACGCTCAGAGGTGGCGTCAACTCGCTGCTAGAGTGCAACCTCCCTTGTTGGAAAATGAAATGGCGGACATGTTCATGGGAACACTACAGGGTGTGTTTATTGAGAGGTCGTCGTCTTGTTCAGCAACAAAGTTTAATGACATTGTGATAGCAGGAGAGAGGGTTGAAACTCTTCTAAAGATGGGGAAAATCCAAGACACTAGTGCAGGTAGCTCCAGTGGTGTTCGAAAAGATTTTAATGGACCTCCAAGAAGAAGGGAGGGAGAAACTAATATTGTGTACAGCCGAGGTTGGGGTCGGGGGTACAGAGGATCCTATGAGCAAGTTGCAGCTGTCACAATTCCATCAAGTCCTGTGCATCAGACTCAACCACAGCAGCAACAATAACAACAACAACAACAACAACAGCCACAACGCAATAATTATCAGCAGAGACCATATCAATAGAGACAAGCCCGTCCAACTAACAGGGTGCTTGAAGCCATCCCAATGACATACAGGACACTACTTCAAAGGTTGTTAGATTTTAACTTGGTTCAATTGAGGACATTAGCACCACCACCACCTGGAGAGATTCCAGTAGGGTATGATGCTAACGCAAGATGCACGTTTCATTCAGGAGCTCCCGGACACTCAACAGAGAAGTGCAGGGCATTACAGCATAAGGTCCAAGACTTGATTGACTCAAAAGCGATTAACTTTGCACTTTCTCCAAATGTTACATCAAACCCCATTCCGAATCATGGAGGAGCCAGGATAAATGTTGTTGATAGTGGTGAGAGGTTAAACTTGATCTTGAACGTGGAGGAAGTGAATACTTCGTTGTTGGTCGTGAAAGACAGGTTGTTGAAAGGGCAAGTATTCCCAGGGTGTGGTTATGACTGTGAGGGGTGTTTGGATTCAGTTAATGGCTGTGGGGATCTGAAGGTTGGGCTACAACATTTGATCGACGAGGGGTCGCTACAGTTTGATAGGGTTGATGATAGAAGTAATTGTGTGTCTACCATAACAATTTACTTTGATCCTGCTGAAGTTCCTGTCCGGAGAGAGTCTGTGACTATCTATGTTCCAGAGGTGAGTCCAGTGACCATTACTGTTCCAGGACCAGTTCCTTATGCTGATGACAAGGCCATTCCGTGGCACTATGGCTCGGATGTGTACGTAAAAGGTCAGAAGGTGGAAAGTAAAGCAGTGACAATTGACCCGACTGTGGTGAATGTCTAAGGAGTCGGGGGATTTACAAGAAGCGGGCGTCTTTTTTATCCTCAAGTTCTTAGAGGGGATCCTAAAGCTGAAGTTGCTGCAAAGGCTAAGGGTAAATAGATAGCGACCGAAGAGGTGACAACTCCTGCTGCCGGACAGGGCACTTTTGAAAAAGAAGTCGAAGAGTTTATGAGGATAATTAAGAAAAGCGACTATAAAGTGGTTGAACAGCTGAATAAAACTCCGTCCAAGATATCTATTATGTCCTTGTTAATGTATTCTCCGGCTCATATGGAAGCTCTACTAAAAGTTTTACAGATGGCATATGTACCACAGGAGATAACGGTTAACCAGTTGGAGGCTGTGGTAGGCAGCATAAATGCCAGCCATGGGTTGGGTTTCACGGATAGAGATCTTACTCCTGAAGGCCGCAATCACAACAAGGCCCTACGCATCACCATGGAGTGCAAAGGGGCTGTCCTGTCACATGTCTTGGTTGATACAGGCTCTTCTCTCAATGTGCTCTCTAAGAATGCCTTGATGAAGCTGAATATTGATGGCATTGTTTTACGAACCAATGATTTAATTGTAAAAGCCTTTGATGGGTCCCAGAGATCTGTGTTCGGGGAGGTTGAGCTACCTGTGAAGATTGGGTCTCAAGTGTTCAAAAGCACATTCTATGTTATGGACATTCAACCTGCTTATAGTTGTTTGCTAGGACGTCCCTGGATTCATGCTGCAGGCGCAGTGACATCCACGTTGCATCAGAAGCTGAAGTATGTGGTAGACGGCCAGGTGATCACTGTATGTGGAGAAGAGGATATTTTTATAAGTCATCTGTCGACTTTCAAGTACGTGGAAATGGACGGGGAGATTCATGAAACGTTGTGTCAAGCTTTTGAGGCAGTCAATGTTAGTACTTTGTCTTCGGCAGTCCGAAACAACGAAAAGGAAGGAACTTATATCTACTCCTACAAGCAAGCCAAATAAGTGGTCCAATCCGGAAGTGCCCAGGGCTGGGGCAAGTTGCTAGAGATGGAAAAGAAAGATGACAAGTTCGGTCTTGGTTACCAGCCTGGTGGGTTCAACTGGCCTCAGGGTAATAAGGCCATAACTTTCACAAGTGCCGGAATACTCGATCGCAACAACATATGTGCAACAAGTGAAGAGGGGGATGGTTATTGCGACTGGGATAGATGGATTCACCCATGTGCACCGGGGGAGGAGCTCCGGAACTGGTCTGCCGAAGATTTCGTTCAAGTTACCTGGCAATCAAAGTAATTTACTTGTTTCTTTTTTATCATGCTGCATGTCAATCCTGCACTCTGCCCAAGGTACACGGGTCCATTTTTAGGTGTAACACCCCAAAATTTTCCCTCTCATTTTCCCAACTTTTTTCATATCATTTAGCATACATAAATTCATAAAATAACCAAAAACATTGCATCATAACCATCACAGCAGAGGCATAGGTTTGTGATCATTGAACAAAGTAACTGAAGGCTATACAAAGGCAATCAAATGGCCACAAAGCTTCTCAACCTTGTGCAAATGGTCCACAATATCCCACAAGTATTCACTTGAAGCCACAAGTCCTATACGGAGGTGCTTTGATCAAGGGAGGCAAGCAATGCAACATTTCCCAGCAAAAAGGAGTCAGATGAGGGTTTCTAGTGAACTGGGCTTATCAATGAGACTTTGGTCCAAGCATGGTTTCATGGTTCTCTACATGATGTCAAGTACCTATGGTTCAAATTTCACTATTGGACTCATTTTGGAAGGCCCTCAATTGTTCAGTTGATTGAAAATCAGAAAATTGGAGAAAAGTCAACCAGGATGAGTAAAAAGTCAACTCTTGAATTTTTGGGATCAAAATCATGAAATTATGGTCACAAGGCTCTTAGGGACCAATTTGAATCAAGAAAGAATGAAAAAAAAATCAAGAAAACTAAAACTTACCATTTTTGGAAAGTTTGGGTTTCCAAAAATGGCAAGTTTTGGTCATTTGTGTAGCCACTTCAAGAGAGGTTTTTTCCCAAAAATAAGAGTCCTATGAAAATTATACCTTGAGAAAATGAAAGGGGACATCCTAAGCTTCAAAACCATATGTGGAACTCCTTCATAGGATCAAAATTGAGAAAGATATGGCCATTCAAAGTTTGAAAAAAAAACAAGGCAATGCAGCAGGATGAATCGATTCATCCGTGTTATGAATCGATTCATAACTATTATGAATCGATACATCCATGTATGAATCGATTCATAATGTGTTTTTTTTTGCTGAAATTAGCTTTCTCTTCAGTATGAATCGATGCATAACCTTATGAATCGATTCATGATGCTGTTTTTTGCCATTTTGCTGCTGTTTTTGATGCAAAACAAGTGTGGATGCTATGCTACCTTGGGGTTTGAGCGTGGAAATGATTGGTACACATTCTATAGCTCATTTAGCTTCACTTTAGCCTCAATTCAAGCTTCACCATTGCTGCTACATCAAAGTGGTCTTCACCACAAGTGTTCATGAGCTAGTATACTAAAGAAAGTTCTAGAAGAGCCAACTCACCCTCTTCTACCGCATTCTAGAGTTTTCTACAACCTTCCAAGGAGTTCTAGAATTCTCTAGAATCCCAACTAACTCCTAACCTAAGCCAACTCCTAAGCTACCTCCAAGCCCAAACCTCATGCCAAACCAATGCATTATATAAATCCATCCCCTCCCAAAGCTAAAGGGTAATCACCACAAATCACTCTCTCCCTCATTCTTCACTCAATCACCATTTTCACAATCTCAAAATCCATTACTTTCTCTCCCACTTTTCCACCATTTTCACCATAGCTTTTCAACAAAAGTTCTTCAAGTTTCACATTGAAACTTGAAGGTCTTAAAGCTTAGCCTCCATCCTTCATTAAATTGAGCATTGTGGAAGAAGAAGCTACTGGTTTTTGGTGGAGATTGCGACTTATCGGCAGTGATTAATCGAGAAGCGTCAAGACCGAATCGTATTTATTTTGCATTCGCGTATTCTCCGGTTTTCTTCTCCATTCGCACTCCGATTCATTGCAACAATTACCGAAACACTCCTCCGTTTCGTAGGTTGGTGATTTAACCATTATGCCTTAATTTATCCTCTTCATCTCGCCTTAACGGCATTCTCCGCATGATTTTCGATTATGTTCGCGTTGTACCGTTCATTTTCATTTTCGTTGCTTTCTTGCTTGCAATTTGCATTTGGATTATTAGGAATTAGATTTGTAGTCTAATCTAGGTCCTAGTAGGTGTAAAGAATCCCTTGTAAATAGGAAAAACGGTTCACGTCGTAGGAATTTAGATTTTAGCTTATTTGATAGTTTAGTCTTAATTCTTCATGCCTATCATCCCCCATACATGTTTAGGTATTGATTTTAGGGAATTCTTGAGTCCATTTCCAGTAGCTAATTCCCCCATTTCGAGTCGTTTCGACACGATTCCATTCATGTTACGTGTTATGCATTTTTGTACTTCTTTGTGCATAGTTTAAGTTCTTGCATTTTGTCGCCATGTTCATGCACCATTAGACATATAATAATCATGTTGCATTCTGTTTTTACATGTTTGCATTGCCTCAAATCATTTTTTTTTGCATTCCATTATGTTGATGTATGTTGCATTTTGCATAATTATATGTATGTGCATTTGGTTGCATTTTGTTGCATATTTGATCACATCATCCATATCAATTCAATTCTGAATTTTGTATTGAGTTTAGCATGTTTGTTGAGCTATCATGTTGCATGTTCATAATCAATAATCATCATGTGCATATACCATGTTCATGTACCATACTTTTGCATTACTTGTTGCATAATCAACCATGTGATGCATTCTTGCATAATCTTCAAAATATTCATGTTCTTGCATTTTTATATGATGATCCATGTTCAAATGTATGTTCATGATGGATTTAGTGCATTATTCATTGAGTGTGTGCATTAAAATATTAAAATAATCAATTCTGGATTTTGCATTTCATAGTTGTTGTTGCATATAGGTGCTGTAAAATGTGTGCTGTTTGTTTATAGTGCATGATGTATTTGACCTTTTACACCTACTTTTTCATGCTGCAAGATAGCTGTAGTATGTTGTTTGTGTTATGCTTTATTTACATAGCTGTTTGTGTGTTTGAGAGCTGTAAATAGTTGCTGAATTTTAGTTTAGCATAGTTTAGGCACCCTTAAACCTAAGATTGAGTCTAGTTTAGGTCCAAGAGCCTTAGGATTTAATTGTTGTGTGTTTGCTTTATTATTTTTGTAATAAAATGCACACTAATCATTTGTTTTGTAGTGGGGAAGATTGAGGTAAGTTTCCTCCACCCTATCCGTTATTTTTATGCATTTCTTTTATGCATTTTAAATTCATTTTTCCTTCCATATTTGTCTTTGGTAGGATCCCCCTTTGTTAGGACCTACTTACCTTCCTTAGGAAGTAAGTTGTATCCCATTTCTTCTTTCTTTTCCTTTTGCTCCTTAGGATTAGAAAACCTCACTAACCTTTAGGATCTCCTTGATATTGAATAAACAACTTAGGGTTGGTCGTAGTTCCCCTTAGTTTTTCCTTTTTCGATTTGAGTCTCTTTCTCATCCCATAAAGACAAACAATAAAACGCACCTAATGAAGGTCAAACGTTCTCATACGACAAGAGACTTTGTTGCGGAGTTCTTATACACGTCCTGTTTCGGGGCGAGGTGTAAGTACTTCCCGCGATGAATAAGTCTTAGTAAGAGAATGTTCACAAACAAATAAACTCCAAAACACTTCTTCTAAAAGATAATCAACAAAGACAATCGCGTCTTCTCTTCTCATCTCCTAATCTCTGCGGACGAATACGACTTGCCTCGACAGTTCAAACAGCGATACGGTAAACACCCTCGAGTCAGAGCCGGTAACACCTGAGCTAGAGCTATGGCAACGTCAGCTTAAAAAATACAAACAAATAGTTCCCGCCTTAGGTAGGCGAACTACGTCGACTCTGATCCTCATTATCCCGATGAGGTACGTAGGCAGCGGGGTAGGGCCCGTTCGAGCGCATTCTTTATTTTCCCTACATTTCCCTCTCTCTTTCCGTTCTCTTTTCTTATTCCATTTCTCATTTCATTCTAGTTCCAGTTAGCGGTTATTTCATTTCAGCAGCATATTATTTCTCACCCTTTGAAACAAAACAAGCAAGCGTGGATCCCGTCGGGTACGGCGAACGATCTGGGGTGCTAATACCTTCCCAGGTCGTAACCGACTCCCGAACCCAGATCTTTGGTTCGCAAGGCCTCGTCCTTTCCTTCTTCCTCAGGTTTGTGCAGCATTACCTTTCCCGTTCCTTCGGGATAAAAATGCCTGGCTGGCGACTCTAACCTTTCCGCGCCACTTTCGCGTTTGTACTAGGATGAAAATCCCGGGAGCGACAGCTGGCGACTCTGCTGGGGAGAACCCAGAATCTCTGGTTTCCCTTGTAGAGTCAATCCTAGCTCTTGTCTGTTTTTGTTTCTTTCGGTGTTCATCTGTTTGCTGCTGCGTGCTTTAGTTTAGCTTTACAGTTTTCATTTACAGTTTTACTTTACAGCCTTAATTTACCGCATTATTTACTGCTTTCAGTATTTATTTTTCATGCATCATATTATACTGGACTGTCTGGCTGTGCTGGTTTTCATTTTTTTCTGCGGAATGGGAGTTACTATGAGATAAGCCAAATACCCGGCTTGAGTGCACTATAGGATTAGCGTGGACATGTTGTACTCGCATGGTTACATGATGAGTGGCGATGTGTTCCACACCCAGGTTGCGACCGTCTTGGAACTATCTTGTGTGGGGGTTCTTCTCCCCTTCGGGATACGACCTTGATGGTTATGTGCAGCTGGGGACCGATCATTGAGAACCTTAGTGGAAACAACCCTCTCCAGTGATGACAGTGGAATACCACATTTGTTGGCAAACCCACTCGCATCCGAGGGCCCACTGGGAACTCGCATAGGATGGCCTGTTTCTCTCATAGAAACCCAGTCAAGGCAAACTGTTTGTATGACGATAGTATTGTACCCTTCGGGATGAATGTACTATTGTTTCTCGATTCAGTGCTTGAAGCTAGGGACTTATGAGGGATGCTTGTTTTCCCCGTACTTAGCTGAGACCTCCCTGGTTAGTACATAAAGCCAAACCAATTCCCTGATTTGGTCATGAGCCATTTCTCGGAAATGGTGAACGTATTATTGCTATCCGGCTTTGAGAGTCCGTGATGTTGACTCGGTATAGCATACCCGTGAGATGGGAGGGGTTTACAGGTTTGCAGGAACCCTAAAACTTCCAACATACCCCACTTTGCCAGCACATGGTCCTTTGGTTTGAAATTCGGGATTTCGGTGGTACTGTTATTACGACTCTTCACCAGCACATGGCTGTCTTCTCAACACCAATGTCAGACCAGTGATCGCCAGACCTTTGATCACGCACCAGTGCATTGCATAACATCCTCTGCATGCTTGCATTACTAACACATGCTTACTCATTTGCAGGGCCGCATGTCGCATCCTCATGAACATATCATACGCATTTACTGCATGATTTGCATATCTTGCATTTTTACAGGTCATTCGGACTTCCTAACTTATTCAACTTCAGGCAATATAGATGGTCAACACGTTCATCGGTATCCAACAAAAAGAAACCGAGTGAGAATGGCTGAACGAATGCAGACTGATCTCAATGAGCTTTGACAGAGGATGGATCAGTTCATGGACATGATGACCGACATTGCGCAGAATCAAGAGCGTCTCAGATTGATGGTTGAGCAGCCCCGTGGGAATACTAATGCTGGAACACCGACTGAGAATGTGGATCCTAACGCTACCCGTGACGGAGGGCCAAATCTAAATGGGACTGCGGCCCGTAATGAAGACACTCAGGAAGACCAATTCACTCTACTGGATGCTGATATTGGTAATATGAACGAGGTCAACAATCGAAGGTATGAAGAGCTGGCGGAGAAGATTAAGGCCATGGAATGTCAGAATTCCCTGGGCATCGATGTAACCAATCTTGGGTTAGTTCCAGGAGTCAGAATCCCTCTTAAGTTCAAGGTGCCATCATTCGACAAGTACAACGGGATCACGTGCCCTAGAACTCACATCCATGCATACTTCGGAAAAATCTCGGCTCACACTGATGACGAGAAACTTTGGATGCATTTCTTCCAAGACAGTTTATCTGGAGCTTCGTTGAGCTGGTACATGAAGTTGAGTCAGGTCTCTATTCGAAGTTGGAAAGATCTAGCTGAAGCATTCCTCAAGCAGTATCAATACAATATTGATATGGCTCCGAACCACACTCAGTTGCAGAACTTGTCTCAAGGACCCAAGGAAAATTTTAAGCAGTATGCCCAGAGGTGGCGTGAGCTAGCCGCACAGGTTCAACCCCCGTTGCTGGATAGGGAAATGGCCGACATGTTTATGGGCACCTTGCAAGGTGTTTACTTGGATCGTCTGGCCGCCTGCCCGTCCAATGGTTTTTCTGATATTGTCATCGCTGGAGAAAGGATAGAAAACTTCCTGAAATTAGGAAAGATTCAGGATGCAAGCAGTGCTAGTTCATCTAGTGTGAAAAAACCTTTTGGCATTGGCCAAAGTCAAAGAGAAGGTGAGACCAATGCCGTGTATAGGGGCCGAGATAGAGGTCGTTATCAAGGTTACTACCAAACAGCTGCTGTGACTATTACTCCACAGGTTCAACCACAACCTCAAGGTCAGCAATATCAAGTGCAGAGACCAAATCAGGAAAGGACAAGAGCGAGAAACCGCAGACTTGATCCCGTCCCATGCCCATATGCTGTATTGCTCCCAGAACTTCTAAAGTTGAACCTGGTCGAGCTTCGTACCATGAGAGCCCCTGCTCCTGATAATCTACCTCAGAACTTCGATGCAAATGCCAGATGCGAATTCCATTCAGGCGCCCAGGGGCACAATATTGAGAAATGTTGGGCTTTTCAGAACAAGGTACAAGACCTAATTGACTCCAAGGCGATCAATTTTGCGCCTCACCCAAATGTACTCCAGAATCCGATGCCTAATCACAACGGAACCGGTGTCACGGTTATTTTACCAGATGGTCCACGTTAAGCTGGAATCTTCAGGAAGTAAATAAAGCCATCAGTATCCAGATACTCTCAGCAATGGCAACTGTTTGTTTGTGTTTCTTCAATGCTTTTTTCATCCCTATTAAGGGGAACTACGTCGCTCTGATTCTTCATTGGTCATTGGTCAATGGAGATACGTAGGCAGAAGATTGTCAGGTCTTTCCGAGCAACCTTATGGGGCAACTTTATTCCCCAGCTTCACTTTTTCCTTAAGACGTCTCGTGTCAGAGTCAGAATAGCTAGAAGAGGAAGTAATACTGCTATGGTTAGGTGTACGGCTGCAAATTGAAGATTACAAGTCTGTAAAAGAGCTATTGATCACTGATAGTATCCAAGACTGACAGGTCCAGACGGAGTCAAGCCTCCTCAACGACGGCAATATTCAGCTTCTTTACTGCATTTCCATTTGTAGTTCTTTTATTTACTAAACATTTGTATACATGTATGAAAGTTGTTTGCTTTTGAATGTTATCGATAATAAAACTCACATGTTTTTCTTGAAGTAATTCATTTTTCAATTTAATTCTGCATGTTTACATTGCAATACCAATTGTCGTGCTCAAACTCTATGATGGAGAATGACGAAACAAAAAACGTAAAAATCTCTAATTGTGTGCTCTCAAATAAGACCCTGTTGACGATGTACAGGCTTTGTTTCAAATCCCTAAACACTGGAGATATAAGGGAGATAGACCCTTGCTAACCCCCTTGAGCCTTGAAGTAGGAGTTTCTTCTTGCATGAAAAACCCTCACATGTAACCTAGGGGCAGGGTAGATGTCAGCTAGCCGGACCAAGCGTTCAGGCTTTCATAAAGGAGTGTATTTGAGGATCCATTACATTCCACTATGATAATCAAGAGGTCCAAAGACCAGAAGCTACAATGGTTATCCGAATCAAGAGGTCCAAAGACTGGAAACCACAATGGTTATCCTTCATTGACCAAAGATTGAGGCAGTCACAACCCTTGCAAAGCAATCAAGACAAACAGTGTCACACGATTTGTTCAGAAAAAAAAATGATGAAATGAAAAGCCCGCTAAGTCGAAATTTGAAAACAAGTGACTTAGGCAAAAGTTAGGGCATCCCGCTGGACTTTGCAATCAAACATTCACAAGAATCAGTCTAGGAAAAAGTTAGGGATAAGCAAAATAACGCAAGAGCGAAAATGCAAAAAGGATTACACAAGAAAGATCCTTAAGCAAGAACAAAGTCGTGTGGCACAGACACGAAAGACAAAGGGGTGACTGACTCCCAACGACAACCTGATTGGTGCTTGAACCAATAGAAACAATGGTTCCTCGATCAACACGAAACCCTTATGAAAGGTGAATGCTTGCGAAAATTAGCTGAATGTAGGAATGGAGAACATCACGAAGAGTGGGTGGGCACAAATAAATTTTGAGCCTGTATCCTTTGTTTTTATAAACCGTGAACCAGGCTACGATACAACCTGTCGTACCCCGAAAAATACGACCTTACGCGATCCGAATGGACGGAGCCGCGCGCCGGACGGACTGAAGAGTCGCCACCTAATTCTATTTATTCCCGAAGAGGGAAAGGGGAGATATAGATACAACCCGGGAGGAAAAGGATGAGGACAAAGGTCAACGGAACCATTGCCTGGGTTCGGGAGTCGGTTATGCAGGGGGAAGGTATTAGCACCCCCTACATCCATCGTACTCGATGGGAACCATCTAAGTTAACGCGCGAGAAAGGATGTCTATGCTTAAATGAATTGCTTGCTTGAGGGAAATGAGTTAAATTATAAGTTAGATTGAACCTAGGTGCTCGGCAAGGATTGAGATCCTCGTGCCTACGTACTCCCGTGTGCAATGGGAAAGTCAGAGCCTCGTAGTTCGGCCTACTAAGGGTATGGATGTTGATTTTATTACCTTTCGTCGATGAAAGGGTTTAGGAGTTGAAATGCACTAAAGACTATGGATAGTTTATCTCGCCCAACAAGACGGATGTCCTGCGTCGAAATAATCGGAGCGAGTAACGAAAGCTCGTTATCCCCCTTTCTACCGCTTAAGGCTCGTGGCGTACAAATCTTCTCGTATTATTTAGAATGTGTTTTATTTCCTAAAGCCGCTTGACGTTGGATCAAGGGTTTGGATCTAATCGAAACATTTTGGTTATTTTTTAGGTTTAGAGGGTAAATGCAAATGGAGTTTATTTTTGTGGTTTTGTTAGCGAGGCACGAATCGCTCGGCTCGCAAAGGTGGAGTGGATCCTAAACGAAAAAGATAACTGAAAAATAAAGTGCAAGTGTGCAAAGTGCAATCGCTTGGCGTTGGACCAAGGATTCAGAAATAAAATGCGAGAAATAAAAAGTGCGTACAAATTAAGGGGAGAGGGATACAAAATAAATACAGGGGATTGCGAGAAATAAAGAGGTCTCGTTGTAATTAGCCCAAGAGAAAGCGTGTGTGCAGTGTGTTTGAACTATTCGAAGGCGTTCGGCCTGTTTATTCGGGACGCAACTATTTGAAGGCGTTGGACCTTTTTCGAACACAACTATTCGGAGGCGTTGGACCTTTTAATCGAGCGCAACTATTCGAAGGCGTTGGATCTTTTGGGACGCGACGAAATTTTGTTCGTTTACTGCCTTAGAATCGGTTCAAAATGGGAACCATTCTATAAGGAGTCGAATCGTAATTTGAAATGCGAAAATAAATTAAATAAATTGAATGAATTGAATTTACTAGAATTGAATTAAATTGAATAATTAAATAAATTAAATAACATTAAGAATAATAAAATAAAATAAATTGATTTACAAGTTTGTTTTGTCGGAATGAAAAAAAAATTAAATACAAAGGGGGGCCTCATATTGACCGTTCATCTCCGATTAAATGTAATCGGGCGAAAAGCGGCCGTTTGCTATATCATTGGCCCTAGAGTAAAGAATCCATATGAAACGGAATATAAGAACACTATATAATCAACATTAAACTTGGAAACCCTATATTAAAATCACAAAAAATCACAAAAAATAAAAAAATAAAAATAAGAGTAACAAAGAAACTAAAACATCAATAATAATAAGGAAAAGGCGATCAGTAAAATAACAGGGAAATGGTGTACCACGGGATTTGTGTATGCTTATACAGAAAAATGACATGGACTGAGCCCAAATCCATTGACACCATCATAAAAGATTTTTCCCAAAAACAGGTTTCATAAATTAAATAAATAAAATAAAATCATAAAAGAAAAAAGAAAGTATAGTAAATGAAAGGGAGAGTCACGATTTTCTCAAAGAACAAACTTAAAAACAAGTCAACAGGCAATTAAATTCCATGGTTCAAAATCAAAATACAACCTTTAATCAGAAAAAAGGAAAATGGTCGTCCTCCGTTCAAGAGCAACAGCGCCGTCGAACCAACGAACACCTCCGTTCACGCTCGGTTCTTCCGCTCGCGCTCATGGATTTCACGGCGTTTGTTCGCGATTATGAAGTGGTGATGATTCCGTGGCGGCTCTCGGCTCCGATTCAAGCCTCCTGGTGTCAAAACGGCGGTGGTGATGGAGGTGGCGGTGTGTTCAGTGATGATGGTGGCCAACTGGGTCTTACGAGTTGAAGTGTGGTGGGTTGGTTCGGATCGGGAAGGTTGAGCGGCGGCTATGGATGGTAATGCTGAAGAGATTGATGCAGGAGAGTTAAAGGATGAAGGCGGATTCGTGAAGGGTTTGAGAGAGGTAATGGCTTTTTTCTTTTAGGGTTTCCTCTGTGTAGGGTTTTTTCAGGTGTCCTCTCTTTTTTTTCTCTAATGATTGCAAATGATTGGGTGTTATATAGGAGAATGTTTGGATGCTTCATACGTGAGAGATTTGTGAAATTCGTGTGAAATTGTGAGCTGGTTTTGCAATCCGTTAGAAGGAATATTCCCTTTGTGGGGACCATGATAGGTGAGTCATATAATTGTTTTGTCTGTAGTGAAAGGAGAATTGTTTCTAGAACGTGTGTGGTCCTTTAAATTTTCACTGCTGTAAATTCTCTCCTTTGACTGCTCTTATTTGTATGACAGGTTTACTCCATGAGGCTTGTGATATTGTTTCGATTTTGAACCTGTGAAACAATGGGAGCATGATTTCTTGACTGTGGGCGCCCTTTGTATCCAATGACGGTGTTCGTCGCAAATAAGAGCCAATTTCCTCATAGCAAACATACACCAATGTTGAATATGGTAAGTCTTGTACTCTCACCAACCTTGGCATCTCATGTTCTTGCCATTGTAGAGCTGTAAAACAAGATGCTTCTTTTTTGGACACAGTTGCTTACTGAGTAGATTCTTGCATCTACCTTTTGACAGGCCTTATTGAACATGAGTTCTATCAACTCCTTTTTATGCTGTCTCATTTAAATTCTGGTATGACACAAACACCTTTTAACTTTGCCAAATTCTATTTTGCATAATGATCTCAGATTCTTCTTGCTTCTTTTCAAGACCTTTGAATTATGCCTAGAAACTAATGTGTTTTAATGATTACTTGAGGTAAAGAGTATGGAACTGTTTGGGTTTATCAAGATTCATCATCTACCACGGCCTACAAGTATTTTATGAGGTGGGAGGGGAATTCGCCTGGAGAACTTGGAAGAAGACTCAATGATTTTCAATGGCATATTGTTCATGGCGACGTACACAGAGGATTGCCTCACTGATTTTCACTTCAGAGGTAATCAAAAACCATCTGTTGTAGCTAGATTTCCTTCTTTGTTAATGCTCACTTCTTTTGTTCTTTTTGCAGATGGAAAAGAAAGACGAGACCTGAGAATTATCTCATAGAAACATGACCTCAACTCTTCAGGCATTAGGACTTGCATTGTGCCTTTCAATCTCAAAGATTATAAGATAAGTTTCTTTGCGATTTGGCGTGGAATCTTGGAGATTTGAGGTAAGGCACTAAGCTCTGAATTTTCGTATCCGAGTTGAATGACCCCACTGCTTGCACTGGTTTTGTTGATCACAAGGTAATATTTCAGGCTGCGGCAAAAAACTTCAAGGTTACGGATGATGAATTCACTCTGAGAAGCATTGGAACTTAGTGAGGAAGAATAACACACACACAAAATGCTGCATTCCGCTAGTCTTGAATTGAGGTAAAGTCTTGCGAGAAACACCATTTCTGCTGTTATCTGGACCATCCTGACTCTATTATTTAGGAATCTTGTTTCTTATCATCATGCGGAATTCTCGGCTGTGATTGTGTGCTTGATGCAGGTTAAGTTAACTTGTAGCTACTGCTGGCATAGTCCTTTTTTGGCTGGTGCTGATTGTTGGGGAAACGCTGAAATTTGGGGATTTGATGACGGGATCAGTATCACAATTAACTACACTGAGGCTAACAGGGTTATCAGCAGAACCTTTGTTCGAATTGCAAAGAACTCCAGTGTGATCCTCAATACCTTCCTCATCAATCTCCATCTCCTCATCGCTATCTTCATCAATGTGAGGTAATGATAACGGATATTGGAGTCTAGGCTGTAATAAATTCAAACTTCTTCGGATCAAAGCTGCTGAATGGCCTCTGCTGCCATCACTAGGATTGTTACCATTTGTTTTAACACGATGCAGCTCATCCCTGAGTTCGCGTATTACTTCTCGCAATTGGTTCACATCATCATGCATCACTTCATTTACAACAGCTTTGTTCTTGATATCTTTGGCACATCGTGCAAATCTCAATGTACTAAAAGTCTCACTCCTACAACTTTGTGCAGGTGAAATAGCGCAAAGCAATGTCATGTCGGATGCTAGCAGTTAAATGTTCAGTTTTAGTAAGGAAATTTTGAGCCAGCAGACTAGACAGGGAAGTACGCATGCTTTTCTGATTAGCAGTTTTTGTGTCAAAGTTAGTCTGTATGCCTATATCACTTTTGCTATAAAGGTTATTATGAGATGGGGAGAGCTTTGATAAGGTCTTAAAACTTTTTCTGCTGTAAGATTGTGAAACGTTTGAACCTCTTGTGAATGAAGATTATTTCCATTTGATACATGATATGAAATCTTCACTTGCTTAACTCTTCTTTTGTTATCAGGTTATAAAACAAATAATCATGAAGGAACAACTTGGAGATGAAATGACCTGAGCATTGAATTTTGATGTTGCTTTCGGCCTTTGGAGCAAGAATTTGCACTTCCTGAACTTATGTATAATTCACTTTTTTTAGTTCTCCACTAGAAAATTTCTACTGTTTAGCAATTAGATCTTCCAGCAATGCACTTCTTGAACACCTGTAATCTTAAAATAACAATGAAGGAATGTAATTGTTTTTGTGATACTCAGAAAATTATTCATTTGGGATTTGTATCTGAAATATTTTTACTTTACGGTCATCTTGTACTTGAAGCTTCCATGATTTTGAATGCAATCATTTGTGTATCTACACTTGAACTTTGTATCAAATGTGATTTTAAATTTAAATCTCCGCATTTCCATTAGATTTTATTCTTCAACATGATGACTCTTTGTACCATATTCATGGAATGGCGTATCGTTCAAACAAACTTGCACTTGTATTTTTCACAATCAACAACCCATTAATCATGAACTTAGTTAACACTTATTTCATCCAATTTAAAGCCTTTGATATTGTTCCTTTTGAATTATTTGGAACTAAGTATAATATGTAATTTGAACCAAATTCACCTTAGTATCACTTCACCACATCATGGCTTTAAAGTCGACCTTGGAGTGTAAACATTCATTGAAGCGCGACTTGTAACAGGTTTCAAAATTACCTTGAAAATGAATGCTCACATCATAGTCATAAGAATGAGAACCCCTATTTCTTTAACTTCCATCTGAATTCCACACTTGTAAGAGCCTACAATCACCAACAAAAACACAAACAATCTCTCCCTGGTTTACAGGTTAGAAGATCATGGCCAGAGGCCAGACGGTCATTCAGAGCATAACAAAACAATTAGTATGAGAAATAAAAAAGGTGGGACAAATTTGGGGTATGACACAACCCTTATAAGACCTAATTGAAACAGGGTTAATTTGAGAGCGTGCTACTACGAGGCCGCGTTCCTGACTCCTATGAGTTACTGCTAAAAGACATTTGTTGGTATTGCATGTACATACTTTCATTCAAAAATAATGTCGTATTTCAACCAGTGATTTGCTCACAAAGGTTTACGACACTTTTTCAAAAACTTCGAGATTAACATGTGTATTGCATTAGAATTTTCATTCTAAGAATAAGCATTTTTCTGCTTGCATACATCTGTTTGGCATCATAAAAAGCTCACATGCGGAAATTCAGTCCAGAAGCTTAAGCTTGCCAAGTTGAGAAGTCTAAAATTCCTGAAAGACAGTCACGTCGAGGTGCACTTTTCCGAGAAAGCTCCATTGAGTAAGGACGTTCCCAACCATTCATGGTAAGAGCCAACCAATCTGGGGAAGTTATGTCAAGAGTCAGCCAATCTGGGGCAATTACCTCAAGATTCAGATCTCTCCCAAAGCAATTGACCAAAGATTCATACTGGGGCAAGCCACCCAATCGCATGAGGATTCATTCTTTCCCGAAGACAAGTAATCGGAAGTTCAGAATACCGGGGCAATTATACTCCTAAAGAGTTTAAAGACACCAAGTCTTTTGTAAAATCCTCTTAAGGTAAAGCCCGAATCAAAGCAAATGATCCCTAGCACGAGACTACTTGAAATCTTTCCTCCTCAGCAGGACGCGGTTTAGTTTCGTTATCCCCAATAGACGCATGGAAGTTATCCCCAGTAAAGTCGTCAAACTATTTCTCCAGCAGGTTCCCTTGATTTTATTTCCCAGCGAATCTCAAATCAAATCCTCTCTTCCCCAGCAAAGCAATAAGGATCATCTCTATCAAGAGCCGTCTTTCCATAGTGAAGCACTTCTTACAAGAATCCAGAAATTCCCGGCAGTTAATTGAATGGGTCCCTTCCCCGCAGAGGTTTGGAAAATTCAGATAGACAAGAGAGTTCTCCTCAGCAGAGCCTTGATATGTCTTCCCCCAGCTAAGTCAAAAAGTTGTTGATTCCCCAGCGAAATCCGTGAGGTGAGATTCAATCCCCAGCAGTTGAGGCATCCCCTAGCAAGGTCTTCAAATCTAAAGTCCAATTTATTTTTGGCAAAGGTATTAAGTCGAGACAGGCTAGCCAAACTCTTCTCCATCAAAAATATCGACAATCATCTGTACCCCTCACAGAGTCAGCAAATATTTGTTATTTCCGCGTCAGGAATTCCCTTTGTGCCTATCCCCCAGTGTCATGGGGCATCATGTCATACAATTCAGCATGTGTATTAAATCCAAGGTTGATATCCAAAGTCCACCCGCAGCGTGGCAATTCTCAAAGTCCACCCGTAGCGTGGCAATTTATCCAAAGTCCACCCGTAGCGTGGAAATTTACCACAGGTCCACCCGCAGTGTGGCAAATTCTCAAAGTCCAACCGTAGATTGGCCAAAGTCCATCCTCTGGGTGGAGAATTCTTGAAGTCTCCCGTAGTGAGCAGAAGTCTCCCGTAGTGAGCCAAAGTCTCCCGTAGCGAGCAGCATCCCCCGTAGTGTGGCAGGAAACCAAAGTCTCCCGTAGTGAGCAGAAGTCTCCCGTAGTGAGCCAAAGTCTCTCGTAGTGAGCAGCAGCCCCCGTAGTGTGGCAGGAAATCAAAGTCTCCCGTAGTGAGCCAAAGTCTCCCGTAGCGAGCAGCAGCCCCCGTAGTGTGGCAAAACATCAAAGTCTCCCGTAGTGAGCAGAAGTCTCCCGTAGTGAGCAGAAGTCTCCCGTAGTGAGCCAAAGTCTCCCGTAGTGAGCAGCAGCCCCCGTAGTGTGGCAGGAAATCAAAGTCTCCCGTAGTGAGCAGAAGTCTCCCGTAGTGAGCCAAAGTCTCCCGTAGTGAGCAGCAGCCCCCGTAGTGTGGCAGGAAATCAAAGTCTCCCGTAGTGAGAAAAAGATATCCAAAGTCTCCCGTAGCGAGCAATGGGCCCCCGTAGTATGGCGAATCATCAAAATCTCCCGTAGCCGAGCAATGTGCCCCGTAGGGTGGCGAAGTTTCTGGAAGTCTCCCGTAGCTGAGAAATGTGCCCCCGTAGTGTGGCAAGATTTCCAAAGCCCCCGCAGTGTGGCTGAATATCTCCGCAGAGTGAGCAAAAGGTATCCAAAGTCTCCCGTAGTGAGCGGCGACCCCGTAGTGTTATAGAGCATTCAGAAGACCACCCGTTGTGTGGCATGTTATTAATATCCCAGCAAAGTCCACCCGTAGCGTGGCGAATCAGCAATCTCCCAACATTATTCCGAAACATTCACAGATTCACTACTCTTCCATCCGAGTTCTCCACAAGCAGAGTTAAGATGGTTGGGTTTAATTCCCTGTTCTCTTCCACCGAGTGCAAATTTTCAGGTTTTGTCTAGTATTCAATCCCTGCATACTTCAAACGTCTGAAAGCAACTGCTATCATCCATTCGAGTCTACTGTGATTGAATAGGGGCAGCTGTAACACCCCAAAATTTGCCCTCTCAGTTTCCCAACTTTTTTCATATCATTTAGCATACATAAATTCATAAAATAACCAAAAACATTGCATCATAACCATCACAGCAGAGGCATAGGTTTGTGATCAGTGAACAAAGTAACTGAAGGCTATACAAAGGCAATTAAAGGGCCACAAAGCTTCTCAACCTTGTGCAAATGGTCCACAATATCCCACAAGTATTCACTTGAAGCCACAAGTCCTATACGGAGGTGCTTTGATCAAGGGAGGCAAGCAATGCAACATTTCCCAGCAAAAAGGAGTCAGATGAGGGTTTCTAGTGAACTGGGCTTATCAATGAGACTTTGGTCCAAGCATGGTTTCATGGTTCTCTACATGATGTCAAGTACCTATGGTTCAAATTTCACTATTGGACTCATTTTGGAAAACCCTCAATTGTTCAGTTGATTGAAAATCAGAAAATTGGAGAAAAGTCAACCAAGATGAGTAAAAAGTCAACTCTTGAATTTTTGGCATCAAAATCATGAAATTATGGTCACAAGGCTCTTAGGGACCAATTTGAATCAAGAAAGAATGAAAAAAAAATCAAGAAAACTAAAACTTACCATTTTTGGAAAGTTTGGGTTTCCAAAAATGGCAAGTTTTGGTCATTTGTGTAGCCACTTCAAGAGAGGTTTTTTCCCAAAAATAAGAGTCCTATGAAAATTATACCTTGAGAAAATGAAAGGGGACATCCTAAGCTTCAAAACCATATGTGGAACTCCTTCATAGGATCAAAATTGAGAAAGATATGGCCATTCAAAGTTTGAAAAAAAAACAAGGCAATGCAGTAGGATGAATCGATTCATCCGTGTTACGAATCGATTCATAACTATTATGAATCGATACATCCATGTATGAATCGATTCATAATGTGTTTTTTTTGCTGAAATTAGCTTTCTCTTCAGTATGAATCGATGCATAACCTTATGAATCGATTCATGATGCTGTTTTTTGCCATTTTGCTGCTGTTTTTGATGCAAAACAAGTGTGGATGCTATGCTACCTTGGGGTTTGAGCGTGGAAATGATTGGTACACATTCTATAGCTCATTTAGCTTCACTTTGGCCTCAATTCAAGCTTCACCATTGCTGCTACATCAAAGTGGTCTTCACCACAAGTGTTCATGAGCTAGTATACTAAAGAAAGTTCTAGAAGAGCCAACTCACCCTCTTCTACCGCATTCTAGAGTTTTCTACAACCTTCCAAGGAGTTCTAGAATTCTCTAGAATCCCAACTAACTCCTAACCTAAGCCAACTCCTAAGCTACCTCCAAGCCCAAACCTCATGCCAAACCAATGCATTATATAAATCCATCCCCTCTCAAAGCTAAAGGGTAATCACCACAAATCACTCTCTCCCTCATTCTTCACTCAATCACCATTTTCACAATCTCAAAATCCATTACTTTCTCTCCCACTTTTCCACCATTTTCACCATAGCTTTTCAACAAAAGTTCTTCAAGTTTCACATTGAAACTTGAAGGTCTTAAAGCTTAGCCTCCATCCTTCATTAAATTGAGCATTGTGGAAGAAGAAGCTACTGGTTTTTGGTGGAGATTGCGACTTATCGGCAGTGATTAATCGAGAAGCGTCAAGACCGAATCGTATTTATTTTGCATTCGCGTATTCTCCGGTTTTCTTCTCCATTCGCACTCCGATTCATTGCAACAATTACCGAAACACTCCTCCGTTTCGTAGGTTGGTGATTTAACCATTATGCCTTAATTTATCCTCTTCATCTCGCCTTAACGGCATTCTCCGCATGATTTTCGATTATGTTCGCGTTGTACCGTTCATTTTCATTTTCGTTGCTTTCTTGCTTGCAATTTGCATTTGGATTATTAGGAATTAGATTTGTAGTCTAATCTAGGTCCTAGTAGGTGTAAAGAATCCCTTGTAAATAGGAAAAACGGTTCACGTCGTAGGAATTTAGATTTTAGCTTATTTGATAGTTTAGTCTTAATTCTTCATGCCTATCATCTCCCATACATGTTTAGGTATTGATTTTAGGGAATTCTTGAGTCCATTTCCAGTAGCTAATTCCCCCATTTCGAGTCGTTTCGACACGATTCCATTCATGTTACGTGTTATGCATTTTTGTACTTCTTTGTGCATAGTTTAAGTTCTTGCATTTTGTCGCCATGTTCATGCACCATTAGACATATAATAATCATGTTGCATTCTGTTTTTACATGTTTGCATTGCCTCAAATCATTTTTTTTTTGCATTCCATTATGTTGATGTATGTTGCATTTTGCATAATTATATGTATGTGCATTTGGTTGCATTTTGTTGCATATTTGATCACATCATCCATATCAATTGAATTCTGAATTTTGTATTGAGTTTAGCATGTTTGTTGAGCTATCATGTTGCATGTTCATAATCAATAATCATCATGTGCATATACCATGTTCATGTACCATACTTTTGCATTACTTGTTGCATAATCAACCATGTGATGCATTCTTGCATAATCTTCAAAATATTCATGTTCTTGCATTTTTATATGATGATCCATGTTCAAATGTATGTTCATGATGGATTTAGTGCATTATTCATTGAGTTTGTGCATTAAAATATTAAAATAATCAATTCTGGATTTTGCATTTCATAGCTGTTGTTGCATATAGGTGCTGTAAAATGTGTGCTGTTTGTTTATAGTGCATGATGTATTTGACCTTTTACACCTACTTTTTCATGCTGCAAGATAGCTGTAGTATGTTGTTTGTGTTATGCTTTATTTACATAGCTGTGTGTGTGTTTGAGAGCTGTAAATAGTTGCTGAATTTTAGTTTAGCATAGTTTAGGCACCCTTAAACCTAAGATTGAGTCTAGTTTAGGTCCAAGAGCCTTAGGATTTAATTGTTGTGTGTTTGCTTTATTATTTTTGTAATAAAATGCACACTAATCATTTGTTTTGTAGTGGGGAAGATTGAGGTATGTTTCCTCCACCCTATCCTTTATTTTTATGCATTTCTTTTATGCATTTTAAATTCATTTTTCCTTCCATATTTGTCTTTGGTAGGATCCCCCTTTGTTAGGACCTACTTACCTTCCTTAGGAAGTAAGTTGTATCCCATTTCTTCTTTCTTTTCCTTTTGCTCCTTAGGATTAGAAAACCTCACTAACCTTTAGGATCTCCTTGATATTGAATAAACAACTTAGGGTTGGTCGTAGTTCCCCTTAGTTTTTCCTTTTTCGATTTGAGTCTCTTTCTCATCCCATAAAGACAAACAATAAAACGCACCTAATGAAGGTCAAACGTTCTCATACGACAAGAGACTTTGTTGCGGAGTTCTTATACACGTCCTGTTTCGGGGCGAGGTGTAAGTACTTCCCGCGATGGATAAGTCTTAGTAAGAGAATGTTCACAAACAAATAAACTCCAAAACACTTCTTCTAAAAGATAATCAACAAAGACAATCGCGTCTTCTCTTCTCATCTCCTAATCTTTGCGGACGAATACGACTTGCCTCGACAGTTCAAACAGCGATACGATAAACACCCTCGAGTCAGAGCCGGTAACACCTGAGCTAGAGCTATGGAAACGTTAGCTTAAAAAATACAAACAAATAGTTCCCGCCTTAGTTAGGCGAACTACGTCGACTCTGATCCTCATTATCCCGATGAGGTACGTAGGCAGCGGGGTAGGGCCCGTTCGAGCACATTCTTTATTTTCCCTACATTTCCCTCTCTCTTTCCGTTCTCTTTTCTTATTCCATTTCTCATTTCATTCTAGTTCCAGTTAGCGGTTATTTCATTTCAGCAGCATATTATTTCTCACCCTTTGAAACAAAACAAGCAAGCGTGGATCCCGTCGGGTACGGTGGACGATCTGGGGTGATAATACCTTCCCAGGTCGTAACCGACTCCCGAACCCAGATCTTTGGTTCGCAAGGCCTCGTCCTTTCCTTCTTCCTCAGGTTTGTGCAGCATTACCTTTCCCGTTCCTTCGGGATAAAAATGCCTGGCTGGCGACTCTAACCTTTCCGCGCCACTTTCGCGTTTGTACTAGGATGAAAATCCCGGGAGCGACAGCTGGCGACTCTGCTGGGGAGAACCCAGAATCTCTGGTTTCCCTTGTAGAGTCAATCCTAGCGCTTGTCTGTTTTCGTTTCTTTCGGTGTTCATCTGTTTGCTGCTGCGTGCTTTAGTTTAGCTTTACTGTTTTCATTTACAGTTTTACTTTACAACCTTAATTTACCGCATTATTTACTGCTTTCAGTATTTATTTTTCATGCATCATATTATACTGGACTGTCTGGCTGTGCTGGTTTTCATTTTTTTCTGCGGAATGGGAGTTACTGTGAGATAAGCCAAATACCCAGCTTGAGTGCACTATGGGATTAGCGTGGACATGTTGTACTCGCATGGTTACATGATGAGTGGCGATGTGTTCCACACCCAGGTTGCGACCGTCTTGGAACTATCTTGTGTGGGGGTTCTTCTCCCCATCGGGATACGACCTTGATGGTTATGTGCAGCTGGGGACCGATCATTGAGAACCTTAGTGGAAACAACCCTCTCCAATGATGACAGTGGCATACCACATTTGTTGGCAAACCCACTCGCATCCGAGGGCCCACTGGGAACTCGCATAGGATGGCCTGTTTCTCTCATAGAAACCCAGTCAAGGCAAACTGTTCGTATGACGATAATATTGTACCCTTCGGGATGAATGTACTATTGTTTCTCGATTCAGTGCTTGAAGCTAGGGACTTATGAGGGATGCTTGTTTTCCCCGTACTTAGCTGAGACCTCCCTGGTTAGTACATAAAGCCAAACCAATTCCCTGATTTGGTCATGAGCCATTTCTCGGAAATGGTGAACGTATTATTGCTATTCGGCTTTGAGAGTCCGTGATGTTGACTCGGTATAGCATACCCGTGAGATGGGAGGGGTTTACAGGTTTGCAGGAACCCTAAAACTTCCAACATACCCCACTTTGCCAGCACATGGTCCTTTGGTTTGAAATTCGGGATTTCGGTGGTACTGTTATTACGACTCTTCACCAGCACATGGCTGTCTTCTCAACACCAATGTCAGACCAGTGATCGCCAGACCTTTGATCACGCACCAGTGCATTGCATAACATCCTCTGCATGCTTGCATTACTAACACATGCTTACTCATTTGCAGGGCCGCATGTCGCATCCTCATGAACATATCATACGCATTTACTGCATGATTTGCATATCTTGCATTTTTATAGGTCATTCGGACTTCCTAACTTATTCAACTTCAGGCAATATAGTTGGTCAACACGTTCATCGGTATCCAACAAAAAGAAACCGAGTGAGAATGGCTGAACGAATGCAGACTGATCTCAATGAGCTCTGACAGAGGATGGATCCGTTCATGGACATGATGACCGACATTGCGCAGAATCAAGAGCGTCTCAGATTGATGGTTGAGTAGCCCCGTGGGAATACTAATGCTGGAACACCGACTGAGAATGTGGATCCTAACGCTACCCGTGACGGAGGGCCAAATCTAAATGGGACTGCAGCCCGTAATGAAGACACTCAGGAAGACCAATTCACTCTATTGGATGCTGATATGGGTAATATGAACGAGGTCAACAATCGAAGGTATGAAGAGCTGGCGGAGAAGATTAAGGCCATGGAATGTCAGAATTCCCTGGGCATCGATGTAACCAATCTTGGGTTAGTTCCAGGAGTCAGAATCCCTCTTAAGTTCAAGGTGCCATCATTCGACAAGTACAACGGGAGCACGTGCCCTAGAACTCACATCCATGCATACTTCGGAAAAATCTCGGCTCACACTGATGACGAGAAACTTTGGATGCATTTCTTCCAAGACAGTTTATCTAAAGCTTCGTTGAGCTGGTACATGAAGTTGAGTCGGGTCTCTATTCGAAGTTGGAAAGATCTAGCTGAAGCATTCCTCAAGCAGTATCAATACAATATTGATATGGCTCCGAACCGCACTCAGTTGCAGAACTTGTCTCAAGGACCCAAGGAAAATTTTAAGCAGTATGCCCAGAGGTGGCGTGAGCTGGCCGCACAGGTTCAACCCCCGTTGCTGGATAGGGAAATGGACGACATGTTTATGGGCACCTTGCAAGGTGTTTACTTGGATCGTCTGGCCGCCTGCCCGTCCATTGGTTTTTCTGATATTGTCATCGCTGGAGAAAGGATAGAAAACTTCCTGAAATTAGGAAAGATTCAGGATGCAAGCAGTGCTAGTTCATCTGGTGTGAAAAAACCTTTTGGCAATGGCCAAAGGAGAAGAGAAGGTGAGACCAATGCCGTGTATAGGGGCCGAGATAGAGGTCGTTCTCAAGGTTACTACCAAACAGCTGCTGTGACTATTACTCCACAGGTTCAACCACAACCTCAAGGTCAGCAATATCAAGTGCAGAGACCAAATCAGGAAAGGACAAGAGCGAGAAACCGCAGACTTGATCCCGTCCCATGCCCATATGCTGTATTGCTCCCAGAACTGCTAAAGTTGAACCTGGTCGAGCTTCGTACCATGAGAGCCCCTGCTCCTGATAATCTACCTCAGAACTTCGATGCAAATGCCAGATGCGAATTCCATTCAGGCGCCCAGGGGCACAATATTGAGAAATGTTGGGCTTTTCAGAACAAGGTACAAGACCTAATTGACTCCAAGGCGATCAATTTTGCGCCTCACCCAAATGTACTCCAGAATCCGATGCCTAATCACAACGGAACCGGTGTCACGGTTATTTTACCAGATGGTCCACGTTAAGCTGGAATCTTCAGGAAGTAAATAAAGCCATCAATATCCAGATACTCTCAGCAATGGCAACTGTTTGTTTGTGTTTCTTCAATGCTTTTTTCATCCCTATTAAGGGGAACTACGTCGCTCTGATTCTTCATTGGTCATTGGTCAATGGAGATACGTAGGCAGAAGATCGTCAGGTCTTTCCGAGCAACCTTATGGGGCAACTTTATTCCCCAGCTTCACTTTTTCCTTCAGACGTCTCGTGTCAGAGTCAGAATAGCTAGAAGAGGAAGTAATACTGCTATGGTTAGGTGTACGGCTGCAAATTGAAGATTACAAGTCTGTAAAAGAGCTATTGATCACTGATAGTATCCAAGACTGACAGGTCCAGACGGAGTCAAGCCTCCTCAACGACGACAATATTCAGCTTCTTTACTGCATTTCCATTTGTAGTTCTTTTATTTACTAAACATTTGTATACATGTATGAAAGTTGTTTGCTTTTGAATGTTATCGATAATAAAACTCACATGTTTTTCTTGAAGTAATTCATTTTTCAATTTAATTCTGCATGTTTACATTGCAATACCAATTGTCGTGCTCAAACTCTATGATAGAGAATGACGAAACAAAAAACGTAAAAATCTCTAATTGTGTGCTCTCAAATAAGACCCTGTTGACGATGTATAGGCTTTGTTTCAAATCCCTAAACATTGGAGATATAAGGGAGATAGACCCTTGCTAACCCCCTTGAGCCTTGAAGTAGGAGTTTCTTCTTGCATGAAAAACCCTCACATGTAACCTAGGGGCAGGGTAGATGTCAGCTAGTCGGACCAAGCGTTCAGGCTTTCATAAAGGAGTGTATTTGAGGATCCATTACATTCCACTATGATAATCAAGAGGTCCAAAGACCAGAAGCTACAATGGTTATCCGAATCAAGAGGTCCAAAGACTGGAAACCACAATGGTTATCCTTCATTGACCAAAGATTGAGGCAGTCACAACCCTTGCAAAGCAATCAAGACAAACAGTGTCACACGATTTGTTCAGAAAAAAAATGATGAAATGAAAAGCCCGCTAAGTCGAAATTTGAAAACAAGTGACTTAGGCAAAAGTTAGGGCATCCCGCTGGACTTTGCAATCAAACATTCACAAGAATCAGTCCAGGAAAAAGTTAGGGATAAGCAAAATAACGCAAGAGCGAAAATGCAAAAAGGATTACACAAGAAAGATCCTTAAGCAAGAACAAAGTCGTGTGGCACAGACACGAAAGACAAAGGGGTGACTGACTCCCAACGACAACCTGATTGGTGCTTGAACCAATAGAAACAATGGTTCCTCGATCAACACGAAACCCTTATGAAAGGTGAATGCTTGCAAAAATTAGCTGAATGTAGGAATGGAGAACATCACGAAGAGTGGGTGGGCACAAATAAATTTTGAGCCTGTATCCTTTGTTTTTATAAACCGTGAACCAGGCTACGATACAACCCTTATAAGACCTAATTGAAACAGGGTTAATTTGAGAGCGTGCTACTACGAGGCCGCGTTCCTGACTCCTATGAGTTACTGCTAAAAGACATTTGTTGGTATTGCATGTACATACTTTCATTCAAAAATAATGTCGTATTTCAACCAGTGATTTGCTCACAAAGGTTTACGACACTTTTTCAAAAACTTCGAGATTAACATGTGTATTGCATTAGAATTTTCATTCTAAGAATAAGCATTTTTCTGCTTGCATACATCTGTTTGGCATCATAAAAAGCTCACATGCGGAAATTCAGTCCAGAAGCTTAAGCTTGCCAAGTTGAGAAGTCTAAAATTCCTTAAAGACAGTCACGTCGAGGTGCACTTTTCCGAGAAAGCTCCATTGAGTAAGGACGTTCCCAACCATTCATGGTAAGAGCCAACCAATCTGGGGCAGTTATGTCAAGAGTCATCCAATCTGGGGCAATTACCTCGAGATTCAGATCTCTCCCAAAGCAATTGACCAAAGATTCATACTAGGGCAAGCCACCCAATCGCATGAGGATTCATTCTTTCCCGAAGACAAGTAATCGGAAGTTCAGAATACCGGGGCAATTATACTCCTAAAGAGTTTAAAGACACCAAGTCTTTTGTAAAATCCTCTTAAGGTAAAGCCCGAATCAAAGCAAATGATCCCTAGCACGAGACTACTTGAAATCTTTCCTCCTCAGCAGGACGCGGTTTAGTTTCGTTATCCCCAATAGACGCATGGAAGTTATCCCCAGTAAAGTCGTCAAACTATTTCTCCAGCAGGTTTCCTTGATTTTATTTCCCAGCGAATCTCAAATCAAATCCTCTCTTCCCCAACAAAGCAATAAGGATCATCTCTATCAAGAGCCGTCTTTCCATAGTGAAGCACTTCTTACAAGAATCCAGAAATTCCCGGCAGTTAGTTGAACGGGTCCCTTCCCTGCAGAGGTTTGGAAAATTCAGATAGACAAGAGAGTTCTCCTCAGCAGAGCCTTGATATGTCTTCCCCCAGCTAAGTCAAAAAGTTGTTGATTCCCCAGCGAAATCGGTGAGGTGAGATTCAATCCCCAGCAGTTGAGGCATCCCCTAGCAAGGTCTTCAAATCTAAAGTCCAATTTATTTTTGGCAAAGGTATTAAGTCGAGACAGGCTAGCCAAACTCTTCTCCATCAAAAATATCGACAATCATCTGTACCCCTCACAGAGTCAGCAAATATTTGTTATTTCCGCGTCAGGAATTCCCTTTGTGCCTATCCCCCAGTGTCATGGGGCATCATGTCATACAATTCAACATGTGTATTAAATCCAAGGTTGATATCCAAAGTCCACCCCAGCGTGGCAATTCTCAAAGTCCACCCGTAGCGTGGCAATTTATCCAAAGTCCACCCGTAGCGTGGCAATTTACCACAGGTCCACCCGCAGTGTGGCAAATTCTCAAAGTCCAACCGTAGATTGGCCAAAGTCCATCCTCTGGGTGGAGAATTCTTGAAGTCTCCCGTAGTGAGCAGAAGTCTCCCGTAGTGAGCCAAAGTCTCCCGTAGCGAGCAGCAGCCCCCGTAGTGTGGCAGGAAACCAAAGTCTCCCGTAGTGAGCAGAAGTCTCCCGTAGTGAGCCAAAGTCTCTCGTAGTGAGCAGCAGCCCCCGTAGTGTGGCAGGAAACCAAAGTCTCCCGTAGTGAGCAGAAGTCTCCCGTAGTGAGCCAAAGTCTCCCGTAGCGAGCAGCAGCCCCCGTAGTGTGGCAAAACATCAAAGTCTCCCGTAGTGAGAAGAAGTCTCCCGTAGTGAGCAGAAGTCTCCCGTAGTGAGCCAAAGTCTCCCGTAGTGAGCAGCAGCCCCCGTAGTGTGGCAGGAAATCAAAGTCTCCCGTAGTGAGCAGAAGTCTCCCGTAGTGAGCCAAAGTCTCCCGTAGTGAGCAGCAGCCCCCGTAGTGTGGCAGGAAATCAAAGTCTCCCGTAGTGAGCAAAAGATATCCAAAGTCTCCCGTAGCGAGCAATGGGCCCTCGTAGTATGGCGAATCATCAAAGTCTCCCGTAGCCGAGCAATGTGCCCCGTAGGGTGGCGAATTTTCTGGAAGTCTCCCGTAGCTGAGAAATGTGCCCCCGTAGTGTGGCAAGATTTCCAAAGCCCCCGCAGTGTGGCTGAATATCTCCGCAGAGTGAGCAAAAGGTATCCAAAGTCTCCCGTAGTGAGCGGCGACCCCGTAGTGTTATAGAGCATTCAGAAGACCACCCGTTGTGTGGCATGTTATTAATATCCCAGCAAAGTCCACCCGTAGCGTGGCGAATCAGCAATCTCCCAGCATTATTCCGAAATATTCACAGATTCACTACTCTTCCATCCGAGTTCTCCACAAGCAGAGTTAAGATGGTTGGGTTTAATTCCCTGTTCTCTTCCACCGAGTGCAAATTTTCAGGTTGTTTCTAGTATTCAATCCCTGCATACTTCAAACGTCTGAAAGCAACTGCTATCATCCATTCGAGTCTACAGTGATTGAATAGGGGCAGCTGTAACACCCCAAAATTTGCCCTCTCAGTTTCCCAACTTTTTGCATATCATTTAGCATACATAAATTCATAAAATAACCAAAAACATTGCATCATAACCATCACAGCAGTGGCATAGGTTTGTGATCAGTGAACAAAGTAACTGAAGGCTATACAAAGGCAATCAAAGGGCCACAAAGCTTCTCAACCTTGTGCAAATGGTCCACAATATCCCACAAGTATTCACTTGAAGCCACAAGTCCTATACGGAGGTGCTTTGATCAAGGGAGGCAAGCAATGCAACATTTCCCAGCAAAAAGGAGTCAGATGAGGGTTTCTAGTGAACTGGGCTTATCAATGAGATTTTGGTCCAAGCATGGTTTCATGGTTCTCTACATGATGTCAAGTACCTATGGTTCAAATTTCACTATTGGACTCATTTTGGAAGGCCCTCAATTGTTCAGTTGATTGAAAATCAGAAAATTGGAGAAAAGTCAACCAGGATGAGTAAAAAGTCAACTCTTGAATTTTTGGGATCAAAATCATGAAATTATGGTCACAAGGCTCTTAGGGACCAATTTGAATCAAGAAAGAATGAAAAAAAAATCAAGAAAACTAAAACTTACCATTTTTGGAAAGTTTGGGTTTCCAAAAATGGCAAGTTTTGGTCATTTGTGTAGCCACTTCAAGAGAGGTTTTTTCCCAAAACTAAGAGTCCTATGAAAATTATACCTTGAGAAAATGAAAGGGGACATCCTAAGCTTCAAAACCATATGTGGAACTCCTTCATAGGATCAAAATTGAGAAAGATATGGCCATTCAAAGTTTGAAAAAAAAACAAGGCAATGCAGCAGGATGAATCGATTCATCCGTGTTATGAATCGATTCATAACTATTATGAATCGATACATCCATGTATGAATCGATTCATAATGTGTTTTTTTGCTGAAATTAGCTTTCTCTTCAGTATGAATCGGTGCATAACCTTATGAATCGATTCATGATGCTGTTTTTTGCCATTTTGCTGCTGTTTTTGATGCAAAACAAGTGTGGATGCTATGCTACCTTGGGGTTTGAGCGTGGAAATGATTGGTACACATTCTATAGCTCATTTAGCTTCACTTTGGCCTCAATTCAAGCTTCACCATTGCTGCTACATCAAAGTGGTCTTCACCACAAGTGTTCATGAGCTAGTATACTAAAGAAAGTTCTAGAAGAGCCAACTCACCCTCTTCTACCGCATTCTAGAGTTTTCTACAACCTTCCAAGGAGTTCTAGAATTCTCTAGAATCCCAACTAACTCCTAACCTAAGCCAACTCCTAAGATACCTCCAAGCCCAAACCTCATGCCAAACCAATGCATTATATAAATCCATCCCCTCCCAAATCTAAAGGGTAATCACCACAAATCACTCTCTCCCTCATTCTTCACTCAATCACCATTTTCACAATCTCAAAATCCATTACTTTCTCTCCCACTTTTCCACCATTTTCACCATAGCTTTTCAACAAAAGTTCTTCAAGTTTCACATTGAAACTTGAAGGTCTTAAAGCTTAGCCTCCATCCTTCATTAAATCGAGCATTGTGGAATAAGAAGCTACTGGTTTTTGGTGGATATTGCGACTTATCGGCAGTGATTAATCGAGAAGCGTCAAGACCGAATCGCATTTATTTTGCATTCGCGTATTCTCCGGTTTTCTTCTCCATTCGCACTCCGATTCATTGCAACAATTACCGAAACACTCCTCCGTTTCGTAGGTTGGTGATTTAACCATTATGCCTTAATTTATCCTCTTCATCTCGCCTTAACGGCATTCTCCGCATGATTTTCGATTATGTTCGCGTTGTACCGTTCATTTTCATTTTCGTTGCTTTCTTGCTTGCAATTTGCATTTGGATTATTAGGAATTAGATTTGTAGTCTAATCTAGGTCCTAGTAGGTGTAAAGAATCCCTTGTAAATAGGAAAAACGGTTCACGTCGTAGGAATTTAGATTTTAGCTTATTTGATAGTTTAGTCTTAATTCTTCATGCCTATCATCCCCCATACATGTTTAGGTATTAATTTTAGGGAATTCTTGAGTCCATTTCCAGTAGCTAATTCCCCCATTTCGAGTCGTTTCGACACGATTCCATTCATGTTACGTGTTATGCATTTTTGTACTTCTTTGTGCATAGTTTAAGTTCTTGCATTTTGTCGCCATGTTCATGCACCATTAGACATATAATAATCATGTTGCATTCTGTTTTTACATGTTTGCATTGCCTCAAATCATTTTTTTTGCATTCCATTATGTTGATGTATGTTGCATTTTGCATAATTATATGTATGTGCATTTGGTTGCATTTTGTTGCATATTTGATCACATCATCCATATCAATTCAATTCTGAATTTTGTATCGAGTTTAGCATGTTTGTTGAGCTATCATGTTGCATGTTCATAATCAATAATCATCATGTGCATATACCATGTTCATGTACCATACTTTTGCATTACTTGTTGCATAATCAACCATGTGATGCATTCTTGCATAATCTTCAAAATATTCATGTTCTTGCATTTTTATATGATGATCCATGTTCAAATGTATGTTCATGATGGATTTAGTGCATTATTCATTGAGTTTGTGCATTAAAATATGAAAATAATCAATTCTGGATTTTGCATTTCATAGCTGTTGTTGCATATAGGTGCTGTAAAATGTGTGCTGTTTGTTTAAAGTGCATGATGTATTTGACCTTTTACACCTACTTTTTCATGCTGCAAGATAGCTGTAGTATGTTGTTTGTGTTATGCTTTATTTTCATAGCTGTTTGTGTGTTTGAGAGCTGTAAATAGTTGCTGAATTTTAGTTTAGCATAGTTTAGGCACCCTTCAACCTAAGATTGAGTCTAGTTTAGGTCCAAGAGCCTTAGGATTTAATTGTTGTGTGTTTGCTTTATTATTTTTGTAATAAAATGCACACTAATCATTTTTTTTGTAGTGAGGAAGATTGAGGTAAGTTTCCTCCACCCTATCCTTTATTTTTATGCATTTCTTTTATGCATTTTAAATTCATTTTTCCTTCCATATTTGTCTTTGGTAGGATCCCCCTTTGTTAGGACCTACTTACCTTCCTTAGGAAGTAAGTTGTATCCCATTTCTTCTTTCTTTTCCTTTTGCTCCTTAGGATTAGAAAACCTCACTAACCTTTAGGATATCCTTGATATTGAATAAATAACTTAGGGTTGGTCGTAGTCCCCCTTAGTTTTTCCTTTTTCGATTTGAGTCTCTTTCTCATCCCATAAAGACAAACAATAAAACGCACCTAATGAAGGTCAAACATTCTCATACGACAAGAGACTTTGTTGCGGAGTTCTTATACACGTCCTGTTTCGGGGCGAGGTGTAAGTACTTCCCGCGATGGATAAGTCTTAGTAAGAGAATGTTCACAAACAAATAAACTCCAAAACACTTCTTCTAAAAGATAATCAACAAAGACAACCGTGTCTTCTCTTCTACTCTCCTAATCTTTGCGGACGAATACGACTTGCCTCGACAGTTCAAACAGCGATACGGTAAACACCCTCGAGTCAGAGTCGGTAACACCTGAGCTAGAGCTATGGCAACGTCAGCTTAAAAAATACAAACAAATAGTTCCCGCCATAGTTAGGCGAACTACGTCGACTCTGATCCTCATTATCCCGATGAGGTACGTAGGCAACGGGGTAGGGCCCGTTCGAGCGCATTCTTTATTTTCCCTACATTTCCCTCTCTCTTTCCGTTCTCTTTTCTTATTCCATTTCTCATTTCATTCTAGTTCCAGTTAGCGGTTATTTCATTTCAGCAGCATATTATTTCTCACCCTTTGAAACAAAACAAGCAAGCGTGGATCCCGTCGGGTACGACGGACGATCTGGGGTGCTAATACCTTACCAGGTCGTAACCGACTCCCGAACCCAGATCTTTGGTTCGCAAGGCCTCGTCCTTTCCTTCTTCCTCAGGTTTGTGCAGCATTACTTTTCCCGTTCCTTCGGGATAAAAATGCCTGGCTGGCGACTCTAACCTTTCCGCGCCACTTTCGCGTTTGTACTAGGATGAAAATCCCGGGAGCGACAGTAGGGCCACCATGCTTTTAATGCATTTACTTTTCCCGTGAAATAAAGGACATTTTTCAAGCAAAATTGTGTTCTCTTTCTTTCGTTTTAAAATTTTTTCACAAAAATAAAAAATAGATGGCAATGATTTTCCTTTTTCTTGTGTTTTGTGTGTTTGCGTCACTTTTGGAAAGAACAAATTCTGAAATAAGCACATCATTCGTGCAGAGTTGATCATTCGGATTCTAGTGATAACGTTCCTGCTATGACCATGCATGACTTCGACAATCCTATCCGCCAAGCTGATGAAGGGGTTGAGGAAGAGTGTGAACTCCCGGAAGAATTGTTCAGGTTGTTGAAACAAGAGGAAAGGGTCATTCATCCTCATCAGGAAGAAATAGAGATCATCAACATCGGGACTGAAGATGTAAAGAGAGAGATAAATATTGGGGCCAGTCTGCAGGCCGGGGTAAAGAAGGAGTTGATTGGTATGTTACGTGAATATGTGGATATCTTCGCCTGGTCGTATCAAGATATGCCAGGACTAGATACCGACATCGTTGTGCACAAGCTACCACTAAGAGAAGATTGTCCTCCGGTGAAACAAAAGGTGAGAAGAACTCGTCCTGACATGGCTATGAAGATCAAGGAGGAAGTCCAAAAGCAGTGGGATGCCGGATTCCTTGCCGTAACTAGTTACCCACCTTGGGTAGCTAATATTGTGCCTGTACCAAAGAAAGACGGAAAAGTTCGGATGTGCGTTGATTATCGGGATCTAAACAGAGCAAGTCCAAAGGATGACTTTTCATTAACTCACATTGATGTGCTGGTAGATAACACCGCTCAGTTCTCGGTATTTTCTTTCATGGATGGCTTCTCCGGGTATAATCAGATCAAGATGGCACCGGAAGACATGGAGAAAACAACGTTCATTACCCCGTGGGGTACATTCTGTTACAAGGTTATGCCCTTTGGATTGAAGAACGCCGGGGCAACGTATCAGCGGGCTATGGTCACATTATTCCAAGACATGATACACAAAGAAATTGAATGCTATGTGGACGACATGATTGCCAAGTCCCGGGACGAAGAAGAGCATCTGGTCAATCTCAAAAAGTTGTTTGATAGATTGATAAAGTACAAATTGAGGTTGAATCCAAATAAGTGTACTTTCGGGGTGCGTTCCGGAAAATTGTTGGGTTTTATTGTTAGCTAGAAAGGAATCGAGGTGGATCCTGCAAAAGTAAAAGCAATACAAGATATGCCTGCACCGAAAATAGAAAAAGAAGTGCGCGGGTTTTTAGGGAGATTGAACTACATTTCACAGTTTATATCTCATCTAACTGCCACGTGTGAGCCAATATTCAAACTGTTGAGAAAAGAACAAACGGTCAGGTGGAATGAGGACTGTCAAAGAGCCTTTGAAAAGATAAAAGAATATTTGCAGACACCTCCGATTCTAATGCCTCCAGTTCCAGGACGGCCACTTATCATGTACTTGACTGTGTTAGAAGGGTCGATGGGGTGTGTTCTAGGCCAACATGACAAGTCTGGTCGAAAAGAGCATGCAATTTACTACCTTAGCAAAACGTTTACCGACTGTGAATCTCGTTATTCACTGCTTGAGAAAACTTGTTGCACTTTGGCATGGGTTGCTCGCCGACTGAGACAATGCATGTTGACCCATACCACATTGCTAATCTAAAAAATGGACCATGTCAAGTATATTTTCGAGAAACCAGCGTTAACCGGAAGGGTTGCAAGGTGGCAAATGATCTTAACAAAGAATGATATACAATATACTTCCCAGAAAGCCATCAAAGGAAGTGTATTGTTAGATTATCTTGCACAACAGCCACTTGAAGACAACTATAAGCCGATGAAATTTGATTTCCCTGATGAGGACATCATGTACCTCAAAGCAAAAGATTACGAGGAACCACTTCCGGAGGAGGGGCCAGACCCTAAATCCCAATGGAAGTTGATGTTTGATGGGGAAGTCAATATCAACGGACGCGGAGTTGGTGCCGTTCTTATTACTCCTGAAGGTGTTCACTTTCCCTTCGCCGCCGGAATTACTTTTGGCTGCACCAATAATGAAGCGGAATACGAGGCGTGCATAATGGGAATGGAGGAGGCTATTAATCTTCGGATTAAGACCCTCGATATATTTGGAGATTCAGCCCTCGTTATCAATCAGATTACCGGCAAGTGGTATACACATCAAGAACACTTAATTCCTTATAGGGATTATGCCAGAAGACTATTGACGTTCTTCACAACGATTAAGCTTCAGTATATACCACGAGATGAGAATCAATTTGCCGATGCATTGGCTACTCTTTCTTCGTCCATCAAAGTCTTGTGTTGGAATTATATACCCAGGATTGACATTTCCAGGCTTGACGCACCAGCTTACGCTTTCTCTGTAGACGCAGTGTTTGATGAGAAACCTTGGTACTTTGATATCAAGCTCTTCTTGGAAAAACAAGAGTACCCAACTGGGGCATCATCCAATGACAAGAAGACCTTGAGACGACTTGCTGCTAGTTTCTTCTTGAATACAGATGGGGTTTTGTATAAGAGGAACTTTGACATGGTCTTGCTCAGATGCGTGGATAGACACGAAGCAGGCCTGTTAATGCAAGAAGTCCACGAGGGATCTTTCGGTACTCATGCAGGAGGACATGCTATGGCTAAGAAGTTGTTGAGGTCGGGGTATTATTGGCTAACAATGGATGCAGACTGTTGTTCGTACGCCCGTAAATGCCACAAGTGCCAGATTTATGCAGACAAGGTGCATGTTCCTCCAAGCCTGCTCAACATTATGTCATCTCCTTGGCCCTTTTCTATGTGGGGCATTGACATGATCGGGAAGATAGAGACTACTGCTTCAAACGGACATCGTTTCATCTTGGTTGCGATTGATTACTTCACTAAGTGGGTTGAAGCAGCATCTTACGCCAATGTCACTCGTCAAGTGGTAGCCAGGTTTCTAAAGAGGGACATTATTTGTAGATACGGAGTGCCCGAGCGAATCATTACTGATAATGGTTCCAACTTAAACAACAAGATGATGGCCGAACTGTGTCGGGACTTCCAGATTCAGCATCACAATTCTTCCCCCTACCGACCAAAGATGAATGGTGCGGTGGAAGCAGCAAATAAGAATATTAAGAAGATTGTACAAAAGATGGTTGTCACTTACAAGGATTGACATGAGATGTTATCATTTGCGTTGCATGGGTACCGAACATCAGTCAGAACGTCAACCGGGGCAACTCCTTTCTCATTGGTATATGGCATGGAGGCAGTCTTGCCTATCGAGGTAGAAATTCCTTCATTGTGTGTGATGATGGATGTGAAGCTTGATGAGGCTGAGTGGGTACGTGCTCGATACAATCAGTTGTGTCTAATTGAGGAAAAGAGATTAACAGCTATATGCCATGGTCAGCTTTATCAGAGGAGAATGAAGCGAGCGTTCGACCAACGAGTACGTACTCGGGAGTATCAAGTAGGCGAGCTTGTGCTCAAGAGGATCGTTCCTCCAGGTTCAGATCACAGGGGCAAGTGGACCCCGAACTACGAAGGCCCATTCATAGTGAAGAAAGTTTTCTCGGGTGGGGCACTGATGCTCACTACTATGAATGGAGAAGATTTCCAATCCCCTGTTAACCTTGACGTAGTTAAAAAATACTTCGCATAAAAAGACCCGCTGGACACAAAAACAGAATTAAAGTCCAGGCAAGAAAAGGGCATCCCGACAAGCTAAAAACAGAATAAAAACCTCGGGCAAAAATTAGGGAAATAAATGGAAAAGATGTACACCCGCTGAGTTGACAAGCCACATCAGACAGCTCAGGAAAAAAAGGGTATCCCGTTGGATTGAAAACCCGAAAGGGCGATCCACGCAAAATAAGGGAATAAGCGAACAACTACGATCTGGGTAATCTGAACCAAGTCACCGTTTCGTACAACCTGACGATATCAGAAGGATAGGAATCAGTCCCTTCATCTTCTTCGGAAAGCAAAGGCAAGAACAGAAAGTCTTGAAGACATGATGGTCATAGCAAGAAGGAAACTCATTGGAATGTCGTGCACATTGCCATTAGGATAGTTTCTTTTTTCAATTTTTACGGTAGCTACCTCTTTCCAGGTAGCTTCTTCCTGATGTAAAACTTTGCCTATTCAGAGGCCTTTCAATAAATGAATATTCAGTCAAAAGCTGTGTTGTGTTTTGATTATTTTGTTTGCAAAAATGTCCTAAATTTTTGGCAAAGAGAACATTGCATTTGAAACATGGTTATTTTTCTAAAATAGTGACATTGCAGGGAAACATTTAAAATCATTTGTGAGTGTTGGGTGACGATGGATGAACAGATCATACCATGCAAATCCCAGGGGCACATATGTGTATTTGGTTGTTGCAGGTTTTGTAGGGTGGTATCACACTTTCCCAAGTAGAAAGTGTTCCCCCCAGCTGAGACAGATCAGATGAAGTTGATTCCCAGCAGATTTTTCAGGTTGTGTGAAGAGTTGTTTTCCCCAAGCGGATTATCTTTCCATAAGTGGAGTGTTCCCAGTAGGTAGTTGAACGCCTAATTTCCCCACAGAGGTCATGATTGGAATTTACTCCCATTGTTGAGGTATTCCCTAGAGAAGTCGCCAATTTATTTTTGGCTAATGTGATGACCCAGACAGTTGTTCATCCCCCAAACTAGAGTTAAGTGTCAAAGTCTCTTGACCTGCAATTCCTCAACACTCGTCGGTGTTTGATAGTTGCTTTTGCTCGTATGCGCCCATCACTCGTTTGTGTTTGATATTTGCTTGTTGCTCATATGCATTCCCCGACGCTCGTCTGTGTTTGTTATCCGTTTGAAGCTCGTTTGCATTGTTTGGATACTCGTCTGTATTCCTACTCCAAATGCTCATCTGTGTTGGATTTCTGATACTTGTTTGTATTGCATCACTCACGCTCGTCTGTGTTGGGTTTCTGGTATTCGTTTGTACCAGTGGTTGATATTCGTCTGTATCATCGCCTGAAGCGCTCGTCTGCATTTCTTAGATCATCATCTGATATTTGTTTGTATCATTGACTCATGGCACTCGTTTGTGTTCTCTTGATGATCATCCAATACTTGTCTGTGTTGAAGAGGTTTAAAGTCCTGAAGGTGGGATTAAACGTCAAAAAAGTTGCCGGTCCTGGCGTAACAGGTTATCCGAAGGAGGTTCGTCTGTCTCAGACACCACTTATCTACGCAAGATTTGTGAAGAGGGTTCGTCTAATCCTAATGTCGTACCTGGCGTAACAGGTTATCTGAAGAAGACTCGTCTGTCTTAGATCATATATCCACGGATAATATATGAAGAGGGTTCGTCTATCCTGATTATGCATGTCTATCCCACAGACTTAAGTGCATCACCGTTCCTGGCGTAACGGGTTATCCGAAGGAGGTTTGTCTGTCTCAAGTCATATATTTTTATAAAAATGTATGAAGAGGGCTCGTATGTCCAGTTCCTGGCGTAACAGGTTTACTTGAAGAGGGCTCGTATGTCCAGTTCATGGCGTAACAGGTTTACTTGAAGAGGGCTTGTATGTCCAGTTCCTGGCATAACAGGTTTACTTGAAGAGAGCTCGTATGTACAGTTCCTGGCGTAACAGGTTTGCTTGAAGAAGACTCGTCTGTCCTAGTTTTCCTTATCCGGCGTAACAATTCAACTTGGAAGGAGCTCATCTGCTTTCTCCTCACTTCAGTCACCAAAGTGTCATTTGGTTGGGTTTATTTCCCATTTTCCTGCGTTCTCCAACAGAGTGCAAATTTCAGGTCTTTTTGGTATTCAACCACAGTTCATCTTGAACAGTCGATAACCCGTGCTACCGTCCTTTTCAGATTAACAGTTGCTTGAATAGGGGCAACTATAACACCCCAAATTTTCCCTCTTCTTTTTAAGAATCATCATCACATCATAATCATCATAAGCATGTCATATCCTTGGCATCTTTGCATAGAAAAATAAAGCATAACATTCTCATATTCTAGCATTGGGCATATGATCAACTATTGGTGTATTTGAGGCCTTATAAGCCATAGCAAGAGGCTAAGTAGACTTGTCCAAGTTCCATGAAAAGTCTACATGACATTCACAAGCTTAAGATCCTTTATAAGAGCCCAGAAGGTTGGGAGGTCATCAGAGAATCCAAGCTAGGGCAAGCTCCTACACAATGGTTCTCAAATTAAGGTTTCACTTTCAAGCAGGAATTCTTTGTGACTTTGGACATTTCATGTGGGCAAAGTCCTTCATATGATAAGAGGTTCCTATGGATGAAATTTGATGAGAAAATTCCTTGTGGAAGGAAGTTATTTCACCAGTTGCTTGCATGAGAAGAAATTGGTCAACTGTGCAATTTAAAAGTCAACTGTGAGAAATCAAGGGGTCCAATCCCAATTTTCAAGTCAAGGGATGTCCTTAAGGCCTTATAAGAGGTTTGGCAAAGTCAAAGATCAAGAATCAAGGGGTTTTGAAGAACTTTCCATTTTTGGCATATGGCTTGTAATGAAAGTTTCCACTTTTGGCAAGTTTTGCCCTAATTTTCAAAGTTCTCTTTCATGATGAAGATGATCCCAAATGAATTTCCATTAAACATGAAAGTTGTAGGGTATGTTCTCCCATTTTCAGAAAGGACAAGTGCGTTTTCATAGCCTTCATGAATCAAAAGTTATGGCCAATCGAAATTCATCCATTTTTAGGGTTTCATCATATTTCCAAGTTTACACCATTTGCAAAAACTCACTTAATTCATTTTCAAGCCAACCTTTGGGCAATTTAAGATTGTAATATCACAAGGCATGGCATGAAACACATTTGGCCCAAGAGAAAGTTCAAAATTCGTGCATGAGGTACAAGATATTTCACTAAATGCAAAGGTGCATGATCATTCACAAAGCATGACTCTCATATCCAAGGGCCAGGATGGTTTCACCTATGAATCAAGGGTTGGATGAGAGTTGAACATGAGCAAGAAAAGAATGCATATAACGAGTGAACCACCACTTCACACCACTCTTGCATATTTTACAAAAACATCCTCCCACCCATTCCTCACGTGTATTCTCTCCCATTTCTTCAGCATGAATCATTGATATCATATATAAGTAGCTAGGGTTTTCATTTGTTCAGAGTTCACCACCATTTCACCACTTTCCAGTTTTTGCTCAAATTGCATTTTGCCTCGAATCCTCTGATTCTCACACACATTAGTCAAACAAATTACATATTCTTGCTCCCCTAACTTCATGGATCACGAATCAACCATTGATTAGAGCTGAAACATCATATTTCATCAAGTGCAAGAGTGGTGCAATTCAGTTCGAAATTCAAGATCTAGAGAAATTCAAGCTCTCTCTTGCATTTATTTTGCAAGGAGAGGGTATAAGAGGTTGATCTGCAGCTGGAGAAGGAGTTTCTGGATCTAATTTGAGTTCAGCAAGTTTCAGGTTAACTTCAAATTCGTGGATCTAGAAATTGTTTTAGTTGTGTGCTTTGTGATCTACTCATTACACAGATGATCTGGATGTATTTAGTTTTGAAAATGGCTACATATTGAACATTTCACGTTGATTTGAAGTTTGATGTATGAAACTGATTCTCTTCGATTTGATCTATCCTTTGATCTTCTGTGAAAATCATTTCCATATTTGGAATCAGCATGTTTTAATTATGTGATATGGATGTTTTGAGGCATTTCTATGATGATTTGTTCTTGGACGTTCATGTTTTGATCTGGATGGATAACACGCTTCCAGCACATTAAAAATCCACCTCCCTCTCACGTGACTTTATATTCTCTCAATAATGCTTTGTGTTTGTCACCACACCTTAACTACCATACATGCACACATCTGGTTCCTTGTTTGTTTAACTTTGCTTATGTATTGACTACGTGGTGAGCGTTTGATTGATCCATTGGCTATTTATTTTTCTCCATTTTTCTGAATTTCCATGATAATTGCCATAAGCCTGCGCAGGACCTTTGGGCCTTAGGTTCTATTCGCACCTGTAAACACCCCAAATTTGCCCTCACCCATTCACACCATGTCTTGTGATCTTTTCATATGCATGAATTCAATCATAGCATCTCATACCACATTTTTGATTCACTGCATTGCTTCTAAGTCATCTGCATCTAGGGTTTGTAATCTGAGCAATCCAAGAGCTATTTGAGCCACTCCAAAGGTCATCAATCACTTCAAAGGGGTCCATGTATTTCCAAGTATTATCTTATATCCCCACAAAGTCAAGAAAGTCAAAGAATCACAAGAACTGAGAAAGGCATGGAAGCAGAGCCAGGTTTAACTGCACAGATGACCTAGAATTAGGGTTTTGGTTTCAGAGGCCATAACTCCAAATTTTTTGGTCATTCTTGTTTCTATTGGTCTCTATATGTCATAAGGATAATGAATATCAATTTTCATGAAGCAATTCCATAGGGAAGGCATCTGATCAAGAGTTGACTTCTTGAGCAAGTCAGTGTAAAATCAGGGCATCTGAGGCCCCCAATGACCCAACCAAAGGGTGTTCTTCATAATTTTGAATATGTATGATCTTTATTTGATCAAAGAAGATGTTATAAGTTCACAAGATTGAAGAATTTCAAGCCATTTGCAAAATTGCCTTTTTGGGAAAGTGACTTGTAATGTAAACTTGCCATTTTTGGAAAAGTTTTTCAACCTCCTCAAATTGATTCAAAAATGCTTCAAATGAGAAAACTTTGGTCATGAAAGTTGTAGAATGGATCATTCCCTTTTCAAAAAGTACAAGAACTAATTCTAATTCATTTTGGATCAAAAGTTATGGTATGTCAAAGTTGGGAAAAATCACATAATTTCAAGTCTTGCACCAAAGAGGCAAAGTTGCAAAACCCCATGCCAAGGCAAAATGTGACTTCAAATGGACTTCTAACCTTTGCACAAACATAAACCAATGCCTAAAAATCAGAATGCATCAAAGATTTGTCCATTTTCATGACTTATGCTTCAAGTAATCACAAAAGGGCTAAAGGATCACAAAGTTGCAAAACCTCTCACAAACCCTAATCCACTTGCTAATTGGCCTCAAGACTGATTCTATGGCTCTCCTCAATCCTTGCTGCGCAGGACACCCCTTTGTCCTTGGCCTACCATTGACCCATACCTCTCTTACACAAAACATTGACTTTATGCAAAATGGCCCATACCAATCAAGCTAGGCCATACCAACTCCTCTGACCTATCCAAGTGTGATACATGTACCAAATGAGACTCAACACATAGTAGAACTAAGCCTAAAACATCTCATAAGCCAACATTCTCCAAACTCACCTCTTGTGCACTTTCCTTCGAATCTCAGCACACAAGCATCAAACATCAAAACAAACTTCATAGAATCACTCAACATGTTCCCCTGATCATTTCCCTACCCTCATTTGTCCCTGAAACCACCTCAATCAGAAACACGATTCTCACCCCTCACTGAACAGAACTTCATCAAACTCACAAACTAGCCACTTTAAACTCCAACCAAGCTTCAAAGCTTCATCAAGGGGATCATTGAAACCATTTTGAAGCAAAGAAGCAGGCAGAAAGCTCCTGGATTGAAAGCTCAACCTCAGGTAACATGATGAACAAATTTTCCAGAACCCTGATTTCTTGTTAGAATATTGTTCTATGTGTTGCCCTGATCATGGGGATCTATTTATTTTTGAAAATGAGCCAGAAATGAGCATTTTGTGTTGCTCTGAAACTTTTGCCCTAGAATTTGTTTTCTTCGATTCTCACTGTGTGGTTAATATAAATTGTTTTTGGCCCTGGATTCTTGTTACCCACTGTTGGGGGATTGATTCTGGAGATTTGGAGGTCTTGGGGATGCGTTTTGGGTGATTCAGGTGAGAGAGATGGCCGGAGAAGACGACCGGAGCTTATCTCCGGTCGCCTGAGGTTAATTAGGGCTAAGTGTGATTAATTAGGAACTTTGAATTTAGGCCCTTGGTTCTGCCTTCCCGCGCGTGAATGAATGGGTTGGATCTTGTCATTAAGCCCTAATCTTTAATTAATTAATTAAATCCAGTTAAATTAGTCATAAAACAAAAATTAGCCAGATTTGAACTTGGGCCATTGGATGTGGCGCCAAGTCAAACTTTCCCAGCCCAGACTCAATCTGATCCCTTCATTGTGCATACTTTCATTTATTTTAATTTTTTATTTAATTTAATTTGATTTATCTTGTACGAATTATTTAAAATAGAAAAATACCTTAAAAAATTCTGAAAATTTTTGTCAAACATTTTATTAATTTTCAGAACCCAAAAATATTTTTATTTTTATTTTTTTTGCATTAAAATCATTTTTAAATTATTTAAATGTTTATTTTTAATTAGTTAATGAAAATTAATTAATTAAAAATGCATTTAGGTATTTAAAAATCACAAAAAAATTCACATTGCATTTAGAAACATTTAGAAACATTATCAAACCCTCAAACCAAATTTCTTTTTTGATCTTGATGCCTTTTGATCATTTCCATTGGAATTAAATTCATTTTAAGGCAATATTTTTGTGCAAACTTTGAAAAATCCATTCTGCCTAATCATTGAGAGTTTGATGATGATTCTTGTTGAATTGCATCCTTCATAACATGTAGTTTATAGGATAAAATTGGTTTGATTTGATCTTGCATTTTCAATTTGTTTTGCATTTTTCATGATGAGGTACCCCAAAACCCTAGTAATCTTGAGAAATTCATAACTTGCACTAGGTTAAGAGTTGGATCCCCTCCTTTGGGAAGTGATCTTGTATAGGTTTAGGGTATCTTTGATTACATTTTCAATTTTTTATCATGTAATTTGCTTCTGGTTTTGGATTTTTGCATTGCATGATGCATGTAACCCTAATTTGTGCCTTCCTTTGCATCCATTTCTCATTTGCTTGCATCCAATGACTTGCCATAACATTTTGTGCATTCACATGATTCATAATACATCTTAAGACATATTAGAATCATGTTTGATCATTTCATCTTTCATTTGCCATGTTATATCTCTTTTGCATTTCATAACTTTTCATGTACATTTATGGTTCAAAGCATGCCTCATCTGCATCCATGTCCTTGTATGATCATTCTCATGTCTTGCCTCATGTTTGTATCATCTCTTAGCATCATTAACACCATGTGAATGCTTCTGACCTTGGTTTGCATCATGACATTTCATCTCATTTGCATTGCATTTCATTTCTTTTGGCTAACTTTTCAGGTGGTAAGTTGTTTTGAGAAGTGGATTTGCCTTCACTTCTCACAATCTCTTCTCATCTCTCTTGCATATTTTCTGCATTTTATCTTGTGTATTGGATTGAGTTTGCTCATTCATGTTCATCTTACTTTCTTTCTCCAAGCAACTTGTCTTCTTAAGTGAAGCAAGTTGTTTTGCTTCTCTTTGCCTCTTGCTCCTTTCATCTGCTTCCTTCCTGGTGGTTTCTCTGAAGATCTTCTTGCAAACCTCACTAACCCTAGGAATAACCAAGCATGATAACAATTAGGGTTTGATTAGTCCCCCATTTAGCTTTTACCTTTGTGTCATCTTTGAGTCTTCTCTTCTCATCTCATAATCAGGGACTAAACCCTAAAGGCTTTAAGGCTTTGTGATTAAGCTTATGCCTGCATCCTTCTATTAGGATGGAGTGTATAACTTTAATCCTAAGTGTTAAACCCTTAATGTGTTTAAATCCTTTAATCAATTCACTTAATAATCATCAAGACATCAAGCTTGTAACTTGGGCCTTGCATTAGGGTTCTAATTCTTCCTTAATTGGTTAAGAAGGACTAACCCTAGTGTTAATGGACAAGTCCCCCTCAAGTTGTCTTACAAATCATAAAACTCACTTCTTAATCTTACCATTAACTAAAATCCATCTAATAAAGGCTTTGTTTTGTCATGAGGTTAATCCCTAATCATGGATTAAGTTGAGGAGTCTTTCTCAGCTTAAATGTTCTCATCTATTATCCTTCTATTAGGATGGTGTAATGAGTCCATTAAATCCTTGATTATGGCTTAAACTCATTACTTAACACTAAACAAAAACAACAAAAACATCTAAATAAATACAAGTAGGTTAATGATCTTAATCCTACATCATGGTGATTAAGTGTGAGGTGCTTACTTCACACATAAGGTATTCTCATTACCCCTAATCAGAGGGAGGATGTGATGAGTTTATCACCCTTTGGTTTAGGCTTAAGCTCATTAACTTATGACAAACTTCAAAAAGCAATAAAAGATTGAAAACACAAAACAAACAATAATCGTCTCCTCCGGGATTCCTTTCTCATCCTATTCACTCAAAAACGAGAACTTGCTTCTTCCGTCTAATGCAAGACAGTTTGCACCTGAGCCAGACAGGTCATACACTTGAGCATAGACAAGCAAGCATTTCACAAGTCAATTTATCTTTCAGTCTCTTTGAGTCGAACTACGGTGTTCTGACTTCCTCATTGCATGAGAGGATACGTAGGCATAACTTAACAGTTATCGAACAAAAGTCTCTGTATATTCCCCCTCCTTCCTGTATCATTCTTTAAGCCTCATAGTCTTGAGCTTCTTATTCTTGTTCTTACACTGACACTTCTCTTATACACTTCACACTTCTTTTACATTGACACTTGCATTCTTTTCCAGTTTGTTGCACACACAAAAAAGCACTGACACTACCTCTTTAAAACACAAATCTTTCAAGCGTGGATCCCGTCGAGTACGAAGGACAATCTGGGTGCTAATACCTCCCAGGTTGTAACCAACCCCCTTTCTCAGTCTCTCTGGTTCACGACCGTCTTATCCATATCTTTCTAGGTCTATGCAACATTACCTTTCCTCCGGGATAAAAATGCCTAGCTGGTGACTCTTGTCTTCTGAGTTCACCCCTGTGTGTTCTCTCTTTTTCGCCGACCGTTCGCGTCTGTACCCCTTCTGACCTGGGTGTCATTTGGTGGGAGCGACAGCACCCCCTGGCCCATTTCATTTATTTTATTATCTTTATTTTATTTCAGTTAGCTTTTTAGTTAATTAAAATAGTTAGAAGTTCATAAAAATTCCCAAATAATTCATGAGTGTTATTTTGAGTTTTCTTTAATTTTTGATATTTTTATTTTTCATTTATTTTCATTTTCCTCGCAGGAATTAATTGTTGCTTTTATTAATTTTTTTTATTTCTTTTTTAATACATGCTGACTTGTGAATTTCATATCTTGATCATCCTTAGGAATTTTGAGTTGATTCTTCTTGCTATGGATTCATATTGAGATGTAGTTTATTGGTGATTTTTCTTCTGATTTTTAGAAGCTTGCTTGATTAATTTGTATCCTTAACTTGTGTGTGAAGCCTCCTAACCCTAATCCATGTTTAGGCATCCCTTTAACCCACTTTACTTCTGATTTTGATCCTATCCTTTTAGCATGTTAATATTAGATGTTTGAAGAGCCTTTGTGTCAATTTGTGGAATTTTTGGATGAACTTTTGATTTAATGTGAATTTTCTTGTTTGCCTCTCTCTTTTTGCATCCTTTTTGGTCATATGTTTAGTCCTTAGGCTAGGAGGGCACTTGTGCCAACTCCCTTAGGTTGTTTAGAACTCTTTTAGGATGAGGATTTCCCTGGTCTTGGATTGATGTTTGTGCTTTGATACATCTTGTGGTTGCTTGTCTTTGAAGTTTATTCACTTATGTACATGTTCACTTCACTTCTTATGCTTATGTGTTTCTCAGGTTGACAATGTTTAAGCTTGTATGCTTCTTTTCTTGATCTCTTGTGTTGCTTAGGCAGATTCTTGGCATGTTAGGGTTCTGATCTTGAAGTGTATGATGTTTTTTTACTTTGCATGCTTTGTGCTATCTCATAAGTGTTTTGTTTTGTCATGGTGATTTGTAATGATTTATGTTGAGTTGCTTGATCCACTTTTCATCCTATGATGTGTGCTTGATCTTGGCCTTTGAGATTTAAGTTTCAATTCTGGTTGTGATGTCTTGGCTTGATATTTTGTTCATTGGCATCTCATTTGGTCTTACTTGCTTTTGGCTTGCTACTTGTTTATGCATTTAACCATTTCAGGGGCTTTGGTAAGTGAGAGGTGTGGATGAGATTCCCACATCTCCAACTCTTTTCTCTTCTTCTTTCATTATGCTTTTGTTTGATGTGCTTGGGCCATCCTTTCCTTCTTCTTTCTCCTTCTTCTTCCCTTATCTCTTTCTTCATTAGGATAGTTGAAGCCTCACTAACCTAGGTTCATCCATTCATGATAACATTAGGATTAGTCTTCTCCATTAGATTTTACCTTTAAGATCTTGGGTTCTTTTCTCTTCTCATATCAAAACAAAACTCTAAAAAACACCTTAATAAGGATTGAAATGGTCTCCTGTGCAATAGCCTTATTCCATGGGGCACTTGTAGTCTTCCCATCTTGGGATAGTACAAGCTTGTCTATCATGATGCACAAGTCTGATCATGAGACCATCTTCATCAAGAAAATCATAAAAAACACTTCTTCATTTTAATTACAAAAACACTTAATAAATTCAATGAGTTAGTGAGCTTGGGCCCTAATCTCTGGAACCAAGTTTTGGGGATCTTCTCCTTACTTGTGTGTGCTTGTTCTATTATTCCATCTTGGAATGTAGTAGCAAGTACACATTCCATGGAAAAGAGCTTGAGTTCACTTCCTTGTGCCACACTCATATAAAACTTATAAAAAACACTGGACAAACAATAAACGTCTCTCCTTCGGGACATCTTTTCTCATCACCTTCACTCTCATCGTACGAACTTGCTCCTACTTGTCATTTTGCAAGACGGTATTGCACCCGTCGTCTGAGCCTGCAACACCTGAGCATTGACATAGGGAGTTCAAGCCTTAAGACACAAGCAATCTTTTCCACCCCTAGTTAGGGGAACTACGGCGACTCTGATCCTCATTGTCCAGATGAGGTACGTAGGCAGCGGGGTAGGGCCCGTTCGAGCACAATCTTTATTTTCCCTACATTTTTCCTCTTTGTTTTCTTTTCAGTTTCCTTTCTAATTTCCAGTTCATTTCCTTTTTGCAGCAGCTTTCATCCCTTGACCCTTTGAAACCGATTTCTTTGCAAGCGTGGATCCCGTTGGGTACGGCGGACGATCTGGGGTGCTAATACCTTTCCAGGTCGTAACCGACTCCCGAACTCTGATTCTTTGGTTCGCAGGACCCATGTCCTTCCTTTTCTTTTCTTCTGGTTTGTGCAGCATTACCATTCTCGTTCCTTCGGGATAAAAATGTCTAGCTGGCGACTCTACCTCTTTTCCGCACCACTTTCATGTTTGTACCAGGATGGAAATCTGGGGAGCGACAGTAGGAAAAATCGCAGGAATATTGGCAAGAAATTTCGCAGGAAAACCTACGAAATCCCAAGAAAGAAGATGACCTGATGGTGCCAATCCACAATTTCAAATTCTATTTTGTTTTTTTATTATCTGCGCTTCATATATATTTCAAAACTATGCAGGTGACCTGATGGCAAGGTATCGCGCGTGTGAAGTCAAGGGCCTAGGTTCGATTCCCAGGTCCCCCATTTTTTTATATATATTTTTGTTCTGTTTTGCAGGTTTAACATATAATGCGTCTTGTTCCTCATATTTCCAGAAAGCGCGCAGTGGTTTAGTGGTAAGGGCATTGGACTGAAGTTTGAGGAGGCCAAGGCGTGGGTTCAAATCCCACCCCAGGTATTTTGGTTTTTTTCTCATATTATCTTGTTTATTTCTTTTAATTATTAGTTTCAATTCTTATTAATATATTATATTTTTTAAAACAAAAAACAAAAATCTTATTTTCTCTAACTTATATATTTTTTGTAAACTTCTTTTCTAATCTAGTTAAATATTTTAATAAATTCTAATTTAATCAATTTTTTTTTCTTATAATAACAATAATAATAGTATTTTGTATATAATTTTTAATTTATTTTCATTAATTAATAACAATTAGTAATTTAGCTTTTTTTTATATATAAATTAAAAAAAAAATTAAACCCTAATTTCCACCTTAATTTTTTAACCTTAATTTTTATTGAAACCTAATTTTTCCTCAACCCCAAAAACCTTTCGTTCTCCTTTTTATGTTATTCATAACCTGCATTATTATTGCCCTAAAGTTTTATTACTATTTATGTTTCTGCCATTATAATTATGTAATTACCCCAAAGCATTGTAATAGTTAGGATTTTATATTTTCGCCATTTAAATTTCTGCCATTTAAATTTCTGCCATTTAAATTCCTGCCATTGATCCTATTGTGTGGTTAGTAAACCTAGGGCATGAAAAAAAACCTAATTGAAATTAATATAAATTTAGACAATTTAATTAAAAATATTAAATACTTGAATATAATCACTCACACACGTAAGTCGATCTATGATCGCCGTCTGTACCTTCTAGGGTTACCCTTCTTAAAGCAAAGTCCCTCCATAAAATAAATCATCTAGTCCCTCCCAGATTCTAAAAAGATCAAGTCCCTACGAGGTTGCCTACGATAAATGATCTTGTCCCTTCAGTTTAAAAGATGATAGTCCCTCCTAATTGCTTAAGACACCCTCAAGTTGCCTTCATTGACCATACGATGACCCTATACCCGTCCCTTAAATCCAAGGTAATGACTACCTATTCTTTAATAATAGGGACATTCTTACCCTTGAAAGAATATAAAAGAATATGAATGACTTAGTCTAGGTTAGGAACTCTAAGTTACTGGCTCACACCCTTTAAAATACTTTTCACACCTCACAATTTTCAAACATTTTCAAAACAAAGGCTTTGTATACATCCATATGAGGATCATTACAAAGTACTTAGAAAATTTTCTAATCACACACTTCACCTTTTCAAAACAATCAAGTGAGCTAAGTAACTAAGAGCCCATGGATAACCATGAATATAAAGGGTGCTAACACCTTCCCTTTATATAACCTACCCCCCGAACTCAAGTCTCTTAAAAATAGGTCTTTCTTGTTCTTTTATGTCCTTTCCACTTGGATAAAAAAAAGTCAGTGGCGACTCTTGCTATCCACAACATTTATAGAAAGTCAATTCTCCCACCGTGTTACAAAAAGCTTCAGCACAAACCAGATTCGGGGTGAGAGAAATTTTATGTAACTTTGGTGATTTCAAGCTCTCTCTGCAGCAAATGACCTCCCTCTCAAACAATTGTCTCCTTATTTATATTTTTATCTATTGTTTTTGTATGTAAAGGGTGATATCATCTTTTTTTTATTTGTCACAAATGTTCTTTTTTATGCAGGTTTGTATTGGTCTAATTTGATGTATAATTTGGAGTTTTGGTTTTGCATGAAGCTGGTCTGAAAAGTGTAGCAGGTTTTCTTCATGTTGTGTTACTCTCACATGTTATAGGCTGGTGTTTGGCTTGTAGCGTTACTAGTAGCAGGCATGAGGCAAGAGGGCAGTGGTAGCAAACAATACAATTGGGAGGGTGGTATTATGTTGTTGTCGTTGGGAATTATAGGTGGGGACAGTGATAGGCAATTGGACCATTAAACTCACAAAAATTTAAACTAAAACCTAATAAACTAATTGAAATATTTAAAATAATAAGCTAATTAAACTAAATTAAATTAACTAAAGTAATTAAAATAATAACTAAAAAAAATAAAATAAACTAAACTTAGATTGAACTAAACTAAAATAGATTAAACTAAAACATAGACTAAATTAAAATTAAACTAATTCTAAATAGAAATTGATAAAATTTAACTAATAATAAAAATATAATTAAATAAAAGAAAGAAGATAATTAAAATAATTAACTAAGTTACAAAATAATTTAATTCTAAACTAAACTAATATTAAGGTATAAATTAAAACTAACCATAAACCAAACAAAATTAGGCTAAAATAAAAAATATAAATATAAACTAAAATTAAATATTAAAAAGAAAATTAAATTAAATTAAATTAAAATGTAAACTAATATTAATTCTAAATACACTAAGATAATAATATAATTAGAAATTAAAGTTAACTTATAAACTGAGATAAAATTCATATTCTTAAAAAATAAAATTGAATAAAATATGCATAATTAATGATTAATGGAATGTTTAGTTAAAAAAATACAAAGATGACTGATTATCGATATATCAAATGAATGAAAAATTGAAAATTGTCCGGTCAAAATTTTGGGTGTGACAGATGCCCCTATTTTATCATCTTGAACCTGAATGTATTAATAGCAAAGTTTTTTTTTTGACATTCAAGGTAGAAGATGATTAAATATTAAAATACCTATAATTTTGACCGAATGCAGATGAAATGCAATGTAAATGAATGCATGAATGGTTGATTTATGTGGTGAAAGACGTTATATGAGACAAACTATGAGACATGATTACACTGGGGAAAAGGTTTGAGAACAATTGGGAATAAATAAAAGCTGAGAAATACAAGATATTATGGAAATTCGTCAAGGTGACAAAGAGTAACCAATAATAATGGGAAAGAGAGGCAATAAATTCGAAGGCAAATCCGGAAAATCAATGGGATTGACAAAGTCATATCTTGAAGAGCAATCAGATAGACACGAGGGAGTTCTGGAAAATCAATTAGAACAAAAAAGATATATCCGGAAAATCAATCGGATTAACAAAGTCATATCTGGAAGAGCCATCAGATAGACACGAGAGAAAGTTTTGGAAAATCAATCAGAAAAAAAGACATATACACTACAAGAAAAAATGAGATTTACGACACATGAATTGCGACAGTTTCTATAAAACCGTCTTTAGTCCTGGACTGCGACAATTATCACGACAGTTAGAGTCAACTGTCGCAAATTTTCTAAACATATTGAGTAACATAATTGCGACAATTATCAAATAACCACCCTCTTTTGACAATTGCGACGGTTAAAACTAATTGTCGCGACTACTTTTACCAATCATAATCGTTATTTTTCGTTAATTATTTTATTTTCCCACCTTTTCACTTTTATTTCCTAATCATTATAATAATAGATATTAGCAGTATTTATAATATAATAGAAATAATATCAATATTAAATGAATAAAAAATAGAATTATAGCAAACAAATATATATTAAAAAACGAGAAAGCTTTCAAACTCAACATGTTTCACGCTCAGAAAACACAATTTCTTCCTCTCGCACTGCTCTTCCACCCTCCTTCGTTTTCCGTTCACCGTTCTCACTTTTACATGCACCGTTCACCACCCTCTTCTTTATGATGACTAAGGTTAGCTTCTTGCTCGTAATCGTTTCTCTTATAGAAATTTCTAGTTTCTTTGAATGTTTCAACTCTTTACTGCAAAACCCTAAAAATAACTGAAATTTGATCCCTCTTTTTTGCTCCTTATCTATCAATTAATTCTAGCAACATAGAACAATAAGAAGGTTTAATTTCTATGGAAAAAGTTATTTAGGGTTTAAGAGTTGTCAACAAGATAAAATGTTTATTTTATACATTTGTATCTAAAAATGTGATTTGATTAAGTGTCAGAGCTTTAATGAAGATTACCGAGGAAAATTGTCATGAGTCTTTGTGTCGCTCCCGGGATTTTCATCCTAGTACAAACGCGAAAGTGGCGCGGAAAAGGTAGAGTTGCCAGCCATGCATTTTTATCCCGAAAGAACGGGAAAGGTAATGCTGAACAAACCTAAGGAAGAAGGAAAGGACAAGGTCCTGCGAACCAAAGATCTGAGTTCGGGAGTCGGTTACGACATGGGAAGGTATTAGCACCCCAGATCGTCCGCCGTACCCGACGAGATCCACGCTTGCTAGTTTTGTTTCAAAGGGTGAGAAATAATGAGTGTTGCTGAATAAAACTGCTGCTGGAACTGGAACTGAAATGAGAAAGGAGATTGGAAAAAGAAAAATGGAAAGAAAGAGGGAAATGTAGGGAAAATAAAGAAGGTGCTCGAATGGCCCCTACCCCGCTGCCTACTTACCTCATCGGGAAAATGAGGATCAGAGTCGACGTAGTTCGCCTAACTAAGGTGGGAACTATTTGTTTGTATTTTTTATGTTGGAACTGTGTATGTCTATGCTCAGGTGTTGCAGGCTCGTCTGGTACGAGTGCATTTACCGTCTTGCATGCGAGACAAGTCGTCGCAAGTTCGCCTATAGAATGAATGAGATGAGAAGAGAATTCCCGCAGGAAAGTCGCTTATTTCTTGTTTTTGTCTTTTATGAGAAGTGTTTTGAATTTGTTTGTGAACATTCTCATACTAAGACCTATCCATCGCGGTGAATACTTACACCTCGCCCCGAAATAGGACGCGTATAAGCACTCTGCAATAAAGTCTCGTGTCGTACAAGAAAGTTCAATTTTTATTAAGTGTTTTATTATTTTTTGTATGAGATGAGAAAGAATGACTCAAATTGGAAAAAGGACAACAGCTAAAGGGACTAAGACACAACCCTAAGTTAGTTATCATATGATGGTCTTATGGTTTATGAGGTTTTTTTAATCCTAAAGATCAAAAGGAAAAGAAAAGAGGAAAAAGGATGCAACTTACTTCCTACGGAAGATAAGTTGGTCCTAACAATGGGGAATCCTATCAATCACAAATATGAAAAGTAAAGGAAATTAAATGCAAATTAAATGCATGAAAAATAAAGGATAAGGTGAAGGAAACTTACCTCAATCTTCCCCTCTACAAAACAAAGGTTAATGTACATTTTTATTAAAAAGGAATGAGGTAAACATACCCTAATTAAATCCTAAGGCAACTTGGACCTAAACTAGACTCAATCTTAAGTTTAAGGGTGCCTACACTATGCTAAGCTAAAATTCAGCAACTATTTACAACACTCAAATACACAATCAGCTATGAAAATAATGCATAACACAAATCAGTTTTTTACAGACAGCATGCAGCATGAAAAGGCAGGTGTAAAAAGTCAAATACAGCATGTAAACATAACAAACAGCATACATTTTACAGCACCTATATGCAAAAACAGCTATGAAATGCAAAATCCAGATTTGATTATTTTCATTTTTTAATGCACAAACTCAATAAAACATGCACTAATTTCCACATGAACATGCGTTTGAACCTAAATCAACATACACAAATGAAAGATCAATGAACATTTTTGGGAGATTATACAAGAATGCATCACATGGTTTATTATGCAACAAGTAATGCAAAAAATGTAGCACATGAATATGGTATATGAACATGAGGATTATTTATTATGAACATGCAATATGATAGCTCAACAAGAATGCCAAACTCAATGCAAAATTCAGAAGTGAATTGATGTAAATGGTATGATCAAGCATGCAAACAAATGCAACCAAATGCACATACATACATGATTATGTAAACTGCTATATATTTTGATACAATGAAATGCAAAATGATTTAATGCAATGCAAAAGATGTAAAAACAGAATGCAACATGATTATTTACATACCTAATGATGCATAAACATGGAAAAAAATGCAAGAACTCAAGCTATGCACAAAGAAACACTAAAATGTATAATATGCGACATGAACGGAATCATTTCGAAATGACTCGAAGTGGGGGAATGAGCTAGTAGAAATGGACCCAAAAATTCCCTAAAATCACTACCTAAACATGTATGAACATTAGAGGCACTAGAAAGCAAGAATGAGCAATCAAATAAACTAAAAATCCAAAAGTCAACAGCGTTAACCGGTTAACCAAATGCGTTAACCAGTTAACGGACCTAAAACAACAGCAATTTGTGGCTAAACGCACGCGTTAACCGGTTAACCAAATGCGTTAACCGGTTAACACTGAACAGAAAGTGAAAAAAACTTTTGAAATAAGTGTTTTTGGCCACAAACTCACTTCTAATGATCCCTAACATATCTAGGAACATGCTAACACTAATTTCTACTTAATTGGGCTTATTTACACATGCTAGCACCTATAACTATCAACACCTTAAATCCAAATCCACCAAAAATCACAAATCGCAAGCAACACATAACGAAAACGGAACGATCTCAAGCAAAGCGAAAAAGCAATTAAAGAATGCCGAAATGGAGAGATGAAGAGAATAACTTAAAGGAGAAGTGATTTAGATCACCAACCCTTGAAGCGGAGAAATGCTTCGGTGAATGTTGCAAGAATCGGAGCTTGATCGAAGAGAAAACCGAGAAAACTGAGAAACCGCAAAATAAATGTGTTCTTGAGGCTTGAACCTTCGTGCACTTCCGATAAGCCGAAACCTTCAACAAAATTCAGTAGCTTCTTCTTCCACAATCCACAAAATCAATGGAGGTTGAGGCTTGAACCCCTCTCAATGAAGTGATTAATGAATATGTAGAGGCTAGGCTTGGAGCTAGGTTTGGGAATGGAATTAGGTTTGGGGCCCAAAAATTAGGCTTGGGATCCAAAATTATGGTTTGGTAGTTAGTTAGGGTTAGGGTTGGAAAAGGGAATATTCCTTGGAATACTCTAGAAGATGGTAGAACATGGTAGAAGCATCCAAGGGAAATGGAGTGGAATTGAAATGGAAAAAAAGAGGGAAAGAATGAAAGGAAGTGTGGAAAGAAAGTGGAAGGAAAAGTGGAGGAAAATGCAAAACCAACCACTTTTCAAATGATTTCTCTTTGATTTTTTTTATGATTCCTCCATCATTTCTTGACCAAATTTGAACCATAGGATCATTGTAACACTAATTTCATGATTTCGATCTTAAAAGTCCAGAGTCGACCCTTTTTTACCTAGCTCGGTTGCTTTTTCCCCGATTCCTCAAATTTCAGTCGTTTGGCCAGTCGAACCCCTTCCAAAATGAATTTGTGGACGAGATTTGAACCCTAGGCACTTGACACCATATATGATACAATGGAATCCTCTTTGAACCAGAACTTCATGCAGAAGCCCAATAGAAATGAAACCCCAATTTGGCCCTTTCCATCAGGAAATGTGCACTGCTTGCCTCCTCTGATCAAATCAAATCTTTCCATGGCTCGTGGCTTCAAGTGAAGACTTGTGGGATATTGTGAACCCCTTGCACAAGGTTGAAAATCTTTGTGGCCCTTTGATTGCCTTTGTAATGCCTTCAGTTGCTCCAGCCATTGACCACATGCCTATGCCTCAGCCATGCAATGCATGATGCAATGTTTTTGGTTATTTTATGAACTTATGAATGCAAAATGTTGAGGAAATGAGAGGGAAAATTTTGAGGTATTAAAGCTGCCCCTATTCAATCATCTTTAGGCCTAAACGAATAATTGCGAGAGCTTTTAGACGTTCAAGGTATGGAGTGATTGAATACTCAAATAAAACCTGGAAATTTGAACTCTGTGGGAAGTAAAATATATTGGGAAGAATGCCATCCTCAAACGAAGATTGTCAAAAGATCCTCGGATCTAAAACGAAACCATCCTCGAATGGAGACGCAATGGTATACCGGCCTCAGTCGATAACCAGAAACACAAAGACTGACCTCAGACAGACTTTGCAAAAGAGACAAATTGACCTCAATCAATAAGCTCAAAATGGTCTATCATCCTCGAATGATAGTCACAACAACAAGACCAACCTCAGAAGGACTTGAAGAAAAGAATGCCATCCTCGAATGACAATTCTCAAAAGATCCTCGGATCTAAAACGAAACCATCCTCGAATGGAGACGCCATGGTATATCGGCCTCAGTCGATAACCAGAAACACAAAGACTGACCTCAGACAGACTTTGCAAAAGAGACAAACTGACCTCAATCAATAAGCTCAAAATGGTCTATCATCCTCGAATGATAGCCACCACAACAAACAAGACCAACATCAGAAGGACTTGAAGAAAAAAATTCCATCCTCGAATGACAATTCTCAAAAGATCCTCGGATCTAACACGAACCCATCCTCGAATGGAAACGCAATGATATACCGACCTCAGTCGATAACCAGAAACACAAAGGCTGGCCTCAGACAGACTTTGCAAAAGAGAAAAATTGACCTCAATCAATAAGCTCAAAATGGTCTATCATCCTCGAATGATAGCCACAACAACAAGACTAACCTTAGAAGGACTTGAAGAAAAGAATGCCATCCTCGAATGACAACTCTTAAAAGATCCTCGGATCTAACACGAAACCATCCTCGAATGGAACCGCCATGGTATATCGGCCTCAGTCGATAACCAGAAACTCAAAGGAAATAGGATAAGATGGAACGGGATCGTTTTACATAAACGAGAGCCCAGGAAAATAGGTTTGTTGTACAAAATGGGAAACTGCAACGCGACTGTTGTACCAAACAAGACGCGGAATAAGTGACAAACATTGACTTGAAAAGACAAGGGTGTCTGAAAAATGATATCGGTATCCTCTGTGCGGAGTACTTCAGGTTGAGAATATGTTCGTAATATACCTCAAAACCGGCCCATATTGGCATGCATATGTTTGAATTTATGGCGTAATGCTCCATGATGATGGAAATGCTACGCTTTGGAGGATGCATATGCAATGATGATTATGCGTATGCGAATGCAAAAGGATCTCCTGACAAGGAGACTGCAAGTATCCCAAGCGGCTTGACTGGGAAGAAATGATGATCACTGCACTGATCTGATCTGTCCTGACGAATAGGAGACAACTCTGCGGGGAAAGTTGTTAACGATACACTGGCTCTGAACAACCGCCACTGCCAAAAATAAATTGGACTTTGAGATTGGAGAGCCAAGACCCTGTTGGAGATGGACCCTTCTTGCACTCTGGTGGGGAAATGAAAATCCTCTAACTAAGCAGGGAACCAGAGGTATTACCCTACTGAGGAAGCAATTGTTGGGGAGGAAAGACACTCCTTATACTACTAGGAATTTGCCCTTGTATTGAAGGAAAACTTCTGCTTGGGGAGGAAAGACACTCCTCGTACTGTAGGGGATTGCCCCTGTGTGAAGGGAAATTTCTGCTTGGGGATGACACCCACATTCTGCTACCTTGTTGGGAGATTTCAGCTTCTGCTTTACCGGGGATGATTGGAGACACCCTGGGAGACACCTGCTCTTGGTCAAGCATAAAGAAATGTTCCTCCTGGGAATGTGCTTTTAGCTCTGTTAGCAACACTTGTACTTGTACCTGCATAAACACAATTGATAGTGCCTGCAACATGGAGAGTTAGTTTGGACCTGTATGCCCCAGGCTCGTAGCATGAACCATTATCTAGGTATCTTGACACCCTTTCAGAGTTGTATTAAATGTTTATGTCCTCCTGCATGAGTTAGAAAGAATTCAAATGTTCACAACACAATATAAATCACAATTTACTGGACGTTTTCGCAATCAATCAATGTTAGATGAAAAACAAAGACGAGAAGCAGATAGTCACAAGTTGACTGAAGCTGAAATTTTATTGATTCAGAAAAATGGCCATGAGTAGGCAATACAAAGGAAGCAGTTCCCTGGAAAGAGGAAATAGCCAAAAAGGAAAACAAACTATCCTATTGGCAATGTGAAAAGTGGATCTCATCAAGTTTCAACCCGATTATGACTCGTATATCTTCGAGACGCTCCGCTCGCTCTGCCCCTTGAGAAAAGTAATTGAACTGATCTTCAACCCTTAGGATAGTCTCAACTGTAGATAGGTTACGGATCTCGCAGATTGCAGTCGTTCGTGTTAATCCCTCTTTTGCATGGATCGCCTTTTTAGGTTTTCAATCCATCGGGATACCCTTTTTGTCCTGAGTTGTCCGATGTGGCTTTTCAACTCAGCGGGTGTACATTTTTTTCAAGATTTCCCTAACTTTTTCCCGAGCCTTTTATTCTGTTTTTGGCTTGCCGGGATGCCCATTTCTGCCTGGATCTTTATTCTGTTTTTATCCAGCGGGTCCTTTTTTACACGAAGTATTTTCTTACTGCGTATGCGTTAATAGGGGACTGGAAGTCTTCTCCGTCCATGGTTGTCAGCATCAGGGCTCCACCTGAGAAAATCTTTTTAACCACGAACGGTCCTTCATAGTTAGGTGTCCATTTGCCCCTGTGGTCGTTAAGAGGAGGAAGAATCCTTTTCAGCACTAAGTCACCTGGCAGGTACCTCTGTGGTCGCACCCTTTTGTCAAAAGCCTACTTCATCCTCCGTTGATACAACTGTCCATGGCATATAGCTGCTAGACGTTTCTCTTCAATGAGACTCAATTGATTATATCTGGATCGGAGCCACTCAACTTCATCTAGCTTAATGTCCATCATCAACCTCAACGAGGGGATTTCCACTTCAATTGGTAGGACTGCCTCCATACCATACACCAGTTAGAACGGTGTTGCCCCTGTTGAAGTACGCACTGACGTTCTGTACCCATGTAATGCAAATGGTAGTATCTCATGCCAGTCTTTGCATGTCACAACCATCTTCTGCACAATCTTCTTGATGTTCTTATTGGCCGCCTCGACGGCGCCATTCATCTTCGGGCGATATAGAGAAGAGTTGCGATGCTCTATTTTAAAATCTCGACATAAGTCAGCCATCATCTTGTTGTTGAGATTAGAACCATTATCAGTAATGATCCTTTCAGGAATTCCGTACCGGCAAATGATCTCTCTTTTAATAAACCGGACTACCACTTGTTTAGTGACATTGGTGTAAGATGTCGCTTCAACCCACTTCGTGAAATAATCTATAGCAACCAGGATGAAGCGATGACCATTAGAAGTTGTCGGCTCGATCTTGCCAATCATATTAATTCCCCACATAGCGAACGGCCATGGTGAAAACATGACACTCAACAGATTCGGAGGCACATGGACCTTATCGGTATAAATATGACACTTGTGACACTTACGGGAGTATTTACAGCAATCGGATTCCATGGTAATCCAATAATATCCCGATCTCAACAATTTCTTGGCCATAGCATGTCCTCCAGCATGGGTACCAAAGGAACCTTCATGAACCTCTTGCATCAACAGGTCTGCTTCATGTCTATCCACGCATCTGAGCAGAACCATGTCGAAGTTTCGCTTGTACAGCACACCATCTTGATTCAAGAAGAAACTTCCTGCCAGTCTTCTAAGGGTCTTCTTATCCTTACTAGATGCCCCAGCTGGGTATTCTTGAGCCTTCAGGAATTGCTTGATATCATGATACCAAGGCTTGTTATCTTTACCATCGTCGACTGCAAAGACATAAGCAGGTCTTTCAAGACGAGAGACCGTAATCTGAGGTACAAAATTCTCTTGACAAACTTTAATCATGGACGACAAAGTTGCTAGAGCATCGACGAATTGGTTTTCGTCTAGAGGAATATAATCCAGCTTGACTTTGGTGAAGAAGGTTAACAACCTCCTGACATAATCTCTGTAAGGAATCAAATGAGGTTGATGAACCAGCCATTTGACATTGACTTGATTCACCACCAAAGCAGAATCTCCGAAGATCTCGAGGTTTTTGACTCGCAAGTCGATTGCCTCTTCAATCCCCATGATACAAGCTTCATACTCTGCCTCATTGTTAGTGCATTCGAAAGTCAACCGAGCAGCTAAAGGTGTATGGACCCCTTCTGGCGAGATGATAATAGCACCTACTCCACTTCCATTCATGTTCACAGCTCCGTCAAACATCAACTTCCATTTGGAATCAGGGTCTGGCCCCTCCTCCAGAAGTGGTTCTTCGTAGTCTTTCGACTTGAGGAACATGATATCCTCATCCGGAAACTCGAACCTCATGGGTTGATAATCATCGATTGGCTGCTGAGCCAAGTACTCTGACAATACACTTCCTTTGATTGCCTTTTGCGAAGTGTAATGTATGTCATACTCTGTTAGTATCATCTGCCACCAGGCTACTCTTCCTGTCAGAGCTGGCTTTTCAATAATGTATTTCACAGGATCCATCTTGGAAATTAAGAGAGTAGTGTGAGTCAGCATGTACTGTCTTAGTCGGCGAGCAGCCCATGCCAAAGCGTAGCAAGTTTTCTCGAGTAGTGAGTGGCGCGTCTCACAATCGGTAAAAATTTTGCTAAGGTAATAAATGGCATGCTCTTTTCGACCAGACTCATCCTGCTGACCCAGCACACATCCCATCGATCCTTCAAGCACGGTAAGATACATAATCAAAGGTCTCCCTGGCACTGGAGGCATAAGAATTGGAGGTTCTAGCAGGTATTCTTTGATTCGGTCAAAGGCTTGCTGGCAGTCTTCATTCCATTTAATGGTCTGATTCTTCCTCAGAAGCTTAAAGATGGGCTCGCACGTGGCAGTTAGGTGAGATATAAACCGTGCAATGTAGTTTAGTCTCCCTAAGAAACCATGTACTTACTTTTCGATCTTCGGCTCAGGCATCTCTTGGATGGCTTTCACTTTGGCTGGATCGGCCTCAATTCCTTGCTCACTAACAATGAAGCCGAATAGCTTTCCAGAACGGACCCCGAAGGTACACTTGTTCGGATTCAACCTCAGCCTGAACTTCTGGAGTCTGTCAAACAACTTTGCTAGATTAACCAAGTGCTCTTCCTCTGTTTGGGATTTTGCTATCATATCATCAATATAAACCTCAATTTTATGATGAATCATGTCATGAAATAGCATCACCATCGCCCGTTGATAAGTGGCTCCAGCATTCTTCAAACCAAATGGCATAACCTTGTAACAGATGGTGCCCTAAGGCGTGATGAAGGTTGTCTTTTCCATGTCATCGGGAGACATCTTAATCTGATTATAGCCGGAAAATCCGTCCATGAAGGAGAACACAGAAAATTGAGCAGTATTATCGACGAGCACATCTATGTGAGGTAGAGGGAAGTCATCTTTGGGGCTGGCCCTATTCAAATCCCTGTAGTCTACACACATCTTGACCTTACCGTCTTTCTTAGGAACCGGCACAATGTTGGCAACCCACGGAGGGTAACTGATCACGGCCAAGAAGCTAGCATCAAATTGTTTTTGTATTTCTTCTTTTATCTTGATAGCCATATCAGGACGTGTGCGCCTCAACTTCTGCTTCACTAGAGGACAATCTTCTCTTAGAGGAAGCTTGTGTACCACAATGTCAGTGTCTAAACCAGGCATATCTTGGTAGGACCATGCGAAGACATCAACATACTCTCGAAGCATATCAATCAAACGAGTCTTGACAGATTCTTCTAATGCGGCCCCGATCTTGACTTCTTTCTTGTCTTCTTCAGTACCCAGGTTTATTACTTTGACAGCTTCATCGTGCGGCTGAATCATCTTGTCCTCCTGTTTAAGCAGTCTGGCCAATTCTTCAGGTAGTTCGCAATCCTCTTCACCTTCCTCATCGGCTTGATAAATTGGAATGTTGAAGTCATACTCATCCCTAACAGGGACGTCATTGATAAGATCCGGTAACGAGCACCTGCATAAATGGTGATTCAGGCAAGGCTTTAGCAACAACTTGAGAAAATGAGGAACATTTCCATTTTAAAACTTTTCTTTCTTTTTTGAAAAACAAAAATGCAAAAATGAAAGACAAAGAACAACATGAATGAATGTGAAACGTCAGCTTTATTTATGCTTGTAAATTGTGTTAGGAACAAAAGAACCCTTACAAAAAGCTATTATGCCACAGGCAAGGCATAGTGCTTGAATACAGGAAAAACAAAAACAAAAGTTATTACTCTTCGAAAAAGGTGACTGAAATAAGCCATTCTGATGTCCAATTGCTAAGCTGAGTCCCTGGAACGGCAGGCCTGATCCACTCATCTAGGTCGCAGTCGCTATCAACCGTGTCATCCTGCACGGCACTGATGTTTCCATAGTCTACCACTCCCGCACTCGTGAAAGTAATCGGGCTTTGACAACCTTTAGCACTTGGTCCAAATGATGACTTCCCAGGATGGTAACCAATTCCGAACATATCTTTCTTTTCTGGCACTTCTGTTGGACTGCCCCAGCATTCTCGCATCCCTGACTCTACCACCTCAAGAGCTTGCTTATAAGAGACTATGGAAACCCCCTTCTTCGGTTCTTTAGGAGAAGCCGCCACGGCGGACGCTTGTTCAGTTTTCAGGGGCTCAAAAGCCTGACATGGGGTGTCAACGATTTCTCCATCCATACCCACATATTTGAATGAAGCTAGATGACTAACAAAAATGTCTTCTTCCCCACTGACGGTTACAATTTGGCCCTCTCAGATGAACTTTAGCTTTTTATGAAGTGTGGATGATACGGCTCCTACTGAATGTATCCAAGGTCTTCCAAGAAAACAGTTGTATGCAGGTTGTATATCCATTATGTAGAACGTGGTATTGATGATTTTTGGACCTACTTTAATTGGTAACTCCACCTCCCCGAACACCGATCTCCTCGACCCATCAAATGCTCTAACCACCAGGTCGCTGGGCTTTAGAACTACTCCATCATAATCCAACTTCATCAGTGCTTTCTTGGGCAAGACGTTCAACGACGATCTAGTATCTACCAACACGTGAGAGAGTACTGCACCTTTACATTCCAAAGAGATATGCAGTGCCCGATTATGAGCACGCCCTTCAGAGGTCAGATCCATATCTATAAAACCCAATCCGTGACTGGCATTGACACTAGATACCACCGCTTCCAACTGATTTACTGAAATATCCTGAGGCACGTACGCCTTGTTCAGAATGTTCAAGAGAGCCTTCTTGTGGGAATCAGAACACATGAGCAAGGACAAGATGGAAATCTTCGACGGAGTCTGCTGCAGATGGTCCACAATCTTGTAGTCGCTCTTTTTGATAATCCTCAGGAATTCTTCAGCTTCTTTATCGAAAGTAAGGTCTGGATCAGTTGCTGGTGCAGGATCATTGACAACCACTGGCTGCTTCCCTCTCGTCCTAGCCTGGGCTTCTGCGGTGTCCCTGGGTGGTATCACACTATTTCTTAGTGTTTCCGGCGCAAATAACCTTCCACTTCTAGTAAAGCCCCCTACTCCAACACTTTCTACTTGAGCTGGGGTTGTACTAGACGTGGCCAACTCTTGCTTCCGGCCGTTACAGTATACTTCACCACCATAATTCCAGGGAATGGCTTTATCATTCTGATACAATACTGGTCCTGCAGTGGTGATGGTTATCGGTGCTACTCTGGCCTGTGGAGGAACTTGAGATGGATCGTAGAAGATGGTTATTGTAGAGACTACGCTTTCCTTTACAACCTTGTCAAACTGCAACAATCCTTCATTAATCATGCTCTGGATCCCTGCTTTCAACTGCTCACAACCATTTGTAGCTTTAGCACATCCTGGACAATCAACTTCACACCCAGGAAAAATACCCTTTTGTGACAAGCAGGCTTTAACAACAATCAACAGAGTCTGCAAGTCTTTGACATCGTGCACCAAGTTTAAATTTTCCCCATCATCAACTGCCCCAACCGTACCTCCGTGAGGAGGCATGGGGTTCTGAATTACATTAGGAGTAGGAGCAAAGTTGATTGTTTTAGAATCCAGTAGGTCTTGAACAACATGCTTCAGTGGTTTACAGTTCTCTGTGGTATGCCTGGGAGCTCTGGAATGAAATTCGCATCTGGCGTTTGTATCATAACCCTCGGGGATTTGGCCTGGCTTCGGGGGTTGTAGAGTTCGGAGTTGAACCATCTAAAGTTGTAGGAGGTTCTTCAAACGTTGTGAATAGGACATCGGCGGAGCTTCGAAATGTCTTTCTTTGGGCTTCTGGGGGTAATATGGACGAGGAGTTCTTTGTTGATACCCTTGCTGGCGTTGTTGTTGTGGTTGTTGGACTTGTTGTTGAACAGGTTGAGCTGAGATAGTGACAGGGGCCACTTGCTGATAAAAACCTATGTATTTTCCTCCCCTCTGCGTGTACACTGCACCAGTCTCTCCTTCTCTTCTTTTCACGAAGGGTTTCTTAATACCAGAACTTGAAGCGCCTCCGTTCTGAATCTTCCCTTGCTTTACCCAACTTTCTATCCTCTCGCCAGTCAAGATGATATCTGAAAACCCACTTGAGGAACATCCATCTAGCCTTTCCATGAAATGCCCAGGGAGGGTATCCAGGAACAGGTCTACCATTTCTCTCTCCAGCAAAGGCGGTTGCACTCTAGCAGCCATTTCACGCCACCTTTGTGCGTAATCTTTGAAGCTCTCGGAGTTCTTCTGAGTCAAACTTTGAAGTTGAGTACGACTGGGCGCCATGTCGATATTATACTGATACTGCTTGAGGAATGCTTCTCCCAATTCCTTCCAGCTTCTCATGGAGATTCTCTCTAACTTCATATACCATTCCAAGGACCCTCTGGAGAGGCTATCCTGGAAGTAGTACATCCAGAGCTTTTCATCCCTAGTATGGGCAGCAATTTTCTGGTAGAATGCCTGCAAGTGAGTCTTTGAGCAGGAGCTACCGTTATACTTGTCAAAAGTAGGCGGCCTGGATTTGTGAGGAATAACCACCCCGGGGACTAGGCCCATGTCAGACACATCTATTCCCAGAGTATCTCTACACTCGAGGGCTTTGACTTTCTCAGCAAGCATAAAAAAGTCTTGAAGATTTCCTTCTCCTCCGAACCCCATGTCATTGTTGAAAGAAGGGAACTGATCATCCTGCTTGTCTTGTATCGGAATGAAAGTTGATGTGCCATGCTCTGGAATTTGAGGTCCTCCTGGGCCATTGTTGGTGTTGGGAGGAGTCACTTGCACGTCAGGAGTGGTTACAGGGATATTAGTCTGAGGAGGGTTGAGCCCCTGAACTGCATTCCTTAACTTTTGCTGCCCCTGAGCCATCCCTTGCATCATGACCATGAATTCTCCCATTCTGGTGCGAAACTCATTAAGCTCTGTTTGCATAGCGTCCATGACTGTCCTCTGGTTGTTGCGAGTTGCGTAGCAATGTGGAATATTTTGCCGAAGATGCCGAGTCTTGGCAGCTCTCGCAATTTTTGCCTAAAACACATATAAATTAAGCATCCTGTAGAAAAACCTGCAAAAACAAAGAAGAAATGCAAATGATGCGTATGCAATGCAATTTGTTCCTTTTATCCCCAAGGCTTTCCTGTTTCCGGTCCTGGTATTTGGAGAATAATAATTGGGAAGAAGACCCAAGTGATGTTCAAATACAGTGACGGTCGTGGAGAATTGGTGCTCATTAACCCGTGTTGGTGCAACAAATAACAAACAAAAGATTCAAAGCAAGTCAATCACATAAACTGAAGTTTGAAACAACAAAGTCCCTGAAGGGTGCCAATTAAAAGAACAACAAAGTATATCAATAAAAGGTATCCCACAACAAGCTTGTGGGTAATCCGAGTACAATAGCATGAAACTAAACTCTAGGAAGCTCTAAGTCTTGCAGCCTCCAGCTAAGACGCTTGACATTCTGGAACAACTGAACGATATCCGGATGGTGGGGCTCCTGAATGAGTCTCTGGATGAGGAGGTCCCTTAGATCAAAGGAAGCATGTAACTCTTCAATCTGTTGTAGGAAAGTCATCTCATTCTCTTTGTTCGGACCCGGCTCGATCGGCCTTTGACCTCTTCACATCAGCACGAAGCTTCAGCTCTTCAACTTCTTTCAGGACATCTTCAGCTATTTGTTGACTCTTTGTCATCTGACGAAGATACTCTCTCTGTTGCTCTTGTGCCTTCTGAACTAACTTCTCTTGCTCAACCAAGGCACCCGGGAGGTTCTTGATCTTCAACTCGAATTCAGCTTCTACCTCATTTTGCTTCTTCTGATTATCACTCCACTTCTCTTTCCAAAGTGTGATGGCTTCATTAGACTCATTAAGTTCTTTCCTATCCTTTCGGTGCTGACTCGCCTTATGGATCTCAGCCAATCCTCTCTTCCTGAAGTATAGCTCTCTTTCCTCGAAGTCCTTCTGCTTAAGACGAACCGTTTCTTCAGCTCGGAGAGCTCTATCTTCTAACTTATGGTTCTGAATCATCAGTTTCTAACAGGAATTGTAAGTCTCTTGATTCTCAACCCTAAGTTGCTTGACCAAAGCTTCCAACTTCTATTAATCTTCTAAAGGCACCGTTGCTGTAGGCGGAGTTGGTACAGAAAAAGGGACTAGAGCCGTTTGATCATCCTCCTTTATCCAAGCTTCGAATTCAGGGAACATCTGATTATTGCTCTTGCCTAGGCATGCCGTGTCCTTTCTTTTGATCACCTTCCAAGAACCTGCAACTTTCCTGACCAATGGAAGATTGTCTTTCACCGAGAAGTAAAAAGTTTGGAATAACTCAGATTCATCGGGAACCTCTTTGAGCGCATACCCTAACTGTCTTCTTAAGAGAATGGGATTGTAGTTGATACCTCCTGACACTCCTAACAAAGGCACATTAAGGTAATTCCCACAACTAGTAATGAAACTCTTTCCTTTCAACCTCAAAGTGAACCACCTAATATCTCTGGCCGACAAAGTACTCAGCTTCTGGGCCCAAGTAGCATTAGGATCAGTAAAACTCTCAGTAGTAGGCAAATGTTTCATGACCCACTTGTAGAATAAGGGAGCACAACATCTAACCAGACCTCCTTGTTTCTTCTCATTCTTATAGAGCACTGAATAATACAAGTCACCTAGGAGAGTGGGCATCGGATTCTTCAACACAAATAAATGAATAGCATTTATGTCCACAAATTTGTCCATATCAGCGAACAGGATGATCCCATAAATGGATAATGCTAAGATGGCGCAAACAAAATCCCACTGATTTGTCACTGCAAGTTCTTCAGCTTTTCTAACCAGATACTCTAGAGTGAAACCAAGTACTTTTACTTTGGTGGTATACAGATTTGCAGATACTTCAGATGAGCTCAAATAAAGAGCTTTGGCAATGTCAGCATGGGTTGGTCTTGTCATCTCTGAGTTGAAAGGAATTTGATCCTTGATTGACACTCCCATAATCTCAGTATACTCTTCCAGCAAAGGACCCAACTGAAAGTCATGAAATGTGAAACACCTGAGCCGTGGATTGTTATACTGCAATAAAGTGTGAATGGCGCTTCTCTGATAGCTATCCAAGTTGAATACCAAGTCCAGAATATCACCATACTTTTCCTTGAAGTATCCCAAATGACCCGGGGTAATAAGAGACACCATTTGGTTGATCAGGTCCATCTTGGTATCAAAAAATTTGTAGGGCACAGTTCTCTTTCTGACGTCTTCCATTCTGAAGCAATGATATGACCAGGAACTGGGAGTAATGCAGACCCTGAGAATAAAACAAACACAAATGATTAATGATGCTATGATGCTTATGCAAGACGAGGCATGTGATCAGTGAAGTGTTTGTGATGTGCCAATCATATAATCAGGTGTCAGTGCAAGGTCACAATATCCACATATCACAATAACAATCCCTCTGATTCGGGATCCATATCTTAGAACTAGAAATCCAAATCACAAAACTGAACCAAAGGCAAAGCGGGTATGCTGAAGGTCTTAGGGTTCCTGCAAACCTGTAAAACCCCTCCCAATCTCACGAGTGTGCTACTCGGGTCAACATCATGGACTCTCAAAGACGAATAGCAATAATACGTTCACCATTTCCAAGAAATGGCTCATGACCAAATCAGGGAATCGGTTTGGCATTATGTACTACTCAGGGAGGCCTCAGTTGAGTCCGGAAAAAACAAGCATCCCTCACAAGTCTCCAGCTTCAAGCACTGAATCGAGAAACAATAGTACATTCATCCCGAAGGGTACAATACTACTGTCATACGAACAGTTTGCTTTAACTAAATTTCTATGAGAGAACCAGGCCATCCTATGCGAGTTCCCAATGGACCCTCGGATGCGAGTGGGTTTGCCAACAAATGTGGTCTGCCACTGTCATCACTAGAGAGGGGTGTTCCCATTAAGGTCCTCGAAGATTGGTTACCAGATGCACATAACTATCAAGGTCGTATCCTGAAGTGGAGAAGAACCCCCACACAGAATAGTCCCGAGACGGTCGCAGTCTGGGTGTGGAGCACATCGCCACTTATCATGTAACCATGCGAGTAAAACGTGTCCACGCTAATCCTATAGTGCACTCAAGCCGGGTATTTGGCTTATCTCACAGTAACTCCCATCCCGCAGAAAAAAATGAAAACCAGCACAGCCAGACAGTCCAGTATAATATGATGCATGGAAAATAAATACTGAAAGCGGTAAATAAATGCTGTAAAGTAAAGTTGTAAAGTAAAAACTATAAATAAAAACAGCAAAGTGTCGCTCCTGGGATTTTCATCCTAGTACAAACGCGAAAGTGGCGCGGAAAGGTTAGAGTCGCCAGCCAGACATTTTTATCCCGAATGAATGGGAAAGGTAATGTTGCACAAACCTGAGGAAAAAGGAAAGGACAAGGTCCTGCGAACCAAAGATCTAAGTTCGGGAGTCGGTTATGACCTGGGAAGGTATTAGCACCCCAGATCGTCCGTCGTACCCGACGGGGGCCACGCTTGCTTGTTTGTTTCAAAGGGTGAGAAAATAAAGATGCTGCTGAATAAAACCGCTAACTGGAATGGGAATGAGAAAAGAACTGAAATAAGAAAATGGAAATAAAGGGGGAAATGTAAGGAAAATAAAGAATGTGCTCGAACGGGCCCTACCCCGCTGCCTACGTACCTCATCGGGATAATGAGGATCAGAGTCGACGTAGTTCGCCTAACCTAGGCGGGAACTATTTGTTTGTGTTTTTTATGGTTGAACTGCGTATGTCTATGCTCAGGTGTTGCAGGCTCGTCTGGTACGAGTGCGTTTACCGTCTTGCATGTGTGACAAGTCGTCGCGAGTTCGCGTTGTGAGTGAATGAGATGAGAAAAGAAGTTCCCGCAGGATAGTCGCTTGTTATTTATTTTTTGTCTTTTAAAAGTTTTGTATGAATTTGGCACAAGGAAGTGAATTCAAACTCTTTTCCATGGAATGTACACTTGACTCTACATTCCAAGATGGAATAATAGAACAAGCATACCCAGCAAGGAGAATTTATCCAAGACTGGTTCCCTAGGATTAGGGCTTAAGTTCATTGGCTTGTTGAATTTTATTAAGTGTTTTCGTTGCTTTTGTGAAGAAGTGCCTTTTAAGTTTTTCTTTGTGAACAACTCCTTGATGAGACTTGTGCATCATGATAGACAAGCTTACACCACTCCAAGATGGAATGAATGCATGTGCTTCATGGAATAAGGCTATACACAAGGAATCCTTTCATTTATTTGTTAAGTGTTTTTGGATTTTGTTTGAAGATGAGAAAGAATGACTCAAATTGCAAAAAGGGAAAAACTAAGGGGGACTAAGACACAACCCTAATTTTATTGATTTATTTACAAGAGAGGTCCTATGGTTAATGAGGTTTTCTAATCCTAATGAGAAAAGAGAAAAGAAGAAAAGAGAACTTAGAAATCAACTTACTTCCTAAGGAAAGTAAGTTGTTTCTAAAGAAAGGGAACACCTATAAGCAAGCACCAAGTGCTAAGGCAAAGAAAATTAAAATGCATAAGAGATAGGAATGAAGTAATGCTTACCTCAATCTTCCCCCCTACAAAACAAAAGTTAGCATGACAATGCATATTGAAAGTAAAATCAAAGCATGAAAGCGATTAAGTACCATAAACGTCCTAGAATGGAACTAGGGTTCAAAATAAGACCTAAGTCTAAAGGTGAAGGTACCTAAAGGTTACATGACTTCTAAAGTAAGTAGCTACATGATATAGGCTCCTAAGGATGCTAGGATACCTCACAAGATCAAACTATGTCAAACTATGTACAAAAAGTTCACATAAATTCACCTAAATGCAAGTTAGGGTTTATGGATGAAGTATGAATGCATATGGATTACAAGCATGAATTAATACATGAAATGAACATCAAAGTCAGTAGTGAATGCTTATGAAGATGTATGAATGAATATACAATCATGGATGCAATGGATTAGGCATATGGAGCAAGGAGAAGAATACATGAGAAGAAATGAACAAAAATCGCATAAGATCGCACATGATGAAAGTTAAGGAAGAATGGCATGTGAATATGCATGAAATGATTATGGGTCAGTAGCATACAAGGTATGAGATGCAATTAGAATGCATGAATAGGCACTAATGATTTCCACATAATTCAAGTTAAACATGAGAAGAGATTAGCAACCCGTTTAAGTTAAACTAGTTCACATAAGTATGCACTTTGAAACACTAAAACAAACCAAATGAGTATGGTTCAAAAAGTGGCCTATAACTGTAATTAAAGACATACAAATGACCTATAATCAACTCCTAAAATTTACCAAAAAGTTCCTCAACCAAATGGCATGAATGCCTTCCTATCAATTAGGTTATGCGACACATAAACACATGAATCAACCTAGGATCTAGGTGACATGGAAAAATAGCAAAAAGCCTTTAAAGTCATTATCTCACATTGTCCAAAAGTATTCCACAAAATTATGCACCAAAGTGCCAAAACAATTCCTTGACTAGCAAGGTAGCAAAGCATGATCACCAAACAAACAACTCCACAAAGTGGATCAAAAAGGGAACTAAAAATTATGAAAAAAATGCCTAATGAGCATCAAAATGTCACAAATTACAGTTATTAATCACACACAAAAAATAGGTTTCACACCTATGGGGAAAAATCGATTTCGATCCCTTATGCCAAAACACTCCCTTTTGGGACAGCTTGTGATCTAAAATTCGAATTAATTATTAAAACCACCCAAATATGGAAACAAAAAATATGAAAAATTAATTAAGAGGATGAGGATCACTCATGAATTTTTCCAGAATTTTATCCCACCTAAAACTATTTTTAATAATTGCGACGAAACGGGCAAAAAAGTGGATTTTAAGGGGAAGTGAAAGGAATCGATCCTAATGGTTCGTAACCTAATCCCTAAGTTCCGAAATCGATACAAATCATCAAAAATCACAAATATATCCAATGCCTCAGGTGGGAGGGCTCAATATGCACCTTAAGTTATATGATCCTAAGCCGCATACGACTAGAATGATGCTTAAAAGCCGAAAAAGCTTGAAATTACTTACTTGATCGAAGTGCCGATTCCTCACATAAAAGAAATCCAATAAAACTTCAAGCAATGTATTATGATCTCCATAAGCAAAATAAATGCTTATCTTCCATAAGTTCTTTGTGAAGCCTTTCCATAATCGAAATCGATACAAATCGATAAAAAAAAAACTCATGAATACTTATCAAACTTAATTCACCATAATAATTAAAATTATCAACAAAAAATATAATTAAAAATTGTTAAAAAAAAACTAATCCATATGTTAATTAACAAAAATCGTCAATACGAAAATTAATCCATATTTTTTAAGCACATTAATTAACAATTTTCTAAGGAAAAAATAATAAAGAAACATGGGAGGTGAATAAGCATGATCCTGAGGATGGCAGATAACAAAATCTGGCCCAGGCCCAGTCCTTCACTCAACATGGCGTAGGGGGGTGCAAAGAGAAATAATAGATGATGCCCATAGCACTTCAATGGCAGTTAGGCCCAATTCTGATGTTGGATCGTATGGGTGGTGTCATTAGTGAAATGAGAGTGCTGCTAGTGATCCATGGTGAGAATTGATGAGCCCAATCCAAGAATTATAACCCTAGATACTAAGTTAAGAGAAACAAGGCTCAAGCTCTGTTGAAAAACGAAAAAAACACGCATCTTCTTCTAGGTTTTCTTCTTCAACAAATCCTTTCCCCTTCTCCTTCATTAACATGCGCTCAACATTACTCAGAGGGAGAAAACCTCGCCGTAACTGCCTAAAACCACCGTTGCAGATCTGCTCCATTGCTTTTCCACCTTGCTCTCCTCCTATCCCGCGGCCTTCAACAACTCACCCCCCTCAGAACTGTGGCTGAAATCAACATCTTCCCACGACTCGGACAACATTAACAAGATTTGCACGAAGTCGCTCCATGGTTCTAGTTCGATCTCAACCATCGTTTGATCTACCCTTCGAATTAGCGCCGATTTCGAAACGATGAATCAACCGAATTGCACTCCCTTTCAAATCGTGAATTGCACACTGAGATGGGGACGATACGGTTCATCCGTGAGGACGAATCCCTTGATGTTCAGATACAAATCGCCCTCCGAAATATTCTTCTATTTCCTCTTATCTTCTTACTAATCTCAAGCCATTGCGATGTGCATGTCGATTTCTGAAACTGATATGGAATCTTGTTGTTGTAGCTGAAAAAATCGGGAAGAAGAGGTCGCATTGATGAGGTGCAATTAAGCCGCAAAATGTTGAAATTGCTTTGCTAAAGAGTTCTGTCGTGATTTTTGCAGAGAGAGTTGATTGAAGAAACTATGGCGATGGTACTGTGGATGTTGATCGAAAGTTGTTGTTGATTTGTTGAATAGGATTTGCGGTTTCTGGAAGGAAACGTGAAGGTAATTGATGAGAGGATCTTGAAGGTTCCGTGGTGATGACAATGAAGTGCGCGAGAAAATATGGACTTGTTTGCGGTTTCGGTGCCGATCGAAAAAATGTTGAGGTTGTGTGTGCGAGCTTCTGCAAGGTTCCTGGATTCTCCAATTGAATGGTTTTGAAATTGCGTATTATGATTTTTGAGCTTGTTCTTGATTCTTGCAAGATTTTCGTTGAAGGCTTGATGGAGATGATGGATTGAAGAAATTGAATTCTTGAAGACAACGAAGGATATGTTGTTAAAAATTGAAGGTGTTGTGGTGATTGTGTCGATGCCGAATTGAGGGTTTGAGGCTGATACTTTGTTGACGATCAAGGGTGAGAAGAAGCTGAATAAGCGATGAAGATGATGATGAAGGACATGGTTTCGTTTTTTTTTGGAGAGAGAGCTTCTGTGAGCGACAATGATGAAAGGAATTTCACCAATTTCACAGCCCCGGTAATTCCGCGATCTCCTTTTCCTTCTTCTTCTATACGTGCTTTTGGCTTGTTCTTGTTGTTGCGGTTGCAATGAATTGTGATCTGCGGATTCGTATTGAAGAAACTATGATTGTGGTTGTTCCTGATATCTTTTAATCTTGTGTTGAGTGTTTGCAGGGAAAGATTGAAGATTGGTGATCGATTCTGCAAACGATGAAGGTTGTTGGAGATTGAGAGGGTTGAAGATTGAGATTGTTGAAGTTTTATGAAGATTGATGCTGATGTTGAAAATACAGTGAAGGTAGAAGTTGAGATACTGATGAAGATCGATGTTGCAGGGTCCTGAAGAGAGGTTTTGAGTTATCTTTTTGTTCTCTACTTCGAGTGTTGATTGGAGAAGATATCCCCTTCTCTCGTAACTCCTTCTGTTTTCTGGTGTATTTTTTGTTAGTTTCTGTTAGGTATCGGTTATCTTTGTAACTGATTTTCCCTCTTTTGCTTGTAACTAAAAAAATTGCCTTTGGTTGAAATAATACTAATTACTTAATGTATTTTGTAACAGAAATTATTGCGTCTTTCTTTTGTAACTGATTTTTTATGAAAAAAATAAAAATGTCATTCCTACATATTTTTTTTTCCTTTTCATTTTTGCTGCCATCCCTAATGTATTGGGTTTTGCACTAGAAAGATAACATAGGCTAAATGATAATACTAATTACCAACAAATAAAAATGGTGATGGGTAGTAAACGATGACATAGGTGTAAATGGACTCGAAATTCGTTCTCATGACTTTTGCGGTAGCAACCTATCATTGAAATGAATTTGTAATGGGCTTATATGGAATAGACTTTGGTGTAGAATTTAAAAATTGATATGGATAAGAAAAGTGAATTTAGAAACAACGGACCAAAAAAAGATAAACATGATTTAATGGATAGTTGAATCAAAAAATGAATATGGAAAATGACTATGACTTGTTTGAAATGGATATCGGGCATTCTCGAATGAACTTAAACGATGCCTTCAAAATAACCCAAAGACATGAATTCTCCACCGTTAATTTGAATCACATTGTTTGAGTGCACTCATTGAATAACTCCATGAAAACCAAACCACCCCCCATATGATGATGAACATGCAATAAGGAAGAAATCTCAATGTATCCTTGAGGAGAACCCTATCACCATTAATCCCTGTTGAAGGACCTTTTTTCTGATTCACACCAATGAAATTTTGAACCTCTGAAATGGGAAGACACTCATGAGAATGTGAGTCCAACCCTTGCTCCAACTTGATTGAAGTATGGACCCACTGAACCAACCCTGGACAATAACTTAATCATCCCTGGATAAAGCCAATTCAAATTGCCAGAAATCCTTTGATCCCATGCCTTCGGAGCCCAATGCAAATGCGTGATTGCGACTGCCATGACCTAATGGAATATGCAGATGAAATGCAAAGTGGTAAGCCAGTTAAGGTAAAAAGAATGAGGGAAAATTTTGAGGTATTACACAAAGCTAAACTAAAGCACACAACAACAAACAGATAACACCCAAAGAAACAAAAACAGACAGGCGCTAGGATTGACTCTATAAGGGAAACCAGAGATTATGGGTTCGGTCCCCAGCAGAGTCGCCAGCTGTCGCTCCCGAGATTTTCATCCTAGTACAAACGCGAAAGTGGCGCGGAAAAGGTAGAGTCACCAGCCATGCATTTTTATCCCGAAGGAACGGGAAAGGTAATGTTGCACAAACCTGAGGAAGAAGGAAAGGACAAGGTCCTGCAAACCAAAGATCTGAGTTCGGGAGTCGGTTACGACCTAGGAAGGTAGTAGCACCCTAGATCGTCCGCCGTACCCGACGGGATCCACACTTGCTAGTTTTGTTTCAAAGGGTGAGAAATAACGAGTGCTGCTGAATAAAACTGCTGCTGGAATTGGAACTGAAATGAGAAAGGAGATTGGAAAAAGAAAAATGCAAAGAAAGAAGGAAATGTAGAGAAACTAAAGAAGGTGCTCGAACGGGCCCTACCCCGCTGCCTACTTACCTCATCGGGAAAATGAGGATCAGAGTCGACGTAGTTCGACTAACTAAGGCGGGAACTATTTGTTGGTGTTTTTTATGCTGGAACTGCGTATGTCTATGCTCAGGTGTTGCAGGCTCGTCTGGTACGAGTGCATTTACCATCTTGCATGCGAGACAAGTCGTCGCAAGTTCGCGTATAGAATGAATGAGATGAGAAGAGAATTCCCGCAGGAAAGTCGCTTATTGCTTGTTTTTGTCTTTTATGAGAAGTGTTTTGAATTTGTTTGTGAACATTCTCATACTAAGACCTATCCATCGCGGTGAATACTTACACCTCGCCCCGAAACAGGACGCGTATAAGCACTCTGCAACAAAGTCTCGTGTCGTACAAGAAAGTTCGATTTTTATTAAGTGTTTTATTATTTTCTTTATGAGATGAGAAAGAATGACTCAAATTGGAAAAAGGACAAAAACTAAGGGGACTAAGACACAACCATAAGTTAGTTATCATATGATGGTCTTATGGTTTATGAGGTTTTTCTAATCCTAAAGATCAAAAGGAAAAGAAAAGAGGAAAAAGGATGCAACTTACTTCCTACGGAAGATAAGTTGGTCCTAACAATGGGGAATCCTATCAATCACAAATATGAAAAGTAAAGGAAATTAAATGCAAATTAAATGCATGAAAAATAAAGGATAAGGTGAAGGAAACTTACATCAATCTTCCCCTCTACAAAACAAAGGTTAATGTACATTTTTATTAAAAAGGAATGAGGTAAACATACCCTAATTAAATCCTAAGGCAACTTGGACCTAAACTAGACTCAATCTTAAGTTTAAGGGTGCCTACATTATGCTAAGCTAAAATTCAGCAACTATTTACAGCACTCAAACACATAATCAGCTATGAAAACAATGCATAACATAAATCATTTTTTACAGCCAGCATGCAGCATGAAAAGGCAGGTGTAAAAAGTCAAATACAACATGTAAACATAACAAACAGCATACATTTTACAACACCTATATGCAAAAACAGCTATGAAATGCAAAATCCAGATTTGATTATTTTCATTTTTTAATGCACAAACTCAATAAAACATGCACTAATTTCCACATGAACATGCGTTTGAACCTAAATCAACATACACAAATGAAAGATCAATGAACATTTTTGGGAGATTATACAAGAATGCATCACATGGTTGATTATGCAACAAGTAATGCAAAAAATGTAGCACATGAATATGATATATGAACATGAGGATTATTTATTATGAACATGCAATATGATAGCTCAACAAGAATGCCAAACTCAATGCAAAATTCAGAAGTGAATTGATGTAAATGGTATGATCAAGCATGCAAACAAATGCAACCAAATGCACATACATACATGATTATGTAAACTGCTATATATTTTGATACAATGAAATGCAAAATGATTTAATGCAATGCAAAAGATGTAAAAACAGAATGCAACATGATTATTTACATACCTAATGATGCATAAACATGGAAAAAAATGCAAGAACTCAAGCTATGCACAAAGAAACACTAAAATGTATAATATGCGACATGAACGGAATCATTTCGAAATGACTCGAAGTGGGGGAATGAGCTAGTAGAAATGGACCCAAAAATTCCCTAAAATCACTACCTAAACATTTATGAACATTAGAGGCACTAGAAAGCAAGAATGAGCAATCAAATAAACTAAAAAAACAAAAGTCAACAGCGTTAACCGGTTAACCAAATGCGTTAACCGGTTAACACAGAACAGAAAGTGAAAAAAACTTTTGAAATAAGTGCTTTTGGCCACAAACTCACTTCTAATGATCCCTAACATATCTAGGAACATGCTAACACTAATTTCTACTTAATTGGGCTTATTTACACATGCTAGCACCTATAAATATCAACACCTTAAATCCAAATCCACCAAAAATCACAAATCGCAAGCAACAAATAACGAAAACGGAAATAATATCAAGCAAAGCGAAAAAGCAATTAAAGAATGTCGAAATGGCGAGATGAAGAGAATAACTTAAAGGAGAAGTGATTTAGATTACCAACCTACGAAGTGAGGAAGTGCTTCGGTGAATGTTGCAAGAATCAGTGCTTGATCAAAGAGAAAACCGAGAAAACCGAGAAACCACAAAATAAATTTGTTCTTGAGGCTTGAACCTTCGTGCACTTCCGATAAGCCGAAACCTTCAACAAAATTCAGTAGCTTCTTCTTCCACAATCCACAAAATCAATGGAGGTTGAGGCTAAGCTTCAAGATCTTCAAGTTTCAATGTGAAACTTGAAAAGCTTATTCAAAAAGCTTTAGTGAAAGGAGGGAAAAAGGATGAAAAGTGAGAGAGAAAAAGTGATTGTGAGAGAATGAAAAGTTGGAAAATTGTGTGAACCCCTTTGTCGCTCCTGCCAAATGACACCGGGTCATATGGGGTACAGACGCAAACGGTCGGCGAAAGAGAGAGAATGAAGATTAAGGTGAAAAGAGTCGCCAGCTAGGCATTTTTTATCCCGAAGGAAAGGTAATACTGCATAAACCTAGAAAGAGATGGACAAGACGGTCGCGAACTAGAGAAACTGAGAAAGGGGGTTGGTTACAACCTGGGAAGGTATTAGCACCTAGATTGTCCGTCGTACTCGACGGGATCCACGCTTGAAAGTTTGTGTTTAAAGGGGTGGTGTCAGTGTTATCTGTGTGCAAAAGCTGGAAAGGATGTACAGGTGTCAGTACAAAAGAGTGAAGTGAATTTCTCAGGGATGAGGCTTAAAGAATAATGCTGGAAGAGGGGGAAGAGACAGAGATTTTGTTCGATAACAGTTAAGTTATGCCTACGTATCCTCTCGTGCAATGAGGAAGTCAGAACACCGTAGTTCGACTCAAAGAGACTGAAAGATGAATTGACTGATGAACTGCTTGCTTGTCTATGCTCAAGTGTGTGACCTGTCTGGCTCAGGTGCTAACTGTCTTGCATTAGACGGAGGAAGCGAGTTCTCGTTTGTGAGTGAAGATGATGAGAAAAGAATCCCGGAGGAGACGATTATTGTTTGTTTTTGTGTTTTCAATCTTTTATTTCTTTTTTATGTTTGTCATAGGTTAATGAGCTTAAGCCTAAACCAAGGGTTAGTAAACTCATCACATCCTCCCTTTGATTAGGGGTAATGAGAATACCTTAAGTATGAAGTAGGCACCTCAAACTTAATTACCATGATGTAGGATTAAGATCATTAACCTACTTGTGATTATTTAGATGTTTTTGGTATTTTTTTTAGTGTTAAGTAATGAGTTTAAGCCATAATCAAGGATTTAATGGACTCATTACACCATCCTAATAGAAGGATAATAGATGAGAACATTTAAGCTGAGGAAGATACCTCAACTTAATCCATGATTAGGGATTAACCTCATGACAAAACAAAGCCTTTATTAAAGTGGATTTTAGTTAATGGTGAGGTTAAGAAATGAATTTTATGGTTTGTAAGACAACTTGAGGGTGACTTGTCCATTAACACTAGGGTTAGTCCTTCTTAACCAATTAAGGAAGACTTAGAGCCCTAATGCAAGGCCCAAGTTACAAGCTATTGTCTTAGTGATTATTAAGATGAATTGATTAAGAGATTTAAACACATTAAGGGTTTAAAACTTAGGATTAAAGTTATACACTCCATCCTAAGAGAAGGATGCAGGCATAATCTTAATCACAAAGCCTTAAAACCTTAAAGGTTTAGTCTCTGATTATGAGATGAGAAAAGAGACACAAAAGAAGACACAAAGGTAAGACTAATGGGGGACTAATCAAAACCCTAATTATTGTCATGCTTGGATGTTCCTATGGTTTGTAAGGCTTGCAAGAGATCTTCAAGAAAAGCCACCAAGGAAGAAACATATGAAAGAAGGAGAAGCAGAAGAAACAAGTTAACTTACTTCACTTAAGAAGATAAGTTACTTGAAGAAAGAAAGTGAATGGAGAACATGAATGAGCAAGCTCACTCTAAAGCAAAAGAAAAATGCAGCAATGATGCATAAGAGAGATGAGAAGAGAAATGAGAAGTGAAGGCAAATTCACTTCTCAAAGTACTTACCACCTGAAATGATTAGCATAAAAGAAAGAATTGAAATGAAAATGAAGCAAATGCAAAGATGCAAACCAAAACCAGAAGCATATTAATGATGTAAATGATGCTAAGAGATGATGCAAATTTATGTCAAGTGCAATGGATGATCATACAAGAGATGAGAATGCAAATGAAGCATGTAGGATGCATGAAAACACATAAAAGTTCATGGAATGAAATGAATGCATAACATGGAAAATGGATGAAGAAATGATCAAACGTGATTCTAATGTGTCCTAGGATGTCTTAGAAGTCATGTGAATGTATGAAATGTCATGGCAAGTTCATGAATGAATGCATATGCAAGATGTATGCAAATGAACATGAGAAATTAGGGTTTTAATGCAACATGAGATGCAAAAGTCAAAAACAGAAGCAAATCATAAGATAAAAAATTGAAAATGCAGTCAAAGAAACCCTAACCCCATATGGTATCACACCCCAAAGGAGGAGACCTAACTCTTAACCTAATGAAAGTTATGAATTTTCTAAGTTATCTAGGGTTTTAAGGTACCTAAAGGGAAAAAATGCAAATCAAATAAAAAATGCAGAAGAAATTTGTGACAAAATTATGTTAGATAGGAATTAGGGTTCAAAAATAGGAATTTTATGAACCCTAAATTCAAGAAAATTGTCAAAGATGATTCAAAACCAAAAAGAAATTTGTATGAATAGCATGACAATGTTTCTAAATGTCCTAAGATGCAATGTGAATTTTTTTTGGGATTTTTAGAAACTTAAGTGATATTTTAATTAATTAATTTTCATTAATTAATAAAAATGAACATTTAAATATTTTTAAAATGATTTTTTAATGCAAAAAATAAAACTAAATATTTTTATGTGAAGAAAATTATTTGGATGCAAAATGCAGAAGAAAATATTTTTTAGGATTTTCTAGCTATTTAAAATAAATTGTGCAAAACAAATGAGTAAATATGAAATAAAAATGAAATAAAACAAAGGTAATCTGATCCAGTGGCTCACATTTAAACTGGGTTTTTTTTTGTTTGACCTGGCGCGCTATCCAATGGCCAGAATTTAAATTCAGCTAATCCTAATTAAATAATTAAATAATCCTGAATTATAACTAATGATCTAATCTCAACCATCCATCACGCGCGGGAACTAAAGATCCAAGGGCTCTCATTTAAACCTACCACTAACCCTAATTAACACATTAATCACTTTCAGGCCACCGGAGAGGAGCTCCGGTCGTCTTCTCCGACAGCCTCCTCCCCTGAAAATCCCAAAACCTCACCCCTAGGTCATTTCTAGAGCTCTAAAGCTCCAGATCAATTCCTCTCATCTTCCTAAACACGAACCCAACCTCAAAACAAATTTATAATGGCTCAATCACAAGATTCGAAGAGAAACTTAAAAATGGCAAAACTTTCAGAACACGCATACAAGCTCATTTCTCAATCATTTTCAAAAGTAAGAAGTGCAGCGTGATCAGTGAAGCATGAAGATCATTCTAAGAACTTAAAATAACATTTCTGGAAAAACGTTTGAAGAGGTTACCTGAGCTTGAGCTTCCTCAGTTTGGATCTTTCTAGTCACCTCTCTTGTGCAAAATCACTCCAATGATCCTCCTGAAGAAGCTTTGAGGTTTGGAAGGAGTTTGTTTTGGCTGGTTTGTGTGATTGCACTTCAACTGGCCAAGAATCGTGTTTCAGGTTAAAGGTGCTTTGAGGTTTGTTTGATGGCTACTTTGTGTTCAGTGAATGATTTTGAGATGAATGGTGAAATTTGTTTAGAGTTTGAGTGAGTATTCAGAGAGTTTCGAAGGTATTTGCAAAATGGAGAGATTTTGAGAACTTGAGGATGCTGAGGTTTCTGGCTGCAATGTTGTGTGTTATGGCTTGGGTTTGATCCACATAACATGCTGTGATAGGCCAGAGAGTGGGTGGTGGCTGCAGCTGATTGGTATGGGCTTCTTGCCAAAAATTCAAAAGTTTTGTACTTGAGGTATGGGCAATGGTGCAGCTGGCTTTTTGGCTTGTCCATGCGCAGCATGGATCAAGGAGGTCCATGGAAATGGTTTTGAGGCAATTCAGCAAGTTGAAACAAAGTTATGTGTCATTTTGCAAATTCTATGAAGTTTGGCCCCTTTTGAAATTCTCGAAATGCAAGACATGGAATAGCATAATTCCTTGGAAAATTCTGATCTTTATGCAATGCACTAAGATGTTATGATACTTAGAAGTGTGTTTGAAGTCATAAAATGAATTGGCAAGTGGTTTTGCAAAAATCCCTCTTTAGTGCATTCTTGAAAATTATGTGATTTTTGCCAACTTTGACAAGCCATAACTTAAGTTCCATACTGAATTAGAACTTGTTCTTGTAATTTTTGAAAAGGGAATGATCCAATCTACAACTTTCATGACCAATAATTTTTCATTTGAAGCATTTTTGGTTGAGAAAGAGGAGGTTGAAAAACTTTCCCAAAATGGAAAGTTTACATTACAAGTCATTTCCATTTTTGGCAACTTTTGGTTTAGCTCACTTTTCTTCAATTTTGTGAACTTCCAAGCACTTCAATGATCAAATAAATATCATATAACCTCACTTTGATGAAAAATCCACTTTGGTTCCATTGATGGGGGCCTCTGATGCCCTGATTTTGCTCTAACTTACTCAAGAAGTTACCTAGTGAACAGATGACTTCCACAATGAATTTCTTCATCAAACTTGGTACACATGATCCTTATAACATATTGAGACCAATAGAAACAAGAATTACCAAAAAAAATTGGATTTATGGCCTCTGAAACCAAAACCCTAATTTCAGGTCATATGTGTAGTGAAACCATGGCTCTGCTTCCTTGCTTTGCCAGTTCTTGTGATTATTTGACTTCCTTGATCTTTGAGGGATATAAAATGATGATAGAATATACATGGACCCTCTTGGAATAATTGGAGACCTTTGGAGTGGCTCAGATGGATCCTGGATTGCTCAGATCACAAACCCTAGATGCAGATGAACTTGAACTAATGCAGTGAAACAAAAATGCAATATGATATGATATGCTTGAACTAATGCAAACATGAAAGATCACAAGCCGTGTTGTGAACTTATTGAGGGAAAATTTGGGGTGTTTACACCCTCTCAATGAAGTGATTAATGAATATATAGAGACTAGGCATAGAGCTAGGTTTGGGATGGAATTAGGTTTGGGGCCCTAAAATTAGGCTTGGGATCCAAAATTATGATTTGGTAGTTAGTTAGGGTTAGGGTTGGAAAAGGGAATATTCCTTAGAATATTCCTTGGAATATTACTTAGAATAATCTAGAAGATGGTAGAACATGGTAGAAGCATCCAAGGGAAATTGAGTGGAATTGAAATGGAAAAACAAGAGGGAAAGAATGAAAGGAAGTGTGGAAAGAAAGTGGAAGGAAAAGTGGAGGGAAATGCAAAACCAACCACTTTTCAAATGATTTCTCTTTGATTTTGTTTATGATTCTTCCATCATTTCTTAACCAAATTTGAACCATAGGATCATTGTAACCCTAATTTTATGATTTCAATCTTAAAAGTTCGGAGTCGACCCTCTTTTAGCTAGCTCGGTTGCTTTTTTCCCGATTCCTCAAATTTCAGTCGTCTGGCCAGTTGAACCCCTTCCAAAATGAATTTGTGGACGAGATTTGAACCCTAGGCACTTGACACCATATATGTTACAATGGAATCATCTTTGAACCAGAACTTCATGCAGAAGCCCAGTAGAAATGAAACCCCAATTTGGCCCTTTTCCATCAGGAAATGTGCACTGCTTGCCTCCTCTGATCAAATCAATCTTTCCATGGCTCGTGGCTGCAAGTGAAGACTTGTGGGATATTGTGAACCCCTTGAACAAGGTTAAAAAGCTTTGTGGCCCTTTGATTTCCTTTGTAATGCCTTCAGTTGCTCCACCCATTGACCACATGTATATGCCTCATCCATGCAATGCATGATGCAATGTTTTTGGTTATTTTATGAACTTATGAATGCAAAATGCTATGCAAAATGTTGAGGAAATGAGAGGGTAAATTTTGAGGTATTACACTTAGGATGTGAATGCTTTTGTTTATTGAATATTTGTGTTAATTAGGAGCAAATTTGGATCTTGAATTTGTAGTTCCCATTCTTGGAAGTGTGCTAATTATGAGCAAATTTATTGTAGAAGCTGAAACTTACTTTTTCAACAAGAAGACACGAAAAGTTTCAGCCTGTATGCCACTTCTTGCACGACTTATCCACATCTAGTCAAGGATCGTATATACCAAGCCTTTCATTTTGTATGTTGTAACACGGTGGGAGAACTGACTTTCTATAAATGTTGCGGATAGCAAGAGTCGCCACCGACTTTTATTTTATCCAAAAGGAAAGGATATAAAAGAACAGGAAATACCTATTTTAAAAGAACTGAGTTCGGGGGGTAGGTTCTATAAAGGGAAGGTGTTAGCACCCTTTATATCCATGGTTATCCATGGGCTCTTAGTTACTTAGCTCACTTTGTTTGTTTGCAAGAGTGTAATGTGTGATTAGAAAAATTCTAAGTACTTTGTAATGATCCTCGTATGGATGTATACAAAGATCTAGGCAACTGAGAGGCAACCCTAGGAAGTGCAAGATGGCGATCAAAGATTGACTTACGTGTGTGTGTGTGTGTTCGTCTTCAAATTTTTATCTTATTTAAGTTAATTATTCTAGGTTAATTTCAATTACAAATATGTTATCCACAACTTAGAATTACTAACCACACAGTAAATATATTCATAATAAAAATAAAGCAAAAATATAAACCTAAACTATTACAAAGCTTTGGGACAAGTACAATATAATTGAGAAATATAATAAAGATAATAAATATAATAAATAAGCAATAATTTAAATGTTAGTAATAATAAAAAATAAGAATAAAGGTTAGAGAAAATAAAAAATACAAGAAATAAGAAATTAACAAGACAAATTAATATTAGAAAATATTTTTTAGATTTAATTAAGAAAATAGGTTTTAATAATAATAAACAAATAATACATTATTCACATATTTTAAAAAAATGATTAATGATTAAATTATAGTTTATAAAAAAAAACTAGGTCAAATATTAAGGTTAAGAAAAATTAGGGTTAGGGTTATAAAAATTAGGGTTAGGGTTATGAAAATTAGGTTTAGCTAAATTAGGGTTTTGGTTATTAATCTAAACCGAATTAATTTATTTACAAAAATATATACAATAATAATAGTAAATATAAATTTATAAAATAAATATAAACAATTTGATTTTAAGAAAATAAATTTTGAATTTTTAAATATAAGTTTTTATATAAGAAAATATTATAAACATTTGTTTTAGAAATCATTTTTTAAGAAATTAATTAAAATAAGTAAATATAAAATAAAAACACAAAGAAATTGAAGAAAAAATACATACCTGGGGTTGGGATTCGAACCCAGGCCCTAGGCTTTCACTCTCCCAGTCCAGCAATCACTACCACCAGGCCAAGCATGTCTTGGTGTTTATGATGTGAGTGACAATCTTTTTATTATAACCTGTAAAAACTCAAATAAAATGCAAAAAAAAACAAAATGGCCTGGGGGGATTCGAACCCAGGACCATCACAATCACACACAAACACACAAACCAGCTGAGCCACATGGGGCGCGTTCAACATACAATCAGTAATAAAACATTATATATTAAAACAAGTTTTTGAATTTCAGTTTGGCGTCACTCAGACTTCATCTTCTCCAGGATACCTACGAATGTACCTGTGAAATTACATACAAGATTTCCTGCGAATTTTCCCATATTCATAACCTGCGAAAATCGTATCTCATAGCCAGGCCTATAGTTTCATCAAATTAATTTGGTTAATGTGATCCTTGGGATGTATACAGTCTAGCCATGGTCTTTTAATGGATTTATATTGCTCCATACGCAAAACCCTAAAACGAGCTATCAAACCCTAACAATGGCAATTACATCATCCGGCTTCGAAACTTCAAGGAAATATGCAGAGTCAATCTAAACACCATCAGGATTAACAATATCAAGTTAGAATTCATTTATAATACGTATATAATGAGAATCGAAAAATTGAAAATAAAAAGAGAATGTGATTCAGTTAGGTCATATGAGAGTGTCCTTGATGATGCAAATGATTTATACAGGTTCAGTGATCATGGGAGAATGTATTGCAACCTTTAGAATGATCAAAAGTCCTCTCCAACTCTAAAACTGAATCTCACTTTTTGTTCAAATTTCTTGACTTTGCTCTTGTCCTTGGAGGCTGAAAAATCGTGTCCTTATGATTGCTTTCAGTTTATGTATATGTATGAAGTAGAATTAGGTCAAAATGTTGTGGATTTATGGGGTTTTTAGAGATTACTTGATCATGAAGATTCACCTCTTTCAAATATTCAAAAAATCTTATAAAACCTTTCTAAATTGGGTCAATCTGATCTCACATGATTCCAATCAACTTTAATTGATTTTTAAGAATTTCTAGAAGAAGAATCATGTCCAAATATTGATTTTTATATTTTATTTAAATTTAATTTGACTTTTAATGGATTAAATCAAAATAATTAATAAATAAATAATAAAAAATCAGAATTTGGTTGCTTTGGGTCGTGCTAGAGGTCCTTGTATGAATTGGATCACAACATTGCAAGCCCATTTGGAGAAATTTGGTTCTAAGGTCCCATTTGCTTCATAAACCTCCCAAAAATTTCCCAACTTTGCAAAGACATATCTCCCTCAATTTTAAGGCTATGAGGGTGTTCTTGTACATTTTGGAAAGCTTAGAGAGTCCTCTAACCAACCTCATTTATCTCATGTCCATTTCCTTTACCATTTTCAAGTTATGCCCTTTGGAAGATGTTGACTTTTTGTTGACTTTTAAAATGACCTATAATGTCTTAGCTCATACCTTCCAAATGAAGCATTTTTGGGCTTGGCTTGTGAGACACAAAGTTGTAGAGAATTAAATTTCCTTCAAATGAGCTTTGGATGGGAAATTTTTGATGAAGCATGTGAAAGTTATGGTTGGTCAAAGTTCAGTTGACTTTTCCTATGAAAACCCTAATTTAGAAACTCATGATTCTTGATGATCTGAAATCTCCTTGATGAATCATGATCAACCATTGATCAAATGATGAATTTTACTTTATATACTTGATGTTGGCAAAAAATCATGAAGTTTAACTTTGGTTTAACCTCGGTTGACCTTAGTTTGACTTTTTGACTGCTTTGATTGATTTTAGCCTATCTGATCATTTGACTGAGCAAACCTTTTGGGAAAGCCTTGAAACTTGACATAGGGATTATTGAAGACATATAGGATGATATGAAGCTCACTTGAAGCCTTGGAAATCCATTTAGCCTGATGAAACTCAAAACCCTAGTTTAGGATGCATTGCTTAGGAGGATGCTTTGTCTGAGGGAACTTCCAAGCTTTCTGACTAATTGTAACCCTTGTGAACCTCTTGAGATACCTTGTGAACCTTGTGAACCTTTTGAACCTTGTGAACCTCTTGGGACACCTTAGTACATAATTTCTTTTCTAGGTGAGGGCAAATTTTGGGGTGCAACAGCTGCCCCTGTTCAATTTTCTGAAACCTGGGGGGTTAGATTGGCCTGTGTGCCATTCGTGACTTGGAAGGTTGAAGGGGATTGAACACAAAAGCCCAAAAATTTGCACTCGCCGGTGCGCAAAGTAACACTGATGATTGGTTGCATATGCTTGAGTGGGCTTAAATATTCCACTTGGAGGAACTTTAGATGGGCTTATAGATGCCATCCAAAATATCAGAAGGTGATAGTATCAAGAGGTTGCCACTGGATATCAGTACTAGGTCTTCGTATAGGCCGTCTCTGAATCATTTCTGTAACATGGTTTGAGTTGAATGTCAGCACTAGATCTTCGTATAGATCGTCTCTGTATTATCTCTGGGGGAAAAGAATTTCCTTCATTAAGTGCCAGTGCTTAGATCTTCGTATAGATCGCCTCTGAACCGTCTTAAGAACATACTTTGACTTAAGCATCAAAATCAAATCTTCCTGACAATCTGTTCTGAATTGTTTTTATTTGTTTTTGGTAATATCTTGGGCTAAGTACAAGATCTCCGTATCTATCATTTATATACCATCCCACAGATAAACTGTTGCATAGACCATTAGAAATAAATCTTCGTAGTGATTATCTCTTCTGGAAATATCCTGGATTAGGTAATAGATCTTCGTATATACCATTTATATACCATCCCAAGGATAGAAAGAATATTAGGATTAAATCTTCGTGACGATCACTCCTGAACTTCTTCTGAAAGAATCTCTTGGATTAAGTGCTAGATCTTTGTATAGATCGTTTACACCCTATCCCCAAAGATAGTTGACCATCGGAAATAAATCTTCGTAACGATTATATCCTCCGGAAATATCCTGGATTAAGCACTAGATCTTCGTATAGATCATTTATGTACCCTTCCAAGGACAACTTGAGTATTGATCATCAGAAATGAATCTTCGTAACGACTATTTCTGAATTAAGTATCAGTACTAGATCTTCGTATAGATCGTCTCTGAACTGTTTTGATTTGTTGATTTTATCTGCCTGCAACTATCCTGAAAAGAAAAGGTTAGTTTATGCAATATGTATGCATGTATGGCATGATTCTCTTAAGTGAATGTCTTATGCACTATGGATGCGTATGCTATGATATGATGTAAATGATGTATGTATGAATCATGCAGCCTGAAGCGTTTGGGTATCTTTGTAAAACAACTACTGGCTAGGGAAAATAAATCCTGATTCGTTGCTGAGGAATATGAGGACTTCGTTCCCGTCTTGTTTGATAGTATGGTACTCAGAACCTCCCGTCTTCGTTCGTCGTACTTCTTATTGAAGGAATACATTCCTGAGTATCCTGACTGAGGATTAAAGAGACGGACATAAATCTGAGGGAAGATATTACTTGAAGTATCTGAAAAGATTATTCTGTGGGGATGAACCGGCGAAGCTTCGTTGAATTCCTACCTTCATTCGTCCTTAGTAAATACTATTACTGCATTTTATGCATTTCTGGTAAACATCAATCATATTCAAAAGCATACACACATTCAAACACAACCAATGGACGTTTTCGTTTAGGTAAACAGGGTAAAAGTAAATCTGGATTCAAAAGACGAGATTTTATTTATTTTAGAAAGTAACCTATACACAGGAAAGTTTGTACCAGGAGACAGAAATCCTAGTAAGAGGAATTCATCGTATAAGTTTTACAAAAACAAAGAAAAACATCTATGTGAGAAATAATCCTATTGAGTTTCAGTTCCATTATTGCCATTATCTTCAAGTATCTCATCCTTTGCTGTTGAGATGGAAACGATTGGATTGATCTTTATCTGCTTAAACTTGATTTAGGTAGCATCAACAGTTGGAGTTACATGGGTGATTCAACGAGACATAGTCATACGCTTTAATCCCTAACTTTTTCCTGGATTGCCTTTTCAGGTTTTTAATCCACCGGGATACCCTTTTTTGCCCAAGCCGCCCTTTCAGGTTTTCGACTTGTCGGGTGTACATTGTTTATATATATATCCCTAATTTTTGCCCGAACCCTTTTGGTTCGCCGAGATGCCCTTATTTTTGCCTAGGCCAGTCAACCTAGCGGGTCTCTTTTTATGCATAGTATTTTTTAACTATGTCTGCGTTTACAGGCTGTGGGAAGTCTTCACCATCCATAGTAGTAAGCATCATGGCACCTCCTGAGAATACTCTCTTGACTACAAATGGTCCTTCATATGTAGGAGTCCACTTGCCCCTAGGATCACCCTGTGGTAATATGATACGCTTATTAAAAGCTTTAATCATCCGTTTCTGGTACATATGACCATGACAAACAGCTGCCAACCTTTTTTCATCAATTAAATTTATCTGGTCATGTCGAGTTTGAATCCACTCATCTTCATCCAAGCCTGCATCCTTCATGATTCTTAAGGAGGGGATCTGAACTTCAATGGGTAGAACTGCTTCCATACCATAGACTAAGGAGAATGGGGTTGCCCCTGTTGAAGTACGTATTGTAGTACGATAACCATGAAGAGCAAATGGTAACATCTCATGCCAATCTTTATAAGTAACAGTCATCTTCTGTAGAATCTTCTTGATGTTCTTATTAGCAGCTTCAACTGCCCCATTCATCTTTGGACGATACGGAGAAGAGTTGTGATGCTTAATCTTGAACTGCATGCAGAGATCAGTAATCATGGTGTTATTCAGATTAGAGCCATTATCTGTGATAATCCTTTCAGGGATGCCATACCTACATATGAGATTATTCTTAATGAATCGAGCTACGACATTCTTAGTAACTGATGCAAATGAGGCTGCTTCCACCCACTTTGTAAAGTAATCAATAGCAACAAGGATGAAATGATGCCCATTAGAAGCAGTAGGCTTGATCTCACCAGTCATATCAATGCCCCACGTAGCAAAAGGCTAAGGAGCAGTCAACACATTCAATGGAGCTGGAGGTATATGCACTTTATCAGCATAAATCTAATACTTCTGACATGTTTTGGAATGTTGATAGCAGTCAGCTTCCATGGTAGACCAATAGTAACCTGCTCTCAATATCTTCTTTTCCATGGTATGACCACTAGAATGAGTTCCAAAGATCCCATCATGCATGTCTTCCATAATTTATGTTGCTTCCTTCTTATCCACACAATGAAGCAAAGTCGAATCATGATTACGCTTATACAAAATTCCATTACTCAAGAAGAACTTAGCAGAAAACCTCCTCAGAAACTTCTTATCTTTGACAGATGCCCCTTCAGGGAACTCCTGAGTTTCAAGATATCTTTTCACTTCATAGAACCAAGGATTTTCCTCTCCTCCTTCAGTGTCAATCTCATTGCAGTATGCAGGCTTCTCAAATCTGTCAATAGTGATCTTAGGAGCTTCATCATCACAGCTAATCTCAAACATAGATGCCATAGTGGCTAGTGCATCTACTAACTGATTCTCTCCTCGTGGAATATATCCAAAGGTAATCTCTTCAAAGTATGGGATCAAGGACAACACATGCTCTCTGTAAGGAATGATATTTTCATGCTTGGTATCCCAATCTCCTTTAATCTGACTAACTACCAGGGCTGGATCTCTATATACGTCCAGGAACTGAATCTTCATTTCAATGGCAGCTTTGATACCCATGATACATGCCTCATACTCAACCATGTTATTGGTACAATAGAAACAAAGTCTTGCAGTAATTGGGGTATGATAACCTTCAGGGGAAATGATCACAACACCAACACCATTACCAAGCGCATTAGAAGCTCCGTCAAAAACCATAGTCCATCGGGATCCTTGTTCAGGTCCGTCATATTGTCCAGGTTCTTTGGTAATAATCATAATGTCTTCATCAGGGAACTCAAAACTCATTGATTGATAATCATCCACTGCCTGATGAGCCAAATGATCAGCTATAACACTTCTTTTAATGGCCTTCTGAGTAGTGTACTGTATATCATATTCTGTTAAAATCATTTTCCATCTTGCTATTCGTCCGAAGAGAGCAGGTTTCTCGAATATGTACTTTATTGGATCCATCTTTGAAATCAACAAAGTAGTATGAGTCAACATATACTGTCTTAGTCGGCAAGCATCCCATACCAAAGCACAACAAGTTTTCTCGAGCAGTGAGTATCTTGTTTCACAGTCGGTAAACTTTTTGCTAAGGTAGTATATTGCCTGCTCTTTTCGACCAGACTCGTCATGTTGCCCCAACACACACCCTATTGAGTTGTCTAATATTGTTAAGTACATAATCAAGGGTCTTCCATCAACTGGTGGCATAAGTGTAGACACCCCAAATTTGCCCTCTGATTTTCTTTCTTCGCCTGTCTTTCTTTTGCATCTCATTTACATTCCCATTTGGTCATTAACATCTAGAATTCATATCATTTGCATAAGCTTCTGAGGGGGATCATTTTTCATCAGGACTTAGGGTCTCACGTTTTATTTGCGAATTATCAGAAGAAATAAGGCTTTGGCTTACAGCCGTCAGTGGCATCATCTTCTCTTTTCTCCTGTCACTAATTAGGGTTTATTTCCCTAGTTTGGTAATGTTCAAGGATTTCACGTCTGAAGAATATTCACTGATTCATCTTGCCCATCATCAGTAATTAAGGTTGAATAAAGAGGTTTTCTCTTTGTCAAGTTACAAGGCCACTATGCTCTTCTCAGCATCTCAGGAGTTTGCTTCAATTCAAGTTATTGGTTTCGGTGGATTATTTGTTAGTCAAAGTGTGCCCAATGTCAAGTTGTGAGGAATTTATCAGGGTCTTAAGCAGTGGTTCATGATTTGTTTAGTCAGAAATTCAGAAGACGCTTGATTCAGATAGTCATTATTTCAATGGTGGATTGTCAGTGGTAGTTGTGCTGTTCTCAATTAGTGGTTTCTTTTTGGTGACAGTGGTGCAAATTTGGTTTCAAGGCGAAAAAACGGGATTTCATGGTTGTGCGTGCTTGTGGTAGCCAATTTACTCCATACCCATTTCCGTATCCATACATTCATAATTCATTTTTATCCATTAACCCCATTTCTATTGTTTCTAAACCACATACCTTTTCTCATTTTTTATTTCCATTAAAATCCATATCCATCATTCCATTTTATTTCTATCCAATGTTTTTTTTTCTCATATCCACTTGCCACTTGTAAATGCGTTTCGAATGGTCAATCATTTTTGTTCGTATTTCAACTCACTTTTCGATTATCTATATCTAGTTTCAATTCCACAACCATTTTTCCAATTCATTCCAAAAACATATTTCAAAGCCATTTTCCTATTTATTCCACATCCATAAGTCCATATTGTTTTACCTATTCATTCTCAAATTTGATCCGTTTTTTTTCCATCCCTTATCCGTTTTTTTATTTTATTTTATTTTATCCAATTAGTCACCGTTCATTAACCTATCCATTTCATAAATTATTACCAATTCTAACAATCCATTTTTAATTTTCATTATCCATATTTTTTATCCATATTCTTTTTAATTACTTCTTTTATTTAGTGGCCCAAACACTTGAAAATAATATTGTTGTAAGATTGTCACAAGCTTTCTTTCATGGCCCATTAAGCCTTAGTATAAAAAGAAGTTGACCTAGAAAACCCTAATCCCAAGACACAAAAAAAGGGGCAGCCACACTTAATACAAAAAAAAAAAAACATTGAAGCGGCGCTGCAAAATTTCTGCCCTCCATTGAATCTTACAGTGTTCATACAAAGGGTCAACTCATTTCCGTCTTCACCTTCGCCTTGCTACACCAAACACCACCCTTCATATTTTCACACCACAAATTCCTCAACAATCCTCTCTTCATAGTTTTCGACTTATTCTCCCTCATGAACAAAACTGCAACAACCTTTCACAAATTTTCATCACTTTTCTCAAACTGCTTCCTTCACAACATAGACCGCAGAACCTCAAAGAACACCATCACCACTCGAAAAACTCAGTCACACAAAATCACCTTCCTTTTCAACATTCAACCACAACACAACTCATTACCTCTTCTTCCCAGTATTCACCCCTGTTTCAACCATTTTACAAAAACCATCCAACACACATCCTCTTCAGCTGGCTGCAAACCCTTCATACCGCACCTCAGAAAAGCAACAATCAACACGCGGCCTTCATCATTCACCTCACAATTCCAAAACCACCGAAAACACCAAACAGTGACTCATATAACCATCATCAATCTTGCTGCAAACTTCTTCTCAAAATTAATCTTCCACTCTTCAGCCACCCTGAGCAACAACAACGGAAACGCAAAACCAGAAAAATAGAAGAAGAGAGATGAAGTGAGAAAGCGGATGAGAGAATCAGTTCGGGAACTCACCGTAATTACCGAGAGCTGAGGCGAGGCTGAGGTGCTTAGAATCTGAACACAGTCGCGAGAGAGCGAGTCTTAGGTCCGTGAGCAAACGCGATGTGTTCTTGGCTTGAAGAATCGCGGTGAGGCCAACCTTGCTATCGACGAGGAAGACTCTTTCGAGCCAGAAGAAGAGGGTCACAAACCGTGAGGGAGATTCGTCAAAAGGGTAAGAACAAGGACGATCTGGAAATCGCGTACCGCATAGACCTAAACGTACAAGGAAGGGGGCCGTGAGAAGGAGTAGGCACAAGCTGAACACCAACGGAGGGATCTAATGTCTGAAGGAGATCGCGAGCGGTGGTGGTCTTGAGTTTCTTTGCCGGCGATTCAGTCTTTCGAAGAAGAAGAAGCAGTGATGGTGGCTGGTTTCGGCAAAAGCTGTCAAGCAGAAAAGGGAAGAAGAGGAACCCGTGACTTGTTTCTTCTCTCGCCAGTTTTTTTTATTATATTATATATCTTTTTTTTCATTGTCAGTTTTTTTTTTAAATTCTTAATTTTGATAAGTTATTTCAATTTTCATATATATACTATTTTGTTATTTTCTTTTTTTTGATGCTTGGTTTTTTTGCTGACATGGGCCAAGCCCATTAGGTTCTTGCTGCATTTACACTATCCATTTCAGCAGCCCATTGTCCCTTGTCTTTGTGTCATTTTTTTTTTTTTTTGTTTATTTGTTTCTAGTTCATGTTTCTTTATTTAATTGTCAATTAGAATATTGTTAATTGTTAGTTAATATTTGTTTAGTTACTAGTTATAATTTTACTTTGTTAATTTTAATTATTAGTTTTAATATAGCTTAGATTTAATTTCTCCCAATTTATTTGGTTTAATTAAATAGATTTTTATCTTGGTTCTAGTTTGTGTGATATTTTGTAGGTCGATTGTTCAAATTCGACGATTGTGGATATTGCTTGATGACGACCCTGTGACAAATCGTTTTCATAATCCTGTTTGGACTAATGAGATGATGTAAATCGCGTTTAGCACTTGATTTTATCTAGACTTGTTCTTGGTGTTAATCCTGTTTGGCTTGAATCTGTTCTGGACTTGGCATTATTTCTTGAGTTTTTGTGCGCGAATTGAAGAGGCAACGGACCTTCTCCGTTAGGTAACGCTGAGGCCCGGTTTCGCTTACTGCATGCTGTTGCATCTGGAAGTCCTACTGGTGTAGGCTCTGTTTGTGCATTGTCCGACTTCTTCATATCGCATTCTCATTTTTTTTTACCTTATCTCATCTTCATAATTGCATTCTCATCTTCTTATCTCATTTCATATTCATCTTATTTCTACTTCATATCGCATTCTCATTATTTTTTTTATCTTATCTCATCTCCGTATTGCATTCTCTTATTCTTATCTTATTTCTTATTCATCTTATCTTATTCCTCATATTCTTTTATTCTTCTTAATTTGAGGTGTGCTTAGGCCACCGTGGAGCTTCTCCATTCATCTTTCTCTTCTTCTTTTTTTCTTCTTCAGGATAGTTAGCCTCACTAACCTAGGACCATCCGAGCATGTGAATATTAGGATTAGACTTTTCCCACTTAGTTTTTACCCTTGGGTCTCATTGAGTCTTCTCTTCTCACCTCATAATCCGGGACTAAACCCTAAAGGCTTTAAGGCTTTGTGATTAAGTTTATGCCTGCATCCTTCTATTAGGATGGAGTGTATAACTTTAATCCTAAGTGTTAAACCCTTATTGTGTTTAATTCCTTTAATCAATCCATCTAATAATCATCAAGACATCATACTTGTAACTTGGGCCTTGCATTAGGGTTCTAATTCTTCCTTAAGTGGTTAAGAAGGACTAACCCTAGTGTTAATGGACAAGTCCCCCTCAAGTTGTCTTACAAATCATAAAATTCACTTCATCATCATACCACTAATTAAAATCCATCTAATAAAGACTTGTTTTGTCATGGGTTTAATCCCTAATCATGGATTAAGCTGAGGAGTTTTTCTCAGTTTAAACATTCTCATCTATTATCCTTCTTTTAGGATGGTGTAATGAGTCTGTTAAATCCCTGATTATGGCTTAACCTCATTACTTAACACTAAACAAAAACAACAAAAACATCTAAATAATCACAAGTAGGTTAATGATCTTAATCCTACACCAAAGGTGATTAAGTGTGAGAATCTGACTTCACACTTAAGGTAATTCTCATTACCCCTAATCAGAGGGATGATGTGATGAGTTTACTAAATCCATTGGTTTAGGCTTAAGCTCATTAACTTATGACAAACTTCAAAAAAAGCAATAAAAGACTGAAAACTCAAAAACAAACAATAATCGTCTCCTCCGGGATTCTTTTCTCATCACCTTCACTCACAAATCGAGAACTTGCTTCTTCCGTCTAATGCAAGACAGTTTGCATCTGTGCCAGACAGATCATACACTTGAGCATAGACTGCAAGCAGTTCACAAGTCAATTCATCTTTCAGTCTCTTTGGGTCGAACTACGGTGTTCTGACTTCCTCATTGCACGAGAGGATACGTAGGCATAACTTAACAGTTATCGAACAAAAGTCTCTGTACATTCCCCCTCCTTTCAGCATTATTCTTCAAGCCTCATTGTCATGAGCATTTCACTCTTGTCCTTACACTAACACTGTATATATTGCACTTCACTTCCTTTACACTGACACCTGTACATCCTTTTCCAGCTCTTTTGTACACAGATTGCACTGACACTACCCCTTTAAAACACAAATCTTTTAAGCGTGGATCCCGTCGAGTACGACGGACAATCTGGGTGCTAATACCTTCCCAGGTTGTAACCAACCCCCTTTCTCAGTCTCTCTGGTTCGCAAACCGTCTTATCCGTATCTTTCTAGGTCTATGCAGCATTGCCTTTCCTCCGGGATAAAAATGCCTAGCTGGCGACTCTATTCATCTCCAGTGAGTTCACGGCTGTGTGTTCTCATTGCTCTTTTCGCCGATCGTTCGCGCTTGTACCGGGATGCTAATCTTTGGGAGCGACAATAAGGATTGGAGGTTCTAGAAGATATCTTTTGATTTCATCAAAGGTTGTCTGGCACTCGTCATTCCATTCCATTACCTGATCTTTCTTCAACAATTTGAAGATTGGCTCACAGGTAGCAGTTAGCTGGGAAATAAACCTGGCAATGTAATTCAGTCGTCCCAAGAAACCTCTAACTTCCTTTTCAGTACGAGGAGTAGGCATCTCTTATATAGCTTTAACTTTTGCAAGATCCACTTCAATACCTTTTCCACTGACAATGAAACCCAGGAGCTTACCAGACCTAACTCCAAAAGTACACTTGTTTGGATTCAATCTTCAGCTTGTATTTCTTCAACCTTTCAAACATCTTATGTAGATTATCAAGGTGTTGTTCTTCATTCTGGGACCTTACTATCATATCATCCACATATACCTCTATCTCATGATGAATCATATCGTGAAACAAATCCACCATAGCACGTTGATATGTTGCCCTAGCGTTCTTCAAACCAAATGGCATCACCTTATAACAAAAAGTGCCCCACTGTGTAACAAATGTAGTCTTCTCCATATCTTCAGGGGCCATCTTGATCTGATTGTAACCAGAAAAACCATCCATGAAAGAGAATACCTTATGCTGAGCAGTGTTGTCTACCAAAACATCAATATGTGGAAGTGGAAAGTCACCTTTATGGCTGGCCTTATTCAGATCCCTGTAATCTACACACATACGTACCTTACCATCCTTCTTAGGTACTGGTACCACATTTGCAACCCATTGAGGATAAGAAGTCACAGCTAAGAATCATGCATCAAATTGTTTCATCACCTCTGCTTTAATATTTTCTGACATTTCAGGACGCATGCGACGAACCTTTTACTTCTTTGGACGACAATCTTCTTTTACCGGTAAACGGTGAACCACAATGTCTGTATCCAGCCTTGGCATATCTTCATAAGACCAAGCAAAGATCTCCACATAATCACGTAACATCTGAATCAATCTTCTCTTAACACCATCCTCTAACTCAGCTCCTATCTTGACCTCTTTCCTGTTTTCTTCAGTTCCCAGATTCACAACTTCAATTGGCTCTTCATGTGGCTGTATAGCTTTCTCTTCTTGTTGTAACAACCTAGCAAGCTCTACAGGTACTTCACAATCTTCCTCATTTCCATCTTCAGCTTGATAGATCGGATTCTTGAAATTATGATTGGCAATATTAGAACTGTTATCAACAGGATCCAAAGTGGATGAGGATCTGTATTTTAGTGATGTGGGTGTGTGTAAGAACACATAGCTGATAAAACAAAAATAACAAATAAAAGAAAGACAAGGAGCACAATATTTACGAAAACGAAACGTCCATTGATTTTTATTGAATGAAGTATGCAAATGAAATGACATCCCGAAACAAACATACCATTGTGCCCCGGGCAAGACACAAGGCTTAAAAGTTTTATTGTTCGAAATTACAAACTTAAAATAAAAACATAGTAATAGTATTTACTCCTGACTAAAGGAGATAGGAATAACGTATTCAGTCTTCCAATTGTTGAGTCCATCACCCATGGTAGGAAAGATCCAATCATCCAGGTTGTAGCCTTTATTACAGTCACCCACAACATTGATTTGATCTCTTATGACCCCTTGATTGGTGATACGAATAGCACGAGCACGACGAACAACCTTTTGAGATTCTACAGTGAAACCCAAATCAAACTTGTCATACTTGTAAGGGATGTTGGGAAGCTGACCCCAAATAGCAGAACCACCTTTTGCAACCACAGCCTTAGCATCTTTGAGGGAGGTCATTGCAGGAGGTATGTTAGTAACCATAGGAACTTTTTCAGAAGCAGGAACAGACTGAGGAGCAGGATCCGAGCAAGGAACAACTTCAAATGTTTGACATGGAGTTTCAACCATCTCACCCTCCATTTCCACATATTTGAAAGTATTCACATGGCTCACCATGTACTCTTCTTCACCATAGACAGTGACAATTTTGTTCTTCACCGGATATTTCAACTTCTGATGCAAGGTGGAAGTCACAGCACCTGCCCCATGGATCCAGGGGCGCCCAAGTAAGCAAGAATACGTAGGATGAATATCCATCACATAGAAAGTAGAGTTGAAGACTTGAGAGACTACTTTGATTGGAAGGTCTACTTCTCCATGTACCATTCTTCTTGAACCATCAAAGGCCCTCACCACTACATCACTTGGTCTTAACACAACATCTTCAGGACTGAGCTTGTCCAGAACCTCTTTAGGGAGCACATTTAATGAAGAACCATTGTCCACCAGCACATGAGACAAGGTAGTGCCTCTACATTCAATGGAGATATGTAGAGCTCTATTATCGTTTCTCTTGGCAGGAGTCAAATCAGCATCAGAAAAACCCAGCCCATTATCACAAGTCAGATGTGCCACACAATTCTCAAATTGGTCCACAGAAATCTCATTTGGCACATGAGCAGTCTTCAAGAACTTGATTAAGGCTTTAACATGAGCCTCAGAAAACAACAACAAAGATAACATGGAGATTTTGGAGGGAGTATGCCCCAATTGGTCAACAATATCATAATCACTCTTGCGAATGATCTTCAGTACTTCTTCCATCTATTTAGAAAGATTTTCAGCAGTCGGGGCCTCAGCTTGTACAGGTTCAATCACAGGACCCTTGCCCCGGGAATTAGTACTTGGCCCCGTAGTTGGAGTAACTGCAATTTTGGAGGTAGCTTGAGGGGATAAAACTCTTCCACTTCTAGTAATCTTACTAGATCCAGCAATGTTGTCAATATCAAGACCATCATCAGTAACAGGTGCATCAACCAGAGGTTCTTGTTTGACACCATGAAAATAAACATCAGAACCATAATTCCAGGGTATAGCTTTATCGGAAGTATAAGGAACATGACCAGGAGTGGTAATGATCATTGGAACCACTCTAGCTTCAGCAACAGTCTTCACAAGGCCTTCAGCAGTAATCCTGACAGGACCCTTAGAGGTGATCCTGACAGGACCTTTAGAGGTAATCTTCACTGGCACTTTATCAACCATATCCATATCTTCAAGCTTCGTACTTCGAGTCAGATGTTCACACATACTTTCAACAGAAGGTGTCCTCTCAAATAATATAATGTAATTGTCCATGAGGCGTTGAATGCCATCCTTCAACTTCCAGCAGCTATCAGGTTTATAGGCACAATAGAAACAGTCTTCATTGCAACCTGGAAAGAAACCAGCCTGCACCAGCTTCTTCTTAATAATGGATAGAGGAGTATTCACATCTGCTACTGAGGAAACATGGGAAACCTCATCAACAGCATTAACAACCTTCTCATGATTGGGCATAGGAGCAGTGATCACATTTGGGGTCCCAGGAGGGTCAAATTCAATTTCCCCAGCTTCAATCATGTCTTGAATCTTGTTTTTCAACACCCATCAGTTGTTGGTGTCATGTCCCGGACTATTAGAATGATATGCACATCTTGCATTAGGATTGTATCGAGGAGAGGAAGTATTAGGATTCTGAGGAGGATCCCTCAAAGTAATGAGTTCCCCTTTTAACATGTGTTGCAAGGCTTGGGCCAGTGACATGTTGATCTTGGTGAATTGTCTTCTAGGCTTCTGTTGATTGTTTTGTTGTGGCTCTGGTGCTGCAGGAGTAGGATTGGAGATGTGAACTGCTCCCACAGATTGGTGACTCCTGTTACGATTATGTTGACCATACACAGCATTAGACTCCTTTCCACTAGGGGTTTCTTAGCAGTGCTTGATGAAGAGGCACCCACTTGTATCTTACCACTTCTTATACCACTTTCCACACGTTCCCCAGTCATTATCAGTTCAGTGAAACCAGATGATGAGCTTCCAATGAGGTGACTATAGAAAGGACCATTCAACGTACTCATAAACATATCCACCAGTTCCCTGACAGTCAGAGGAGGTTGAACTCTGCCAGCCAGGTCTCTCCACTTTTGGGCATACTCTTTGAAACTTTCCTTAGCACCCATAGACATGCTTTGGAGTTGCATGCGCGTAGGTGCTAAATCAACATTATATTGGTGTTTCCTATAGAAGGCCTCAGCAAGATCATTCCAATCACGAATATTAACACTCTCCAATTGATAGTATCATTCCAATTGAGATCCAGACAAGCTCTCTTGGAAGAAATGAATCCATAACTTCTTATCAGCAGTATGTGGTTGGATCCTCTGGACATAGGATCTTAGGTGCAGCTTAGGACATGAGACACCATCATATACCACAAAAATAGGAACCTTGAAACCAATAGGTATAACCTTTCCAGAAACTAAACTCAGATCTTCAAAATCAAGCCCAGAAGATTTTTGCAATTCCATGGTATTCATTCTGTCTACCAGCATATTGTACTTCTCCTTACTAGCAGGATCATGATAATAATTTGCCTCAGAATCAGAATCTCCCACAGTATCATGGAGACTACCTCCCTCTTTCTCAGAATTCTCAGACTCAGAATCCTCAATCTGTTCCTTTATCTTGATAGGACCTCTGAACCTTCTTCCCAAGTTGATAAGGCCTCCTGATTTTCTAGTATTCTTCTTCTTCTTAGCCAGCAGTGTCTTCAACTCATCTTGTCCTTTGGACAAGTTCAGAATCAACTCTTGGAATTGTGCATTCTGAGCCTGGAGATCTTTGACAGTCTGTTCAAGAGCCATTTCTGCTGAAATAAACAGCAAGAAGATAAGATACATGTTCATAAGAAACCTGTGATGCAATGACATGGTGTTGCTGTAACACGGTGGGAGAACTGACTTTAGTTAAATGTTGCGGATAGCAAGAGTCGCCACCGACTTTTATTTTATCCAAAAGGAAAGGGCATAAAAGAACAGGAAAGACCTTAAAAGATTTTTGGGTTCGGGGGGTAGGTTATGTAAAGGGAAGGTGTTAGCACCCTTTACATCCATGGTTATCCATGGGCTCTTAGTTACTTAGCTCACTTTAAATTGTTTTGAAAAGTGTAGTGTGTGAATAAAATTTCCTTTAAGTACTTTATAATGATCCATGTACGGATATATATAAATTCTTTGTTTTGAAAATTTGTTTGAAAAAAATGTGAAGTGTTTGAAATGTTTTTGAAAAGTGAGCAAGTACATAAGAGGAACCTACCCTAAGTTAAGTCTTTTCTGTTCTTGAATATCCTTTAACTGGTAAGACTATCCCTATTATTAAGGAATAGGTAGTCATTACCTTGGATGTGTAAGGGACAAGTGAAGGGACATCTGTTTATTTAGGCAACTGTGAGGTGTATAAGCAATTCGAAGGGACTTATCATCTTTTATTCGAAAGGGACAAGATCATTACGAAGGCAACATTCGAAGGGACTTGATCTTTTTATCTGTTAAGGGACTAGATGATATAAGATGAGGGACTTTGCTTTATACACCCTACTTGACCTTTTTTTTAGGCAACTTGAGAGGTAACCCTTAAGAAGTGAGATGGCGATCCAGGATCGACTTACGTGTGTGAGTGTACCAATTCAAATATTTATCTTGAAATTAGTGATTCATATTCAATTTTACATACAAACATGTCTTGCACTCCCTATTTTACTAACCATAGCATTTAAAATTAAATATTAAAAATTACTACAACTATTACATATTAGATGCAATTACATAATAATAATAATTAAAAATAAATAAGCAAATAAATAATAATAAAGAATTGGGTTAGTAACAATAATAATAATAAAACTCATATAATATATATATAAATAAATGGGGTTAGTAATAATAAAATAAATAACAATAAAATAAATAAATTAGCATAATAATGAATAATAAATTAAAAGTTCAATTTTTACTAAATAATTATCTTTAGATTTTTTAAGAAGAAAAATAAACAATTCATGCTATATACTAATTATTAAAAAAATTTAAATTTATATACATGTTATGAAAAATAATGGTTAATTATGATTAAATAAATATATTATAAAAAATAAATTATATTTACAAAATTAAATTAGGAGTTTTTAATTATTTTAAGCATAACCTAAAACTATTTACATGCAAAAACTACATTAAATAATGATTATAAACAAAATTATAAAAATATGTACATAATTAAAGTTTATAAATAAATAAATTAAAAGTTATAATATAATTAAATTTTATGTAAAAGAAAATTAAGGTTTGATTGTTTTAGAAAACTACATTAGGATTTACTTATTAATTAAAATATAAACAAGAATTATGAGATTAAAATAAACAAATAAATTAATATTTACAATTAAGGTTCATAGAAATAATTAGGTTTTATAAAAATATTTTAGGGTTTTTTAGAAAATATTAGGATTAATTATCTAATTATAAATTAATTATACAAAATTATATAATATTAATAATATAAGATAAATATTAAATAATTTTTTACTAATAAAGTTTTAATTTTAGAATAGATGAATTTTTGAATTAAAGAAAAGAAAATAATAATATAAACATTTTATTTTTATTATTTTAAATTTATTTAACTATAATAAACAAATTAAATAGAAAAAACAAGAAAAAAGTGAAAAAAGAACTTACCTGGACTGGGATTCGAACCCAGCCCCTGAGCTTTCACAACCTCAAGACCAACACACCAGCCACTGGGCTACGCACGCGCAGGTGAGAAGGAGAGAACTCCATATGGTTTTGTTTCTAATCCTGTGAAAATCATAATAAAACAAAACAAAAGCACAAAAAGGGCCTGGGGGGGGATTCGAACCCAGGACCCTCACACAACAAGCAAACACTCTTACCATCCAGCCAGAAGGGCGCAACTGATATACAATCCACAACAATGAATAATATATTAAGTTCTAAAAATATAACAAAAATAATGCTGCCTCCAGGAATCGAACTCAAGCCTTGAAGCAATACGCGCGCGTCCCTCACCACTGGGCCAAGCAAGCTTCTGTGAAATAAATCAGAAACAATTTCATAAAATATTAAGCATAAAATTCAAATTTTAGAATGCGCGCCAGGGGTCTTCTTCTTCCTATTTCCTGCAAAAATTCCTGCAAAATCAAATACGAAATTTCCTGCGAATTTTTTAACACCCGAAACCTATGTTTTTTGAAACATTATGCAAACCATCATGACAACCAAAATTAGTAACCCAAATCAATTTTATAAGGTCCACACATCACAGCCATGGTCTTAGATTTGGTTTTAAGGTCCTAAATGTCTGGTTCCCGTTTTGAAACTCCAAACCCTAACAATGGCAATCTTCAACACAGTCTACAATAATTCAATTAATCTATGCAAAAAGCTTCTAAACATAACAACAAACACAAATATATGATTAGTTTTCAATATCAAAGCATGAATCAATCAAATCGAAAATTTTTATAATATGAAAGGGATGCATTCGGTTTGTGCGAATTAGGGCATGAAGAGGCAATGTTATGATCCAGAATTGATCTATGAACTCCAAGGAAGAAATTGCAACCTTTGGTTTGTCTTGAAAGGGCTTGAATGATGGAATCCGAATTCAAGTTTTTTTGGTGATTTTTTGAAAGTGAAAACTTACTCATGAGGCAGAAGATTCGTCCCTTGGCATTGTGTTAGGTTTGTATACTTATAGTTGAATGAAGCTAGGTCAAAAAATTGGATCATTGTTTGGACTTTTTGATTTTTGAAGATTGAAAAAGATAATGTCTTAAAATTCAAATATTTTTTGATAGAACATTGCTATTTTAAGACAATCACCATAATTTTCATATCAATCTAATTCAATCAAGGTTTATGACTTTCTAGAATCAAAATATATTTTAAATCTTCATATTTTATATTTTATTTGAATTTAAAATGATTTTTAATATAAAAAATCATAATAAATAAAATAAATAAAATAAAATTATGAAAATATTAAATAAATTTCGTGCATGATGTCATGGAACACCTTGGGTCACAAAAAGTTCAGCCCATTTGGAAGAATTTGGTTCTAAGACCCTATTTTCTTCATAAACCACCCAAAAATTTCCCAACTTTGCAAGGGCACAAATCCTTCAATTATAATGATATGAGGGTGTTCTTGGACATTTTGGAAAGCTTAAAGAGTCCTATAACCAACCCCATTGTTTTCATGTCCATATCATTTACCATTCTCAAGTTATGCCCTTTTGAAGTTGTTGACTTTTTGTTGACTTCCAAAAGGACCTATAATGTCTTAGCTCATACCTTCCAAATGAAGAATTTTTGGGCTTGGCTTGTGAGACACAAAGTTGTAGAGAATTCAATTTCCTTCAAAATGAGCTTTGGATGGGAAAAATTTGATGAAGCATGTGAAAGTTATGGCTGGTCAAAGTTCAGTTGACTTTTCCTAAGGAAACCCTAATTTAGAAACCTCTGATTCTTGATGATCTGAAATATCCTTGATGAATCATGATCAACCCTTGATCAAATGATGAATTTTACTTCATATACTTTATGTTGGCAAAAAATCATGAAGTTTGACTTTGGTTTGACCACAGTTGACCTCAGTTTGACTTTTTAACTACTCTGACTGATTTTAACCTATCTGATCATCTGACTGAGCAAACCTTTGGGAAAAGTCTTGAAACTTGTCATGGGGATTCTTAAACACATATAAGATGTTATGAAGCTAACTTGAAGCCTTGGAAGTTCATTTAACCTGATTAAAGTCCAAACCCTAGTTTTGGATGTCCTGCTTAGGAGGATGCATTGTCTGAGGGAATTGTCAAATCTTCTGACTAATTGTGAACTTTGTGAACCTTGTGAACCTCATAAGATGTCTTATGAACCTTGTGAACCTCATGATAAGTCTTGTGAACCTTGTGAACATCATAAGATTTCTTGTGAACCTTGTGAACCTCTCAGCACACAAAGTCTTGTATTGTAAGGGCAAATTTTGGGGTGCAACAGCTGCCCCTGTTCAATTTTCTGAAACCTGAGGGGTTAGATTGATATATGTGCCAGTCGTGACCTGGAAGGTTGAAGTGGATTGAACACAAAAACCCAAAAAATTGCACTCACTAGTGCGTATAGTGATATTGATGACTAACTGTATATGCTTAGAGTGGGCTTAAAGATGCCACTTGGAGAAAAGTTCTTCAAATATAAATCTTGGAGGATAAAGCAGTCCAAAATATGAAGATATAGATTTTTTGGGAGGATGGACAATGGCCCAAAGAAATGATAGCTTTCAGGAGGATAAATAACGTCCTGAAGTATAAGTATAACTTTTGGGAAGATAAACAACGGCCCAAAGAAATGATAGCTTTCAGGAGGATAAACAACGTCCTGAGGTAATGATAGCTTTCAGGAGGATAAGCAACGTCCTGAGGTATAAGTATAACTTTTGGGAAGATAAACAACTGCCCAAAGAAATGATAGCTTTCAGGAGGATAAATAACGTCCTGAGGAAATGATAGCTTTCAGGAGGATAAGCAACGTCCTGAGGTATAATGATAACTTTTGGGAAGATAAACAACGGCCCAAAGTCATGATATGGATTTTGAGAAGATAAACGACGTCTCAAGATAGCCTTCGGGAAGATAAACGACTTCCCATGATAATGAGGTAACCTTTGGGAAGATAAACAACGGCCCAAGGTCATGATAGCTTTCAGGAGGATAAACAACGTCCTGAGGAAATGATTCGGCTTTTGAGAAGATAAACGACGTCTCAAGATAGCCTTCGGGAAGATAAACGACGTCCCATGATAATGAGGTAACCTTTGGGAAGATAAACAACAGCCCAAAGTCACAAGTTGTTGATGAAGTTTGTCTGCTGGAGAATTAATCTGAAAAACAAGATTATAACATTCTGTATGATAATATTAGTTTATGCATTATGTATGCATGTATAATATGATGCACTTAAGTAATGTATTATGCATTTATGGGTATGTATGTTATGATATGATGTAAATGATGTATGCATGAATCATGCAGCCTGAAGCGTCTGGGTATCTTCGTATAACAACTGCTGGCCAGGGAAAATAAATCCCGATTCCTTGCTGAAGAATAGGATGAACTTGTTCCCATATAGTATTCATAACCTCCCGTCTTTGTTTGATAGTAAGGTATACATAACCTCCCGTCTTCGTTTGATAGTAGGGTATACATAACCTCCCGTCTTCGTTTGTCGTACTCCTATTGAAAGAATAAATTCCCGACTATCTCGACTGAGGATAAAAGAGATGGACATAAATTCCAGGGGAGATGTGACTCGAAGTATTTATGAAGATGGATTTGCCCTACTGGGGGACTTGTAGCTGTCTTGTGGGGATGAACCGGCAAAGCTTCGTTGAATTCCTTCCCTCGTTCGTCCTTAGTAAATACTATTACTGCATTTTCATGCATTTTTCGTAAACATCAATCATATTAAGCATTTATGCATTTCTGGTAAATATCAATCATATTCAAAAGCATACATACATTCAAACACAACCAATGGACGTTTCGCTTATGTAAATAGGGTAAAAGTAAATCTGGATTCAAGGATGAAATTTTATTTATATCACAAAGTGACCTATACATAGGCAAGTTTGTACAAGGAGACAGAAATCCTAGTAAGAGGAATTTGTCGTAAATTTTTTTACAAAATAAAGAAAATCAGCTATGTGGGAAATAATCCTATTGAGTTTCAACTCTACTATTGCCATTATCTTCAAGTATCTCATCTTCTGCTGTTGAGACGAAAACAATCGGATTGAGCTTTATCTGTTTGAACTTGAGTAAGTAGCACAACTGGTTGTAGTTACATGGGTGATCCAAACGAGACATAGTCATACGCTTTAATCCCTAACTTTTTCCTGGATTGCCCTTTCAGGCTTTCAATCCACCGGGATACCCTTTTTTGCCCAAGCCGCCTTTTCAGGTTTTCGACTTGCCGGGTGTACATTTTTTATATATATCCCTAATTTTTGCCCGAACCCTTTTGGTTCGCCGGGATGCCCTTATTTTTGCCTAGGCCAGTCAACCTAGCGGGTCTCTTTTTATGCGTAGTATTTTTTAACTATGTCTGCGTTTACAGGCTGTGGGAAGTCTTCACCATCCATAGTAGTGAGTATCATGGCACCTCCTGAGAATACTGTCTTGACTACAAATGGTCCTTCATATGTAGGAGTCCACTTGCCCCTGGGATCACCCTGTGGTAATATGATACGCTTGATTACCAAGTCACCAGCCTGATATACCTTTGGCTTAACCTTCTTGTTAAAAGCTTTGATCATTCGTTTCTGGTACATCTGGCCATGAAAAACTGCTGCTAACCTTTTCTCGTCAATCAAATTTATCTGGTCAAGTCGAGTCTGAATCCACTCATCTTCATCCAAGCCTGCATCCTTCATGATTCTTAAGGAGGGGATCTGAACTTCAATGGGCAGAACTGCTTCCATACGATAGACCAAGGAGAATGGAGTTGCCCCTGTTGAAGTACGTATTGTAGTACGATAACCATGAAGAGCAAATGGTAACATCTCATGCCAATCCTTGTAAGTGACATTCATATTATGTATAATCTTCTTGATATTCTTGTTAGCAGCTTCAACTGCCCCATTCGTCTTTGGACGATACGGAGAAGAGTTGTGATGCTTAATCTTGAACTGCGTGCAGAGATCAGTAATCATAGTGTTGTTCAGATTAGAGCCATTGTCAGTAATAATCCTTTCAGGGATGCCATACCTACATATGAGATTATTCTTAATGAATCGAGCCACAACATTCTTGGTAACAGATGCAAATGAAGCTGCCTCTACCCACTTTGTAAAGTAATCAATAGCAACCAGGATGAAACGATGCCCATTAGAAGCAGTAGGTTTGATCTCACCAATCATATCAATGCCCCACATGGCAAAAGGCCAAGGAGCAGTCAACACCTTCAATGGTGATGGAGGTATATGTACTTTATCAGCATATATTTGACACTTATGACATGTTCTGGAGTGTTGATAGCAATCAGCTTCCATGGTAGACCAATAGTAACCTGCTCTCAAAATCTTCTTTGCCATGGTATGACCACTAGAATGAGTGCCAAAGAGCCCATCATGCATGTCTTCCATAATCTCAGTTGCTTCCTTCTTATCCACACAACGAAGCAAAGTTGAATCATGATTGCGCTTGTACAAAATTCCATTACTTAAGAAGAACATAGGAGAAAACCTTCTCAGAAACTTCCTATCTTTGACAGATGCCCCTTCAGGGAATTCCTGAGTTTCATGATATCTTTTCACTTCATAGAACCAAGGCTTCTCTTCTGCTTCTTCAATGTCAATCTCATTGCAGTATGCAGGCTTTTCAAATTTATCAATAGTAATCTTGGGAGCCTCATCATCCCAGCTGATCTCAAACATGGATGCCATGGTGGCTAAAGCATCAGCCAACTGATTCTCTCTCGTGGAATATGTCCAAAGGTAATTTATTTGAAATGTGGGATCAGAGACAACACATGCTCTCTGTAAGGAATGAGATTATCATGCTTGGTATCCCAATCTCCTTTGATCTGACTTACTACCAGGGCTGAATCTCCATACATATCAAGGAACTGAATCTTCATATCAATAGCAGCTTTAATACCCAGGATACATGCCTCATACTCAGCCATGTTATTGGTACAATAGAAACACAATCTTGCAGTAATCGGGGTATGACAACCTTCAGGGGAACTGATCACAACACCAACACCATTACCAAGTGCATTAGAAGCTCCATCAAAAACCATAGTCCATCGGGATCCTTGTTCAGGTTCGTCATATTGTCCAGGTTCTTTGGTAATAATCATAATGTCTTCATCAGGGAACTCAAAACTCATTGACTAATAATCATCCACTGCCCGATGAGCCAAATGATCAGCCACAACACTTCCTTTAATGGCCTTCTGAGTAGTATACTGTATGTCATATTCTGTTAAGATCATTTGCCATCTTGCAATTCTTCCAGAGAGAGCAGGTTTCTCAAATATGTATTTGATTGGATCCATCTTCGAAATCAACAAGGTAGTATGGGTCAACATATACCGTCTTAGTCGGCGAGCAGCCCATGCCAAAGCGCAGCAAGTTTTCTCGAGCAGTGAGTATCTTGTTTCACAGTCGGTAAACTTTTTGCTAAGGTAGTATATTGCCTGCTCTTTTCGACCAGACTCGTCATGTTGCCCCAATACACACCCCATTGAGTTGTCTAACACTGTTAAGTACATGATCAAGGGTCTTCCATCAACTGGTGGCATCAAAATTGGAGGTTCTAGCAGATATTTCTTGATTTCATCAAAGGCAGTTTGGCATTCATCATTCCATTCCATCACCTGATCATTCTTCAATAATTTGAAGATTGGCTCACAGGTAGCTGTTAATTGGGAAATAAATCTTGCAATGTAATTCAATCGTCCCAAGAAACTTCTGACTTCCTTCTCAGTACGGGGAGCTGGCATCTCTCGTATAGCTTTCACTTTTGCAGGATCTACTTCAATACCTTTTCCACTGACGATGAAACCCAGGAGTTTACCAGATCTAACTCCAAAGGTACACTTGTTTGGGTTCAATCTCAACTTGTATTTCTTCAATCTCTCAAACAACTTATGCAGATGATCAAGATGTTGCTCTTCATTTTGGGACCTGGCTATCATATCATCCACATACACCTCTATCTCATGATGAATCATATCATGAAACAAAGCCACCATAGCACGCTGATATGTTGCCCCTGCATTCTTCAAACCAAATGGCATCACTTTATAGCAAAAGGTGCCCCACTGTGTAACAAATGTTGTCTTCTCCATATCTTCAGGTGCCATCTTGATTTGATTGTAACCAGAGAAACCATCCATGAAAGAGAATACCTTATGCTGAGCAGTGTTGTCTACCAGAACATCAATATGAGGAAGTGGAAAGTCATCTTTAGGGCTGGCCTTATTCAAATCCCTGTAGACTACACACATACGTACCTTACCATCTTTCTTAGGTACCGGCACCACATTTGCAACCCACTGAGGATAAGAAGTCACAGCTAAGAACCCTGCATCAAACTGTTTCATTACCTCTGCTTTGATCTTCTCTGAAATTTCAGGACGCATGCGACGAACCTTCTGCTTCTTTGGACGACAATCTTCTTTTACTGGTAAACGGTGAACCACAATGTCTGTATCCAACCCTGGCATATCTTCATAGGACCAAGCAAAGATCTCCACATAGTCATGTAACATTTGAATCAATCTGCTCTTGACATTATCCTCTAATTCAGCCCCTATCTTGACCTCTTTCCTGTTTTCTTCAGTTCCCAGATTCACAACTTCGACTGGCTCTTCATGTGGCTGTATAGCTTTCTCTTCTTGTTGTAACAACCTAGCAAGCTCTACAGGTACTTCACAATCGTCCTCATTTCCATCTTCAGCTTGATAGATCGGATTCTCGAAATTATAATTGGCAATAGTAGAACTGTTATCAACAGGATCCAGAGTGGATGAGGATCTGCATTTTAGTGATGTGGGTGTGTGTAAGAACACATAGCTGATAAAATAAAAATAAAGGAAAAGAAAGACAAGGAACACAATATCTACGAAAACGAAACGTCCACTGATTTTTATTGAATGAAATATGCAAATGAAATGACATCCCATAACAAGCACACCATTGGGCCCCGGGTAAGGCACAAGGCTTAAGAGTTTAATTGTTCAAGAAATTACAAACTTAAAAGTAACAACACAGTAATAATATTTACTCCTGACTAAAGGAGATAGGAATAACATCTTCAGCTTTCATATTATTGAGCCCAGCACCCACAGTAGGAAAAATCCAGGCATCCAAGTTGTAATCTTCATCATAGTCACCCACAGCATTGATCTGATTCTTCATAATCCCCTGATTGGTGATACGAACAGCACGAGCACGACGAACGGCCTTCTGGGACTCTGCAGTGAAACCCAAACCAAATTTGTCAGATTTGTAAGGGATGTCAGGAAGCTGACCCCAAATAGTACAACCACCTTCATCCACCACAGCTCTAGCATCTTTGAGGGAGGCCATTGTAGGAGGTACTCTGGTGACCACAGGAACTTTCTTGACGATAGGAGGAGCTTCATAATCATTAACAATCCAAGGAACCACTTCAAATGTCTGACACGGAGTTTCAACATATTCACCTTCCACTTCAAGATATTTAAAGGTGTTCACATGGCTAATCATATACCCTTCCTCTCCGTAAACAGTAACAACCTTCCCCTCTACTGGATACCTCAGCTTTTGATGTAAGGTAGAGGTTACAGCACCTGCCCCATGGATCTAGGGACGCCCAAGCAAACAAGAATACGACGGACGAATATCCATTACATAAAATGTAGCATTGAAAACCTGAGAACCTACTTTGATTGGGAGATCAATTTCTCCATAAACCACTCTTCTTGAGCCATCAAAAGCTTTCACCACTATATTACTGGGTTTTAGCACAGCATCCTCAGGACTAAGCTTATTCAGGACTTCTTTGGGCAACACATTTAGTGAGGAACCATTGTCTATTAGCACATGTGACAGGGTAATGCCCCTGCATTCAATAGAGATATGTAGAGCCTTATTATGATCCCTTTTGGCTGGAGTCAAATCAGCATCGGAGAAACCTAACCCATTATCATAAGTCAAGTGTGCGACACAATTTTCAAACTGGTCAACAGAAATTTCATTTGGTACATGAGCAGTCTTCAGAAATTTAATCAGGGCCTTGGCATGAGCCTCAGAGCACAACAATAAAGACAGCATAGAAATCTTGGAGGGAGTATGCCCCAATTGATCAACAATGTCATAATCACTCTTGCGAATGATTTTCAATACTTCTTCCATCTGCTTAGAAAGATCATCAGCAGCTGGCACATCAGTTGGTATAGGTTCAATAACAGGACCTTTGCCCCGAGCATCAGTAGTGGAGGTAGTAGCTGGAGTAACTGCATTCTTGGAGGTAACTGGAGGAGAGAAAACTCTTCCACTTCGTGTGATCTTACTAGATCCAGCAATATTATCAACATCAATGTTTTCATCAGCAACAGGCGTATCAACTAAGGGTTCCTGCTTAACACCATGGATATAAACATCGGACCTATAATGCCAAGGCACAACTTTATCAGAAGTATACGGAATAGGACCAAGAGTGGTAATGATCATAGGAGCCACTCTAGCTTCGGCAACAATCTTCACAGGGCCTTCAACAGTAATCTTAATTGGACCCTTATGAGTGATTTTGACAGGTCCCTTGGAAGTAATCCTTACCGGCACTTTATCAACCATATCCACCTCTTCAACCTTCGCACTTTTAGTTATATGATCCACCATACTCTCCACAGAAGTTGGTGTCCTCTCAAACACTATGGTGTAATTATTCATGAGGCGTTGAATTCCGTCCTTCAACCTCCAGCAACTATCCGGCTTATAAGCACAATAGACACAATCTTCACGACAACCTGGAAAGAACCCATCTTGTACTAACTTCTTCTTAATAACAGACAATGGTGTAGTCAACTCTGCAACTGAAGAAATATGTGAATCTTCATCAATGGCATTGACAGTCTTCTCATGATTTGGCATGGGAGCAGTAATCACATTTGGAGTACCCGGAGGGTCAAACTCAATTTCTCCAGCATCAATCATATCCTGAATCTTATTCTTCAATACCCAGCAACTATTGGTATCATGTCCCTGACAATTCGAATGATATGCACATCGTGCATTAGGATTGTACCTGGGAGAGGTAACATTAGGATTCTGAGGAGGATCTTTCAAAGTGATAAGTTCAGCCTTCAACAAGTGTTGCAAGGCTTGGGCCATTGACATGTTGATCTTAGTGAACTGCCTTCTAGCCCTCTGTTGATTTCTCTGTGGCTGCTCTGGTGTTGTAGGAGTTGGATTGGAGATATGAACTGCACTCACAGACTGATGCCTTCTATTACGATCAGGTTGACCATAAACAGCATTTGCCTCTTTCTTCCCACTGGGAGGCTTCTTTGCAGCACCTGATGAAGAAGCACCCACTTGAATCTTGCCACTCCTTATACCACTTTCTACGCGCTCTCTTGTCATTATCAACTCAGTGAAGCCAGATGATGAGCTTCTAATGAGATGACTGTAAAAAGGACCATTCAATGTACACATGAACATATCAACTAACTCCCTGTCAGTTAGAGGGGGTTGCACTCTTCCAGCTAAATCTCTCCACTTATGGGCATACTCCTTGAAATTTTCTTTAGCACCCATGGACATGCTTTGCAGCTGCATGCGAGTAGGGGCTAAATCAGCATTGTATTGATATTGCTTATAGAAGGCTTCAGCAAGATCATTCCAATCACGGATGTTGACACTCTCCAACTGATAGTACCATTCCAATTGAGCTCCAGATAAGCTCTCTTGGAAGAAATGGATCCACAACTTCTTATCAGCAGTATGGGGTTGGATTCTCCGAACGTAAGACCTCAGATGCAGCTTGGGACAAGAGACACCATCATAAACAACAAAAGTAGGAACCTTGAAACCAATGGGTATAACTACCCCAAATATCAAACTCAGGTCTTCAAAATCTAGCCCAGATGACTTTTGCAATTCCATAGCATCCATTCTATCCACCAGCATCTTGAACTTATCTTCATTAGGCTCATGATAGTAGTTAGCTTCAGAATCAGAGTCCCCTATAGTGTTGTGGAGACTGCCTCCCTCTTTATCAGACTCTTCAGACTCATAATCTTCAACCTGTTCTTTGGTCTTGACAGGACCTCTGAACCTTCTTCCCATGTTGATCAGGCCACCTGACCTTCTAGTCTTCTTAGTCTTCTTGGCCAGCAGTGTCTTCAATTCGTTCTGCCCCTTGGACAAGTTCAGGATCAGCTCTTGGAACTGTGCATTTTATGCCTGGAGATCTTTGACTGTTTGTTCAAGAGCCATTGCTGAAATAAACAGCGAGAAGATGAGAAACCTGTGCACAATAAACCTGTGATGTAGTGATATGATATGTAAATGCGTATGCAATGTTTTCAAGGACCGTAGGATTTAAATTTGTTTAAACAAACAAGAAGATAAACTTTTATTAGTAATAAATTTGTTTGCCCTTTGGGCTTACAAAATGAAATGAAATAAATACAAAAGATGGGGTTTTAAGTCTCCCATGGACGTTTCCTCTTTGTGTTGAGGTATGAGTTGAGATTCCACTCCTCGTGAAGTTGCTTTGTTAGTTCCAGGATTCTTTCTTGGCTTGCTTTGTAATGAGCCTCGAAAGTATCCCTTTGCTCCTTCAACTGGATCCAGGACCTCTGTAAGTCTTCCATGTCAGTTGGCATGTCCGGGTGAAGGATGGTATAAGAAGTATCTCCTTCAGCAATAGTGTAACACCCCAAATTTGCCCTCTCCTTTTTTTTAGCATCATATCGCATTATGTTCATCATATTCATATCATTTTCATATTTTTTACGTAGCATCATTAGCATAGAAAAATGAAGCATAATATTCATTGTGGAAGCATAGCATAAACTGGCAGTGATTTCAGTGCGGCAATCTGAGTCAAACGGACGCTTGACCTAATCTGGTTCAAATTGTCAGGAAATTAGGTCAGCTGTTGAGTCTTCATGTTTCAGGGGTTATTTCTCAAACAGTGCGAATTCGGCGTTGAATTGTGTTGTGTGCGAAAGTACTTGATTTTTCAAGCAGTGGTTCATGTGATGGTTGTGGATTCGGATATTCAGGCTTACCATGATTATAAGTTCAACTATGTGCGTCTGTGGATTTATTCTCCTGAGAAACAATTCAAATTAATTCTGGTCAGATGCTCAGAGAATGATTTATTCATATGATCATTGTTTCACTTGTGAATTGTTCAATGGTAATGTTTTCTCTCTGATTAGATAGTTTATGTGGAAAGGATGAAAGATGGTTGAGTTGAATGAAGTGATTGATCGAGATTTCGTGACTATGTGCGTGATTGGTGGCAATTGGTCAGTTTCACAAAATATCTAGTTCCATATCCATTTCTACTCATGTTTATCATTCGAGCCATAAACCATTTCTCATTTTTAATTATTCTAACCATCATTTTTAGTACCAAATTATCCATTTATATTCTATTTAATCCATTTCTATTATCATTTGATTTCCAATTTCCAAGTGTCCACCAAATATCCATTAGTTTTTTAGTCATTTACCAAAGACTTTGTCTATTTCATTTTTGTTAGGTCCATTTTCATAATAATAAGTTCATAAAGGTTTTATTAATCCCATATAGATTTTATAAAAAAAAAATATAGAAGAAAAAGGCCACAATCAAGCCCATGTCCTATTTTTGTTTTTTTGTATACAAAATAAGTTGAATAAAAAAATATGTGGAGGAACAAGTCAGCCCACACGCTGCTGACTTTGGCAACTCCAAATTCCAGCCATTTCTTCATTTGAGAGCCAGAGATGCACATGTTTTACCTCTAGGGAAAAAGGACGAGAGTGACTTGCTAAAAACCAAAACGCAATGAGCTTGTGAACAAAACGCAAGGATTGAAAAATAACCAAAATGAGATCACGCAAAACTCATGAAGAGAAAAAAAATTCAGAGTCAATAAGAAATAACAACCAAAAGGAAATAACAGAATTGTTCTAGAAGAAAAAATAGAGGGATAACAAAATCTCAGAGAAAAAGATATAGATTTCCATAACCGTTTTCACCCTCTTCACAATAACAGAACAGAAAAAAAAAGCTCTCACAATAACAGAATGGTATCTTTTCTCTTAACCATAACAGAATGAAAAGTTTAACCATAACAGAATCAGAAGAGTGCAATAACAAAATTCTGATTTCTCATCCTTTTTCTCTCATCAATTCTCTGAAACCTTGAACCAATTCTTCATAATCTTCAAACATTTCTTCGCATTCCTGAATCTCTCATTCACAATCTGCAACTGATTCTTCATAATTCTTCTCAATCCACCTCAATCTTCCTCCATTATTCTTCAATCTTCATCACAAATGGCATAGAAACGCTTCAACGATCATCAATTCGCTTCAACATTCATCAAACATCATCTTCATCAGCTCCAATCTTGAATCCGCGCTTCAACCTTCGGCACTCTGTTTCAACTTCTTCAATTGATTCAGCCGCTTCGATCGAACGGAGTATTCGCAGTATCATCAGCCAATCTGCAAACTGATTCACGCACGAAGCAGTTCGTATCAGCTCATAACGAATAGTACGTATTGCAAAAGCCGAAGTAAAGCTCCATAACAATGACAAATCTGTGAGTCAGTTCAGAAGAAAAGAAGCGGTACCGAATCAAAGCTGACTTACGTGTTGTTCGTCGCATCTTCGCGTTACAGGTACGTCTTCGATTCATTTACTTGATACAATTGCTGGCCGTGTGTTGAATTTGGTGTAGCTGGTTGATTTTCGATTGGTTGCTTTACGTTTCGTTGTGCGCGTCTGAATCGCCGTGAGGTATTGCTCTTAGCTAGCATAGTTCCTTTGATTTGTTAGTGTTAGGTTAGGGTTTGAGATGAAGGCGAGTTGGATTGAAGTGAGACCGAATGAAGAAAGAGGCTTAGATGTAGGTCGTTAGAATGTTCATGGTGAGGGTAGCTGCGGATTCCGGTGAGTGGCGGACGTTGAGGTTAAGGTTGGATGAGGAAGAAACCGGTGAAATTGGATGAAGCTTAGGTTAGGTTAGCAAGGTGAAGCTGAGTGAGATAGAAGATGATGAAGGATTAGGTTAGGTGAGAGGAGAAGAAGAAGGTTTGCCGGCGGCGCGGCTAGGTGCGGAAGGGGACGATGGAAATATGGAGGTGAACGGCGGAGGTGAGGTTTGAGAGAAGAAGGTGATGAACATGGAGGCGGCGGGCTAGGTCAAGAAAAATGGAGGCCAATGACGGCGAGATGAAGGAGGAAGAAGGATGGGTAGTTACGACGCTGGGAGAGAGAGGAGAGGTCGTGTAGGGTTTGTAGTGTTTTCTCATTTTACTGATTTGTTAATGTGTTGGTTTTTGTTAACAAGTGTTCTTAGTTTTTTATAATAATGTTTGTAAAAAATATTTAAGAGTAAGAATTTGATGAGGAAATTGGTGAGATCGAGGAGATAAAGAGATAAGATCTGAAGATTTTTTGGTTGCTTCTGTCCATACCGGCGGTGACACTTGTCACCGTCCGGTAGGACCTCCCTGTCCCGCTGCCACATGCGCCAGCCTGCATGTGTGCAGGTTTTTCTTCTTTTTCTTTATTCCTCCTTTTTTTTTTGCTTAATGAAAATTTGAATTCATATGTCTTTAGATTCTGCATTGGGCCAACGAAATTCTAGGACCCAGGACGAGTTGATATTCGCACCCCCAAACCTTGGGCCCATCTCATTTCAGTTTACAAAGCCTGCTAATCTCACCTCCTTCAATTTCATTCCATTCTCTTTTCTTCACTTATTTTCTTTTATTTCAGTTTTCATTTTAATTCATATAAAATAGTTTTATTCATCTAAAAATTCTCAAATAAATCATGGATATTCCTTTGTGTTTCTAGTTTTTTATCACATTTTTATTTCATTTTTTTCATTGATCCACGTGCCAGGAATAATTCACCAATGTGCATAGCTTCTTTTGATTCATTTCTTGACCAGTCTGTCTTGTTTATTTTCTGTAGCTTTCAATATTCGGAGTTTTGATCCCATTCTTTTTGCATTGTGTTCCTAAGATATTCTAGGATTTATGTAATATTTCTCAGAATTTTTAGAAAATTATTTCTTGAGTTTTGGTCTGGTATCTTGTGATGTAAGTTTTCTGTCCTAACTTGTGTTTGTGCCTCCATTTGACCTAGTTCCTTTCTGAATTTTTGCAAATCCTTTTGGCAAGTTGATATAATGTGTTTTAAGATCATTTGGTTTCAGTTGTAGAATTTTTAGATGGCTGGTTGATTATTTGTGGTTTTTTGTTCTCACCTTGTCCCATTTTGCTTCTTTTGGTTTGTTAGATCTCTTATAGGCTTAGAAGGGCACTTGTGCCAACTTCTTCTTCTCATTTGGGGTTCCTTTGGGGTGTGGGTACCTTCCTGGTCCTAGGATAGGTCTTGCTTCTTCTGAATTTTTGGGTTTGCTTCTTATTCAAGTCATTTGTTTCTTTAAGTGTTTAAATTCCATATTTTGGTTCCGTTGCTTCTATTTTGACATTGTTTGGTATTGTGTGACTTCTCTCTTCATCTTGATGGACTCTTAAGCCATTCTTTATGTCATTTTGATTCTGGTTTTGAACTTTGTGCTTGTATTTTGTGGGTTTTGTATTACATTTTTCATAAGTGCGCATTTGTTTCCATATATATTCATGTTGCCCCATTTTAGGTCATAAGTCTCTCATCTTCATTTCTTTGAGTTGAATTGGAATTAGGCATTTATTCATTTCATTTCACTTCTGATTGTTTGACGTTAGCATGTTAATTGGCTCATTTTTGTTTCATTTGTGCATACTAACCTTGCAGGGGCTATGGTAAGTGTGAGATGTGGGAATTGAGTTCCACGTCTCCAATCCTCATCTCTTCCTTTTACGTTTATGTGAGCTAATCCTCTTTTGTTGGGCCTAGGCCTTTCTCATCCCTTCTTCTATCTTCTTCTTCCTTCTTCATTAGGATAGAAACCTCACTAACCCTTAGGACATCCATGCATGTGAATACTTAGGATTATTTTAGTCCCCCTTTAGAATTTTTCCTTTGAGATCCTTTTGGTTCTTCTTCTCTTCTCATCTCATAACTCTTAAAAGATACTTTAATAAATGTGAAGTGATGTCTTGATCCATAGCCTTATCCCATGAGGTATGCTTGTAGTCTTCCCATCTTGGGATAGTACATGTTTACCTTGTGATGCACAAGTCTGATCAAGGTATCTTCTTCATAAAGAAAAGCATAAAAAACACTTCTTCATGTAAATAATCAAAACATCTAATAAGTAAACAAGTTAGTGAGCCTAAGCCCTAATCTTTGGGTTCAAGTTTTGGGGATCTTCTCCTTACTTGAGTATGCTTGTTCTATTATTCCATCTTGGAATGTAGTGACAAGTGTACATTCCATGGGTGAGAGCTTGAGTTCACTTCCTTGTGACATACCCATAAAAGCTTCATAAAAAAAAAACACAAACCAACAATAGCGTCTTTCCTTCGGGATTTCTTTTCTCATCTCCTTCGCTCCGTACGCGAACTTGCTCCTACTTGTCACTTTGCAAGACGGTAACACACTCGTCGTCCGAGCTTGCAACACCTGAGCATTGACATAGGCAGTTCAAGCCTTTAATTCATAAGCAATTTTCCTTTGTTACCCCTAGTTAGGGTAACTACGGCGTCTCTGATCCTCATTATCCCGATGAGGTACGTAGGCAGCGGGGTAGGGCCCGTTCGAGCACAATCTTTATTTTCCCTACATTTCTCCTTTGTTTCTTATTCAGTTCTCTCCAGTTCCAGTTTCTTTTCATTTTCATTTCTTTTGCTGCAGCTTTCATACCCTCACCCTTTGAAGCAGTTTCTTTTGCAAGCGTGGATCCCGTCGGGTACGGCGGACGATCTGGGTGCTAATACCTTCCCAGGTCGTAACCGACTCCCGAGCTCAGTCTCTTTGGTTCGCAGGACCTTGTCCTTTCCTTCTTCCTCAGGTTTGTGCAACATTACCTTTCCCATTCATTCGGGATAAATATGTCTGGCTGGTGACTCTAACCTTTCCGCGCCACTTTCGCGTTTGTACTAGGATGAAAATCCCGGGAGCGACAGCTGGCGACTCTGCTGGGGACTGCACACCAGATGATCTCTGGTTCCCCTGTGAGTCTCTCCTAGCGCTTGTGTGTTTCTGTTTCATTGGGGATGTTTGTTTGATGTGGCTTGTTGTATTGTATTGATGTTTGTTTACTGCTTTATTTACAGCTTTATTTACAGTTTTCAGTATTTATTTTCTGCATCATGTATATATACTGGACTGTCTGGACTGGTTTTCTTTGGTGGGATGGGAGTTACTGGTTCTTGAGAGATATGAGCCAAGTACCCGGCTCGAATGCACCATAGGATTTAGAGTGGTCCCACTTTGGCCTCATGAGATCTTGTCATGGGGGTAGTAGTGAGTTCCACACCCAGGTTGCGATTGTCTTGGAAATGTCTTGATTTGGGGATCTTCCTCTCTCATTACATAACCCTGACAGTTATGTGCAGCTGGGGACCGATCATTGAGAACCTTTGTGGAAACAACCTTCTCCAGTGGTGACAGTGGCAGACCACATTTTGTGGCAAACCCATTCGCACCCGAGGGCCCACTGGGAACTCACATAGGATGGCCTGGTTCTCTTATAAGAACTCAGTCAAAGCATCTGGTCGTATGACATTAGTACTGTATCCTACGGGCTGAATGTACTATTGTTTCTCGATTTCAGCGCTTGAAGCTGGGGACTTATAAGGGATGCTTGTTTTTCCCGGACTCAGCTGAGGCCTCCCTGCGTAGTATATAATGCCAAACCGATTCCCTGATTTGGTCATGAGCCATTTCTCGGAGATGGTGACAGTATTATTGCTACGTGGATTTGAGAGTCCGTGATGTCTGACCCGGAGCCTTTTACCCGTGAGATTGGGGGTGTTTACAGGTGTGCAGGAACCCATGACCTCAACATACACTCATCTGTTCAGTGGTTCTTGTTATGATCTTTGGTCCTTTGATTATGATCCATGGTTCTATGATTCTATGGTTCCGAAGTTATGGTTCTAGAATTCTGGATTTCTTGATACTGTGATTTTGAGATCTTCTATCAGAGAGTTGTGACTATCAGAGGGTGTGACTCAGTAAACTTTTGGGTTTGCCACTTATTCAGAGGGGCCCTTGTCAGTGTTCCAGTTCAGATGGTCCCAGTTGGTCATATGCTTGCATTGCATTACATTTGCATCATTCTTTGCATTAACTATTTATGTTTCCCATTTTTCAGGTCATTGCTCACATCTGTTCCCAGTTCTGGTATTCTTATCTCCATGGCAGAAATCAAAAGAGACCCGAGAAAAAAGAATGTGCATTATACCTTTCTTCAGCCGGAAGTTAAAAGTGTTCAGAGGTTAGCAGGTTTGATGAACGATCAAGTCTTGGGTAATTTCAAGAAAAGATATGGCCAGATACTGAAGTTTGTGGACAAGCCCACTGCTGACCAAAAAGACAGCTTGCATACCTTGTTGCAATTTTATGATCCCCTGCTACGTTGCTTTATTTTTCCAGGTTACATATTAGCTCCGACATTGGAAGAGATCTCCAGCATGCTGAGTGTTCCGATCAGAGAGACATTGCCGTTTTACGGGTCAGAGGTTGTGCTCAGAGATGAAGACATAGCCAAGGTTTGTAGGTTGCCAGTTGTTTCAGTCAGAAAGGCTTTGCAAGAGAGTAAAGGCAGAGGTCTACCCTGGAGTGTGCTTATCCCAGAGGCTGAGAAGTACGCTACAGAGGCTAGGTGGAACGACTTTGGAGCTTTGCTTGCATTGATGGTATATGGGTCTAGCTTGTTTCCCGGAGAGAAAGAGTTTGTCAGCTTAGAGGTGATCTCAATCTTTGCAAAAGGCAATCCAGTGCCTACTCTATTGGGTGACTTTTATTTTAGTGTCCATTACAGAAACGAGAAAGGTAGAGGTGGTCCAGTGGTCTGTTGTGCTCCTTTGTTTGCTGAATGGTTTGCTAGACAGTTGCCTAAGTCAGGTGCCTTCAAGGATATACGAGACGAATGGAGATGGTCCAGAAGACTGATGGGACTGACTGAAGAAGACATTGCTTGGGGTTATGACAGGGATTTGCTAGGAAAGGAGTTGATGGTTAGTTGCGGTAGGTTTGCTGGAGTACCTTTGCTGGGAAGGAAAGGTGTCATCAGTTACTACCCGATATTATCCAAAAGGCAGTTTGGCTACCCTTTGAAAGATCCTCCTCAGATGGAAATGTTTGCCGAATCTTTGTATTTTCCTGCTGACGGAAACAGAGAGTTAGTCCAACAGGCAGTCCAATCCTGGGCTCACAGGATAAGGAAAGGGAAGAAAGACTTCGGCCGAGTTGATCCCAAGACATATCAACCATATGCTGAATGGTTGCAAAGACATATAGAGTCAGTTCTCATGCCTTTTTCAGTCGAAGCTCCACTTTATCCCCGAGAGGTACCAAGTCCGAACAGTACGGTTTCCTTGGAGGAGTACAAGAAGCTAGAAGCTCAGCTGCATGAGGTCAGAGTAGAGAATATTGAGATGGTAAGCCTATACCACCAGGCCAATAGAGCCAAGAAGGAAGCTGAAGACAAGCTGCAGAAGCTCCAAGCCTCTTTAGAAGACAAAGAGAAGGATTTTGCTGGAAGAGAAGCCCATTTCCACAGATTGGGTATGATGGAAGCTCAAAGAGAAGCTAAGCACAAGGAGACTTTAAAGACTCTCAAGAGTGCTCGACAGTCCATTGTTTGGCTGAAAGGCCAAAGGGATGAAGAGCAAAAGAAATTCAAAGAGAAGGAAGAGTTCTTTGAAGTTCAGATGGCTTTCAAGAAGGAGGAAGTGGAGCAAGCCCACGCCATCCGGAGGGAGAAGACCCAACAGCTAGCCCAAAGTCAATTAGCTCTGGAGGAAGCAAGGAAAGAGATCGAAGAGCTCAAGCTGAGAGCGGGTGTCAAGAAAAGCAGGGCAGAGGTGGCGGAGCCAGGGTCCTTGGCTTAGTTTATTTTTCAAACTACCTACAGGCTTGTTGTAGGAGTCTTGCTTATTTTTGTATTTTGTCTTTATTTGATGTACTGATTTGTAACCCTTCGGGGAATATTCCTGGATGTATTCTGACTTTTAGTCTATAGTGGTTTGTCCATATTCAGTATTAATGTGCAAGTTATCGTTTTTGAATGTGCAAGACTCGTTTGTCTGGATACTGCTAATGTCTGAACACTTATCAAAGAGAAAGTTTGAAAGCTAAACACTGAAAGTGATTGTCCGAGATAGATGCCAGAACTGGGGCATGCCAAATGCTTAAAATTGGGAACATGAACAGTTACATAGCATTGCATATAACCTGTTTGTTTGTTTTGCAGGTGTTGTCTCATTTACTAACGTGTTTTGTGATTACAAGAACTATAGCTCCTCGTAAAGTTCGAGAACAACCAGCAGTGCACAGATACCCAACCAAGACTAACAGAGAGCGAGCCATGGATCAGATGCAGGCAGATTTGGCAGATCTAAGGCAGAGAATGGATAATTTCATGACGTTAATGGCCGGCATGGGGCAGAATCAAGAGCGTCTGCGAGAGATGGTTGAGAATCAGAACCGGAACGCTGCTGCTGCTGCAAATGCTGATAATCATACCGGTGCGGGCGCACGTCAGGGTGGAACTCCAGTTACACAACCAGGAGTGACAATAACCAACGACGGGTTGCATCACCTTCATATGGAAAACCATGATGACCAGTTCACTCTACTTGATGAAGCTGAAGGTCAAGGGGTAGAAATGAACAAGAGGTTTGAAGAGATTGCTGAGCAAATCAAGGCTATTCAGTCCCAGAGCTCTTTGGGATTCGACATAACAGACTTGGGCTTGGTTCCGGGAGTCAGGATTCCGTATAAGTTCAAAGTTCCTACCTTCGAGAAGTATAACGGCACTGCTTGCCCGAAGACCCATCTGCAAATCATTTGTTGGGAGAATTGCCGCTCATACAGACGATGAGAAACTGTGGATGTATTACTTTCAGGACAACTTGGTGGGGGCTTCCCTTGAGTGGTACATGAAGCTCAGTAGGGTCAATGTCAAGAGCTGGAAGGATCTCGCTGAAGCCTTTGTGAGGCAGTACCAATATAACATGGACATGGCTCCGAATCGCACGCAGTTGCAACATATGGCTCAGACAGCAAAGGAAGGCTTCAAAGAATATGCCCAGAGGTGGCGCCAGCTAGCTGCCAGGGTACAACCACCCTTGTTAGAGAATGAAATGGCCGACATGTTTATGGGCACCCTCCAGGGGGTATTTCTTGAAAGACTGGCGTCGAGTTCTGCTACTAAGTTCAACGATATTGTTATTGCGGGAGAAAGGGTTGAAACGCTATTGAAAATGGGGAAGATACAAGACCCCGGTGATAGTAGCTCAAATGGAGCGAGGAAAGCTTTTAGCGGACCTCCGAGAAGGCGAGAAGGCGAGACCAATGCTGTATTCGGCCGAAGCCAGGGTCGTGGTTACAGAAGACCCTATGAACATATGGCTGCTGTCACCATTCCCGCAGCTCCCGTACAACAAATGCTACCTCCACCACAACAACATCAGCAACAACAACAACCTCGAACCAACTACCAGCAGAGACCATATCAGCCGAGGCAGGCCCGCCCGGCTAACAGGGTGATCGAAGCTATTCCGATGACGTATGCTGCCTTGTTGCCAAGACTACTAGATTTGAACCTTATTCAATTAAGGACTTTGGCACCACCACCTCCTGGAGAGCTTCCAGCTGGTTATGATGTCAACGCGCGATGCGCTTTTCATTCAGGAGCACCCGGGCATTCAACTGAGAAGTGCAGGGCTCTGCATCACAAAGTTCAAGATCTTGTAGATTCCAAGGCAATCAACTTTGCGCCACCGCCGAATGTTAACTCGAACCCCATGCCTAATCATGGAGGGGCAAGAGTCAATGCTGTTGAAAGTGATGACAAGTTGAGTTTGGTGCTGAGTATTGATGAAGTCAAGACACCTTTGAGGGTGGTGAAAGAGAGACTGTTGAAGGGTCAAGTATTTCCTGGTTGTTGTCTCGATTGTGAAGACTGTACGAGTGTTGTGAATGGCTGTGAGAAGTTGAAGAGGGGCTTGCAAGGGTTGATCGATGATGGGTCCTTGCAGTTTAGTAAAGTTAGTAATGAAGAGGCTGATGATGTGTCAACCATTACTATCTTTTACGATGAAGCTGACATGCCCGTCAGACAAGAGCCGGTTACCATTTACGCTCCTCAGATTAGTCCCGTGACTATAACTGTACCTGGGCCAGTGCCGTACACCGATGATAGGGCCATTCCGTGGCATTATGGTTCTGATGTCTATATAGCCGGACAGAAGATGGAGAGTAAACCTGTTGCTGATCTGACTATTGAAAATGTAGGAGGTGTTGGGGGTTTTACCCGAAGTGGTCGGTTGTTCTCTCCCCCTGCACTGAGAAAGGATCCTGAGGCCGAGGCTTCATCCAAAGACAAAGGAAAACAGACTGCAAATGACGAGTCAACTACTCCTGTGGCTGGGCAGGGGACGTTTGAAAAAGAAGTAGAGGAGTTCATGAGGATCATCAAAAGGAGTGACTATAAGGTGGTTGATCAACTGAACCAGACACCTTCAAAGATTTCTATCTTGTCACTGCTGATGTGCTCTCCCGCGCACCGAGAAGCCTTACTGAAAGTACTTCAAATGGCCTACGTTCCTCAGGAGATCACTGTCAACCAACTCGAAGCTGTTGTTGGAAGTGTCAATGCTAGCCATGGCTTAGGCTTCACGGACAGAGACCTCACTTTGGAGGGAAGGAATCACAACAAAGCACTGCACATCACGATGGAATGCAAGGGCGCTGTGCTGTCTCATGCTCTTGTAGACACAGGTTCTTCCTTGAATGTGCTTCCGAAGAAGGCGTTGATGAAGCTTAACATTGATGGGATTGTCCTGACGCCGAGTGATCTGGTGGTTAAAGCTTTCGATGGTTCAAGGAGATCAGTTTTCGGAGAGGTTGAGTTGCCTGTCAAGATAGGTTCTCAAGTCTTCAAAAGTGTCTTCTATGTTATGGACATACAGCCGGCATATAGCTGTTTGTTGGGCAGGCCGTGGATACATGCAGCTGGAGCTGTCACTTCAACCTTGCATCAAAAGCTTAAATACGTGGTGGACGGACAGGTCATCACAGTTTGTGGGGAAGAAGATATATTCGTCAGCCATCTATCGACGTTTAAATATGTAGAAATGGATGGAGAAATCCACGAGACTTTGTGCCAAGCTTTTGAGGCAGATGTCAGTATCTTGACTCCGGTGAAGAAAAACAACGAGGGCACGTCGATTCATTCCTACCAGGAAGCAAAAGAGGTCGTCCAATCAGGCAATGCTCAGGGCTGGGGCAAGCTGTTGGAGCTGGAAAAGAAGGATGATAAATTCGGCTTAGGGTATCAGCCTGGGGGGTCTACTCAGAGTGGTAAAGCCATCACGTTCACAAGTGCTGGGTTGCTTGACCGCGATCAAATTTGTACGGCAAACCAAGACGGGGATAGTGACAGAGACTGAGATAACAATTGGATCCGCCCGTGTGCACCCGGCGAGGAGCTAGGAAATTGGTCTGCTGAAGACATTGTTCAAGTCACCTGGCTCTCAAAGTAATTGCTTTGTTTCCTTTTATTAGCATACTGCATTGTCAAGTCCAGCATTCTGCCCAAGATGCTTGGATCCATTGTATTGGGCCACCATGTTTTGTATCGCATCGTTATTTTGCTATGGAATAAAAGGAAATTTTCAGACAAACTGTGTTCCCTGTCTTTGTTTTTAAACCTTTTCACAAAACAATATATAAAAATGGCAATGTGTTTTCCTTTTTGTTTTGTGTTAGCGTCTCTTTTTCAAAATAAGCAGATTCTGAATAAGCACATCATTTGTGCAGTGTTGATCATCCGGATTCCACGGATAACGTTCCTGCTATGACTATGCATGACTTTGATAATGCAGTCTACCAAGCTGATGAAGGGGTTGAGGAAGACTGTGACCTCCCTGAAGAATTGGTCATATTGTTGAAACAAGAGGAACGAGTTATTCAGCCTCATCAAGAGGAGATTGAGACCATCAACATTGGCAGTGAAGATGCAAAGAAAGAAATCAAAATAGGGGCCAATCTGCAGGCCGACGTCAAACAAGAACTGATCAGTATGCTGAGAGAGTATGTGGATATCTTTGCTTGGTCATATCAAGATATGCCAGGTTTAGATACCGACATCGTGATGCATAAGCTACCTCTGAGAGAAGACTGTCATCCTGTAAAGCAAAAATTGAGAAGAACTCGCCCGGATATGGCAATGAAGATTAAAGAGGAAGTTCAGAAGCAGTGGGATGCCGGGTTCCTTGCCGTGACTAGTTACCCGCCTTGGGTAGCTAACATCGTACCAGTACCTAAGAAGGACGGCAAGGTCCGGATGTGCGTTGACTATCGAGATTTGAACAGAGCAAGCCCAAAGGACGATTTTCCGTTGCCACACATTGACGTGTTGGTCGACAATACTGCTCAATTCTCGGTGTTCTCCTTCATGGATGGATTCTCCAGTTATAATCAGATAAAAATGGCGCCGGAAGACATGGAGAAGAAAACGTTCATTACCCCGTGGGGAACATTCTGCTATAAGGTCATGCCCTTTGGTTTAAAGAACGCCGGGGCAACTTATCAACGGGCGATGGTCACATTATTCCATGACATGATCCACAAGGAGATCGAATGTTATGTGGATGATATGATTGCAAAGTCCAAAGACGAAGAGGAGCATTTGGTTAACCTAAAGAAGTTATTTGATAGATTGATCAAGTACAAACTGAGGTTGAATCCGAACAAGTGCACTTTCGGAGTGCATTCCGGAAAATTGCTGGGTTTCATTGTAAGTCAAAGAGGAATTGAGGTAGATCCTGCTAAAGTGAAAGCTATTCAAGATATGCCTGCACCGAGGACAGAAAAGGAAGTGCGCGGGTTCTTAGGTAGATTGAACTACATTTCTCGGTTCATATCTCACCTAACTGCCACATGCGAACCAATATTCAAGTTGTTAAGAAAAGAGCAAACGGTCAGGTGGAACGATGATTGCCAAAGAGCTTTCGACAAAATAAAGGAATATTTGCAGGAGCCTCCAATTCTGATGCCTCCAGTGGAGGGGAGACCGTTAATCATGTACTTGACCGTGCTAGAAGGGTCGATGGGGTGTGTGCTTGGCCAACATGACGAGTCTGGTCGAAAAGAGTATGCCATTTATTACCTTAGCAAAAAGTTTACCGACTGTGAATCCTGATACTCACTGCTCGAGAAAACTTGTTGCGCTTTGGTATGGGCTGCTCGCCGACTGAGGCAGTACATTTTGACCCATACCACACTTCTCATTTCCAAGATGGATCCTGTCAAGTACATCTTTGAGAAACCAGCATTGACCGGAAGGGTTGCTAGATGGCAGATGATTTTAACTGAATACGACATCCAGTACACTTCTCAGAAAGCCATCAAAGGAAGTGTATTGTCGGAATACCTGGCTCAGCAACCTCTTGAGGATGATTATCAGCCAATGAGATTTGATTTCCCTGATGAAGACATCATGTACCTCAAAACAAACGATTATGAGGAACCACTTCCGGAGGAGGGGCCTGACCCTGAATCCAAATGGAAGTTGATGTTTGATGGGGCCGTCAATATCAATGGTCGTGGAGTTGGTGCCGTACTCATTAATCCTGAAGGTGTCCACTTACCCTTCGCTGCCAAAATTACTTTTGGCTGCACCAACAATGAAGCGGAATACGAGGCGTGTATAATGGGAATAGAGGAGGCAATTGATCTTCGGATTAAGAACCTCGATATATTCGGAGATTCAGCCCTCGTCATTAACCAAATTACCGGCAAGTGGTATACGCATCAAGAGCATCTAGTTCCGTACAAGGATTATGCTAGAAAACTGTTGACATTCTTCACGACAGTTGAGCTCAAATACATACCACGTGACGAAAATCAGTTTGCCGATGCTTTGGCCACTCTCTCTTCGTCGATTAAAGTCCTGTGTTGGAATTTTGTGCCCAGAATTGACATCTCCAGGCTTGACTATCCAGCTTATGCTTTCTTTGTAGACGCCGTGTCTGACGAGAAACCTTGGTATTTTGATATCAAGTTATTCCTGGAAAAGCAAGAATACCCAACAGGGGCATCTTCCAATGACAAAAAGACCTTGAGACGACTTGCTGCTAGTTTCTTCTTGAACACAGACGGGGTTTTGTACAAGAGGAACTTCAACATGGTTTTTCTCAGATGCGTGGATAGACACGAAGCAGGTCTGTTGATGCAGGAAGTCCATGAAGGATCTTTTGGTACCCATGCAGGAGGGCATGCCATGGCAAAGAAACTGCTGAGATCAGGGTATTACTGGATGACAATGGATGCAGACTGTTGTTCATTCGCTCGAAAATGCCACAAGTGCCAAGTATATGCAGATAAAGTGCATGTTCCTCCTAACCCGCTCAACGTCATGTCATCTCCTTGGCCTTTCTCTATGTGGGGCATTGACATGATCGGGAAGATTGAGCCAACTGCTTCGAACGGTCATCGCTTCATCCTGGTCGCGATTGATTACTTTACCAAGTGGGTAGAAGCAGCGTCTTATGCCAATGTCACTCGTCAAGTGGTGGCAAGATTTCTGAAAAGAGATATCATATGCAGATATGGAGTGCCCGAAAGGATCATTACGGATAATGGTTCTAATCTCAACAACAAGATGATGGCAGACTTATGTCGGGACTTCAAAATACAGCATCACAATTCTTCTCCTTACCGACCAAAGATGAATGGTGCGGTAGAGGCAGCTAATAAGAATATCAAGAAGATTGTGCAGAAAATGGTTGTCACCTACAAAGATTGGCATGAGATGTTGCCGTTTGCTTTGCATGGGTACCGGACGTCAGTCAGGACATCAACAGGGGCAACTCCCTTCTCTCTAGTGTATGGCATGGAGGCAGTCCTGCCTGTTGAAGTAGAGATTCCTTCACTGCGCGTGATGATGGATGTCAAGCTGGATGAGGCTGAATGGGTGCGTGCTCGTTACAATCAGCTATGTCTAATTGAGGAAAAGAGATTAGCGGCTATCTGTCATGGTCAGCTTTATCAGAGGAGAATGAAGAGGGCATTCGATCAACGAGTACGTACTCGAGAGTATCGAGTGGGAGAGCTTGTATTGAAGAGGATCGTTCCTCCAGGTACAGATAACAGGGGCAAGTGGACCCCAAACTACGAAGGACCATTCATAGTGAAGAAAGTCTTCTCAGGAGGAGCACTGATGCTCACCACTATGGATGGAGAGGACTTCCCATCCCCTGTTAACTCGGACGCAGTTAAAAAATACTTCGCATAAAGAGACCCGCTGGACACAAAAATAGAATGTAAGTCCAGGCAAGAAAAGGGCATCCCGGCGAGCTAAAAACATAATAAAAAGCTCGGGCAAAAATTAGGGAAATAAATATAAAAAATGTACACCCACTGAGTTGAAAAGCCACATTGGACAGCTCAGGCAAAAAAAGGGTATCCCGGTGGATTGAAAACCCGAGAGGGCGATCCACGCAAAATAAGGGAATAAGCGAACAACTGTGATCCAAGTTATCTGAACCACATCATTGTTTCGTACAGTTCGACAATGTCAGAAGGATAGGAAACAGTTCCCTCGTCCTCTCAGAAAGCCAAAGCAGAATGGAAAGTCTCGAAGACGTGCAGGTCATAGCAGAAATGGAACTCCTTGGAATGCCGTGCACATTGCCATTAGGATAGTTTCTTTTCTCAATTTTATAGTGGCTACCTCTTTCCAGGTGGTTGCTTCCTGATGTAAAATCTTTGCCTATTCAGAGGCCATTCAATAAAAATAATATTCAGTCAAAAAGCTGTGTGTGTTTATTCTTGTTTGCAAAATGTCCTGAATTTTTGGCAAAAATAGCATTGCATCTAAACATGGTAATAATTTTGAAAAGAAAACTGACATGCAGGGAAACTGTAACCTTCTTTGAGTGTCGGGTGACGATGGATGAACCGATCATTCCATGCAAATCCCCGGGACACACGTGTGTTTTCTGTTGTTGCAGGTTGCGGGATGGCGTCACATTTCTCTAAAGCAATTTACTCTCCCCCAGTAGGGTATTTCCCCAAGCAGAGATTTTTCTCCAGCAGGTGTCTGAAGCCTGACTTGTCTAGCAGAGATTTTCCTCCAACCAAGCCTTGGCAGCAGCCCAAGCAAGTTCTTCTTCCCCAGTGAAGTAGCAGTCCATTCTTCCCCAACGGAGTATGCCTAGCAGGTACCTGAGAGCATGTCATTACCAGAGATGGAATCAGCAGTATCCTATCCCCAGCAATAGTCCTTGCCTATCAGGTACCTAAAAGCCTGATATCCCCTCAGAATCTTGAATCATCAGATGCTTTCCCCAGCCAGAGTATTTGCCCAAGAAGCTTCCCCGGCCAGGGCTGAAGATGATCTTGTCCCTACAGAGTTCATATTTGATTTTCACCTCCGTTCGTGAAACATTTCTCAGCCAAGTTGCCATACTTTTGGGTATTTGATGATACAGCCAGGTATTCATCACCTCAGTCAGAGTTGAGTGTCCAAACCTCTTGACTTGTCTTCCCCTACAGAGTTGTATCTCTTGCTGCCAATCAGGCATTTGTCTACCGCTCGTCTGCGTTTGTCAATACTCGTTTGTGTTATCCCTAAAACGGAGTTCTCCGCCAGCGTTGGTATTACTGCTTTATTGTTGCTCGTCTGCATCTTTCAACACCCGTCTGTGTAATCTCTTTGGTATTACTCGTCTGCCTTCCCCGGTAGTGGTTTATGATTACATTGTTTTGCTCGTCTGCAATTTCAAACACTCGTCTGTGTTTGGTTATATCAGTTGCGGTTTGCTCGTCTGCAACTTCCCGCACTCGTCTGTGCGTTGAGATGTAATATTTTGCTGTTGATTCTCAACACTCGTCTGTGCTACGATACCTCTGTCTTTGCTCATCCGCAACTCCTCAACACTCGTCTGTGTTCTGATATGATATTTGTTGTTGCTCGTCTGCAACCTACCAACACTCGTCTGTGTTTGGTATTGGATCCTTCGCTGCACTCGTCTGTGCCTTGACGTGTATTCTCTATTGTTGCTCGTCTGCAACTGTCCAGCACTCGTCTGTGTTTGTTTGAAGCTCGTCTGCTTTTATCCACCAGAAGTCGTTTGTGTTCTGAAGCTCGCCTGCTTTGCTTGGATACTCGTCTGTATCATCCTCAGCACTCGTCTGTGCTAGCTTACATTTGAATGTGAAGATTTGTTGTTTATCATGACATTTCTGTGGCTACTTCAAATGCTCGTCTGTGTTTGAATTGCTGGTATTCGTTTATACCAGTGGCTGATACTCGTCTGTATCATTGCCTGAAACGCTCGTCTGTGTTTCTCAGATCATCGTCTGATACTCGTCTGTATCATTGACTTATGGCACTCGTCTGTGTTATCTTGATGATCATCCAATACTCGTCTGTATTGAAGAGGTTTCGAATCCTGATAGTGGGAATTAAATGTCGAAATGGTTACCGGTCCTGGCGTAACAGGTAAATCCGAAGGAGGCTCGTCTGTCTCAGGCATCAATTATTGTTGTTGTTGCACCTGGCGTAACAGGTTTGCTCAGAAGACTCGTTTGTCTTATACCATATATCCGCGGATAATATATGAAGAAGGTTCGTCTACCTTGAATGCATGACTATCCCACAGACTTAAGTGCATTACCGGTCCTGGCGTAACAGGTAAATCCGAGAGGGACTCGTCTGTCTCATGTTTTGAGGACTCGTCTGTCCAGCTCCTGGCGTCACAGGATTTTTTGAAGACTCGTCTGTCTCAGTCATTGTTATTGAAGTGTGTTGAGGACTCGTATGTCCAGCTCCTGGCGTCACAGGATTTTTTGAAGACTCGTCTGTCTCAGTCATTGTTATTGAAGTGTGTTGAGGACTCGTATGTCCAACTCCTGGCGTCACAGAATGGTTTGAAAACTCGTCAGTCAACTTGTTCTGATTCCAGATATCAGCTCAACTTAGAAGAAGTTCGTCTGCTTCTTCTCCCCTTCAGTCACCGAAACGTCATTTGGTCGGGTTTATTTCCCGGTGTTGCATTCTTCGCCAGAGTGCAAATTTCTGGTCTTCTTGGTATTCAATCACAGTTTATCGTGAATGGTCGATAGCCCGTACTATCGTCCTTTTCAGATTAACTGGTGATTGAATAGGGGCAGCTGTAACACCCCAAATTTGCCCTCTCCTTTTTTTTAGCATCATATCGCATTATGTTCATCATATTCATATCATTTTCATATTTTTACGTAGCATCATTAGCATAGAAAAATGAAGCATAATATTCATTGTGGAAGCATAGCATAAACTGGCAGTGATTTCAGTGCGGCAATCTGAGTCAAACGGACGCTTGACCTAATCTGGTTCAAATTGTCAGGAAATTAGGTCAGCTGTTGAGTCTTCATGTTTCAGGGGTTATTTCTCAAACAGTGCGAATTCGGCGTTGAATTGTGTTGTGTGCAAAAGTACTTGATTTTTCAAGCAGTGGTTCATGTGATGGTTGTGGATTCGGATATTCAGGCTTACCATGATTATAAGTTCAACTATGTGCGTCTGTGGATTTATTCTCCTGAGAAACAATTCAAATTAATTCTGGTCAGATGCTCAGAGAATGATTTATTCATATGATCATTGTTTCACTTGTGAATTGTTCAATGGTAATGTTTTCTCTCTGATTAGATAGTTTCTGTGGAAAGGATGAAATATGGTTGAGTTGAATGAAGTGATTGATCGAGATTTCGTGACTATGTGCGTGATTGGTGGCAATTGGTCAGTTTCACAAAATATCTAGTTCCATATCCATTTCTACTCATGTTTATCATTCGAGCCATAAACCATTTCTCATTTTTGATTATTCTAACCATCATTTTTAGTACCAAATTATCCATTTATATTCCATTTAAACCATCACATCCATCTATTTTCATTATCCGTTTTTTTTTCCTTTAATCCATTTCTATTATCATTTGATTTCCAAATTCCAAGTGTCCACCAAATATCCATTAGTTTTTTAGTCATTTACCAAAGACTTTGTCTATTTCATTTTTGTTAGGTCCATTTTCATAATAATAAGTTCATAAAGGTTTTCTTAATCCCATATAGATTTTATAAAAAAAAATATAGAAGAAAAAGGCCACAATCAAGCCCATGTCCTATTTTTGTTTTTTTGTATACAAAATAAGTTGAATAAAAAAAATATGTGGAGGAACAAGTCAGCCCACACGCTGCTGACTTTGGCAACTCCAAATTCCAGCCATTTCTTCATTTGAGAGCCAGAGATGCACATGTTTTACCGCTAGGGAAAAAGGACGAGAGTGACTTGCTAAAAACCAAAACGCAATGAGCTTGTGAACAAAACGCAAGGATTGAAAAATAACCAAAATGAGATCACGCAAAACTCATGAAGAGAAAAAAAATTCAGAGTCAATAAGAAATAACAACCAAAAGGAAATAACAGAATTGTTCTAGAAGAAAAAATAGAGGGATAACAAAATCTCAGAGAAAAAGATATAGATTTCCATAACCGTTTTCACCCTCTTCACAATAACAGAACAGAAAAAAAAAGCTCTCACAATAACAGAATGGTATCTTTTCTCTTAACCATAACAGAATGAAAAGTTTAACCATAACAGAATCAGAAGAGTGCAATAACAGAATTCTGATTTCTCATCCTTTTTCTCTCATCAATTCTCTGAAACCTTGAACCAATTCTTCATAATCTTCAAACATTTCTTCGCATTCCTGAATCTCTCATTCACAATCTGCAACTGATTCTTCATAATTCTTCTCAATCCACCTCAATCTTCCTCCATTATTCTTCAATCTTCATCACAAATGGCATAGAAACGCTTCAACGATCATCAATTCGCTTCAACATTCATCAAACATCATCTTCATCAGCTTCACGGATTAGACTCCAATCTTGAATCCGCGCTTCAACCTTCGGCACTCTGTTTCAACTTCTTCAATTGATTCAGCCGCTTCGATCGAACGGAGTATTCGCAGTATCATCAGCCAATCTGCAAACTGATTCACGCACGAAGCAGTTCGTATCAGCTCATAACGAATAGTACGTATTGCAAAAGCCGAAGTAAAGCTCCATAACAATGACAAATCTATGAGTCAGTTCAGAAGAAAAGAAGCGGTACCGAATCGAAGCTGACTTACGTGTTGTTCGTCGCATCTTCGCGTTACAGGTACGTCTTCGATTCATTTACTTGATACAATTGCTGGCCGTGTGTTGAATTTGGTGTAGCTGGTTGATTTTCGATTGGTTGCTTTACGTTTCATTGTGCGCGTCTGAATCGCCGTGAGGTATTGCTCTTAGCTAGCATAGTTCCTTTGATTTGTTAGTGTTAGGTTAGGGTTTGAGATGAAGGCGAGTTGGATTGAAGTGAGACCGAATGAAGAAAGAGGCTTAGATGTAGGTCGTTAGAATGTTCATGGTGAGGGTAGCTGCGGATTCCGGTGAGTGGCGGACGTTGAGGTTAAGGTTGGATGAGGAAGAAACCGGTGAAATTGGATGAAGCTTAAGTTAGGTTAGAAAGGTGAAGCTGAGTGAGATAGAAGATGATGAAGGATTAGGTTAGGTGAGAGGAGAAGAAGAAGGTTTGCCGGCGGCGCGGCTAGGTGCGGAAGGGGACGATGGAAATATGGAGGTGAACGGCGGAGGTGAGGTTTGAGAGAAGAAGGTGATGAACATGGAGGCGGCGGGCTAGGTCAAGAAAAATGGAGGCCAATGACGGCGAGATGAAGGAGGAAGAAGGATGGGTAGTTACAACGCTGGGAGAGAGAGGAGAGGTCGTGTAGGGTTTGTAGTGTTTTCTCATTTTACTGATTTGTTAATGTGTTGGTTTTTGTTAACAAGTGTTCTTAGTTTTTTATAATAATGTTTGTAAAAAATATTTAAGAGTAAGAATTTGATGAGGAAATTGGTGAGATCGAGGAGATAAAGAGATAAGATCTGAAGATTTTTTGGTTGCTTCTGTCCATACCGGCGGTGACACTTGTCACCGTCCGGTAGGACCTCCCTGTCCCGCTGCCACGTGCGCCAGCCTGCATGTGTGCAGGTTTTTCTTCTTTTTCTTTATTCCTCCTTTTTTTTTGCTTAATGAAGATTTGAATTCATATGTCTTTAGATTCTGCATTGGGCCAACGAAATTCTAGGACCCAGGACGAGTTGATATTCGCACCCCCAAACCTTGGGCCCATCTCATTTCAGTTTACAAAGCCTGCTAATCTCACCTCCTTCAATTTCATTCCATTCTCTTTTCTTCACTTATTTTCTTTTATTTCAGTTTTCATTTTAATTCATATAAAATAGTTTTATTCATCTAAAAATTCTCAAATAAATCATGGATATTCCTTTGTGTTTCTAGTTTTTTATCACATTTTTATTTCATTTTTTTCATTGATCCACGTGCCAGGAATAATTCACCAATGTGCATAGCTTCTTTTGATTCATTTCTTGACCAGTCTGTCTTGTTTATTTTCTGTAGCTTTCAATATTCGGATTTTTGATCCCATTCTTTTTGCATTGTGTTCCTAAGATCTTCTAGTTTTCATGTGATTTTTCTCAGAATTTTTAGAAAATTATTTCTTGAGTTTTGGTCTGGTATCTTGTGATGTAAGTTTTCTGTCCTAACTTGTGTTTGTGCCTCCATTTGACCTAGTTCCTTTCTGAATTTTTGCAAATCCTTTTGGCAAGTTGATATAATGTGTTTTAAGATCATTTGGTTTCAGTTGTAGAATTTTTAGATGGCTGGTTGATTATTTGTGGTTTTTTGTTCTCACCTTGTCCCATTTTGCTTCTTTTGGTTTGTTAGATCTCTTATAGGCTTAGAAGGGCACTTGTGCCAACTTCTTCTTCTCATTTGGGGTTCCTTTGGGGTGTGGGTACCTTCCTGGTCCTAGTATAGGTCTTGCTTCTTCTGATTTTTTGGGTTTGCTTCTTATTCAAGTCATTTGTTTCTTTAAGTGTTTAAATTCCATATTTTGGTTCCGTTGCTTCTATTTTGACATTTTTTGGTATTGTGTGACTTCTCTCTTCATCTTGCTGGACTCTTAAGCCATTCTTTATGTCATTTTGATTCTGGTTTTGAACTTTGTGCTTGTATTTTGTGGGTTTTGTATTACATTTTTCATAAGTGCGCATTTGTTTCCATATGTATTCATGTTGCCCCATTTTAGGTCATAAGTCTCTCATCTTCATTTCTTTGAGTTGAATTGGAATTAGGCATTTATTCATTTCATTTCACTTCTGATTGTTTGACGTTAGCATGTTAATTGGCTCATTTTTGTTTCATTTGTGCATACTAACCTTGCAGGGGCTATGGTAAGTGTGAGATGTGGGAATTGAGTTCCACATCTCCAATCCTCATCTCTTCCTTTTACGTTTATGTGAGATAATCCTCTTTTGTTGGGCCTAGGCATTTCTCATCCCTTCTTCTATCTTCTTCTTCCTTCTTCATTAGGATAGAAACCTCACTAACCCTTAGGACATCCATGCATGTGAATACTTAGGATTATTTTAGTCCCCCTTTAGAATTTTTCCTTTGAGATCCTTTTGGTTCTTCTTCTCTTCTCATCTCATAACTCTTAAAAGATACTTTAATAAATGTGAAGTGATGTCTTGATCCATAGCCTTATCCCATGAGGTATGCTTGTAGTCTTCCCATCTTGGGATAGTACATGTTTACCTTGTGATGCACAAGTCTGATCAAGGTATCTTCTTCATAAAGAAAAGCATAAAAAACACTTCTTCATGTAAATAATCAAAACATCTAATAAGTAAACAAGTTAGTGAGCCTAAGCCCTAATCTTTGGGTTCAAGTTTTGGGGATCTTCTCCTTACTTGAGTATGCTTGTTCTATTATTCCATCTTGGAATTTAGTGACAAGTGTACATTCCATGGGTGAGAGCTTGAGTTCACTTCCTTGTGACATACCCATAAAAGCTTCATAAAAAAAAACACAAACCAACAATAGCGTCTTTCCTTCGGGATTTCTTTTCTCATCTCCTTCGCTCCGTATGCGAACTTGCTCCTACTTGTCACTTTGCAAGACGGTAACACACTCGTCGTCCGAGCTTGCAACACCTGAGCATTGACATAGGCAGTTCAAGCCTTTAATTCATAAGCAATTTTCCTTTGTTACCCCTAGTTAGGGGAACTACGGCGTCTCTGATCCTCATTATCCCGATGAGGTACGTAGGCAGCGGGGTAGGGCCCGTTCGAGCACAATCTTTATTTTCCCTACATTTCTCCTTTGTTTCTTATTCAGTTCTCTCCAGTTCCAGTTTCTTTTCATTTTCATTTCTTTTGCTGCAGCTTTCATACCCTCACCCTTTGAAGCAGTTTCTTTTGCAAGCGTGGATCCCGTCGGGTACGGCGGACGATCTGGGTGCTAATACCTTCCTAGGTCATAACCGACTCCCGAGCTCAGTCTCTTTGGTTCGCAGGACCTTGTCCTTTCCTTCTTCCTCAGGTTTGTGCAACATTACCTTTCCCATTCATTCGGGATAAAAATGTCTGGCTGGCGACTCTAACCTTTCCGCGCCACTTTCGCGTTTGTACTAGGATGAAAATCCCGGGAGCGACAAATAGGTTCCATGGTAACTGGCAGGATAGCAGGATATGGCATCATAAGAGTCTGAGCATAAGATCGCACCCATCTGAGATAAGCTTCCATAGGAATAGTGTACTTAGGCTCTAGAGTCTTGCTGTCAACCTTGTTCACTTTTCCCCATGCTCGTATGAATCTCTGACGGTAACCTTGAAGATCGTTGTCGTAGTCAAACACAATACCTGAATCAACATGTCATGAGGACCATCACTCCGAGCGTAACCAAACTGTCGTAAAGCTAAGGAAGGGTTGTAAGTAATGCCTCCTCTTATGCCTAGAAGTGGCACATTAGGAAACTCCCCACAACGGTCAATGATAGTGATATTCTCCATAAATCTGGAACACCAATGGATATCTGAATGAGAGAGTGACATGATCCTTTTAGACCACCTGAACCCTTGTTCATTTTTCATCACTGAGCGAGGAAGGTGAGAAATAAACCACCTAGATAGCAAAGGTATGCAGCACATCAGAGTTCCTCGGGCTTTCGTAGTACGAGTATGAAGAGAATGTAGAATGTCTCCAAGCAATGTAGGCACTGGAATGTGACTCAGTAATATATTGATGGCATGAATGTCTATGAACTGATCAGGATTGGGGAACAACACTAAGCCGTAAATCAACAAGGCTAAGATCTCCTCAAAAGCATCATAGCTCATAGCTTTCAAGAACATTTGAGCCTTCTCTATCAACACTTTAGCAAGAATACCCTTAACTCCGCTTCTTGTTTCCAAGACAATGTCTGACTTCTTCAGATGTAGAGCTGCAACAATAATCTCAGGTTTAGACTCTTTCTCCAAGCCTGTGAAGGGTCTTTGATCAAGAACAGGTATACCCAGAAGTTTGGAGAATTCTTCCATTGTAGGAACCAGCTGATAGTCGGGGAATGTGAAGCAATGGTGCTTAGGATCAAAGAACTGAAACAGAACACTCATCATGTCTTCATTGAATCCTGAGGTGACTAGATCCAATAGGTGACCATGTCTCTTGATGAACTGAGAGTGTTCAGACACTTGAGAAACCAACTCTTTAAGCTTAGCAGGTATCCCTACAAAATTGATCCTGATAGTGTTTCTACGAGCAGAAGCCATGACCTGCAACAAAGAACAAAGATAAATCCCTTGGTCCTTGAAATGGTTAGTGAAAATGCTATGCTTATGATGCATGATGATGTCATGATGTTATGCTCAATCACAAACATGTGGCACACACAAACAAGTCACACCATAGCCCTAGGTTTAAGGGCTTGCATGAGGTTCAAAGGTAAGTACCCTCCCCTGAAGTTTAGATGGTTCATCATGTCCTATAGAGTAACCAAGTTCTAAGGGATCTCAGTATCATTGATCCTTCACAAGGGTGGTTGTTCAGTAAGCAACTTACTTGCCAACCAAAACCCTCCAAGTTTAGGATCTCAATGAGTGTAGTATCGAGTATCAACCAACTTCAGTCTTCACCAAAGCCGGCTATCTCACTACTTTCTAAAGGCCCAGATGGGATAACTAGGGTTCTAAAAGTCAGTTAGTGTATTGACAACATATGGCAGCCTCATATTATCCTCAACTTGACTTAAGGAACATAAGCACCAACCAAGAAGTCACACTAACTATGGCCACCAGATCAACCATATCGGTATACGCCGTATAGTTTCCTTGGTCTATTGCCATTTACCTAAGGTACACTAGATCCGGGTTAGGATCTTTCACACATAAGAGCACCCAACAAGTAAGTATAAATCAAACAAGACAAACAATTTTAAAGTGATCTAATTCCTAAGGGTACCCCTCTTTAATAATTCCCCAGCAGAGTCGCCAGTTCTGTAACACGGTGGGAGAACTGACTTTAGTTAAATGTTGCGGATAGCAAGAGTCGCCACCGACTTTTATTTTATCCAAAAGGAAAGGGCATAAAAGAACAGGAAAGACCTTAAAAGATTTTTGGGTTCGGGGGGTAGGTTATGTAAAGGGAAGGTGTTAGCACCCTTTACATCCATGGTTATCCATGGGCTCTTAGTTACTTAGCTCACTTTAAATTGTTTTGAAAAGTGTAGTGTGTGAATAAAATTTCCTTTAAGTACTTTATAATGATCCATGTACGGATATATATAAAGTCTTTGTTTTGAAAATTTGTTTGAAAAAAATGTGAAGTGTTTGAAATGTTTTTGAAAAGTGAGCAAGTACATAAGAGGAACCTACCCTAAGTTAAGTCTTTTATGTTCTTGAATATCCTTTAACTGGTAAGACTATCCCTATTATTAAGGAATAGGTAGTCATTACCTTGGATGTGTAAGGGACAAGTGAAGGGACATCTGTTTATTTAGGCAACTGTGAGGTGTATAAGCAATTCGAAGGGACTTATCATCTTTTATTCGAAAGGGACAAGATCATTACGAAGGCAACATTCGAAGGGACTTGATCTTTTTATCTGTTAAGGGACTAGATGATATAAGATGAGGGACTTTGCTTTATACACCCTACTTGACCTTTTGTTTAGGCAACTTGAGAGGTAACCCTTAAGAAGTGAGATGGCGATCCAGGATCGACTTACGTGTGTGAGTGTACCAATTCAAATATTTATCTTGAAATTAGTGATTTATATTCAATTTTACATACAAACATGTCTTGCACTCCCTATTTTACTAACCATAGCATTTAAAATTAAATATTAAAAATTACTACAACTATTACATATTAGATGCAATTACATAATAATAATAATTAAAAATAAATAAGCAAATAAATAATAATAAAGAATTGGGTTAGTAACAATAATAATAATAAAACTCATATAATATATATAAATAAATGGGGTTAGTAATAATAAAATAAATAAGAATAAAATAAAGAAATTAGCATAATAATGAATAATAAATTAAAAGTTCAATTTTTACTAAATAATTATCTTTAGATTTTTTAAGAAGAAAAATAAACAATTCATGCTATATACTAATTATTAAAAAAATTTAAATTTATATACATGTTATGAAAAATAATGGTTAATTATGATTAAATAAATATATTATAAAAATAAATTATATTTACAAAATTAAATTAGGAGTTTTTAATTATTTTAAGCATAACCTAAAACTATTTACATGCAAAAACTACATTAAATAATGATTATAAACAAAATTATAAAAATATGTACATAATTAAAGTTTATAAATAAATAAATTAAAAGTTATAATATAATTAAATTTTATGTAAAAGAAAATTAGGGTTTGATTGTTTTAGAAAACTACATTAGGATTTACTTATTAATTAAAATATAAACAAGAATTATGAGATTAAAATAAACAAATAAATTAATATTTACAATTAAGGTTCATAGAAATAATTAGGTTTTATAAAAATATTTTAGGGTTTTTTAGAAAATATTAGGATTAATTATCTAATTATAAATTAATTATACAAAATTATATAATATTAATAATATAAGATAAATATTAAATAATTTTTTACTAATAAAGTTTTAATTTTAGAAAAGATTAATTTTTGAATTAAAGAAAAGAAAATAATAATATAAACATTTTATTTTTATTATTTTAAATTTATTTAACTATAATAAACAAATTAAATAGAAAAAACAAGAAAAAAGTGAAAAAAGAACTTACCTGGACTGGGATTCGAACCCAGCCCCTGAGCTTTCACAACCTCAAGACCAACACACCAGCCACTGGGCTACGCACGCGCAGGTGAGAAGGAGAGAACTCCATATGGTTTTGTTTCTGATCCTGTGAAAATCATAATAAAACAAAACAAAAGCACAAAAAGGGCCTGGGGGGGATTCGAACCCAGGACCCTCACACAACAAGCAAACACTCTTACCATACAGCCAGAAGGGCGCAACTGATATACAATCCACAACAATGAATAATATATTAAGTTCTATGAATAGATTAGAAAATATAACCAAAATAATGCAGCCTTCAGGAATCGAACTCAAGCCTTGAGGCAATACGCGCGCGTCCCTCACCACTGGGCCAAGCAAGCTTTTGTAAAATAAATCAGAAACAATTTCATAAAATATTAAGCATAAAATTCAAATTTTAGAATGCGCGCCAAGGGTCTTCTTCTTCCTATTTCCTGCAAAAATTCCTGCAAAATCAAATACGAAATTTCCTGCGAATTTTTTAACACCCGAAACCTATGTTTTTTGAAACATTATGCAAACCATCATGACAACCAAAATTAGTAACCCAGATCAATTGTATAAGGTCCACACATCACATCCATGGTCTTAGAATTGGTTTTAAGGTCCTAAATGTCTGGTTCCCGTTTTGAAACTCCAAACCCTAACAATGGCAATCTTCAACACAGTCCACAATAATTCAATTAATCTATGCAAAAAGCTTCTAAACATCACAACAAACACAAATATATGATTAGTTTTCAATATCAAAGCATGAATCAATCAAATCGAAAAATTTTATAATATGAAAGGGATGCATTCGGTTTGTGCGAATTAGGGCATGAAGAGGCAATGTTATGATCCAGAATTGATCTATGAACTCCAAGGAACAAATTGCAACCTTTGGTTTGTCTTGAAAGGGCTTGAATGATGGAATCCGAATTCAAGTTTTTTTGGTGATTTTTCGAAAGTGAAAACTTACTCTTGAGGCAGAAGATTCGTCCCTTGGCATTGTGTTAGGTTTGTATACTTATAGTTGAATGAAGCTAGGTCAAAATATTGGATCATTGTTTGGACTTTTTGATTTTTGAAGATTGAAAAAGATAATGTCTTAAAATTCAAATATTTTTTGATAGAACATTGCTATTTTAAGACAATCACCATAATTTTCATATCAATCTAATTCAATCAAGGTTTATGACTTTCTAGAATCAAAATATATTTTAAATCTTCATATTTTATATTTTATTTGAATTTAAAATGATTTTTAATATAAAAAATCATAATAAATAAAATAAATAAAATAAAATTATGAAAATATTAAATAAATTTCGTGCATGATGTCATGGAACACCTTGGGTCACAAAAAGTTCAGCCCATTTGGAAGAATTTGGTTCTAAGACCCTGTTTTCTTCATAAACCACCCAAAAATTTCCCAACTTTGCAAGGGCACAAATTCTTCAATTTTAATGCTATTAGGGTGTTCTTGGACATTTTAGAAAGCTTAAAGAGTCCTCTAACCAACCCCATTGTTTTCATGTCCATATCATTTACCATTCTCATGTTATTCCCTTTTGAAGTTGTTGACTTTTTGTTGACTTTCAAAAGGACCTATAATGTCTTAGCTCATACCTTCCAAATGAAGCATTTTTGGGCTTGGATTGTGAGACACAAAGTTGTAGAGAATTCAATTTCCTTCAAAATGAGCTTTGGATGGGAAAAATTTGATGAATCATGTGAAAGTTATGGCTGGTCAAAGTTCAGTTGACTTTTCCTGAGGAAACCCTAATTTAGAAACCTCTGATTCTTGATGATCTGAAATATCCTTGATGAATCATGATCAACACTTGATCAAATGATGAATTTTAATTCATATACTTTATGTTGGCAAAAAATCATGAAGTTTGACTTTGGTTTGACCACAGTTAACCTCAGTTTGACTTTTTAACTGCTCTGACTAATTTTAACCTATCTGATCATCTGACTGAGCAAACCTTTGGGAAAAGTCTTGAAACTTGTCATGGGGATTATTAAACATATATAAGATGTTATGAAGCTCACTTGAAGCCTTGGAAGTTCATTTAACCTGATTAAAGTCCAAACCCTAGTTTTGGATGTCCTGCTTAGGAGGATGCATTGTCTGAGGGAATTGTCAAATCTTCTGACTAATTGTGAACTTTGTGAACCTTGTGAACCTCATAAGATGTCTTGTGAACCTTGTGAACCTCATGAGAAGTCTTGTGAACCTTGTGAACCTTTTTAACCTCATAAGATGTCTTGTGAACCTTGTGAACCTCTCAGCACACAAAGTCTTGTATTGTGAGGGCAAATTTTGGGGTGCAACAGTTGCACCCCAAAATTTTCCCTCCACAAGACAAGAAATTGTGTAATAAGAGGCTCACAAGGTTCACAAGACATCTAATGAGGTTCACAAGGTTCACAAGATTCACAATTAGTCAGAAAGTTTGACAATTCCCTCAAACAATGCATCCTCCTAAGCATTGCATCTTAAACTAGGGTTTTGACTTTCATCAGTCTAAATGGACTTCCAAGGCTTCAAGTGAGCTTCATAGCATCCTTTATGTGTTCAAGAATACCCATGTCGAGTTTCAGGACTTTCCCAAAAGATTTGCCCAGTCAGATGATCAGATATGTTAAAATTAGTCAAAGTAGTTAAAAAGTCAAACTGAGGTCAACTGTGGTCAAACCAAAGTCAAACTTCATGATTTTTTGCCAACATCAAGTATATGAGGTAAAATTCATCATTTGATCAAGGTTTGATCATGATTCATCAAGGAGATTTCAGATCATCAAGAATCAGGAGTTTCTAAATTAGGGTTTTCACAGGAAAAGTCAACTGAACTTTGACCAGCCATAACTTTCATTTGCTTCATCAAATATTTTCCATCTAAAGCTCATTTTGAAGGAAATTGAATTCTCTAAAACTTTGTGTCTCACAAGCCAAGCCCAAAAATGCTTCATTTGGAAGGTATGAGCTAAGACATTATAGGTCCTTTTAAAAGTCAACAAAAAGTCAACAACTTCAAAAGAGCATAACTTGAGAATGGTAAAAGATATGGACATGAGACCAAAGAGGTTGGTTATAGGACTCTTTAAGCTTTCCAAAATATCCAAGAACACCTTCATATCATTAAAATTGAAGGATTTGTGCCCTGATTGATACAAAAATAATGGAGATCACACCAATATGGCAATGCTAGATCAAGAATATTCAAAATTTAAGATCACATCTTTTTCAATATTAAAAGGTCCAAAAATCCAAAGTTTTGATGAATCTCTTGACCTAATTTCATTGTATCATATATATACAACACATAGCAAGCATAAACTCACGAATTCACAGCCTCCAACACCATATTCAAACTTCACCAAATTGTTCAAAAACTCCAATTCGGATTTCAAGCTAGAGAAGATTTCAAAGAAATTTAAAGGTGGCAATGTGTTCTATGATGTCTATTGAACATATTTGGATCATAAACAACACCTAAAACACCTCCATATGCACAAACTGAATCCAACTTTTCATATTTTTTTATTTTTTTCGTTCATGATCGTTTACATGTTATTAATGGATTTTGTTTAGTGATTTGTGTTCAATGAAGGTTTGTGATGAATTCTGGGCAGATTAATTGAAGAAACCGTGGCTGAATCGAGTGATGCCATTCTAGGGTTCTTGACCTTCAAGTTAGGGTTTTGGGATTAAACGAATATAAACAAATTCTAAAACCATAGATCAATCGTAAATGACCTCTGGATTATGTTGGTGTGTTTAATTTAACAAAATTTTACATGAATGATGATGTTTGAATTTCGTAGGATTATCTGCCATTTAAAATTCGCAGGAAAATTCTTAGGAATATTCGCATGTAAATGTGCAGAGCCAGAGGTTGAAGATGAAGTCTTGGCGCGCAGAAGGAATTCAAATATGGAATATAATATTTTATTATTTGGTTCTTATATTATTTCACAAATGAGCGTGTAGCTCAGATGGTTTTGGTGCGTGTATATGATAATGAAGGGCCTGAGTTCGAAACCGGCCAAGGTAATTTTTTTTTGCTTGGATTTATTTTGTTTTGCAGGTTGTTTACAAAAGGATTACCACCTGGATTACTATCACCAACGCACGCGCAGCCTGGTGGATGGCTTGCTGGTCCAAGGGTGGTGAAGCCTAGGGCGTGGGTTCAATCCCTTCCCCAGGTAAGTTTTTGATTCTATTTGTTTTATTATTCTATTTTGTTAATTTATTTTCTAAATAATTCTAAATTACATGTTTTATAATAAAAATATATTTAAGCAATTATATGTAAATATATGTATAACCTCATATTATTTTTTAAAAAATTCTAATTTATTTTTCTAAATTTTTTTTAATTCTAGTTTCTTTTATTTAAATTAAAATATGTATATATTATATATTTATTCTTTAAATATTCAAAATTAATAATGTAAATTAAATTATAAACCCTAGTTTATTTTCTAAAAAAATTCTAACCCTAATTTCCAAAAAACCTAAATTTTTTTAAAACCCTAATTTATTACTTTAATTATTTTGTTTAAATATTAAACTTAATAATTTTTTCTAATGTATATAATTAACTAATTAATCATGCTTTATTTTGTAAATAAATTAGTATATGGTTTATTATTTTTATTTCAAAAAAATATTAAAAAAATGTTAATTTAATGTTAAAATATTTTGTATATATTTTTGTGCTAACCTCCTTTTTCTTATAATTATTTTTATTACTAATCCTTTTATTATTTATTTATATGCTTATTATTTAAATCGTTTCTATTATTATGTAACTGTAAAAGTCGTGTAATAGTCGTAGGTTTTATTTTTGTTTTTATTGCTTGTAAATATTTATGTTGCCTTGGTTAGTAATTATAGGGAGTGATAACCTATTTGCTTTAAAATTAATTTAGATCATTAATTATAAGATAAATATTTGAATTTTTACACGCACACACGTAAGTCGATCTTTGATCGCCATCTCACTTCCTTAAGGGTTATCCCTCATGTTGCCTAAACCAAAAGGTCAAGTAAGGTGTCTAAGAGCAAGGTCCCTTCTCCATTAATATCATCAAGTCCCTTTATGATTATAAGATCAAGTCCCTTCGATGTTGCCTTCATAAATGATCTTGTCCCTTTCGAATAAAAGATGATAAGTCCCTTCGTATTGCTAAGACACCTTACAGTTGCCTTAACACAGATGTCCCTTTACATGTCCCTTACAACATCCAAGGTAATGACTACCTATTCCTTAATAATAGTGATAGTCTTACCATTGAAAGAACATTTAAGAACAGTAAAGATTCAAATTAGGGTAGGTTCCTCTTAAGTACTTGCTCACTTTTTCATCAAATTACTTCATTATACTTTACATTTTAAACGATTTTCAAAACAAAGTCTTTATATATATCCATACAAGGATCATTATAAAATACTTAAGAAAATTTTTAATCACACACTACACTTCTTAAAACAGTTTAAAGTGAGCTAAGTAACTAAGAGCCCATGGATAACCATGGATGTAAAGGGTGCTAACACCTTCCCTTTACATAACCTACCCCCCGAACCCAAAAAATCTTTTAAGGTCTTTCCTGTTCTTTTATGCCCTTTCCTTTTGGATAAAATAAAAGTCGGTGGCGACTTTTGCTATCCGCAACATTTAACTAAAGTCAGTTCTCCCACCGTGTTACACATGGTATGTAAATGCATATGTAATATTTTCAAGGACCGCAGGATTTAAATTTGTTTAAACAACCAGAAAGTAAACTTTTATTAGTAACCAATAAACTTGTTTGCCTCTTGGGCTTACAACAAAAATGAAATGAATACAAAGATGGGGTTTTAAGTCTCCCATGGACGTTTCCTTTTTGTATGGAGGTATGTGTTGAGATTCCGCTCTTCATGAAGTTGTCTTGTCAGCTCCAGGATTCTTTCTTGACTAGCTTTGAAATGAGTATCAAAAGTATCCCTTTGTTCCTTCAACTGGATCCAGGACCTCTGCAACTCTTCCATGTCAGTGGGCATGTCTGGATGAAGGATGATATAAGGAGTATCTCCTTCAGCAACAGGCTCCATGGTAACTGGCAGGATAGCAGGATATGGCATCATAAGAGTCTGAGCACGTGCTCGTACCCCATCTGAGATAAGGTTCCATAGGAATGGAATACTTTGGTTCCAGGGTCTTGCTGTCAACCTTGTTCACTTTATCCCAAGCTCGTATGAACCTTTGACGATAACCTTGTAGATCGTTGTCGTAGTCGAACACAATACCCTGAATAAGCATGTCATGAGGACCATTACTCCGAGCATAACCAAACTGGCATAGAGCTAAAGAAGGGTTATAAGTAATGCCCCCTCTTATGCCAAGGAGTGGCACATTAGGGAACTCCCCACAACGGTCAATGATAGTAACATTCTCCATGGATCTAGAACACCAATGAATGTCTGAATGAGAAAGTGACATAATTCTCTTAGACCACCTTAACCCTTTTTCATTCTTCATCACTGATCGAGGAAGGTGAGAAATAAACCACCTAGATAATAGAGGTATGCAGCACATCAGAGTTCCTCGTGCCTTCGTAGTACGGGTATGGAGAGAATGTAAGATGTCTCCAAGTAATGTAGGCACTGGATTATGAGTCAGAAATATGTTGATGGCGTGCACGTCTATGAACTTTTCTGGATTAGGGAACAACACTAAGCCATAGATTAGTAAGGCCAAGATCTCCTCAAAAGCATCATAACTCATAGCCTTCAGGAACACTTGAGCTTTCTCCATCAATACCTTAGTAAAGTACCCTTAACTCCCCTCCTTGTTTCTAGGGAAGTGTCTGATTTCTTCAGATGTAGGGCTGCAACAATGACTTCAGGTTTAGGCTCCTTCTCTAAGCCTGTAAAGGGTCTCTGATCAAGGATAGGTATACCCAGAATCTTGGAGAACTCTTCCATTGTTGGAACCAACTGATAGTCGGGGAATGTGAAACAATGATGTTTAGGATCAAAGAACTAAAAGATGACACTCATCATGTCTTCATCAAATCCCAAGGTAACCAAGTCAAGTAGGTGACCATGCTTCTTGATGAACTGGGAGTTTTCAGAAACTTGAGAGACCAATTCCTTAAGCTTAGGAGGTATCCCTACAAAGTTGATCCGGATAGTATTCCTACGAGCAGAAGCCATGACCTGCAACAAAGAACAAAGATAAATCCTTTAGTCCTTGAAATGGTTAGTGAAAATGCTATGCTTATGATGCATGATGATGTCATGATGCTATGCTTAATAACAAACATGTGGCACACACAAACAAGTCACACAATAGCCCTAGGTTTGAAGGCTTGCATGAGGTTTAAAGGTAAGTACCCTCCCTTGAAGTTTAGTTGGTTCATCCTGTCCTACAAAAGTAATCAGGTTCTAAGGGATCTCAATATCATTGATCCTTCACAAGGGTTATTGTTCAGTAGGCAACTTACTTGCCAACCAAAACCCTTCAAGTTTAGGATCTCAATGAGCGTAGTATTGAGTATCAACCAACTTCAGTCTTCACCAAAGCCGGTTATCTCACTACTTTTCTAAAGGCCAAGATGGGATTACTATGGTTCTAAATGTTAGTTAGTGTATTGACAATATATGGCAGCCTCATATTATCCTTAACTTACTTAAGAAACATAAACACCAACCAAGAAGTCACACTAACTATGGCCACCAGATCAACCATATCGGTATACTCCGTACAGTTTCCTTGGTCTATTGCCATTTACCTAAGGTACACTAGATCCGGGGTAGGATCTTTCACACAAAAAGCCCAACAAGTAATATAAAGCAAACAAAGCAAACAATTTAAGTGATCTAATTCCTAAGGGTACCCCTCTTTTATTAAGTCCCCAGCAGATTCGCTAGTTCTGTAACACGGTGGGAGAACTGACTTTTTATAAATGTTGCGGATAGCAAGAATCTCTATCGACTTTTATTTTATCCAAAAGGAAAGGACATAAAAGAACAGGAAAGACCTTAAAAAGATTTTGAGTTCGGGGGTAGGTTATACAAAGGGAAGGTGTTAGCACCCTTTATATCCATGGTTATCCATGGGCTCTTAGTTACTTAGCTCACTTTGAATTGTTTTGAAAAGGTGTAGTGTGTGATTAGAAACTTTCTAAGTACTTTGTAATGATCCTCGTATGGATGTATACAAAGCCTTGTTTTTTTGAAAATTTGATTGAAAAGTGTGGTATGAAGAGTATTTTGAAAGGTGAGCAAGTAATTAAGAGAAACCTACCCTATATTAAATCTTTAATGTTCTTATGTTCTTTCAATGGTAAGACTATCCCTATTATTAAGGAATAGGTAGTCATTACCTTGGATGTTATTAAGGGACATGTGTAGGGACATCTGGATATAGGCAACTGTAGGGTGTCTTTAGCAATTCGTAGGGACTTATCATCTTTTATTCGAAGGGATAAGATCATTTATCATAGGCAACCTCGAAGGGACTTGATCTTATAAAATGAAGTGACTTGATGATATTAGTGAAGGGACTTAGCTTAAGACACCTTACTTGAGCTTTTGAAATAGGCAACTGAGAGGCAACCCTAGGAAGTGCAAGATGGCGATCAAAGATCGACTTACGTGTGTGCGTGTTCGTCTTCAAATTTTTATCTTATTTAAGTAAATTATTCTAGGTTAATTTCAATTACAAATATGTTATCCACAACCTAGAATTACTAACCACACAGTAAATATATTCATAATAAAAATAAAGCAAAAATATAAACCTAAACTATTACAAAGCTTCGGGACAATTACAATATAATCGAGAAATATAATAAAGATAATAAAGATAATAAATAAGCAATAATTTAAATGTTAGTAATAATAAAAAATAAGAATAAAGGTTAGAGAAAATAAAAAATAAGAGAAATAAGAAATTAACAAGACAAATTAATATTAGAAAATATTTTTTAGATTTAATTAAGAAAATAGGTTTTAATAATAATAAACAAATAATACATTATTCACATATTTAAAAAAAATGATTATTGATTAAATTATAGTTTATAAAAAAAATTAGGTCAAATATTAAGGTTAAGAAAAATTAGGGTTAGGGTTATAAAAATTAGGGTTAGGGTTATGAAAATTAGGTTTAGCTAAATTAGGGTTTTGGATATTAATCTAAACCTAATTAATTTATTTACAAAAATATATACAATAATAATAGTAAATATAAATTTATAAAATAAATATAAACAATTTGATTTTAAGAAAATAAATTTTGAATTTTTAAATATAAGTTTTTATATAAGAAAATATTATAAATATTTGTTTTAGAAATCATTTTTTAAGAAATTAATTAAAATAAGTAAACATAAAATAAAAACACAAAGAAATTGAAGGAAAAAAACATACCTGGGGCTGGGATTCGAACCCAGGCCCTAGGTTTTCACTCTCCTAGTCCAGCAATCACTACCACCAGGCCAGGCGTGTCTTGGTGTTTATGATGTGAGTGGCAATCGTTTTATTATAACCTGTAAAAAATCAAATAAAATGCAAAAAAATAAAATGGCCTGGGGGGATTCGAACCCAGGACCATCACAATCACACACAAACACACAAACCAGCTGAGCCACATGGGACGCGTTCAACATACAATCAGTAATAAAACATTATATATTAAAACAAGTTTTTGAATTTCAGTTTTGTGCCACTCAGACTTCATCTTCTCCAGGATACCTGCGAATGTACCTGCGAAATTACATACAAGATTTCTTGCGAATTTTCCCATATTCATAACCTGCGAAAATCGTATCTCATAGCTAGGCCTATAGTTTCATCAAATTAATTTTGTTAATGTGATCCTTGGGATGTATACAGTCTATCCATGGTCTTTTAATGGATTTATATTGCTCCATACGCAAAACCCTAAAACGAGCTATCAAACCCTAATAATGGCAATTACATCATCCGGCTTCGAAACTTCAAGAAAATATGCAGAATCAATCTAAACACCATCAGGATTAACAATATCAAGTTAGAATTCATTTATAATACGTATATAATGAGAATCGAAAAATTGAAAATAAAAAGAGAATGTGATTCGGTTAGGTCATATGAGAGTGTTCTTGATGATGCAAATGATTGATACAGGTTCAGTGATCATGGGAGAATGTATTGCAACCTTTAGAATGATCAAAAGTCCTATCCAACTCTAAAACTGAATCTCGCTTTTTGTTCAAATTTCTTGACTTTGCTCTTGTCCTTGGAGGCTGAAAAAATCGTGTCCTTATGATTGTTTTCAGTTTGTGTATATGTATGAAGTAGAATTAGGTCAAAACGTTTTGGATTTATGGGCTTTTTAGAGATTACTTGATCATGAAGATTCACCTCTTTCAAATATTCAAAAAATCTTATAAAACCTTTCTAAATTGGGTCAATCTGATCTCACATGATTCCAATCAACTTTAATTGATTTTTAAGAATTTCTAGAAGAAGAATCATGTCCAAATATTGATTTTTATATTTTATTTAAATTTAATTTGACTTTTAATGGATTAAATCGAAATAAATAATAAATAAATAATAAAAAATCAGAATTTGGTTGCTTTGGGTCGTTCTAGAGGTCCTTGTATGAATTGGATCACAACATTGCAAGCCCATTTGGAGAAATTGGTTCTAAGGTCCCATTTGCTTCATAAACCTCCCAAAAGTTTCCCAACTTTGCAAAGACATATCTCCCTCAATTTTAAGGCTCTGAGGGTGTTCTTGGACATTTTGGAAAGTTTAGAGAGTCCTCTAGCCAACCTCATTGGTATCATGTCCATATCCTTTACCATTTTCAAGTTATGCCCTTTGGAAGATGTTGACTTTTTGTTGACTTTTAAAATGACCTATAATGTCTTAGCTCATACCTTCCAAATGAAGCATTTTTGGGCTTGGCTTGTGAGACACAAAGTTGTAGAGAATTCAATTTACTTCACAATTATCTTTGTATGGGAAATTATTTATGAAGCATGTGAAAGTTATGGCTGGCCAAAGTTCAGTTGACATTTCTTATGAAAACCCTAATTTAGAAACTCCTAATTCTTGATGATTTGAAATCTCCTTGATGAATCATGATAAAACATTGATCAAATGATGATTTTTACTTCATATAATTGATGTTGGCAAAAAAATCATGAAGTTTGACTTTGGTTTGACCCCAGTTGACCTTAGTTTGACTTTTTGACTACTTTGATTGATTTTAGCCTATCTGATCATTTGACTGAGAAAACCTTTTGGGAAAGGCTTGAAACTTGACATAGGGATTCTTGAAGACATATAGGATGATATGAAGCTCACTTGAAGCCTTGGAAATTCATTTAGCCTGATGAAACTCAAAACCTTAGTTTAGGATGCATTGCTTAGGAGGATGCTTTGTCTGAGGGAACTTCCAAGCTTTCTGACTAATTGTAAACCTTGTGAACCTCTTGAGATACCTTGTGAACCTCTTGGGACACATTAGTACACAATGTCTTATCTAGGTGAGGGAAAATTTTGGGGTGCAACAGTACCATGTTTGCAACCCATTGAGGATAAGAAGTCACAGCTAAGAACCCTGCATCAAATTGTTTCATCACCTCTGCTTTAATCTTTTTTGACATTTCAGGACGCATGCGACGAACCTTTTGCTTCTTTGGACGACAATCTTCTTTTACCGGTAAATGGTGAACCACAATGTCTGTATCCAGCCTTGGCATATCTTCATAAGACCAAGCAAAGATCTCCACATAATCACGTAACATCTGAATCAATCTACTCTTAACACCATCCTTTAACTCAGCTCCTATCTTGACCTCTTTCCTATTTTCTTAAGTTCCCAGATTCACAACTTCGATTGGCTCTTCATGTGGCTGTATAGCTTTCTCTTCTTCTTGTAACAACCTAGCAAGCTCTACAGGTACTTCACAATCTTCCTCCTTTCCATCTTCAGCTTGATAGATCGGATTCTCGAAATTATAATTGGCAATAGTAGAACTGTTATCAACAGGATCCAGAGTGGATGAGGATCTGCATTTTAGTGATGTGGGTGTGTGTAAGAACACATAGCTGATAAAACAGAAATAAAAAATAAAAGAAAGAAAAGGAGCACAATATTTACGAAAACGAAACGTCCATTGATTTTTATTGAATGAAGTATGCAAATGAAATGACATCCCGAAACAAGCATACCATTGAGCCCCTGGCAAGACACAAGGCTTAAAAGTTTAATTGTTCGAAATTATAAACTTAAAATAAAAACACAGTAATAGTATTTACTCCTGACTAAAGGAGATAGGAATAACGTCTTCAACCTTCCAGTTGTTGAGCCCATCACCCATGGTAGGAAAGATCCAATCATCCAGGTTGTAGTCTTCATTATGGTCACCCACAACATTGATTTGATCTCTTACGACCCCTTGATTAGATATATGAACAGCACGAGCACGACGAACAGCCTTCTCAGATTCTGCAGTAAAACCCAAACCAAACTTGTCAGACTTGTAAGGGATGTTGGGAAGCCGTCCCCAAATAGCAAAACCACCTTTTGCAACCACTGCCTTAGCATCTTTGAGGGAGGCCATTGCAGGAGGTACTCTAGTAACCACAGGAACTCTTTATGAAGCAGGGACAGACTGAGGAACAGGAGCAGAGCAAGGAACAACTTTAAATGTTTGACACGGAGTTTCAACCATTTCACCCTTCATTTCTACATATTTGAAAGTATTCACATGGCTTACCATGTACTCTTTTTCACCATAGACAGTGACAATTTTGTTTTTCACCGGATATTTCAACTTCTGATGCAAGGTGGAAGTCACAGCACCTGCCCCATGGATCCAGGGGTGCCCAAGCAAACAAGAATACGCAGGACGAATATCCATCACATAGAAAGTAGAGTTGAAGACCTGAGAGCCTACTTTGATTGGAAGGTCTACTTCTCCTTGTACCACTCTTCTTGAACCATCAAAGGCCCTTACCACCACATCACTTGGTCTTAACACAACCTCTTCAGGACTGAGCTTGTCCAGAACCTCCTTAGGGAGCACATTTAATTAAGAACCATTGTCCACTAGTACATGAGACAAGTTAGTGCCCCTACATTCAATGGAAATATGTAGAGCTCTGTTATGATTTCTCTTGGCAGGAGTCAGATCAACATCAGAAAAGCCCAAACCATTATCACTAGTCAGATGTGCAACACAATTCTCAAATTGATCCACAAAAATCTCATTTGGCACATGAGCAGTCTTTAAGAATTTGATTAAGGCTTTAGCATGAGCCTCAGAACACATCAACAAAGATAACATGGAGATTTTGGATGGAGTATGCCCCAACTGGTCAACAATATCATAATCACTCTTGCAAATGATCTTCAATACTTCTTCCATCTGTTTAGAAAGATTTTTGGCAGTCGGTACCTCAGTTTGCACATGTTCAATCATAGGACCCTTGCCCCGGGCATCAGTACTTGGCCTAGCAGTGGAGGTAGTAGTTGGAGTAACTGCACTTTTTGAGGTAGCTTGAAGGGAGAAAACTCTTCCACTTCTAGTAATCTTACTAGATCCAATAATGTTGTCAATATCAAGACCAACATCAGTAACAGATGCATCAGCCAGAGGTTCTTGCTTGACACCATGTATATAAACATCAAAACCATAATTCCAGGGTATAGCTTTATCATAAGTATAAGGAACATGGCCAGGAGTGGTAATGATCATGGGAGCCATTCTAACTTCAGCAACAGTCTTCACAAGGCCTTCAGCAGTAATCCTGACAGGACCTTTAGAAGTGATCCTGATAGGGCCTTTGGAGGTAATCTTCACTGGCACTTTATCAACCATAGCTATATCTTCAAGATTCGTACTTTGAGTCAGATGTTCACACATACCTTCAACAGAAGGTGTCCTCTCAAACAATATAATGTAATTGTCCATGAGGCATTGAATACCATCTTTCAACTTCTAGCATCTATCAGGTTTGTAGGCACAATAGAAACAGTCTTCATTGCAACCTGGAAAGAAACAAGCCTGCACCAGCTTCTTCTTGATAATAGATAGAGGAGTAGTCACATCTGCTACTGAGGAAACATAGGAAACCTCATCAACAGCATTAAGAATCTTCTCATGATTTGGCATAGGAGCAATGTTCACATTCGGGGTCCCAGGTGGGTTAAATTCAATTTCCCCAGCTTCAATCATGTCTTGAATCTTGTTTTTCAACACCCAGCAGTTTTTGGTGTCATGTCCCGGACTATTAGAATGATATGCACATCTTACATTAGGATTGTACTGAGGAGAGGATGTATTAGGATTCTGAGGAGGATCCCTCAATGTGATTAGTTCCCCTTTCAACATGTGTTGCAAGGCTTGGGCCAGTGACATGTTGATCTTGGTGAACTGTCTTCTAGGCTTCTGTTGATTGTTTTGTTGTTGCTCTGGTGCGGTAGGAGCAGGATTGGAGATGTGTACTGCTCCCACAGATTGGTGACTCCTGTTACGACTATGTTGACCATAAACAACATTAGACTCCTTCTTTCCACTAGGGGGCTTCTTAGCAGTGCTTGGTGAAGAGGTACCCACCCGTATCTTACCACTTCTTATACCATTTTCCACACGTTCTCCAGTCATTATCAGCTCAGTGAAACCAGATGATGAGCTTCCAATGAGGTGACTATAGAAAGGACCATTCAACGTACTCATAAAAATATCTACCAGTTCCCTGTCAGTCAGAGGAGGTTGAACTCTGCATGCCAGGTCTCTCCATTTCTGGGCATACTCTTTGAAACTCTCCTTAGCACCCATAGACATGCTTTGGAGCTGCATGTGAGTTGGTGCTAAATCAACATTATATTGGTATTGCCTATAGAAGGCCTCAGCAAGATCATTCCAATCACAAATATTAACACTTTCCAGTTGATAGTACCATTCCAATTGAGCTCCATATAAGCTCTCTTGGAAGAAATGAATCCATAATATCTTATCAGCAGTATGTGGTTGAATCCTCCGGACATAGGACCTCAAATGCAGTTTAGGACATGAAACACCATCATACACCACAAAAACAGGGACCTTGAAACCAATAGGTATAACCACTCCAGAAACTAAAATCAAATCTTCAAAATCAAGCCCAGAAGATTTTTGTAGTTCCATTGCGTTCACTCTGTCTACCAGCATCTTGTACTTCTCTTCACTAGCAGGATCATGATAATAGTTTGCTTCAGAATCAGAATCTTCCACAGTATCATGGAGACTACCTTCCTCTTTCTCAGAATTCTCATACTCAAAATCCTCAACCTCTTCCTTTGTCTTGATATGACCTTTGAACCTTCTTCCCAGGTTGATAAGGCCTCCTGATTTTCTAGTCTTCTTCTTCTTCTTAGCCAGCAGTGTCTTCAACTCATCTTGTCCCTTTGACAAGTTCAAGATCAGCTCTTGGAATTGTGCATTCTGAGCCTGGAGATCATTGACACTCTGTTCAAGAGCCATTTCTGCTGAAATAAACAGCGAGAAGATAAGATACTTGTTCATAAGAAACCTGTGATGCAATGATATGGTATGTAAATGCATATGCAATGTTTTCAAGGACCGCAGGATTTAAATTTGTTTAAACAACCCGAAAGTAAACTTTTATTAGTAATCAATAAACTTGTTTTCCTCTTGGGCTTACAACAAAAATGAAATGAATACAAAGATGGGGTTTTAAGTCTCCCATGGACGTTTCCTCTTTGTGTTGAGGTATGAGTTGAGATTCCGCTCCTCGTGAAGTTGTCTTGTCAGCTCCATGATTCTTTCTTGACTAGCTTTGAAATGAGTCTCAAAAGTATCCCTTTGTTCCTTCAACTGGATCCAGGATCTCTGTAACTCTTCCATGTCAGTAGGCATGTCTGGATGAAGAATGATATAAGGAGTATCTCCTTCAGTAACAGGCTCCATGGTAACTTGCAGGATAGCAATATATGGCATCATAAGAGTCTGAGCACATGCTCGTACCCATTTGAGATAAGGTTCCATAGGAATGGTGTACTTTGGTTCCAGAGTCTTGTTGTCAACCTTGTTCACTTTACCCTAAGCTCGTATAAACCATTGCCGGTAACCTTGCAGATCGTTGTCGTAATCGAACATAATACCCTGAATAAGCATGTCATGAGGACCATCACTCCGAGCATAACCAAACTGACGTAGAGCTAAAGAAGGGTTGTAAGTAATGCCTCATCTTATGCCAAGTAGTGGCACATTAGGGAACTCCCCACAACGGTCAATGATAGTAACATTCTCCATGGATCGAGAGCACCAATGAATATCTGAATGAGAAAGTGAAATAATCCTCTTAGACCACCTGAACCCTTGTTCATTCTTCATCACTGATCGAGGAAAGTGAGAAATAAACCACCTAGACAATAAAGGTATGCAACACATTAGAGTTCCTCGTGCCTTCGTAGTACGGGTATGGAGAGAATGTAAGATGTCTCCAAGTAATGTAGGCACTGGATTATGAGTCAGAAATATGTTGATGGCGTGTACGTCTATGAACTGGTCTGGATTAGGGAACAACACTAGGCCATAGATTAGTAAGGCCAAGATCTCCTCAAAAGCATCATAACTCATAGCCTTCAGGAACACTTGAGCTTTCTCCATCAATACTTTGGCAAGGATACCCTTAACTCCACTTCTCGTTTCAAAGACAATGTTTGATTTCTTCAAATGTAGGGTTGTAACAATGACTTCGGGTTTAGGCTCCTTTTCCAAGCCTGTGAAAGGTCTCTGATCAAGGATAGGTATACCCAGTAGCTTGGAGAACTCTTCCATTGTAGGAACCAGCTAATAGTCGGGGAATGTGAAACATTGATGTTTAGGGTCAAAGAACTGAAACAGAACACTCGTCATGTCTTCATTGAACCCTGAAGTGACTAGATCCAGTAGGTGACCATTCCTCTTGATGAATTGGGAGTTTTCAGAAACTTGAGAGACCAATTCCTTAAGCTTAGGAGGTATTCCTACAAAGTTGATCCGGATAGTATTCCTACGAGCAGAAGCCAAGACCTGCAACAAAGAACAAAGATAAATCCTTTGGTCCTTGAAATGGTTAGTGAAAATGCTATGCTTATGATGCATGATGATGTTATGATGTTATGCTCAATCACAAACATGTGGCACACACAAACAAGTCACACCATAGCCATAGGTTTAGATGCTTGTATGAGGTTTAAAGGTAAGTACCCTCCCCTGAAGTTTAGATGGTTCATCCTGTCCTTCAAAAGTAACCAGGTTCTAAGGGATCTCAATATCATTGATCCTTCCCAAGGGTGGTTGTTCAGTAGGCAACTTACTTGCCAACCAAAACCCTCCAAGTTTAGAATCTCAATGAGTGTAGTATCTGTAACACGGTGGGAGAACTGACTTTTAGTCATGTTGCGGATAGCAAGAGTCGCCACCGACTTTTATTTTATCCAAAAGGAAAGGACATAAAAGAACAGGAAAGACCTATTTTTTAAAAGACTTGAGTTCGGGGGGTAGGGTATATAAAGGGAAGGTGTTAGCACCCTTTATATCCATGGTTATCCATGGGCTCTTAGTTACTTAGCTCACTTTGTTTGTTTGCAAGAGTGTAGTGTGTGATTTGAAAAATTCTAAGTACTTTGTAATGATCCTCGTATGGATGTATACAAAGCCTTGTTTTTGAAAATTTGTTTGAAAAGTGTGGTGTAAAGAGTATTTTGAAATGTGAGCAAGTAATTAAGAGAAACCTACCATATATTAAGTCTTTACTGTTCTTATGTTCTTTCAATGGTAAGACTATCCCTATTATTAAGGAATAGGTAGTCATTACCTTGGATGTTAAGGGACATGTGTAGGGTCATCTGGATATAGGCAACTGTAGGGTGTCTTTAGCAATTCGTAGGGACTTATAATCTTTTATTCGAAGGGACAAAATCATTTATCGTAGGCAACCTCGAAGGGACTTGATCTTTAAACCTATAGGGACTTGATGATATTTATGAAGGGACTTGCTTAAGACACCCTACTTGACCTTTTGAATTAGGCAACTGAGAGGCTACCCTAGGAAGTGCGAGATGGCGATCAAAGATCGACTTACGTGTGTGCGTGTTTATTTTCAAATATTTATCTTATATAAGTTAATTTTCTAAGTTGATTTTAATTACAAATAGTTATACACTCCCTAAATTACTAACTATACAATAAATATATTTATAATAAATAAAGCAAAACTATAAACTTATAAATATTACAAGGCTTTGGGACAATTACAATATAATCGAGAAATAATAATGATAAATATAATAATAATAAATAAGCAATAATTAAATATTAGTAGTAATAAAAAATAATAATAAAGGTTAGAATAATAAAAGAAAAGAAATAAGAATTTTAGCAAGAAAAATTAATGTTAGAAATTTTTTTAAGAATAATAATAAACAAATAATAAACTATTTACATATTAAAATAATGATTAATGATTTAATTATGATTTAGAAAAAAAAAAATAATTAGGTTAAATATTAGGGTTAAGAAAATTAGGGTTTTGAAAATTAATCTAAACTAATTAGTTAATTTATATACAAAAATATATACATGATAATAATAAATATAAACATATTATAAAATAAATAGAAACAATTTTAAATTTAAGAAAATAAATTATGATTTTGAAAATATAAAAAAATTTTATAAGAAAATATTATAATATTGTTTAGAAATTATTTTTATGATTTATATTTAATAAATTAACCAAAATAAAGTTAATATATGAAAAAAAAATAGAAAAAAAGAAAAAAAGATGAGAAATTGGTAAAAAAGATAGGACCTGGGATTTGAACCCAGGTCCCTTACCTCAACAACAACTCTTCAAAACCAGCTGAGCCAGCACGCGCTGGTGAATACCCTATGCAACACAATTCTTTTATTATAAACCTGCAAAATAAATGAATTTAAAAACAAAATTGCCTTCGGCCAGACTCAAACCCTGGTCCTCACCCAAAACACACGTATTCCTTGCCAACTGAACCACCAACGCGTTGTGATAATATTACCTAAACAAAACATAATAAAAATAAACAAATATTCAAACAGAATTTCGCGCCAAGCATCATCTTCTTCCTCCAACCATCGTATTATGCTATAGTGACACTTCATCCGTCACTAGAGCTTATAGTGACGAATTTTTTCCGTAGCTACGTGACCTGGAAATTCAAAAACGCAGCACACACAATATAAATTCATTCTAAGGGTTCAGATTAATCAATACCTGTCCTCTAAGTCCAATTCAGGTCTCAATTTCAAATGAAATCACTCGTAGCTAGGATTCATGATTTTGAACCTTCGAAACCCTAATAATGGTGTACCCTCAATCCCGCACTGAAACTCAAATTAAACCAACCAGAATCATTGCAAACATCAACATAAACAATAATATACAATCAAATTTCATTTATATAGCTTGTATAAGAAAAATCGAAAATCAATTTTTAAGCTAAAAGATGAATTCGGTTTGAACATTCAAGGGTGTTTTTGATTATGCAAATGATGTAAATAGGTTCAATGATCATCCAACAATGTATTGCAACCTTTAAAACTTCTTGATATGGCCTGCAACAAAGAATTCGATTGTGAGATTTTTTGTGAAATTTGAAGTTTTGTTCTTGGTATTGGAGGCAGCAAATTCGTGTCCTTGTGATTGTCTTTAGTTTGTCTATTTGTATGGAAGAGAATTAGGTCAAAAGAAGCTGGATTTTTGGGCTTTGTAGTGATTGCTTGATCATGAAGATTCACACTTTCAATTATTGAAAATATCTCATCAAACCTTTCTAATTTTGGTCAATCTGATTTTAACTCATTTCCAATCATTCTAAATATGATTTAGATAATTTCCAATCACATATCTTGTCCAATATTTGATTTTTCATATTTATTTTATATTTAAATTGTTTTTTAATGAATAAAATCAAAATAAATAATAAATAAATAATACAAAATCAGAATTTGGTTGCTTTGGGTCGTGCTTGAGGTATTTGTATGGATTGGATCACAACATTGCAAGCCCATTTGAAGAAATTTGGTTTTAAGGCCCTATTTGCTTCATAAACCTCTCAAATATTTCCCAAATTTGCAAAGGCATATCTCCTTCAATTTTAGGGTTATGAGGGTGTTCTTAGACATTTTGGAAATCTTAGAGAGTCCTCTAACCAACCTCATTGGTCTCATGTCCATATCCTTTACCATTTTCAAATTATGCCCTTTGGAAGATGTTGACTTTTTGTTGACTTTTAAAATGACCTATAATGTCCTAGGTCATACCTTCCAAATGAAGCATTTTTAGGCTTGATTTGTAAGACACAAAGTTGTAGAGAATTCAATTTCCTTCAAAATGAGCTTTGGATGGAAAAATGTTGATGAAGCATGTGAAAGTTATGGTTGGTCAAAGTTCAGTTGACTTTTCTTGTGAAAACCCTAATTTAGAAACTCCTGATTCTTGATTATCTGAAATATCTTTGATGAATCATGATAAACCCTTGATCAAATGATGAATTTTAATTCATAAACTTGATGTTGGCAAAAAATCATGAAGTTTGACTTTGGTTTGACCACAGTTGACCTCAGTTTGACTTTTTAACTGCTTTGACTGATTTTAGCCTATCTGATCATTTGACTGAGCAAATCTATTGGGAAAGCTTTGAAACTTGACATAGGGATTCTTGAAGATATATAGGATTCTATGAAGCTCACTTGAAGCCTTGGAAGTTCATTTATCCTGATGAAATTGAAAACCCTAGTTTAGGATGCATTGCTTAGGAGGATGCTTTGTCTGAGGGAATTGTCAAACTTTTTGACTAATTGTGAACCTTGTGAACCTTATGAACCTCTTGGGACACCTTAGTACACAATGTTTGGTCTAGGTGAGGGCAAATTTTGGGGTGCAACAGCTGCCCCTGTTCAATTTTCTGAAACTTGAGGAGTTAGATTGGCATGTGTGCCATTCGTGACTTGGAAGGTTGAAGGGTATTGAACACAAAAACCCAAAAATTTGCACTCGCCGGTGCGTAAAGTAACACTGATGATTGGTTATATATGCATGGAGTGGGCTTAAAGTTGCCACTCAGAGGAACTAGAGATGGGCTTATAGATGCCATCCATAATATCAGAAGGTGGTAGTATCAAAAGGTTGTTACTGACTATCAGTACTAGGTCTTCGTATAGGCCGTCTCTGAATCATTCCTGTAACATGGTTTGAGTTGAACGTCAGCAATAGATCTTCATATAGATCGTCTCTACATTATCTCTAGGGAAAAGAATATCCTTCATTAGGTGTCAGTACTTAGATCTTCGTATAGATTGGCTCTGAACCATCGTTAGGAACATACTTTAACTTAAGCATTATAATTAAATCTTCGTGGCGATCTTTTCTGAATTGCTTTTGGTAATATCTTGGGCTAAGTACAAGATCTTCGTATCGATCATTTATGTACCATCCCACAGATAAACTAATGCACAAACCATTAGAAATAAATCTTCGTAGCGATTATCTCTTCTGGAAAATATCCCGAATTAGGTAATAGATCTTCGTATAGACCATTTATATACCTTCCCAAGGATAAGAGAATGTCAGGATTAAATCTTTGTGACGATTACTCCTGAACTTCTTCTGAAAGAATCTCTTGGATTAAGTGCTAGATCTCCGTATAGATCATTTACACACCATCCCAAAGATATTTGACCATTGGAAATAAATCTTCGTAACGATTATCTCCTCTGGAAATATCCTGGATCAAGCACTAGATCTTCGTATAGATCATTTACGTACCCTTCCAAGGACAACTTGAGTATTGATTATCAGAAATGAATATTCGTAGCGATTATTTCTGAATTAAGTATCAGCACTAGATCTTCGTATAGATCGTCTCTGAACTGTTTTGAGTTGTTGATAGTGTTTTTCTGCCTGCAACTATCCTGAAAAGAAAAGGTTAGTTTATGCAATATGTATGTATGTATGGCATGATGTACCTAAGTAAATGTTTTATGCATTACGGATGTGTATGCTATGATATGATGTAAATGATGTATGTATGAATCATGCAGCCTGAAGCTTCTGAATATCTCTGTATAACAACTGCTGGCTAGGGAAAATAAATCCCGGTTTGTTGCTAAGGAATGTAAGGACTTCGTTCCCGTCTTATTTGATAGTATGGTACTTATGACCTCCCATCTTCGTTTGTCGTACTTCTTATTGAAGGGATAATTTCCAGAGTATCCTGACTGAGGATAAAAGAGATGGACATAAATCCGAGGGGAGATGTTACTTGAAGTATCTGAAAAGATTACTCTGTGGGAATGAATCGGCGAAGCTTCGTTGAATTCCTACCTTCGTTCGTCCTTAGTAAATACTATTACTGCATTTTATGCATTTCTGGTAAACATCAATCATATTTAAAAACATACATACATTCAAACACAACCAATGGACGTTTTCGTTTAGGTAAACAAGGTAAAAGTAAATCTGGATTCAAAGACGAGATTTTATTAATTTTTAGAAAGTAGCCTATACACAGGCAAGTTTGTACAAGGAGACAGAAATCCTAGTAAGAGGAATTTGTCGTAAAAGTTTTACAAAAACAAAGAAAAACAGCTATGTGAGAAATAATCCTATTGAGTTTCAATTCCACTATTGCCATTATCTTCAAGTATCTCATCCTTTGCTGTTGAGATGGAAACGATTGGATTGATCTTTATCTGTTCGAACTTGAGTCAGGTAGCACAACTGGTTGGGGTTACATGAGTGATCCAACGAGACATAGTCATACGCTTTAATCCCTAACTTTTGCCTGGATTGCCTTTTCAGGTTTTCAATCCACCGGGATACCCTTTTTTTCCCAAGCCTCCCTTTCAGGTTTTCGACTTGTCGGGTGTACATTTTTTATATATATATCCCTAATTTTTTCCCGAACCTTTTTGGTTCGCCGGGATGCCCTTATTTTTCCCTAGGCCAGTCAACCTAGCGGGTCTCTTTTTATGCGTAGTATATTTTAACTATGTCTGCGTTCACAGGCTATGGGAAATCTTCACCATCCATGGTAGTAAGCATCATGGAACCTCCTGAGAATATCCTCTTGACTATAAATGGTCCTTCATATGTAGGAGTCCACTTGCCCCTAGGATCACCCTGTGGTAATATGATACATTTGACTACCAAGTCACCAGCCTGATATACCTTTTGCTTAACCTTCTTATTAAAAGCTTTGATCATCCGTTTTTGGTACATCTGACCGTGACAAACAACTGCCAGTCTTTTCTCATCAATCAAATTTATCTGGTCAAGACGAGTATGAATCCATTCATCTTCATCCAAGCATGCATCCTTCATGATTCTTAAGGAGGGGATCTGAACATCAATGGGTAGAACTGCTTCCATACCATAGACTAAGGCAAATGGGGATGCCCCTATTGAAGTACGTATTGCAGTACGATAACCATGAAGAGCAAATGGTAACATCTCACGCCAATCCTTGTAAGTAACAGTCATATTCTGTTGAATCTTTTTAATGTTCTTATTAGCAACTTCTACTGCCCCATTCATCTTTGGACGATACGGAGAAGAACTGTGATGCTTAATCTTGAACTGCGTGCAGAGATCAGTAATCATGGTGTTATTCAGATTAGAAACATTATCTGTGATAATCTTTTCAGGGATTCCATACCTACATATGAGATTATTCTTAATTAATCGAGCCACAACATTCTTAGTAACAAATGCAAATGAGGCTGCCTCCACCCATTTTGTAAAATAATCAATGGAAACCAGGATGAAACGATGCCCATTAGAAGCAGTAGGCTTGATCTCACCAATCATATCAATGCCCCACATGGCTAAAGGCCATGGAGCAGTCAACACATTCAATGGAACTGGAGGTATATGCACTTTATCAGCATAAATTTGACACTTGTGACATGTTCTGGAATGTTGATAGCAGTCAGCTTCCATGGTAGACCAATAGTAACCTACTCTCAATATCCTATTTGCCATGGTATGACCACTAGAATGAGTGCCAAAAATCCCATCATGCATGTCTTCCATAATCTTTGTTGCTTCCTTCTTATCCACACATCGAAGCAAAGTCGAATCATGATTGCGCTTGTACAAAATTCCATTACTCAAGAAGAACTTAGCAGAAAACCTCCTCAGAGACTTCTTATCCTTGACAGATGCCCCTTCAGGGAACTCCTGAGTTTCAAGATATCTTTTCACTTCATAGAACCAAGGCTTTCCCTCTCCTTCTTCAATGTCAATCTAATTGCAGTATGCAGGCTTCTCAAATCTATCAATAATGATCTTTGGAGCTTCATCATCCCAGCTAATCTCAAACATAGATGCCATGGTGGCTAGTGCATCTGCCAATTGATTCTCTCCTCATGGAATATGTCCAAAGGTAATTTCTTCAAAATATGGGATCAAGGACAACACATGATCTCTGTAAGGAATGATATTTTCATGCTTGGTATCCCAATCTCCTTTAATCTGACTAACTACCAGGGTTGAATCTCCATATACGTCTAAGAATTGAATCTTCATCTCAATGGCAGCTTTGATACCCATGATACATGCTTCATATTCAGCCATGTTATTGGTACAATAGAAACAAAGTCTTGCAGTAATTGGGGTATGACAACCTTCAGGGGAAATGATCACAACACCAGAACCATTACCAAGCGCATTAGAAGCTTCATCAAAAACCATAGTCCATCGGGATCCTTGTTCAGGTCAGTCATATTGTCCAGGTTCTTTGGTAATAATCATAATGTCTTCATTAGGGAACTCAAAACTCATTGACTGATAATCATCCACTGCCTGAAGAGCCAAATGATCAGCTACAACGCTTCCTTTAATTGCCTTCTGAGTGGTGTATTGTATATCATATTTTGTTAAAATCATTTGCCATCTTGCTATTCGTCCGGAGAGAGCAGGTTTCTCGAATATGTACTTGATTGGATCCATCTTTGAAATCAACAAGGTAGTATGAGTCAACATATATTGTCTTAGTCGGAGAGCAGCCCATGCCAAAGCGCAGCAAGTTTTCTCGAGCAGTGAGTATCTTGTTTCACAGTCGGTAAACTTTTTTCTAAGGTAGTATATTGCCTGCTCTTTTTGACCAGACTCGTCATGTTGCCCCAACACACACCCCATTGAATTGTCTAACACTGTTAAGTACATAATCAAGGGTCTTCCATCAACTGGTGGCATCAAGATTGGAGGTTCTAGAAGATATCTCTTGATTTCATCAAAGGTTGTCTGGCACTCGTCATTCCATTCCATTACTTGATCTTTTTTCAACAGCTTGAAGATTGGCTCACAGGTAGCAGTTAGCTGGGAAATAAACCTTGCAATGTAATTTAGTCGTCCCAAGAAACCTCTAACTTCCTTTTCAGTACGGGGAGCAGGCATCTCTTGTATAGCTTTTACGTTTGCAGGATCCACTTCAATACCTTTTCCACTGACAATGAAACCCAAGAGTTTACCAGACCTAACTCCAAAAGTACACTTGTTTGGATTCAATCTCAGTTTATATTTCTTCAACCTCTCAAACAACGTATGCAGGTGATCAAGGTGTTGTTCTTCATTCTGGGACATGGCTATCATATCATCCACATATACCTCTATCTCATGATGAATCATATCGTGAAACAAAGCCACCATAGCACGCTGATATGTTGCCTCGGTGTTCTTCAAACCAAATGGCATCACCTTATAACAAAAAGTGCCCCACTGTGTAACAAATGTAGTCTTCTCCATATCTTCAGGTGCCATCTTGATCTGATTGTAACCAGAGAAACCATCCATGAAAGAGAATACCTTATGCTGAGCAGTGTTGTCTACCAAAACATCAATATGTGGAAGTGGAAAGTCATCTTTAGGGATGGCTTTGTTCAAATCCCTGTAATCCACACACATGTGCACCTTACCATCCTTCTTAGGTACTGGTACCATATTTGCAACCCACTGAGGATAAGAAGTCACAGCTAAGAATCCTGCATCAAATTGTTTCATCACCTCTGCTTTAATCTTTTCTTCCATTTCAGGATGCATGTGACGAACCTTCTGCTTCTTTGGACGACAATCTTCTTTTACCGGTAAACGGTGAACCACAATGTCTGTGTCCAACCCTGGCATATCTTCATAAGACCAAGCAAAGATCTCCACATAATCACGTAACATTTGGATCAATTTGTTCTTAACACCATCCTCTAATTCAGCCCCTATCTTGACTTTTTTCCTGTTTTCTTCAGTTCCCAGATTCACAACTTCGATTGGCTCTTCATGTGGTTGTATAGCTTTCTCTTCTTGTTGCAACAACCTAGCAAGCTCTACAGGTACTTCACAATCTTCCTCCTTCCCATCTTCAGCATGATAGATCGGATTCTCAAAATTATAATTGGCAATAGTAGAACTGTTATCAACAGGATCCAGAGTGGATGAGGATCTGCATTTTAGTGATGTGGGTGTGTGTAAGAACACATAGCTGATAAAACAGAATATAAAAGAAAGAAAATGAGCATAATATTTACGAAAACGAAAAGTCCATTGATTTTTATTGAATGAAGTATGCAAATGAAATGACATCCCGAAATAATCATACCATTGTGCCCCGGGCAAGACACAAGGCTTAAAAGTTTAACTGTTCGAAATTACAAACTTAAAATAAAAACACAGTAATAATATTTACTCCTGACTTAAGGAGATAGGAATAACGTCTTCAGCCTTCCAATTGTTGAGCCCATCACCCATGGTAGGAAATATCCAATCGTCCAGGTTGTAGTCTTCATTACAGTCACCCACAACATTGATTTGATCTATTATGACCCCTTGATTGGTGATACGAACAGCACGAGCATGACGAACAGCCTTCTGAGATTCTGCAGTGAAACCCAAACAAAATTTGTCTTACTTGTAAGGGATGTTGGGAAGCTGACCCCAAATAGTAGAACCACCTTTTTCAACCATAGCCTTAGCATCTTTGAGGGAGGCCATTGCAGGAGGTATTCTAGTAACCACATGAACTCTTTCTGAAGCAGGGAGAGACTGAGGAAAAGGAGCAGAGCAAGGAACAACTTCAAATGTTTGACACGGAGTTTCAACCATCTCACCCTCCATTTCCACATATTTGAAAGTATTCACATGGCTCACCATGTACTCTTCTTCACCATAGACAGTGACTATTTTATTTTTCACCAGATATTTCAACTTCTGATGCAAGGTGGAAGTCACAGCACCTGCCCCATGAATCTAGGGGCGTCCAAGCAAACAAGAATACGCAGGATGAATATCCATCACATAGAAAGTAGATTTGAATACTTGAGAGCCTACTTTGATTGGAAGGTCTACTTCTCTATGTACCACTCTTCTTGAACCATCAAAGGCCCTTACCACCACATCACTTGGTCTTAACACAACCTCTTCAGGACTGAGCTTGTCCAGAACCTCCTTAGGGAGCACATTTAATGAAAAACCATTGTCCACCAGTACATGAGACAAGGTAGTACCCCTACATTCAATGGAGATATGCAGAGCTCTGTTATGATTCCTCTTGGCGGGAGTCAGATCAGCATCAGAAAAGCCCAAACCATTATCACTAGTCAGATGTGCAACACAATTCTCAAACTGATCCACAGAAATCTCATTTGGCACATAAGCAGTCTTCAAGAACTTGATTAAGGCTTTAGCATGAGCCTCAAAACACAACAGCAAAGATAACATGGAAATTTTGGAGGGAGTATGCCCCAGCTGGTCAACAATATCATAATCACTCTTGCGAATGATCTTCAATACTTCTTCCATCTGTTTAGAAAGATTTTTTGCAGTCGGTGCCTCAGTTTGCACAAGTTCAATCACAGGACCCTTTCCCCGGGCATCAGTACTTGGCCCGGCATTGGAGGTAGTAGTTGGAGTGACTGCATTTTTGGAGGTAGCTTGAGGGGAGAAAACTCTTCCACTTCTAGTAATCTTACTAGATCCAGCAATGTTGTCAATATCAAGACTAACATCAGCAATAGGTGCATCAGCCAGAGGTTCTTGCTTGACACCATGGATGTAAACATAAGAACCATAATTCCAGGGTATAGCTTTATCAGAAGTATAAGGAACAGGGCCAAGAGTGGTAATGATCATGGGAGCCATTCTAATTTTAGCAACAGTCTTCACAAGCCCTTCAGCAGTAATCCTGACAGGACCTTTAGAAGTAATCCTGACAGGGCCTTTGGAGGTAATCTTCACTGGCACTTTATCAACCATAGCTATATCTTCAAGCTTCGTACTTCGAGTCAGATGTTCACACCTACTTTCAACAGAAGGAGTCCTCTCAAATAATATAGTGTAATTGTCCATGAGGCGTAGAATACCATCTTTCAACTTCCAGCAGCTATCAGGTTTGTAAGCATAATAAAAACAATCTTCATTGCAACCTGGAAAGAATCCAGCCTGCACCAGCTTCTTCTTGATAGTGGATAGAGGAGTAGTCACATCTGCTACTGAGGAGACATAGGAAACCTCATCAACAGCATTAACAGTCTTCTCATGATTGGGCATAGGAGCAGTGATCACATTTGGGGTCCCAGGAGAGTCAAATTCAATTTCCCCGACTTCAATCATGTCTTGAATCTTGTTTTTCAACACCCAGCAGTTGTTGGTGTCATGTCCCGGACTATTAGAATGATACGCACATCTTGCATTAGGATTGTATCGAGGAGAGGAAGTATTAGGATTCTGAGGAGGATCCCTCAAAGTAATTAGCTCCCCTTTCAACATGTGTTGCAAGGCTTGGGCCAGTGACATGTTGATCTTGGTGAATAGTCTTCTAGGCTTATGTTGATTGTTTTGATGTTGATCTGGTGCTGTAGGGGCAGGGTTGGAGATGTGAACTGCTCCCACAGATTGGTGATTCCTGTTACGACTATGTTGACCATACACAGCATTGGACTCCTTCTTTCCACTAGGGGGCTTCTTAGAAGTGCTTGGTGAAGAGGCACCCACCTGTATCTTACCACTTCTTATACCACTTTCCACACGTTCTCCAATCATTATCAGCTCAGTGAAACCAGATGACGAGCTTCCAATGAGGTGACTATAAAAAGGACCATTCAGCGTTGTAAACACCCCAAATTTTCCCTCACGCATGGCTTGTGATTCTTTTCATTTGCATAAGTTCAATCATATCATCTCATATTACATTTTTGCTTCACTGCATTGGTTCAAAGTCCTCTGCATCTAGGGTTTGTGATCTGAGCAATCCCTGAGCCATCTGAGCCACTCCAAAGGTCTTCAATCATCTCAAGAGGGTCCATGTATGTTCAAGCATCATATTATATCTGTAAACACCCAAAATTTGCCCTCACCCATTCACACCATGGCTTGTGATCTCTTCATATGCATAAGTTCAATCATGGCATCTCATATTGCATATTTGCTTCACTGCATTAGTTCAAAGTCATCTGCACCTAGGGTTTGTGATCTGAGCAATCCAAGAGCCATTTGAGCCACTCCAAAGGTCATCAATCACTTCAAAGGGGTCCATGTATGTTCAAGCATCATATTGTATCCTCACAAGTTCAAAGAAGCCAGAGAATCACAAGAACTGAGAATGGCATGGAAGCAGAGCCAGGTTTAACTGCACAGATGACCTAGAATTAGGGTTTTGGTTTCAAGGGCCATAACTCCAATTTTTTTGGTCATTCTTGTTTCTATTGGTCTCTATATGTCACAAGGATCATGCATATCAATTTTCATGAAGAAATTCCATAGGGAAGGCATCTGATCAATAGTTGACTTCTTGAGCAAGTTAGTGTAAAATCAGGGCATCTGAGGCCCCCAATGACCCAACCAAAGGGTTTTATTCATCATTTTGAATGTTTATGATCTTTATTTGATCATAGAAGATGTTATAAGTTCACAAGATTGAAGAATTTCAAGCCATTTGCAAAATTGCCTTTTTGGGAAAATGACTTGTAATGGAAACTTGCCATTTTGGGAAACTTTTTCAAACCTTTCTTTTTGATTCAAAAATGCCTCAAATGAGAAAACTTTAGTCATGAAAGTTGTAGAATGGATCATTCCCTTTTCAAAAAGTACAAGAACTCATTCTAATTCATTTTGGATCAAAAGTTATGGCTTGTCAAAGTTGGGAAAAATCACATAATTTCAAGTTATGTACCAAAGAAGCAAAGTTGCAAAATCACTTGCCAAGACAAATTGTGCTTTCAAATGAACTTCTAATCTTTGTACAAGCATAAACCAAGGCCTAAAATTCAGAATGCACCAAAGATTTGCCTATTTTCATGACTTATTGATCAAGAAACTTCAAAAGGGACAAAATTGAACAAAGTTGCAAAACATCATACAAACCCTAATCCACTTGTTAATTGGCTTCAAGACTGATCCCATGGCTCTCATCATTCCTTGCTGCGCAGGACACCCCTTTGTCCTTGGCCTACCATTGACCCATACCTCTCTTACACCTAGACTTGACTTTTTTGCAAAAACCCCATACCAATCAGCCTGTGCCACACCAACTTCTCTGACCTCTCTAGTTGTGATAAGTGGACCAAATGAGACTAAACACACCACACACACAAGCCTGAAACACTCTCCAAGCCATAGCTCCAAGCTTTGCCCTCTTATGCATTTTCATTCGAAACACATCACACAAGCATCAAGCATAAAAACAAACTTCATAGGATCACTCAGCATGCTCCCCTGATCACTTCCCTACCCTTATTCATCCCTGAAACCTCCTCAAACTGAAACATGATTCCTTCCCCTCTCTGAACAGAATTTCTTCAAACTCACAAACCAGCCATTTTAAACTCCAACCAAGCTTCATAACTTCATCAAGAGGATCATTGGGACCATTTTGAGGCAAAGAGGCAAGCAAAAAGCTCCTGGACTGAAAGCTCAATCTTAGGTAACATGATGAACAAATTTTCCAGAACTTTGATTTCTTGTTAAAATGTTGTTCTATATGTTGCCCTGATCATGGGGATCTATTTATTTTTGAAAATGAGCCAGAAACAAGCATGTATTGACTGTCTGAAAGTTTGCCCGTGAAAATGTTTTTGTTTGTTTCCTTTGATTCACGAAAAATAAATGTTATTTGAGGTAGGGTTTATGTTTAGTGATGTTCATAGTTTGATTATGGAAAGTTTTGTGAGGTTTTGATGCGTTTTGAGAGAGATTGAGATTTTGGCTGGCCGGAGAAGATGACCGGAACAGTGGAGAAGATGACCGGAACACTGTTCCGGTCATCTGAGAGTGTTTAGGGTTCAGATTAGGGCTTAATGACGTAATTAGTGAAGTTTGAATCTCAACCATCCAGATGCGCGCGCTGGTCAATTCCCTCCCTTTTTATTTGAATCTCAGCCACTGGATTGGATTACTTTCATAAATTCGTATTTTTAATTCATTTAAATTGTATTTATTTCCACATTTTATTTAAAATAACAAAATACCTTTAAAAATTATGAAATTTTTTGTCAAGGGTTTCATTAATTTCTAAAACACAAAAATATTTTTATTTTTATTTTTTTGCATTAAAAATTATTTTTAAATCATTTAAATGTTTATTTTTAATTAATTAATGAAATTTAATTAATTAAAAATACATTTAGGTATTTAAAAATCACAAAAAAAATTCACATAGCATTTAGAAACATTTAGAAACATTGTCCAAATCCCAAACCAAATTTCTTTTTTGTTCTTGATGCCTTTTGATCATTTTCATTGGATTTAATTTCATTTTTAGGCAATATTTTGTTTCAAACTTCAAAATTTTCTTTCTGCCAAACCATTGAGAGTTGAATGATGATTCTTTTTTCATTGCATCTTGTATAGCATGTAGTTTATAGGATAAAATTGGTTTGAATTGATCTTGCATTTCCAATTTGTTTTGCATTTTTCTTGACAAGGTACCTTAAAACCCTAGCAATCTTAGGAAATTCATAACTTTCACTAGGTTAAGAGTTGGATCCCCTCCTTTGGGCAGTGAGTTTGTATAGGTTTAGGGTATCTTTGATTGCATTTTCAAATTTTTATCATGTCATTTGCTTCTGGTTTTGGATTTTTGCTTTGTATGATGCATGAAACCCTAATTTATGCCTTCCTTTGCATCCATCTTCCATTTGCTTGCATACCATGAATTGCCATGACATTTTGTGCATCAACATGATTCATAATACATCTTAGGACATATTAGAATCATGTTTGATCATTGCATCCTTCATTTTCCATGTTATATGCCCATTACATGTCATAACTTTTCATGAACATTCATGGTTCAATACATGCCTCATTTGCATCCTTATGCTTGCTTCATCATTCTCAAGCCTTGTCTCATGTTTGCATCATCTCTTAGCATCATTAGCTTCATGTTCTTGCTCCTGGTTTTGGTTTGAATCATCACATTTCATCTCATTTGCATTGCATTTCATTTTCTTTTGCTAACATTTCAGGTGGTAAGTTGCCTGAGAAGTGAATTTGCCTTCACTTCTCACATTCTCTTTTCATCCCTTTCATACTTCCTTTGCTGCATCTTTGTATGTGTATTGGATTGAGCTTGTTCATTCTTGTTCATCTTACTTTCTTTCTTCAAGAAACTTGTCTTCTTAAGTGAAGCAAGTTGTCTTGCTTCTCTCTGCTTCTTTCTCCTTTCATCTGCTTCCCTCCCTGGTGGCTCTTTGAAGATTCTTTCCCTCTTAAGTCTCATAAACCCTAGGAACAACCAAGCATGATAACAATTAGGGTTTGATTAGTCCCCCATTTAGTTTTACCTTTGTGTCATCTTTGAGTCTTCTCTTCTCATCTCATAATCAAGGACTAAACCCTAAAGGCTTTAAGGCTTTGTGATTAAGCTTATGCCTGCATCCTTCTATTAGGATGGAGTGTTTAACTTTAATCCTAAGTGTTAAACCCTTAATGTGTTTAAATCCTTTAATTAATCCACTTAATAATCATCAAGACATCAAGCTTGTAACTTGGGCCTTGCATTAGGGTTCTAATTCTTCCTTAATGGGTTAAGAAGGACTAACCCTAGTGTTAATGGACAAGTCCCCCTCAAGTTGTCTTACAAACCATAAAAATCACTTCTTCATCCTACCATTAATTAAAATCCACTTTAATAAAGGCTTTGTTTTGTCATGAGGTTAATCCCTAATCATGGATTAAGTTGAGGAGTCTTTCTCAGCTTAAATGTTCTCATCTATTATCCTTCTATTAGGATGGTGTAATGAGTCCATTAAATCCCTGATTATGGCTTAAACTCATTACTCAACACTAAACAAAAACAACAAAAACATCTAAATAATCACAAGTAGGTTAATGATCTTAATCCTACATCATGGTAATTAAGTGTGAGATGCTGACTTCACACTTAAGGTATTCTCATTACCCCTAATCAGAGGAAGGATGTGACGAGTTTACTAACCCTTGGTTTAGGCTTAAGCTCATTAACTTATGACAAACTTCAAAAAGCAATAAAAGACTGAAAACACAAAAACAAACAATAATCGTCTCCTCCGGGATTCTTTACTCATCTCATTCACTCACAAACGAGAACTTGCTTCTTCCGTCTAATGCAAGACAGTTTGCACCTGAGCCAGACAGGTCATACACTTGAGCATAGGCATGTAGGCAGTTCACAAGTCAATTCATCTTTCAGTCTCTTTGAGTCGAACTACGGTGTTCTGACTTCCTCATTGCACGAGAGGATACGTAGGCATAACTTAACAGTTATCGAACAAAAGTCTATGTATATCTCCCCCTCTTCCAGCATTATTCTTTTAAGCCTCATAGTCTTGAGCATTTCATTCTTGTTCTTACACTGACACTTCTCTCATACACTTCACCTTTCTTTTACACTGACACTTGTATTCTTTCCAGCTTTGATACACAGATTGCACTGACACTACCCCTTTAAAACACAAATATTTTAAGCGTGGATCCCGTCGAGTACGACGGACAATCTGGGTGCTAATACCTTCCCAGGTTGTAACCAACCCCCTTTCTCAGTCTCTCTGGTTCGCGACCGTCTTATCCATATCTTTTCCTAGGTCTATGCAGCATTACCTTTCCTTCGGGATAAAAATGCCTAGCTGGCGACTCTATTCATTTCTCTTCTCTTTCGCCGACCGTTCGCGTCTGTACCCCTTCTGACCAGGTGTAATTTGGTGGGAGCGACAGCTTGGCGACTCTGTTGGGGAACCTTATACTGTAACCAGGGCTTCTGGTTCTTTTTGTGGGTTCCTCCTAGCGCTTGTTTGATTTGTGTTTACTGGGGTGTTATGTGCTAATTGTGTTTATATATTTGCTTTATTTACTGCTTTATGTACAGTTATTTATTGCTTTCTTTACAGCTTTATATATCATACTGTTATACTGTCATCTGGCTGGATCTGGTTTTTGTTTTGGTGGGTGGGGTTCTATTGAGAGTTTGAGGTCCTATACCTGGGACCTGAGTGACACCTAGGCTAGAGTGGTTCATGTTCTTTCCCATTCCATTTCGGTCTGGTGCGGGAATATGAAACACGGTTCAGATGTGGGTTTCTTCTTGAGAACTCTGTGCTACAGATTTCCTGTAGTGCTAGGGCTATCTGGGAAGCCTGCTAAGTCTGGATGACCTTTATTATTGACCTTCAGAAACTGAGGTGAATTAGAGGAGGATCTTTTATGGTTATTGTAAACACTGTACCTCCGGGTTAGAAGTGTTTACACTTCTCATAACTGATCCAAGTCTGAGGATCCTTGTTTTAGAACATCACCTGTGAGGGGGTTGGGCTGTTTACAGGTTTGCAGGAACCCTTGACCACATCATACCCTGTTACTTGTTTTTTGTTTAAGAGTACCTCACTTTGGACAGTTCTTGTGATTTAACCCTGGACATGTGACTCTTTATTTGAGTCCCCCCACCCTGGTTACTGGATTTCTGAACCTCCATCTGGACTTCCTGAACATACATGGACCTTTATATCAAGGCAGTAATCAGATCCAGCTTGATCACAAACCCTTGCATATCATTTTCATACTCATCATTGCATCATTTAACATTTGTTTATTTGTTTTTCAGGGTATCCATATTGTATTTGGCTTGGTTTTGACCCCTTCATCTGCATAGACCCCTGTTCATCAGTTATCTGCTTCAACTATCTTCATCAGTTGCCTGCTTCAGCTACTTTTATCACTAGCCTCAGCCTATCAGTGACTCATCTCCAGTATCAGTCTCCATCATCAGCATTTGCTTTCAGCTCTTCACCAGCAGTCATGGCACCCAAGAAGAGCAACATTTCATACCATTTCTTTGAGCCTGTGCTGACTGGCATCAGGCAGGTCCAGGCACTTATCACTCCAGACCACATCCCATTATTCAGAGAGCATTATGGAGGCATCCTTGATATGGTTATGGACCTGGACCCTTCTTAGAGGAGCTTGATCCACACTTGCCTACAGTTTTATGACCCTCCTTTGAGATGCTTCACTTTCCAGAACTTTCAGTTAGGACCTCTGTTGGAGGAGTTCTCATCATTGATTGGAGTACCTGTCAGGGGTGGTGTCCCCTTTAACCCTGAGATGGCTTCTCCCAGCAATGGAGAAGTGGCAAAGGCACTGTATTTGGAGCCTATTTTGATTGAGCAGAACATGACCACAAAAGCTGGAATCCCTGGTTTGCACTTAGATTTTCTGACTTCTCAGGCCATCTTGAAAGCCTCTTTGGGAGAATGGAGGGCAGTTTATGCATTATTAGCCCTCAGTATATATGGGGTTATACTATTTGCAGATGAGCCCAAGTTTATCAGCAAGAATGCCATTCATCTCTTCCTTTTGAGGAACCCAATACCCACATTGCTGGGGGATTTCTATTATTCTGTTCACCAAAGAAATGAGAAACAAAGAGGAAAGTTGGTGAGATGTTGTGCTCCTCTATTTCACACTTGGTTGCTTAAACACTTACCCAAGACTGATGCCTTCCTGAATCCTCACCAACAGAAGAATTGGGCTAAGAGACTTATTGCTTTGACTTCAGATGACATCAGATGGTGCACCCAGAGCACCAAGGGCAGAGACATAATCACTAGTTGTGGGCAGTACCCCAATGTACCTCTAGTAGGGGTAAAGGGTTGCATCAACTACAATCCTTTGCTGTTTAAGAGACAATTGGGCTATGCTTTGGTCCACCCTCCTAGAGTGCAAGATTTAGCTGAAACCCTGTATTGTGAGATAAAGCCTAATCCAGCTGTTGTCAGACAAGCATCCTGGGCTTGGGACAACATCCATACCAAAGGGATGGCCATTCTTGGGAGATGCAATAATGTGGCTTCAGCTCAGTATTATGAATGGTCTCATGCTAGAGCTCATATTTCTGGGATGCCCTTCACCATTGAGGATGCACCTGGACCATCCATAGTACCACCTCCAGCCACTGTCAGCCTGGAAGAATTTGAGAAGCTGAAAGAAAGGAATGAGAATCTGTCTCAAGCTCTAAAGAAGACCCTATGGGAGAGGAGTGATGGACGTCTAGACATTGAGAGATTGGAGAAGCTTAAGGTAGAACATCTGGCCAAGATTGAGAAAGCAGAAGACTACATCAAGAAATCAAGAGCTGGAGAGCAAATATTGAAGAATGCCTGTAAAGAGGCCCAGTTTCAGAAGGCTAGGACTGATCTCTATCTAGAGGAAAGTCAAGCTAGGTGGGTCAGGATTACTGAAGCTCGCACTCTAGAAGATAAGAGAACTCAAGCCAGGATTGAGCAGTTGTAGGCCAATGAGAAAAAGCAACAGGAGGCTTTGCTGGCAGCCCAGAAGGAAATTTCAGAATTGAAGCTTAGGGCTGGTTTGAAGAGGTCAAAGGACCAAGACTGACACAAGAAGCTGACCACTACTATTGCCACCAGAAACCTTCTTATCAGGAACATCACAGAGCATCCGGCTGGTCCTGTAACTGAAGAACTTTTGAAGGAGGTTAAGGAGGACGAGTTTGGCTTAGATGTTTGATTTCTCTGTTTGTTGTTATTTCCATTTCATGTACTTTTCTTTTTATGTTGTATTTTGACCCTTCAGGGGCATATGTTGTAAAAACAAACTATGTATGATCCACCATTTGTAATATATCTGTTAGTTTGTTTCACTGAGTTTTCTTTCCCTCAAGAAACATCAAAACATCTTCCTCAGGGTCTGGAAAGGTCAAAACCAAGAGCCAAGCCGGATACCTTGGAAAGCAAATAAGCATACTGCATTGCATGCTAAATTTTGTTTTGTTTTGTAGGTTTTTGTTTTGTTTTGTTTCTAACTCTGTTGTGTCCCAGGAATTATTGCTCGCCGCCGGGTGTTCCCTCTCAACCGTCCGCACCGGTATCCCACTCGCAACAACCTTCCTGGTATCCAAATGGATCAAGTACAGCAAGATCTGACAGAGGTCAGAACTCAGATGGCTAATGAAAGGCTGGAGATGAGAAACCAAATGACCCAATTCATGGAAGTAATGAATGGCTTGGCCCAAAGTCAAGAAAGGTTGAGGGCATTGGTAGAGAGACAAACCCCGGAGGAACCCCATCTGGGAACTGGAGGAACAAGTAACAATGAAAGGGGGCAACCTCATGTTAATCCCCCAGTATATGGGCCTCATCTACATCCGGAAGTCAACATCCCGGGTAATGTGCAAGGAAATACTACTGGAGGAAGGATCTTACAGGAAGACCCCCAAGAAGAGCAGTTTACTATGATAGGAGCTAGGGATGAAGTCTATGATAGGAGGTTTGATGAAATTGCTGAGAAGTTGAGATCTCTGGAATCTCAAAATTCCCTAGGTTTTGATGTCATGGATATGGGGTTAGTGGATGGGGTAAGGATTCCCCATAAGTTTAAACCCCCGTGCTTCGAGAAGTACAACGGAACTTCCTGTCCACGAACTCACTTGCAGTCCTTTTGGGAAGACTTAAAGCATATACTATGGATGAGAAACTGTGGATGTTTTACTTTGAAGACAGTTTGACTGGGGCTTCAAGGGAATGGTACTCTCACTTGACCAGAGCTACTATCAGGTGCTGGAAGGACCTAGCTGAAGCTTTCATCAGACAATACCAATACAACCTGGACATGGATCCTAACAGAACCCTTCTGATGGGAATGTCTCAATCCTCCAGAGAAAGATTCAGGGAATATGCCCAGAGGTGGAGACAGCTTGTTGCTGCTGTCCAGCCACCCATGTCGGAAAGAGAAATGGCCGACATGTTCATGAATACTCTACAAGGAACATATATTGATAGGCTAGCTTCCTTTTCTTCCACCAGTTTTGCTGACGTAGTCATAGCTGGAGAAAGAATTGAAAGCCTTCTGAAGATGGGTAAGATTTCTGATAATGGTGCAAGTTCGTCAAGTAATCCCAGGAAGCCTTTTGTGGGACCTAGGAGAAGCGGTGAGACAAATGCCATTCATGCCGGCAGGGGAAGACCTCAGTATATCCACAGATCAGTAGCAGCTGTCACTATTCCAGCTCCGATTCCTCAGCAACCAACTTATCAACCACAACAACAACCACACTATCAACAGCAAGTTCAGTATCCGCCATAGAGGACTTACAACAACAACAACAACAACAATCAACAGCAAAGACCCTTTCAACAAAGACCATCACAGGCAAATAGGGTGATTGATCCAATCCCTATGCCTTATGCCGCTTTATTGCCACAACTCCTGAAACTCAACTTGGTTGAATTAAGGACATTGGCACCACCAGATCCCTCTAATCTACCAAGAAATTATGATGTCAACGCCAGATGTGCTTTCCACTCCAATGCACCTGGCCACAATACGGAAAAATGCAGGGCTTTACAAATGAAGGTACAAGATTTGGTGGATTCTAAAGCCCTCAACTTTGCACCCCCTCCAAGTGTCACCAAGAATCCCATGCCCAATCATGGAGGGCCAAGAATTAATGCCATTGAGGAAGACAAGCTATCTTTCTTAATCACCAGTGTTGGGAAGATCCGGACACCTCTGGTCGAGATTAAAGCTCAGCTCCTAGACTGCCAGATGTTCCCCGGGTGTGAGCTCGGTTGTGGTTATTGCAACATTTCGGTCAACGGGTGTGATAACTTGAGAAGCGGCATAGATGGTCTTATCAAAAGTGGTATACTTCAGATCACAACAATGGCGCCTACAAATCCAGCAATCCCTTTGACAACAATTCTTGACTCTTATACAACTGCAACAACAATCATTCCGACCAATTCATCAATATCATCAACAATGGCTCCGTCCATCACTTCAGCAAACCAGATGTCAACAACCGTTTCTTCTACAACATCATTACCCATTTATTCAGCAGAATCTTCTACAACGCCAACAGAAATTAATGAAGATATCTCAGCAGTCACCATTTACTATGATCCGTCAAATGTTCCTCCAAACAACAACTTCCAACAACAAACAGTGGCATCTCCTGCCAGATCACCAGTCACCATTTACTACGATCCGCACACCATTTCAGCACCCTCCTCTGCTGCAGTCAGTCCAGTTACCATTACTGTGCCTGGATAAGTTCCATATGAAAGCAGTAATGCCATACCTTGGCATTATGGCTCTGATCTCTACTGCAACGGGGAGAAGATCACTTTGGATTCTTCAACCTCTTCTCCACAGATTGATAATGTTGGGGGAGGCGGAGGCTTCACCAGAAGCGGACGCCTTTTTGCCTCACAATTGCAAAGACCTAATGCCGAAGCAGAAGCTGCTGCCAAAGCAAAAGGAAAGAGTGTGGTATTTGAAGAGCCGGCTGTCAAATAAACTCAGAAGACATCTTTTGAGCAAGATGTAGACGAGTTTATGAGAATCATAAAGAGAAGCGATTACAAGGTGGTGGATCAGCTTCACCAAACTCCCTCAAAGATCTCCATATTATCCCTGTTGATGTGTTCTGAAGCTCACAGGAATGCATTACTGAAAGTCTTGCACGCAACATACATGCCAGAGGAGATCACTGTTAATCAGTTAGAAACTATGGTGGAAAATGTCAACACCAGTCATGGACTGGGATTTACCAATACTGACTTAACAACTGAGGGACTTAACCATAACAAGGCTTTACACATCACTCTAGAATGCAAGGGTGCTGTCCTATCTCATGTACTGGTGGACACTGGGTCTTCACTCAATGTTCTACCAAAGAAAGCCTTGGTGAAGCTGGAGTATGATGGCTTGGCACTGCGTCCAAGTAATTTAGTGGTGAGAGCATTTGATGGCTCTAAAAGATCAGTGCTTGGGGAGATTGATCTGCCTGTAATGATTGGCCCGCAGACTTTTAAAATTACCTTCTATGTGATGGACATTCAGCCGGCCTACAGCTGTTTGTTGGGTAGATCTTGGATCCATGCTGCTGGCGCTGTTACGTCTACCCTTCACCAGAAGCTGAAATTCGAGTGGGAAGGCCAGATTATCACCATCTGTGGTGAAGAGGACATCTTTGTTAGCCATCTGGCTACGTATAAGTATATTGAGATGGATGGAGAGATCCATGAAACTATGAGCCAGGGGTTTGAGGCCCTGAACATTAATGAAGCATCTGTTGTACTGGGAACCTCCATGACGTCTTATCAGCAAGCCAGGAAGGTTGTTGAAGAGGGTACTGCCTAAGGCTGGGGCAAGCTGCTGCCCGTGGAAAAGAAGGAAGACAGATTTGGGTTGGGTTACCAACCAACACAACAAGATCAATCAGAGGCTGCCAAGAAGCCCAATTTTATCAGCAGGGGAATGCTCACCCCGGATGCAGTAAACAACTTAGAAGATGAGTCGGAAGATGAGCGCAACCTGGAGAGCTGGATACGTCCAAAGATCCCGGGGAGTCGTATCTCAAACTGGTCTTCCCAGGAAATTATAAGGGTTACTCCTGCAGAGTAATTATTATTTCCTGTATTTTTAAGCATGCATCAAGTCTTGCATCTTGCCCAAGATGCCAAGACTCATTTTGTAATCGGGCCATCTTATAATTTTGTGCAAACAGATCAATCAATGAATATCGGACATCTTTTGCAAATGAGTCTTTTCTTTTTCCGCTCACTGTTTTCCATTTTTCTTTTTGTACAAAAATAAAATGGCAATGTTTTCCAAAATGACAACTTCATTTCACTTTTTCTAAACAAAGATTAAAATCGATCACTAAAATGAACAATCTAAACCCTTGCAGAGAGTGCCTTTCAGATTGCACCGACAACAACACAGCTATGACTCTGTATGACTTTGACAATCCAATCAATCAAGCTGATGAAGGGGTTGAAGAAGATTATGAGCTACCTGAAGATCTAGCTAGGTTGTTAAGGCAAGAGGAAAAGGTTATCACCCCTCATCAGGAGGAGGTCGAAACGGTTAATCTTGGTACAAAAGAAGAAGTGAAAGAAGTCAAGATCGGGGCCTGCTTACAAGATTCAGTGAAAGAGCAACTGATTGATATGCTTCGGGAATATGTGGATGTCTTTGCTTGGTCTTATCAGGACATGCCAGGGTTGGACACCGATATTGTCATGCACAAGCTGCCTTTAAAAGAAGACTGCCCACCGGTAAAACAGAAACTGCGCCGCACTCGCCCAGATATGGCAATGAAGATTAAAGAAGAGGTACAAAAGCAGTGGGACACCAGTTTCCTTGCTGTGACTAGCTATCCTCCGTGGGTTGCTAATATTGTACCTGTGCCTAAGAAAGACGGCAAAGTGAGAATGTGTGTGGACTACCGGGATCTGAACAGAGCCAGCCCGAAAGATGACTTCCCTTTACCTCACATTGATGTATTGGTTGATAATACGGCTCAGTTCTCGGTGTTCTCCTTCATGGACGGATTTTCAGGATACAATCAGATCAAAATGTTGCCTGAAGACATGGAGAAGACAACTTTCATCACACCCTGGGGCACGTTTTGTTATAAGGTGATGCCATTTGGACTGAAGAATGCTGGTGCAACTTATCAACGGGCTATGGTAACATTATTCCATGACATGATCCATAAAGAAATAGAATGTTATGTGGATGACATGATTGCCAAGTCCCTCACAGAAGAAGACCACCTGGTAAATCTGTTGAAGCTATTCAAGCGTCTGAGGAAGTACCAACTGAAGCTGAACCCCAACAAGTGCACATTCGGGGTACGATCCGATAAGTTGCTGGGATTTATTGTAAGTGAGAAAGGGATTGAAGTTGACCCTGACAAAGTTAAAGCCATTCAAGAAATGCCTGCACCGAAGACTGAGAAAGAAGTTCGAGGTTTCCTAGGTAGATTAAACTACATTTCAAGGTTCATATCTCACCTTACAGCAACCTGTGAACCTTTGTTCAAGCTGTTAAGAAAAGAACAAACGGTCAGGTGGAACGAAGAATGCCAGAGGGCTTTTGACAAAATCAAGGAATACTTACAAGAGCCTCCAATCCTTATGCCTCCAGTTGAAGGAAGACCTCTAATAATGTACTTGACAGTATTAGAAGAGTCAATGGGGTGTGTGCTGGGCCAGCATGACAAGTCTGGTCGAAAAGAGTATGCAATATACTACCTAAGCAAAAAGTTTACCGACTGTGAATAACGTTATTCACTGCTCGAGAAAACTTGTTGTGCTTTAGCGTGGGCTGCTCGCCGACTAAGGCAGTATATGTTGACCCACACCACTTTATTGATTTCAAAAATGGATCCAGTTAAGTACATTTTTGAGAAGCCAGCACTTACCGGACGGGTTGCAAGATGGCAAATGATGCTCACAGAATATGACATCCAGTACACATCTCAGAAAGCCATCAAGGGCAGTGTACTATCTGATTATCTTGCTGAGCAACCTATCGACGATTACCAGCCTATGAGATTTGACTTCCCTGATGAAGACAACATGTTCATAAAAGCAAAAGATCACGAAGAGCCTGTTCACACTGAAGGGCCTGATCCAGAAGAAGAATGGACTATGATGTTTGACGGGGCTGTTAATATGAATGGTCGTGGTGTTGGTGCAGTACTCATCACACCTAAAGGAGTTCACATGCCTTTCTCGGCAAAACTCACCTTTAACTGCACTAACAATGAAGTTGAATACGAAGCTTGTATTATGGGTCTTGAGGAAGCCATTGACCTCAGGATCAAAACTTTGACTGTGTTCGGAGATTCAGCTTTGGTAATCAATCAAACCAACGGAAAATGGTACACACACCAAGATCATCTGGTACCTTACAGGGATTATACAAGGAGGTTATTGACTTTCTTTACAACGGCCAAGCTTGAGTATATCCCTCGGGACGAGAATCAATTTGCAGATGCTCTTGCCACCATTTCATCCATGATCAAAGTTCAAGCTGCCAACTTTGTACCTCGGATTTCAGTGTCCAGACTTGACAGACCAACATATGTATTTGCAGCAGATGTTACAAAAGATGATAAGCCTTGGTTCCATGATATCAAATGCTTCTTGGAGGATCAAACATACCCACCTGGGGCATCTTCCAATGATAAGAAGACATTAAGAAGGCTAGCTGGTAGTTTCTTCCTGAACACCGATGGTTCCCTATATAAGAGAAACTTTGATATGATACTTCTCAGATGCGTTGATAGGGCGGAAGCAGACTTGTTGATGCACGAGGTGCACGAAGGATCCTTTGGTACCCATACTGGAGGGCATGCCATGGCCAAGAAGTTGCTAAGATCAGGCTATTACTGGATCACAATGGATGCCGACTGTTGTGCTTATGCCAGGAAATGCCATAAATGCCAGATTTATGCGGATAAGGTGCATGTGCCTCCCAATCCTCTGAATGTGATGTCTTCACCCTGGCCCTTTGCCATGTGGGGCATTGATATGATTGGCAAGATTGAACCGACTGCTTCAAATGGCCACAGATTCATCCTGGTAGCCATTGACTATTTTACCAAGTGGGTCGAAGCAGCTTCCTATGCAAATGTTACAAGGCAAGTGGTAGCCCGATTTCTGAAGAGAGACATCATCTGTCGGTATGGAGTGCCCGAGCGAATCATTACTGACAATGGTTCCAACTTAAACAACAAAATAATGGCAGAGCTATGCCGGGACTTCAAAATCCAACACCACAATTCTTCTCCTTACAGGCCAAAGATGAATGGCGCTGTTGAGGAAGCTAATAAGAATATCAAGAAGATTGTGCAGAAGATGGTAGTCACTTATAAAGACTGGCATGAAATGCTACCGTTTTCCTTGCATGGATACCGTACGTCAATCAGAACGTCCACTGGGGCAACACCGTATCAACTTGTGTATGGTATGGAGGCAGTCCTACCTGTTGAAGTTGAATTACCCTCCTTACAGGTGTTAATGGATGTTAAGCTGAGTGAAGCAGAATGGGTCCGATCCCGATACGAACAGCTGAGTCTGATTGAAGAAAAGAGATTAGCTGCAATTTGTCATGGGCAGCTGTATTAGAAAAGGATGAAGAAAGCCTTCGATCAGAAAGTCAGGCTCCGAGAGTACCAAGTAGGAGATCTTGTGCTGAAAAGACTCCTCCCTCCTCATACAGACCACAGGGGCAAGTGGACTCCGAACTATGAAGGGCCATTCGTAGTAAAGAAATTTTTCTCTGGTGGAGCACTGATGCTCAGCACTATGGATGGCGAAGACTTCCCGTCCCCTGTGAATTCAGATACAGTTAAAAAATACTTCGCATAAAATGACCCGCTGGACATAATAACAGAATGTAAGTCCAGGAAAAAATAGGGCATCCCAGCGAGTCAAAAACAGAATAAAAGACTCGGGCAAAAATAAGGGAAAATAAATAAAAAATGTACACCCGCTGAGCTGAAAAGCCGCATTGGACAACTCAGGCAAAAAAGGGGTATCCCGATGGATTGAAAACCCGAAAGGGCGATCCATGCAAAATAAGGGAATAAGCGAACAACTGTACTCTGAATCCATCTGTATCACTTACAACTTGGTAAGCTTCAAAAGGATCAGGCTTCTTTCAGAATCAGCCTTCTTCAGAAAGCAAGATAAGAAGAACGTCAAATGTCATACGAGTCATAGCAAAGGGAAGCTCCTTGAAGCGTCATCAACGTTGCCAATACCATTTATTTCTCAATTTGTAACAATCTCCTCATTTTAGGGGATTTGTTTCTTTGACTGTACCTTGCCGATTCAGGGCACATGAATTAATAAAATCAGATTTTCAGTCATGTTTCGTTTCGTACATTTTATTTTCATTGGCAAGAATGTCCGATGTCTTTAAGATACTGATTTCATAAATACAGATGCTTCTCTTCTAAAAATGCGTGCTTGCAGGAAATATACTCACTCCCAGGAGTGCCTAAACTCTTATGATGGAATCTGGTAAAGGATACCTCGGGATTACTTGTGCGTTTCTCTGACTTTTCAGGAATGCAGGTATTCAAAGCACAGCATGGGGTATGAAATTTTCATCCCAGCAAGCTGGCAAATCTTTGTCTACTCAGTCATTAGCACCAGAGGTGCTTTCTCCACAGCTGAGTTGCCATTTGTTATTTCCTCCTCAGCCAAGTACAAAAGCCAGGGAACCATCTCCCCACAGAGTCTCAGCCTCTATCCAGAGAAGCAATGCCTAAAGATCTCACAACAGAGTAACGAAAGCTTCTACAAACCCCGGCTGGGTCCCTCATTACCAAAATAGGTCTATCAGTGACCTATATCCCCAAGCAGAGTCCCATATGTCAGATCTACCAATGATCTCATCCCCAGCGGGGATGTCCACTTCAAGCAGACCAACCGGAGATCTTCGCAGCAACAGGATCCGAATCCCGGATCAGTATCTTTGCATAATCATAGCATTCGCATCATACTCTCCCCGCAGAGCGTAGCATTCCGTCTAATATGGAGAATTACGGCAAAAATCAAACATATTGCATAATCATAAGCCATGTTCTGAATCAAGCACTTGTGAATACTAGCAATCCGTCAGCAATATACAGAAAACTCCCCGGATTCCCCGGAAGAGAGCCAAAGCACTTTCCCTAAAGATACAGATACTTCCTGACACCCGTCCGTGTCATATCCCTAGTAGGAAGCCAAGGCGTCCCCTTTTCACTCACAGATACATATATATACAATTCCCTGACACCCGTCCGTGTCACCTTCCCGGCATAGTTACCTAAACACTTTGTAAATCATACACCTGTTTATATTACACCTTTCTCTTTTGACACTCGTCCGTGTCACCCTCCTCATCAAGTTAAACACTCATCTATACACCACTCATACCTGTTACTCCTGTTTCACCCATACAGATACTTGTCCGTATCTTGTATACACCACTTATACCCCCTCAGATCCGACACTCATCCGTGTTCTTTGTTAACTAGTTGGTACTCATCCGTATCATCATCTCTGAACACGCGTCAGCGTTTGTTTCTACTGATACTCGTCCGTATCATGGTCTTAAGGATGCTCGTTCGCATCTTTAATCCATACATAATTTCAAACACTTATGTCTTCTTAGACACTCGCCTGTGTCTACTACTCCCCAGAAGAGTCCCCACAGAATTAATACTCGTCTGTGATCTCTGTTAACTAGTTGGTACTCGCCCGTATCATCATCTCTGAACATGTGTCAGCATTTGTTTCTACCCGATACCCGTCCGTATCATAGTCCTAAGGATGCTCGTACGCATCTTTAGTCTATACACAATACCCAAACACTTATACCTCTCATTATTTGGATATAGACACTCGTCCGTGTTTACTTGTCCCAGCAAATCCCAGCAAACTGTTTCCTTTCTATCTGACATTCGTCCTATGTCATGATACCCGCTTGGCAGTCGTACCCTGCCAGGTGATCTTCCTTCACCTTTGGATGACCGTCCCTCATCCTTTCCCCAGCGGAGTCTTTATTTCATTTGAACCCCTTCCTATCCGACATTCGTCCTATGTTGTGATATTTTTCAGCAGCCGTCCCCTGCTAGGTGATCGTCCTTCACCTCCTGATGATCGTCCTTCATCATTTTATCCGATGGTCGTCCCCGTCGTTGATCTTGTTATCTGGCATTCGTCCTATGTCATGATAAACCCTGAGAGCAGCCGTACCCTGCTAGGTGATCGTCCTTCACCTCTTGATGATCGTCCTTCATCATGCTTATCCGATGGCCGTACCCATCGTCGACCTTTTTATCCGACATTCGTCCTATGTCGCGATGCTTTTGGCAACCGTACCTTGCCCGGTGATCGTCCTTCACCTTAGATGACCGTCCCTCATCTTATCCCCAACAGAGCAGCCGTCCCCTGCTAGGTGATCGTCCTTCACCTTTGATGACCGTACCTCATCATTTATTTTTACCTCTAATCCCCAGAGAGTCTCATAGCTTTACTTGATGTCCGTCCCCATCATAGTCTCTTATATCCCCAGCTTGTTGGCCGTCCCCATCATAATCTCTTATATCCCCAGCATGTCGGTCGTCCCCGTCATTGCTCTTTCCCCAGCAGTCGTCCTCTGCTCGACGGTCGTCCTCCGTCGTCCGCACTTTATAATATACTTTTATTTTCCTTTACAATCTATATCCCTTTTCTTCTTCATTCTGTGAGTGCAAATTTTGGATTGTCTTTGGTATTCAACCACAAGTTATCTTGTTTGCCTGTTAAGCCGTTGCTTACATTCTACACAGCTAACTCATGCTTGAATAGGGGCAGCTGTAAACACCCCAAATTTTCCCTCACCCAATCACACCATGGCTTGTGATCTCTTCATATGCATAAGTTCAATCATGGCATCTCATATTGCATATTTGCTTCACTACATTGGTTCAAAGTCATCTGCACCTAGGGTTTGTGATCTGAGCAATCCAAGAGCCATTTGAGCCACTCCAAAGGTCATCAATCACTTCAAAGGGGTCCATGTATGTTCAAGCATCATATTGTATCCTCACAAGGTCAAAGAAGCCAGAGAATCACAAGAACTGAGAACGGCATGGAAGCAGAGCCAGGTTTAACTGCACAGATGACCTAGAATTAGGGTTTTGGTTTCAAGGGCCATAACTCCAATTTTTTTGGTCATTCTTGTTTCTATTGGTCTCTATATGTCACAAGGATCATGCATATCAATTTTCATGAAGAAATTCCATAGGGAAGGAATCTGATCAATAGTTGACTTCTTGAGCAAGTCAGTGTAAAATCAGGGCATCTAAGGCCCCCAATGACCCAACCAAAGGGTGTTCTTCATCATTTTGAATGTTTATGATCTTTATTTGATCATAGAAGATGTTATAAGTTCACAAGATTGAAGAATTTCAAGCCATTTGCAAAATTGCCTTTTTGGGAAAATGACTTGTAATGGAAACCTGCCATTTTGGGAAACTTTTTCAAACCTTTCTTTTTGATTCAAAAATGCCTCAAATGAGAAAACTTTGGTCATGAAAGTTGTAGAATGGATCATTCCCTTTTCAAAAAGTACAAGAACTCATTCTAATTCATTTTGGATCAAAAGTTATGGCTTGTCAAAGTTGGGAAAAATCACATAATATCAAGTTATGTACCAAAGAAGCAAAGTTGCAAAATCACTTGCCAAGACAAATTGTGCTTTCAAATGAACTTCTAATCTTTGTACAAGCATAAACCAAGGCCTAAAATTCAGAATGCACCAAAGGTTTGCCTATTTTCATGACTTATGGATCAAGAAACTTCAAAAGGGCCAAAATTGAACAAAGTTGCAAAACATCATACAAACCCTAATCCACTTGTTAATTGGCTTCAAGACTGATCCCATGGCTCGCCTCATTCCTTGCTGCACAGGACACCCCTTTGTCCTTGGCCTACCATTGACCCATACCTCTCTTACACCTAGACTTGACTTTTTTTGCAAAAACCCCATACCAATCATCCTGTGCCACACCAACTTCTCTGACCTCTCTAGTTGTGATAAGTGGACCAAATGAGACTAAACACACCACACACACAAGCCTGAAACACTCTCCAAGCCATAGCTCCAAGCTTTGCCCTCTTATGCATTTTCATTCGAAACACATCACACAAGCATCAAGCATAAAAACAAACTTCATAGGATCACTCAGCATGCTCCCCTGATCACTTCCCTACCCTCATTCATCCCTGAAACCTCCTCAAACTGAAACATGATTCCTTCCCCTCTCTGAACATAATTTCTTCAAACTCACAAACCATCCATTTTAAACTCCAACCAAGCTTCATAACTTCATCAAGAGGATCATTGGGACCATTTTGAGGCAAAGAGGCAAGCAAAAAGCTTCTGGACTGAAAGCTCAATCTCAGGTAACATGATGAACAAATTTTCCATAACTTTGATTTCTTGTTAAAATGTTGTTCTATATGTTTCCCTGATCATGGGGATCTATTTATTTTTGAAAATGAGCCAGAAACAAGCATGTATTGACTGTCTGAAAGTTTGCCCGTGAAAATGTTTTTGTTTGTTTCCTTTGATTCACGAAAAATAAATGTTATTTGAGGTAGGGTTTATGTTTAGTGATGTTCATAGTTTGATTCTGGAGAGTTTTGTGAGGTTTTGATGCGTTTTGAGAGAGATTGAGATTTTGGCTGGCCGGAGAAGATGACCGGAACACTGTTCCGGTCATCTGAGAGTGTTTAGGGTTCAGATTAGGGCTTAATGACGTAATTAGTGAAGTTTGAATCTCAGCCATCCAGATGCGCGCGCTGGTCAATTCCCTCCCTTTTTATTTGAATCTCAGCCACTGGATTGGATTACTTTCATAAATTCGTATTTTTAATTCATTTAAATTGTATTTATTTCCACATTTTATTTAAAATAGCAAAATACCTTTAAAAATTATGAAATTTTTTGTCAAGGGTTTCATTAATTTCTAAAACACAAAAATATTTTTATTTTTATTTTTTTGCATTAAAAATTATTTTTAAATCATTTAAATGTTTATTTTTAATTAATTAATGAAATTTAATTAATTAAAAATACATTTAGGTATTTAAAAATCACAAAAAAAATTCACATAGCATTTAGAAACATTTAGAAACATTGTCCAAATCCCAAACCAAATTTCATTTTTGTTCTTGATGCCTTTTGATCATTTTCATTGGATTTAATTTCATTTTTAGGCAATATTTTGTTTCAAACTTCAAAAATTTCTTTCTGCCAAACCATTGAGAGTTGAATGATGATTCTTTTTGCATTGAATCTTGTATAGCATGTAGTTTATAGGATAAAATTGGTTTGAATTGATCTTGCATTTACAATTTGTTTTGCATTTTTCTTGACAAGGTACCTTAAAACCCTAGCAATCTTAGGAAATTCATAACTTTCACTAGGTTAAGAGTTGGATCCCCTCCTTTGGGCAGTGAGTTTGTATAGGTTTAGGGTATCTTTGATTGCATTTTCAAATTTTTATCATGTCATTTGCTTCTGGTTTTGGATTTTTGCTTTGTATGATGCATGAAACCCTAATTTATGCCTTCCTTTGCATCCATCTTCCATTTGCTTGCATACCATGAATTGCCATGACATTTTGTGCATCAACATGATTCATAATACATATTAGGACATATTAGAATCATGTTTGATCATTGCATCCTTCATTTTCCATGTTATATGCCCATTACATGTCATAACTTTTCATGAACATTCATGGTTCAATACATGCCTCATTTGCATCCTTATGCTTGCTTCATCATTCTCATGCCTTGTCTCATGTTTGCATCATCTCTTAGCATCATTAGCTTCATGTTCTTGCTCCTGGTTTTGGTTTGCATCATCACATTTCATCTCATTTGCATTGCATTTCATTTTCTTTTGCTAACATTTCAGGTGGTAAGTTGCCTGAGAAGTGAATTTACCTTCACTTCTCACATTCTCTTTTCATCCCTTTCATACTTCCTTTGCTGCATATTTGTATGTGTATTAGATTGAGCTTGCTCATTCTTGTTCATATTACTTTCTTTCTTCAAGAAACTTGTCTTCTTAAGTGAAGCAAGTTGTCTTGCTTCTCTCTGCTTCTTTCTCCTTTCATCTGCTTCCCTCCCTGGTGGCTCTTTGAAGATTCTTTCCCTCTTAAGTCTCATAAACCCTAGGAACAACTAAGCATGATAACAATTAGGGTTTGATTAGTCCCCCATTTAGTTTTACCTTTGTGTCATCTTTGAGTCTTCTCTTCTCATCTCATAATCAAGGACTAAACCCTAAAGGCTTTAAGGCTTTGTGATTAAGCTTATGCCTGCATCCTTCTATTAGGATGGAGTGTTTAACTTTAATCCTAAGTGTTAAACCCTTAATGTGTTTAAATCCTTTAATTAATCCACTTAATAATCATCAAGACATCAAGCTTGTAACTTGGGCCTTGCATTAGGGTTCTAATTCTTCCTTAATGGGTTAAGAAGGACTAACCCTAGTGTTAATGGACAAGTCCCCCTCAAGTTGTCTTACAAACCATAAAAATCACTTCTTCATCCTACCATTAATTAAAATCCACTTTAATAAAGGCTTTGTTTTGTCATGAGGTTATTCCCTAATCATGGATTAAGTTGAGGAGTCTTTCTCAGCTTAAATGTTCTCATCTATTATCCTTCTATTAGGATGGTGTAATGAGTCCATTAAATCCCTGATTATGGCTTAAACTTATTACTCAACACTAAACAAAAACAACAAAAACATCTAAATAATCACAAGTAGGTTAATGATCTTAATCCTACATCATGGTAATTAAGTGTGAGATGCTGACTTCGCACTTAAGGTATTCTCATTACCCCTAATCAGAGGAAGGATGTGACGATTTTACTAACCCTTGGTTTAGGCTTAAGCTCATTAACTTATGACAAACTTCAAAAAGCAATAAAAGACTGAAAACACAAAAACAAACAATAATCGTCTCCTCCGGGATTCTTTTCTCATCTCATTCACTCACAAACGAGAACTTGCTTCTTCCGTCTAATGCAAGACAGTTTTCACCTGAGCCAGACAGGTCATACACTTGAGCATAGGAAAGTAGGCAGTTCACAAGTCAATTCATCTTTCAGTCTCTTTGAGTCGAACTACGGTGTTCTGACTTCCTCATTGCACGAGAGGATACGTAGGCATAACTTAACAGTTATCGAACAAAAGTCTCTGTATATCCCCCCCTCTTCCAGCATTATTCTTTAAAGCCTCATAGTCTTGAGCATTTCATTCTTGTTCTTACACTGACACTTCTCTCATACACTTCACCTTTCTTTTACACTGACACTTGTATTCTTTCCAGCTTTGATACACAGATTGCACTGACACTACCCCTTTAAAACACAAATCTTTTAAGCGTGGATCCCGTCGAGTACGACGGACAATCTGGGTGCTAATACCTTCCCAGGTTGTAACCAACCCCCTTTCTCAGTCTCTCTGGTTCGCGACCGTCTTATCCATATCTTTTCCTAGGTCTATGCAGCATTACCTTTCCTTCGGGATAAAAATGCCTAGCTGGCGACTCTATTCATTTCTCTTCTCTTTCGCCGACCGTTCGCGTCTGTACCCCTTCTGACCAGGTGTCATTTGGTGGGAGCGACAATATCCTCCCAAGACCAAAGAAGACAGAAAATCACAAGAACTGGGAAAGGCATGGAAGCAGAGCCAAGCTTAACTGCACAGATGACCTAAAATTAGGGTTTTGGTTTCAGAGGCCATAACTCCAAATTTTTTGGTCATTCTTGTTTCTATTGGTCTCTATATGTCATAAGGATCATGCATACCAATTTTCATGAAGAAATTCAATGGGGAAGGCATCTGATCACAAGATGACTTCTTGAGCAAGTCAGTGCAAAATCAGGGCATCTGAGACCCCCAATCATCCAACCAAAGGGTATTCTCCATCATTTTGAATGTGTATGATCTTTATTTGATCTTAGAAGATGTTAGAAGTTCAAAAAATTGAGGAATTTCAAGCCATTTGCAAAGTTGCCATTTTGGGAAAGTGACTTGTAATGTAAACTTGCCATTTTGGGAAAGTTTTTCAACCTCCTCTTTTTGATTCAAAAATGCTTCAAATGAAAAATTCTTGGTCATGAAAGTTGTAGATTGGATCCTCCCATTTTCAAAAAGTACAAGAACTTGATCTAATTCATCATAGAACAAAAGTTATGGCCTTGCAAAGTTGGACAAAATCACTTAATTTTCACTTTTGTGCCAAAGAGGAAACTTGCAAAAACACTTGCCAAAACCAAATGTGACCTCTAATCAACTTCTAACCATCACACAAACATCATTCATGGTCCATAATTCAGATTTGCCCAAAGAATCTCTCACTTTCATGCCTTGGATTCCAAGTATCATAAGCCATTTATCATAAAAGTCACAAAGAGGGAAATCTTGCAAGAATGGTTCTTAGGGTTTTGTTTGATCTCTAATCAATCTCAAAGTGTCATAACAACATTATATGGTACATTTTGCTGCATATTGCCCAAGGGATGTCACATATCCATGACCAAAAACTTCAAAATACAACAAGTTGCAAAAAGGCAAAACATATGACATCTCACCCTTCACCCATTTCAAATCACCTCAGAACATCCCATGGCTCTCCTTGAAGGCAGCTGAACTCAGAGCAGCCCTAAGATAGCTTCTGCCATGGCCCATGCTTGAAGTACACCTAACATTGACTTTTTGGCCAATTGCCCCATGCCATTGCCACAGTGCATGTCACTTCCTCAGGCCTCTTCCAATAGTTTAGGGATATGTTATGGATCATAAAACAGGTTGGAGACAAGCTCAGAAGGGACACACAATCAGAATTCACAAAACTTGCAAAAACCTTCATCTCTTCGAAACTCCTCCCTCAACCATCAAACCTCAAATTTTTCTTCACCAACAAGTCGCATATCATCCATAGAACAAGAATCAACCCTCAAAGCAGCCCAAAACATCACATACAGAAACCTCAAAATCTGCTACACCAGAACTGGAATTTCAAAACCAGTCATCCTCAAAGTTTTCTAAGCTTCGTATCATCTTCAGGAGGTTCATAGGAGTGAGCTTGCATCAAGGGAGGACCCAGAAAGCTCAGAATCAGAAGGGCCCATCTCAGGTAACATGATGAACTTTTTTTCCAGAAGCTTGCTTTTAAGTTCTTTTATGGTTCTATATACTCCCCTGATCATGGGGATATGATTGCTTTTGAAAATGGTTGAGAAACCACCATGTTTGTGAGCTCTAAAACTTTTTCCCGTTTTTACATTTTTGTTCGATTCATGTTCATGATGCAAAATAAATGAGTTTTGGTTGGGGATTTAGGTTTAGGATTGTTAGAAGATCATTTTTGTGCAAGAAATTTGGAGATTGGTGGCGTGAGGGAGAAGTTAGGGTTTGGGCTCGTCGGGGAAGATGACCGGAACACTGTTCCGGTCACCTGAATTTGTTTAAGCCCTAATCCTGTAATTAGGCAACTTTGAATGTCAGCCTTAGGATCTGCCTTGCGCGCGCGTTTTCAGTGGCCAGGATTGTTTTGATTAGCCCTAATCCTCATTTATTTAGTTTAATTAAGATTAATTAAATTAATTAAATTAATTTAGTCAGGATAGATCCCAACCCTTGGATGACGCGCCAGTCAACCAATTTCTTCCCACTTTGAATCTAGGCCATCAGATCTAATTACTTTCCATTTAATTCGATTTTATTTTCATTTTTATTCATTTTTCTTGCCCATTTTATTTAAAATAGCAAATCATTTCTAAAAAATCTCATTTTTTGCATCACACCTTAAAATATTTTTCTCTTTCTGAAAATAATTTTTGTTTTATTTTTTGCATAATTTTCGTATTTTAAAAATATTTTAAATGTTTATTTTAATTAGTTCATGAGAATTAATTAATTAAAATAGCATTTTAGTTTCTAAAAATCACAAAAAAATTCACAATGCATTTTGATACATTTAGAAACATTATCAAACTCCTCAAACAAATTTATTTTTGGTTCTTGACCTATTTTGACATTTTTCTTTGGAATTAAAGTTCTTAAAAGTCAATATTTTTGCCCTAACTTAGAAAATTTCATTCTGCCCAACCATGAAGAGTTTGATGTTGGTTCTTTTTGCATTACATTTTTCACATCATATAGTTTCTATGGTAAAATTGGTTTGAATTTATCTTTCATTTTCAATTTTTTGTGCATTTTTCCTTTTGAAGAGCCTTAAAACCCTAGCCAACTTGAGAAAATTATAACTCCTATAAGGTTAAGAGTTAGGTCCCCTCCTTTGGGCAGTGAACTTATGTAGGGTTAGGATTCCTTTGATCCCATTTTCAATTTTTTATCTTGTCATTTGCTTCTGATTTTGGATTTTTGCTTTGTGTCTTGTGCATAAACCCTAATTTTGCTTTCATTTGCATCCATCTTCCATATGCTTGCATACATGAACTTTCCATGGAATTTTGTGCATTCACATGACTCCTAAGACATATTAGGATACATTAGAATCATGATAAGGCATTTCTTCACCCATTTGCCATGTTATACCTCCATTGCATTTCATAAACTTTCATGAACTTTCATGGCTCAAACATGCTTCATTTGCATTCTCATCCATGTATGATCATCCACAACTCTTGTCTTATGTTTGCATCATCTCTTAGCATCATTAACATCATGTTTGTGCTTCTGGTTTTGGTTTGCATCATTGCATTCATTTCATGTTCACTTCATTTCATTTCTTTTCACTAACTTTTCAGGTGGTAAGCCATTGAGAAGTGAATTTGCCTTCACTTCTCATAACCTCTTATCATCTCTCTTATGCATCTTTGCTGAATTTTACTTTTGTATTAGAGTGAGATTTCTCATTCATGCTCCCTCCCCACTTTCTTTCTCCAAGCAACTTGTCTTCTTAAGTGAAGCAAGTTGTCTTGCTTCTTTCTGCTTCTCCTCCTTCCACCTGCTTCTTCCTTGGTGGCTTTCCTCTTGAAGATCTTTTGCAAGCCTCATAAACCCTAGGAATACCCAAGCATGATCAAAATTAGGGTTTGATTAGTCCCCCATTAGTTTTACCTTTGTGTCATCTTTGTGTCTTCTATTCTCATCTTTTAATCAAGGACTAAATCTTAAAGGTTTTAAGACTTTGTGATTAGGGTTATGCATGTATCCTTATATTAGGATGGAGTGTATAACTTTAATCCTAAGTTTTAAAACCTTAATGTGTTTAAATCCTTTAATCTATTCACCTAATAATCACTAAGACATCAAGCTTGTAACTTGGGCCTTGCATTAGGGTTCTAATTCTTCCTTAATTGGTTGAGAAGGACTAACCCTAGTGTTAATGGATAAGTCCCCCTAAAGTTGTCTTACCAACCATAAAATTCACTTCTTAATCTTATCATTAACTAAAATCTACTTTAATAAAGGCTTTGTTTTGTCATGAGGTTAATCCCTAATCATGGATTAAGTTGAGGAGCCTTCCTCAGTTTAAATTTTCTCATCTATTATCCTTCTATTAGGATAGTGTAATGAGTCCATTAAATCTTTGATTATGGCTTAAACTCATTACTTAACACTAAACAAAAACTTCAAAGACATCTAAATAATTACAAGTAGGTTAATAATCTTAATCCTACATCATGGTGATTAAGTGTGAGGTGCCTACTTCATACTTAGGTATTCTCATTACCCCTAATCAGAGGGAGGATATGATGAGTTTACTAACCCTTGGTTTAGGCTTAAGCTCATTTTCCTATGACAAACTCCAAAAAGCAATAAAAGATTGAAAATACCAAAAACAAACAATAATCGTCTCCTCCGGGATTCTTTTCTCATCATCTTCACTCACAAACGAGAACTCGCTTCTTCCGTCTAATGCAAGACAGTTTGCACCTGAGCCAGACAGGTCATACACTTGAGCATAGACAAGTAAGCAGTTCATCAGTCAATTTATCTTTCAGTCTTTTTGAGTCGAACTACGGTGTTCTGACTTCCTCATTGCACGAGAGGATACGTAGGCATAACTTAACTTTTATCGAACAAAAGTCTCTGTATATTCCCCTTTTTCCAGCATTATTCTTTAAGTCTCATAGTCTTGAGCTTCACATTCTTCCCTTACACTGACACTCTTTTATTTCACTCCACATTTCTTTCGCACTGACACCTGCATTCTTTTCCAGCCTCTATACACAGAACAACATTGACACTACCCCTTTAAACACAAATCTTCTAAGCGTGGATCCCATCGAGTACGACGGACAATCTGGGTGCTAATACCTTCCCAGGTTGTAACCAACCCCCTTTCTTAGTTTCTCTGGTTTGCGACCGTCTTATCCATCTTTTCTTAGGTTTATGCAGCATTACCTTTCCTTCGGGATAAAAATGCCTAGCTGGCGACTCTTTTCTTTTCAGTTCACCCTTGTGTGTTCTCTCCTTTTCGCCGACCATTCGCGTCTGTACCCCATTTGACTTAGCCTCATTTGGTGGGAGCGACAGCTTGGCGACTCTGCTGGGGAACCTTATATTGTAACCAGGGCTTCTGGTTCTTTTTGTGGGTTCCTCCTAGCGCTTGTTTGATTTGTGTTTACTGGGGTGTTATGTGCTATGTGTGTTATTTTATTTTGCTTTATGTACAGCTTTATTTATTGCTTTCATTTACAGTCTTATGCATATTGTCATACTGTCATTGCTGGATCTGGATTATTGTTTTGATGGGTGGGATTTCCATTGAGAGTTTAAGGTCCTATACCTGGGACCTGAGTGACACCTAGGCTAGAGTGGTTCATGTTCTTTCCCATTCCATTTCGGTCTGGTGCGGGAATGTGAAACACGGTTCAGATGTGGGTTTCTTCTTGAGAACTCTGTGCTACATATTTCCTGTAGTGCTAGGGCTATCTGGGAAGCCTGCTAAGTCTGGATGACCTTTATTTTGACCTTCAGAAACTGAGGTGAATTAGAGGAGGATCTCTTATGGTTATTGTAAACATTGTACCTTCGGGTTAGAAGTGTTTACACTTCTCATAATTGATCCAAGTCTGAGGATCTTTGTTCTAGAACATTACATGTGCGGGGGTTGGTTTGTTTACAGGTTTGCAGGAGCCTGTGGCCACATTATACCCTGTTACTATTTTGTTTAAGAGTACTCCATTTTGGACAGTTCTTGTGATTAACCCTGGACATGTGACTCTTTATTTGAGTCCCCCACCCTGGTTACTGGATTTCTCAAACCTCCATCTGGACTTCTTGAACATACATGGGCCTTAATATCAAGACAGATAATCAGATCCAGCTTGATCACAAACCCTTGCATATCATTTGCATATCATTTGCATATTCATCATCGCATCATTTAACATTTGTTTATTTGTTTTTCAGGGTATCCACATCATATTGTCCCTTGGACAAGTTCAGGATCAACTCTTGGAATTGTAAATTCTGAGCCTGGAGATCCTTGACAGTCTGTTCAAGATCCATTTCTGTTGAAATAAACAACGAGAAGATAAGATACCTGCTCATAAGAAACCTGTGATGCAATGATATAGTATGTAAATGCATATGCAATGTTTTCAAGGACCGCATGATTTAAATTTGATTAAACAACCAGAAAGTAAACTTTTATTAGTAATCAATAAACTTGTTTGCCTCTTGGGCTTACAACAAAAATGAAATGAATACAAATATGGGGGTTTTAAGTCTTCCATGGACGTTTTCTCTTTGTGTTGAGGTATGAGTTGAGATTCCGCTCCTCGTGAAGTTGTCTTGTCAGCTCCAGGATTCTTTCTTGACTAGCTTTGAAATGAATCTCGAACGTATCCCTTTGCTCCTTCAACTGGATCCAGGACCTCTGTAACTCTTCCATGTCAGTGGGCATGTCTGGATGAAGAATGATATAAGGAGTATCTCCTTCAGCAACAGGCTCCATGGTAACTGGCAGGATAGCAGGATATGGCATCAGAAGAGTCTGAGCACGTGCTCGTACCCATCTGAGATAAGGTTCCATAGGAATGGAGTACTTTGGTTCCAGAGTCTTGTTGTCAACCTTGTTCACTTTACCCCAAGCTCGTATAAACCTTTGTCGGTAACCTTGCAGATCGTTGTCGTAATCAAACACAATGCCCTGAATAAGCATGTCATGAGGACCATCACTCCGAGCATAACCAAACTGACGTAGAGCTAAAGAAGGGTTGTAAGTAATGCCCCCTCTTATGCCAAGGAGTGGCACATTGGGGAATTCCCCACAACGGTCAATGATAGTAACATTCTCCATAGATCTAGAACACCAATGAATGTCTGAATGAGAAAGTGACATGATCCTTTTAGACCACCTTAACCCTTGTTCATTCCTCATCATTGATCGAGGAAGGTGAGAAATAAAACACCTAGACAATAGAGGTATACAACACATCAGAGTTCCTCGTGCCTTCGTAGTACGGGTATGGAGAGAATGTAAGATGTCTCCAAGTAATGTAGGCACTGGATTATGAGTCAGAAATATGTTGATGGCATGTACGTCTATGAAATGGTCTGGATTAGGGAACAACACTAGGCCATAGATTAATAAGGCCAAGATCTCCTCAAAAGCATCATAACTCATAGCCTTCAAGAACACTTGAGCTTTCTCCATCAATACCTTAGCAAGGATACCCTTAACTCCACTTCTTGTTTCTAGAACAATGTCAGATTTCTTCAGATGTATGGGTGCAGCAATGACTTCAGGATTAGGCTCTTTTTCTAAGCCTGTGAAAAGTCTTTGATCAAGGATAGGTATACTCAGCAGTTTAGAGAACTCCTCCATTGTAGGAACCAGCTGATAATCGGGGAATGTGAAACAATGATGTTTAGTATCAAAGAACTGAAACAGAACACTCATCATGTCTTCATTGAACCCTGAAGTGACTAGATCCAGTAGGTGACCATGCCTCTTGATGAATTGGGAGTTTTCAGAAACTTGAGAAACCAATTCCTTAAGCTTGGAAGGTATTCCTACAAAATTGATCCGGATAGTATTCTTACGAGCAGAAGCCATGACCTGCAACAAAGAACAAAGATAAATCCTTTGGTCCTTGAAATGGTTAGTGAAAATTCTATGCTTATGATGCATGATGATGTTATGATGCTATGCTCAATCAAAAACATGTGGCACACACAAACAAGTCACACAATGGCCCTAGGTTTGAAGGCTTGCATGAGGTTTAAAGGTAAGTACCATCCCCTGAAGTTTAGATGGTTCATCCTGTCCTATAAAGTAACCAGGTTCTAAGGGATCTCAATATCACTGATCCTTCCCAAGGGTGGTTGTTCAGTAGGCAACTTACTTGCCAACCAAAACCCTCCAAGTTAAGGATCTCAATGAGCGTAGCATCGAGTATCAACCAAATTCAGTCTTCACCAAAGCCAGTTATCTCACTACTTTTTAAAGGCCAAGATGAGATGACTAGGGTTCTAAAAGTCAGTTAGTGTATTGACAACATATGGCAGTCTCATATTATCCTCAACTTGCTTAAGGAACATAAGCACCAACCAAGAAGTCACACTAACTATGGCCACCAGATCAACCATATCAGTATACGCCGTACAGTTTCCTTGGTCTATTGCCATTTACCTAAGGTACGCTAGATCCGGGTTAGGATCTTTCACACATAAAGCCCAACAAGTAATATAAAGCAAACAAAGCAAACAATTTAAAGTGATCTAATTCCTAAGGGTACCCCTCTTTTATTAGTCCCCAGCAGAGTCGCCAGTTCTGTAACACGGTGGGAGAACTAAATTTTAGTCATGTGGCGGATAGCAAGAGCTGCCACCGACTTTTATTTTATCCAAAAGGAAAGGACATAAAAGAACAGGAAAAACCTGTTTTTTAAAAGACTTGAGTTCGGGGGGTAGGTTATATAAAGGGAAGGTGTTAGCACCCTTTATATCCATGGTTATCCATGGGCACTTAGTTACTTAGCTCATTTTGTTTGTTTGCAAGAGTGTAGTGTGTGATTAGAAAAAGTGATGTTTAGGGTCAAAGAACTGTAACAGAACACTCATCATGTCTTTATTGAACTCTGAAGTGACTAGATCCAGTAGGTGACCATGCCTCTTGATGAATTGGGAGTTTTCAGAAACTTGAGAGACCAATTCCTTAAGCTTAGGAGGTATTCCTACAAAGTTGATCCGGATAGTATTCCTACAAGCAGAAGCCATGACCTGCAACAAAGAACAAAGATAAATCCTTTGGTCATTGAAATGGTTAGTGAAAATACTATGCTTATGATTCATGATGATGTTATGATGTTATGCTCAATCACAAACATGTGCCACACACAAACAAGTCACACCATAGCCCTAAGTTTAGAGGCTTGTATGAGGTTTAAAGGTAAGTACCTTCCCCTGAAGTTTAGATGGTTCATCCTGTCCTACAAAAGTAACCAGGCTCTAAGGGATTTCAATATCATTGATCCATCCCAAGGGTGGTTGTTCAGTAGGCAACTTACTTGCAGACCAAAACCCTCCAAGTTTAGAATCTCAATGAGTGTAGTATTTGTAACACAGTGGGAGAACTGACTTTTAGTCATGTTGTGGATAGCAAGAGTCGCCACCGACTTTTATTTTATCCAAATGGAAAGGACATAAAAGAACAGGAAAGACCTATTTTTTAAAATACTTGAGTTCGGGGGGTAGGTTATATAAAAGAAATGTGTTAGCACCCTTTATATCCATGGTTATCCATGGGCTCTTAGTTACTTAGCTCACTTTGTTTGTTTGCAAGAGTGTAGTGTGTGATTAGAAAAATTCTAAGTACTTTGTAATGATCCTCGTATGGATGTATACAAAGCCTTGATTTTGAAAATTTGTTTGAAAAGTGTGGTGTAAAGAGTATTTTGAAATGTGAGCAAGTAATTTAGAGAAACCTACCCTATATTAAGTCTTTACTGTTCTTATGTTCTTTCAATGGTAAGACTATCCCTATTATTAAGGAATAGGTAGTCATTACCTTGGATGTTAAGGGACATGTGTAGGGTCATCTGGATATAGGCAACTGTAGGGTGTCTTTAGCAATTCGTAGGGACTTATCATCTTTTATTCGAAGGGACAAGATCATTTATCGTAGGCAACCTCGAAGGGACTTGATCTTTAAAACTATAGGGACTTGATGATATTTATGAAGGGACTTGCTTAAGACACCCTACTTGATCTTTTGAATTAGGCAACTGAGAGGCAACCCTAGGAAGTGCGAGATGGCAATCAAAGATCGACTTACGTGTATGCGTGTTTAATTTCAAATATTTATCTTATTTAAGTTAATTTTCTAAGTTGATTTTAATTACAAATAGTTATACACTCCCTAAATTACTAACCATACAATAAATATATTTAAATAAATAAAGCAAAAATATAAACCTATAAATATTACAAGGCTTTGGGACAATTACAATATAATCGAGAAATAATAATGATAAATATAATAATAATAATAAATAAGCCATAATTAAATATTAGTAGTAATAAAAAATAAGAATAAAGGTTAGAATAATAAAAGAAAAGAAATAAGAATTTTAGCAAGAAAAATTAATGTTAGAAATTTTTTTAAGAATAATAATAAACAAATAATAAACTATTTACATATTAAAATAATGATTAATGATTTAATTATAGTTTAGAAAAAAAAATTAATTAGGTTAAATATTAGGGTTAAGAAAATTAGGGTTTTGAAAATTAGGGTTTTGAAAATTAATCTAACCTAATTAGTTAATTTATTTACAAAAATATATACATGATAATAATAAATATAAACATATTATAAAATAAATAGAAACAATTTTAAATTTAAGAAAATAAATTATGATTTTGAAAATATAAATTTTTTTATAAGAAAATATTATAATATTGTTTAGAAATTATTTTTATGATTTATATTTAATAAATTAACCAAAATAAAGTTAATATATGAAAAATAAAATAGAAAATAAGAAAAAAAAGATGAGAAATTGGCTAAAAAGATAGGACCTGGGATTTGAACCCAGGTCCCTTACCTCAACAACAACTCTTCAAAACCAGCTGAGCCAGCACGCGCTGGTGAATACCATATGCAACACAATTCCTTTATTATAAACCTGCAAAATAAATGAATTTAAAAACAAAATTGCCTTCGGCCAGACTCGAACCCTGCTCCTCACCCCAAACACACGTACGCCTTGCCAACTGAACCACCAACGCGTTGTGATAATATTACCTAAGCAAAACATAATAAAAATATACAAATATTCAAACAGAATTTCGCACCAAGCATCATCTTCTTCCTCCAGCCGTCGTATTAGGCTATAGTGACACTTCATCCGTCACTAGAGCTTATAGTGACAGATTGTTTCCGTAGCTACATGACCTGGAAATTAAAAAACGTAGCACACACAATATAAATTTATTCTAAGGGTTCAAATTAATCAATACATGTCCTCTAAGTCCAATTCAGGTCTCAATTTCAAATGAAATCACTCGTAGCTAGGATTCCTGATTTTGAACCTTCGAAACCCTAATAATGGTGTACCCTAAATCCTGCACTGAAACTCAAATTAAACCAACCAGAATCATTGCAAACATCAACATAAACAATAATATACAATCAAATTTCATTTATATAGCTTGTATAATAAAAATCGAAAATCAATTTTTAAGCTAAAAGATGAATTTTGTTTGGGCATTCAAGGGTGTTTTTGATGATGCAAATGATGTAAATAGGTTCAATGATCATCCAACAATGTATTGCAACCTTTAAAACTTCTTGATATGGCCTGCAACAAAGAATCTAATTGTGATATTTTTTGTGAAATTTGAAGTTTTGTTCTTGGTATTGGAGGCAGCAAATTCGTGTCCTTGTGATTGTCTTTAGTTTGTCTATTTGTATGGAAGAGAATTAAGTCAAAAGAAGCTGGATTTTTGGGCTTTGTAGTGATTGCTTGATCATGAAGATTCACACTTTCAAATATTGAAAATATCTCATCAAACCTTTCTAATTTTGGTCAATCTGATTTTAACTCATTCCCAATCATTCTAAATATGATTTAGATAATTTCCAATCACATATCTTGTCCAATATTTGATTTTTCATATTTATTTTATATTTAAATTGTATTTTAATGAATAAAATCAAAATAAATAATAAATAAATAAATAATAAAAAATTAGAATTTGGTTGCTTTAGGTCGTGCTTGAGGTATTTGTATGGATTGGATCACAACATTGCAAGCCCATTTGAAGAAATTTGGTTTTAAGACCCTATTTGCTTCATAAACCTCCCAAAAATTTCCCAACTTTGCAAAGGCATATCTCCTTCAATTTTAGGGGTATGAGGTTGTTCTTGGACATTTTGGAAAGCTTAGAGAGTCCTCTAACCAACCTCATTTGTCTCATGTCCATATCCTTTACCATTTTCAAGTTATGCCCTTTGGAAGATGTTGACTTTTTGTTGACTTTTAAAATGACCTATAATGTCCTAGCTCATACCTTCCAAATGAAGCATTTTTAGGCTTGGCTTGTGAGACACAAAGTTGTAGAGAATTCAATTTCCTTCAAAATGAGCTTTGAATGGAAATATTTTGATGAAGCATGTGAAAGTTATGGTTGGTCAAAGTTCAGTTGACTTTTCCTATGAAAACCCTAATTTAGAAACTCCTGATTCTTGATGATCTGAAATCTCTTTGATGAATCATGATAAACCCTTGATCAAATGATGAATTTTACTTCATAAACTTTATTTTGGCAAAAAATCATGAAGTTTGACTTTGGTTTTACCACAGTTGACCTCAGTTTAACTTTTTAACTACTTTGACTGATTTTAGCTTATCTGATCATTTGACTGAGCAAATCTTTTGGGAAACCTTTGAAACTTGAAATAGGGATTCTTGAAGATATATAGGATGCTATGAAGCTCACTTGAAGCCTTGGAAGTTCATTTATCCTGATGAAATTCAAAACCCTAGTTTAGGATGCATTGCTTAGGAGGATGCTTTGTCTGAGGGAATTGTCAAACTTTTTGACTAATTGTGAACCTTGTGAACCTCTTGGGACACCTTAGTACATAATGTCTGGTCTAGGTGAGGGCAAATTTTGGGGTACAATAGCATCGATTATCAACCAACATCAGTCTTCACCAAAGCCGGTTATCTCACTACTTTCTAAAGGCCAAGATGGGATTACTAGGGTTCTAAAAGTCAGTTAGTGTATTGACAACATATGGAAGCCTCATATTATCCTCAACTTGCTTAAGGAACATAAGCACCAACCAAGAAGTCACACTAACTATGGCCACCAGATCAACCATATCGGTATACGCCGTACAGTTTCCTTGGTCTATTGCCATTTACCTAAGGTACACTAGATCCGGGTTAGGATCTTTCACACATAAAGCCCAACAAGTAATATAGAGCAAACAAGGCAAACAATTTAAGGGATCTAATTCCTAAGGGTACCCCTCTTTTATTAAGTCCCCAGCAGAGTCGCCAGTTCTGTTACACGGTGGGAGAACTGACTTTCTATAAATGTTACGGATAGCAAGAGTCGCCATCGACTTTTATTTTATCCAAAAGGAAAGCACATAAAAGAACAGGAAAGACCTATTTTAAAAGACTTGAGTTCGGGGGGTAGGTTATATTAAGGGAAGGTGTTAGCACCCTTTGTATCCATGGTTATCCATGGGCTCTTAGTTACTTAGCTCACTTTGTTTGTTTGCAAGAGTGTAGTGTGTGATTAGAAAAATTCTAAGTACTTTGTAATGATCCTCGTATGGATGTATACAAAGCCTTGTTTTTGAAAATTGTTTGAAAAGTGGGGTGTAAAGAGTATTTTGAAATGTGAGCAAGTAATTAAGAGAAACCTACCCTAGATTAAGTCTTTCATGTTCTTATGTTCTTTCAATGGTAAGACTATCCCTATTATCAAGGAATAGGTAGTCATTACATTAGATGTAATTAACGGACATGTGTAGGGTCATCTGGATATAGGCAACTGTAAGGTGTCTTTAGCAATTCGTGGGGACTTATCATCTTTTATTCGAAGGGACAAGATCATTTATCGTAGGCAACCTCGAAGGGACTTGATCTTTAAAACTATAGGGACTTGATGATATTTATGAAGGGACTTTTGCTTAAGACACCATACTTGACCTTTTGAATTAGGCAACTGAGAGGCAACCCTAGGAAGTGTAAGATGGCGATCAAAGATCGACTTACGTGTGAGCGTGTTTATTTTTAAGTATTTATCTTATTTAAGTTAATTTTTCTAAGTTGATTTTTAATTACAAACATGTTATACACACCTTAAATTACTAACCATACAATAAATATATTTAGAATAAATAAAGCAAAAATATAAACCTATAAATATTACAAGGCTTTGGGACAATTACAATATAATCGAGAAATAATAATAATGATAAATATAATAATAATAAATAAGAAATAATTAAATATTAGTAATAATAAAATGAAAATAAAGATTAGAATAATAAAATAAAAGAAATAAGAATTTTAGCAAGAAAAAATTAGTATTAGAAAAGTTTTTAAGAATTAATTTGAAGAATAAGATTAATAATAATAAACAAATAATAAACTATTTACATATTAAAATAATGATTAATGATTTAATTATGGTTTAAAAAAAAAATTAATTAGGTTAAATATTAGGGTTAAGAAAACTAGGGTTTTGAAAATTAAGGTTAATGGAATTAATCTAAACCTAATTTGTTAATTTATTTATAAAAATATATACATGATAATAATAAATATAAACATATTATAAAATAAATAGAAACAATTTAAATTTAAGAAAATAAATTATGATTTTTTTTAAAATATAAAGTTTTATAGGAAAATATTATAATCTTTATTTAGAAATTATTTTTATGAAGAAATTAAATGAATTGAATAATATAAACAAATAAAATACACAAAAAATAGAAAGAAAATAAAATACCTGGGGCTGGGATTCGAACCCACGCCCTAGGCTTTACAACCCTTAGTCCAGCATCACCACCACTAGGCCAGCTGCGCCTGGTGTATATGTGTTGAGTAACATTCCTTTTATTTTAAACCTGCAAAAAATAAATAAAATACAAAGCAAAATGGCATGCGGCTGATTCGAACCCAGGAACATTGCAATAACATACAAACACTCCAACCAGCTGAGCCACATGGGGCGCGTTCAACAAACAACCATCAATAAATCATTATAAAATAAAACAAATATCAGGGTTGAATTTCCGCGCCAAAACTTCATCTTCTTCATTCAAATTTCCTGCGAAAATTCCTACAAGCTTTCCTGCGAAATTTCTTGCGTTTGAAACCTGCAAATCTCATATCATCACCAATACGTATTGTTTCATCAAATTGATCACATGGTCATGATCTACAAACACCATACAGTTCATTTACAGCTTTAGAATTAATTTATAATGGCTAAATCGAAGAACCCTAAATTTTGTCCAAGAACCCTAACAATGGCAACTTTCGATTTAGGTCATGGTTCTTCAATCTCTTTGCCCAGAAACCATCTAAACATCACTACTAACAAGGATATATGGTTAGAATTCATTATCATTACACAAATAATCAAAATCGAAAAAAGTAAGAATAAGAACAATATTGATTCGGTTTATGCAATATGTCATGATTTGGATGCTGCAAATGGTTCAAATAGGTTCAGTGATCATCTAGGAATGTATTGCAACCTTCAAAACCTCTTGATATGGCCTTTAGGTAAAAAAAAAACGAATCTCCCTTTTTGGATGAAAATTTGAATTTTGAAGAGTGTTCTTGGAGGCAGGATTTCGTGTCCTTGTGATTGTCTTGAGTTTGTGTATTTGTATGGAAGAGAATTAGGTCAAAATATCATGGATTTTTGGGCTTTGTAGTTGTTAATTGATCATGAAGATTCACACTTTCAAATATTGAAAAATATCTCATCAAACCTTTCTAATTTAGGCTAGCACGAATTTACATGATTTCAATAAACTTTAAATGATTTTTAAGACTTTCTAGAAGAAGAATCATGTCCAAATATTGATTTTTATATTTTATTTAGATTTAATTTTACTTTTAATGGATAAAATCAAAATAAATAATAAATAAATAATAATAAATCAGAATTTGGTTGCTTTGGGTCGTGCTTGAGGTCTTTGTATGGATTGGGTCATAACATTACAAGCTCATTTGGAGAAATTTGGTTTTAAGGCCTTATTTGCTTCATAAACCTCCCAAAAATTTCCCAACTTTGCAAAGGCATATCTCCTTCAATTTTAAGGCTATGAGTGTGTTCTTGGACATTTTGGAAAGCTTAGAGAGTCCTATAACCAACCTCATTGTTCTCATGTCCATATCCATTACCATTTTCAAATTATGCTCTTTGGAAGATGTTGACTTTTTGTTGACTTTTGAAATGACCTATAATGTCTTAGCTCATATTTTCCAAATGAAGCATTTTTAGGCTTGGCTTGTGAGACACAAAGTTGTAGAGAATTCAATTTCCTAAAAAATGAGCTTTGGATGGAAAAATTTTGATGAATCATGTGAAAGTTATGGCTGGTCAAAGTTCAGTTGACTTTTCTTGTGAAAACCCTAATTTAGAAACTCCTGATTCTTGATGATCTGAAATCTCCTTGATGAATCATGATCAACCCTTGATCAAATGATGAATTTTACTTCATAAGATTGATGTTGGCCAAAAATCATGAAGTTTGACTTTGGTTTGACCACAGTTGACCTCAGTTTGACCTTTTAACTACTTTGACTGATTTTTGCATATCTGATCATCTAACTGAGCAAACGTTTTGGGAAAGCCTTGAAACTTGACATAGGAATTCTTGAAGACATGTAGGATGTTATGAAGCTCACTTGAGGCCTTGAAAGTCCATTTATCCTGATGAAATCCAAAACCCTAGTTTAGGGTGCATTGCTTAGGAGGATGCTTTGCCTGGGAGGATTGTCAAACTTTCTGACTAATTGTGAACCTTGTGAACCTCTTAGGATACCTTGTGAACCTTTTGAACCTTGAGAGGATCCTTGATACACAATACCTTGACTAGGGGAGGGTAAATTTTGGGGTGCAACATATGCCACTTGTACTTTTTCCCACATCTAGAAAGGACCATATGTGTGTACTTGGCTTTTCATTCGCTATTTTATTAGTGACCAAAGTGTAGACGATTTGAACTTAGACTATGATTCTGTTATGTTTTTCATGGTGGAACAAAAAGTAACTTTGTCACCTTTGACTAGGACAGGTAGATGCTTGCCAAATAAGGCTATACATGCATTTTGCAGAATTTTGTTTGCTGAATTATTGTAATTAGAGTTGTACCCTAAGTCAACCCAGCTGAGTTGTTTTGGCCACTTCTTAGTACTGTTGGATACCAATCAATGATTTTTTCCTTTATTTATTGCTTTATCTTATTAGAATTATGTGATTCGTTTCAAATTTCAGCTGTTTCTGACATTCGCACTATTTTCACCAGTCTTGCAGTAGTTTCAAGATGTGTGGCACTATTAAAGTGGTATCTTCTAATGTATGTTACCGGTTATTTTCATACATGGTGTCGGTCCCGGGATTTTCATCCTAGTACAAACGCGAAAGTGGCGCGGAAAAAGTAGAGTCGCCAGCCAAGCATTTTTATCCCAAAGGAACAGGAAAGGTAATGCTGCACAAACCTGAGGAAGAAGGAAAGGACGAGGTCCTGCAAACCAAAGATTTGGGTTTGGGAGTCGGTTACAACCTGGGAAGGTATTAGCACCCCCAGACTGTCTGTCGTACCCGACGGGATCCATGCTTGTTTATTTGTCTCAAAGGGTGAGAAATAAAGTGTTGCTGAACAAATTAACTGCTAACTGGAATGGGAATGGAATGAGAAAGGGAATTGGAAAAGAGAATGGAAAGAAAGAGGGAAAATGTAGGGAAAATAAATAATGTGCTCGAACGGGCCCTACCCCACTGCCTACGTACCTCATCGGGAAAATGAGGATCAGAGTCGACGTAGTTCACCTAACAAAGGCGGGAACTATTTGTTTGTGTTTTATGCACTGGAACTGCATATGTCTATGCTCAGGTGTTGCAGGCGCGTCTGGTACGAGTGTGTTTATCGTCTTGCAAATGAGATAAGTCGTTGCAAGTTCGCGTTGTGAGTGAATGAGATGAGAAAAAGAAGTTTCCGCAGGACAGTCGTTTATTGTTTGTTTTGTCTTTTATGAGAAATGTTTTGAATTTGTTTGTGAATATTCCCATACTAAGACCTATCCATCATGGTAAATAGCTTACACCTATCCCCGAAACAGGACGCGTATAAGTACTCCGCAACAAAGTCTCATGGCGTATAAGAACATTCGACCTTTATTAGGTATTTTATTATTTTCTTTATGAGATGAGAAAAAATGAATCAAGTTGAAAAAGGATAAACTAAGGGGGACTAAGACACAACCCTAAGTTATTTATTATATGCCAAAGGGAGATCCTAATGGTTTGTGAGGTTTTCTAATCCTAAGGAAGAAAGGGAAAATAAGAAAAGAGAATTAGAAATCAACTTACTTCTTAAGGAAGTTAAGTTGTTTCTAAAGAAAGGGAGAACATATACAAGCCAAGCATAAAGTTCTAAGGCAAGCACAATTTAGAATGCATAAAGAGATGAGAGAAACAATGCTTACCTCAATATTTCCCCCTACAAAACAAAGGTTAGCTTTACAAATCATATTGAAAACATAAAGCATGATAAACGCTCAAGCTAACTCAAATTAGATAAGGAAAAGCACTAAGGACTTCCTAGAGTTAAGACCTAGATCTAAAGGATACTAAATGATAAAAGGACTTCTAAATTCAGTAGCTAAACCCTATAAAAGTTTTCTAATGTTATGAAATCAAACAACTACAATTTATGTCCTAATGAGGTACTAGACCCTAATAGAAATCAATGTGAAGTTAGATGAAGAAAGTTGAATGAAAATGCAAGGCAAACACAACTTGAAAGCATAAGGATGATAAAGGAAGAAGTTATATGTGGCTTACCTTGCCCACCTACAAAACAAAGGTTAATGCCAAAATAATTTGCATATTGGAAACAAAACCAAAGCATAAAGGCAATTAAACCTTACACATGTCCTATAATGGAACTATGGTTCAAAACAAGACCTAAGTCTAGAGGTGAAGGTACCTAAAGGTTATATGACTTATAAAGTTAGTAGCTACATTCTATATGTCCCTAATTATTCTAGGATACCTCACAAGTTCAAACTATGTCAAACTATGTACAAGAAGTTCATCTAAGACCACCTAAATGCAAGTTAGGGTTTATGGATGAAGTATGAATGCATATGGCTTACAAGCATGAGTTAATACATAAAATGAGTATCAAATTAAGTAGTGAATGCATATGAATGTATATTAATTATCATACTATCATGGATGCAATGTTTTAGTCCTATGGAATAAGGATAAGAAGATGTGAGAACAAATGAACAAACATCGCATGCGATCACAGAGAATGCAAGTTAAGAATGAATGACATGTGAATATGCATGAGATAATTATGGTTCAGTAGCATACAAGTTATGAGATTCCATTAGAATGCATGAATTGACATTAATGATTCCCAAATAATTCATGTTAACATTTAGAGGAGAAGAGAAACTAGTTTCAAGCAAAATTAGTTCACATAATGATGCACTTTGAAACATCAAAACAAACCAAATGAACATGGTTCAAAAAGTGACCTATAACTGGTATTAAGGACCTAAAAATGACCTATAATCAACTCCTAAAAGTTACCAAAAGGTGCCTCAAGCAAATGGCATGAATGCCTTCCTAACATTTAGGTTGTGGAGCAAATAAACACATATTTGGACCTACAATCTAGATGACATGAAAAAATAGCAAAAAGGATTGAAAAATTATGAAATTAAATCCCTAGAATTATAAATTCAGTATCTTATATGGTCTAAAATTATTTCACAAAACTATGCACCAAGGTGCCAAAACAATTCACTTAATGAGCAAGGTAACAAGGCAAAATCGCCGAGAAAACAACTCCACAAAGTGGACCCAAAAGGGCACCAAAAATTATGAAAAAAATCCCTAAGGAGCATCAAAATGTCAAATATTCCAGTGGTTGATCACACACAAAATATAGGTCTCATTCCTATCGGAAAAATTTGTTTTTGGTCCCTTATGTCAAAACCCTTCATTTTGGGACAACTTGGAATGGAAAATCCAAATTAATTACTAAAACCATTCAAATCTAGAAACAAAAATTATATAAAATTAATTAAGAGGATAATTATCACTCATGAATTTTTCTAGAATTTTATCACACCTAAAACTATTTTTAATAATTGCAACGAAATGGGCAAAAATGGTGTTTTAAGGGAAAGCGAAAGTAAGTGAATTCTACAATCCGTAACCTAATCCCTAAGCTCCGAAATCGACACATATAAATATATATCACAAATAAATCCAGTGCCTCAGGTGGGAGGGCTCAATACGCACCTTAAGTTATATGATCCTAAGTTGCATACAACTAGAATGGCGCATTAAAGTGGATAATCGAGATTACTTACTTGATCGAAGTACTGATTCTTCATATAAAAGAAATCCAAAAAAACTCCATGCAAGAGCTTGTAATCTTCATAAGCAAAATAAATGCTTATCTTCCATCATTTCTTTGTGAAGACCCACCCTAATCGAAATCGATTAAAGTCGATCGAAAAACTCATGAACACTTACATCATAATTGATACTAAACCATAATTAAAATTATCAACAAAATCTTAATTAAAAATTACCAAAAAATTGATCAAGATGTTAATCTGCATAAAAAATTAATTAACAAATATTTTTTTACAAGAGAAATTATTAATTATTTCTAAAAACAATAAAAATAACAAAGAACATGAGGGAGGTGCCAATTTGAAAATCAGAAGTGTGAATAGGCCTTGAACTTGCCCATTACCCATATCATAGGCGCATAGGGGGTGCAGAAGTGAAAAGAGAAGTGTTGATAAGAAATCCATGGTGAGAGAGAGAGGCCCAAATCGGTTTTGTTATTTTTTAGGATCCAATATCTATCAGGAAGCCCTAAAGAAGATACAAAGCCATGAATTCTCCTTCCTCTCGAACCCTCAATCACTCATCTCTGTCTTCTCGCCGCCACCACCAACTTCATCGTCCATCACCCTTACTCCATCCAAACGTTCGGCTATGACTTCATCGTATCTCTGCCACGATCTGGATTTTCATCCCTCAGCACAATCGCATCGTCGTCTCTTCAAACAAAAACTCCGCCTTCACACATGAAACCTCCTTGCGCACGTTGAGCTCCGCCACGCCATAACTCATCATCGACGGCAGCAGAAGATAAACTTCTTTCCTAGGCCTCGAACTCTGTTCCTCTCCACTCTCGAAATTCGATTTTAATTCCTTCGAAAACACACTCAAACAAATCACATATCCGAGGCATTTCATTCGCATTCGACTCAGGTATGTATTGATTCTGCTTTAGATCTGGCCTTCTACCTCTTCCTCGACTTTTCCGTGAACACGAAACTATTTGCTCTTCTTCTTCTTCTACTGCACCCTTTTGAAATTGATTTTTGTTGTCGATGTCGCGAATTGTGATACGTGCCTATATTCTTGAATTTGCAGGTTTTCTGAAATTTTGTTGTATTGATGGAGTAATGAATATCGAGAGAGTGTGAATGGATCGAAGAAGATGATTGAAGAGTGGTTCAAGAACTGAAAAAGATGGCGATGGTGGATTCGGAAAATTACAGAAAGTTGCAGAAACTATTTTCGGAAGTTTAGTTTGAGAAGAGTGATCATTGATGAAGATGAAGTGGTGATGTTGATTGAAGAATAATGAAGAATAAGGTTGAGCGATGGTGGCGATGCGGTTCTGAGTTAAAGATTGAAGTTTGTTGAGTTTTCTGGATTGATATTTTCAGAGAGTTGAGATGGAAGAAGATTGGTGCAGAGCGGTTCTTTTGAAGAACAGGGTGATGAATTCTGAGAGAGAGAGAGAGAGAGAGAGAGAGATTGGAGTTTTTGAAGGTCCTTGAATGTCGATTGAAGAATTGGTGATGATGAAGGTATTCTGCAGAGTTGAGAAATTGGGAAAGACTAAAGTTTTTTGTTATTCTCTGAGTTCTCTAACCGATTTCTGTTATCAGTTTGTTGAAGTTATTGATGAATTGTGAAAATCCAGATTCATCTTTTTCTTCGATTTTTGTCATCTGCAACTGAATTTATAACTATATTTTTTCATTTTCCAATTTTTGTAATATCAGTATGCCACCTCTTTTTATTTTCTGCATTCTTTGTTATGACTCTTTCCTGAGTTTTTTTGTCAAAAAAAAATGTTATCTTTTCTGGTGTGGATCTTTTGTGAATCAAAAAGAGAAACTTCTATGATATTTTTGTTGGATAAAACTATGAATTTAACTAGAATATAGTTTATGAATTTGAAGGAAATTTGTAGTGGACAAGGATTACAACCATGGTTTAAATTGGATAAAAAAAAGTGGTTGTGGTTGTATGAAAAATGAGTCGGGTATGAAGTGAGTCTCGTAAGAATTAACATGAAATTGGCTCAATGAAATATAGTTAAGGATAATAACTTGGATAATAAATGCAGTTTAGAACTTGGATTAACGAATAATTTGTGAATATTAGCCAAAGGAAACTTGGTAAAAAGTTATATTTAAAAATGGATTATTGAATGAATTTTGATAGAAACTTAGGATGGGTTAAGAAAAATGATAACAAATGGGCTATGAATAATTCTATTCAGAATTTTGTTGATGGGCCTTGGTGATACTTTGGGGCATCGTAAAGAACAAGAAACATTTAGAATCACTTGATATATGACTTACAATTAGATAGGAACCGGTTGAACTCGAATAACTCTTTTACCAAGAAAACTATAAACCTTGCCAACCGTGACTAAGTCGAACTCACAAACTCAAATGTAACCATCCTCAAATAAACCTCAATCCTCCTCTTCCATAAATAACTTGCATGGAAAACAGTAATCACTTGGGTGTTTGAGAAGGCAACAATGTCTTGACCATAATACGAATTCGCAACGTAATAGCCTGCAATTTCACTGCAAAAAGTTAATGTCCAGAGGAACTGTTGAAGATGGAATGCCTGAAAACAATCACGACCACCAAAAGGTCCTGGACACATATAAACCTTTAACCTAATGATCTTCAGATAGTGAATACCCGAAAGTTCCATGAAGAATAAGAAAACTATAACCCCATGTCTTAGGAGCTCAATGCAAATGCGTGATTATGAATGTCATGGCCTAATAGAATATGCACATGAAATGCAAACATAAGCCAATTAGGGTAAAAAAAACAAGGGCAAATTTTGAGGTATTACAGTTTCCCTTATTAAATCATCTGCATACCTGAATGAATAATTGCGATAACTTTTAGACATTCAGGGTATGAAGTGATTGAATACTCGAATAAACCGGAAAATTTGCACTCTGTGGGAAATAAAATAAGTTGGGAAGAATGTCATTCTTGGATGACAACTCAAAATATGATCTTTGGATCTAACACAAAACCATCCTCGAATGGAAACGCAATGGTATACCGGCCTCATTCGATAACCAAAAACACAAAGAATGACCTCAGACAGACTTTGCAAAAGAGATAAACTGACCTCAATCAATAAGCTCAAAATGGTCTACCATCCTCGAATGATAGCAAAAACAACAAGACCAACCTTAGAAGGACTTGAAGAAGAGAATGTCATCCTCGAAAGACAACTCACAAGAGATCGTCGGATCTAACACAAAACCATCCTCGAATGGAGACGCAATGGTATACCGGCCTCAGTAGATAACCAAAAACACAAAGACTGACCTCAGACAGACTTTGCAAAAGAGACAAACTGACCTCGATCAATAAGCTCAAAATGGTCTCTCATCCTCGAATGATAGCCACAACAACAAGACCAACCTCAGAAGGACTTGAAGAAGAGAATGCCATCCTCGAATGACAACTCACAAAAACGATCATCAGATCTAACACGAAACCATCCTTGAATAGAGACATAATGGTATATCAGCCTCAATCGATAACAAGAAACTGCAATAGCTTTTAGACATTCAAGGTATGAACTAATTGAATACTCTGATAAAACCTGGAAATTTAAACTCTGTATGGGTGAGGAGAATGTCATTTGCCCCTTTTTTTTAATTACTATTTTTTTCTTCTTTTTTTTGAACTCTGATAAGGTAATGGAAACAGAACAAAGTGGAACGGGATCATTGTACATAAACGAGAGCCCAGGAAGACAGGACCGTTGTACAAAACGAGAACCTACAATGTGACTGTTGTACAAAACAAGATGCGGAATAGGGGCCTGTTGTACCAAACAGGGCTTGAAAACGAGACCATTGTACAAAACGGAACTCGATGATGGAATGGGATCGTTGTACATAAACGAGAGCTCAGGAAAACAGGACTGTTGTATAAAACGAGAACCTGCGACGCGGCTGTTGTACAAAACAAGATGTGAAATAGATGACAAACATTGACTTGTAAGAGCAAAAGAGAGAAGCAACATCAACCGATCTACGACTCAAATAGGATCAACCGATCTATTATGGAGATGGTATCAACCGATCCATAACCAGGACAGCGAGAATGTAATATCATCTGATTTACATCTCGAAGAGAAGTGATATCAACCGATTAACAACCCGGATAAGATCAACCGATCTAACCAGGAAATGGTATCAACCGATCCATAACCCGGAAAACGAGAACGTAATATCATTCGATTTACGGCTCAAAGAGAAGTAATATCAACTGATTTACAACTCAAATAAGATCAACCAATCTAACCAAGAAATGGTATCAACCGATCCATAACCCGGAAAAAGAGAACGTAATATCATCCGATTTACGGCTCGAAGAGAAGTAATATCAACCGATTTACAACTCAAATAAGATTAACTGATCTAACTAGGAAATGGTATCAACTGATCCATAACCAGGAAATGAGACCATTATGCTGAGACAGAATCTAGGAGATGAGACCATTGTACTTAAATGGAGACTCTAGAGAAATGGGATTGTTGTACTTAAACGATGACCTGTGACGTGACCGTTGTACTTAAACGGAGACGCGAAAAAAATGAGATTGTTGTACTGAAAACAAGACTCAACTGGGGATAACAAACAAAATTTGGTAGAAATAACTACAGTGGGAAATGCAATTGGCATTCTGTGGGGAATACTTCAGTTTGATTGGAGATGTAACGCTCGGGCTTTTGAGCGAGGTACCCAAATTAGCCTATGTTGGTATGCATATGCTTGAATTTTTCCATAGCGTAATGCTCCATATTTATGGAAATGCTACGCGTTTGATGATGCAAATGTAATGATGATTACTAGATTCAAGTACAAATGCAAAGGGGTCTCCCGATGAAGAGATAAAAGGTATCCCAGATGGATTGACTGGGGAGAAATAATCATTGACTTGATTTGATGAATTCCTGTGGGGAAAGCAACTTTGCAGGGGATAGTGTTAATGACGCATCGGCTCCGAACTGCCGCCATTGCCAAAAATAAATTGGACTTTGAAATTGGAGAGCCAAGACCCTGCTGGAGATGGACTCTTCTTGCTAGGTACGATATCCATTGAACTCCGTTGGGGAAGTGGAAACCTTCTGACTTGGCTGGGGAATCAGATGTATGAGTTGATGCTCTGTTGAGGAAGAAACATGTTGGGGGAGTAAGGAACTCCTTCTACTGTTGGGGGATTGCTCTTGTGTTGAAGGAAAATCTCTACTTGGGGAGGACACCAGCCTTTTGTTGCCTTGCTGAGGGAGATTTCAACTTCGAACACTACTAAGGATGATGGAGGATGTCAATGATAAAGCTTCCTGCTGAAGATAAGAGTGTAAGTTTCCCCTCGCTGGGGATGAGAGGTGTAGAGTGTCTCATGTTGGGAATGAGAGACGATGATACCCTTCTGCTCAAGAAGTATCTTTCCCTTTGCTACACTGCTGGAGAAGGGATTATCTAATGAGACTTGCTAAGGAATTCTAATCGATGAAGTCCGCGGAAGAAACAACTCTTGAAGTACTGTGTTGACAATGGCTTTGCTTCCAGCCTCTGGGTTGATAGATTGCCTACTAATCATGAGTGAACATTGGTTCTTTTCAATTTTCAAATCGCCTCAGATTAAGGTCCATCGGAAGAAAATGTCTCAAGAGGATTTTACAGAAAACATGACATACAAAATGCCTCAGTGTCTTCAAACTCTTGGAGAGATTCGCCGGATCTCAAAATAACTTCCCCATATTGCATGGTCTGTGCAAGAATTTTCCTCGCGAGGATTCATGAAAAACCTCATATCACTGTGAGATATTCTGCCTCAGTATTTTGAACTCTGGATAGGTTCTTTGGATTGAACGTCTTCGGGAGAGAGTGACTTATCATGCTCTTGGTGGCCTTCCCCAGTACGAGCCTTGAAGTGATCACCTCTGATTGAATGTGCTTTGAAGAAAACACCCAGATTAATTGTTCTTTGAGAGATTTGAATCTCGAAGTGATTTCCCCAGCTTGGCTGAACTTTGAATGAATGCCTCCGACTAATGGCTCTTTGATAGATTTGATCTCGAAGTGACTGTCCCAACTTGGCTGAATTTTGAAGAGATTGCTCGACGTGATTTCCCCGGATTAATTGGCTCTTACCACGACTATTGGGAAAGTCTCTACTCAATGGAGTTTTCTTGAAAAAGTGCATCTTCATATGCTAGTCCCTTGGAAGTTTCAGACTTCTCAACTTGACAGGATTAAGCTTCTGGACTGAGATTCCATACGTGAACTTTTATGATGCCAAACAAATGTATGCAAGCAGAAAATATTTATTCTGAGAATGAAAATTATAATGCAACACACATGTTAATCTTGAAGTTTTACTGAAAAAGATATCGCAAACCCTTGTGAGTGAATCATTAGTTAAGCTATTGATTTTTTATGAAAGCATGTACCTGCAACACCAACAAATATCTTTAAGCATAACTCATAGAAGTCAGGAACGCGGTCTCGTGGTAGTACACTCTCAAAATAACCCTGTTTCAATTAGGACTTTTGAGGGTTGTATCGTGGCCTAGTTCACGGTTATAGAAACAAAGGATATAGGCTCGAAGTTTATAGGTGCCCACCCCTCTTCGTGATGTTCTCCATTCCTATGTTCAGCTAGCTTTCACAAGCGCTCACCTCTCAAAAGGGTTTTGTGATGGTTGAGGAACCATTGACACTAACGGTTCAAGCACCAATCAAGTTGTCGTTTGGAGTCAGTCACCCTTTTTTTTTTCTTTTGTGTCTGTGCCACACGATTTTGTTCTTGTTTGAGGGTATTTTTTGTGTAATCCTTTTCGTTTTTCGCTTTTGTATTATTTTGCTTATCCCTAACTTTTGCATGGACTGATTCTTGTGCATCTTTGATTGTGAAGTCCAGCGAGATGCCCTGATTTTTGCCTAAGTCGCTTGTTTTCAAGTTTCGACTTAGCGGGCTTTCTCATCATCATTTTTTTTCATTCTCTTTTTTTTTTGAACGAATTGTGTGACACTGGTTGCCTTGATTGCTTTGAAAGGGTCGTGATTGTCTCACTTATTGGTTGATGGAAGGATAACCTTTGTGGTTTCTGGTCTTTGGACCTTTTGATTGGGATAACCATTGTGATTTTTGGTCTTTGGACCTCTTGATTTGGTACAATGAAATGTAATGGATCCTCAAATGTGCACTCCTTTTTAAAATTTGAACGCTCGGTCAAACTAACTGATACCTACCTTGCCGCTGGGTTAAATGTAAGGGTTTTTTCATGTGAAACGAAACTCCTACTTCAAGGCTCAAATGGGGTGGTGAGGGTATATCTCCATTATATCTCCGGTGTTTAGGATTTGAAACAATGCATGTACATCGTCAACAGGGTCTTTCTTAAAAGCATATAATTAGAGATTTTTGCATTTTCATTTCGTCATCCTCCCTTAAGAGTTTAAGTACAACCGTTGGTATTGCAATGCACATACACAAAATCATGAGTGAATACGAATGGATTACTTCAAGAAAAACATGTGCACTTTATTATGGTTATCATTCAAAAACAAATAAGTTTCATGCATGCATACAAATGTTTAAATAAACAATAGAAACTACAAATGAAAATGCAGTAATGATACTGAACATTGCCATCATGGAGGAGACTTGACTCCGTCTGGACTTATTTCTTCTGAAGATGCCCTTGCAAATGGGGATGTCAATTTGATGAAGAGACTTCGATATGTGGGCAGAAATTCTGGCATGATGACCTTTGAGTCGATCAAATTTTGCACCTTGTACTTGAACACATCATAGTCATCCATTGTATGCCTAAATGCCCCTGAGTGGTACTTGCATCTAGCCTTCACATTATGGTGGTCATTATTGAGGAGGTCCGACTCCGTCTGGACTTATTGTTCTCGGAGACTTTCAACGGTCAGCAGTCTGGATGTTCATTCCATTAATATTTTGGTGTCATATTCCCATTTTTACCTAGTGTGAACACAATAGTCTTTGGAGTCAATCAAATTCGTGACCTTGTCTTTACCTCTGCCCCTGAAAGACTTGCAATCTTTAATTAAAAGGCCAGGTGCCCTAGAATGGTAATCATACTTGGTATTGAAACCCCAAAGGAAGCTTTGTCGGAGATGATCTTGATGCAGTTAGCTCAACCAGTTTTGAATCTGAGCAAATGAGGAAACTCGTTGCACGTACGACCTCAGAATATGATCAAACTTATTCTCAAGTTGTTATCTAGTATTTACCCATATGCTCTACCCCTAGGAATCTCTTGGGAGGCTGAAATTGGATACTGACAAATGACATCCGGAGGGAAGAGGTTGATAAAGATAATAAATAAGGTTTCTCGGAAAGATCTCATGTGATCTCCTGCCTACGTATCTCCATTGATCAATAGAGAATCAGAGCAACGTAGTTCCCCTCACTAGGGATGAAAATAGCTTCATTCAGAATTTCCATAACCAAGCTCATTTGAGTCTTCATCTGGTTGACTTCCTGTTTCAACAGTTTCTGGTTCTGAAATAAAGCTTGTACCTCTACCTTGAATGGCCTCAGCTGGGTCTTTGTTTGGTTACCTCCGCCTGGAGTTATACCTTGATAGGTGTGATTCAAGTTGGCCATTATGAAGGGAAACCAAGTCATGATACTAATTTGTCTCTGAACACCTGTCATGAATTCAAGGATGTATGCAAATGCCATGTTCAGTTATTTATGAGGAATCTATCTGCTTTGATTCAAGTTTTGACACAGAAAAAGTCTAATGGCATGATTCAGACATGTGACCCTCAGAAATAATTGAACACGTGTACTGGAATGCTATGATGTTATGTATGCAGCAGGTATGTGATCAATTGTCGAATGTTGGCATTGAGCAGATAGCCAAGTGCCTGGATAGAGCCACAATTGTACTATAATCTCTGTATAGAATCCCAGAACTAAGAACCCAAGGATTGTAGAACTGGATCATATAATAGAACAGTCACTAATGGTGTTGAAGTTGAACAATGAGTCAAGTATCCGTGGAGAGTCATAATAACAAGGTCAAAATGGCAATCACAATAATAATTTCTCCGAATAGAAATCCCGGATCTCAGAACCATAGAACTAGATCATATCATTGAATAATATTGGCAAAGTGGGTATGTTGGAAGTTTAGGGTTCCTTCAAACCTGTAAACCCCTTCCAATCTCACGGGTATGCTACTTCGGGTCAACATCATGGACTCTCAAAGCCGGATAGCAATAATACGTTAACCATTTCCGAGAAATGGCTCATGACCAAATCAGGGAATCGGTTTGGCATTATGTACTAACCAGAGAGGTCTCAGCTGAGTATGGGAAAACAAGCATCCCTCATAAGTCCCCAGCTTCAAGCACTGAATCGAGAAACAATAGCATATTCAGCCCTTGGGATCAATGCTATCATCATACAAACAATTTTGCTTTAACTAGATTCTTATGAGAGAACCAGGCCATCCTATGCGAGTTCCCAGTGGGCCCTCGGATGCGAGTGGGTTTGCCAACAAATGTGGTCTGCCACTTTCATCACTGGAGAGGGATGTTTCCACTAAGGTCCTCAATGATCGGTCCCCAGATGCACATAACTATCGAGGTCCTATCCCGAAATGGAGGAAATCCCCATACAGAATATTCCCAAGACGGTCTCAATCTAGGTGTGGTTTCATATCACAGCATCATACTGAAATAGCATGCGGAGCAATACGAAACCACGCTAGTCCTAGGTGTATACTCAAGTCGGGTGTTTGGCTTATCTCACAATAACTCCCATCCCACAGAAAAAATGAAACCAGCACAGCCAGGCAGTAATAATAATGCATGATGAATACTGAAAGCAATATATAAATGTTGTAAAGTAAAGCTGTAAAGTAAAACTGTAAATGAAAACAATAAAGCTAAACTAAAACACACAGCAGCAAACAGATAAACACAAAAAAAAACAGACAAGCGCTAGGATTGACTATCAAAGGGGAAACCAGAGATTTTGGGTTCGATCCCCAGCAGAGTCGCCAGCTGTCGCTCCCGGGATTTTCATCCTAATAAAAACGCGAAAGTGGCGCGGAAAAGGTAGAGTCGCCAGCCAGTCATTTTTATCCCGAAGGAACGGGAAAGGTAATGCTGCATAAACCTGATGAAGAAGGAAAGGACGAGGTCCTGTGAACCAAAGATCTGGGTTTGGGAGTCGGTTACGACCTGGGAAGGTATTAGCACCCCAGACCGTCTGTCGTACCCGACGGGATCCACTCTTGTTTATTTGTTTCAAAGGGTGAGAAATAAAGTGATGCTGATCAAATGAACTGCTAACTGGAATGGGAATGGAATGAGAAAGGGAATTGGAAAAGAGAATGGAAATAAAGAGGGAAAATAAAGAATGTGCTTGAACGGGCCCTACCCTGATGCCTAGGTACCTTATCAAGAAAAAGAGGATTAGAGTCGACGTAGTTCACCTAACTAAGGCGGGAACTATGTGTTTGTGTTTTATGCGCTTGAACTGAGTATGTCTATACTCAGGTGTTGCAGGCTCTTCTGGTATGAGTGCGTTTACAGTCTTGAAAATGAGACAAGTCGTCGTAAGTTCGCGTTGTGAGTGAATGAGATGAGAAAGAGAAGTTCCCGAAGGACAGTCGTTTATTGTTTGTTTTGTATTTTATGAGAAATGTTTTGAATTTATTTGTGAACATTCTCATACTAAGACATATCCATCATGGTAAATAGCTTACACCTCATCCCAAAACAGGACGCGTATAAGTACTCTGCAACAAAGTCTCATGGAGTATAAGAACATTCGACCTTTATTAGGTATTTTAATATTTTCTTTATGAGATGAGAAAGAATGATTCAAGTTGAAAAAGGATAAACTAAGGGGGACTAAGACACAACCCTAATTTATTTATTATATGCAAAAGGGAGATCCTAATGGTTTGTGAGGTTTTCTAATCCTAAGGAAGTAAAGGAAAATAAGAAAAGAGAATTAGAACTCAACGTACTTCCTAAGGAAGTTAAGTTGTTTCTAAAGAAAGGGAGAACTTATACAAGCCAAGCACAAAGTTCTAAGGCAACCACAATTTAGAATGCATAAAGAGATGAGAGAAGCAATGCTTACCTCAATATTCCCCCTACAAAACAAAGGTTAGCTTTACAAAGCATATTGAAAACATAAAGCATGATAAAAGCTCAAGCTAATTCAAATTAGCTAAGGAAAAGCACTAAGGACTTCTTAGAGTTAAGACCTAGATTTAAGGGATCCTTAATGATAAAAGGACTTCGAAAGTCAGTAGCTAAACCCTATCAAAGTGTTCTAATGTTATGAAATCAAACAACTACAATCTATGTCCTAATGAGGTATTAAACCCTAATGGAAATCAATGCGAAGTTAGATGAAGAAAGTTGAATGAAAATGCAAGGTAAACATAACTTGAAAGCATAAGGATGATAAAGGAAGAAGTTATATGTGGCTTACCTTGTCCCCTACAAAACAAAGGTTAATGCCAAAATAATTTGCATATTGAAAACAAAACCAAAGCATAAAGGCAATTAAACCTTACACACGTCCTATAATGGAACTATGGTTCAAAACAAGACCTAAGTCTAGAGGTGAAAGTACCTAAAGGTTATATGACTTATAAAGTCATTAGCTACATGCTATAGGTCCCTAATTATGCTAGGATACCTCACAAGTCCAAACTATGTACAAGAAGTTCACCTAAGTTCACCTAAATGCAAGCTAGGGTTTATGGATGAAGTATGAGTGCATATGGCTTACAAGCATGAGTTAATACATAAAATGAGTATCTAAGTCAGTATCAAATGCATATGAATGTAGATTAATGATCATACTATCATGGATGCAATGGTTTGGTCCTATGGAATAAGGATAAGAAGATGTGAGAACAAATGAGCAAACATCGCATGCGATCACAAAGTATGCAAGTTAAGAATGAATGACATGTAAATATGCATGAGATGATTATGGGTCAGTAACATACAAGTTATGAGATTCCATTAGAGTACATGAATTGGAATTAATTATTCCCACATAATTCATGTTAACATTTAGAGGAGAAGAGAAACTAGTTTCAAGCAAAATTAATTCACATAATGATGCACTTTGAAACATCAACACAAACCAAATGAACATGGTTCATAAAGTGACATATAACTGGTATTAAGGACCTATAAATGACTTATAATCAACTCCTATAAGTTACCAAAAGGTGCCTCAAGCAAATGGCATGAATGCCTTCCTAACATTTAGGTTGTGGAGCAAATAAACACATATTTGGACCTACAATCTAGATGACATGAAAAAATAGCAAAAAGGCTTGAAAAATTATGAAATTAAATACCTGGAATTATAAAGTCAGTATCTAACATGGTATAAAAGTATTTCCCAAAATTATGCACCAAGGTGTCAAAACAATTCACTTAATGAGCAAGGTAACAAGGCATGATCGCCGAAAAAACAACTCCACAAAGTGGACCCAAAAGGGCACCAAAAATTATGGAAAAAATGCATAAGGAGTATCAAAATGTCACAAATTCCATTGTTTGATCACACACAAAAAATAGATCTCATTCCAATTGGTAAACAAATTTGGTCCCTTATGTCAAAACCCTTCATTTTGGGACATCTTGGAATGGAAAATCCAAATTAATTATTAAAACCATTAAAATCTGGAAAAAAATTATATAAAATTAATTAAAAGGATAATGATCACGCATGAAATTTTCCAGAATTTTATCACACCTAAAACTATTTTTAATAATTGCGATGAAACAAGCAAAAAACGGTGTTTTAAGGGAAAGCGAAAGGAAGTGAATTCTACAATCAGTAACCTAATCCCTAAGCTCCGAAATCGACACATATCAATATATATCACTAATAAATCCAGTTCCTTGGGTGGGAGGCCTCAATATATATCTTAAGTTATATGATCTTAAGCCACATACAACTAGAATGGTGCATTAAGGTGGAGAATCGAGATTACTTACTTGATCGAAGTACTGATTCTTCATATAAAAGAAATCCAAAAAAACTCCATGTAAGAGCTTGTAATATTCATAAGCAAAATAAATGCTTATCTTCCATAATTTCTTTGTGAATACCCACCCTAATCAAAATCGATTCAAGTCGATCGAAAAACTCATGAACACTTACATCATAATTGATACTAAACCATAATTAAAATTATCAACAAAATCTTAACTAAAAATTAACAAATAATTGATCAAGATGTTAATCCGCACAAAAAATTAATTAACAAATATTTTTTTACAAGAGAAATTATTAACTATTCCTAAAAACAATAAAAATAACAAAGAACTTGAGGGAGGTGCCAAGTTGAAAATCAGAAGTGTGAATAAGCCTTGAACTGGCCCATTACCCATATCATAGGCGCATAGGGGGTGCAGAAGTGAAAAGAGAAGTGCTGATAAGAAATCCATGGTGAGAGAGAGAGGCCCAAATCGGTTTTGTTATTGCTGAGGATCCAATATCTATCAGGAAACCCTAAAGAAGATACAAAGCCATGAATTCTCCTTCCTCACGAACCCTCAATCACTCATCTCTGTCTTCTTGCCGCCACCGCCAACTTCGTCGTCCGTCACCCTCACTCCATTCAAACGTGCGGCTATGACTTCATCATATCTCTGCCACGATCTTGATTTTCATCCCTCAGCATAATCGCGTCGTCGTCTCTTCAAATAAAAACTCCGCCTTCACAAATGAAACCCCTTCGCGCACATTGAGCCCCGCCACGCCATAACTCATCGTCGACGGCACCAGAAGATAAACTTTTTTCCTAGGCCTCTAACTTTGTTCCTCTCCACTCTCGAAATTCGATTTTAATTCCTTCGAAAACACACTCAAACAAATCACATATCCGAGGCATTTTGTTCGCATTCGACTCAAGTATGTATTGATTCTGCTTTAGATCTGGCCTTCTACCTCTTCCTCGACTTTTCCGTGAACACGAAACTATTTTCTCTTCTTCTTCTTCTACTGCACCCTTTTGAAATTGATTTTGTTGTCGATGTCGCGAATTGTGATACGTAACTATATTCTTGAATTTGCAGGTTTTCTGAAATGTTGATGTATTGATGGAGTAATGAATGTCGAGAGAGTGTGAATGGATTGAAGAAGATGATTGAAGAGTGGTTCAAGAACTGAAGATGATGGCGATGGTGGATTCGGAAAATTACAGAAAGTTGCAAAAACTATTTTTGGAAGTTTAGTTTGAGAAGAGTGATCATTGATGAAGATGAAGTGGTAATGTTGATTGAAGAATGTTGAAAAATAAGGTTGAGCGATGGTGGCTGTGCGGTTCTGAGTTGAAGATTGAAGTTTGTTGAGTTTTCTGGATTGATATTTTCAGAGAGTTGAGATGGAAGAAGATTGGTTCAAAGCGGTTCTTTTGAAGAACAGGGTGATGAATTCTGAGAGAGAGAGAGAGATTTGAGTTTTTGAAGGTCCTTGAATGTCGATTGAAGAATTGGTGATGATGAAGGTATTCTGAAGTTTTTTGTTATTCTCTGAGTTCTCTAACTGATATTTGTTATCAGTTTGTTGAAGTTATTGATGAATGGTGAAAATCCAGATTCATCTTTTTCTCCGATTTTTGTCATCTGCAACTGAATTTATAACTATATTTTTTCATTTTCCAATTTTTGTAATATCAGTATGCCACCTATTTTTATTTTCTGCATTCTCTGTTATGACTCTTAACTAGAATATAGTTTATGAATTTGAAGGAAATTTATAGTGGACAAGGATTACAACCATGGTTTAAATTGGATAAAAAAGTGGTTGTGGTTGTATGAAAAATGAGTCGGATATGAAGTGAGTCTCGCAAGAATTCACATGAAATTGGCTCAATGAAATATAGTTAAGGATAATAACTTGGATAATAAATGCAGTTTAGAACTTGGATTAATGAATAATTTGTGAATATTAGCCAAAGGAAACTTGGTAAAAACTTATATTTAAAAATGGATTATTGAATGAATTTGGATAGAAACTTAGGATGAGTTAAGAAAAATGATAACAAATGGGCTTGGAATAATTCTATTCAGAATTTTATTGATGGGCCTTGTGATACTTTGGGGCATCGTAATCGTAAAGAACAAGAAACATTTAGAATCACTTGATATATGACTTACAATTAGATAGGAACCGGTTGAACTCGAATAACTCTTTTACCAAGAAAACTATAAACCTTGCCAACCGTGACTAAGTCGAACTCACAAACTCAAATGTAACCATCCTCAAATAAACCTCAATCCTCCTCTTCCATAAATAACTTGCATGGCAAACGGTAATCACTTGGGTGTTTGAGAAGGCAACAATGTCTTGACCATAATACGAATTCGCAACGTAATAGCCTGCAATTTCACTGCAAAAAGTTAATGTCCAGAGGAACTGTTGAAGATGGAATGCCTGAAAACAATCACGACCACCAAAAGGTCCTGGACACATAAACCTTTAACCTAATGATCTTCAGATAGTATGCAAATGCGTGATTGTGAATGTCATGACCTAATAGAATATGCAGATGAAATGCCAACATAAGCTAATTAGGGTAAAAAAAACAAGAGCAAATTTTTAGGTATTACACATGGATGCTCAACATTTTCATAATTATTTTATCTTTAAGCATAACCCATCTATTTTCCATCCTTGTTTCATTGACTTGCCTGTTACTATAATATTTAAATCTAAATATCCTTTTCTACATCACGGTCTATCTGTAGAGAAACCCTCGGTTAGAATAGTTGATTAGCTAAATAGTTAAATAATGTGAAGGCAGATTATCTCCTGTAACACCAATTACAAATTTTGTCTCTGCTCTTTGCCACTTGAGAAAAATAATAGCATTTAAGTGCAAAAAAGCAGGCTCTCGTAATATATGGCATGTTCTCGTATAACTCGCATAGCAATCACTTTCTTCCAAAAAATTCTTCTTAAATTCTTCTTACTAGTGTTTTTAATCTAAGTTCATACCATGATAAATCTTACTAAGTTTATTATTTTTCTCTGGCATGTTCATTTACAACTTAGATATTTTTCTTTCAATTTTTTCCTCTTAATAGTATCTTTATTCAAGGTCATACCATGATAAATCTTACTAACTTCATTAGTTTGTTTCAAATATTGTGTCAGAATATAGAGAGATCTAAAAAATTAAATACGTAAGAATTGAAAGGAGTCTGCCTAGCCTCTTAGAATTTTAGTGTAGTCTACAGAATGAAAATGTTACAATTTCTTGTCTTTATCTGGTGGTTTTCAATGCCAAAAAACATACATAAGAACCTTTTGTTGGCTTATGGCGGAAAGTCCAATAGATTGACATGTGTGGGTTAAATGATACTTTTCTGGAGAATCGTATATTGGATGTATAGAAATTTTATGGTTGATTAGTTGACTGCTGCCAGTTTTATTAATGATTTTATAAATTCAGCTTTTCTCTCTGCACTCTTTTATGAACTAGTTCTCATTCTTGCGATCTTGTTTTCCCACTTCTTAAGTTCTTTATTCTTATTATGAATAGAAAATAAGTATGGTTTATGTAGTATATTTTTAAATCCTGACTAGTGATGGATAAGTTAACCACTTATTACTAGAATTTTCTATGACCTATCATGCTTTGTATGGGCGAAATTATCAATAGTATTAAATTGCACCTCTAGAGTTTGATATTATCTCTTTCCTTTTTGAGATGAACATTTGATATTCTTTTTACTCACAAGGAAGACAAAAAAGTCTGCATATTTTTATTTTACTATGGCTTGTTGAAGGCTTTTATCAATTGATTTGTTATTTTGAACATTGTTATTTCTGTAGGGAGGATTCTCCCGTGATTACATTTCATCCCCGGGCCCGATAGCTTTTCATATCGTCCCTGTGATTACACATCTTCATTACAGGTATTGCTCATGATTACTTATAATACTTGTAAGGAGTTTGTTCTTGACTTTGTTGCATCCGTTTTCTCAGGTAAAATGGCTAAATAAAATGGAAAAGTAATTATTAAAAGCCTACAGTACCTTGTAATGAAAAAGTAATTATTAAAATAAACTTGATATTTAAAGCATATAAGGTACTGCGATATGTCAACTTTGCTTAACTTTCATCTTAATGCAAGCATATAAGATACTATAATATGTGAACTTGCTATGTCATTTGATTTACTCTATTTGTATATCATGGATTGGAAACCCAAAACTTTAATAAGTTCTGTTGTGTTAGGATCATCATATGATTCACGTATAAACCAAATTTAGTTATACAATTCATGTTGACATTGATATACTGATTGGTGTGAATAACTTCTAACTTCTTAAATCTATATAAAAAATTGGTGCAACCGCTTATTGGTTTAATCAATTTCCACCTTTACCATTTCATACAATTCATGTTGTTTACGTCAGTTAAACAACCGTCGTAACTTACAACGACAGTTGGAGTGACGGTTTTGGAAACCATCGTAATAAAGCATGGCGACACACGTTTTAGTAACAGAACCAAAATCGTTGCGACTAGTAATTTATGACGGTTGGAACCGCCGTAACCTTCCAAATTTAACCGTCGTAACTTGCCAATTTTCTTGTAGTGATACTGGGGATAAAGAAACGAAATCGGGGAGGTATTCCAAGTGATAAATCAATAGGTTCAAGTGTAACTGCTGACACTAAGAATAACAACCAAAAGGAACAACATCCATGGATGGTATTAAACGAAGTGAAATAAAACTGACATCCATGGATTGTAGTGGATGACAAAGAGGAACAACGTCCATGGATTGGATTGGACGAAGTAGGATAAAAGATCTTCAATCAAGGCTTTGAATGAAATGACAGATATGTCCGAGAGTAGTATTGGACAAACAAGCATATATGTTTTGATAAGTGCCAAGTAAGTTGGACTTTGATCACAAGGTAAGATGTTGAAAACAACGTGACCTCGAGAAATTCATATGAGAACTAAAACACTCATTATGCAGATGTGTACGAAAATGGGGACTAAAATACCCAAGGAAACATATATGAGGACTAAAACACTCATTATGCGAACGTATATGAAAACAGGGACTAAAACAGCCATGGAAACACATATGAGGACTAAAACACTTATTATCCGAACAAATATGAAAATGCAGACTAAAACACCCAAGGAAATTCATATGAGGACTAAAACACTCATTATGCGAACAAATATGAAAATGAAGACTAAAACACCCAAGGAAATAATATGAGAGCAAAATCTTGAGAACCTGTTTAGAGTCTTAGGGGAGTAGACAAGATTGGAAAATTGATTCCTCAACACTATAAGATCACTACTATCATTCTTGGTGATTAGATATGCTACTGATGAACATATCTTTGCCACAATGGTAAATTGTATCAAGTTGATTATCCTTGGAGGAAACATGGAGAGTTGTTTAGGGATTCTTCAATGAATTGCCACAGATTATGCTGGTTGTTATAGATGAGTTAATCATTGCTTCAACTTGACTTATAAAATCTTCTAGATAAATCAATTTTGAATTGGATTTGTACTGAACAACAAACTTGAGCTGATTCTCAACATGGTCTGGAAGGAACTTGCCCTTGATAGGATCACCGACCAAGTTCTTAACTGTTTGAAAATTCCCTGCTAGAAAAGATAGTTTGTTTACAATCAAAGATGTTCATACAAACATGGTAATTTTAAAGAAAATGCGACTTTTGAAAACAAAATCATTGTTGGAAAAGAAAGCAAATGAATCTTAGTCAAAACACAGTGGTTTATGACATTCAAAGTGAAAAGTAAAACAAATGTATAGTTTAAAACAAATGATTTTCAAAAGATCCTTTTGGAGTCAGTTTAACACAACCTTGTTGTAATATGCTTTTCAGAATAAACCATGCTTCAATTAGGTCTTCTGAGGGTTGTATCATAGCCTGGTTCACAGTTTAAGAAACAAAGGATAAAGGCTCAAAATTGTATTTGTACCTACCCTTCTTCATGATGAATCTCCAGTCCTATGTTCAGTTGAATCTACACACATTCGTCTTGACTGTGTAAGGGTAAAGATGATAGTTCAAGATTCATTGGTAATGACAGTCATTTTATTTGGCTTTGATGGATGTTTGTAGTGACCCATCGGTTTTGTACATGGTGGTCACTAAATCTGTTTTGCTTGAGATTGAGGATTTGAGGGCCTCTTTTCCTTGATTTTCTTTATTTTGATTTGATCCCTAACTTTTTACTAAGTCTTTCTCTCGGTGTTTGACTTAGCGGGATTTTTTTTATTTTTTAAATTTGATGTTTCTGAAAGACTAAAGATTGTGACTGCCAAATCATTGCTTGTAATGGATAATCTTGTAATTTTGAATGTATAGTCAAATTAATTGAACAACTACCCTACCCCAGGTTAAGAATAAGGGTTTAGATTCGAAAGAAACTCTTACTCTGAGGCTCGAAGTGGTGAACTAGGGATTAACTCCTTATCTCTCCAGTGTTTGGGAATTGAAACAATGCTTGTACATCATTGACATAATTTTATCTGAAAGCATACCACAACAACTATGGGTATTTGTTTTCATCATCCTTCCACACATCTTTGCATACTCAAAAGTTTTGAACAAAAGGTATTATATTTTTTTTAAAGGAAAGCATAAAGACATAAATTAACAGATGAATTGAATTCAAAAGATTGCAAATGCTCATTTCATTAATTATTAAAGTACAAACATAATTGAAAAAAAAACAGTTGTTACGACTACAAGGAAAATGAAAACATAAAGGAAACAATGGCCTAGTGACTAATTAGTTACAAGGATGGGTTGTCTGTAAACACCCCAAATTTGCCCTCACCCATTCACACCATGGCTTGTGATCATTCTCATATGCATAAGTACAATCATGTCATCTCACATCTCATTTTTGATTCACTGGATAGTTTCTAAGTCATCTGCACCTAGGGTTTGTGATCTGAACAATCCCAAAGCTTCTTGAGCCATTCCAAAAGGCTACCAATCAACTCAAAGAGGTCCATGTGTGTTCTTGTATCATGTTACATCCTCACAAAGTCCAAATTGCAGAGGAATCACAAGAACTAGGGTTTGAGTGGATGCAGAGCCAGGATGAACTGCACAGTTGACTGAAAATTAGGGTTTTGGTTTCAGAGGCCATAACTCCAAATTTTTTGGTCATTCTTGTTTCCATTGATCTCTATATGGTATAGGGAGTGTGCATATCAATTTTCATGAAGAAATTCCATGGGGAAGTCATCTGATCAAGAGTTGACTTTTCAGACAAGTCAGTGCAAAATCAGGGCGTCTGAGGCCCCCAATGACCCAACCAATGGGTGATCTTCATCATTTTGAGTGTGTATGGTCTTTATTTGATCATGGAAGAAGATTGAAGTTCATAGAAATCAAGAATTTAGGGTTTTTGCAAATGTTGACTTTTTGGGCATAGTTGACTTTTCAAGAATGCATCATTTTATGTCATTTTTCAAGCCATGATTTTGGATCCAAAAATGCTTCAAATGGAAAAACTTTGGTCATGAAAGTTGTAGATCTCATCTTTCCCTTTCCAAAAAGTACAAGAACATGATCTAATTCATCTTGGATCAAAAGTTATGGTTTGTTAAAGTTGGCAAAAATCACTAAAATTCAAGTCATGCACCAAATGGAAATTTTGCAAAACCTTGGACCAATGCATCATGTGACCTCTAATTCATTTCAAACCATTACACAAACATTCTCTAAGTCCTAAAAATCAGAATTGGATCAAGTTTGCTCATGGTTTGGTTTGTATAACAAGACTTTATCACATGTGAACCATAAAGCAAGCAAGTTGCAAAACTCATGATCATGCTCCCTCCTACTTGCAGCCTTGGATGCTGAGCTTTGCTAGCCTCTCACCTCACCTTGCTGCGCCAGCCCATGCCCATGTACTTGCCTAGAACCAAGCCCATGCCTCTCTTACAACCAAGTTGACATTTTGCAAAAGTAAACATCCCAATCAATAAAGGGCAGGTCACATCATCTGACCAATGAGAGAGGTTTATGTGGACAATTTGCAAGCAAAGCATAAGGGCAAGCAAGGCTGAAACACACACACTCACCACATTCACAAAAAACTCACCTCATTGCAAGTTCCTTCGAAATTCTGTCCACAGCCATAAAACACTCAAACTCTCATCATCATTCAACTGACCACATCTCATAGACAAGAAACCATCAAAGCTCAAGCCTAAATCAAGCCTGAAAACTCCATTGCCATTATTCACCTCAAGCTGCAGATTCTATCGAATCTCTCTCCACAAGCCACAAACACACCACCCAACACCACAAACTTTCTCAACACACTTCATAGATCACAAACAACTCCTGTTCACAGCCTGAAAGTGCCAAAATCATCATGGCCATTGTTGACTGAACTGAAGCAGTTCCATTCGAATCTCCTTCTCCAGCCAACACAAACTCATTTTGAGCATTCAAACACATTTGGGGGATCAAGTAGAGCAGCTTGCATCAAAGGAAGTGGCCAGAAAGTTCCTAAACTGAAAGCTCCAAATCTCAGGTAGCTCGAAATTAATTTTTCCAAAGATGGTTTTTTATGTTACAAACTTGTTCCTCATGATGCACTGATCATTCTGGTACCTTTAGTTTTTGAAATGGTTTTGTTTTGAGCATTTAATTTGTGTTTGAAGCTCACGAACCCTAGAAATTGTTTGCTTCGATTCAGTTGATTTAGGAACTTTAAATTTGTTTTGAGAGAGGGGTTTGGTTCGTGAGAGGATAAGGATCATTTCCATGTTCTTGGTTTTCATTTTTGGTACGTATTGAGAGGTTTTGAGATTTTCAGGTGAGCTTCTGGCCGGAGAAGACGACCGGAAGTCTTCTCCGGCCACCTGAGAGTGATTTGCCCTAATTACAGTCATTAACTTTAGTTTGAATGCTGAGCGTAGATGAGCGTTGAATGTTTGACTTCCCTCCAGTTTCGATGGCCCAGATGCGTTTGATTAACCCTAATCCACGTGTTAGGTCTAATTAATCCATAATTAATTTAATTAAGTCTGAAGCGATCCTGGCCCTCCACTAGCGCGCGCAGTCAACATGTTTGAATCCAGGAGCAATCTCATCCATTCAATCTGATTACTTCTCATTTTATTTGTTTTATTTCATTTTATTTCATTTAAACTTGCATAATTTATTTAAAATAGTTAAAAAATCATAAAAATTATGAAACTTTTTCTTTAAGGTTTTATTAATTTTTATGACACAAAAATATTTCTATTTTATTTTTTATCATTAAAAAAGTATTTTTAAATATTTAAAAGATTATTTTTAATTGATTAATGGGAATTAATTAATTAAAAATACTTTTAGGTATTTAAAAATTACAAAAAAATTCATGAAATGTTCTAAGACATTTAGAAACATTGTCCAACCTTCAAACCAAATTTCTTTTTTGATCTTGATGCATTTTAAGAATTTTTCATGGAATTAAATCATATTTTGTGCATTATTTTGATCACATGTTTGAAAATTCATTTCTGCCTATTGGTGAAGGTTGAGACATTGATTCTTCTTGCATTGTTTTCCATTTGACATGTATTTTCAAGGATAAAAAGGCCATGATTTGATCTTGCATTTTCTAATTGATTGGCATTTGTTTTGATAAGAACCCTTAAAAACCCTAAAAACTTGCAAAATTCATAACTTGAGTTTGGTTGAGAGTTGGGAGCTCCCCTTTGGGCAGTGGTTTGTTATAGGTCTAGGGTTTCTTGGAGTGCCATTTTCCTTTTTTTATCTTAGGGTTTGCTTCTGTTTTGGTTTGTGTTTGATTGTTTGTTTCATAAACCCTAATTTGGGCTTTCTCTTGCATCCTTCTTGCATTCTTTTGCATAAGTTGACTTGTCTTTGCATTTTGTGCATTCTTGTGATTCATTTGACATCTTAAGACATGTAGAAAGCATCATTGATCATTGCATTACATATTTGCCATGTCATTTGTCTTGTATGATTCATAACATTTGATGCTTGTCCATGCTCCTTAGCTTGCATCATTTGCATTCATAGGCCTTGTATGAACATCCCCATGCCTTACCTCATGTTTGCAGCACCCCATAACATCATAATCATCATGTACATGCTTCTGGTTTGGTCTAGCATCATGCCATTTCATCTCATCTTACATTGCATTGTGTTTCTTTCTAACATTTCAGGTGGTAAGTAAACTTGAGAAGTGAATTTGCCTTCACTTCTCATACCTTTTCTTTTCATCTCCCTTGCATCCATTGCTTCATTTTTACTTGTGCTTGAGTTTGAGCTTGTTCATCCTTCTTCCTCCCACTTTCTTTCTTCAAGTGACTTGACTTCTTGAATGAAGCAAGTCACTTTGCTTCTCTTGATCTTATTCATCTGCTTCCTGGTGGTTCTTCTGAAGATTGTTCTTGAAAACCTCACAAACCATAGGAACAACCAAGCATGTCAATGAATTAGGGTTTTGATTAGTCTCCCCCATAGTTTTTACCTTTGTGTCTCCCTTTGAGTCTTCTCTTCTCATCTCATAATCAGGGACTAAACCCTAAAGGCTTTAAGACTTTGTGATTAAGCTTATGCCTGCATCCTTCTCTTAGGATGGAGTGTATAACTTTAATCCTAAGTCTTGAACCCTTAAGGTGTTTAAATCTCTTAATCAATCCATCTAATAATCATCAAGACATCACACTTGTAACTTGGGCCTTGCATTAGGGTTCTAATTCTTCCTTAAGTGGTTAAGAAGGACTAACCCTAGTGTTAATGGACAAGTCCTCCTCAAGTTGTCTTACAAATCATAAAACTCACTTCATCATCATATCATTAATCTAAAATCCACTTAATAAAGGCTTGTTTTGTCATGGGTTTAATCCCTAATCATGGATTAAGTTGAGGAGTTTTCCTCAACTTAAACATTCTCATCTATTATCCTTCTTTTAGGATAGTGTAATGAGTCTGTTTAATCCTTGATTATGGCTTAACCTCATTAATCAACACTGAATAAGAAACCACAAAAACATCTAAATAATCACAAGTAGGTTAATGATCTTAATCCTACACCAAAGGTGATTGAGTGTGAGAACCTGACTTCACACTTAAGGTACTCTCATTACCCCTAATCAGAGGGAAGATGTGATGAGTTTACTAACCCATTGGTTTAGACTTAAGCTCATTATCCTATGACAAACTTCAAAAAGAAATAAAAGACTGAAAACTCAAAAACAAACAATAATCGCCTCCTCCGGGATTCTTTTCTCACCTCATTCACTCACAAACGAGAACTTGCTTCTTCCGTCTCATGCAAGACAGTCAGCATCTGTGCCAGACAGATCATAAACTTGAGCATAGGCAAGCAAGCAGTTCACAAGTCAATTCACCCTTCAGTCTCTTTGGGTCGAACTACGGTGTTCTGACTTCCTCATTGCACGAGAGGATACGTAGGCATAACTTAACAGTTATCGAACAAAAGTCTCTGTTCATTCCCCCTCCTTCCAGCTTTATTCTTTAGCCTCATTATCATGAGCATCTTACTCCTGTCCTTACACTGACACTGTACATTTATACACTTCACTTCTCCTACACTGACACGTGTACATTCTTTTTCCAGCTTTTGCACACAAATTGCACTGACACTACCCCCTTTAAAACACAAATCTTTCAAGCGTGGATCCCGTCGAGTACGACGGACAATCTGGGTGCTAATACCTTCCCAGGTTGTAACCAACCCCCTTTCTCAGTCTCTCTGGTTCGCAAACCGTCTTATCCGTATCTTTCTAGGCCTATGCAGCATTGCCTTTCCTCCGGGATAAAAATGCCTAGCTGGCGACTCTATTCATCTCCAGTGAGTTCACGGCTGTGTGTTCTCATTGTCCCTCTCGCCGACCGTTCGCGCTTGTACCTGGATGCAAATCTTCGGGAGCGACAGCTTGGCGACTCTGCTGGGGATCCTTTATATTGCAACCAGGGCTTCTGGTTCTTTTTGTGGGTTCCTCCTAGCGCTCGATTGATTTGTGTTTATTGGGGGTGTTATGTGCTATTTGTGTTTGTATATTTGCTTTATTTACTGCTTTCTGTACAGCTTTATTTATTGCTTTCTTTACAGTTTTTCATATATCATATCTGTCATACTGTGCTGGCTGGATCTGGTTTCTTGTTTTGGTGGGTGGGTGTTTTATTGAGAGTTAAGGCCCTATACCTGGGACCTGAGTGACACCTAGGCTAGAGTGAATCATATTCTTTCCCATTCCATTTCGGTCTGGTGCGGGAATATGAAACACGGTTCAGATATGGGTTTCTTCTTGAGAACTCTGTGTTGCAGATTTCCTGCAATGCTAGGGCTATCTGGGAAGCCTGCTAAGTCTGGATGACCTTTTAGTATTGACCTTCAGAAACTGAGGTGAATTAGAGGAGGAATTGTTATGGTTATTGTAAACACTGTACCTCCGGGGTAGAAGTGTTTACACTTCTCATAACTGATCCAAGTCTGAGGATCCTTGTTCTAGATCACTACCTGTGAGGGGGTTGGGGCTGTTTACAGGTTTGCAGGTACCTTGACCTCAGAATACCCTGTTACTTTGACTTTGTTAAGAATGCTCCATGTTGGACAGTTCTTGTGATTCTAAACCCTGGACATGTGGCTCTTTATTTGAGTCCCCTACCCTGGTTACTGGATTTTTAGACCTCCATCTGGAATTCTTGGACACACATGGATCCATACCAAGGCAGTTAATCAGATCCAGCTCAGTCACAAACCCCATGCACATCATTTGCATACATACTCATTGCATCATATTAACATTTGCTTATTTGTGTTTCAGGGTATCCGCCTTCATCTGGTTCTGGTTTTGACCCCATCTGCAGTTTTGACCTATCTCCACCAGCACTTACATCAGTTTGTCAGCCATATACTTCAGTTACTTGCACTAGCCAGCCAGTGGCCCACTCCTCAGCATCTTCATCAGCACCCATCCTACTCAGTCTCAACATCATGGCTCCAAAGAAAAGCAACATCACCTATCATTTCTTCCAACCAGACCTATCAGACATCAGGAGGGTTCAAACCCTGATCACTCCAGATCACATACCCTTGTTCAGGGAGAGTTATGGAGATATACTGGACATGGTCATGGATCTGGACCCATCTCAGAGAAGCCTCATCCACACCTGCATTCAGTTTTATGATCCTCCATTAAGATGTTTCACCTTTCAAGACTTTCAGTTGGGTCCTCTTTTGGAGGAATACTCATATTTGGTTGGCTTGCCCATCAAAAGAGAAATCCCCTTCAACCCTGAAATGGTCTTTCCTAGCAATGGAGAGATAGCAAAAGCTTTGCACCTGGAACTTGTATTGATTGAACAACACTTGACCTCTAAAGCTGGGATCCCTGGGTTTCATCTGGACTTCCTGATTTCTCAGGCTAGTTTGAAGGCCTCCTTGGGGGAGTGGAAAGCTGTTTGTGCTCTGTTGGCCTTAAGTGTATATGGAATTGTGTTGTTTGCAGATGAGCCTCGATTCATCAGCAAGAATGCAATCCACTTGTTCATCCTGAAGAACCCAGTGCCAACTTTACTGGGTGATCTCTATTATTCAGTCCATCAGAGAAATGAGAAGCAGAGGGGAAGACTAGTAAGGATTTGTGCTCCATTATTTCATGCTTGGCTTCTCAGGCATCTACCCAGGACAGATGCATTTCTCAATCCTCATCAGCAAAGCAACTGGGCTAAGAGACTCACTACTCTCACTTCAGCAGATATCAGATGGTGTACTCAAAGCACCAAGGGCAGAGATATGATCACAAGCTGTGGGCACTTTCCCAATGTGCCTTTGATAGGAGTTAAGGGAAGTATCAACTACAACCCTCTGCTGTTCAGAAGGCAATTAGGCTATGCACTGGTCCATACTCCTAGGGAACAAGATTTGGTTGAGACCCTCTACTGTGAGAACAAGATTAGTTTGACTGTTGTTAGGCAGGCTGCCTGGGCCTGGGATCATGTTCAAACTAAGGGAATTACCATTCTGGGTAAGTGCAATAATGTGGCATCGGTCCAATATTATGAGTGGTCCCATGCTAGGGCCCAATTCTCTGGAATGCCCTTTACCATAGAAGACACGCCTGAGTCATCTTCAGCACCACCCCCTGCCACTATCAGTTTGGAGGAGTTTGAAAGCTTGAAGGAAAGAAATGAGAAGTTAACCCAAGCCTTGCAGAAGACCCTCAGGGAGAGGAGTGAAGGTGTGAGGGAGATTGAGAGATTGGAGAAATTGAGAGTGGAACACTTGACTAAAATTGAGAAGTCTGGAGATTATATCAACAAGTCCAAAGCTGGTGAACAGATTCTGAAGAATGCTTGTAAAGAAGCTCAGTTCCAAAGAGCAAGAACAGACTTGTATTTGAAAGAGAGTCAGGCCAGGTGGGTCCGGATCACTGAAGCCCGTACTCTAGAAGACAAGAGAGTTCAGGACAAGATGGAGCAGATGGAAAAAGCCCTGGCAGCAGCCCAGGAGGAAATATCAGAACTGAAAATCAAAGCAGGATTGAAGAGGTCAAAGGACCAAAATCAGAACAAGAAATTGGCTGCAGCTGTTGCAACAAGAAACCTTCTCATCAGAAGTCTCACGGAGCATCCGGCTGATCCTGTGACCGAAGCACTTCTCAAGGAAGTTCGTGAGGATGAGTTTGGCCTTGGAGTTTGATCATTTGCTTGTTGTTGTTCCTTTTTCATGTACTTTTGCTCTTTTGTGATGTATTTTGACCCCTTTGAGGGCTTGTGTTGTAAAAATGAACAAGTTGTATTATTTCACCTTTGTAATATATCTGTGTTGGTTTCTATCTGGGTTCACATCAAAAGCAACTTCAACAGCATCATCTTCAAGGGTCTGGAAGGGTCAAAACTGAAGGCCAAACCGGATACCTTGAGAGCAAATAAGCATAACTGCATTGCATGCTAACCATTTTGTTTGTTTTGTAGGTCTTTTGTTTTGTTGTTGCTAACCTCTGTTGTGAATCTCAGGCAGTATTGCTCGTCGCTGGGTGTTTCCTCTCAACGGGCCGCACAGGTACCCAACTAGAAACAACCTTCCGGGCATCCAAATGGATCAAGTTCAACAAGATCTTGCTGATGTCAGAAATCAGCTAGCCAATGAAAGATTGGAGATGAGAACACAGATGACGCAGTTCATGGAGGTTATGAACAACATGGCTCAGAGCCAGGAGAGACTGAGGGCTATGGTTGAGAGGCAAAATCCAGAGGAGCCTCATGTAGGAACTGCAGGCACCAGTAACAATGAAAGGGTGCAACCACATGTGAATCCCCCTGTGTTTGGTCCACATCTACATCCTGAGATTAATATTCCTGCCAACATCCAAGGAACAGCTACTGCAGCCAGAGTACTTCAAGAAGATCCTCAGGAGGACCAATTTACAGTAATAGGTGCTGGAGAGGATGCTTATGATAGGAGATTGGATGAAATAGCTGAGAAGTTAAGGTCTTTAGAATCTCAAAATTCTTTGGGCTTCGACGTCATGGACATGGGTTTGGTTGATGGGGTCAGGATCCCTCATAAGTTCAAGCCTCCATGTTTCGAAAAGTATAATGGGACTTCATGCCCCCGAACTCATTTGCAATCATTTATGGGAAGGCTGAAGGCCTATACAATGGATGAGAAATTGTGGATGTTCTATTTTGAAGATAGCTTGACTGGAGCATCGAGGGAATGGTATTCCCACTTGACAAGGGCAACTGTAAGATGCTGGAAGGACCTGGCAGAGGCCTTCATCAGACAGTATCAGTATAATCTAGATATGGCACCCAACAGGACCCTCCTAATGGGAATGTCACAGTCTTCGAGGGAGAGCTTCAGAGAATATGCTCAAAGATGGAGACAATTGGCTGCTGCCGTTCAACCACCAATGTCTGAAAGAGAAATGGCAGACATGTTCATGAACACTCTTCAGGGAACCTATATTGACAGGTTAGCGGCTTTCTCTTCTACTAGCTTTGCGGATGTTGTTATAGCTGGGGAGAGAATCGAAAGCCTGTTAAAGATGGGAAAGATCTCAGACAACGGTGCAAGCTCGTCCAGTGGTACAAGAAAGCCTTTTGCAGGCCCGAGAAGAACTGGCGAGACCAATGCCATTCACACCAACAGGGGTAGGCCCCAATATGTTCAGAGATCAATAGCAGCAGTTACTATCCCTGCTCCAGCTCATCCACAGCCAGTCTATCAACCTCCTCAACAAAACTTCCAACAACAACCTCAGTGTCATCAGCAGAATCAATATCCTCCAAGAAACTACAACAACAACAACTCCAGCAACAACAATCAACAAAGGCCATTCCAACAGAGGCCATCTCAAGCTAACAGAGTGATCGACCCAATTCCAATGCCGTATGCTGCTCTGCTGCCACAGCTTCTGAAACTCAACCTGGTTGAGCTAAGAACGTTGGCACCTCCGGATCCCAACAGTTTACCAAGAAACTATGACTCCAATGCTAGGTGTGCTTTCCATTCAAACGCGCCTGGCCACAGTACAGAAAAATGCAGGGCTCTGCATATGAAGGTACAAGACTTGGTAGACTCCAAGGCTCTGAATTTTGCACCTCCGCCCAACGTCAATAAAAACCCTATGCCAAACCATGGTGGTCCTCGAATTAACGCTATTGAAGAAGACCGACCGTCTTATTTAATAACCAGTGTGGATCAGATCAGGACACCATTGGTGGAAATCAAAGCTCAACTCCGTGAAAATCAGATATTTCCGGGGTGTGAACTAGGGTGTCCCTATTGTAATATCTCATGGAATGGGTGTGAGGACCTGAGGAATGGCATTGACAGCCTTATTCAGAGTGGCCTGCTACAGATCACTACATCATTCCCGACAAATCCGGCAATTTCATCAGCAACGGTTTCAGACCCTCCTACAACTGCAGCAACTATTGTTCCCGACAATTCATCAGCACCATCAACAAGTACTTCACCTGTCCTTCCAAATGATCAGTTTTCAACAGTTTCTCCTGCTACAACTTCAGCTTCATTCCATTTCGACTCTCCATCAGCAACAACAACAGTCCTTCCAACGGAACCTCCTACAACTCCAGCAAACAATCATGAAGATGTCTCTACCGTTACCATATTCTATGATCCTGAAAATAATTCCGCCTACCATTCAGAAGGTGCTGCTCCCGCCAGAGCACCGGTTACAATCTTTTATGACCCACAAACAATAACAATCCCTTCAGCAGCAGCAATCAGTCCGGTCACTGTCACGGTGCCTGGACCTGTACCATATGAAAGCAATAGGGCCATCCCTTGGCACTATGGCTCTGACGTATACTGTGAAGGGAAAAGAATCACTCTTGAAACATCAACACCTGCACCACAAGTAGATAATGTGGGGGGAGGCGGAGGCTTCACTCGAAGCGGACGTCTCTTTGCTTCACAAGTTCAAAGACCTACTGCCGAAGCAGAAGCTGCTGCCAAGGCAAAAGGTAAAGGCCCGGTGCAGGAAGATCCAGCTGCCAAAGAAGCCCTGAAAACTCCATTTGATCAGGAAGTTGATGAGTTTATGCGAATCATCAAAAAGAGTGATTACAAAATTGTGGATCAACTTCACCAGACGCCATCCAAAATCTCCATCCTCTCACTGCTTATGTGCTCCGAAGCCCATCGGAATGCACTACTTAAAGTCTTGCACGCAGCTTACGTGCCTGAGGAGATTACTGTCAACCAATTGGAAACCGTGGTCGGAAATGTTACTGCTAGCAATGGGCTAGGGTTTACCAATTCTGGCTTGACAGCGGATGGCCGCAACCACAACAAAGCCTTGCACATAACCATGGAATGCAAAGGAGCTGTCCTTTCTCATGTGCTGGTGGACACAGGTTCTTCCCTGAATGTTTTACCAAAGAAGGCTCTGGTGAAGCTTGAATATGATGGATTGGCATTGAGACCCAGCAACCTGGTAGTAAGAGCCTTTGATGGTTCTAAGAGATCGGTTCTGGGAGAGATTGAGCTGCCTGTGACAATTGGCCCACAGACCTTTAAAACTATCTTTTATGTGATGGACATTCAGCCCGCCTACAGCTGTTTGCTGGGTAGACCCTGGATTCACGCCGCCGGCGCAATAACGTCTACCCTTCACCAAAAGTTAAAATTTGAGTGGGAAGGTCAAGTTGTCACTATCTGTGGAGAGGAGGACATTTTTGTCAGCCACCTGGCAACCTATAAGTACATTGAAATGGATGGAGAGATCCATGAAACAATGAGCCAGGGGTTTGAAGCTTTGAATGTGAATGAAGCATCTGCTATATCTGGTACCCCAATGTCATCTTACCAACAAGCCCGGAAGGTTGTTGAAGAAGGAACTGCCCAAGGCTGGGGCAAGGTCTTAGCTGTGGAGGAGAAGAAGGACAAATTTGGGTTGGGTTACAGACCAACTCAACATCAAGTGAAGGCTGCTGGAGAGCCTGGTTTTGTCAGTGGGGGAATGCTTACCCCCGATGCTATCAACTGTCTGGAAGACGAGCTGGAAGAGGAGCGCAATCTGGAGAATTGGATTCGTCCGAAGATCCCGGGGAGCAGTGTCTCGAACTGGTCTTCCCAGGAAATTATAAGAGTTACTCATGCAGAGTAATTATTATTTCCTGTATTTTTTATAGCATGCATCCAAGTCTTGCATCTTGCCCAAGATGACAAGACTCATTTTGTAACCAGGGCCATCTGTACTTTTGTGCAAACAAGATTAAATTAATGAAATATCAGACATCTTTTGCAAACGAGTCCTTTTCTTTTATGCTCACTGTTTTTCCATTTTTCTTTTTGTACAAAAATAAATGGCGGTGTTTTCAAAATGATAACTTCATTTCACTTTTTTCTAAAGCAAGATTAAAATCAAATCACTAAAATGAACCAACTTAACCCTTGCAGAGAGTACCTTCCAGACTGCACCGACAACAGCACGGCTATGACATCGTATGACTTTGACAATCCGATCAATCAAGCTGATGAAGGGGTTGATGAAGAATATGAGCTTCCTGAAGAGCTAGCTAGGTTGTTGAGACAGGAGGAAAAGGTTATTACTCCTCACCAGGAGGAGATTGAAGTGATCAATCTTGGTACGGAAGAAAATGTGAAAGAAGTTAAAATCGGGGCCTGCCTGCAAGACTCAGTGAAGAGACAACTGATAGATCTGCTTCAAGAGTATGTTGATGTGTTTGCTTGGTCGTATCAAGATATGCCAGGGTTGGATACCGATATAGTTGTGCACAAGCTGCCTCTGAGGGAAGAGTGCCCACCAGTGAAACAGAAGTTGCGCCGAACTCGCCCAGACATGGCTATGAAAATCAAAGAAGAGGTACAAAAGCAATGGGACGCCGGGTTCCTTGCTGTAACTAGCTACCCGCCGTGGGTTGCTAATATTGTTCCTGTGCCTAAGAAGGATGGCAAAGTAAGAATGTGTGTTGACTACCGGGATCTGAACAGAGCCAGCCCGAAAGATGACTTCCCATTACCTCACATTGATGTATTGGTGGATAACACGGCTCAGTTCTCGGTATTCTCCTTCATGGATGGATTTTCAGGATATAATCAGATCAAGATGTCACCTGAAGACATGGAGAAGACAACATTCATCACACCTTGGGGCACGTTCTGTTACAAAGTGATGCCATTCGGACTGAAGAATGCTGGTGCCACATATCAACGGGCTATGGTGACATTGTTCCACGATATGATCCACAAAGAAATAGAATGTTATGTGGATGATATGATCGCCAAGTCCCTTACAGAGGAAGATCACCTGGTAAATCTGCTCAAGTTGTTCAAGCGTCTGAGAAAATACCAACTGAAGCTGAACCCCAACAAATGCACATTCGGGGTGCGATCCGGTAAGCTGCTGGGCTTTATTGTAAGCGAGAAAGGGATTGAGGTTGACCCTGATAAAGTCAAGGCTATTCAAGAAATGCCTGCACCGAAGACTGAGAAAGAAGTTCGAGGGTTCTTAGGTCGATTGAACTACATTTCAAGGTTCATATCCCACCTTACAGCAACCTGTGAACCCTTGTTCAAGCTGTTAAGAAAAGAACAAACGGTCAGGTGGAACGAAGATTGCCAGAAGGCTTTTGACAAGATCAAGGAATATCTGCAAGAACCTCCAATCCTTATGCCGCCAGTTGAAGGAAGACCTCTGATTATGTACTTGACAGTATTAGAAGAGTCAATGGGGTGTGTGCTGGGCCAGCATGACGAGTCTGGTCGAAAAGAGTATGCAATATACTACCTAAGCAAAAAGTTTACCGACTGTGAACAGCGTTATTCACTGCTCGAGAAAACTTGCTGTGCTTTAGCGTGGGCTGCTCGCCGACTGAGGCAGTATATGTTGACCCACACTACCTTATTAATCTCAAAGATGGATCCAGTTAAGTACATTTTCGAGAAGCCAGCTCTTACCGGACGGGTTGCAAGATGGCAAATGATCCTTACAGAATACGACATACAGTACACATCTCAGAAAGCCATCAAGGGCAGTGTACTATCTGAATATCTTGCTGAGCAACCCATTGATGACTACCAGCCTATGAGGTTTGACTTCCCTGATGAAGACATCATGTTCATTAAATCAAAAGATCATGAAGAGCCTGTTCACACTGAAGGGCCTGACCCGGAGGAAGAATGGACTATGATGTTTGATGGGGCTGTTAACATGAATGGCCGTGGTGTGGGTGCAGTACTCATTACACCAAAAGGAGTTCACATGCCTTTCTCGGCAAAACTCACTTTCAATTGCACTAACAACGAAGCTGAATACGAAGCTTGCATTATGGGTCTTGAGGAAGCCATTGACCTCAGGATCAAGACATTGACCGTATTCGGAGATTCAGCTTTGGTAGTCAATCAAACCAACGGGAAATGGTACACCCACCAAGATCATCTGATACCTTACAGGGATTATACGAGAAGGTTACTGACTTTCTTCACAACAGTCAAGCTTGAGTATATCCCTCGAGACGAGAATCAGTTTGCAGATGCTCTTGCTACCATTTCATCCATGATCAAAGTTCAAACCGCTAACTTTGTACCCCAGATTTCAGTGTCTAGACTTGATAGACCAGCATATGTATTTGCAGCAGATGTTGTAAAAGATGATAAGCCTTGGTTCCACGACATTAAGTGCTTCTTGGAGGATCAAACATACCCACCTGGGGCATCTTCCAATGATAAGAAGACCTTGAGAAGGCTTGCTGGTAGTTTCTTTCTGAACGCTGATGGGTCTTTATACAAGAGGAACTTTGACATGGTACTCCTCAGATGTGTTGACAAGACGGAAGCAGATTTGCTGATGCATGAAGTGCACGAAGGATCCTTTGGTACCCATGCTGGAGGACATGCAATGGCTAAAAAATTGCTAAGATCAGGCTATTACTGGATCACAATGGATGCAGACTGTTGTGCTTACGCCAGAAAATGTCATAAATGCCAGATTTATGCAGACAAGGTGCATGTGCCTCCCAATCCTTTGAACATCATGTCTTCACCTTGGCCCTTTGCTATGTGGGGCATTGACATGATTGGCAAGATTGAGCCAACTGCTTCAAATGGTCACAGATTCATCCTGGTCGCCATTGACTATTTCACCAAGTGGGTTGAAGCAGCCTCATATGCAAATGTTACAAGACAAGTGGTAGCCAGATTTCTGAAGAGAGACATCATTTGTCGGTATGGAGTGCCCGAGCGAATCATTACTGATAATGGTTCCAATTTAAACAACAAAATGATGGCAGAACTGTGCCGGGACTTCAAGATCCAACATCACAATTCTTCTCCTTACAGGCCAAAGATGAACGGCGCTGTTGAGGCAGCAAATAAGAATATTAAGAAGATTGTGCAAAAGATGGTAGTCACCTACAGAGACTGGCACGAAATGCTACCATTTGCCTTACATGGGTACCGCACATCAATCAGGACATCCACTGGGGCAACACCGTATCAGCTTGTATATGGTATGGAAGCAGTCCTACCTGTTGAAGTTGAATTACCCTCTCTACGAGTTTTGATGGATGTTAAACTGAGTGAAGCAGAATGGGTTCGGTCCCGATACGAGCAACTGAGTCTGATCGAAGAGAAGAGATTGGCTGCAATCTGCCATGGGCAGTTATATCAGAAGAGAATGAAGAAAGCCTTCGATCAGAAAGTCAGGCACCGAGAGTACCAAGTAGGGGATCTTGTGTTGAAAAGAATCCTCCCTCCTCATACAGACCACAGGGGCAAATGGACTCCAAATTACGAAGGACCACTCGTCGTCAAGAAAGTTTTCTCTGGTGGAGCACTGATGCTCAGCACCATGGATGGTGAAGATTTTCCATCCCCTGTGAATTCAGATGCAGTTAAAAAATACTTCGCATAAAATGACCCGCTGGACATAAAAACAGAATGTAAGTCCAGGCAAAATAGGGCATCCCGGCGAGTCAAAAACAGAATAAAAGACTCGGGCAAAAATAAGGGAAATAAATAAAAAATGTACACCCGCTGAGCTGAAAAGCCGCATTGGACAGATCAGGCAAAAATGGGTATCCCGATGGATTGAAAACCCGAAAGGGCGATCCATGCAAAACAAGGGAATAAGCGAACAACTGCATTCTGAATTCATCTGTATCACCTACAACTTGGTAAGCTTCCAAAGGATCAAGTTTCAATCAGAATCAACTCCCTCCAGAAAGCAAGACGAGAAGAACGTCATTGTCATACGAGTCATAGCAGGAGAGGAAGCTCCTCAAAGCGTCGTCAACGCCGCCAGCACTTTATTTCTCAATTTGTAACAATCTCCTCATTTCAGGAGATATGTTTCCTTGACTGTATCTTGCCAATTCAGGGCACATGAATTAATAAAATCAGATTCTCAGTCATGTTTTGTTTTTACATTTACGTTTTGCAAAGAGTTGTCTGATATCTCTAAAAATACAATTGCATAAGTACAGATGCCTTTCTATAAAAATAAAAACACATGCTTACAGGAAATCTGATTATTCTCGAAAGTACTTAACTCCTATGACGGAATCCAGTAAGGGATACCTCGGGACTTTTTGTACGTCCCATTATCTTTGCAGGATTGCAGGTATCCAGAACGCAACCCGGGGCATGCAGGTTACGTCTCAGCAAGTAGGTGAATCATCATCAACTTGGTCTATCTTCCACACGGCACTAGAAGGTGCCCATTTCCCCAGCGGAGCCGCCAAATCAGCATGCACTCAATCTCAGCATCGAAGGTGCCCATTTCCCCAGCTGAGTTGCTTCCCCATTGCTTCCCCCAGCAAAGCTGCCAAATCAGCAAACAGGCTTAACACTCAGGATGTTATATCCCCAGCTGAGTTGCCTCTCACTTCCCCAGCCGAGTTGCCATTCTTCCTCAGCAGAATGCAGATATCAGGGAATCATCTCCCCACACCTTCCCCAGCCTCTATTCAGAAGAGCAACGCACGAAGAAGTCACAACAGAGTACATAAAGCTTCTACAAACCCCAGTTGGGTCCCGTATGATAAGGATATGTCAATCAGTGACCTATATCCCCAAGCAGATACATCCTTAGATTTACCAATGATCTCATCCCCAGCTGGGATGTTCACTTCAAAGCAGATCAACCAGAAATCTTTGCAGCAACGGGATCCGAATCCCGGATCTGTGCCCCTTTGCATAATCATGGCATCCGCATCATATTCACCCCCCCCCCAGAGCGTAGCATTCCGTCTAATACGGAGCATTATGGCAAAAAAATCAAATACATAGCATAATCATAAGTCATGTTGTGAATTGAACGCTTGTGACTAGTAACCATTCATCAGGATACAGATTACTTTCCCCCAGAATCCCCACCAGAGTCCCAGCAAAAGCAGCTGCCTCTCAAATCACAAACACCAGTATATACACCTTTTGGCACCCGCCTGTGTCATCTTTCCCCAGTAAGGTCGCCTGAACACCCTTTACAAACAAGATCACCCGCATTACGGATACATTCTGGCACCCGTCCGTGTCATAACTCCCAACAGAAAGCCAAAGACATCCTCTTTGCACTCACATGTACTTGTATATACACCCTTTTTGACACCCGTCCGTGTCATATCCCCAGCGCAGTCGCGTACACCTTCATCACCCATATACTTGTTAATATTATACTTTTCTCTTTTGACACTCGTCCGTGTCACCCTCCCCAGCAGATAAACACTCATCTATGCACCACTCACACTTATACAGATACTCGTCCGTATCTTGTATACATCACCACTCATATCCCCACAGATTCGGCAATAGTCCTTGTTCTTTGTTAACCAGTTGGTACTCGTCCGTACCATCATCTCAAGAACATTGCGTCTAGTGTTTGTTTCTACATGATACTCGTCCGTATCATAGTCTTAGGGATGCTCGTCCGCATCCTTAATCCATACACCATGTCAAACACCTATGTCTTCTTGAATATAGACACTCGTCCGTGTCTATTATTCCCCAGAAGAATTCTTTCAGATGCAACACTCGTCCGTGTTCTTTGTTAACCAGTTGATACTCGTCCGTATCATCATCTCTGAACATGTGTCAGTTTGCTTCTACACGATACTCGTCCGTATCATGGTCTTAAGGATGCTCGTCCGCATCTTTAATCTATACACAATACCAAACACTTATACCTTTTGTTTCTTGGATGTAAACGCTCGTCCGTGTTTACATTATCCCCAGTAGATCACCAACAAGTTTTCTTTTTATCTAACACTCGTCCTGTGTTATGATACCTTTGATAGCAGCCGTACCCTGCTGAGTGGTCGTCCTCCACTTCTTGATGGTCGTCCTCCATCATGCTCATCCGATGGCCGTCCCCATCGTTGATTTTAGCAGCCGTCCCCTGCTAGGTGGTCGTCCTCCACCTTTTGATGATCGTCCTTCATCATTTTATCCAATGGCCGTCCCCATTGTTGATTTTGGTTATCTGACATTCGTCCTATGTCATGACAAACCTCGAGAGCAGCCGTCCCCTGCTGAGTGGTCGTCCTCCACTTCTTGATGGTCGTCCTCCATCTTGCTCGTCCGATGGCCGTCCCCATCGTTGATATTTTCGGCAGCCGTACCCTGCCAGGTGGTCGTCCTCCACCTTTGATGGCCGTCCCCATCATTTTTATACCCAACAGAGCAGCCGTCCCCTGCTAGGTGATCGTCCTTCACCTTTGATGGCCGTACCCCATCGTCTGTTTATTTCATTTATTCTTTAACCCGATGGCCGTCCCCGTCGTGGTCCCTTTTCCTTTTCCTTTTAGCTCGATAGCCGTCCCCATCGTTGGTTACTTTGCTTTATGAACTTGATGGCCGTCCCCGTCATGTTTCATTAATCCCCAGAGAATTTTATAACTTTATCTTGATGGTCGTCCCCATCATAATTTCTTTTTTTTCCCCAGCTAGTCGGCCGTCCTCGTCTTAGCTTTACTTTTTTTTCCCCAGCTAGTCGGCCGTCCCCGTCTTAGCTTTACTTGTTTTTCCCCAGCTAGTCGGCCGTCCCCGTCTTTGCTTTACCTTTCATCCCCAGCATGTCGGCCGTCCCCGTCATTGCTTTATTTCCCGCACTTTTCCCAGCATGTCGGCCGTCCCCGTCATTGCCCTATTACCCAGCAGTCGTTCTCTGCTCGGCGGTCGTCCTCCGTCGCCCACACTTTACAATATACTCTACTTTTTTTGCCTTTACAATCTATATCCCTTTTCTTCTTCATTCTGTGAGTGCAAATTTTGGACTGTCTTTGGTATTCAACCACAAGTTATCTTGTTTGCCTGTTAAGCCGTCGCTTACATCCTGCACAGCTAACTCATGTTTGAATAGGGGCAGCTGTAAACACCCCAAATTTGCCCTCACCCATTCACACCATGGCTTGTGATCATTCTCATATGCATAAGTACAATCATGTCATCTCACATCTCATTTTTGATTCACTGGATAGTTTCTAAGTCATCTGCACCTAGGGTTTGTGATCTGAACAATCCCAAAGCTTCTTGAGCCATTCCAAAAGGCTACCAATCAACTCAAAGAGGTCCATGTGTGTTCTTGTATCATGTTACATCCTCACAAAGTCCAAATTGCAGAGGAATCACAAGAACTAGGGTTTGAGTGGATGCAGAGCCAGGATGAACTGCACAGTTGACTGAAAATTAGGGTTTTGGTTTCAGAGGCCATAACTCCAAATTTTTTGGTCATTCTTGTTTCCATTGATCTCTATATGGTATAGGGAGTGTGCATATCAATTTTCATGAAGAAATTCCATGGGGAAGTCATCTGATCAAGAGTTGACTTTTCAGACAAGTCAGTGCAAAATCAGGGCGTCTGAGGCCCCCAATGACCCAACCAATGGGTGATATTCATCATTTTGAGTGTGTATGGTCTTTATTTGATCATGGAAGAAGATTGAAGTTCATAGAAATCAAGAATTTAGGGTTTTTGCAAATGTTGACTTTTTGGGCATAGTTGACTTTTCAAGAATGCATCATTTTATGTCATTTTTCAAGCCATGATTTTGGATCCAAAAATGCTTCAAATGGAAAAACTTTGGTCATGAAAGTTGTAGATCTCATCTTTCCCTTTCCAAAAAGTACAAGAACATGATCTAATTCATCTTGGATCAAAAGTTATGGTTTGTTAAAGTTGGCAAAAATCACTAAAATTCAAGTCATGCACCAAATGGAAATTTTGCAAAACCTTGGACCAATGCATCATGTGACCTCTAATTCATTTCAAACCATTACACAAACATTCTCTAAGTCCTAAAAATCAGAATTGGATCAAGTTTGCTCATGGTTTGGTTTGTATAACAAGACTTTATCACATGTGAACCATAAAGCAAGCAAGTTGCAAAACTCATGATCATGCTCCCTCCTACTTGCAGCCTTGGATGCTGAGCTTTGCTAGCCTCTCACCTCACCTTGCTGCGCCAGCCCATGCCCATGTACTTGCCTAGAACCAAGCCCATGCCTCTCTTACAACCAAGTTGACATTTTGCAAAAGTAAACATCCCAATCAATAAAGGGCAGGTCACATCATCTGACCAATGAGAGAGGTTTATGTGGACAATTTGCAAGCAAAGCATAAGGGCAAGCAAGGCTGAAACACACACACTCACCACATTCACAAAAAACTCACCTCATTGCAAGTTCCTTCGAAATTCTGTCCACAGCCATAAAACACTCAAACTCTCATCATCATTCAACTGACCACATCTCATAGACAAGAAACCATCAAAGCTCAAGCCTAAATCAAGCCTGAAAACTCCATTGCCATTATTCACCTCAAGCTGCAGATTCTATCGAATCTCTCTCCACAAGCCACAAACACACCACCCAACACCACAAACTTTCTCAACACACTTCATAGATCACAAACAACTCCTGTTCACAGCCTGAAAGTGCCAAAATCATCATGGCCATTGTTGACTGAACTGAAGCAGTTCCATTCGAATCTCCTTCTCCAGCCAACACAAACTCATTTTGAGCATTCAAACACATTTGGGGGATCAAGTAGAGCAGCTTGCATCAAAGGAAGTGGCCAGAAAGTTCCTAAACTGAAAGCTCCAAATCTCAGGTAGCTCGAAATTAATTTTTCCAAAGATGGTTTTTTATGTTACAAACTTGTTCCTCATGATGCACTGATCATTCTGGTACCTTTAGTTTTTGAAATGGTTTTGTTTTGAGCATTTAATTTGTGTTTGAAGCTCACGAACCCTAGAAATTGTTTGCTTCGATTCAGTTGATTTAGGAACTTTAAATTTGTTTTGAGAGAGGGGTTTGGTTCGTGAGAGGATAAGGATCATTTCCATGTTCTTGGTTTTCATTTTTGGTACGTATTGAGAGGTTTTGAGATTTTCAGGTGAGCTTCTGGCCGGAGAAGACGACCGGAAGTCTTCTCCGGCCACCTGAGAGTGATTTGCCCTAATTACAGTCATTAACTTTAGTTTGAATGCTGAGCGTAGATGAGCGTTGAATGTTTGACTTCCCTCCAGTTTCGATGGCCCAGATGCGTTTGATTAACCCTAATCCACGTGTTAGGTCTAATTAATCCATAATTAATTTAATTAAGTCTGAAGCGATCCTGGCCCTCCACTAGCGCGCGCAGTCAACATGTTTGAATCCAGGAGCAATCTCATCCATTCAATCTGATTACTTCTCATTTTATTTGTTTTATTTCATTTTATTTCATTTAAACTTGCATAATTTATTTAAAATAGTTAAAAAATCATAAAAATTATGAAACTTTTTCTTTAAGGTTTTATTAATTTTTATGACACAAAAATATTTCTATTTTATTTTTTATCATTAAAAAAGTATTTTTAAATATTTAAAAGATTATTTTTAATTGATTAATGGGAATTAATTAATTAAAAATACTTTTAGGTATTTAAAAATTACAAAAAAATTCATGAAATGTTCTAAGACATTTAGAAACATTGTCCAACCTTCAAACCAAATTTCTTTTTTGATCTTGATGCATTTTAAGAATTTTTCATGGAATTAAATCATATTTTGTGCATTATTTTGATCACATGTTTGAAAATTCATTTCTGCCTATTGGTGAAGGTTGAGACATTGATTCTTCTTGCATTGTTTTCCATTTGACATGTATTTTCAAGGATAAAAAGGCCATGATTTGATCTTGCATTTTCTAATTGATTGGCATTTGTTTTGATAAGAACCCTTAAAAACCCTAAAAACTTGCAAAATTCATAACTTGAGTTTGGTTGAGAGTTGGGAGCTCCCCTTTGGGCAGTGGTTTGTTATAGGTCTAGGGTTTCTTGGAGTGCCATTTTCCTTTTTTTATCTTAGGGTTTGCTTCTGTTTTGGTTTGTGTTTGATTGTTTGTTTCATAAACCCTAATTTGGGCTTTCTCTTGCATCCTTCTTGCATTCTTTTGCATAAGTTGACTTGTCTTTGCATTTTGTGCATTCTTGTGATTCATTTGACATCTTAAGACATGTAGAAAGCATCATTGATCATTGCATTACATATTTGCCATGTCATTTGTCTTGTATGATTCATAACATTTGATGCTTGTCCATGCTCCTTAGCTTGCATCATTTGCATTCATAGGCCTTGTATGAACATCCCCATGCCTTACCTCATGTTTGCAGCACCCCATAACATCATAATCATCATGTACATGCTTCTGGTTTGGTCTAGCATCATGCCATTTCATCTCATCTTACATTGCATTGTGTTTCTTTCTAACATTTCAGGTGGTAAGTAAACTTGAGAAGTGAATTTGCCTTCACTTCTCATACCTTTTCTTTTCATCTCCCTTGCATCCATTGCTGCATTTTTACTTGTGCTTGAGTTTGAGCTTGTTCATCCTTCTTCCTCCCACTTTCTTTCTTCAAGTGACTTGACTTCTTGAATGAAGCAAGTCACTTTGCTTCTCTTGATCTTATTCATCTGCTTCCTGGTGGTTCTTCTGAAGATTGTTCTTGAAAACCTCACAAACCATAGGAACAACCAAGCATGTCAATGAATTAGGGTTTTGATTAGTCTCCCCCATAGTTTTTACCTTTGTGTCTCCCTTTGAGTCTTCTCTTCTCATCTCATAATCAGGGACTAAACCCTAAAGGCTTTAAGACTTTGTGATTAAGCTTATGCCTGCATCCTTCTCTTAGGATGGAGTGTATAACTTTAATCCTAAGTCTTGAACCCTTAAGGTGTTTAAATCTCTTAATCAATCCATCTAATAATCATCAAGACATCACACTTGTAACTTGGGCCTTGCATTAGGGTTCTAATTCTTCCTTAAGTGGTTAAGAAGGACTAACCCTAGTGTTAATGGACAAGTCCTCCTCAAGTTGTCTTACAAATCATAAAACTCACTTCATCATCATATCATTAATCTAAAATCCACTTAATAAAGGCTTGTTTTGTCATGGGTTTAATCCCTAATCATGGATTAAGTTGAGGAGTTTTCCTCAACTTAAACATTCTCATCTATTATCCTTCTTTTAGGATAGTGTAATGAGTCTGTTTAATCCTTGATTATGGCTTAACCTCATTACTCAACACTGAATAAGAAACCACAAAAACATCTAAATAATCACAAGTAGGTTAATGATCTTAATCCTACACCAAAGGTGATTGAGTGTGAGAACCTGACTTCACACTTAAGGTACTCTCATTACCCCTAATCAGAGGGAAGATGTGATGAGTTTACTAACCCATTGGTTTAGACTTAAGCTCATTATCCTATGACAAACTTCAAAAAGAAATAAAAGACTGAAAACTCAAAAACAAACAATAATCGCCTCCTCCGGGATTCTTTTCTCACCTCATTCACTCACAAACGAGAACTTGCTTCTTCCGTCTCATGCAAGACAGTCAGCATCTGTGCCAGACAGATCATACACTTGAGCATAGGCAAGCAAGCAGTTCACAAGTCAATTCACCCTTCAGTCTCTTTGGGTCGAACTACGGTGTTCTGACTTCCTCATTGCACGAGAGGATACGTAGGCATAACTTAACAGTTATCGAACAAAAGTCTCTGTTCATTCCCCCTCCTTCCAGCTTTATTCTTTAGCCTCATTATCATGAGCATCTTACTCCTGTCCTTACACTGACACTGTACATTTATACACTTCACTTCTCCTACACTGACACGTGTACATTCTTTTTCCAGCTTTTGCACACAAATTGCACTGACACTACCCCCTTTAAAACACAAATCTTTCAAGCGTGGATCCCGTCGAGTACGACGGACAATCTGGGTGCTAATACCTTCCCAGGTTGTAACCAACCCCCTTTCTCAGTCTCTCTGGTTCGCAAACCGTCTTATCCGTATCTTTCTAGGCCTATGCAGCATTGCCTTTCCTCCGGGATAAAAATGCCTAGCTGGCGACTCTATTCATCTCCAGTGAGTTCACGGCTGTGTGTTCTCATTGTCCCTCTCGCCGACCGTTCGCGCTTGTACCTGGATGCAAATCTTCGGGAGCGACATTGTCATGTCTAGAAACAGTGGCTTTAGGGAGAACTGATTGAAGTTGACTGAAGCTTCAAGTTGCATGCCCTAGCAAAGGATTATCTGTGACATTAGGAGTGGTATCACGGAAGGAGAGGATCTTGTCTCTGATCAAATCTTTAACCCTAGCCTTCAGTGCATAGAAGCTTTCCAAATCATGGCCTGCCATACCTTCATGAAATGCGCAATGGAGATCATATTTGAATCCAAGTGGAAGAGGATTTGGTAGAGGATTAGGAGACTTAGTAATAACCAAACCCCTTTCAAGCAATCCAGGATACAATTTTATGTATGACATAGGAATAGGATAAAAGTGAGTCCTAACACGATTCTGAGCTTGTCCAATAGTCGGACGTTGAGAAGATCTAGCTGGTTGAGCAGCAGCCACAGGAGCAACAACAACAACATAAGCTTGATTATCATGTTGAGGTATGTGATGAGGTCTTCTATCCACAGTTAAGACAACATTGGTCTGATCTTCCCTTCTCCTTTGTAAATTCCCAAAAGGCTTCTTAGCAGCATTGGAAGACTCAACAGCTTTTGACATTTTTCCATTCTTAATTCCTTCTTCAAGCCTTTGTCCAATGGTTACCAAATCAGTAAAATTGGAAGAGACACTTCCGATCCTCTTTTCCCAATAGAATGAGGTTCAACCTAAGATACCAGTTCTCTCCAACATTGAGCATATTCCTTGAAGGATTCCCTCTCCTTCTGAGACATATTCTACAATTGACGGCGATCAAGTGCCATATCCAAGTTGTACTTATATTGTTTCACGAAAGCATCACCCAAATCCATCCAGCTATGGATATGATCCTTCTCAAGTCCCATGTACCACTTCATAGAGCCACCGCTCAAACTGTCTTGGAAGCAATGAATAAGCATTTTGTCCTTCTTGGCATAAGTAGCCATCTTGCGACAATACATCGTTAAATGGAGTTTTGGACAAGTGTGTCCCTTGTACTTTTCAAACTCTGGAATCATAAACTTGGATGGCATGACAAAGATGGAAACCAAACACATGTTGCTCGCATAAATGTCGAAGAAGTCATTACCCTCCACAACCCTTAGTTATTTGTCAATAGCTTGATATTGTTCATGACCAACTTCAGGTTCAAAGTAATCTTCAAGATCATTACCTTGAGCACTAGCAACATTGTACTCATAAGGAATGTGGCCAGTATGAACCACTGGTATAGGTTTAGTAAAAATAGGTGCTTGAAATGCTGGTCTAGACGCCTGACTGACCATAGAATTAGTGACATGAGGTGGAGAGTAGTTGTGTAACAAACCAAACTCCGACCAAGTTAAAGGTGGCAATTAAACAGACTAGAGCTCGACAACAGCGTTTTCAACCTCTTGGATCACTGTCCTCTGAGGTGGCTCTCCTCTAGCAATCAAAACTTGAAGCATCTCAGTCAGCTTCGTCACACTCGTCTTCAATTCCTTAATTTCCATTTAGACCTCAACATTGTAAACTTCTTGCTCCGACATCCTGCGTATGTGGTAAACTCTGGTTCTATATCGGCTACGAAGAGAAATCAGCTTGACGACTCAAAGATGACTGAAATGTAGACGACCAAGATGAGTCGGTGGACAACTTGGATGTATGCGTTAAATGATGCAAAGGATATGCAATGTAACATAATGCTCAGGATCACAAGTTCATCAAATTCTGAAGATGGAGTCAGACATAGGTATCTCTGATCAATGAAAACCCCATAGGTAAGTTCTAAACGGGTAGGTACCAAAAAGCATGAATCCTTATCAAAGACATTATTTCCATGACAGATATCCGTCAAATGATAATATCTTTGAAACGGTCGCATCTAGGTGAGGTCTTCGTATCGGCCTACAAAGAAGATTCCTCATAGGCTTTTACTACATAACCATCGATCCCAGGTTTCTAAAACAGGATTCTCAAACATTATCGATCAAAGTTGAAAATATTACCGTCAAGTGGTAATACGTTCAAGGGATCTCGTCTAATTGTGGTTTTCGCATTAACCATTGAGTCACAAAGATCTCATAAGTTAACAATACTAACCACCATGGATTGGTTTGAAGGTCCCTAGAGTCAGCAATTCAACTTGAAAACATTATCCTACGACGAAGATTCATCGCATTCCAATATCTCTAAGAAAATCTACTCCGAGTGATGGTTTTCGCTTCGTCCTACGAGAAAGATTCCCCATAGTCCTCCACTACACAACTATCGAACTTAATCTTAAGTTATTCTCAGGATTAGGTAGTGAGCCTATTTCACACAGTACCAATGATAAAAGAATCCCCATAGTGACAACAATAATAATATGAATAATAAAGATAAGTGAATAAATAAATAAATAAATAAAAGAAAGCATACGATCAAAATGAATAAAAGAAAGCACACAATCAAACAAGAGAATCAAACAAGGCTAACATATAAGCGCAAACTATCATAAGTTTGGTTCGACTCTCTTATGCATAAGACATTTCCCTAGCAGAGTTGCCAGCTGTCGTACCTCGAAAAATATGATCCTCGTGATGGACGCGGAAAAACAAACAATAGAGTTTCCACCTAATTCTATTTATACTAACGAAATAAAAGGAAGATATAGATAAAACTTAAAAGGAAAGAATGTTGTCATTGGAACCAAAATGTAAGTCTGAGAGTCAGTTACGCAAGGGGAAGGTACTAGCACCCCTCACGTCTGTTGTACTCAACAGGAACCTCTTAGTCTAGTTTGTGATTGAATGTTAAACTATGCTAATGTCTTCTTAAGGGTAAGTGATATGGAGAAGGGGTAGTTTTATTCCTAGGGTGCTCAACAAGAAAGAAGATTCTTGTGCCTATGTATTCCCTTGTGCAATGGGAATGTCAGAGCTCCGTGGTTCATGGTACTACGATTGGTTGGTTCGTTTTAGAGGTGTCAACTACTGATGTGCGTGATAGATGCCTCACACGTAAACAATTGAAGAAAGGTATTAGAGATCCAACAATTCTCGTTTACACTTTTGAGAAAATAATGTGTTTAGTAAAGTTTAAATGTTTTGGAGTTTAAGAGGCGTCAAGTGCTTGCATACAAGACAGATGCCTTGTAACACCCTGATTTCATAATTTATTTAATAAAATAATTATTATGAATATGGGTGGTATTTTGAAATTGTAAGTAAGGAATTGTTTTTAAATAATTATATGATAATAATGTGGTATTATTTGAATATTGTTATTAAATAAATAAAATAATAAAAGTTGGAGGTCTAAGGGGCAAGGTAGTAAATTGTATTGTTTTATGAGAAGAGAACAACGATCCATTTTGCTCACATTGTGTTTTCTAGAAAAGAAGGAATTGTCTCTGGAGAAAAAGGAAAGGAGAGAGAAGTGAAAGAATCCTAGAGCCCCCAAGATCAAAATTTGCAAGGATCCATCGAGTTCGAGGTAAGGGGGAGAAAGGGATTCTATATAGGTGATCTAACATGAAAGGGTAGTTGAGAGTTCCTTACTCTCTTAGGTATTGTGAGATTTTGATCTATTTTGATGAAATTGTGGTATGTGTATGAAATTACATTGTTGATTGTTTGCATTTGGAGTATTTGTTGTTTGAATTGTACGATATGATTGGTATGAAATATGTCATATAAACATTGTTGTTGATGATGCAAATTGAGATAATGAAGTAAAACCTATAATTCTCTAAATTGATTAGTAATGTTAGGTTATAAAGATAATTTGGTGTTAGAGGTCTTAAAATCAGTGTAAGAACAACATTAGGACTGTTTTGGGTGATAAAAGTGCGACATAAGTGATAGAATTCGAAATGGTATGAGATTGGGAAAATAAATTGAGTTTTAGGAAAAATATGATTTTTGGACGCAGGGCCTCTGACACGGGCCATGTCAGGTGACACGGGGGGTCGTGTCAGGCCTCTGTCTTGAAGGATTATTTTGTTGTTTTTGGATTTTGGGTACAGGTGGCCTAACACGGGCCGTGTTGTGTGACATGGGGGGTTGTGTCAGCCTTCTGTCATGGCGTGATTTTTGCTTTGGAGGGGAGTGTTCAGGCCGCGTGACACGGGCCGTGTCAGGCTTCTGTTTTGGAAAATTTTCCATATCCCATGATGGTTTCGTCCCGATTTATTGTTCAATATTCGTCCCATTAATCTGAGGTGTTGAGGATAGTATTAATGAATAATTCATAGGATATGACAACCGATAATGAATGTTCAAGTCATATATGCTTGTGTTGATTTCTATATTTTTGTTAATGGATCGTGTTGATAGCGTGCATTGTCTCTTGTTTGATATTATGTAACTCATACGATGGGATGTTTGGTAACATATGAGGATCAGGAGGATCGTGACATGTATGATTGTGTTCATGTATGTATTTTCTTTCGTATGTATAATCGAGTCTTGCATATGCATGTATGGTTGGTGGGATGATCGCGTCTCGGAAGGAGCGTAAGCGATCATCCGTAGGCATTATGAATCGATGGTGTAGGGATGATCGTGTCTTAGTAGGAGCATAAGCGATGCATCCGGGGTTTGAATTGATAAACCAATGTTGAGTCGGTACCGTAATTGCATTGTGTCATAGAATCACTTTGCATTTGATTGAATGGATGATATATGATACATATTGATGAGTTGTGTGAGATTACCCTTTAAGATGTTATATGCACCGTTAAAATATTGAATTGTTTTCTCACCCCTTTGTTATTGTTGTTGTGTCTGTACTTCTTGGGAAGTACAGATAACCAAGGTACTTGAGAGTGCTTTAGAGTTGTGTTGCGTGTTCGAGTCATAAGACGCTCTGATACGTAACACGGGAATGGGAAACTATCACTGTCTTGTTTTATTTTATTTTATTTTTCTGAAATTGTTTTGTTACGTATCCATGTAGTAGACCAAGGACATACTTTGAATTTATATTGTCGATGTCATTGAGCATGAACTATGATAAACTATTTACTTCCGTTGTTTTAGTAAACAACTATGTTTGTTGGTTTTGTTGAAAAAGTTGCATTCCACTTTTGTTAAAACTCTGATTTTTCTTAAGAAAACGACTATTTTCTATTTTGGGTAAAATGGGGGTATTAGAGCAGGTCTGTCCAACCGGCCAGATGTCGTGTCGAGTCAGTCCTCAGAATAGGAGTTGTTGTGTGTCCTAACCTGAAGTGTTTGTTGTATCAGTATGGCAGGAAAGAATGATGATGCTCTTGTTGTGGCTATGCAAGCCATGGCGCAGACTGTTGAGAACATTATTCAAGTGGTTTAGGTTGGGTGATGCTAAGTCTCGTGCATTGGACCAATTCCGGAATAACAAACCGCCTAAGTATGAGGGTGGGATTCTGGATCCAGAGGCTACGCAAAATTGGTTGAAGGTTATTGATAAGATTTTCATAACCATGGGGTGCACTGATGATCAGAAAGTGGGGTTTGGTACTCACATGTTGGGAGAAGTTGAGGTCTGGTGGGACAACAATCGTTAAAGATTGGAAGTTGCGAGTACTGTTGTTACTTGGGTTGTGTTTCACAAGGAGTTCTTAGAGAAATACTTTCCAGAAGACGTCTGCAGTGCTAGGGAGGTAGAATTCTAGGAACTTAAACAAGGTAACATAACAGTGGCTGAGTATACTGCCAAGTTTGAAGAATTGGTACAGTATTGTGCGCACCATAACACTGAGGATGTTATGACCTCGAAGTGTTTGAAGTATGAGAATGGATTGCGTCCTGAAATCAAATAGGGCATTGCTTGCCAGAAGATCAGGAATTACCCAGAGCTGGTGAGTAGGAGCAGGATTTATGACAATGATAATAGAGCTCGAATTGCGCATTACAAGGTTGTGAATGACAAAGAAGAGAAGCAGAGATTTGGTGGTACTCCTTACAGTACTCCAGCTGATAAGGGTAAACAAAAATCTAATACTGAGAGGAAAACAAGTGGGGGAGGAGGTACTCCCTGTCCACTCAAATGCTTCAGATGCCACGGTACGGGTCATCGTGCCAATGATTGTCCTAATGAGGTGAAGAAGTGCTTCAAGTGTGGGAATTCAGGTCACATAATTGCTGATTGTAGGGTGAATGTGCCTACTTGTTATAACTGTGGAGAGCAGGGCCATATCAACACCCATTGCCAGAAACCGAAGAAACAATAGTCGGGTGGAAAAGTGTTTGCATTAGTGGGAACTTAACCTACTAGTGAGGACTGTTTGGTCAAAGGTACTTGCTTTATCAATAATGTTCCCTTACTTGTGATTATTGATACGGGTGCAACACACTCGTTTATTTCTTTGGAATGTGTGAAAAAGCTAGGATTGGAACCTTCTAATTTGAGTCGAGGAATGGTAATTGATACTCCATCCATAGGTTTTGTGACCACTTCCTTGGTGTGTCAGAGTTGCCCGCTGACTATCTTTGGTAGAGATTTCGGAGTGGACCTTATATGTTTACTGCTCAGTAATCTCGATGTAATTTTGGGAATGAACTGGTTGGAATACAACCCAGTTTATATTGACTGTTTTAGGAAGAGGTTATTGTTCTTAACCCCTAAAGAAGAAACATTGGCTAATTAAATCTCTACGAAGGAATTGAGGACTTTATTGGAAGATGAAGTGAAGATGTTTGCGGTGTTCGCTTCATTATCTATTGAAGAAACGGTCACTATTGAAGAGTTTCTTGTGGTGAATGAATTCCTAGAAGTCTTTCCTAGTGATATTATAGAGTTACCTCCAACACGAGAGGTGGAGTTCACTATTGACTTGGTTCCTGGTACGAGGCCTTTTCTATGGCGTCGTACAAGATGTCTGTCGCAGAGTTAGCCGAGTTGAAATCTCAGATTGGCAATTTGCTTGATAAGAAATTTATTAGACCCAATGTGTCACCGTGGGGAGCTCCAATGTTACTGGTTAAGAAAAAGATATTCAGAAGACGGCGTTTAGAACTCAATATGGTCATTGTGAATATGTCGTGATCCCTTTCGGAGTGTCTAACGCGCCAGGAGTATTTATGGAGTATATGAATCGTATATTCCATTCTTATTTGGATCAGTTTATTGTAGTGTTTATCGATGATATACTAATATATTTGAAGTCCGAGGAGGAACATGAGAGACATTTGAGGATTGCATTACAAGTGTTGAAAGACAACAAATTATTTACCAAGTTCTCTAAATGTGAATTATGGTTGAAGATGGTGAGCTTTTTGGGCATGTTATCTCGGGTGAAGGTAGAGCAGTAGATCCTTCGAAGGTCAGTGCAGTACTTGAGTGGGAACCTCCAAAGACGATAACAGAGATTAGAAGTTTTCTTGGTTTAGCTGGTTATTATCGAAGGTTCATCAAAGGGTTTTATAATTTGGCATTGCCATTGACTCAATTGACCCGAAAGAGTCAAACCTTTATTTAGGATGCAGCTTGCAAGAAGAGTTTTGAGGAGTTGAAGAAGAAATTAACTTCAGCACCAGTACTAATCTTGTCGAATCCGAGTGAAGCTTTTGTGGTTTATTGTGACACATATAAAATGGGTTTAAGTGGTGTGTTAATGCAAGTTGGTAAAGTGGTGACGTATGCTTCACGACAATTGAGGATACACGAGAGGAATTATCCTACTCATGATCTGGAATTGGCTGCAGTTGTATTTGTATTGAAAATCTTGAGACATTACCTTTATGGTTCACGGTTTGAAGTATTTAGCAACCATAAAAGCCTGAAGTACTTGTTTGATCAGAAAGAACTTAATATGAGGCAGAGAAGGTGGTTAGAATTTCTGAAGGACTGTGACTTTAATTTGAGTTATTACCCGGGAAAAGTGAATGTAGTAGCAGATGCCTTAAGCTGAAAGACAATTCACATGTCGGCAATGATGGTGAAAGAAATGGAATTAATTGAACAATTTAGAGATTTGAGTATGGTTTGTGAAAGGATGCTGAAAAGAGTTAAGTTGGGCATGTTGAAAGTGAATAATGATTTTCTCGATGTAATTAAAGAAAATCAGAAACAAGATGTGAAATTAGTGGATTTAATGCCTATCGAAGGGAATGATTAAAGCGGTGATTTTGTTTTGGAAAGTAATGGTATTCTGAGATTTCGAGGAAGAATTTGTGTGTGCGACAATGTTGAGTTGAAGAAAGCAATTTTGGAAGAAAGTCATTGAAGTAGCTTGAGCATTCACCCAGGGGCTACGAAGACGTATCATTATTTGAAGAAGTTTTTTTGGTGGCATGGCATGAAAAGAGACATTGCACAATTTGTTTATACTTATTTGGTATGTCAGAAATCTAAAGTGGAACATCAGAATCCTTTGGGACTAATGCAACCATTAGAAATTCCAGAGTGGAAATGGGATAGTATTACTATGGATTTCGTATCAGGCTTACCGAATACGGCAAGAGGCCTTGATTCCATTTGGGTGATTGTAGACCGGTTGACTAAGTCTGCACATTTTATTCCGATTAATATCAGTTTTCCTTTGACTAAGTTGGCTGAGATTTATATTCGGGTTATTGTAAAACTTCATGGTGTATCGTCGAGTATATTGTCGGATAGGGATCTTCAATTCACTTCTGAATTTTGGAAGGGTTTGCAGGAGGCTTTGGGTTCTAAGTTAAAATTGAGTTTGGCTTACCACCCACAGACGGATGGACAGTCCGATAGGACTATTCAATCATTAGAAGACTTGTTGAGAACTTGTGTATTGGAAAAAGGTGGTGCATGGGATACTCATTTGCCACTAATTGAGTTCACGTATAATAACAGTTACCATTCGAGTATTGGAATGGCACATTTCGAAGCTTTATATGGTAGGAGGTGTAGAACACCTCTGTGTTGGTATGAGACGAGAGAAAATGTTATGCTTGGACCTGAGATTGTACAATAAACTATAGAGACCATTCAAATGATCAAAGAGAAAATATAAGCGTCTAAGAGTCGGTAGAAAAATTACCATGACAATCGAAGGAAGGACTTAGAGTTCAGTGAGAATGACCATGTATTTTTGAAGGTCAATCCAGTGACTGGTGTTGGGAGTGCCTTAAAATCGAAGAAGTTGGATCCTAAGTTCATCGGACCGTATCAGATTATGCAAAGAGTGGGTAAAGTTGCTTACATGGTGGCGTTACCGCCAGAGCTTTCGAATTTTCATGAGGTGTTTCATGTGTCACAACTTAGGAAGTATGTGTCTGATCCATCACATGTTATCCAGAGGGACGAGGTGCAGATTTGTGACAACCTTACGGTGGAAGCTTTACCTTTAGGGATCGAAGATCGTAAGATGAAGTAACTACGAGGAAAAGAGATGCATCTTGTGAGAGTGGCTTAGGGAGGGGCTGCTGGTGGGAGTGTTACCTGGGAAATGGAAAGCAGGATGCGAGAATCATATCCAGAGGTATTTCCTTCAGGTACATTTTCGAGGACGAAAATAATATAAGTGGGGGAGAGTTGTAACACCCTGATTTCATAATTTATTTAATAAAATAATTATTATGAATATGGGTAGTATTTTGAAATTGTAAGTAAGGAATTGTCTTATTTAAATAATAGTATGATAATAATGTGGTATGATTTGAATATTGTTATTAAATAAATAAAATAATAAAAGTTGGAGGTCTAAGGGGCAAGGTAGTAAATTGTATTGTTTTATGAGAAGAGAACAACGATCCATTTTGCTCACATTGTGTTTTCTGGAAAAGAAGGAATTAGCTCTGGAGAAAAAGGAAAGGAGATAGAAGTGCCATAACCCTAGAGCCCCCAAGATCAAAATTTGAAAGGATCCATCAAATTCGAGGTAAGGGGGAGAAAGGGATTCTATATAGGTGATCTAACGCGAAAAGGTAGTTGAGAGTTCATTACTCTCTTAGGGATTGTGTGATTTTGGTCTATTTTGATGAAATTGTGGTATGTGTATGAAATTACATTGTTGATTGTTTGTGTTTGGAGGATTTGTTGTTTGAATTGTATGATATTATTGGTATGAAATTTGTCATATGAACATTGTTGTTGATGATGCAAATTGCGATAATGAAGTAAAACATATAATTCTCTAAATTGATTAGTAATGTTAGGTTAGAAAGATAATATGGTGTTAGAGGTCTTAAAATCAGTGTAAGAACAACATTAGGGCTGTTTTAGGTGATAAAAGTGCGACATAAGTGATAGATTTTGAAATGGTATGAGATTGGGAAAATAAATTAAGTTTTAGGAAAAATCTGATTTTTGGACGCAGAGCCTCTGACACGGGCCGTGTCAGGTGACACGGGAGGCCGTGTCAGACCTCTGTCTTGAAGGATTATTTTGTTATTTTTGGGTTTTGGGTATAGGTGGCCGGACACGGGGGGCCGTGTTGTGTGACATGGGGGCCGTGTCAGCCTTCTGTCATGGCGTGATTTCTGTTTTGGAGGGGAGTGTTCAGGCCGCGTGACACAGGCCGTGTCAGGCCTCTATTTTGAAAAATTTTCCATATACCATGATGGTTTCGTCCCGATTTATTGTTCAATGTTCGTCCCATTAGTCTGAGATGTTGAGGATAGTATTAATGAATAGTTCATAGGATATGACAACCGATAATTAGTGTTCAAGTCATATATGCTTGTGTTGATTTCTATGATTTTTGTTAATGGATCAGATGGATCATGTTGATAGTGTGCATTGTCTCTTGTCTGATTTTATGTAACCTATATGATAGGATGTTTGGTAACTTATGAGGATCAGGAGTATCGTGACATGTCTGATTGTGTTCATGTATGTATTTTCTTTCGTATGTATAATCGAGTCTTGCATATGCATGTATGGTTGGTGGTATGATCGCGTCTCGGAAGGAGCGTGAGCGATCATCCGGAGGCATTATGAATCAATGGTACATGGATGATCGTGTCTCAGTAGGAGCGTAAGTGATGCATCCAGGGTTCGAATTGATGAACCAATGTTGAGTCGGTACCGCAATTGCATTGTATCATGGAATCACTTTGCATTTGATTGAATGAATGATATATGATACATGTTGATGAATTGTGTGAGATTACCCTTTAAGATGTTATATGCACCATTAAAATATTGAATTTTTTTCTCACCTTTGTTATTGTTGTTGTGTCTGTACTTCTTTGGAAGTACAGATAACCCAGGTACTTAAGAGTGCTTTGGAGTTGTGTTACTTGTTTGAGTCATATGACGCTCTGATACGTAACACAGGAATGGGAAACTATCGTTGTCATTTTTTATTTTGTTTTTTTTATAAATAGTTTTGTTATGTATCCATGTAGTAGACCAAGGACATACTTTGGATTTGCATTGTTGATGTCGTTGAGCATGAACTATGATGAACTATTTAATTCCACTATTTTAGTAAAGAACTATGTTTGTTGGTTTTGTTGAAAAAGTAGCATTCCACTTTTGTTAAAACTCTGATTTTTCTTAAGAAAATGACTATTTTCTATTTTGGGTAAAGTGGGTGTTACATGCCACATATTCAAATAGTTGAGGAGAAGCATAGAATATTCCACACTTTTCTTTTACACCTCTGAGAAAAGTAACTCGACGTTGGATCGAGGTTTGAATTTGTGTGACAAAGTTTTAAGACTTGAGGTAAGTAGGTATTGGGAACCTAATGGACTAGGTTAAGGTAGATAGCGACGCACGATGCGACCGACTTACAAGGTTCGAAATTGATTGCGAGGTACGATGCGCTCGACTTTGGAAGAGGATATAACTTGATACATGGATCAAGTCCTATGATTGAGGGACTAACTATGAAAACAAATGTAATACGCTCATTTAATTAAATTGCAAAAACTTGAGAAAATGTGAAGTGTAAAGGTAGTGCTTGATGACGATCGTAGAACAATCGAATTACATGTGTACATGTAGTGTGTGTGAATATCTACTTGGTGTTGGACCAAGAGATTTAATTAAATTTGATATTTAGTCTTATGGTGATCATATTCATTCTTTACTTAACAATATATGGTAAAAATGCGAGAATAAATCATACAAGTGTGTAATACCTCAAAATTTGCCCTCATTTTTTTACCACTAATTGGCTTATGTTTCACATTTCATCTGCATTATCCCATTAGGTTATAACATTCACAATCATGCATTTCATTGTGCTCCCCGTGTATGTGATCAACACCCTCTAAAGAACCAGTTCATTCCATTGGTTCGTGTTTTCTACTTCACATGAGTTTGTTTCACGGATTATGGAACTAGGGTCTCACACCTTATGTATGGTTATCTGATAAGTTCAAAATCTTGATTATGTGGTCATCAATAATTTCATCTTATTGGTCTCTTGCCATTTAATTAGGGTTTATTTCCCTGATTCAATGATCCTCGAGAGTTTCATTCACGACGATTATTCATCATTAAGGTTGATGACCTAAGTTTATTTTGTTAAGGTATTCGTTCAAGCGTGGAATTTCTAAATGATTAAAAGAAAGCTATGATTTGTGGGTTATCGACTTTTGGTTCATCATGGCATCATAAATCTTAGAGAAAAGAGTTTTTGTTCAAAGGTGCGATTTGAGCTAAGGGGAAGGTGTGTGATATAGGTCTTATTTTGAAAAGAGTAGTTCAAGTTTGTTCATAATAAACAATTCCACCTATTTTATCCATTTTTGTTTACACTTGAATCCTAAGCCCATTTTGTTTTCCAAATTCCATATTCTCTTCAAGTCCACACTCATAATCTATTCCATGTTATCCAAATAACATATTCAATCTCCAACTTTCAAATTCAAACCATTTTTTAATCAATATCACTCTTCTTTTAAACCATTTGAACCCAATATCAATTTTAAACCACATAATTATTTCCATTCTTAAAATCATGTAAATCACTCTTAAATCCACCTCTTTAGAGGTATTTGATCCTAACCATTTTTGTCCAAGTTAATTAGTCCCTATTCCATGTCCTTTTCTAGAGAAAATTGATTGGTTAATATCTAAATTTTCATTTCCCACACATTATAAAAGTCCATATTGGTAGAAACCATGACATCATTTATTTTTATTGGCTGCATTAATATATGCATGAGCTGGTGTTAAATATGACCAATTTATACAAATAAATAAAAAATCAGTTACACAAAAAAGGAAAAATCGGTGACAGTATGTGAACTTAAAGAAAAATGTGAAGACCAATCTTCAAGGGGACTCTTCCAATCACAGAATATTGATAACAGAAAGAAAAGCTCTTTAACTGATAACAAAAACAGAGAGATTATGCAGAAGAGAGTTCAATAGAAATTCAGAAAACTCTTTCTGAACTGGAGAGTAATATTCATCACTTCTCGAATCCTGATCCCTCTCAATTCTCTCTTCCTCCTCTATGACTCCCCTTCCCTCCAACAACAACAACAATACCCAACTTCTTCAACTTCAACCTCAACCTCATTCATCTATTCTGTTACATCAACAATAATCCACCTCACAAAACGCTCAACAAATTCACCTTTTCATCATACTTCCGTTTCTGGTTTAACCTACATTTCGTTATCATCCTTTTTCATCAACAATATTCATCATTTCTAACAGGAGAAACGATGGAAACATAAGGATTTTCATATAGATCATGTTGGAGAAAAGGCAGAGCAAGTGTGGGGATATTATAGAAAAGAAGTGAGAGAGAGGAGTTATGGTATCAAATAATTTGACTTGCATTTATTAGATGAGACGAGGAGAAAGAGATCTAAATTTCTACCTCCCCATATGAGACAACACTTTCTGGATTTCTTAAGAAAGAGAAGTTATCATATTCCTGTTTCGGAAGAGGAGGGACATATGTTGAAGAAGCATTATCAGTTACTATTTGGTTTAGCAGATGGACATAGATATTTACTTTCAGAATCACCGATTAATCAGACACCACCGAGCCCTGATTCCGTTCCATCATCTGGATCATCGCCAAAACTGAAAAGTCATGTTGCAACACAAACTCTTCAACTCATCAGCCTCCTCCCTTTCCCCAATTCACAGAACCTGCAAGTTGATTACAATAACAGAAAAAAATTAGAAATCAAAAAATCAATAACTAATTTTCAATTTCTAACGGAATTCATAACTAACCAACAGAAATCAAAATTCATAACAGGTCCTAGCCAAAAACTCATAACAAAATTCTAACAAACTAACTAACAAACTTTCACCTGAAAAAGTTCCAGAAGAATCTTCTAGTTCTTCTATAAATCTAAATCAGGACAATATCTTCAATCTTCCTTCACATTTTTTCTTCTGCTTCTCACCACAACCTTCTCCTTCACAATCCTCCATTACCTTCTTCTTCTTCCCTCTCCAATTTTCGGTCCTTACTACATCCAATATTGATCCCCTTCCATTGACAACAATTGCTTCTTCGTACCTTCATCTTCATTCATAACCATCTTCAACAACTTCATCAACTAACAAATCCTTCAATCTGCGCCATCATCTTTCATCAAATCTTCAACAACTGCAATATCTTCTTCAACCATCATATCAATCTGCAAGAACACGGATTCACAATGATTCAGATTCACACAAGAGAAAAAGAGGAACAAGAATCATGTAGCAAGAGTTTATGAAGCGGTTTCGTTCGGTTCAAAACGAATATCGCAATTCCAGAATTGATAACAACAACGCAACATACGGATGAAAAGGAGGCGACATCAAACATGTACCTGAATCCGATTTGCTTGAAGACGCTCGATTGGTGAAACTTGATTTTCGATTGTGAGAAGAGACAGAAGAAGTGCGAGAGGGAAGCATCATCGTTCTTCCCCCAACCAATCGGATTTTCGCCGTTTTCCTTTGAACCAAATGGAAGCAATGATACAATAACTTGTCAATAGAAGTTCCCGATCGTTGCAAGCCTTCATTTGCGTCTTTCTTGTCGTCATCGATTCAGGTACACGCATCTCTCCCTCTTTGATAGTCATAGCCGCGTTTGAGAGTTAGGGTTTCTGAATTGGGGATATGAAAGGAGAGCCTAGCGTGTTTGAAGACTTTCGGTATCTTTTTTTTTGTTTTAATTTACGGATGAAGGATAAGCTAGGTTTAGTTAAGGGAAGAGTTGATAAAGGGAATGGCGGCGAGCTAAGAAGAGGAAGAGTTGGGTTTCGAAGATGATGGTGAAAAGAAGAAGAAAAGGTTTGGGAAGATGAGAGCGGCAGCGAGAATAGAAGAAGAAGGGGTTAGGGACGATGAAGAAGGAGATTCGGCCTTTTAGGGTTCGTCTGGGGTTTCTCTTCAACTGACTCTATTGTTCTATTAAGTTATAAGCTTTAATTAAATTCCATAAGTCATTAAGAGAAAATTAAGAGATAAGAGAAAATCAATGGATAATTAAGGTTGTTAGCAGAATATTAAAGGAATAATAATCATTTAATCCTTTAATTTTAATTAACTTCTCATAAATCCCATTAATATTGCTGTTAGAAGAGGAAGAGGTGGGTTGTTTGAATTTCATCCACACTGGCGGTGACACGTGTCACCGTCCGGTTGGCTTCCTATGCGGTGATCCCGTGTGTTCATTCCACCATAATACCACGTGCCTGCACTTTTGGAACGTATGATTAGAATACTATAGGAGGTGACTGGATCATACGGCCAAGCTTAGAGTCAACATTGTTGACTGAGACTCCACAATATGCACCCTTAGAGTCCTGCGCAATTGGGCTTAGAACTTTGATATCTGCACCCTCTTTTTTAAAGCCCATTAAAAAAATAACTATAAAAAATACTAATGGACCCCCTTTATTTTCTTTTAGATTTTTATTTGTTTTAGTTAACATAGTTTAGGAATAATTCAATTAAAAATAAGAAAATCCATAATAAAATTCTATAAAAAAATCCAGTAGGACAATAATGCATTTTAGAAATTTTTGGCACTTTTGTTTTCTGAAATTTGATTATTTTCGATTTAATTCTGATTTTTCTTTTAATTAGTTTTATTGAATTTCTTTTAACTGTACATGATTTTGTTCATTTTATTTTGTCCCCTTCCAGTAGGATTTTTGATCCATTCTTTTTGCTATGTTTAGAAGACTCATAATAGGACCTAGAAAAAATTTGGTAGAATTTTTAGGTCATTTTATCCTCTGTTTTGGTAGCTTAATCCATAGAAAATAATAGTTAATCCTTAAGTAGATTGAAGTGATTTTTAGACATAGTTAACTTCTGATTTTTTAGGATATTTTTTAGCACAATGTTATAGTTAGTTTTAGGACCCTATAGAATTAATTTCACATTTTTCCAGGACTTTTAATATTTTTAGTGTATTAATTTTTAGGCTAGTTGTACATGTAAAATTCAATTAGTTTAGGTTAGAATACTAAGATCCATTAAGAATTAGTTTACTTAGGTTTAATCTTAGGATATTAAAATGCCTTAGCATAGTTTAATTACTGATTTTAGGGTGATAATATTAGATAGTTCCCTTAGTTTAGGACTTAGGTCTAGAGTTTCTAATAAATAGACTTAGATAAAGTTTAGGTTTGTTTTTGGTTTTATACCTTTAAATGTTTTGTTTTAGAATATTATTTCTTATGTCCATTTTAATGTCTTGCCATATTATTTGAAGTTTTTCACTTGTATAGGCTTCCCCATTGTCCTTAGAATCAACTTAACTTCCTTAGGAAGTAAGTTGAATTCTAGTAGTTTCTAGTGCATTCTTCATTAGGTTTAGAAAACCACACAAACCATTAGGACCACTTGTAAATAAATAAACAAAAATTAGGATTGAGTCTTAGTCCCTTAGATTTTGCCTTTTGCAACTTGAGTCCTTCTTTCTCATCTCCTAAAGAAAAGCAATAAAACACTTAATAAAAAAACCGAACGTTCTTGTACGACACGAGACTTTGTTGCGGAGTGCTTATACGCGTCCTGTTTCGGGGCGAGGTGTAAATACTTACCGCGATGGATAGGTCTTAGTATGAGAATGTTCACAAACAAATTCAAAACATTTCTCATAAAAGACAAAAACAAATAACAAGCGACTATCCTGCGGGAACTTCTCTTCTCATCTCATTCACTCATAACGCGAACTCACGACAACTTGTCTCGCATGCAACACGGTAAACGCACTCGTACTAGACAAGCCTGCAACACATGAGCATAGACATACGTAGTTCCAGCATAAAAAACATAAACAAATAGTTCCCGCCTTAGTTAGGCGAACTATGTCGACTCTGATCCTCATTATCCCGATGAGGTACGTAGGCAGCGGGGTAGGGCCCGTTTGAGCACATTCTTTATTTTCCCCATTCTTTCTTTTTGTTCTCTTTTAATTCCTTTTCTCACTTCAGTTCCAGTTCCAGTTCTAGTTAGCAGTTTTATTCAGCAACATCTTTATTTTTTCACCCTTTGAAACAATCAAACAAGCATGGATCTCGTCGGTACAACGGACGATATGGGGTGCTAATACCTTCTCAGGTCGTAACCGACTCCCGAACTCAGATATTTGGTTCGCAGGACCTCGTCCTTTCCTTCTTCCTTAGGTTTGTGCAAAATTACCTTTCCCATTCATTCGGGATAAAAATGTCTGGCTGGCGACTCTACCTTTTCCGCGCCACTTTCGCGTTTGTACTAGGATGAAAATCCCGGGAGTGACAACGTGTAAGCATGCCATGCTATCAACATATAACCCAAATAAGAACCAAATGGACGTGGGAATAGAGCTCTATCACATGGTATTTCAATCAAGAAGAAGACATGAGAACAAACCCTAAGTGGTTGCACAAAATGCTCTTATAAACAATTCACAAAGTTCAAGCATATATCAACCAACTAGCATGCAATGCATCACATATAAAAAACAGTTAGGAGCTTGAAAAAATTATGAAAAAATAGACATGGCATCAAAGAGTAAATAGGTTATTATACTCAAAAGGTGTGCTCAAGATTGTGTGACAAAAATGTTCAAACAATGTCAAACATAAGCAATGCACAAAGGAATGATCACACAAGTCAAGCCTTAAAAGAAATTCAATTATGGACCAAATATTAATGGAAAAAAATGTCAAACCAGCACCGAAGTGTTCTATATACATGTGACTAAGTGTCTTCAAAAATTAGGATCAAATACAAGTGGGAAACATTAAAATCAAGGCCCTAACATTAAAACTAGGTCAACTTAAACACATTGGATTATAAAATCCGAATTAAATATCAAAATAAAATAAAAATGAAATTAAAAAATATGAAAAATTAAATAAGAGACTAAAATAGGTTCATGAATTTTTTTTGGAATTTCTTTATATGAGGAATTATTTTTAATAAATGGAAAGAAAACGAAAATAAAAGAAAATTAAAAAGAAAAAAAGTTAAAAGAGGGGTGCATAAGCAATTAGATTTGAACTAAAGAAACAATGAGCCAAAAATAGGTGGGTGCAAACAGCAGCAACACGCAGTCCCAATGATAAAAATGAATGCCCAACTTTCACAAATACTATCACCTTACTTTAAAAATAAAATAAAAATAAAATTTATTTAAAAAAAATAGGCTGACATATGATAATAGAATGTTATATTGTTCTTTTAAAAAAACATGCTGCAACATACTAATATCAATGGATCAAAGTCACTTAAAATGAATAAAAAACAAAAGAAACCTGTCGTCTAATGAGAAAGTGACGTCTCCATCTCTCTCATGAAGCCAATCAAAATAAAAATACAACAACATCATGCATCGTGAAAACAAATGGCCATGCGAAAAGATTCAACCGATTTTCTCTCAAAAATTAATCATCAAAACTCAACCAAAACTAACGAAATAAAATACTAAAATGAAACCCTCGATGATTAGCTCACAAATATGCCACTTGAATCTGAAAATAAAGGTTTTAACATGAAGAAAAAACGTACGAAAGTACCGTTGGAACTGTTTTTTTCCGGTTGTCTTCTCCAGCTAGATTCGCCGGAGCCGACTGCAAACTTGTTCAAAAATCACAAACCAACACATCAAATTAAAGAGGAAGTTAAGGAGAGCAAGAATATGGCCTTAGTTTTCCAAAATCGCTCCTAAATCATGGTGAAATAAGAGCTTAAAGTTTCATGGCACAAACTAGAAATGTCACAAATCAAAACACCATTTGTTCAAACAATGTCTCCATCACTAGAGGACTTCAAATAAAGAAAAAAGAGATCTAAACATGGCATAATATGAGAGTTTCAATGGAAAGAAGATTTACCTAACGCGGCAACTCCGTTGGTTCTTCAAACGATATGTAACCTTCAAACAAAAGCCTCTAATAGCCTCCTTGAGCCTCAATGAGTAAGAATACAGGAAGAGAATGACCAAAAGCTAAGCGAGGACTGCAATTTTCTGGATTTTCCTTCTGCGACACAGCCATGCCTTGCTACGAATTATTCACCCAAAAACCAGTCATACTGCTAGAAAATGTAGAATTTCACATTCAACCATCTAATTCATACAATTATCATATAATTAACAATTTTCTAACAATCTAACACACCTTTTCATCCAAAATCACCCAACCCCATATCTTATACTCAACAACACTATACCTAAAATTCTGATTATTAAACCCTTAAGAGATGAAGAAATCCCACCCTTACCTTAGTTTGATGAGAAATTCCTTCTCTTAGTCTGAATTCTTCTTCAAGCTTTGCCCTTTCTCTTTCCTTCTTCCTTTGTTCACGATTTCTCTTCACGATCAGAAAAATACGATCCGCGCGAAGGCGGTCGCGGTTGAGCTGACATGAGAGTCGCCACCTAATTTTGTTTATTCCTAAAGAGGGAAATGGTAAATATAGATAAAACCACCAAGAAGGGATAATACAAGGTCGTTGTAAACCATTGTATGGGTTCAGAAGTCGGTTATGCAGGGGGGAGGTATTAGCACCCCCTACATCCATCGTACTCGATGGAAACCATCTAAGTTGTCACGCGCAAAGGGATGTCAATGCATAAGAATTACTTGCTAAACTAAGGGGTTTATTGATCCTAGGGGTTCGACAAGGATTAAGATCCTTAGGCCTACGTATTCCCTCGTGCAATGGGAAAGTCAGAGCTTCGTAGTTCGGCCAACTTCGGGTGATTGGTGTTTGTTTTATTACCTTTCTTCAATGAAAGGATTTTGGAGTCAAATTATACTAAAGACTATGGTTAGTTTATTCTGCTCGATCCGGACTAGTGTCCAGCACGAAATAATCAGAGTGAGTAACGACAACTCGTAGTCCTCCTTTCTACCGCTTAAGGCTCGTGGTGTACAATTCTTCTATTTTGTTAAGGTGTTTTATTTCCTAAGACCACTTGATGTTGGATCAAGGGTTTGGATCAAAAAGTAACATTTTGGTTTTTGAGGTTTGGGGTGAATGCAAATGGAGGTTTGTTTGTGGGTTTGTTAGCGAGGCACAATGCGTTTGGCTCGCAAGGTTGGGAGACTTGATATGTGGATCAAGTAAGCTAAAGACTAGCTATGGAAAACAAGCGCGATGCATTGATTTGTTAAGTTGGAAAAAAGTTGAGAAAAAATGTGAAGTGCAAAGTAGTGCGGATGGCGATCGAAGAACGACCGACTTACGTGTGTGTATGAAGTGAAGTGCGTATGGATATTTACTTGGTGTTGGACCAAAGATTTTGTTTATCTTTGAAATTATTAGTCTTAGTGTGCGTTCGTATTTTACTTAGCAATTTATTGTCGGAATGCAAAAGTAAATCACACAAGGAAGAATAACATCATATCACAAGCAAGAAGGATCGAGCATACACAAACATTCATCACACACATAAAAATCGATCAAAGATGAAAAAATTAATTAACCAAATTAAATAAAAATATTTACTTAAATTAATCAATGAAAATGTTTTTGTGTTTTTTATAATTAGAAAAGAAATTAACCGAACGATAAGAAAGAAATTAAAATTTGAAAAGAGGTTTAGAAAATGTTTTTTTGTGAGTTTTGTTTATTAAAAGAGAAAGTTAATTAATTAATTAAATTAAGTTATTTAATAAAATTAATCAATTAATTAATTAATTTAATTAAACAAAATTATTTAATATAATTAATAAAAGAAAGTTTTTTTTTTGCTTTTATAGATTTATAAAAAGAAAATTAAACAAAATAGATAAATAGAAAAAACAAATGAGAAATGGGCTAGTTGTGAGAGAAAAATCAGGGGTGTGCAATTAGTAGAATCTGTGCCCATGAATAGATTAAGCCAAGGGCACTAGGAAGGTTTATAGAAAGGATACTCAGTCAAACGGTTGACTGAGGAAGAAACTGGAGTGCATGATCGAAGGAAAACTTAAAGTCTGACTAATCCAATGGTAATAAAAGTGAGGTGCATGGTAGGTAAAAGGGAGGACGCACACGGGATAAAGCAAACAGAGTTAAAACCGGTGACACTTGTCACCGATAGAGGGAAACACGATTTTAATGGTTATGCAATGGTCACCAAACATAAAAAGGGTGGAAATTGAATCAGAAGCCCATTCAACATTTTAATCTCTCTCATCGCGTTTTATCTCTCACCTCGTTCTCTCTCTCAACAATCCTCATCTCCCTCTGCAATTTCTTCGCCGGAGAAGGCCGACGGCCGGTGACAAAGTCGCCGTCTTCTCCAGCAGTTCACCACCGCCAATCACAAAAATATAAACACAAACCATACCTCAAATCTCTCCCTGTTTTCGAAACTGAACATAGAATTAACAAAACCCTAAACAATCTCTCAGATCGGACCCATTCCCAAGTTAAACCCTAATTCGATAAATAAGGAGAAATCAACCAAGAAATTGCACAGAAACACATATACGCTACTCAAATGGGATAGACATGATATAATCAAGCGAGGAACAAGTTTCAGAAGCTACCTCTTGAAGATTTTGTTGATTTTTCTCGTGAATACCTCGTATGGCTTCTGCGGCTATTTCCTCAGGTAACTTTGCCTTCCCCTCTCTTTACCTCTGACTTTCTATTCCCTTTCTTCTTCTTCTTCTTTTATTTCTTCCTCATTGAGGTTAATGAATGAAGGTTGAGTGACGGTGTTGCGGCTTAGCTCATCTTGCTCATAATTTCAATGTGAAATTATGAGAAGATTCTTTTCTTGAGATTTTTGTGGTTAGGTGTTGAGTATGGATTCAATGAATGTTCTCAGTGTGTCTTTTTTTTCTTTGCAGATTTTTTCGTTTGTTTTTGTACCTCCGTTAGGGTTTTTTGTGGTGTTGGTAGGTGTGTCCCTTTTTGTGTCAATGATTGGCGAATGGTTTTATAGTGATTTGAGTGAGGATTGAAAGATGCTTCGTACGTGTGAAGCTGGAATGAAAATCGTGTGCGAGTGAGGGAGGAATCCGTGAGAGTCATTTTGTGTATGACGAGATGAGCTGTGAAAATTCTCTCTCTGCAACGATTTTGTGATCTTGTGGGGACCTCTCCTGATTGTGACAGGTATGAGTTGTATTTCCTCTAGAAGCCTTTTATGGTCCTGTGAATTTTCCTTGATCTTTTCATTACGGTAAAGAATGAACTTACTGCAAAATGTTCTCTTTTTACTGTTACGAATTTTAACCTTTTAGATGAACTTATTGCTTTGTTAGGACTTTGAGAAATGCAGCTTGACTTTTGGTCACTGCTTGATGCTCTATTTCATTCTGCTTGTGGATATTAATCAACCTCTTTGTTTTAGCCTTCTAATGATGCGAGACACGACTCTGAATCGAAAAGATTGACTATGGCATTACCTTTCTATTACAACTGAACCTTGGTATGAATCCTTACTTATTCAACTTTTGTTTTGACTGAATATCTGCTACATAAGAATGATGATCTTTGTTGATTGTTGATTGTTGATTGAACCCTGTACTTTGCTCTTCTTTGTGATGCTTTTGCAGACTTTTTCATAGTGCTTGTGTGTATTATCTCAATTATTGATTAGAAAAAATGCACATTGCTTGTATTGTTGTCATGGATGGTGTATAATGGTTGCTATAGTGAAATTCCTTGGCGATTCTCAAATATATCCTTTGATACTAATGTAGAATCAGAGCTCAAATTCAGAGGTATGGTTCTATCATGATCATCACAAGCCAAAGATGAAGATGCTAGATGCTTCCGAGCTTGAACAACTTTGGGGCTTACAGGACCTTCCTTTTCAGAAGCTGACTCAAAATGTTGTTTCATGAAGGGTCCTAATGCTTTTGAAGATGTTTCAGAAGGTGATGCACTTTTCTTAGGCTTAGGTTCAAATAGGCTTTATAGAGTTAGGACTTCTTTTCTTGTAACATGTATTTAGAACAATTTACTTTTGGTATCATGTGTTTGATGGCATATTGATAGGGGAAATAGGTCTTGTAGCATAAAAATCAAGCATGGCCAAGAAAAATTGTGATATCTCTTTTATTATGCAAACTTGTCTTTGTGCGGGTATTCATGACTTTGGACTCACGTGATATGATGAAAACTTTGAATGCTCTTCTAAAATATTTGTTTAACTTTGGAGTTGTATTGGAAATTGTTATAATCGCAGGGTCAATGTAAAATGTAAGTCCATGTTGTATTGTTTGGATACACAAGGTACACTTGGTTTGAATTGATTTACATGGAGAATTGATAACACTAAATTTCACTGTATTTCTGACTCCAATTTCACATGCATTCTTAGTTTTTATTGTTATTTTGTTATGTTATTATTTTTTTCTTTTTTTCCAGGTTTTTTTATGTAATTGGGGCCTAAATCAAGAAAAGGAGCGAAAAAGGAGTTGAAACGGAAGAAAACCAAGAAATTCAGCTTTTTACACTTACGACATCCACCATGGCTAACGCCATGGGGTCAGCTATGACATGGCCACGTCTCAAGATCACTCCACAACTGCCAAAGCCCATGATCCCCACTTTCTCCACCATTTTGTACCTATGGCGGGCGCCACAAGGCAAAAAAGTTTCCCTCCACTTTTTAGTGGAAGGGGGCATCCTGGTCTTTTCTCAGTTAATGTTTGCCTATAAATAGGACTTTATAATTTCATTTTTATCATCCAAACTTAGAATATCTTAGGCATATATCAGTTTTAAAGTAGTAATCACTTCACATAGGGGTGTTACTACAATCGAGTGATCGAGTCTGTATACGTCTGTGTGATCGAGTTTTGGAGCACTCTAGGTGGAAGTTAATCCTGCCGCCATTTTAATTCCAGTTCGTATTTTATTTTTCCGCATTGCTTTACTTTATTTATTTCCCGCACTCGCTTTACTTTATTTATTTCTCGCACTCGCACTACTTTCGTTTATTTTCCGCACTCGCTTTAAATACCTTTATTATCCGCACTCGCACTATTTTTATTTACTTTCCGCACTCGCACTACTTTTATTTACTTTCCGCACTCGCACTAATTACTTTTATGAAAAATAATAATAAGAACTTTTACTTTACCATGTCTAACTAAATCCATAAAGGTTAGAATGTAAGGATCGTAATTGAACCAGTAATCCGTACAATTGTTTGTAGAAACACTTAAGGGTTATTTTAACTTTCAATATAAGTTTAATTGTTTTTAACTATTTCAAAAACAGCCAAAAGCGCTTTGTCTAGTTCATTAGGAGTTTTTAGATTAAAAAGAAAAGGGATTTTAAAACGATTTTCGGACGCGTTAAGAAGTTTAGAGTCTGGTTCGTGAGAACCTCTTTTTGCTAAGAAATCCAGGTTAAAGTAATTTTCAACTTAGTTAAAATATTATATTTCTTAAAAATAGGTTTACTACTCTAACTCAGTACGCACCTTTTTATCCGTGACAATAGGAGGGGTTGATTAGAGAGTACAACTCGGTTCTGAATACGCGAAAGCGACAGTTCCTATTAAATTAGTTCTTTTCAAAGTGGAAAACATTGCCCATAAGTAGTTCTATTAACAAGTACCGGATTATCAATTGATTACGTGAATTACATTCAAGCATGTCTTTATTAATTGTTTTAAATTACCATTTTATTTACCATTGCGCACTCCTTAAAACCATTATATTCAGTTTCCTTAGATACACACCATAACAACAGGTACGATAGATTGACACTTGGTCTTTGTGGATTCGACAATATTTTATATTACTCTGACGTGTTCGTACACTTGTGAAAAACACGCATCAAGTTTTTGGCGCCGTTGTCGGGGACCAATTTCGTCAAATTTCATACCTTGTAGTTATACCGTTTAGACTAAGGTTGTTACCTGCCGGTCAATGCGAAAGACTCGCAGTGTCGGAAGCTTAGTAGACCCTCTAGATGAACCTGAACGTTACGCTCGCGCACGTTTGTTTTTCCATAGGAATAGGAGAGCTATGGCCGAAGATCAAAACCGAAGACCTCTTAAGGACTTTGTCCAACCATCAAACGAGGAACCTAGTTCCACTATAGTAAACCCCGTTATCCCAGCCAATAATTTTGAACTTAAACCATCCCTACTGCAATTAGTGCAACAGAGACAATTCGCAGGTCTTGCTACCGAGAACCCAAACCAACATTTAAAAAACTTTCTCCAGTTAGCAGACACCTTTAAAACCAATGGAGCTCCTCCTGAGGCGATACACTTAAGATTATTTCCTTTTTCCCTCAGAGATAAAGCTCTATCATGGTTAGATTCCCTTCCACCCAATTCCATAACAACCTGGGAAGACCTTAGAAAAGTATTCCTTGCTAGATATTTTTCCCCAAGTAAGACCACTCTTCTTCGAAACCTAATAACCAGATTTACCCAACACCAAGGAGAATCGTTGTTTGAAGCCTGGGAGAAATATAAAGAGCTATTAAGAGCATGCCCACATCATGGTTTAGATAACTGGCTAATCATTGAAACCTTTTATAATGGACTTCATTATAACACTAAGATAACCATCGACGTTGCCGCTGGTGGCGCACTGATGAACAAACCTTACCCTGAAGCTAGTGCCCTTATCGAAGATATGGCCCAAAACCATCAATCATGGGGAGTAGAACGAGGGACAGTGGAAAAGAAGGAAGCCCAAGGAGGAATACATGAGCTAAGCTCTATGGACATGATGCAAGCTAAAATGGACGCGTTGGCCCTTAGAGTCGAACATATGTGTACAACCCCGAATACTGTAGCCGCAGTTTAGCCGAATTGTGAGATATGTGGGACGCAAGGACACCAATCCGCCGAATGCAATTTGTTACATGAGACCAGCCCTAAGAAAGTGAACTACACCCAAGGGAACCCATTTTCAAACACATACAACCCTGGATGGAGGAATCACCCAAACTTCTCCTATAAAAATAATAACCTATCCAAAATACCGCACCTCCGAGACAACAAGGTTACCAAGCCCCGAGAACAAATCAACCTATGCAACCTGTACCACCAAATCTGAGCCTTGAGAAAATTGTGGAAAATTTTATCACCGCTCAAACACAACAAAACAAAGAGTTCATTAACCAAAACGTCCATGTTAACGAACTAATTGCCCAGTTAGGATCCAAGGTTGACCAAATTATTACTCATAACAAGATGCTTGAAACCCAGATCTCTCAGGTAGCTTTAAACCAAGCCCCTCAGACTACACCTGGAGGACAGTTCCCTGGACAACCTCAACAAAACCCGAAAGGGCAAGCAAATGTCATTACTCTACGATGTAGAACCGCTTATAAGGAACCTTCAAACCCTAGATTAAGTGATCCTGAAACTTCTGAGAGAAATGAAGAGAAGGAACCATAGGAATCTAAAAACCCGTAAAGTCAAGAAAAAGGAGAAGAACCTAAAAATAAAACCTATGGCATCAAATTGCTTAAGAGTGGAGCATGTCAAAGGATTTGTTTCAAGCTAAGGGAGAATACACAGTTATGATTTATCTGGAAGACGTCACCATCGATTCAAATATCATTACTGTTTTCGACACCTGAATTCGTCAAAATCCATTAAATCCATGTCATTGTCCAAAATTTGTTTTGTTATCCATTCACATGACAAAGGCTCGCTTTCCTTTCAATTCCATATTTTATCAATTCCACGACCAATTTCTAAGCACACTTTAAAGTTTGCAATTTTGTTGGCCCATTTAAAGCCCATTAGCCATATCTCATACAAGCCTAGTTTCCATTTGATTCAATTGTTAATATTCCTAACCAAGTTATATATCCACCTTCATTCATTTTTGGTGTATTGAGTTGATTAATTCTTAAACCATTCAAAATATATTTAATTAAGGGTTAACCATGTTTTCTTTTCCAAATTCAAAAGCAATTTCATTGCCAAAATTCAATCCAAAACTAATATCCCTCTTCTTTTAAACCATTTGGATCTAATACCATCTTATAAAAATAAAAATAAATTGGGGACACCTTTCGATATGGGTCAGATGCAATTGATCAGGGACCCTCAACAACAAGTTGAATTAGTGGGAGTTCCAGAGGAGTATTTGTCTGGTCACGCCTTTTTATATGTAGCATTTATCCTCACCAGACGAAACAATGTCGTTTGAATTTCAACATAATGTTTGTGGTAGATCAATATATGTCGAGGGCACTGTTGATGTTGTATTATTTCTTGCTAAGAAGATTGAAGCAAAGGATCCCAAGAGAATATACAATATGATTGATGTCTTGCAAGAGGGTAATATGCGATAAAAAAACAAGGAGAAATAAACTCAGAAGATGGCAATAACAAAAGAAGTGAGCTAGGAATTATTGTTACAAATCGATAATCCAATAACAAAATTAACAGAATCGGTTATAGTCTATAACCAAAAACAAAAAAAATCAGTGATACAACAGAAATCCAGGAAAGGAAAAAGTGGTTACAAAAATACAGAATTTCATCAAACTTCAACCTCACCCTCTGCATCTCCTTTACCGAATCTACAATCTTTGTCAATTGGATCTTCTTCTATCCTCATCAAAAACTCCAACAGAATAACAACCTTTAATCTTTAATATTCTTCATACGATACTCTTAACTTTTGTTGTGATTACCATTCTTCATCATAATGATTCTTCTTCACCTTCGAATCCATCTCTGCAGTAAACCTGCAATCATTAAGAAATACCGAATTCACAAGAGCTAACACATCATTGTGAAGAAAATCCAATAATAATTCATTTGAAGAATACAAGAACTCTGCAGAATCTTGTGCAAGTAGCATCAACAAGAATTTGGTGTAATTGCAATGACATCGCTTGCATAGAGACCCTCAATAACTTCAGCAACCTTCATCATTCTCGAATCCGCAAAGCTGCAACCTTCACTCTTCAGCTCCTCTTCTAGTTAATCTCTAGCAAACATAAATTCAGCTTCAGTGACACATATAGAAGAAAAAGAAGTTCAGTGGCTGTCAAAAACAGAAAATCAAAAATGAACAACTGAAATGTAACTAATTCTAACTGAACCCACTGAACTCATAACTGATTCTAACTGAATGTCATAACAGAATAACAGAAAAAGCTTCTAGAACCTCACCTGAATTTCTCATTAAACAGTTTCCAATTCGGTATAAATCAAGGCTTCCATCTCTTCACCATTTTTGGGAATCCTCTTCTTCTTCTTCACCATTTTAACCAATCCAGCCTCTTTCTCTCAATTGAATCTCTCTCAATCATTTTTCTTTCTTCCTTCATCTTCTCCATTCTAATCCGAACCTTCTTCTCCTTCAATCTTCTTCACCATCCCATCCTTCTTTCTTCCTTCATCTTCTCCATTCTAATCCGAACACCACAAACTTAAACCTTTTCCCATCTGCATCTCTCAATCATCCCTGACTCACTTCCATTTTCAATCTTCATCATCTTCACCACCTTGCTTCGACTCCCCTCAATTATCAGCATCTCAAGGCTATTGCATCAGCTTCATCAACAACCTATAAGTCACACAAGCAAAAACAACAACTGTTTCAGAAATTAAAAACTTAAAAAGAGTTGGGATGTGCTCAAGAGTGTGAGTCAATATCAAACAATGAAATTAAGTCTACGGATCACGCGAAGGATCAAGGTGTGACATACCACGAAAATGGTGCTTCCGACCGCTAATCTTCATGGCATCACGTTCGTCGTCGTTGCGCGTCATCGGAAATCTCCCTACAGAGGAAGCGTAGTTGGATCAACAAATAAATTACAGAATCTGAATCGCAATATGGAGGACCTGACATTGAGGAAGGGGATACGTAGCTTTGCGCCTTCGTTCACCATCGTCGACCTCTTCGTAAACGGTCTTTCCAGTCAAATCTTCGAACACCGACGCACACTGTTCTGATTGAAGGTACGAATCTTTGATTCCGTCCTCTTATCTCGCTTCTGAATTGGTTTGGTTTCTGGTTTTAGGAAGAATTGGTGAACTGCTTGTGAGTTTGAGGTAGAGGAAAGATTAGGCTATCGTTTTGTGTCGTTCACATTTGAGAGAGAAGTTAGGTCATGTCCAATCACAGGCTTAGGGTTTGTCAAGAAGAAGAATTTGAGGTGATGATGGTGACGGGTTAGAAGGAAGAAAAGGAAGAAGAGGTTGGTGATGGTGATGATTTCGAAGAGGAAGGAGTTGGTTGTGAGAGTTGCGGCGGCGGAAGGCTGCGGGGAAGGGGGATGCGCCGCGGCAGAAAAGGAGGGTTCCTTGTATGTGTTCTTTGGAGTTTTTTATTTCTTTGTATAAAGTTTAATTTTGATTGTAAGTTAAATAGGAGGATTATGGGAATATTAAGAAATAATCTATAATAAAAGTGATTCATTCCTCATATTAAAAGAAAATAACCATCATTAAGTTAATTAAATTCTCGTTTAATGTCTTTGTAATCCTTTAGTTTCAAGATTCCAAGAGATAAGAGGATAAGCATTGACAGACTTTAGGGTTCCCCAGCCATACCGGCGGTGACACTTGTCACCGTCCGGTAGGCTCTTCTTCGTTTTGCTACCTGCACCCGTGTAAGGCTATTAGGGAAGAATAACATAAGGAAAAACTACTTCCTGCACCTCTTCAGAAACCAGCGAAAATGGGCCCTTAGGTTCTTTCTATCTGCACCTCCTTTCTGAGCCCGCATAAAAGACAAACTAAAAAATGATGCTTCCAGCACCCCCCTCACAACCAGCGAAATGGGCCTTTCCCTTTACTATCCGTACCCCTCTTTTCAGGCCTAGTATTAAAAAATAACTAAGCAAATCACTTAATCTACCCCCCCCCCCCATATTAGTTCTTAGAATTTTAATTTTGTTTTATCATAGTTTAGGAAATAATTCATTAAAAATAGGAAAATGATTAGAAAAATTCTATAAAAAATCAAGTAGGCTTTTAACTCATTTTAGAAATGTTTAGAATTTTATTTTCCTGAATTTTCTTTATTTTTGATTTAATTTCGATTTTTTCATGTAAGTGGTTTTTTATTGAATTTCCTTTAAATGTACATGAATTTGTAGATTTTATTTCTTAATCTTCCAGTAATTGTTTTTTGCCCATTATTTTTACCATAGTTAGAGGACTCATATTAGTACTTAGTATAATTTTAGTGGATTTTTAAGGCATTTTATCTCAGGTTTTAGTGGCTTAATCCTTAGAAAATAATGACTAATTCTTAGGTGGAAACAAATAATTTTTAGGCATAGCAAAATTCTGATTTTTTAGGATTCCTTTTAACACAATGTTATAGGTAGTTTTAGGACCCCATAGAACAAATCTCATAATTTTTCCAGAGTTTTTACTATTTTTAGGATATTCTTAGGCTTTGTTGCATGTAAATTCCATTAGCTTAGGCTAGGATATTAAGCTTTCATAAAAAAATAGTTCTAATTAGATTTAATCTTAGGATTTAATATGGATTTAGACTAGTTTAGATTCTGATTTTTAGAATGAAAATATTAGGTAATGACCTTAGTTTAGAACTTAGGCTTAGGATTCATATTAATTAGACTTAGAATAAATTTAGGATTATTTTAGGTTTATATATTTAATTGCTTTGGTTTAGAATTTTATTCTTGCATCCAATTTTAATGTTTTGTTATGTTGGTTGATTTTTCACTTGTATAGGTTCCCCTTGGCTTTAGAATTGACTTATCTTCCTTAGGAAGTAAGTTGCATTCTATTAGTTCTAAGTTCTTTCTCCATTAAGTTTAGGAAACTTCATAAACCATAGGACCTCCCTTGTAAATAAATCAACAAAATTAAGGTTGTGTCTTAGTCCCCATTAGATTTTCCCTTTTGCAATTTTAGTCATTCTTTCTCACCTCGTGAAGAAAAGCAATAAAACATTTAATGAAAAAACCGAACATTCTTGCACGACACGAGACTTTGTTGCGGAGTGTTTAAACGCGTCCTGTTTCGGGGCGAGGTATAAATACTCACCGCGATGGATAGGTCTTAGTATGAGAATGTTCACAAACAAATTCAAAACATTGCTCATAAAAGAAAAAAACAAATAATAAGCAACTATCATGCGGGAGCTTCTCTTTCTCATCTCATTCACTCTGAACGCGAACTCGCGACGACTTGTCTCGCATGCAAGACGGTAAATGCACTCGTACCATAAGAGCTTGCAACACCTGAGCATAGACATATGCAGTTCCAGCATAAAAAACACAAACAAATAGTTCCCGCCTTAGTTAGGCAAACTACGTCGACTCTGATCCTCATTATCCCGATGAGGTACGTAGGCAGCGGGGTAGGGCCCGTTCGAGCACATTCTTTATTTTCCTTACATTTCCCCCTTTTATTTTCATTCTCTTTTTTCCAGTTCCTGTTTCTCATTCTCATTCCAGTTAGCAGTTTTATTCAGCATCAGTTATTTTTTACCCTTTGTAGCAAAACAAACAAGCGTGGATCCCGTCGGGTACGACGGACGATCTGGGGTGCTAATACCTTCCCAGGTCGTAACCGACTCCCGAACTCAGATCTTTGGTTCGCAAGGCCTCGTCCTTTCCTTCTTCCTCAGGTTTGTGCAACATTACCTTTCCCATTCTTTCGGGATAAAAATGTATGGCTGGCGACTCTACCTTTTTCGCGCCACTTTCGCGTTTGTACTAGGATGAAAATCCCGGGAGCGACAGCTGGCGACTCTGCTGGGGATCGAACCCAGAATCTCTGTTTTCCCTTGTAGAGTCAATCCTAGCGCCTGTTTGGTTTTGTTTCTGTGGGTGTTTATATGTTTGTTGTTGTGAGCTTTAGTTTAGCTTTATTATTTTTATTTACAGCTTTACTTTACCGCATTTATTTACCGCTTTCAGTATTTATTTTCCATGCATCATATTATACTGGACTGTATGGCTGTGCTGGTTTTCATTTTTTCTGTGGAATTGGAGTTACTGTGAGATAAGCTAACTACCCGGCTTGAGTGTACTATAGGATTAGCGTGGACACATTGTGCTCGCATGGTTACATGATGAGTGGCAATGTTTTCCACACCCAGATTGCGACCGTCTCGGGACTATTCTGTGTTGGGGTTCTTCTCCAGTTCATGGTACAACCTTGATAATTATGTGCATCTGGTGACCGATCTTCGAGGACCTTAATGGAAACACCCCTCTCCAGTGATGACAGTGGCAGACCATATTTGTTGGCAAACCCACTCGCATCCGAGGGTCCATTGGGAACTCGCATAGGATGGTCTGGTTCTCTCATAGGAATTCAGTTAAAGCAAACTGTTCGTATGACGGTAGTATTGTACCCTTCGGGATGAATGTACTATTGTTTCTCGATTCAATGCTTGAAGCTGGAGACTTGTGAGGGATGCTTGTTTTTCCGGACTCAACTGAGGCCTCCCTGAGTAGTACATAATGCCAAACCGATTCCCTAATTTGGTCATGAGCCATTTCTAGGAAATGGTGAACGTATTATTGCTATTCGTCTTTGAGAGTCCGTGATGTTGACCCGAGTAGCACACTCGTGAGATTGGGAGGGGTTTACAGGTTTGCAGGAACCCTAATACCTTCAGCATACCCACTTTTCCTTTGGTTCAGTTTTGTGATGTGGATTTCTGGTTCTAAGATATGGATCCCGGATCAGAGGGATTGTTATTGTGATATGTGGATATTGTGACCTCGCACTGACACCTAATTATATGATTGGCACATCACAGACACTTCACTGATCACATGCCTAGCCTTGAATAAGCATCATATCATCATTAATCATTTGTGTTTCTTTTATTCTCAGGGTCTGCATTACTCCCGGTTCTTGGTCATATCGTTGCTTCAGAATGGAAGACGTCAGAAAGAGAACTGTGCACTACAAATTCTTTGATACCAAGATGGACCTGATCAACCAATTGGTGTCTCTGATTACCCCGGGTCATTTGGGTTACTTCGAGGAAAAGTATGGTGATATTCTGGATTTGGTATTCAACTTGGATAGCTCTCAGAGAAGCGCCATTCACACTTTGTTGCAGTATTACGATCCACGGCTCAGGTGTTTCACATTTCATGACTTTCAGTTGGGTCCTTTGCTGGAAGAGTATGTTAAGATTATGGGAGTGTCAATCAAGGATCATATCCCTTTTGTCGCTCCCACCAAATGACACTTGGTCAGAAGGGGTACAGACGCGAACGGTCGGCGAAAGGAGAGAGAACACACAAGGGGGAACTCAGAAAGAAAAGAGTCGCCAGCTAGGCATTTTTATCCCGAAGAAAAGGTAATGCTGCATAGACCTAGAAAGATATGGATAAGACGGTTGCGAACCAGAGAAACTGAGAAAGGGGGTTGGTTACAACCTGGGAAGGTATTAGCACCCAGATTGTCCGTCGTACTCGACGGGATCCACGCTTGAAAGATTTGTGCTTAAAAGGGGTAGTGTCAGTGTTATTCTGTGTACAAAAGCTGGAAAGAATGCAAGTGTCAGTGTAAAAGAAATGTGAAGTGTACAAGAGAAGTGTCAGTGTGAGAAAAAGAGTGGAATGCTCAAGACTATGAGGCTCAAAGAATAATGCTGGAAAGAGGGGGAATATACTGAGACTTTTGTTCGATAACTGTTAAGTTATGCCTACGTATCCTCTCGTGCAATGAGGAAGTCAGAACACCGTAGTTCGACTCAAAGAGACTGAGAGATGAATTGACTTGTGAACTGCTTACTTGTCTATGCTCAAGTGTATGACCTGTCTGGCTCAGGTGCTAACTGTCTTGCATTAGACGGAAGAAGCGAGTTCTCGTTTGTGAGTGAGTGGGGTAAGAAAAAGAATCCTGGAGGAGACGATTATTGTTTGTTTTTGGTGTTTTCAATCTTTTATTGGTTTTTTGTGTTTGTCATAAGAAAATGAGCTTAATCCTAAACCAAGGGTTAGTAAACTCATCACATCCTCCCTCTGATTAGGGATAATGAGAATACTTTAAGTATGAAGTAAACACCTCACACTTAATCACCATGATGTAGGATTAAGATCATTAACCTACTTGCAATTATTCAGATGTTTTGGGAGTTTTTGTTTAGTGTTAAGTAATGAGTTTAAGCCATAATCAAGGATTTAATGGACCCATTACACCATCCTAATAAAAGGATAATAGATGAGAACGTTTAAGCTGGGGAAGGCTCCTCAACTTAATCCATGATTAGGGATTAACCTCATGACAAAAATAAAACCTTTATTAAATGGATTTTAGTTAATGGTAAGATTAAGAAGTGGCTTTTATGGTTTGTAAGACAGCTTGAGGGGGACTTGTCCATTAACACTAGGGTTAGTCCTTCTTAACCAATTAAGGAAGAATTAGAACCCTAATGCAAGGCCCAAGTTACAAGCTTGATTTCTTAGTGATTATTAGATGAATTGATTAATTGAATTTAAACACATTAAGGGTTTAACACTTAGGATTAAATTTATACACTCCATCCTAATAGAAGGATGCAGGCATAAGCTTAATGACAAAGTCTTAAAACCTTTAAGGATTAAATTTATACACTCCCTCCTAAATGAAGGATGCAATGCAAGAAGAACCATCATCAAAATCTTCATGGTTAGGCAGAATGAATTTTTCTAAGTTAAGACGAAAATATTTCCTTTTAATAACTTTAATTCCAATGAAAAATGTCAAAGTACATCAAGAACCAAAAATAAATTTGTTTGAAGAGTTGGATAATGTTTCTAAATGTATCAAAATGCAATGTGAATTTTTTGGTGATTTTTAAATACCCAAATGCATTTTTAATTAATTAATCTTCATTAACTAATTAAAAATAAACATTTAAATGATTTAAAAATAATTTTTGATGCAAAAAATAAAATAAAAAATGTTTTTGGATGGAGAAAAATATTTGAATCAGAAATGCAAAGTTTGAAATTTTTGGGATGAGTTTTGATATTTTAAATTAAATATGCAAGAAAAATGCAAAGAAAATAAAATAAAAATGAATTTAAGGGAAAGTCAGCGCATCCTAAGGCTCACATTCAAACCTGGAGATGGAGGGAAGACTACGCGCGTTATCCAACGGCCTAGGTTCAAACTGGCATTTTAAGACTAATCCTAATTAATTAATTTAATTAATCACAATTAGGGCTAAATGAACTCATCCTGACCCTCTAGCACGCGCGGGAAGCCCAGATCCAACGTCCCACATTTAAACTCAGCTAACCCTAATTACCAAACCCTAATTACTTTTAGGTCACCGGAGAAGAGCTCTGGTCGTCTTCTCCGGTGACATCCCTCCCTGAAAAATCTCAACTTCTTCCCTAGGTTATTTCTGGAGCTCTAAAGCTCCAGATTTGTTCCTCTCACTCCCTTAAACCTAAATCTATCCTCAAATGGAATTTATTTCTAACCATTAACAAGATTCGAAGCAAGGTGTAAAAATGACAGAAATTTCAGACAAGCCATACATGCTCAATTCTTCATCATTTTCAAAAATTCAAAGTTCAACATGTTCAGGGGATCACACTTAACCAATTAATAACTTAAAATGAAGCTTCTGGAAAAATGAATTCGCATAGCTACCTGAGGTGAAGCTTTCAACCCTGGAGCTTTTTGGCTGCTTCTTTGGCCCAAGATGCCTTTAATGAACCTCCTGAGAAGTTTGCAATGCTTGGATGGAATTTCTTATGGCTGGTTTATGAGATTGATTCAGTTCAGCTCAAAGGGGGAGAGAAATCGTGTTTTTGATATGGGGGGTTTCAGGGAAAAGTGATGGTTGGGAAATGATCAGTGGATCATGGTGAGTGATTCTGTGAAGTTTGTTTGAAGGTTTGAGGCTTGAATGCTGAGTTTCGAATGAAAATGCATAAGAGAGGATTTTGGTGAATGTTGTGTTATGAGAGGTTTCAGCTTGTGTTGTGTGGTGTGTTGAGTTGCTTTTGGTCCATGTATCAAGTTGTGATAGGTCAGAGAGTTGTTGGGGGCTATGTTGATTGGTATGGCTTGTTTTGCAAAAAGTCAAGGTTAGGTGTCCTTTGAGGTATGGGCAAGTCCAGTCCAAGGACAAAGGGGTGTCCTGCGCAGCAAGGATCAAGGGCAACCATGGAATTCAGATTGAGGCCAATTAGCAAGTGGATTGAAGCTTATGGGTGGTTTTGCAAATTTCATGAAGTTTGGCCTTTTCTTGATTTCTTCATGCACAAGTTATGAGACTTGGAAATCCTTGGGCCAATTCTGACTTTTATGCATTGCATTGTGTTTGTATGATGATTAGAAGTCACTTTGAAGTCATGGAAATGCTTGGTATGTGAATTTGCAAGTTTCCCTCTTTGGTGCCAAAGTGAAAAATAAGTGATTTTTCCCAATTTTGACAAGCCATAACTTTTGATCTAAAATGAATTAGAATAAGTTATTGTACTTTTTGAAAATGGTAGGATCCAATCTACAACTTTCATGACCAAATTTTTTTCATTTGAAGCAATTTTGAATCAAAAAGAGGAGGTTGAAAAACTTTCCCAAAATGGCAAGTTTGCATTACAAGTCACTTTCCCAAAAAGGCAACTTTGCAAATGGCTTGAGATTCTTCAATTTTGTGAACTTCTAACATCTTTTATGATCAAATAAAGATCATACACATTCAAAATGATGGAGAAACCTCTTTGGTTGGGTGTTTGGGGGCCTCAGATGCCCTGATTTTGCACTGACTTGCTCAAGAAGTCACCTTTTGATCAGATGCCTTCCTCATTGAATTTATTCATGAAAATTGACATGCATGATCCTCATAACATATAGAAACCAATAGAAACAAGAATGACCAAAAAATTTGGAGTTATGGCCTCTGAAACCAAAAACCCTAATTCTAGGTCATCTGTGCAGTTAAACCTGGCTCTGCTTCCATGCCTTTCCCACTTCTTGTGATTCTTTGACTTCCTTGACCTTGTGAGGATATAATATGATGCTTGAACATACATGGCCCCTCTTGAGATGATTGAAGACCTTGGGAGTGTCTCAGATAGCCCTTTGATTGCTCAGATCACAAACCCTAGATGCAGATGACTTTGAAACAATGCAGTGAAGCAAAAATGCAATATGAGATGCTATGATGGAAACTATGCAAATGAAAAGAATCACAAGCCATGGTGTGAATGAGTGAGGGCAAATTTGGGGTGTTTACAGCTGCCCCTATTCAAACATGAGTTAGCTGTGCAGGATGTAAGCGACGGCTTAACAGGAAAGCAAGATAACTTGTGGTTGAATATCATAGACAGTCCAAAATTTGCACTCACTGAATGGAGAAGAAAAGGGATATAGATTGTAAAAGAAAATAAAGTATGATTATAAAGTGCGGGCGACGGAGGACGACCGCCGAGCAGAGGACGACTGCTGAGGATGAAGCAATGACGGGGACGGCCGACATGCTGGGTAAAGTAATAAGATTCTCTGGGGATTGGAGGTAAATGATGGGGACGACCATCGGGTTGAGGAAAATAAATGATGAGGGACGGTCATCAAAGGTGAAGGACGATCACCTGGCAGGAGACGGCTGCTCTGTTGGGGATATGGATGAGGGACGGTCATCCAAGGTGAAGGACGATCACCTGGCAAGGCACGATTGCCGAAAGTATCACGACATAGGACGAATGCCGGATAGAGAAGGTCAACGATGGGGACGGCCATCGGATAAGCATGATGAAGGACGATCATCAAGAGGTGAAGGACGATCACCTAGCAGGGTACGGCTGCTCTTAGGGTTTATCATGACATAGGACGAATGTCAGATAATAAGATCAACGATGGGGGACGACCATCGGATAAAAATGATGAAGGACGATCATCAAAGGGTGAAGGACGATCACCTAGCAGGGGACGGCTGCCGAAAATATCACGACATAGGACGAATGTCGGATAGGAAGGGGTTCTAATGAATAGAGACTCCGCTGGGGCTGATGAAGGACGATCATCAAAAAGGAAAGTGAAGGATGATCACCTGGCAGGGGACGGCTGCCGAAAGGTATCATGACATAGGACGAATGTCAGATAGAAAGGAAATAGTTTATCAAGATTTGCTGGGAATTCTTCTGGGGAAAGTTAGACACAGACAAGTGTCTAATTTTAAGAAAGAAAAGGCATAAGTGTCTGACACGGTGTATAGATTAAAGAAGCGGACGAGCATCCTTAAGACTACGATACAGACGAGTATCAGTAGAAACAAACGCTTGACGCATGTTCAGAGATGATGATACGGACGAGTACCAACTAGTTAACAAAGAAATACGGACGAGTGTCGACTCTGAGGGGATTTAAGTGGCGTATACAAGATACGGACGAGTATCTGTATGAGTAAAAAGTGATGAGTGAGACATAAACGAGTGTTCAACTTGTTGTGGAGAACACGACACGGACGGGTGTCGGAAGAAGTGTATTATAAACAAGTATTTGATCTACAATCAGTGTTTAGGTAATCATGTTGGGGAAGGGTGACACAGACGAGTGTTAAAGGAGGAAAAACACATATGTATTAGTGAGTGCAAAGGGGACGCTTTGGCTTTTTGTTGGGGATATGACACAGACGAGTGTAATGTATAAGCATCTGCTTGCTCGGGCTATTTTACTAGGGAATGATGACACGGACGAGTGCCAAAAGGAGCATGTAACTGTATTTGTAGAGGGAAATGCTTCAGTATTCTGCCAGGGAGTTTGAGAGGTATTTAACGTCGGTATTTACGGGTGTTCGGTTCGACACATGGCTTATGATTTATGCAATATGTTTGATTTTTACCGTAATGCTCCGTATTAGACGGAATGCTACGCTCTGGGGGGAAAATATGATGCGAATGCTATGTTTATGCAAAGATACCGATCCGGGATTCAGATCCCGTTGCTGTGGAGATCTCTGGCTGATCTGCTTGAAATAGAGGTCCCAGCTGGGGATGAGATCATTGGTAGATCTGGTAAGATGTATGACTGCTTGGGGAAACAGGTCACTGATAGTCCTATCTTGATGATGAGGTACCCAGCTGGGGTCCGTAGAAGCTTTCGTCACTTTGTTGTGAGATCTTCAGGCATTGCTCTTCTGGATAGAGGCTGAAATCCTGCGGGGAGATAGTTCCCTGTCTGACCTTTGGCTGAGGAGGAATGATGACTGGCAACTTAGCTGGGGATAAAGCATCTCTGGTGTTATTTGGAAGACGTGTTGAGTAGGTAATGATGATTTGACAGCTTGCTGAGGAGGAACTTTCATGCCCCATGTCGCACCTTGAGTACTTGCAATCCTGTGATGACAAAGAAGCGTACAAGTATCCCGAGGTATCCCTTACTGGATTCCATCATAGGAATTTAGACACTCCTGGGAGTAAGTATATTTCCTGTAAGCACGTATTTTTAGAGGGGAAGCATCTGTATTTATGCAATCAATATCTTAAGGACATCGGACATTTTGCAAATAAAAATAAAATGTACGAGACGAAATATGACTGCAAATCTGATTTTGTTAATTTATGTGCCCTGAATTGGCGAGATACAATCAAAGAAACGGATCCCCTGAAATGAGGAAATCGTTACAAATTGAGGAACAAAAAGGTGTTGGCAATGTTGACGACGCTTCAAGGAGCTTCCCTTTGCTATGCCTTGTATGACATTTGACATTCTTCTCAGCTTGCTTTCTGAAGAAGGCTGATTCTGACTGATGCTTTAACCTTTCGAAGCTTGCCATGTTGTAAGCGATACAGATGAATTTAGAATGCAGTTGTTCGCTTATTCCCTTATCTTGCGTGGATCGCCCTTTCGGGTTTTCAATCCACCGGGATACCCATTTTTGCCTGAGTCGTCCAATGCGGCTTTTCAACTCAGCGGGTGTACATTTTTTTTATTTTATTTTCCCTTATTTTTTCCCGAGTCTTTTATTCTGTTTTTGACTCGCCGGGATGCCCTATTTTTGCCTGGACTTACATTCTGTTTTTATGGCCAGCGGGTCATTTATGCGAAGTATTTTTTAACTACATCTGAATTCACAGGGGACAGGAAGTCTTCACCATCCATAGTACTGAGCATCAAGGCTCCACCGGAGAAAACTTTCTTTACTATGAACGGTCCGTCATAATTCGGAGTCCACTTGCCCATGTGGTCTGTATGAGGAGGGAGGAGTCTTTTCAGCACAAGATCTCCTACTTGGTATTCTCGAAGCCTGACTTTCTGATTGAAGGCTTACTTCATTCTCTTCTGATACAGCTGCCCATGGTAGATTGCAGCTAATCTCTTCTCTTCGATCAGACTCAATTGTTCGTATCGGGACCGGACCCATTCTGCCTCATTCAGCTTAACATCCATCAATACCCGTAAAGAGGGTAACTCAACTTCAACAGGTAGGACCGCCTGCATACCATAAACAAGTTGATACGGTGTTACCCCAGTGGATGTTCTGATTGACGTACGGTACCCATGCAAGGCAAATGGTAGCATTTCATGCCAGTCTTTGTAGGTAACCACCATCTTCTGCACAATCTTCTTGATATTCTTGTTAGCTGCCTCAACAACGTCATTCATCTTTAGCCTGTAAGGAGAAGAATTGTGGTGTTGGATCTTGAAGTCCCGGCATAGTTCTGCCATCATTTTGTTGTTCAAGTTGGAACCATTATCAGTAATGATTCGCTCGGGCACTCCATACCGACAGATGATATCTCTCTTTAGGAATCTGGCTACCACTTGCCTGGTGACATTTGCATAAGAAGCTGCTTCAACTCACTTGGTAAAATAGTCAATGGCTACCAGGATGAATCTGTGGCCATTTGAAGCAGTTAGTTCAATTTTGCCTATCATATCGATGCCCCACATGGCAAAAGGCCAGGGTGAAGACATCACATTCAAAGGGTTGGGAGGCACATGCACTTTATCCGCATAAATCTGGAATTTATGGCATTTTCTGGCATAGGCACAACAGTCTGCATCCATGGTGATCCAGTAATAGCCTGATCTTAGCAACTTTTTAGCCATAGCATGCCCTCCAGCATGGGTACCAAAAGATCCTTCGTGCACCTCGTGCATCAACAGGTCTGCCTCTGTTTTATCAACACATCTGAGAAGTACCATATCAAAGTTTCTCTTATACAGGGAACCATCAGTATTCAGGAAGAAACTCCCGGCTAGCCTTCTCAATGTCTTCTTATCATTGGATGATGCCCCAGGTGGGTATGTCTGATTCTCCCAGAAGCACTTAATGTCATGGAACCAAGGCTTATCGTCTTTAACAACATCCGCTGAGAACACGTATGCTGGTCTATCAAGTCTGGATACTGAAATCCGAGGCACAAAGTTGGCAGCTTGAACTTTGATCATGGAGGAAATGGTAGCCAGGGCATCTGCAAACTGATTTTCATCTCGAGGGATATACTCAAGCTTGACTGTTGTGAAGAAAGTCAATAACCTCCTTGTATAATCCCGATAAGGTATCAGATGGTCTTGGTGGGTGTACCATTTGCCATTAGTTTGATTAATTACCAGAGCTGAATCTCCGAACACAGTCAAAGTTTTGATCCTGAGGTCAATAGCTTCCTCAAGACCCATAATACAGGCTTCGTATTCAGCTTTGTTGTTAGTGCAGTTAAAGGTGAGTTTTGCCGAGAACGGCATATGAACTCCCTTAGGTGTAATGAGCACTGCACCAACACCACGACCATTCATATTAACAGCCCCATCAAACATCATAGTCCATTCTTCTTCCGGGTCAGGCCCTTCAGTGTGAATAGGCTCTTCATGATCTTTTGCTTTTATGAACATGATGTCTTCATCAGGGAAGTCAAATCTTATAGGCTGGTAATCATCAATGGGTTGCTCAGCAAGATAATCAGACAATACACTGCCTTTGATGGCCTTTTGGGATGTGTACTGAATGTCATATTCTGTGAGGATCATTTGCCATCTTGCAACTCGTCCGGTAAGTGCTGGCTTCTCAAATATATACTTGACTGGATCCATCTTGGAGATCAACAAGGTAATGTGGGTCAACATATACTACCTTAGTAGGCGAGCAGCCCACGCTAAAGCACATCAAGTTTTCTCGAGCAGTGAATAATGTTGTTCACAGTCGGTAAACTTTTTGCTTAGGTAGTATATTGCATACTCTTTTCGACCAGACTCGTCATGCTGGCCCAGCACACACCCCATTGACTCTTCTAATACTGTCAAGTACATGATTAGAGGTCTTCCTTCAACTGGAGGCAAGAGGATCGGAGGCTCTTGTAAGTACTCCTTGATTTTGTCAAAAGCCCTCTGGCAGTCTTCGTTCCACCTGACCGTTTGTTCTTTTCTTAACAGCTTGAATAAAGGCTCACAGGTTGCTGTAAGGTGAGATATGAACCTTGAAATATAGTTCAATCTACCTAGGAACCCCCGAACTTCTTTTTCAGTCTTAGGTGCAGGCATTTCTTGAATGGCTTTGACTTTGTCAGGGTCAACTTCAATCCCTTTTTCACTTACAATAAATCCCAGCAGCTTACCGGATCGTACCCCGAATGTGCACTTGTTGGGGTTTAACTTTAACTGGTACTTCCTCAGACGCTTGAATAACTTCAACAGATTCACCAGGTGGTCTTCTTCTGTGAGGGACTTGGCAATCCTGTCATCCACATAACATTCAATTTCTTTATGGATCATGTCATGGAATAATGTTACCATAGCCCGTTGATAAGTGGCACCAGCATTCTTCAATCCGAATGGCATTACCTTATAACAGAATGTGCCCCAGGGTGTGATGAAAGTTGTCTTCTCCATGTCTTCAGGTGACATCTTGATCTGATTATATCCTGAGAATCCATCCATGAAGGAGAATACCGAGAACTGAGCCGTATTGTCGACCAATACATCAATGTGAGGTAAAGGGAAGTCATCTTTCGGACTGGCTCTGTTCAGATCCTGGTAATCCACACACATCCTCACCTTGCCGTCTTTCTTAGGCACATGCACAATATTAGCAACCCACGGCGGATAGCTAGTCACAGCAAGGAAACCGGCGTCCCACTTCTTTTGTACCTCTTCTTTTATCTTCATTGCCATATCTGGGCGAGTACAGTGCAACTTCTGTTTTACTGGCGGCCAGTCTTCTTTCAGCGGCAGCTTGTGCGTGACAATGTCGGTGTCCAACCCTGGCATATCCTGATAAGACCAAGAAAAAACATCCACATATTCTCGAAGCATGGAAATCAGTTGCTCTTTTACTGAATCTTGCAGGAAGGCCCCGATCTTAACTTCTTTCACGTCTTCTTCCGTACCAAGATTAACCGTTTCAACTTCCTCCTGATGAGGAGTGATAACCTTCTCCTCTTGTCTTAACAACCTAGCTAACTCTTCAGGTAGCTCATAATCTTCTTCAACCCCTTCATCAGCTTGATTGATTGGATTGTCAAAGTCATATAAAGTCATAGCAGTGTTGTTGTCGGTGCAGTCTGAAGGGCACTTTCTGCAAGGGTTTAGATTTGTTCATTTTAGTGATCAGTTTTATCTTGCTTAGAAAAAGTGAAAATGAAGTTATTATTTTGAAAAACATTGCCATTTTATTTTTGTACAAAAAATGAAAAAGGAAAAACAGTGAGCGGAAAAAGAAAAGATTCAATTGCAAAAGATTCCTGATATTCATTAATTGATCTTTGCACAAAATACAAGATGGCCCGATTACAAAATGAGTCTTGACATCTTGGGAAAGATGCAAGACTTGATGCATGCTTTAAAATACAGGAAATAATAATTACTCTGCAGGAGTAACCCTTATAATTGTCGCTCCCGATAAGTGGGACCAGGCCCAAATAAAGGTACAGACGCGAACGGTCGGCGAGAGGGATAATGAGAACACACAGCCGTGAACTCACTGGAGATGAATAGAGTCGCCAGCTAGGCATTTTTATCCCGGAGGAAAGGAAATGCTGCATAGACCTAGAAAAGAAATGGATAAGACGGTTGCGAACCAGAGAGACTGAGAAAGGGGGTTGGTTACAACCTGGGAAGGTACTAGCACCCAGATTGTCCGTCGTACTCGACGGGATCCACGCTTAAAAGATTTGTGTTTTAAAGGGGTAGTGTCAGTGCAATCTGTGTATAAAAGAGCTGGAAAAGGATGTACAGGTGTCAGTGTAAAAGAATGGTAAAGTGTATAAATGAAGTGTATAAACTCATCACATCTTCCCTCTGATTAGGGGTAATGAGAATACCTTAAGTGTGAAGTCAGCATCTCACACTTAATCACCATGGTGTAAGATTAAGATCATTAACCTACTTGTGATTAGTTAGATGTTTTTGTTGTTTTTGTTTAGTGTTAAGTAATGAGGTTAAGCCATAATCATGGATTAAACAGACTCATTACACCATCCTAATAGAAGGATAATAGATGAGAATGTTTAAGCTGAGGAAAGCTCCTCAACTTAATCCATGATTAGGGATTAAACTCATGACAAAACAAGCCCTTGATTAAGTGGATTTTATTTAATGATATGATGATGAAGTGGTTTTTATGGTTTGTAAGACAACTTGAGGGGGACTTGTCCATTAACACTAGGGTTAGTCCTTCTTAACCAATTAAGAAAGAATTAGAACCCTAATGCAAGGCCCAAGTTACAAGTGTGATGTCTTGATGATTATTAAGTGAATTGATTAAGAGATTTAAACACATTAAGGGTTTAACACTTAGGATTAAAGTTATACACTCCATCCTAAGAGAAGGATGCAGGCATAAGCTTAATCACAAAGCCTTAAAGCCTTTAGGGTTTAGTCCCTGATTATGAGATGAGAAAAGAAGACTCAATGAGACACAAAGGTAAAACTAAGTGGGAAAAGTCTAATCTTAATATTCACATGCTCGGATGGTCCTAGGTTAGTGGGGCTCACTATCCTAAAGAAGAAAGAAAGAAGAAGAGAAAGATGAAAGGAGAGGATCCATGGTGGCCTAAGCACACCTCAAGTCGAGAATGAATAAGAGAGGAAGAAGAATAAGATAAGATGAATAAGAATGAAGATACAGAGATAAGATGACAATGCACAAACAGAGCCTACACCAGTAGGACTTCCAGATGCAACAACATGCGATAAGGAAAATCAGGCCTCAGTGTTACCTAACGGAGGAGGTCCGTTGCCTCTTCAACACGCACAAATAAAGCAAGAAAGACCTGTCGGGATATCACCAGGGCATCCATGAATATTAAACCAAATAGTCGGAACATTCATCAAGATAGGTCATCGTGTCCAGGAAATAATCCACTAAGCTTCGCCGTTTGCATCAAGAAATTCACAAACAAATAACAACAAGACCATCATCAAGAAATTTCCTCCATCATCGCAATCAAACAATAAACCTACAAGGCATCACGCGAAAACTAAAACCGAGATCAAATAAATAAAATAAAAAAAAATCCTATTTAATTAAACAAATTAATTGAAAATAAAACCTAAACTATATAACAAAAATAATAAAAAAATATAATCAAGGTTAGCAAAATTAATATAGAGTTAATATCAAAATTCTAATATAAACCTAGAACAAGTATTAATTAAATCTAAACAAAAATATTAACCAAAACATAAAATTAACAAACAAAAACAAACAAGATGATGATAAGGCTGGGGTGCAGAAAGGAATTTCAACGTGGGCCTAGCCCAGTTCTCAAGAATGACACTATTATAGAATTTTCTTTCAAAAAAAAAAAAAAAAAAAAAAAATCAGTATTTAAAAACAAAAACAAGAATCCTGAAACAAAACAATGCCCTGTTATTTCTCAGCTTTGGTTTCAATGTCACCGCTTCCCATCTCCTTTTACTCGCAAAACGACCCCGAAACGGCGACGGCTCCTTCAATCGGCGCCGACGGAAAAGTTACAACAACCTAGAACGCCGGCGAAGCTTCTTTATTCCGCAACTGTAAGTTCGCTTCATTTCGCCGCAACTCTTCGATCCTTAACGGCTTCATCATCTACGAATCACGCGGTAGCTTCAAGCAAATCCGTCGCCGGCTAAAAGCCTATTGCGGATCCAACACCATCACCATCTATCCTCGAAGCCTCGATTTCTTTCTCCGAGCTCTTCGTCTTCTCAAGATCAAAGCCAAAGCTATCGTTCAACACACAATGGAACCAAACACGCCATCGCCGCCGCCACCAAATTTCTCGTCAGCTTCAAGTTGCGGTTCCCCCTTCTCTTTCGGTTTGTTCTTCTTCAGCTTATGCGATTTCCCTTTCTCTTTTCACAAACTCAGATCGACTTTGGTCTCCTTCTTCTCTTTTCTGAATTTGCTTTTGTTTTCTGTTGTTGTTTGGAGGTTGAAGTTGATGAAGAGTTGGAGAGGTTGAAGTGTTGCGAACAGAAATGGAGATGTGAGGGGGGGCGTTCGGTGGTTGTTTGTTGAAAAGGAAAGTGATTGTGTGACTGAGTTTTTGCTGTAGTGAGTTTGTTTGAAGCTTGCAGGTTTAGTGGTGTTGTTACTGAATTTCAGTATAGCAGAGGTTATGCAGGGGGTTCGAAGGTGTGTTCTTGTGGAGTTATATTTTGGTGTGTTGTTGAAGATGAATGGAAGGGCGGTGATAGGCTTGCGCAGTGTTGACGTTCAGTCGTTCACGGGTAGAGGAAAACAATGGTTGAGGTGAACGGTTTTGGTGCTGCATTGAATGAGTTCACAGGTTTTTGATAAGATTTGGCTGGGTGTATTCTGATTTTTTGTAGGAAAGATTAAGGGTTTGGAGTGAGATTTGAAAGAGTCGAAGGGTGGTGAAGTTGTGTGAAAGTTTGAGGGAGTATTGTTGTTGTTGGCGTTGTGAGAAGTTTTGTGGATGTTGATGGGAGTTGAGGTGGAGGAGAAAAAATGGTTTTGTGTGTGTTGTGTGTCTGATGAAGGAGGTTAGGTTGTGTAGGATGATTGTTTGGTCATGTTGATTAAAAAATGTTGCAACCTGTACGTGTTGCATGTTTGCTGAGAAAATATGTTGCTGTTTTTGCGTGATGGCAGCATGAAGTGAGGCTAGGAAGGCTGATGAAAATTGAAGTGAAAGTAGTTGGTGTGACTTGACTGGCTGAAGCTGAAAGTAGTTGGTGTGACTTGGAGTTTGTGAAGAGTTGATGAAATGTTGGGCTTAACTTAGCAAAACAATGGGCCATTTCTTGTATAGAAAAAACTAAAATTTTGGAAATGTTTAATAAAATAAAAGGATGAATTTATGGTTTTATGTATTTTTAAAATGATGATAATATGGGATAAAAAATAATAGGCACATGGATAGAAATTTGAAATAAAATGGACATTGTGGTTTAGCAAAGTGGAAAGGAAATTAAAAATGGAAAAATGGGGTAAATGAATTCAAAAAAATAATTTGAAGATTGACTTAAAATGGTTAATAGAAATTTGGATGTGAATTTATGGATTAAAAAAAATGGAAAATAAATTGGTGATGAATATTTGGACAAAAATGGTTAAGGGTTTTAATATGGACAAGTAGATGGGTGAACTAAACTTATATGGAATGGACCGACTACCAAGCACACAACCATAAAACTTCAATTTTCAACTTGCAACCAATCTTGCACCACTTCCACACCAAAAACCACTAGTTAAGAATGACACAGCTACCAACAAATAATTTGTGACTGCAACAATGACCATCTGAATTAAACATCTTCTGAATTAAATCAAATTGAATCCGTTCGAAGTCTCCGGGAAAAATAAATCCGACGAAGCATGCTCTGAACTGATGAATTATGACGAGCCTGATTTTGCGAACTAATCCCCACACAAACCACTGCTTGATAAACTGACGAATTTCGTATAACACAAATTGGATGCTCATTGCCCGAGAGATAACCCTGAGATGCAGATGTGCCAGTGAATGGTCTTCACACGTGAAATCCTTGAGAACCAAATAATCAGGGAAATAAACCCTAATTCTGTAACATGAGTAATGAGAGGATGATGCCACTAATGGCTGTATAGCTGAAACTTTGAATTCTCTGATAATCCGCAGATAAAAACGTGAAACCCAAATTCTTCAGAAAATGTGATCCCATGTCTCAGGAGACTATGCAAATGGTATGCATTCTAAATGTTAATGACCAAATGAAAATTTAAATGAGATGCAAATGAAAGACAGGCGAAGAAAGAAAATCAGAGGGCAAATTTGGGTGTCTACAGCTGCCCCTATTCAAACATGAGTTAGCTGTGCAGGATGTAAGTTACGGCTTAACAGGCAAACAAGATAACTTGTGGTTGAATACCAAAGACAGTCCAAAATTTGCACTCACAGAATGAAGAAGAAAAGGGATATAGATTGTAAAAGAAAATAAATTACATTGTAAAGTGTGGGCGACGGAGGACGACCGTCGAGCAGAGGACGACTGCTGAGTAAAGAGCGATGACGGGGACGGCCGACATGCTGGAAAAAGTGCGGGGAATAAAGCAATGACGGGGACGGCCGACATGCTGGGGATAAAAGGTATCATGATGGGGACGGCCATCAAGATAAAGTTGTAAAATTCTCTGGGGATTAATGAAACATGACGGGGACGGCCATCAAGTTCATAAAGGTAAAGTAACCAACGATGGGGACGGCCATCGGGCTAAAAGGAAAAGGGACCACGACGGGGACGGCCATCGGGTTAAAGAATAAATGAAATAAAACAGATGATGAGGTACGGTCATCAAAGGTGAAGGACGATCACCTAGCAGGGGACGACTGCTCTGTTGGGTTAAGATGAGGGACGGTCATCTAAGGTGGAGGACGACCACCTGGCAGGGTACGGCTGCCGAAAATAATCGCGACATAGGACGAATGCCGGATAAAAGGTCAACGATGGGGACGGCCATCGGATGAGCATGATGGAGGACGACCATCAAGAGGTGGAGGACGACCACCTAGCAGGGGACGGCTGCTCTCAAGGTTTATCATGACATAGGACGAATGCCAGATAACCAGAATCAACAATGGGGACGGCCATTGGATAAAATGATGAAGGACGATCATCAAAAGGCGGAGGACGACCACCTAGCAGGGGACGGCTGCTAAAAATCAACGATGGGGACGGCCATCGGATGAGCATGATGGAGGACGACCATCAAGAGGTGGAGGACGACCACCTAGCAGGGTACGGCTGCTCTCAGGGTTTATCATGACACAGGACGAGTGTCAGATAAAAAGAAAATTTGCTTTGTTGGTGATCTACTGGGGGAGTAGTAAACACGGACGAGTGTTTACATCCAAGAAACAAAAGGTATAAGTGTTTAGATGTTTGTGTATAGATTAAAGATGCGGACGAGCATCGTTAAGACTACGATACGGACGAGTATCGGGTAGAAACAAGTACTGACACGTGTTCAGAGATGATGATACGGACGAGTATCAACTGGTTAACAGAGAACACGGACGAGTGTTGAATCTAAGGGGACTCTTCTGGGGAAAAGTAGACACAGGCGAGTGTCTAGATTCAAGAAGACATGAGTGTTTGACACGGTGTATGGATTAAAGATGCGGACGAGCATCCTCAAGACTATGATACGGACGAGTATCATGTAGAAACAAACGCTTGACGCATGTTCTGAGATGATGGTACGGACGAGTACCAACTGGTTAACAAAGAACACGGACGAGTGTTGAATCTGAGATGATATAAATGGTGTATATAAGATACGGACGAGTATCTGTATAAGTATGAGTATGAGTGGTGTATAGATGAGTATTTAATCTGCTGGGGAGGGTGACACGGACGAGTGTCAAAAGGAGAAAAGTATAGTATAAACAAAATCTGATATACAAAGTGTTTATGTTACTGTGCTGGGAAAGGTGACACGGACGAGTGTCAAGAAAGTTATATATACAAGTATCTGTGAGTGCAAAGAAGGTGTTTTGGTTTTCTGCTGGGGATATGACACGGACGGGTGCCACAAGGAGTATATACTGATGTTTGGGAGTGCAAGGCAACTGCTTTAGCTTTAACTCTCCGCTGGGGAATCTGGGGAGCATTCTGTATACTGTTGACGGGTTGAAAGCTTTTAACTCTGATGGGAACAAAGTGTTGGCAACCTGATGCCTGTTGGAGAAGTTTTCACTGGAGGAAAGACGACTCTGCGTGAGGTATACTTCGTTTAACTGCTTTGAACATCTGCTGAGGATCTGATCATCCTGCTCTGACTCCATTGGGGAGAATTTCTTCTTGCTCTGCCGGGGAAATCCCTTGGAAATGAGAATCCCGATGACTCTATGGAGAAAGATTATCTTTTGACTTGGCTAGGGAAGATGCTTGATCACACAATCCTGCTGAGGAGGGAATTCTGATAATTCTAACTTTGTGGGGAAGCAAGGCCTTCAGCTGCCTGTTGGGAAAACTTCGCTGTGGAAAGATAAGTCCGCTTGGGGACGAGAACGATTCAATTAGCCTTGAAGTTCTGCTGGGGTTATCATCTGTTCCAACTCAGCTGGGGATGTGTCAACCCTTTGGCATGGTTGAGAAAAATATTTGGCAATGCTCTGCTGAGGAGAGACTTTGCTGGAGAATTAGAGATCGAAATAAGCCAAATTAAGCCCCATGTATAGCATGACAACTGTGCTGGGAAGATATGCCAATGAAAATTAGCTTTGACTGAATGCGAATAACCAACTCCTCATGAGATAATCTTGTCGGCTGAAAGAAGATCTTTATGCTCGAGGAAGAAATAAACTTCCAATGCCCTGCTGGTAAAATAAATATCAGACATTCCCTGAGAATTAACACAGTGCTTCAAACTTCTGAGCTCAACAAAAGCATTACTGATCATCCGGAGTGAACTATCATTCCCTTAACTCCTTAATTATACCATACTGCATCATCCATAAAAAGATCGTCTTCAGAGGATTTTATAGAAGACTTGGCATCCAGAATTGCCCCAGTGTCTTCAAACTCTCGCAGAAATTCAACAAGTCTTGAGATAACTGCCCCAGATTACGTCTTGAAACGAATCTTGCCCCACATCAGAGCTAAAACAGAAACCATGCGGTATGAAGATGCAATGCAAATGATGTACAATGCAGACGTATGCTCATAACCAAAGATATGAAACAAGGATGGTTGGGCGCTAGGGCCAGGTTGATAGATATATATATATATATATTTTTTGGTTGCCAAGCAATTGGACTTTCGAAGGTGAATTACCAGACGAGAACTGGTTTATTAAAGGTAGGCCAACAGACGAGAACTGATGGGCAGAGAATAAGTCGTCAGACGAGAACTGACTCCTTGGGTGTTCATTGTCAAACGAGAATTGACTCTGAAAAAGAATGACTACCAGACGGGAACTGGCGTTTAACAGACTAAATGAAAAGGTGACCAGACGAGAACTGGTTAAAAGATTCGCCTACCAGACGAGAACTGGTATTTGAAATGGGTTTGCCAGATGAGAACTGGACTTTGGAAAGGTTTGCCAGACGAGAACTGGACTTCGGATTGATTTCTAGGCTAGGGTTACAGGGCCCCGGATGTGAGATCTGATGTTTGTGGGGTTGTTATGCTCAATGCAATTATGATGCATATGCTCTATACGCGACATGAATAACGTATGCAAATGTTTTATGCAATGATTATGAAAGGCCAGAAAAACTCCCGAGGTGGGAAGAAAGTCATAGGTGACAAGGCTTCTGGTGAGAAGGGTGACAAAGGCGACGGTGGGTAGCATGATTTCCCGACACTCGTCCTGAACTCCAAGATTACTGATACAAATTGCTCTGCATAGCTAAAGTTTGCCCCTGTTGGGCGAGTCTCTGAACAGACTGTCACTAGTTATCCAATTCTTGGCATGGCGGACTTGGATGTCCTCTCGAGGAGAATTGCATCTAGTGAACTCTGGAATCATTCTGCCCCGGTATGAGCGTGGAAGCGACTTGACTCATTCTGACTGAGCATTGGAAGATTTCATCCTTGGACAACAGAAATTTCGGGTGGCTTGCCCCTGTTTGGCAGATTCAGCTCTGATCAACTGACTTTGAATGACGTTCCTCGATCAACTGATGCTTGGGAACTCTCTTCACCCTGACAGATTCCTTGGTCAACAAAACCACTGGATAACATGCCCCTGATTCATAGGCCTGCACGATGCGCTTGATTCTGGTCATCATTGTTGAATAATCAAGTTTTCCTCTGATTGTCCTTTGTAGGAGCTTTCCTGATGACACAAACTGACTTGCAATTAAAACTATTCATTTACAAATGGTAATTTTAATGCAGTACACATGCAAGTTTTTGAAAATTTATTTATTTTGATGCTGTGACAGTGTGTGACGAATGGACGATTAGTCCAAACGTAGTGTTGAGTTAGCAAATCGTTAGGAGTCAGTTTACGCAACCTTGTCGTAGTATGCTTTCAGAATTGAACCTGATTCAATTAGGACTTTCAAGGGTTGTAACGTGGTCTGGTTCACGGTTTTAGAAAGAAAGATTTATGGCTCAAAGTTTATATTTGCCCACCCATTCTCCTTGATGTTCTCCAGTCCTATGTTCAGCTAATTCGACTTAAGCGCTCGCTTCTCACAAGGGTTTTGTAATGATTGAGGAACCAATGACGTTGATGGTTTAAGCACCAATGAGGTTTCTTGGAGTAACAGTCACCCATTCTGACCTTGTGTCTGGTCACACGACTTTGTTCTTATGGAATATTTTTTCAGATTTTTTATTCCCTAACTTTTGCCTGGACTGGTTCTCTCTTTTTTTTTTTGAATTTTTCGATTTTGAAGTCCAGCGGGATGCCCTAACTTTTGCCTAAGTCATATGTTTTCACACATTTTTTCGACTTAGCGGGCTTTATTTCTTTTTTCTTTGATTTTTGTTGAACAAATCGTGTGACACTGGCTTGTCATGACTTGCTGAAAGGGTTGACTGCCTCATTCCTTTGCTGTTGAGGGATAACCATTGTGGTTTCACGTCCCTTGACCTCTTGAGGTGTGATGAATAAAGGTAATGGATCCTCGGATGCACACTACTTTGGAAATTTGAACGCTCGGTCAAATTAACTGATAACTACCCTGCCCTGGGTTGAATGTGAGGGTTTTTTTGTTCAGAACAGAAACTCCTACTTCAAGGCTCAAACGGGTTGACGAGGGTCTATCTCCCTTATATCTCCGGTGTTTGGGAATTGAAACAATGCCTGTACATCGTCAGCAGGTTCTACCCTGAAAGCATACCTTGAATAGTTATGGGTATTCAGTTGTCATCATCCTCCCTCAAACCTGCTAAACAACAGTGAAATAAATGGGAGGTAAATGGATGCAATTTTTTTGCAATTTTTTTTCTTTTTTCAATGCAAGTAAAGAAAAATGAGCGAATGCGACATAATTGATTCAAAAGTGCAAGATCACTACATTAACATTACCATTTAAAATAACAATGCTTAAAAGACAAGTAGCTGCTAACAGGAAAGAAACTACAATGCAAATGATAAAAGGATACAATGATCACCAACTCTGCTGACATACTGTTGTCTGAGCCACTGAAATCAAGATACGCTTCTTCTGAAGTCTTTGAACTCAATCAGGTGAAAGGTTGACGTGCACAACCAAGCTTCCTTATGGAAAGGAAATGTAGCCCTTGTCGATCAATTGTTGTACTTTGGCTTGAAAAGCTTTGCAATCTTCAGTTGAATGCCCCATTGATCCACCATGATACCCGCACTGCTCATGAGGATTGTATCCTGGAGGGTACGGCCCTGGTAACGGCTTGAGAGGCTTAGGAACCACCAAAGAGCTCTGAACTAGATGCGGCAAGAGTTCACTGTATGCCATGGGGACTGGATGAAGAGGAGCAATCCTTCTTTCCAGATTGTTACGAGGCCTAGGCTGGCTCTGAAGTTGATTCTGAGGTCTTCGACCATGATATTGCAGATTTGGACGAGGAGGAGCCCAGGGTTTCTGACACGGTGCTCTGAGCATTGCCGAATGCCCGTAAGAGTAATCAGATTCAGGAACAGATGATCTCTGAGAAGATGTTGGTCTTGAATATTTGATATTTGCCATGACGGCACTGACGTCATCCCATTCTTCCTCTTGGGAGCTAACAACAGACTCACCTTCACTAGCTGGGATATTCGAAAAGTCCTGGATCTTTCCACTTCTGAGCAGGCTCTCAATGCTTACTCCAACTATCATCAAATCAGAGAAGCTTGTCATCCCAATGCTACTCATTCTTTCCAAATACGGACCCTGCAAGGTGCCCACGAACAGGTCAATTAATTCTCTGTCTGAAAGTGGTGGTTGCACTTGGGCTGCCAATTCTCTCCACCGCTGTGCATATTCTCTGAAAGATTCACCACTCCTCTGGGATAGGCTCTGCAAGTGCGTGCGATTGGGCGCCACGTCCATATTGTACTGGTATTGCTTTACGAAAGCTCTGGATAAATCATTCCAAGATCGGATATGACTGCTTTCCAAATTCATGTACCAACTTAAAGATGCCCCACTTAAACTGTCCTGAAAACAGTGAATCATCAACTTATCATTGCGGGCATAAGAAGTCATTTTTCTACAGAACATCACCAAATGACGCTTCGGGCAACTGACACCAGTGTATTTTTCAAACTTCGGAGTTTTGAAATCTGGAGGAATGACAAGACCAGGCACCAAACACAGGGTTAGAGCATCAAAACCGAAGGCATCAGGATCCGCTAAGGCTTTGAGTTGCTCGTCCAACACACGGAATCTTTCAGCAAGATCAATAACTTGTGGATCCTTGGTTTTCACAAGAGGGATTTCCCCTTGGAAGTTCGGCATAGGGAAAGCAAAACTCTGATAATTTGTAGAATCAAAAGAAGATGAAGGTTCACCTCGGGCAACAGATGGTTCAGGTACATTCTGATTCACGATCGGGGTCTGTACAGGTTGAGCTTGAGCAAGATTGCTCACTTGTGGAAGATCCTCATCGGGAGAAAGACCATACAACGGATTGGTCATTGAAGTGAAACCAAGTGGAAACTCAACATTCTGACGATTGCTCTCTGACATAGCTACTGACGGCCTTCAAACTGACCCTTTACCTCTTGACACTGCTCGGTCTAGCTTCACACACTCTGTCGTCTTCCAACAGTTAACACTTGTTCAAACTGAGTACCGGGAAATCAGCTGGCTGGTCATGGACAAAAGAGGAAGGATGATCTCTCTGGAGGAGGAAAATGCAATGCCGATGCAAATGCGAAATGCAAAATGATAATGCAAAAGATGCAAAGACATGGGATCACAGCTGGAAACTATCTGGAATCTGGAATACTGCCAAGAATCAAGTGTCTGTAACCACAAGATCTCTGTATAGTAACCCGAAATAGTAACTGAAAACCAGAGGTCAATAACTTCAGGATTATAATGACCGGATCAAACAATTGTACTGGTAATGAGGGTATGTTGAGGTCAAGGGTTCCTGCAAACCTGTAAACAGCCCAACCCCCTCACAGGTAGTGTTCTAGAACAAAGATCCTCAGACTTGGATCAGTTATGAGAAGTGTAAACACTTCTAACCCGGAGGTACAGTGTTTACAATAACCATAACAGTTCCTCCTCTAATTCACCTCAGTTTCTGAAGGTCAATACTAAAGGTCATCCAGACTTAGCAGGCTTCCCAGATAGCCCTAGTACTGCAGGAAATCTGCAACACAGAGTTCTCAAGAAGAAACCCATATCTGAACCGTGTTTCATATTCCCGCACCAGACCGAGATGGAATGGGAAAGAATATGAACCACTCTAGCCTAGGTGTCACTCAGGTCCCAGGTATAGGACCTTTACTCTCAATAGAACCCCACCCACCAAAGCAAAACCAGATCCAGCATGACAGTATGATATATGTAAAGCTATAAAGAAAGCAATAAAACAACTGTACATAAAGCAAAAATAAATACAAACATACAAACACAAATAACACATAACACCCCAGTAAACACAAATCAATCAAGCGCTAGGAGGAATCCACAAAAAGAACCAGAAGCCCTGGTTGCAGTATAAGGGTCCCCAGATAAGTCGCCAAGCTGTCGCTCCCGATAAGTGGGACCAGGCCCAAATAAAGGTACAGACGCGAACGGTCGGCGAGAGGGATAATGAGAACACACAGCCGTGAACTCACTGGAGATGAATAGAGTCGCCAGCTAGGCATTTTTATCCCGGAGGAAAGGCAATGCTGCATAGACCTAGAAAAGAAATGGATAAGACGGTTGCGAACCAGAGAGACTGAGAAAGGGGGTTGGTTACAACCTGGGAAGGTACTAGCACCCAGATTGTCCGTCGTACTCGACGGGATCCACGCTTAAAAGATTTGTGTTTTAAAGGGGTAGTGTCAGTGCAATCTGTGTGTAAAACAGCTGGAAAAGGATGTACAGGTGTCAGTGTAAAGAAGTGAAGTGTATAAGTGAAGTGTCAGTGTAAGAACGGGAGTGAAATGCTCAAGATCATGAGGCTAAAAGAATGAGGCTAGGAAGAGGGGGAATATACAGAGACTTTTGTTCGATAACTGTTAAGTTATGCCTACGTATCCTCTCGTGCAATGAGGAAGTCAGAACACCGTAGTTCGACCCAAAGAGACTGAAAGGTGAATTGACTTGATGAACTGCTTACTTGTCTATGCTCAAGTGTATGACCTGTCTGGCTCAGGTGCAAACTGTCTTGCATTAGACGGAAGAAGCAAGTTCTCGCTTGTGAGTGAATGAGATGAGAAAAGAATCCCGGAGGAGACGATTATTGTTTGTTTTTGTGTTTTCAGTCTTTTATTACTTTTGAAAGTTTGTCATAAGTTAATGAGCTTAAGCCTAAACCAATGGATTTAGTAAACTCATCACATCTTCCCTCTGATTAGGGGTAATGAGAATACCTTAAGTGTGAAGTCAGCATCTCACACTTAATCACCATGGTGTAAGATTAAGATCATTAACCTACTTGTGATTAGTTAGATGTTTTTGTTGTTTTTGTTTAGTGTTAAGTAATGAGGTTAAGCCATAATCAGGGATTAAACAGACTCATTACACCATCCTAATAGAAGGATAATAGATGAGAATGTTTAAGCTGAGGAAAGCTCCTCAACTTAATCCATGATTAGGGATTAAACTCATGACAAAACAAGCCCTTGATTAAGTGGATTTTATTTAATGATATGATGATGAAGTGGTTTTTATGGTTTGTAAGACAACTTGAGGGGGACTTGTCCATTAACACTAGGGTTAGTCCTTCTTAACCAATTAATGAAGAATTAGAACCCTAATGCAAGGCCCAAGTTACAAGTGTGATGTCTTGATGATTATTAAGTGAATTGATTAAGAGATTTAAACACATTAAGGGTTTAACACTTAGGATTAAAGTTATACACTCCATCCTAAGAGAAGGATGCAGGCATAAGCTTAATCACAAAGCCTTAAAGCCTTTAGGGTTTAGTCCCTGATTATGAGATGAGAAAAGAAGACTCAATGAGACACAAAGGTAAAACTAAGTGGGAAAAGTCTAATCTTAATATTCACATGCTCGGATGGTCCTAGGTTAGTGGGGCTCACTATCCTAAAGAAGAAAGAAAGAAGAAGAGAAAGATGAAAGGAGAGGCTCCATGGTGGCCTAAGCACACCTCAAGTCGAGAATGAATAAGAGAGGAAGAAGAATAAGATAAGATGAATAAGAATGAAGATACAGAGATAAGATGACAATGCACAAACAGAGCCTACACCAGTAGGACTTCCAGATGCAACAACATGCGATAAGGAAAATCAGGCCTCAGTGTTACCTAACGGAGGAGGTCCGTTGCCTCTTCAACACGCACAAATAAAGCAAGAAAGACCTGTCGGAATATCACCAGGGCATCCATGAATATTAAACCAAATAGTCGGAACATTCATCAAGATAGGTCATCGTGTCCAGGAAATAATCCACTAAGCGTCGCCGTTTGCATCAAGAAATTCACAAACAAATAACAACAAGACCATCATCAAGAAATTTCCTCCATCATCTCAATCAAACAATAAACCTACAAGGCATCACGCGAAAACTAAAACCGAGATCAAATAAAAAAAATAAAAAAAAAATCCTATTTAATTAAACAAATTAATTGAAAATAAAACCTAAACTATATAACAAAAATAATTAAAAAATATAATCAAGGTTAGCAAAATTAATATAGAGTTAATATCAAAATTCTAATATAAACCTAGAACAAGTATTAATTAAATCTAAACAAAAATATTAACCAAAACATAAAATTAACAAACAAAAACAAACAAGATGATGATAAGGCTGGGGTGCAGAAATGAATTTCAACGTGGGCCTAGCCCAGTTCTCAAGAATGACACTATTATAGAATTTTCTTTCAAAAATAAAAAAATAAAAAAAAAATCAGTATTTAAAAACAAAAACAAGAATCCTGAAACAAAACGATGCCCTGTTATTTCTCAGCTTTGGTTTCAATGTCACCGCTTCCCATCTCCTTTTACTCGCAAAAACGACCCCGAAACGGCGACGGCTCCTTCAATCGGCGCCGGCGGAAAAGTTACAACAACCTAGAACGCCGACGAAGCTTCTTTATTCCGCAACTGTAAGTTCGCTTCATTTCGCCGCAACTCTTCGATCCTTAACGGCTTCATCATCTACGAATCACGCGGTAGCTTCAAGCAAATCCGTCGCCGGCTAAAAGCCTATTGCGGATCCAACACCATCACCATCTATCCTCGAAGCCTCGATTTCTTTCTCCGAGCTCTTCGTCTTCTCAAGATCAAAGCCAAAGCTATCGTTCAACACACAATGGAACCAAACACGCCATCGCCGCCGCCACCAAATTTCTCGTCAGCTTCAAGTTGTGGTTCCCCCTTCTCTTTCGGTTTGTTCTTCTTCAGCTTATGCGATTTCCCTTTCTCTTTTCACAAACTCAGATCGACTTTGGTCTCCTTCTTCTCTTTTCTGAATTTGCTTTTGTTTTCTGTTGTTGTTTGGAGGTTGAAGTTGATGAAGAGTTGGAGAGGTTGAAGTGTTGCGAACAGAAATGGAGATGTGAGGGGGGGCGTTCGGTGGTTGTTTGTTGAAAAGGAAAGTGATTGTGTGACTGAGTTTTTGCTGTAGTGAGTTTGTTTTAAGCTTGCAGGTTTAGTGGTGTTGTTACTGAATTTCAGTATAGCAGAGGTTATGCAGGGGGTTCGAAGGTGTGTTCTTGTGGAGTTATATTTTGGTGTGTTGTTGAAGATGAATGGAAGGGCGGTGATAGGCTTGCGCAGTGTTGACGTTCAGTCGTTCACGGGTAGAGGAAAACAGTGGTTGAGGTGAACGGTTTTGGTGCTGCATTGAATGAGTTCACAGGTTTTTGATAAGATTTGGCTGGGTGTATTCTGATTTTTTGTAGGAAAGATTAAGGGTTTGGAGTGAGATTTGAAAGAGTCGAAGGGTGGCGAAGTTGTGTGAAAGTTTGAGGGAGTATTGTTGCTGTTGGCGTTGTGAGAAGTTTTGTGGATGTTGATGGGAGTTGAGGTGGAGGAGAAAAAATGGTTTTGTGTGTGCTGTGTGTCTGATGAAGGAGGTTAGGTTGTGTAGGATGATTGTTTGGTCATGTTGATTAAAAAATGTTGCAACCTGTACGTGTTGCGTGTTTGCTGAGAAAATATGTTGCTGTTTTTGCGTGATGGCAGCATGAAGTGAGGCTAGGAAGGCTGATGAAAATTGAAGTGAAAGTAGTTGGTGTGACTTGACTGTCTGAAGCTGAAAGTAGTTGGTGTGACTTGGAGTTTGTGAAGAGTTGATGAAATGTTGGGCTTAACTTAGCAAAACAATGGGCCATTTCTTGTATAGAAAAAACTAAAATTTTGGAAATGTTTAATAAAATAAAAGGATGAATTTATGGTTTTATGTATTTTTAAAATGATGATAATATGGGATAAAAAATAATAGGCACGTGGATAGAAATTTGAAATAAAATGGACATTGTGGTTTAGCAAAGTGGAAAGGAAATTAAAAATGGAAAAATGGGGTAAATGAATTCAAAAAAATAATTTGAAGATTGACTTAAAATGGTTAATAAGAAATTTGGATGTGAATTTATGGATAAAAAAAAATGGAAAATAAATTGGTGATGAATATTTGGACAAAAATGGTTAAGGGTTTTAATATGGACAAGTAGATGGGTGAACTAAACTTATATGGAATGGACCGACTACCAAGCACACAACCATAAAACTTCAATTTTCAACTTGCAACCAATCTTGCACCACTTTCACACCAAAAACCACTAGTTAAGAATGACACAGCTACCAACAAATAATTTGTGACTGCAACAATGACCATCTGAATTAAACATCTTCTGAATTAAATCAAATTGAATCCGTTCGAAGTCTCCGGGAAAAATAAATTCGACGAAGCATGCTCTGAACTGATGAATTATGACGAGCCTGATTTTGCGAACTAATCCCTACACAAACCACTGCTTGATAAACTGACGAATTTCGTATAACACAAATTGGATGCTCATTGCCCGAGAGATAACCCTGAGATGCAGATGTGCCAGTGAATGGTCTTCACACGTGAAATCCTTGAGAACCAAATAATCAGGGAAATAAACCCTAATTCTGTAACATGAGTAATGAGAGGATGATGCCACTGATGGCTGTATAGCTGAAACTTTGAATTCTCTGATAATCCGCAGATAAAAACGTGAAACCCAAATTCTTCAGAAAATGTGATCCCATGTCTCAGGAGACTATGCAAATGGTATGCATTCTAAATGTTAATGACCAAATGAAAATGTAAATGAGATGCAAATGAAAGACAGGCGAAGAAAGAAAATCAGAGGGCAAATTTGGGTGTCTACAATAATTTCCTGGGAAGACCAGTTTGAGACATGGCTCCCCGGGGTCCTTGGACGTATCCAACTTTCCAGGTTGCGCTCATCTTCCGACTCATCTTCCAGATTGTTCACAGCATCCGGGGTGAGCATTCCCCCGCTGATAAACTTGGGCTTCTTGGCAGCCTCTGATTGATCTTGTTGAGTTGGTCTGTAACCCAACCCAAATCGGTCTTCTTTCTTCTCCACGGGCAGCAGCTTGCCCCAGCCTTGGGCGGTACCTTCCTCAACAACCTTTCGGGCTTGCTGGTACGATGTTATGGAAGTTCCCAGTACAGCAGATGCTTCATTAATGTTCAAGGCCTCAAACCCTTGGCTCATGGTTTCATGGATCTCCCCATCCATCTCAATGTACTTATACGTAGCCAGCTAGCTAACAAAGATGTCCTCCTCCCCACAGATGGTGATGATTTGGCCTTCCCACTCGAATTTCAACTTCTGGTGAAGGGTAGACGTAACAGCGCCAGCGGCGTGGATCCAGGGTCTACCCAACAGACAGTTGTAGGCCGGATGTATGTCCATCACAAAGAAGGTAGTTTTGAAGGTCTGCGGGCCAATCCACACAGGCAGATCAATCTCCCCAAGCACTGATCTTTTAGAGCCATCAAATGCTCTCACCACTAAATTACTCGGACGCAATGCCAAGCCATCATTCTCCAGCTTCACTAAGGCTTTCTTTGGTAGAACATTGAGTGATGACCCAGTGTCCACCAGTACATGAGATAGAACAGCACCCTTGCATTCCAAGGTGATATGCAAAGCCTTGTTATGGTTGCGTCCCTCTATTGTTAAGTCAGCATTGGTAAAGCCCAGTCCATGACTGGTGTTGACATTTGCAACCACAGTTTCTAGCTAATTAACAGTAATCTCCTCTGGCACGTATGCTGCGTGCAGGACTTTCAACAGTGCGTTCCTGTGAGCTTCAGAACACATCAACAGTGATAAAATGGAGATTTTGGAGGGTGTTTGGTGAAGCTGGTCCACCACCTTGTAATCACTCCTTTTTATGATTCTCATGAACTCGTCTACATCTTGTTCAAAAGATGTCTTCTGAGTTTCTTTGACAGTTGGCTCTTCAGGTACCACACTCTTTCCTTTTGCTTTGGCAGCAGCTTCTGCTTCAACATTAGGTCTTTGTGTTTGTGAGGCAAAAAGGTGTCCGCTTCTGGTGAAGCCTCCGCCTCCCCCAACATTATCAATTTGTGGAGAAGAGGTTGATGAATCCAGAGTGATTTTCTCCCCGTTGCAGTAAAGATCAGAGCCATAATGCCAAGGTATGGCATTACTGCTTTCATAGGGAACAGGTCCAGGCACCGTAATGGTGACCGGGCTGATTGCTGCGGAGGAGGGTACTGTGACGGTGTGCGGATCATAGTAAATGGTGACTAGTGATCTAGCAGGAGGTGCCATTGTTTGCTGTTGGAAATTGCTGTTGGGAGGAACAATTGATGGGTCATAGTAGATTGTAATTGTCGAGACATCTTCATTAATCTTTGCTGGTGTTGCAAGAGATTCTGCTGATAAAATGGATGTTGATGTTGTAAAAGAAATGGTTGTTGAAATTTGACTTGTTGAAATGATGGATGGAGTAATTGCTGGTGATATTGATGAATCGGTAGGAATGATTGTTGCTGCTGTTGTAGAAGAATCGGGAATTGTTGTTAAAGGAATTGCTGGATTTGTAGGCGCCGTTGTCGAAATTTGAAGGATACCATCCTTGATAAGACCATCTATGCCGCTTCTCAACCTTTCGCACCCATTGACTGCAATGTTGCAATACCCACAACCGAGCTCACACCCGGGGAACACTTGGCACTCTAGAAGCTGGGCTTTAATTTTGACCAAAGGTGTTCGAATTTGTGCAACACTGGTGATCAAGGTAGATGGATTGTCTTCCTCAATGGCATTAATCCTCGGCCCGCCATGATTAGGCATAGGATTTTTGTTGACGTTCGGAGGAGGTGCAAAGTTGAGGGCTTTAGAATCCACCAGATCTTGGACTTTCATTTGTAAGGCCCTGCATTTTTCAGTATTATGACCAGGTGCATTGGAGTGGAAAGCACACCTGGAGTTGACATCATAATTCCTTGGGAGATTGAGGGGATCTGGTGGTGCCAACGTCCTTAACTCAACCAAGTTAAGCTTCAAGAGTTGTGGCAATAAGGCAGCATAAGGCATAGGGATGGGGTCAATCACCCTGTTTGCCTGTGATGGTCTTTGTTGGAAGGGACGCTATTGTTGGTTGCTATTGTTGTTGTTGTAGGTTCTCTGTTGCGGATACTGAACTTGTTGTTGATAATGTGGTTGTTGTTGTTGAGGATATGCTGATTGTTGAGGAATCGGAGCTGGAATGGTAACTGCTGCTACTGACTGGTGTACATACTGAGGTCTGCCCCTGTTTGCATGAATGGAATTGGTCTCACCGGCTCTTCGGGGTCCCACAAAAGGCTTCCTGGGATTACTGGATGAACTTGCACCGCTGTCAGAAATCTTGCCCATTTTTAAAAGGCTTTCAATTCTTTCACCAGCTATGACGACATCAGCAAAGCTGGTAGAGGAAAAGGCAGCCAGTCTATCAATATATGTTCCTTGTAGAGTATTCATGAACATGTCGGCCATTTCTCTTTCCAACATGGGTGGTTGGACAGCAGCAGCAAGCTGTCTCCACCTTTGGGCATATTCCCTGAAGCTTTCTCTGGAAGACTGGGACATTCCCATCAGGAGGGTCCTGTTAGGAGCCATGTCCAGATTGTATTGATATTGCCTGATGAAGGCTTCAGCTAAGTCCTTCCAGCATCTAATGGTAGCCCTGGTCAAGTGTGAATACCACTCTCTTGAAGCCTCAGTCAGACTGTCTTCAAAGTAAAACATCCACAGCTTCTCATCCATAGTATAAGCTTTAAGTCTTCCCAGGAAAGACTGCAAGTGAGTTCGTGGACAAGAGGTTCCATTGTATTTCTCAAAGCACGGGGGTTTGAATTTGTGGGGAATTCTCACCCCGTCCACTAGTCCCATATCCATTACATCGAAGCCCAAGGTATTCTGAGACTCCAAAGATCTCAACTTCTCAGCAATTTCATCCAACCTCCTATCATAGACTTCGTCTCTAGCTCCCATAACGGTAAATTGCTCTTCTTGGGGATCTTCCTGCAAGATTCTCCCCCCAGCAGTATTTCCTTGTACATTTCTCGGGATGTTGACTTCCGGATCAAGATGAGGCCCAAATACTGGTGGATTAACATGAGGTTGGCCCCGCTCATTGTTACTTGTTCCTCCAGTTCCAAGATGAGGTTCCTCGGGAGTTTGTCTTTCCACTAGTTCCCTTAACCTTTCTTGACTTTGGGCCAAGCCAGTCATTACAGCCATGAATTGAGACATTTGATTCCTCATTTCCACTCTCTCATTAGCCATTTGATTTCTGACCTCAGTCAGATCTTGCTGTACTTGATCCATTTGAATACCAGGAAGGTTGTTGCGAGTAAGGTACCGGTGCGTGCGGTTGACAGGGAACACTCGGCGACGAGCAATGTTTCCTGAGATCACAACAAAGTTAGAAACAAATAATAATAAGTCCTACAAAACAAAACAAATGTTAGTATGCAATGCAGTATGCTTATTTGTTTTCCAAGGTATCCGACTTGGTTCTTGGTTTTGACCTTTCCAGACCTCGAGGAAGATGCTTGATATTGCTGAGAAAAGAAACCCAATGAAAGAAAACTACTATATTACAAATGATGAACAAATACATAGTTTGTTTTACAACATATGCCCCTGGAGGGTCAAAATACAAAAAAGAGAAAAGTACATCAAATGGAAATGAACAACAAGCAAAGAAGTCAAACATTCAGTCCAAACTCATCCTCCTTGATCTCCTTCAGGAGTGCCTCAGTCACTGGACCAGCTGGGTGCTCTGTAATGGTCCTAATGAGGAGGTTCCTGGTAGCAATGGCAGTGGTCAGCTTCTTGTGCCTGTCCTGGTCTTTTGATCTCTTCAACCCAGCTCTGAGCTTTAACTCTGAAATCTCCTTTTGAGCTGCCAACAAAGCTTCCTGCTGCTTCTTTTCATTGGCCTCTAATTGTTCAATCTTGGCTTGAGTTTTCTGGTCTTCTTGTGTGCGGGCTTCAGTGATCCTGACCCACCTAGCCTGACTTTCTTGCAAATAGAGCTCAGTCCTAGCCTTCTGAATCTTGGCTTCTTTACAGGCATTCTTCAGTATTTGTTCCCCAACTCTTGCTTTCCTGATATAGTCCTCTGTCTTCTCAATTTTGGCAAGATGCTCCACCCTAAGCTTTTCCAACCTCTCAATGTCCAGCCGACCATCACTCCTTTCCCAAAAGGTCTTCTTCAGAGCTTGAGACAGATTCTCATTCCTTTCCTTCAGCTTCTCAAATTCTTCCAGGCTGACAGTTGTTGCTGGTTGTGCTGTAGATGGTCCAGGTATATCCTCAATGGTGAAAGGCATTCCAGTAATCTGAGCTCTTGTACGGGACCAGTCATAGTATTGATCTGAAGCAACATTATTACACCTTCCAAGAATAGCCATCCCTTTTGTCTGGATGTTGTCCCAAGCCCAAGATGCTTGTCTGACAACAGCTGAATTAGGTTTTACTTCACAATACAGGGTCTCAGCTAAATCTTGCACTCTAGGAGGGTGAACCAAAGCATATGCCAGTTGTCTCTTAAACAGCAAAGGATAGTAGTTGATGCAACCCTTCACTCCTATTAGAGGCACATTTGGGTATTGTCCACAGCTGGTGATAATGTCTTTGCCTTTGGTGCTCTGTGTGCACCATCTAATATCATCTGAAGTCAAAGCAATGAGCCTCTTGGCCCAATTCTTCTGTTGGTGAGGGTTCAGGAAGACATCTGACTTAGGTAGGTGTCTAAGCAGCCAGGTGTGAAACAAAGGAGCACAACATCTCACTAACTTCCCCCTTTGTTTCTCATTCCTCTGATGGATGGAATAATAGAAATCTCCCAGCAATGTGGGTACTGGGTTCTTCAGGAGAAACAGATGGATGGCATTCTTGCTGACAAATTTGGGCTCATCTGCAAATAGTATAACCCCATATATGCTGAGGGCTAACAGTGCACAGACTGCCCTCCACTCTCCCAAGGAGGCCTTCAGGATGGCCTGAGAAATCAAGAAGTCCAAGTGCAAACCAGGGATCCCAGCTTTTGTTGTCATGCTTTGCTCAATCAAGACAGGCTTCATGTACAGTGCTTTTGCTACTTCTCCATTGCTGGGAAAAGTCATTTATGGGTTGAAAGGGAGTCCTCTCCTGATAGGTACTCCAATCAATGAGGAAAACTCTTCCAGTAGAGGCCCTAACTGAAAGTCTGAGAAGGTGAAGCACCTCAAGGGAGGGTCATAAAACTGCAAGCAGATGTGGATCATGCTCCTCTGAGAAGAGTCAAGGTCCATAACCATATCCAGGATACCTCCATAATGCTCTCTGAACAATGGGATGTGGTCAGGGGTGATAAGTGACTGGACCTGCCTGATGCCAGTCAGCACAGGCTCAAAGAAATGGTAGGATATGTTGCTCTTCCTGGGAGTAGTCATAAATGCTGAAGAGGAGGAAGATAGGTGCTGATGAAGATCAAGACTGACACTGGAGATGAGCCACTAACAGGCTGATGCTGGTGATGATGAGAATAGCTGAAGCAGATAACTGATGAAGCAGAGGTCTATGCAGAAGAAGGGGTCAAAACCAAACCAGATATAATGTGGATACCCTGAAAAGCAAATAAACAAATGTTAAATGATGCAAATGATGATATATGCAAATGATATGCAAGGTTTTGTGATCAAGCTAGATCTGATTATCTGTCCTGATGTACAAGCCCATGTATGTTCAAAGAAGGTCCAGATGAAGGTCTAGAAATCCAGTAACCAAGGTGGGGGACTCACATGTCCAGGGTTAAATCACAGGAACTGTCCAACATTCTTAAACAAAACAAGTAACAAGGTATGATGTGGCCAATGGTACCTGCAAACCTGTAAACAGCCCAACCCCCTCACAGGTAGTGTTCTAGAACAAGAATCCCCAGGCTTGGATCAATTATGAGAAGTGTAAACACTTCTAACCCGGAGGTACAATGTTTACAATAATCATAAGAGATCCTCCTCTAATTCACCTCAGATTCAGAAGGTCATAATAATGGTCGTCCAGACTTAGCAGGCTTCCCAGATAGCCCTAGCACTACAGGAAATCTGTAGCACAGAGTTCTTAAGAAGAAACCCATATCTGAACCGTGTTTCATATTCCCGCACCAGACCGAAATGGAATGGGAAATAACATGAACCACTCTAGCCTAGGTGTCACTCAGGTCCCAGGTATATGACCTTAAACTCTCAATGAAACCCCCACCCTCCAAAACAGCAAACCAGATCCAGCAATGACAGCATGACAGTATGATGTATAAAACTGAGAAGAAAGCAATAAACAAGACTGTACATAAAGCAATAAATAAATACATAAACACATATAACACATAACACCCCAGTAAACACAAATCAAACAAGCGCTAGGTGGAACCCACAAAAAGAACCAGAAGCCCTGGTTGCAGTATAAGGGTCCCCAGCAGAGTTGCCAAGCTGTCGCTCCCACCAAATGACACCTGGTACGAAGGGGTACAGACGCGAATGGTTGGTGAAAGGAGAGAGAACACATAAGGGTGAACTCAGAAAGAAAAGAGTCGCCAGCTAGGCATTTTTATCCCGAAGGAAAGGTAATGCTGCATAGACCTAGAAAGATATGGATAAGACGGTTGCGAACCAGAGAAACTGAGAAAGGGGGTTGGTTACAACCTGGGAAGGTATTAGCACCCAGATTGTCCGTCGTACTCGACGGGATCCACGCTTGAAAGATTTTTGCTTAAAAGGGGTAGTGTCAGTGCTATTCTGTGTACAAAAGCTGGAAAGAATGCAAGTGTCAGTGTAAAAGAAATGTGAAGTGTACAAGAGAAGTGTCAGTGTGAGAACAAGAGTGGAATGCTCAAGACTATGAGGCTCAAAGAATAATGCTGGAAAGAGGGGGATTATACAGAGACTTTTGTTCGATAACTGTTAAGTTATGCCTACGTATCCTCTCGTGCAATAAGGAAGTCAGAACACCGTAGTTCCACTCAAAGAGACTGAGAGATGAATTGACTTGTGAACTGATTACTTGTCTATGCTCAAGTGTATGACCTGTCTGGCTCAGGTGCTAACTGTCTTGCATTAGACGGAAGAAGCGGGTTCTCGTTTGTGAGTGAGTGGGGTAAGAAAAAGAATCCCGAAGGAGACGATTATTGTTTGTTTTTGGTGTTTTCAATCTTTTATTGGTGTTTGTCATAAGAAAATGAGCTTAATCCTAAACCAAGGGTTAGTAAACTCATCACATCCTCCCTCTGATTAGGGATAATGAGAATACTTTAAGTATGAAGTAAACACCTCACACTTAATCACCATGATGTAGGATTAAGATCATTAACCTACTTGCAATTATTCAGATCTTTTGGGAGTTTTTTTTTAGTGTTAAGTAATGAGTTTAAGCCATAATCAAGGATTTAATTGACCCATTACACCATCCTAATAGAAGGATAATAGATGAGAACATTTAAGCTGAGGAAGGCTCCTCAACTTAATCCATGATTAGGGATTAACCTCATGACAAAAACAAAACCTTTATTAAATGGATTTTAGTTAATGGTAAGATTAAGAAGTGGCTTTTATGGTTTGTAAGACAGCTTGAGGGGGACTTGTCCATTAACACTAGGGTTAGTCCTTCTTAACCAATTAAGGAAGAATTAGAACCCTAATGCAAGGCCCAAGTTACAAGCTTGATGTCTTAGTGATTATTAGATGAATTGATTAATTGAATTTAAACACATTAAGGGTTTAACACTTAGGATTAAAGTTATACACTCCATCCTAATAGAAGGATGCAGGCATAAGCTTAATCACAAAGTCTTAAAACCTTTAAGGTTTAATCCTTGATTATGAGGTGAGAAAAGAAGACTCAAGGATGACACAAAGGCAAAACTAAATGGGGGACTAATCAAAACCTTATTATGATCATGCTTGGTTGTTCCTAGGGTTTATGAGGCTTGCAAAAGATCTTCAGGGGAAAAGCCACCAGGAAAGAAACAGATGAAAGGAGGAGAAGCAGAAAGAAATAAGACAACTTGCTTCACCTAAGAAGACAAGTTGCCTGAAGAAAGAAAGTAAAAGATAAACATGAATGAGCAAGATCACTCTAATACAAAGATAAAATGCATCAATGATGCAAGAGAGATGAGAAGAGATTGTGAGAAGTGAAGGCAAACTTACTTCTCAAAACAACTTACCACCTGAAAAGTTAGCAAAAGAAATGAAATGCAATGAAAATGAGATGAAATGCCATGATGCAAGACAAAGTCAGAAGCATGAACACGATGTTAATGATGCTAAGATATGATGCAAACATATGTCAAGAGTTGTGGATGATCATACAAGGATTAGGATGCAAATGAAGCATGCTTTGAACCATGAAAGTTCATGAAAGTTTATGTAATGAAATGAATGCACAACATGGAAAATGAATGATGCAATGATCAAACATGATTCTAATATGTCCTAAGATGTCTTATATGTCATATGGATGCACAAAATGTCATGGCAAGTTCTTGTATGCAAGCAAATGAAAGATGGATGCAAAGGAAGGCAAGAATTAGGGTTTACATACAATATGCAATGCAAAATTCAAAATCAGAAGCAAATGACATGATAAAAAATTGAAAATGGGATTAAAGGAACCCTAACCCTACACAAGTTCACTGCCCAAAGGAGGGGACCTAACTCTTAACCTAATGGGGGTTATGATTTTCTCAAGTCAACTAGGGTTTCAAGGCACTCCAAAAGGAAAAATGCTCATTAAATTGAAAATGAAAGATAAATTCAAACCAATTTTACCCTAAAAACTTCATGATATGAAGGATGCAATGCAAGAAGAACCATTATCAAACTCTTCATGGTTAGGCAGAATGAATTTTTCTAAGTTAAGACCAAAATATTGCCTTTTAATAACTTTAATTCCAATGAAAAATGTCAAAGTACATCAAGAACCAAAAATAAATTTGTTTGAAGAGTTGGATAATGTTTCTAAATGTATCAAAATGCAATGTGAATTTTTTGGTGATTTTTAAATACCCAAATGCATTTTTAATTAATTAATCTTCATTAACTAATTAAAAATAAACATTTAAATAATTTAAAAATAATTTTTGATGCAAAAAATAAAATAAAAAATGTTTTTGGATGGAGAAAAATATTTGAATCAGAAATGCAAAGTTTGAAATTTTTGGGATGAGTTTTGATATTTTAAATTAAATATGCAAGAAAAATGCAAAGAAAATAAAATAAAAATGAATTTAAGGGAAAGTCAGCGCATCCTAAGGCTCACATTCAAACCTGGAGATGGAGGGAAGACTACGCGCGTTATCCAACGGCCTAGGTTCAAACTGGCATTTTAAAACTAATCCTAATTAATTAATTTAATTAATCACAATTAGGGCTAAATGAACTCATCCTGACCCTCTAGCACGCGGGGGAAGCCCAGATCCAACGTCCCACATTTAAACTCAGCTAACCCTAATTACCAAACCCTAATTACTTTCAGGTCACCGGAGAAGAGCTTCGGTCGTCTTCTCCGGTGACATCCCTCCCTGAAAAATCTCAACTTCTTCCCTAGGTTATTTCTAGAGCTCTAAAGCTCCAGATTTGTTCCTCTCACTCCCTTAAACCTAAATCTATCCTCAAATGGAATTTATTTCTAACCATTAACAAGATTCAAAGCAAGGTGTAAAAATGGCAGAAATTTCAGACAAGCCATACATGCTCAATTCTTCATCATTTTCAAAAATTCAAAGTTCAACATGTTCAGGGGATCACACTTAACCAATTAATAACTTAAAATGAAGCTTCTGGAAAAAATGAATTCGCATAGCTACCTGAGGTGAAGCTTTCAACCCTGGAGCTTTTTGGCTACTTCTTTGGCCCAAGATGCCTTTAATGAACCTCCTGAGAAGTTTGCAATGCTTGGATGGAATTTCTTATGGCTGGTTTATGAGATTGATTCAGTTCAGCTCAAAGGGGGAGAGAAATCGTGTTTTTGATATGGGGGGGTTTTAGGGCAAAGTGATGGTTGGGAAATGATCAGTGGATCATGGTGAGTGATTCTGTGAAGTTTGTTTGAAGGTTTGAGGCTTGAATGCTGAGTTTCGAATGAAAATGCATAAGAGAGGATTTTGGTGAATGTTGTGTTATGAGAGGTTTCATCTTGTGTTGTGTGGTGTGTTGAGTTGCTTTTGGTCCATGTATCAAGTTGTGATAGGTCAGAGAGTTGTTGGGGGCTATGTTGATTGGTATGGCTTGTTTTGCAAAAAGTCAAGGTTAGGTGTCCTTTGAGGTATGGGCAAGTCCAGGCCAAGGACAAAGGGGTGTCCTACACAGCAAGGATCAAGGGCAACCATGGAATTCAGATTGAGGCCAATTAGCAAGTGGATTGAAGCTTATGGGTGGTTTTGCAAATTTCATGAAGTTTGGCCTTTTCTTGATTTTTTCATGCACAAGTTATGAGACTTGGAAATCCTTGGGCCAATTCTGACTTTTATGCATTGCATTGTGTTTGTATGATGATTAGAAGTCACTTTGAAGTCATGGAAATGCTTGGTATGTGAATTTGCAAGTTTCCCTCTTTGGTGCCAAAGTGAAAAATAAGTGATTTTTCCCAATTTTGACAAGCCATAACTTTTGATCTAAAATGAATTAGAATGAGTTCTTGTACTTTTTGAAAATGGGAGGATCCAATCTACAACTTTCATGACCAAATTTTTTTCATTTGAAGCAATTTTGAATCAAAAAGAGGAGGTTGAAAAACTTTCCCAAAATGGCAAGTTTGCATTACAAGTGACTTTCCCAAAAAGGCAACTTTGCAAATGGCTTGAGATTCTTCAATTTTGTGAACTTCTAACATCTTTTATGATCAAATAAAGATCATACACATTCAAAATGATGGATAAACCTCTTTGGTTGGGTGTTTGGGGGCCTCAGATGCCCTGATTTTGCACTGACTTGCTCAAGAAGTCACTTATTGATCAGATGCCTTCCTCATTGAATTTCTTCATGATAATTGACATGCATGATCCTCATAACATATAGAGACCAATAGAAACAAGAATGACCAAAAAATTTGGAGTTATAGCCTCTGAAACCAAAAACCCTAATTCTAGGTCATTTGTGCAGTTAAACCTGGCCCTGCTTCCATGCCTTTCCCAGTTCTTGTGATTCTTTGACTTCCTTGACCTTGTGAGGATATAATATGATGCTTGAACATACATGGCCCCTCTTGAGATGATTGAAGACCTTGGGAGTGGCTCAGATAGCCCTTTGATTGCTCAGATCACAAACCCTAGATGCAGATGACTTTGAAACAATGCAGTGAAGCAAAAATGCAATATGAGATGCTATGATGGAAACTATGCAAATGAAAAGAATCAAAAGCCATGGTGTGAATGAGTGAGGGAAAATTTGGGGTGTTTACACCTTTCAACTCAGAGATGACAAGACCGACTCACGCTGACATCGCTAAAGCTCTTTACTTGAGCCCATCAGAGGTATCTGCTAATCTGGTTGCCACCAAGGCAGGAGTACTTGGTTTTCCCTTAGAGTTTCTGGTCAGAAGAGCTGAAGAATGTGCCATGGAAAAGCAGTGGGATTCAGTTTGTGCCATCTTGGCATTATCTGTATATGGGATAGTTTTGTTTGCTGACATGGAGAAGTTCGTGGATATAAATGCCATTCATTTGTTTGTGTTGAAGAATCTGGTGCCCACTCTCCTAGGTGAATTGTATTATTCAGTGCACTATAAGAATGAGAAGAAGCGAGGAGTTCTGGTTAGATGTTGTTCTCCCTTATTCTACAAGTGGTTTATGAGACATTTGCCTACTACTGAGAGTTTTACCGATCCTAATACTACTTGGGCCCAGAAGCTGAGTACTTTGTTTGCTAGAGATATTAGGTGGTTTACTTTGAGGTTGAAAGGAAAGAGTTTCATTACCAGTTGTGGGAATTACCTTAATGTGCCTTTGTTGGGAGTATCAGGAGGTATCAACTACAATCCCATTCTTTTGAGAAGACAGTTAGGGTATGCGCTCAAGGAGATTCCTGATGAATCTGAGTTATTCCAAACCTTTTACTTCCCGGTGAAAGACAATCTTCCGTTGGTCTGAAAAGTTGCAGGTTCTTGGAAGGTGATCAAAAGAAAGGACACGGCATGTCTAGGCAAGAGCAATAACCGGATGTTCCCTGAATTTGAAGCTTGGATAAAGGAGGAGGTTCAAACATCTATAGTCCCTTTTTCTATACCAACTCTGCCTCCAGCAACGGTGCCTTTAGAAGATTATCAGAAGTTGGAAGCTTTGGTCAAGCAGCTTAGGTTTGAGAATCAAGAGGCTTATAATTCTTGTCAGAAATTGATGATTCAGAACTGTCAGTTAGAGGATAGAGCTATACAAGCTGAAGAAATAGTTCGTCTCAAGCAGAAGGACTTCGAAGAGAGAGAGCTTTACTTCAAGAAAAAGGGATTAGTTGAGACTCACAAGGCGGCCCAGCGCTGGGTAGAGAGGAAGGACCTGAATGAAGCCAATGAAGTTGTTACATTATGGCAAGAAAAATGGGAAGACAATTTGAAGAAGCAAAAGGAGTTGGACGTCCAGCATAAGCTAGAAATCAAGAGCCTTCAAGATTCTTTGGATGGACAGAGAAAGCTCCTTCAGAAGGCTTATCATCAAGAGAAGGGTCGTCTCCAACGTCTAGCAGAAAGTCAACAAGCAGTAAAAGAAGCTCAAAAATAAATAGAAGACTTGAAATTGAAAGCTGATGTAAAGAGGTCAAAGGCCGAGCCAGGTCCAAGCAAGGAGAATGAGATGACTTTCCTGCAGCAGATTGAAGAGTTACATGCTTCCTTTGATACGAGGGACCTCCTCATCCAGAGACTCATCCAGGAGCCTGATCATCCGGATATCGTTCAGTTGTTCCAGAATGTCAAGCGTCTTATCTGGAGGCTGCAAGATTTAGAGTTCCCTAGGGTTTAATTTCATGCTATTGTACTTGGATTACCCATAGGCTTGTTGTGGGATTCCTTTTATTTGATGTACTTTGTTGTTCTTTTGATTGGCACCCTTCGGGGACTTTGTTATTTCGAACTTCAGTTTATGTGATTGAATTGTTTTGAATCTCTTGTTCGTTATTTGTTGCACTGACACGGGGTAATGAGCACCAATTCTCCACGGCCATCATTGTATTTGAATATTGCTTGGGTCTTCTTCCCAATTATTATTCTCTTAATGCCAGTACCGGAAACAAGGAAAGACTTGGGAATAAAAGGAACATACTGCATTGCATACGCATCATTTTCATTTCTCCTTTATTTTGCAGGTTTTCCTACAGGATGCTTAATTTATCTGTGTTTCAGGCAAAGATTGCGAGAGCTGCCAAGACCCGTCATCTCCGACAAGATATCCCGCATCGCTATGCAACTCCCAGCAATCAGAGGACAGTCATGGATGCTATGAAAATAGAGCTTAATGAGTTTCGATCCAGAATGGGAGAGTTCATGACCATGATGCAAGGGATGGCTCAGGGACAGCAAGAGTTAAGGAATGCAATTCAAGGGCTCAATCCTCCTCATACTAATACTCCTGTGACCACTTCTGACGGGCAAGGGGCTCCTCCCAACACCAGCAATGGCCCAGGTGGACCTCATATTCCAGAACCAGGCACGGCAACTTTCGTTCTAGTACAAGACAGACAAGAGGACCAATTCCCTTATTTCAACAATGAAATGGGGTTCGCTGGAGAAGGAAATCTTAATGATTTTTTAGTGCTTGTTGAGAAAGTCAAAGCCCTTGAATGTAGGGATACCTTGGGGATTGATGTGTCTGACATGGGTCTAGTCCCCGGGGTGGTTATTCCTCACAAATTCAGGCCGCCAGCTTTTGACAAATACAATGATAGTTCCGGCCCAAAGACTCATTTGCAGGCATTCTATCGGAAGATCGTTGCCCATACTCGGGATGAAAAACTTTGGATGTACTACTTCCAGGATAATCTCTCCGGAGGGTCCTTGGAATGGTATATGAAGCTAGAGAGAAGTTCGGTAAGAAATTGGAAGGAATTGGGAGAAGCCTTCCTCAAGTAGTATCAGTATAATATCGACATGGCGCCCAGTCGCACCCAACTTCAGAGTTTGACTCAGAGGAGCTCAGAGAGTTTCAAAGATTATGCACAAAGGTGGCGTGAAGTAGCCGCTCGAGTGCAACCACCTTTGTTGGAGAGATAAATGGTAGACCTGTTCCTGGATACCCTCCTTGCGAATTTCATGGAAAGGCTAGCTAGATGTTCTTCAAGTGGATTCTCGGATATCATTTTGACTGGTGAAAGGATAGAAAGTTGGCTCAAGCAAGGGAAGATTCAGAATGGAGGCGCTTCAAGTTCTGGTATTAAGAAACCCTTCGTGAAAAGAAGAGAAGGAGAGACCGGTGTATTGTACGCGCAGAGGGGAGGAATCAACAGAGGATTTTATCAGCAAGTGGCCCCTGTCACTATCTCAACTCCACCTGTTCAACAACAAGTCCAACCACCGCAGCCACAACGCTCGCAAGGGTATCAGCATAGAGCTCCTCGTTCATATTACCCCCAGAGACCCAAAGAAAGAGATTTAGAAGCTCTGCCGATGTCCTATTCGCAGCTTTTGAAGAATCTTCTACAACTTCAAATGGTTCAACTACGAACTTTACAACCCCCGAAGCCAGGCCAGATCCCCGAGGGTTATGATTCAAATGCCAGATGTGAATTTCATTCCGGAGCTCCCGGACATACCACAGAGAACTGTAAAGAACTGAAGCATGTTGTTCAAGACCTACTGGATACTAAAGCAATTAATTTTGCTCCTACTCCTAATTTAATTCAGAACCCCATGCCTCCTCACAGAGGTACGGTTGGAGCAGTTGATAAAGGGGAGAACCTGAACTTGGTATGTGATGTCAACGACCTGCAGACTCCATTGAATGTTGTTAAAGTTTGCTTGTCAAAGAAAGGTATCTTTCCTGGATGTGAAGAAGATTATCTAGAATGTGTTGAAGCTACAAATGGGTGTGAGCAGTTAAAGGCGGGAATCCATGGTATGATTGATGAGGGAATGTTGCAGTTTGACAAGGTTGTAACAGAAAGCGAAGTCTCCACAGTAACTATCTTCTACGATCCATCTCAAGTTCCTTCACGGTGTTGCACCCCAAAATTTACCCTCCACAAGACAAGACATTGTGTACTAAGAGGTTCACAAGGTTCACAAGACATCTCATGAGGTTCACAAGGTTCACAATTAGTCAGAAAGTTTGACAATTCCCTCAGACAATGCATCCTCCTAAGCAAGGCATCCTAAACTAGGGTTTTGACTTTCATCAGGCTAAAGGGACTTCCAAGACTTCAAGTGAGCTTCATAGCATCCTATATGTGTTCAATAATCCCCATGTCAAGTTTCAATACTTTCCCAAAAGATTTGCTCAGTCAGATGATCAGATAGGTTAAAATCAGTCAAGACAGTTAAAAATTCAAACTGAGGTCAACTGTGGTCAAACCAAAGTCAAACTTCATGATTTTTTGCCAACATCAAGTATATGAAGTAAAATTCATCATTTGATCAAGGTTTGATCATGGTTCATCAAGGAAGTTTCAGATCATCAAGAATCAGGAGTTTCTAATTAGGGTTTTCATAGGAAAAGTCAACTGAACTTTGACCAGCCATAACTTTCACGTGCTTCATCAAAAAATTTCCATCCAAAGCTCATTTTGAAGGAAATTGAATTCTATACAACTTTGTGTCTCACAAGCCAAGCCCAAAAATGCTTCATTTGGAAGGTATGAGCTAAGACATTATAGGTCCTTTTAAAAGTCACCAAAAAGTCAACAACTTCCAAAGAGCATAACTTGAGAATGGTAAAAGATATGGACATGAGACCAAAGAGGTTGGTTAGAGGACTCTTTAAGCTTTCCAAAATGTCCAATAACACCTTCATAGCATTAAAATTGAAGGATTTTTTCCCTTGCAAAGTTGGGAAATTTTTGAGAGGTTTATGAAGCAAATGGGGTCTTAAAACCATAATTCACCAAATGGGCTTGCTTTTTTATGATCCAAACACTTCCATGACATCATGTACGAAATAAATTTTATTTATTCATAATTTTATTCAATTTATTTTTATTTATTATGATTTTTTATGTTAAAAATCATTTTAAATTAAAATAAAATATAAAATGATGGATATTTGATTTAATTTGGTTTCTAGAAAGTCTTAAGACTTATTTAGACTTGATTGATACAAAAATAATGGAGATCATACCAAAATAGCAAGGCTAGATCAAGAATATTCAAAATTTAAGATCACATCTTTTTCAATCTCCCAAAGTCCAAATATCCACAAATTTGTTAAACTTTTGACCTAATTTCATTCACTCATATATAAACAACATTAAGCAGCCTCAAAGTCACGAATTGACAGCCTCCAACACCTTGTTCAAACTTCACAAAATCATTCAAAAACTCAAATTCGGTTTCACTATTAGAAGGCATTCAAAGGTATTTTAAGAACATGGAGAGGATCCTTGGACATCATTGAACCTATCCCAATCCTTAAAAGCATCATAATCGTGCCCATAACCACAAACCGAATCACTTTTGTTCATGTTTTTACATTTTTTCGATTCCATACTTTCATGTGTTAATAGTTGATTTTGCTTGCTGATTTGTGTTTATTTTGATGTATAGAAGCTTTCTGGACAAATTAATTGGAGTTTCATGGCTTAAATCGTTAGATGTCATTGTTAGGGTTTGAGATTCAAATTCGGGATCTTGGTGTTTAGGGTGTTTAAATGGATTCTAAGAACATGGCCATAACATATAAACTTCATGTGATTGATCTGGGTTGTTAATTTACATTAATGTTGTGGTTTGCTTGGTGATTAAAAAACATAGGTTTTTCTGGTTCAAGAACATGCAGGAAAATTCGCAGGAAGTTTTGAAGAAGAATTCGCAGGAAATTCAAACGGGGAAGATGAAGTTTGGCGCGCAGGAAATATTTGAAATTTCAGGAAGGCTTAAAACGAATGTGTTTCATGTATATGACAACTAAAGCGCTTGGCTCAGTTGGTTTGTACGTCTGGTTGGTAAATGAATGGTCCTAGGATCAAAACCTCCCCATGCCATTTTGGTTTTGTTTTTATTTTTAATATTTTCGCAGGTTAAAGAACAAAAGGATTACCACCTGGATTACTATCACAAACGCACGCGCAGCCTGGTGGAAGGCTTGTTGGTCCAGGGGTAGTGAAGCCTAGGGCGTGGGTTCAATCCCTGCCCCAGGTAAGTTTTAATTTTTGTTTTGTTTAATTATTTTGTTTAATCATTTTATTTTTAATTAATTATAATCATGTTTAATATATATATTTAAATAATTATAGGAAAATAATATGTAAATATTTCATAAAAAACCTCTAAATTATTTTCTAAATTCTAAACCTAGTTTTATTTATTTATTATTATTATGTATTTGAATATGTATATATGTATTTTTATATATAATTTCATTAATTATATTTAAATTAATTTCTAACCCTAATATTTTTTATATATAATTAAAACCCTAATTTTCTCTAACCCTAATCCTAACCCTAATTCTTATTTTATTTAAATCTTAAAATTAATTAAATTTTTCCTAATATCTAATTAAATAATTAATCATAATTTATTTTGTAAATAAATTAGTATATCTTTATTATTTTATTTTCAAAAATTCTTTAAAATTGTTTATTAAAATCTAAAAATACTTAATTGAATTATATGTATATTTTGTATATTATTACTAACCTTTTCTTCTTAATTATTTTATCACTAACATTTTATTTAATTGTTTATTTTATTATATAATTATTATTTAATTTGTTTTTATTATTATGTAACTGTAAAAGCGTTGTAATAGTTGTAGCTCTTATCGTTTATTTATAAATATTATTGCTTTGGTTAGTAAAATAGGGAGTGATAACATGTTTGCTTTAAAATTAATTTAGATCACTAATCATAAGATAAATATTTGAATTTATACACGCACACACGTAAGTCGATCTTGGATCGCCATCTCACTTCCTAAGGGTTATCACTCATGTTGCCTAAACCAAAAGGTCAAGTAAGGTGTCTAAAAGCAAAGTCCTTTCTCCTAAAATATCATCAAGTCCCTTTACGATTATAAGATCAAGTCCCTTCGATGTTGCCTTCGTAAATGATCTTGTCCCTTTCGAATAAAAGATGATAAGTCCCTTTGTATTGCTAAGACACCTTACAGTTGCCTAAACACAGATGACCCTTCACATGTCCCTTACAACATCCAAGGTAATGACTACCTATTCCTTAATAATAGGGATAGTCTTACCATTGAAAGAACATTTAAGAACAGTAAAGATTTAATCATAGGGTAGGTTCCTCTTAAGTACTTGCTCACTCCTTCAAAAACATTTCATAACACTTCACATTTTCAAACAATTTTCAAAAGCAAAGTCTTTATATATATCCATACAAGGATCATTATAAAGTACTTAAGAAAATTTTTAATCACACACTACACTTCTCAAAACAGTTTAAAGTGAGCTAAGTAACTAAGAGCCCATGGATAACCATGGATGTAAAGGGTGCTAACACCTTCCCTTTACATAACCTACCCCCCGAACCCAAAAATCTTTTAAGGTCTTTCCTGTTCTTTTATGCCCTTTCCTTTGGATAAAATAAAAGTCGGTGGCGACTCTTGCTATCCGTAACATTTAAACTAAAGTCAGTTCTCCCACCGTGTTACAGAACTGGTGACTCTGCTGGGGACTTAATAAAAGAGGGGTACCCTTAGGAATTAGATCACTTTAAAATTGTTTGTCTTGTTTGCTTTATACTTATCTGTTGGGCACTTTATGTGTGAAAGATCCTAACCCGGATCTAGTGTACCTTGGGTAAATGGCAATAGACCAAGGAAACTGTACAGCGTATATCGATATGGTTGATCTGATGGCCATAGTTAGTGTGACTTCTTGGTTGGTGCTTATGTTCCTTAAGTAAAGTTGAGGATAATATGAGGCTGCCATATGTTGTCAATACACTAACTGACTTTTAGAACCTTAGTCATCCCATCTTGGCCTTTAGAAAAGTAGTGATATAACCGGCTTTGGTGAAGACTGAAGTTGGTTGATACTCGATACTACGCTCATTGAGATCCTAAACTTGGAGGGTTTTGGTTGGCAAGTAAGTTGCCTACTGAACAACCACCCTTGTGAAGGATCAATGATATTGAGATCCCTTAGAACCTGGTTACTTTATAGAACAGGATGAACCATCTAAACTTCAGGGGAGGGTACTTACCTTTAAACCTCATGCAAGCCTTCAAACCTAGGGTTATTGTGTGACTTGTTTGTGTGTGCCACATGTTTGTGATTGAACATAACATCATAGCATCATCATGCATCATAAGCATAGCATTTTCAATAACCATTTCAAGGACTAAAGGATTTATCTTTGTTCTTTGTTTCAGGTCATGGCTTCTGCTCGTAGGAATACTATCTGGATCAACTTTGTAGGGATACCTCCTAAGCTCAAGGAATTGGTCTCTCAAGTTTCTGAAAACTCCCAGTTCATCAAGAGGCATGGTCACCTACTGGATCTGGTCACTTCAGGGTTCGATGAAGACATGATGAGTGTTCTGTTTCAGTTCTTTGATCCTAAGCATCATTGCTTCACATTCCCCGACTATCAGCTGGTTCCTACAATAGAAGAGTTCTCCAAACTTCTGGGTATACATGTCCTTGATCAGAGACCCTTCACAGGCTTAGAAAAAGAGCCTAAACCTGAAGTCATTGCTGCATCCCTACATCTGAAGAAGTTAGACATTGTCCTAGAAACAAGGAGTGGAGTTAAGGGTATTATTGCTAAGGTATTGATGGAGAAAGCTCAAATGTTCCTGAAGGCTATGAGTTATGATGATTTTGAGGAGATCTTAGCCTTGTTGATTTATGGCTTAGTGTTGTTCCCCAATCCAGACCAATTCCTAGACATACACACCATCAACATATTTCTGAGTCACAATCCAGTGCCTACATTGCTTGGAGACATCTTACACTCTCTTCATACCCGTACTATAAAGGCACGAGGAACTCTGATGTGCTGCATACCTTTGCTATCTAGGTGGTTTATTTCTCACCTTCCTCGATCAGTGATGAATAATGAACAAGGGTTCAGGTGGTCTAAAAGGATCATGTCACTTTCTCATTCAGACATTCATTGGTGTTCTAGATCTATGGAGAACGTTACTATCATTGACCGTTGTGGGGAGTTCCCTAATGTGCCACTTATTACCTACAATCCTTCCTTAGCTCTACGTCAATTTGGTTACGCTCGGAGTGATGGTCCTCATGACATGTTGATTCAGGGTATTATGTTCGACTACGACAACGATCTGCAAGGTTACCATCAAAGGTTTATACGAGCATGGGGTAAAGTGAACAAGGTTGACAGCAAGACTCTGGAGCCCAAGTACACTATTCCTATGGAAGCTTATCTCAGATGGGTGCGATCTCGTGCTCAGACTCTTATGATGCCATATCCTGCCATCCTGCCAGTTACTATGGAGCCTGTTGCTGAAGGAGATACTTTTTATACCATCCTTCACCCAGACATGCCCACTGACATGGAAGACTTACAGAGGTCATGGATCCAGTTGAAGGAGCAAAGGGATACTTTTGAGACTCATTACAAAGCAAGTCAAGAAAGAATCCTGGAGCTAACAAAGCAACTTCACGAGGAGCGGAATCTCAACTCATACCTCAACATAAAGAGGAAACGTCCATGGGAGACTTAAAACCCCATCTTTTTGTATTCATTTCCTTTTTATTGTAAGCCCAAAGGGCAAACAAATTTATTACTAATAAAAGTTTACTTTTTGGTTGTTTAAACAAATTTAAATCCTGCGGTCCTTGAAAACATTGCATACGCATTTATACACCATATCATTGCATCACAGGTTTCTTATGTACACGTATCTTATCTTCTCGCTGTTTATTTCAGCAAAAATGGCTCTTGAACAGACAGTCAAGGATCTCCAGGAACAGAATGCACAATTCCAATAGCTGATCCTGAACTTGTCCAAGGGACAAGATGAATTGAAGACACTGCTGGCTAAGAAGACTAAGAAGGCTAGGAGATCAAGAGGTCTTATAAATCTGGGAAGAAGGTTCAAGGGTCCTGTCAAGACCAAGGAACAGGTTGAAGATTATGAGTCTGAGGAGTCTGAGAAAGAGGGAGGCAGTCTCCATAATACTATGGGGGATTCTGATTCTGAAGCAAATTGCTATCATGATCCTAATGAAGATAAGTTCAAGATGCTGGTGGATAGAATGAATGTTATGGAGTTACAAAAGTCTTCTGGGCTGGATTTTGAAGATCTGAGTTTGATATCTGGAGTGGTTATACCCATTGGGTTCAAGGTCCCTGCTTTTGTAGTATATGATGGTGTTTCATGCCCCAAGCTGCGTCTAAGGTCCTATGTCCGGAGGATTCAACCCCATACTGCTGATAAGAAGTTATGGATCCATTTCTTCCAAGAGAGTTTGTCTGGAGCTCAATTGGAATGGTATTATCAACTGGAGAGTGCCAATATTCGTGATTGGAATGATCTTGCTGAGGCCTTCTACAGGCAATACTAATACAATGCTGATTTAGCACCTACTCGCATGCAACTCCAAAGCATGTCTATGGGTGCTAAGGAGAATTTCAAGGAGTATGCCCAGAAGTGGAGAGACTTGGCTGGCAGAGTACAACCTCCTCTGACTGACAGGGAGCTAGTGGATATGTTCATGAGTACGTTGAATGGTCCTTTCTATAGTCATCTCATTGGAAGCTCATCATCTGGTTTCACTGAGCTGATAATGACTAGAGAGCGTGTAGAAAGTGGCATAAGAAGTGGCAAGATACAAGTGGGTGCCTCTTCATCAAATACTTCAAATAAGCCCCCTAGTAGGAAGAAGGAGTCAAATGCTATTTATGGTCAACCTGGTCGTAATAGGAGTCACCAATCTGTGGGAGCAGTTCATATCTCCAATCCTACTCCTGCAGCACCAGAGCCACCACAGGGCAATCAGCAGAAGCCTAAAAGACAGTTCACCAAGATCAACACGTCACTGGCCCAAGCCTTGCAACACTTGTTGAAAGGGGAACTCATTACTTTGAAGGACCCTCCTCAGAATCCTAATGTTACCTCTCCTAGGTACAATCCTAATGCACGATGTGCTTATCATTCTAATTGTTAGGGACATGACACCAACAACTGCTGGATATTGAAAAACAAGATTCAAGATATGATTGATGCTGAAGAGATTGAGTTTGACCCTCCTGGTACTCCAAATGTGATTACTACTCCCATGCCAAATCATGAGAAGGTTGTTAATGCCATTGATGAAGTTTCATATGTTTCCTCAGTTGCAGACGTGACTACTCCATTATCTGTTATCAAGAAGAAGTTGGTACAAGTTGGGTTCTTTCCAGGTTGTAATGAAGATTGTTTTTATTGTGCTTATAAACCTGATAGCTGCTGGAAGTTGAAGGATGGTATTCAACGCCTCATGGACAATTACACCATATTGTTTGAGAAGACACCTTCTGTGGAGAGTATGGTTGAACATATAACTCAAGGTGCGAAGGTTGAAGAGGTGGATATGGTTGATAAAGTGCCAGTGAGAATTACTTCCAAGGGCCCCGTCAAGATCACTCATAAGGGTCCAATCAAGATTACTGCTGAAGGCCCTGTGAGGATTGTTGCTGAAGCTAGAGTGGCTCCTATGATTATTACCACTCCTGGTCCTATTCCGTATACTTCTGATAAAGTTATACCCTGGAACTACGGTTCTGATGTTTATATTCATGGTGTTAAGCAGGAACCTTTAGCTGATGTTGCTGATGAAAACCTTGATGTTGATAATATTGCTGTATCTAGTAAGATCACAAGAAGTGGAAGAATTTTCTCTCCTCCGGCTACCTCCAAGAATACAGTTACTCCAACTACTACCTCTACTGCTGAGACAAATAATGATGCCCAGGGAAAAGGTCCTGTTATTGAACATGTACAAGCTGAGGCACCAACTACTGAGAATCTTTCTAAGCAGATGGAAGAAGTGCTGAAGATCATTCGCAAGAGTGATTATGATGTTGTTGATCAATTGGGGCATACTCCCTCCAAGATTTCCATGTTGTCTTTGTTGCTGTGTTCTGAGGCTCATGCTAAAGCCTTGATTAAGTTCTTGAAGACTGCTCATGTACCAAATGAGATTTCTGTAGATCATTTTGAAAACTGTGTTGCACACCTGACTTATGATAATGGGTTAGGTTTTTCTGATGCTGATTTGACTCCTGCCAAAAGAAATCATAACAGAGCCTTACATATCTCTATTGAATGTAGGGGAACTACCCTGTCTCATGTGTTGATAGACAATGGTTCTTCACTGAATGTACTTCCCAAAGAGGTTATGAACAAGCTTAGTCCTGAAGATGTTGTGTTGAGACCAAGTAATATAGTGGTAAAGGCCTTTGATGGCTCAAGAAGGGTGGTGCATGGAGAAATAGATCTCCCGATCAAAGTAGGCTCTCAAGTCTTCAATTCTACCTTCTATGTAATGGATATTCGTCCTTCGTACTCTTGTTTGCTTGGGCGCCCCTGGATCCACGGGGCAGGTGCTGTGACTTCTACTCTACATCAGAAGTTGAGATATCCAGTAAAGGGAAAAGTTGTCACTGTTTACGGAGAAGAAGAATATATAGTCAGTCACGTGAATACATTTAAGTATGTTGAAGTGGAAGGCGAATATGTTGAGACTCCTTGCCAGACATTTGAAGTAGTTCCTTGGGTTGTTCCTGCTGCTGAAGTTCCTCCTGTTGTCAAAAGAGTTCATGTGGTTACCAGAGTACCTTCTACAATGGCCTCCCTCAAAGATGCCAGAGCTGTGGTTGAAGAAGGTGGTTGTACTATTTGGGGTCAGCTTCCTGACATTCCTTACAAGTCTGACAAGTTTGGTTTGGGTTTCACTGCAGAGTCCCAGAAGGTTGTTCGTCGTGCTCGTGTTGTTCCTATAACCAATCAAGGGATCATGAAAGATCAGATCAATGTTGTGGGTGACTATAATGAAGACTACAACTTGGATGACTGGATCTTTCCTACTGTGGGTGATGGGCTCAATAATTGGAAGGCTGAAGACGTTATTCCTATCTCCTTTAGTCAGGAGTAAATACTATTACTGTGTTGTTATTTTTAAGTTTGTAATTTTTGAACAATTGAACTCTTAAGCCTTGTGCCTTACCCGGGGCACAATGGTATGCTTGTTTCGGGATGTCATTTCATTTGCATACTTCATTCAATAAAAATCAGTGGACGTTTCGTTTTCGTAAATATTGTGTTCCTTGTCTTTCTTTTATTTTATTTTTGTTTTATCAGCTATGTGTTCTTACACACACCCACATCGCTAAAATGCAGATCCTCATCCACTCTAGATCTTGTTGATAACAGTTCTACTATTGCCAATTATAATTTCGAGAATCCGATCTATCAAGCTGAAGATGGAAAGGAGGACAATTGTGAAGTACCTGTAGAGCTTGCTAGGTTATTACAACAAGAAGAGAAAGCTATACAGCCACATGAAGAGCCAATCGAAGTTGTGAATCTGGGAACTGAAGAAAACAGGAAAGAAGTCAAGATAGGGGCTGAACTAGAGGATGGTGTTAAGAACAGATTAATTCAGATGTTACATGATTATGTGGAGATCTTTGCTAGGTCCTATGAAGATATGCCAGGGTTGGATACAAACATTGTGGTTCACCGTTTACCAGTAAAAGAAGATTGTCGTCCAAAGAAGCAGAAGGTTCGTCGCATGCGTCCTGAGATGTCAGAAAAGATTAAAGCAGAAGTAATGAAACAGTTTGATGCAGGGTTCTTAGCTGTGACTTCTTATCCTCAATGGGTTGCAAATGTGGTACCGATACCTAAGAAAGATGGTAAGGTACGTATGTGTGTAGATTACAGGGATTTGAAAAATGCCAGCCCCAAAGATGACTTTCCACTTCCACATATTGATGTTTTGGTAGACAACACTGCTCAGCATAAGGTATTCTCTTTCATGGATGGTTTTTCTGGTTACAATCAAATCAAGATGGCACCTGAAGATATGGAGAAGACTACATTTGTTACACAGTGGGGCACTTTTTGTTATAAAGTGATGCCATTTGGTTTGAAGAATGTCGGGGCAATATATCAGCGTGCTATGGTGGCTTTGTTTCACGATATGATTCATCATGAGATAGAGGTATATGTAGATGATATGATAGCCAGGTCCCAGAATGAAGAGCAACATCTTGATCATCTGCATAAGTTGTTTGAGAGGCTGAAGAAATACAAGTTGAGATTAAACCCAAACAAGTGTACTTTTGGAGTGAGGTCTGGTATGGGTTTCATCGTCAGTGGAAAAGGTATTGAAGTAGACCCTGCAAAAGTGAAAGCTATACAAGAGATGCCAGCTCCCCGTACTGAGAAGGAAGTTAGAGGTTTCTTGGGACGATTGAATTACATTGCAAGATTTATTTTCCAATTAACTGCTACCTGTGAGCCAATCTTCAAGTTGTTAAAGAAAGATCAGGTAATGGAGTGGAATGATGAGTGCCAGACAGCCTTTGATGAAATCAAGAGATATCTTCTAGAACCTCCAATTTTGATGCCACCAGTTGATGAAAGACCATTGATTATGTACTTAACAGTATTAGACAACTCAATGGGGTGTGTATTGGGGAAACATGACGAGTCTGGTCGAAAAGAGCAGGAAATCTACTACCTTAGCAAAAAGTTTACCGACTGTGAAACAAGATACTCACTGCTCGAGAAATTTGTTGCGCTTTGGCATGGGCTGCTCGCCGACTAAGACAATATATGTTGACTCATACCACCTTGTTGATCTCAAAGATGGATCCAATCAAGTATATATTCGAGAAACCTACTCTCTCCGGACGAATAGCGAGATGGAAAATGATCTTAACAGAATATGACATACAATATACTACTCAGAAGGCCATTAAGGGTAGTGTAGTAGCTGATCATTTGGCTCATCAAGCAGTGGATGATTACCAATCAATGAGTTTTGAGTTCCCTGATGAAGACATTATGATTATTACCAAAGAACCTGGACAATATGACGGACCTGAACAAGGATCCCGATGGACTATGGTTTTTGATGGAGCTTCTAATGCACTTGGTAATGGTGTTGGTGTTGTGATCATTTCCCCTGAAGGTTGTCATACCCCGATTACTGCGAGACTTTGTTTCTATTGTACCAATAACATGGCTGAATATGAGGCATGTATCCTGGGTATCAAAGCTGCCATTGATATGAAGATTCAGTTCTTGGACGTGTATGGAGATTTAGCCCTGGTAGTAAGTCAGATCAAAGGAGATTGGGATACCAAACATGATAATCTCATTCCTTACAGAGAGCATGTGTTGTCTTTGATCCCACATTTCAAAGAGATTACCTTTGGACATATTCCACGAAGAGAAAATCAATTGGCAGATGCATTAGCCACCATGGCATCTATGTTTGGATTAGCTGGGATGATGAAGCTCCTAAGATTACTATTGACAGATTTGAAAAGCCTGCATACTGCAATGAGATTGACACTGAAGAAGCAGAAGGGAAGCCTTGGTTCTATGAAGTGAAAAGATATCTTGAAGCTCAGGAGTTCCCTGAAGGGGCATCTGTCAAGGATAAGAAGTTTCTGAGGAGGTTTTCTGCTAAGTTCTTCTTGAGTAATGGAATTTTGTACAAACGCAATCATGATTCAACTTTGCTTCGTTGTGTGGATAAGAAGGAAGCAACAAAGATTATGGAAGATAGGCATGATGGGATCTTTGGCACTCATTCTAGTGGTCATACCATGGCAAAGAAAATATTGAGAGCAGGTTACTATTGGTCTACCATGGAAGCTGACTGCTATCAACATTCCAGAACGTGTCACAAGTGTCAAATCTATGCTGACAAAGTACATATACCTCCATCACCATTGAATGTGTTGACTGCTCCTTGGCCGTTTGCCATGTGGGGCATTGATATGATTAGTGAGATCAAGCCTACGGCTTCTAATGGGCATCGTTTCATCCTGGTTGCTATTGATTACTTTACAAAGTGGGTAGAGGCAGCTTCATTTGCATCTGTTACTAAGAATGTGGTGGCTCGATTCATTAAGAATAATTTCATGTGTAGCTATGGTATCCCTGAAAGGATTATTACTGACAATGGCTCTAATCTGAACAACACTATGATTACTGATCTCTGCATGCAATTCAAAATTAAGCATCACAACTCTTCTCTGTATCGTCCAAAGATGAATGGGGCAGTAGAAGCTGCTAACAAGAACATTAAGAAGATTCTGCAGAAGATGACTGTCACTTATAAGGATTGGCATGAGATGTTACCATTTTCTCTTCATGGTTATCGTACTACAATACGTACTTCAACAGGGGCAACCCCATTCTCCTTAGTTTATGGTATGGAAGCAGTTCTGCCCATTGAAGTTCAGATACCCTCCCTAAGAATCATGAAGGATGCAGGCTTGGATGAAGATGAGTGGATTCAGACTCGACTTAACCAGTTAAATTTAATTGATGAGAAGAGGTTGGCAGTTGTTTGTCACGGTCAGATGTACTAGAAACGGATGATCAAGGCTTTTAATAAGAAGGTTAGGCCAAAGGTATATCAGGCTGGTGACTTGGTAATCAAACGTATCATATTACCACAGGGTGATCCTAGGGGAAAGTGGACTCCTACATATGAAGGATCATTTGTAGTCAAGACAGTATTCTCAGGAGGTGCCATGATGCTTACTACTATGGATGGTGAAGACTTCCCACAGCCTGTAAACGCAGACATAGTTAAAAAATACTAGCATAAAAAGAGACCCGCTAGGTTGATTGGCCTAGGCAAATAAGGACATCCCGGCGAACCAAAAGGGTTCGGGCAAAAATTAGGGATATATATATATATATATATATATATATATATATATATATATATATATATATATATATATATATATATATATATATATAATGTACACCCGGCAAGTCGAAAACCTGAAAAGGCGGCTTGGGCAAAAAAGGGTATCCCGGTGGATTGAAAACCTGAAAGGGCAATCCAGGCAAAAGTTAGGGATTAAAGCGTATGATTATGTCTCGTTTGGATCACCCATGTAAACTCCAACCAGTTGTGCTACCTAACTCAAGCTCGAACAGATAAAGCTCAATCCAATTGTTTCCGTCTCAACAGCAGAAGATGAGATACTTGAAGATAATGGCAATAGTAGAATTGAAACTCAATAGGATTATTTCCCACATAGCTGATTTTCTTTGTTTTGTAAAAATTTTACGACGAATTCCTCTTACTAGGATTTCTGTCTCCTTGTACAAACTTGCCCATGTATAGGTCACTTTGTGATATAAATAAAATTTCATCTTTGAATCCAGATTTACTTTTACCCTATTTACATAAGCGAAACGTCCACTGGTTGTGTTTGAATGTATGTATGCTTTTGAATATGATTGATGTTTATCAGAAATGCATAAAATGCTTGAATATGATTGATGTTTACCAGAAATGCATAAAAATACAGGACGAACGAGGGAAGGAATTCAACGAAGCTTCACCGGTTCATCCCCACAAGACAACCACAAATCTCCAGTAGAGCAAATCTATCTTTATAGATACTTCGAGTTACATCTCCCCTTGAATTTATGTCCATCTCTTTTATCCTCAGTCGGGATACTCAGGAACTTATTCCTTCAATGGAAGTACGAAGAACGAATACGCGAGGTTACGAATACTATACTATCAAACAAGACGGGAGCAAGTTCCTCATATTCTTCAGCAACGAATCAGGATTTATTTTCCCTAGCCAGTAGTTGTTATACGAAGATATCCAGACGCTTCAGGCTGCATGATTCATACATACATCATTTACATCATATCATAGCATATGCATCCATAAGGAATAATGCATTTACTTAGGTGCATCATACTATGCATGCATACATATTGCATAAACTAACATTTTCCTTGCAGGATAGTTATATGCAGATAAAACAGCATCAACAATTCACAGCAGGTCAGAAATGATCCATACATTACTCAAGATGTCCTCGGAGAGTAGGCAAACGGTTTGTACAAAGATCCATTCCCTAATCCAGGATACTTCCAGAAGATTTCATCTATCTGGTCTTGAATATCAGGCAAACGGTCTGTACAAAGATTCATTCCCTGGTTCAAGATATCTTCAGAAGATTTAATCTATTTCCTCGGAGAGTAGGCAAACGGTCTGTTCAAAGACCCATTCCCTAATCCAGGATACTTCCAGAATATTTCATCTATCTGGTCTTGAATAGCAGGCAAACGGTCTGTACAAAGATCCATTCCCTGGTTCAAGATATTTTCAGAAGATTTAATTTATTTCCTCGGAGAGTAGGCAAACGGTCTGAACAAAGATCCATTCCATAATCCAGGATACTTCCAGAAGATTTCATCTATCTGGTCTTGAATAGCAGGAAAACGGTCTGTACAAAGATCCATTCCCTGGTTCAAGATATTTTCATAAGATTTAATCTATTTGCTCTTGAATAGTAGGCAAACGGTCTGTACAAAGATCCATTCCCTGGTTCAAGATATTTTCAGAAGATTTAATCTATTTGCTCTTGAATAGTAGGCAAACAGTCTGTACAAAGATCCATTCCCTAGTTCAAGATATTTTACAGAAGAATTAATCCTGACATTCTTTTGTCCTTGGAGAGTAGGCAAACGGTCTGTACAAAGATCCATTCCCTAATCCAAGATATTTCCAGAAGAGATAATCGTCACGAAGATTTATTTCTACTGGTCTATTCAACAATTCAAACCATGTTGCATAAACGATTCAGAGACGGCCTATACGAAGACCTAGTACTGATATCCAGTATCAACATAAATATATCATCACATCCTGATATTTTAGATGGCATCTCTAAGCCCATCTCCAGTTCTTCCATGGCATCTATAAGCCCATCTCCAGTTCTTCCATGGCATCTATAAGCCCATCTCCAGTTCTTCCAAGTGGCATCTTCAAGCCCACTCAAGCATATGCAACTAACCATCAGTGTTACTTTATGCACCGGCGAGTGCAAATTTTTGGGCTTTTGTGTTCAATCCCCTTAAACCTTCCAGGTCACGAATGGCACATATACCAATCTAACCCCTCAGGTTTCAGAAAATTGAACAGGGGCAGCTGTTGCACCCCAAAATTTACCCTCCACAAGACAAGAAATTGTGTACTAAGAGGTTCACAAGGTTCACAAGGTTCACAATTAGTCAGAAAGTTTGACAATTCCCTCAGACAATGCATCCTCCTAAGCAAGGCATCCTAAACTAGGGTTTTGACTTTCATCAGGATAAATGGACTTCCAAGACTTCAAGTGAGCTTCATAACATCCTATATGTGTTCAAGAATCCCCATGTCAAGTTTCAATACTTTCCCAAAAGATTTGCTCAGTCAGATGATCAGATAGGTTAAAATCACTCAAGACAGTTAAAAAGTCAAACTGAGGTCAACTGTGGTCAAACCAAAGTCAAACTTCATGATTTTTTTCCAACATCAAGTATATGAAGTAAAATTCATCATTTGATCAATGGTTGATCATGATTCATCAAGGAAGTTTCAGATCATCAAGAATCAGGAGTTTCTAAATTAGGGTTTTCATAGGAAAAGTCAACTGAACTTTGACAAGCCATAACTTTCACATGCTTCATCAAAAAATTTCCATCCAAAGCTCATTTTGAAGTAAATTTAATTCTCTACAACTTTGTGTCTCACAAGCCAAGCCCAAAAATGCTTCATTTGGAAGGTATGAGCTAAGACATTATAGGTCCTTTTAAAAGTCAACAAAAAGTCAACAACTTCCAAAGAGCATAACTTGAGAATGGTAAAAGATATGGATATGAGACCAAAGAGATTGGTTATAGGACTCTTTAAGCTTTCCAAAATGTCCAAGAACACCTTCATAGCATTAAAATTGAGGGATTTGTGCCCTTGCAAAGTTGGGAAATTTTTGAGAGGTTTATGAAGCAAATGGGGTCTTAAAACCATAATTCACCAAATGGGCTTGCTTTTTTATGATCCAAACACTTCCATGACATCATGCACGAAATAAAATTTATTTATTCATAATTTTATTCATTTTATTTTTATTTATTATGATTTTTTATGTTAAAAATCATTTTAAATTAAAATAAAATATAAAATGATGGATATTTGATTTGATTTGGTTTCTAGAAAGTCTTAAGACTTATTTAGACTTGGTTGATACAAAAATAATGGAGATCATACCAAAATAGCAAGGCTAGATCAAGAATATTCAAAATTTAAGATCACATCTTTTTCAATCTCCCAAAGTCCAAATATCCACAAATCTGTTAAACTCTTGACCTAATTTCATTCACTCATATATAAACAACATTAAGCAGGCTCAAAGTCACGAATTGACAGCCTCCAACACCTTGTTCAAACTTCACAAAATCATTCAAAAACTCAAATTCGATTTCACTATTAGAAGGCATTTAAAGGTATTTTAAGAACATGGAGAGGATCCTTGGACATCATTGAACCTATCCCAATCCTTAAAAGCATCATAATCATGCCCATAACCACAAACCGAATCACTTTTGTTCATGTTTTTACATTTTTTCGATTCCATACTTTCATGTGTTAATAGTTGATTTTGCTTGCTGATTTGTGTTTATTTTGATGTATAGAAGCTTTCTGGACAAATTAATTGGAGTTTCATGGCTTAAATCGTTAGATGCCATTGTTAGGGTTTGAGATTCAAATTCGGGATCTTGGTGTTTAGGGTGTTTAAATGGATTCTAAGAACATGGTAATAACATATAAACTTCATGTGATTGATCTGGGCTGTTAATTTACATTAATGTTGTGGTTTGCTTGATGATTAAAAAACATAGGTTTTTCTGGTTCAAGAACATGCAGGAAAATTCGCATGAAGTTTTGAAGAAGAATTCGCAGGAAATTCAAACGGGGAAGATGAAGTTTGGCGCGCAGGAAATATTTGAAATTTCAAGATGGCTTAAAACGAATGCGTTTCATGTATATGACAACTAAAGCGCTTGGCTCAGTTGGTTTGTACGTCTGGTTGGTAAATGAATGGTCCTGGGATCAAAACCTCCCCAGGCCATTTTGGTTTTGTTTTTATTTTCAATATTTTCGCAGGTTAAAAAACAAAAGGATTACCACCTGGATTACTATCACAAACGCACGTGCAGCCTGGTGGAAGGCTTGTTGGTCCAGGGGTAGTGAAGCCTAGGGCGTGGGTTCAATCCCTGCCCCAGGTAAGTTTTAATTTTTGTTTTGTTTAATTATTTTGTTTAATCATTTTATTTTTAATTAATTATAATCATGTTTAATATATATATTTAAATAATTATAGGAAAATAATATGTAAATATTTCATAAAAAACCTCTAAATTATTTTCTAAATTCTAAACCTAGTTTTTTTTTATTATTATTATGTATTTGAATATGTATATATGTATTTTTGTATATAATTTCATTAATTATATTTAAATTAATTTCTAACCCTAATATTTTTTATATATAATTAAAACCCTAATTTTCTCTAACCCTAATCCTAACCCTAATTCTTATTTTATTTAAATCTTAAAATTAATTAAATTTTTCCTAATATCCAATTAGATAATTAATCATAGTTTATTTTGTAAATAAATTAGTATATCTTTATTATTTTATTTTCAAAAATTCTTTAAAATTGTTTATTAAAATCTAAAAATACTTAATTGAATTATATGTATATTTTGTATATTATTACTAACCTTTTCTTCTTAATTCTTTTATCACTAACCTTTTATTTAATTGTTTATTTTATTATATAATTATTATTTAATTTATTTTTATTATTATGTAACTGTAAAAGCGTTGTAATAGTTGTAGCTCTTATCGTTTATTTATAAATATTATTGCTTTGGTTAGTAAAATAGGGAGTGATAACATGTTTGCTTTAAAATTAATTTAGATCACTAATCATAAGATAAATATTTGAATTTATACACGCACACACGTAAGTCGATCTTGGATCGCCATCTCACTTCCTAAGGGTTATCCCTCATGTTGCATAAACCAAAAGGTCAAGTAAGGTGTCTAAAAGCAAAGTCCTTTCTCCTAAAATATCATCAAGTCCCTTTACGATTATAAGATCAAGTCCCTTCGATGTTGCCTTCGTAAATGATCTTGTCCCTTTCGAATAAAAGATGATAAGTCCCTTCGTATTGCTAAGACATCTTACAGAGCTGCCTAAACACAGATGACCCTTCACATGTCCCTTACAACATCCAAGGTAATGACTACCTATTCCTTAATAATAGGGATAATCTTACCATTGAAAGAACATTTAAGAACAGTAAAGATTTAATCATAGGGTAGGTTCCTCTTAAGTACTTGCTCACTCCTTCAAAAACATTTCATAACACTTCACATTTTCAAACAATTTTCAAAAGCAAAGTCTTTATATATATCCATACAAGGATCATTATAAAGTACTTAAGAAAATTTTTAATCACACACTACACTTCTCAAAACAATTTAAAGTGACCTAAGTAACTAAGAGCCCATGGATAACCATGGATGTAAAGGGTGCTAACACCTTCCCTTTACATAACCTACCCCCCGAACCCAAAAATCTTTTAAGGTCTTTCCTGTTCTTTTATGCCCTTTCCTTTGGATAAAATAAAAGTCGATGGTGACTCTTGCTATCCGCAACATTTAAACTAAAGTTAGTTCTCCCACCGTGTTACTCACGGGCTAGAGCGGCACCGATAACCATCACCATTGCAGGACCGGTAATCTATCAAAGTGATAGAGCTATTCCTTGGAATTATGGTGGTGAAGTATACTGTAACGGCCAGAAGCAAGAGTTGGCCACGACTAGTACAAACCCAGCTCAAGTAGAAAATGTTGGAGTAGGGGGCTTTACTAGAAGTGGAAGGTTGTTTGCGCCGGAAACACCCAGAGACACTGCAGAAGCCCAGGCTAGAGCGAGAGGGAAGCAGCCAGCAGTTGTCAATGATCCTGCACCAGCAACTGATCCAGACCTTACTTTCGATAAAGAAGCTGAGGAATTCCTGAGGATTATCAAAAAGAGCGACTACAAGATTGTGGACCATCTGCAGCAGACGCCGTCGAAGATTTCCATCTTGTCCTTGCTCATGTGTTCTGATTCTCACAGGAAGGCTCTTTTGAATATTCTGAACAAGGCGTACGTGCCTCACGGATTGGGTTTCCAGCGTCAATGCCAGTCACGGATTGGGTTTCACAGACTTGGATCTAACTTCTGAAGGGCGTGCTCATAATCGGGCACTGCATATCTCTTTAGAATGTAAAGGTGCAGTACTCTCTCACGTGTTGGTAGATATCGGATCATCATTGAATGTCTTGCCTAAGAAAGCACTGATGAAGTTGGATTATGATGGAGTGGTTCTAAAGCCCAGCGACCTAGTAGTTCGAGCATTTGATGGGTCGAGGAGATCGGTGTTCGGAGAGGTGGAGTTACCCATTAAAGTAGGTCCACAGATCTTCAATACCATGTTCTACGTAATGGATATACAGCCTGCATACAATTGTTTACTCAAAAGACCTTGGATACATTCAGCGGGAGCGGTATCATCCACACTCCATCAGAAGTTAAAGTTCATCTGGGAGGGTCAAATTGTGATTGTCAGTGGGGAAGAAGATATTTTCGTTAGTCATCTGGCCTCATTCAAATATGTGGAGATGGATGGCGAAATAGTTGAAACTCCATGTCAGGCTTTTGAGCCCTTAAAGAGTGAACAAGCATCTGCAGTGGCAGCTTCTCCCGAAGAACCGAAGAAGGGGGTTTCCATAGCCTCTTATAAGCAAGCGCTTGATTTGGTAGAATCTAGGGTACGAGAAGGCTAGGGCAGTCTAGTAGAAGTGTCAGAGAAGAAAGATATGTTCGGAATTGGCTATCTTCCTGGGAAGTCATCGTCTGGACCAAGTGCTAAAGGTTGTCAAAGCCCAATCACTTTCACGAGTGCGGGAGTGGTAAACTACGGAAACATCAGTGATGTATAGGATGATGCACTCGATAGTGACTATGACCTAGATGAATGGATTAGGCTTGCCGTTCCAGGGACTCAGCTTAGCAATTGGACATCAGAAAGGCTTATTTCGGTCACCTCTTTTGAAGAGTAATACTTTTGTTTCTATTTTTCCTGTATTAAAGCACTATGTCTTACCCGGGGCATAGTAGCTCTTTGTAAGGGTTCATTTGTTCTTAACACAATCATAAATAAAGCTGACTTTTCACATTCATTCATGTTGTTCTCTGTCTTTCATTTTTTTCTTTTGTTTTTCAAAAAGAAAGAAATTTTTTAAAATGGCAATGTTTCTCATTTTCTCAAGTTGTTGCTAAAGCCTTGCATGAATCACCATTCATGTAGGTGCTCATCACTGGATCTTATCAATGACGACCCTGTTATGGCTGAGTATGACTTTGACAATCCAATTTATCAAGCTGATGAGGAAGGTGAAGAGGATTGCGAACTACCTGAAGAATTGGCCAGACTGCTTAAACAGGAGGAGAAGATGATTCAGCCGCACGAAGAAGTCGTCGAAGTAATAAACCTGGGCACTGAAGAAGACAAGAAAGAAGTCAAGATCGGGGCTACATTAGAAGAATCTGTCAAGACTCGTTTGATTGCTATGCTTCGATAGTATGTTGACGTATTTGCATGGTCCTACCAAGATATGCCTGGTTTAGACACTGACGTTGTGGTACATAAGCTGCCTCTCAAAGAAGATTGTCCTCCGGTAAAGCAGAAATTGAGGCGCACGCGTCCAGATATGGCAATAAAAATAAAAGAAGAAGTGCAAAAACAGTTTGATGTTGGCTTCTTGGCCGTGACCAGTTATCCTCCGTGGGTTGCTAACATTGTGTCGGTTCCCAAGAAAGACGGTAAAGTCAGGATGTAAGTGGACTACAGGGATTTGAATAGGGCCAGCCCCAAAGATGACTTCCCTCTACCTCACACAGATGTGCTTGTCGATAATACTGCTCAGTTTTCCGTGTTCTCCTTCATGGACGGATTCTCTGGCTATAATCAGATTAAGATGGGTCCCGATGACATGGAAAAGACAACTTTCATCACTCCTTGGGGCACCTTCTGTTACACGGTCATGCCATTTGGTTTGAAGAATGCAGGAGCCACTTATCAGCGGGCAATGGTGACGCTATTTCACGACATGATCCATCATGAAATTGAGGTTTATGTTGATGATATGATAGAAAAATCCCAAACAGAGGAAGAGCACTTGGTTAATCTAGCAAAGTTGTTTGACAGACTTCGGAAGTTCAGATTGAGGTTGAATCCGAATAAGTGTACCTTCGGGGTCCGTTCTGGCAAGTTACTCGGCTTTATTGTTAGTGAGCGAGGAATCGAGGTTGATCCAGCCAAAGTGAAAGTTATCCAAGAGATGCCTGAGCCGAAGACTGAGAAGCAAGTACGTGGTTTCTTAGGGAGACTAAACTACATTGCACGGTTTATTTCTCACCTAACGGCCACGTGTGAGCCCATCTTTAAGCTTCTGAGGAAGAATCAGGCCATTAAATGGAACGAAGACTGCCAACAAGCCTTTGACCGAATCAAAGAATACCTGTTGGAACCTCCAATTATTATGCCTCCAGTGCCAGGGAGACCTTTGATTATGTATCTTACTGTGCTTGAAGGATCGATGGGATGTGTGCTGGGTCAGCAGGACGAGTCTGGTCTAAAAGAGCACACCATTTATTACCTTAGCAAAAAGTTTACCGATTGTGAGACACGCTACTCACTACTCGAGAAAACTTGATGCGCTTTGGCATGGGCTGCTCGCCGACTAAGACAGTACATGCTGACTCACACTACTCTCTTAATTTCCAAGATGGATCCTGTGAAATACATATTTGAAAAGCCAGCTCTGACGGGAAGAGTAGCCCGGTGGCAGATGATATTAACGGAGTATGACATACAATACACTTTGCAAAAGGAAATTAAAGGAAGTGTGTTGTCAGAATACTTGGCTCAGCAGCCAATCGATGATTATCAACCCATGAGGTTCGAGTTTCCGGATGAGGACATCATGTTCCTTAAGTCGAAAGACTACGAAGAACCACTTCCGGAGGAGGGGCCAGACCCTGAATCCAAATGGAAGTTGATGTTTGACGGGGCTGTAAACATGAATGGAAGTGGAGTAGTGTAACACCCCAAATTTGCCCTCTTCTTGTTTAGCATCGTTATCATATCATAATCATCATGAGCATACCATATCCTTATCATTTTGCATAGAAAAATGAGGCATAACACTCGCATGTTCCAGCATAAGGCATATGATCGGTCATCTGGGAAAATCTGAATCTGCAAGTCAAAATCAAGAGCATGGTGATCTGGCAAGAATCTCACAGGATCATTTTGCACAAGCCTGGTATCATGTTCAGAGCCCTAGAAAGAGAAGATGGATCAAAATTTGCTTGAAACGGTTGGTGCAGGTCTATTTTTGAAGGTTCCCACCAAAGGGAGGGAAATTCAAATTTTTCATGCGTTAACCGGTTAACGCATATGGTTAACCGGTTAACAGCTGCGAAATTTGAATTTCCAGCAGCAATTTCAGCATGTGTGTTTTGGCCCCATTTTCCAATTTTCTGATTTTTATTCATTTGAATTAAATTTGAATTTGAGAGAAGGATCTAGAGCATTTATCCAAGCCTCATTCCAACCCTAAATCCAAATCACTTTCTAAGCTAATGCCAAGCCATATTTTTGGATCCCAAACCAAAATTTTGGGCCCCAAACCTAAATCATATTTATTCCATTTCCTTCCAAACCAAGGGAGCTCTCACTCATTTTTCACTCTCATTTTCTGAATTTTCATTCCTCTCACTCACAATTCTCTCACTTTTCTCTCCCAATTTTCCAAATCACTCAAAGTTCCTCTTTGAAGATCACACAACCTTGCCTTGAGGTGTGTAGATCTTGGAATTAAACCTCCATTCATAGCCTCTTTGCATCTTTTTGCTGGTTTTATTGGAGATTCAGATCTGGTTTGAGATCTAGAAGTGCTTTTGGATCCAAAATTCTGCATCAAGAGCTTGTTCTTGCATTTATTTTGCATGGAGTGTGGAGCTTAGCATCGGATCTTTAAAGTTTTGCGCGAGATCTACCGTTTTCAGCTCAATCAACAATTACCAAAGCATACCTCAGCTTTGTAGGTTGGTTAATTTCAGATCTAGCTCTGTTTTTAGCTTATTTGCATGCTTGTGCTTTAGATCCACCATGTGCTTGTGTATTTGCTTGTGTTGTTTGATTTGATTGGTTGATTTGTATCCGGATCCGAATGTTATTGTTCATGAGCTTAATGATATGGATTAATGTGAATTGATCTAATTTTTCCATGTGTAATTGATTGCTGGTCTGGTGCAAGCTTATTTGGATAAGCTGTTTTGAGATGCTGTTTTCTGCAGGATTTGTTGCTGTTTTATCAGTGTTAACCGGTTAACGTATATGGTTAACCGGTTAACGCCCCTGTTTTGTGCGTATTTTGTGCAGGTTTGAGCTGGTTAACCGGTTAACGCATTTGGTTAACCGGTTAACACTGAAGCAGAATGACTTTTTAGTGTTGTTTTGAGCTTGTTTGATCCCTTTGCTTGTTCTAATTGCCTTGGATCATTGCATGATCATTAAGCATGATATTTTAGGGTGATTTGCTTGCTGGTTGATGTATGCTTTCATGTTTTCGACGCGTAAGTCGTGTACTTGCAATGTTTGGCATGATGTTTGATTCTTGTTCACAAGAACCTTTGAGCATGACTAATTCCATGATTGTGTTGGTCACTTTGCTGGATTTTTTTGTGCATACTAACCTTGCAGGGGCTATGGTAAGTGAGAGATGTGAGAATTGAGTTCCACATCTCCAATTCTCATCTTCCTCTTATGTTTATGTTACTAACCCTTTGTTGTTGGGCTTAGGCCTTTCTCATCCCTTCTTCTATCTTCTTCTTTTTTCCTTCATTAGGATAGAAACCTCACTAACCTTTAGGACTTCCATGCATGTGAATACTTAGGATTATTTTAGTCCCCCTTTAGAATTTTTCCTTTAAGATCCTTTGGTGCTCTCTCTTCTCATCTTCAAACTTAATTCAAATTCATTTAATAAAGGTTGAGTACTTTCATGTGACATGAGACTTTGCTATGAGATGCTCACATGCGTTCCATTTCGGGGCGAGGTGTGAGTCATCACTCGTGGGGGATAGGTCTTAACATGAGTACCTCACAAAGAAAAGCTAAAAAAAAAACACTTCTTAATCAAAACCACAAAAACACTTAATAATGATAATAGGTTAGTGTGCTTGAGCCTTCACTTGTGGGACTAGCTTTGGGGATTTCCTCCATAGATAGGTGTGCCTCTTGCGCATTCCATTTCGGGATGATGTGAGATGTACACATCCCATTGAGTAAGACTTGGGTACACTTACCTATGCAAACTTTCACTCATAAAAGCTTCTAAAAAACACCAAACAAACAATAAACGTCTTTCCTTCGGGAATTCTTTTCTCATCTCCTTCGCTCCGTACGCGAACTTGCTCCTACTTGTCATTTTGCAAGACGGTTACGCACTCGTCGTCCGAGTCTGCAACACCTGAGCAATGGCATAGGCAGTTCAAGCCTTAATTCACAAGCAATTTCCTTTTAGTACCCCTAGTTAGGGGAACTACGGCGTCTCTGATCCTCATTATCCTGATGAGGTACGTAGGCAGCGGGGTAGGGCCCGTTCGAGCACAATCTTTATTTTCCCTACATTTTTCCTTTTCTTTTCTTATTCATTTCCTTTCTCATTTTTTCTTTTCCAGTTCATTTTCTTTTCTTTTGCTGCAGTTTTCATACCCTCACCCTTTGAAACAGTTTTCTTTTGCAAGCGTGGATCCCGTCGGGTACGGCGGACGATCTGGGTGCTAATACCTTCCCAGGTCGTAACCGACTCCCGAACTCAGTCTCTTTGGTTCGCAGGACCTGTGTCCTTCCTTTTCTTTCTTCTGGTTTGTGCAGCATTACCATTCCCTCTATTCGGGATAAAAATGCATGGCTGGCGACTCTACCTTTTTCCGCGCCACTTTCGCGTTTGTACCAGGATGGAAATCCCGGGAGCGACAGCTGGCGACTCTGCTGGGGATCGAACCCAGAATCTCTGGTTCCCCTGTGAGTCTCTCCTAGCGCTTGTGTGTTGTTGTTTCATTGGGTGATGCTTGTTTGATGTGGCTTGTTGTACTGTATTGTTGTTTATTTACAGCTTTATTTACAGCTTTATTTACAGTCTTCAGTATTTATTTTCCGCATCATTTATATCATACTGGACTGTCTGGACTGGTTTTCTGTTTGGTGGGCTTGGGTGATACTGTTTCTGAGAGATAAGCCAAGTACCCGGCTTGAGTGCACCCTAGGATTAGAGTGGACATATTGTACTCGCATGTGGCATGATGAGTGGCGATGTGTTTCACGCCCAGATTGCGACTGTCTTGGAAATATCTTGTGTGGGGATTTCCTCCACTTCGGGATAGGACCTTGATGGTTATGTGCATCTGGGGACCGATCATTGAGAACCTTTGTGGAAACAACCCTCTCCAGTGGTGACAGTGGCAGACCACATTTTGTGGCAAACCCATTCGCACCCGAGGGTCCACTGGGAACTCGCATAGGATGGCCTGGTTCTCTTATAGGAACTCAGTCAAAGCATCTGGTCGTATGGCATTAGTACTGTATCCTACGGGCTGAATGTACTATTGTTTCTCGATTTCAGCGCTTGAAGCTGGGAACCTGTAAGGGATGCTTGTTTTTCCCGGACTCAGCTGAGGCCTCCCTGCGTAGTATATAATGCCTAACCGATTCCCTGACTTGGTCATGAGCCACTTCTCGGAAATGGTGAAAGTATTATTGCTATTCGGCTTTGAGAGTCCGTGATGTTTGACCCGGAGCACACCCGTGAGATTTGGGATGGGTTTACAGGTTTGCAGGAACACTTGACCTCATCACACCCTTGTTATCAGTGCAGTTCATGTTATGATGCAGTTACTTTGGTTCCGGAGTTCTGGTTTTCTGGTTCTGGTATTCGTGATACTATGGTCCTGAGATTTTCTTCAGAGGGTTGTGGTTATCAGAGAGGGTGACTCAGTGAACTTTTGGTTTGTCAGAGGGATCTTGTCAGTGGCCAGATTTCAGACAGTCTCAGATGACCATATGTCTTTGCATTTGCATCTGCATTGCATCATTGCATCATTAATCATTGTTTTGTTTTCATTCACAGGTTCATATTTCTGCTTCCGGTTCCGGTATTCTCTTCAAAGATGGAAGATCCTCGCAAGCAGAATATTCACTTCAAGTTCTTTGATGTCAAGATTGGTTTGCTGAAGAAGATGGTAAAGCTGATTACGCCCAACCAGGTAGAGAGATTCAGAAAAGCTTATGGGAGTATTCTTGATGTGGTGATAGAGCTAAATCCTTCAGAGAGGAGTGCCATTCATACATTGCTTCAGTATTATGATCCTCAGCTCCGTTGCTTCACCTTTCCTGATTTCCAGTTGGGCCCTATGCTGGAGGAGTATGCTTTGATCCTGGGTGTGCCAGTTCAAGATCAGGTTCCTTTCAACTCTGAGATGAGTAGACCAGCACCGGAGGCTATTGCTAAGGCTCTTTATTTGAGTCCTTCTACTGTGAAGTCTTTGACCATTATCAAAGGAGGTGTGTCTGGGTTTTCTTTGGAGGTTCTGGTAAAGAAGGCGGAAGAATTGGCTGTTGAAGAAGAATGGGATGCGGTCTGTGCTATCTTGGCTCTTTCTATCTATGGCACCATTTTGTTTGCTGATATGGAGAAGTTCATAGATATAAACGCCATACATCTCTTTTTGCTGAAGAATCCTGTGCCTACCTTACTCGGGGATTTGTATTACTCGGTTCATTACAAGACTGAAAAGAAGAGGGGAGGTTTGGTTCGTTGCTGTGCTCCATTATTTCACATGTGGTTCATGAGGCATTTGCCTAGTACGGGAGTGTTTAGTGACCATAGTCTGATATGGGCTCAGAAGCTGGAAAAGTTGCTTGCCAAGGATGTTAGGTGGTTCACTCAGAGGCTGCAAGGTGCACGTTTCATTACCAGCTGCGGAAGTTATCATAGTGTGCCTTTGTTGGGAATAACTGGAGGGATTAATTACAATCCAATCTTGTTAAGAAGACAATTAGGATACGCTTTGAGAGATGTGCCTGAAGATTTGAAGCTGACCCCCATTTTCTACTTTTCCGTGAAAGATAATATGCCCTTAGTGAGGAAGGTTGCGGGGGCTTGGAAAAGCATCAAAGGAGAAGGAGTAGCTAGTTTCGGGAAGTGCAATAATCAGACGTTCCCAGGGTACGAAGCTTGGTTGAAAGACAGAGCCAGAAGAGTTTTGTTGCCATTTTCAGCACCAGTTGCTGAGTCCATTGATACTGTGCCTTTAGAGGAATTCGAGAAGTTAGAAGCCCAGTTACATGCAGTTAGAGTTGAAAATACCGAGATGGTAAGCTTGTATTACCAAGCTAACAGGGCCAAGAAGGAAGCTGAGGAGAAGTTGTTGAAGATACAGACGACTTTGGAGGCTAAGGAGAAGGACTTCGCAGGAAAAGAAGCGCATTTCCGCAGGTTGGGGATGATGGAAGCCCAAAGAGAAGTTGAGCGCAAGAAGAAGTCAAAGACCCTTAGAGATGCTCGTCAGTCTATTGTCTGGTTGAAGGGACAAAGAGAGCAAGAGTTGAAGCAATATAAGGAAAAAGAGGAGTTCTTTGAGACTCAGATGGCTTACAAGAAAGAAGAGGTGGAGCAGGCCCACAAGATTCGCAGAGAGAAGACCCAACAGCTTGCAGACAGTCAACAAGCCCTCGAAGAAGCACTCAAAGAGATTGAAGACCTCAAGTTGATGGCAGGAGTCAAGAAGGTCAGGTCTGATGATGGAGTTTCAGGATCCTCAGGCGGCGGTTATGCTTCTTAGTTTGTTTTCTTTGTATTTGGATTACCTACGGGCATGTTGTAGGAGTCCTAGTTGTTTGTTTATACTCTGTAAGAACTCGTACTCTATGAGGTATTCTGTTTTTATTGTGCCTAATGGGCTGATCTATGTTAAGATGTTTCTCACTATTTCTTGGTTCGCTTGCTATTATGGTTTGAATGTGGTTTCCCGCAAAGGTTTCTGAAAGTCGAGGATCAGTACCCATCTGGTTTTCTTTGCTAAATACCGGAGCCGGGGCATAAGTGACTTGTGTTTGGAAACATAAACAACTGCATTGCATCCATATAACCTGTTTGTTGTTTTGCAGGTAGTGTCTCGGTTACTAACGTATTTTGTGTTTCAGGCACTATAGCTCCTCGAAAAGCTCGGGGGCAGCCAACAGTACACAGGTACCCAACCAAGGTTAACAGAGAGAGAGCCATGGACCAAATGCAGGCAGATTTGGCAGACCTAAGACAGAGAATGGATAATTTCATGACGTTAATGACCGGCATGGGGCAGAATCAAGAACGGCTGCGAGAGTTGGTTGAGAATCAGAACAGAAACGCTGCTGCTGCTGCAAATAATCATACCGGTGCGGGCGCACGTCAGGGTGGACCTCATGTTATACAACCAGGGGCGACCGTAGTCAATGACGGGATGCATAACATTCATGTGGACCACCAGGAGGACCAGTTCACTTTACTTGATGAGACCGAGGGTCAAGGGGTCGAAATGAATAAGAGATTCGAAGAGATGGCCGAGCAAATCAAGGCTATTCAGTCCCAGAGTTCTTTGGGATTCGATATAACAGACTTGGGTTTGGTTCCGGGAGTCAGAATCCCGTACAAATTCAAAGTTCCTACTTTCGAGAAGTATAACGGCACTGCTTGCCCAAAGACTCATCTGCAATCATATGTGGGGAGAATTGTCGCGCATACAGACGATGAAAAGCTATGGATGTATTACTTTCAGGACAGCTTGGTGGGAGCTTCCCTTGAGTGGTACATGAAGCTCAGCAGGGTCAATGTTAAGAGCTGGAAGGATCTCGCTGAGGCCTTCGTGAAGCAGTACCAGTACAACATGGATATGGCTCCGAATCGCACCCAGTTGCAACATATGGCTCAGACAGCAAAAGAAAGCTTTAAAGAATACGCCCAGAGGTGGCGTCAGCTAGCTGCTAGAGTATAGCCACCCTTGTTAGAGAATGAGATGGCCGATATGTTTATGGGTACCCTCCAGGGGGTATTTCTTGAGAGATTGGCGTCAAGTTCTGCTACAAAGTTCAACGATATTGTCATTGCGGGAGAAAGGGTTGAAACGCTGTTGAAAATGGGGAAGATACAAGACCCAGGTGCTAGTAGCTCAAATGGAGCGAGGAAAGCTTTTAGCGGACCTCCAAGAAGGCGAGAAGGAGAGACCAATGCTGTATTCGGCCGAAGCCAGGGTCGTGGGTACAGAAGACCTTATGAGCATATGGCTGCTGTCACCATTCCTGCAGCTCCCGTACAACAGATGCCACCTCCACAACAACAACAACCTAGAGCCAACTACCAGCAAAGACCTTATCAGCCGAGGCAGACTCGTCCTGCTAACAGGGTGATTGAAGCTATTCCGATGACATATGCTGCCTTGTTGCCGAGACTACTAGATTTGAACCTTATTCAATTGAGGACTTTGGCACCACCACCTCCTGGAGAGCTTCCAGCTGGTTACGACGTCAACGCGCGATGCGCTTTTCATTCAGGGGCACCCGGGCACTCAACCGAGAAGTGCAGGGCGCTACATCACAAAGTTCAAGATCTCGTGGATTCAAAGGCAATCAACTTTGCGCCACCACCGAATATCAACTCGAACCCTATACCTAATCATGGAGGGGCAAGAGTTAATGCTGTTGAGCGTGATGACAAGTTGAGTTTGGTACTGAGAATTGATGAAGTCAAGACGCCGTTGAAGGTGGTGAAAGAGAGACTGTTGAAAGGTCAAGTGTTTCCTGGTTGTTCTCTCGATTGTGAAGACTGTATAAGTGTCGTGAATGGCTGCGAGAAATTGAAGACGGGTTTGCAAGAGTTGATTGATGCTGGGTCTCTACAATTTAGCAAGATTAGTAATGAAAAGGCTGATGATGTGTCAACCATTACTATCTTCTACAATGAGGCTGACATGCCCGTTCGACAAGAGCCTGTTACCGTTTACGCTCCTCAGATTAGTCCTGTGACTATAACTGTACCTGGGCCAATGCCGTATAATGATGATAGAGCCATTCCGTGGCATTATGGTTCCGATGTCTATGTGGCGGGACAGAAGATGGAAAGTAGACCTGTTGCTGACTTGACCATTGAAAATGTGGGAGGTGTTGGGGGTTTTACTCGAAGTGGTCGTTTGTTTGCTCCCCCTGCACTGAGAAAGGATCCTGAGGCCGAAGCTTCGTCCAAAGACAAAGGGAAGCAGATTGCGAATGACGAGTCAACTACTCCTGTGGCTGGGCAGAGGACGTTTGAAAAGGAGGTAGAGGAGTTTATGAAGATCATCAAAAGGAGTGACTATAAGGTGGTTGACCAACTGAATCAAACGCCTTCAAAGATTTCTATTTTGTCACTGTTGATGTGCTCTCCCGCGCACCGAGAGGCCTTGCTGAAAGTACTTCAAATGGCCTATGTTCCTCAAGAAATCACTGTTAATCAACTCGAAGCTGTTGTTGGAAGTGTTAATGCCAGCCATGGTTTAGGCTTCACCGACCGAGATCTCACCTCGGAGGGAAGGAATCACAATAAAGCACTGCATATCACGATGGAATGCAAGGGCGCTGTGTTGTCTCATGTCCTTGTAGACACAGGCTCTTCCTTGAATGTGCTCCCGAAGAAGGCGTTGATGAAGCTTAACATTGATGGGGTTATTCTGACGCCGAGTGATCTGGTGGTTAAAGCTTTCGATGGTTCAAGAAGATCAGTTTTCGGAGAGGTTGAGTTGCCTGTCAAGATAGGTTCTCAAGTCTTCAAGAGTGTCTTCTATGTAATGGACATCCAGCCTGCGTACAGTTGCTTGTTGGGCAGACCATGGATACATGCAGCGGGAGCCGTCACTTCAACCCTGCACCAAAAGCTTAAATATGTGGTGGATGGCCAGGTCATCACAGTTTGCGGGGAAGAAGATATTTTCGTCAGCCACTTGTCGACATTTAAATATGTGGAAATGGACGGGGAAATTCACGAGACTTTGTGCCAAGCTTTTGAGGCAGATGTTAGTATCTTGACTCCGGTGAAGAAAAACAACGAAGGCACGTCAATTCATTCCTACCAGGAAGCAAAGGAGGTCGTCCAATCAGGCAATGCCCAGGGCTGGGGCAAGCTACTGGAGGTGGAAAAGAAGGGTGATAAATTCGGCTTAGGGTATCAACCTGGGGGGTCTATTCAGAGTGGTAAAGCTATCTCATTCACAAGCGCTGGGTTGCTTGACCGTGATCAAATCTGTACGACAAGCCAAGACGGGGATAGTGGCAGAGACTGGGACAACAATTGGATCCGCCCGTGTGCACCCGGCGAGGAGCTAGGAAATTGGTCTGCTGAGGACATTGTTCAAGTCACCTGGCTCTCAAAGTAATTGTTTTGTTTCCTTTTATTAGCATACTGCATTGTCAAATCCAGCATTCTGCCCAAGATGTTCGGATCCATTGTACTGGGCCACCATGTTTTGTATCGCATTGTTATTTTTGCTAATAAAAGGACATTTTCAGACAAATTGTGCTCTCTTTCTTTGTTTTTAAACTTTTTCACAAAATGAAAATATATAAAAATGGCAATGTGTTTTTTTCATTTTTTGCTTCGTGTTAGCATCTCTTTTCAAAATAAGAAGATTCTGAATAAGCACATCATTTGTGCAGTATTGATCATCCGGATTCCACGGATAACGTTCCTGCTATGACTATGCATGACTTTGATAATCCAGTCTACCAAGCTGATGAAGGGGTTGAGGAAGACTGTGACCTCCCTGAAGAGTTGGTCAGATTGTTGAAACAAGAGGAACGAGTTATTCAGCCTCATCAAGAAGAGATTGAGACCATCAATATTGGCAGTGAAGATGCAAAGAAAGAAATCAAGATAGGAGCCAATCTGCAGGCCGACGTCAAACAAGAGCTGATCAGTATGCTGAGAGAGTATGTAGATATCTTTGCTTGGTCATATCAAGATATGCCAGGTCTAGATACCGACATCGTGATGCATAAGCTACCCCTGAGAGAAGACTGTCCTCCTGTAAAGCAAAAGTTGAGAAGAACTCGCCCGGATATGGCGATGAAGATTAAAGAGGAGGTACAGAAGCAGTGGGATGCCGGGTTCCTTGCCGTGACTAGTTACCCACCTTGGGTAGCTAACATTGTACCAGTGCCTAAGAAGGACGGCAAGGTCCGGATGTGCGTTGACTATAGAGATTTGAACAGAGCAAGTCCGAAGGATGATTTTCCGTTGCCACACATTGACGTGTTGGTCGACAGTACTGCTCAATTCTCAGTATTCTCCTTCATGGATGGATTCTCCGGTTATAATCAGATAAAAATGGCGCCGGAAGACATGGAGAAGACAACGTTCATTACCCCGTGGGGAACATTCTGCTACAAGGTCATGCCCTTCGGTTTGAAGAACGCTGGGGCAACTTATCAGCGGGCGATGGTCACGTTGTTCCATGACATGATCCACAAGGAGATCGAATGTTATGTGGATGATATGATTGCAAAGTCCAAAGACGAAGAGGAGCATTTGGTTAACCTGAAGAAGTTGTTTGACAGATTGATCAAGTACAAGTTGAGGTTGAATCCGAACAAGTGCACTTTCGGAGTGCGTTCCGGAAAATTGCTGGGTTTCATTGTAAGTCAAAGAGGAATTGAGGTAGATCCTGCTAAAGTGAAAGCTATTCAAGATATGCCTGCACCAAAGACAGAAAAAGAAGTGCGCGGGTTCTTAGGTAGATTGAACTACATTTCTCGGTTCATATCTCACCTAACTGCCACGTGCGAACCGATTTTCAAACTGCTAAGAAAAGAGCAAACAGTCAGGTGGAATGATGATTGCCAAAGGGCTTTCGACAAAATAAAGGAATATTTGCAGGAGCCTCCAATTCTGATGCCTCCAGTGGAGGGGAGACCGTTAATCATGTACTTGACCGTGCTAGAAGGGTCGATGGGGTGTGTGCTTGGCCAACATGACGAGTCTGGTCGAAAAGAGTACGCCATTTATTACCTTAGCAAAAAGTTTACCGACTGTGAATCCCGATACTCACTGCTCGAGAAAACTTGCTGCGCTTTGGTATGGGCTGCTCGCCGACTGAGGCAGTACATGTTGACCCATACTACACTTCTCATTTCCAAGATGGATCCTGTCAAGTACATCTTTGAGAAACCAACATTGACCGGAAGGGTTGCTAGATGGCAGATGATTTTAACTGAATACGACATCCAGTACACTTCTCAGAAAGCCATCAAAGGAAGTGTATTGTCGGAATACCTTGCTCAGCAACCTCTTGAGGATGACTATCAGCCGATGAGATTTGATTTCCCTGATGAGGACATCATGTACCTCAGAACAAGCGATTATGAGGAACCACTTCCGGAGGAGGGGCCTGACCCTGAATCCAAATGGAAGTTGATGTTTGATGGGGCTGTCAATATCAATGGTCGTGGAGTTGGTGCCGTACTCATTACTCCTGAAGGTGTTCATTTACCCTTCGCTGCCAGAATTACTTTTGGCTGCACCAACAATGAAGCGGAATACGAGGCGTGTATAATGGGAATAGAGGAGGAAATTGATCTTCGGATTAAGAACCTCGACATATTCGGAGATTCAGCCCTCGTCATTAACCAAATTACCGGCAAGTGGTATACACATCAAGAGCATCTAGTTCCGTACAGGGATTATGCTAGAAAACTGTTGACATTCTTCACGACAGTTGAGCTCAAATACATACCACGGGACGAAAATCAATTTGCCGATGCTTTGGCCACTCTCTCTTCGTCAATTAAAGTCCTATGTTGGAACTTTGTGCCCAGAATTGACATCTCCAGGCTTGACTCTCCGGCTTATGCTCTCTCTGTAGACGCCGTGTCTGACGAGAAACCTTGGTATTTTGATATCAAGTTGTTCCTGGAGAAGCAAGAATACCCAACAGGGGCATCTTCCAAAGACAAAAAGACCTTGAGACGACTTGCTGCTAGTTTCTTCTTGAACACAGACGGGGTTTTGTACAAGAGGAATTTCGACATGGTCTTGCTCAGATGCGTGGATAGACACGAAGCAAGCCTGTTGATGCAGGAAGTCCATGAAGGATCTTTTGGTACCCATGCAGGAGGGCATGTTATGGCAAAGAAACTGCTGAGATCAGGGTATTACTGGATGACAATGGATGCAGACTGTTGTTCATTCGCTCGTAAATGCCACAAGTGCCAAATATATGCAGATAAAGTGCATGTTCCTCCTAACCCGCTCAACATCATGTCATCTCCTTGGCCTTTCTCTATGTGGGGCATTGACATGATCGGGAAGATTGAACCGACTGCTTCGAACGGTCATCGCTTCATCCTGGTCGCGATTGATTACTTTACCAAGTGGGTAGAAGCAGCGTCTTATGCCAATGTCACTCGTCAAGTGGTGGCAAGATTTCTGAAAAGAGATATCATATGCAGATATGGAGTGCCCGAAAGGATCATTACTGATAATGGTTCTAATCTCAACAACAAGATGATGGCAGACTTATGTCGGGACTTCAAAATACAGCATCACAATTCTTCTCCTTACCGACCAAAGATGAATGGTGCGGTAGAGGCAGCTAACAAGAATATCAAGAGGATTGTGCAGAAAATGGTTGTCACCTACAAGGATTGGCATGAGATGTTACCGTTTGCTTTGCATGGGTACCGAACGTCGGTCAGGACATCAACAGGGGCAACTCCCTTCTCTCTAGTGTATGGCATGGAAGCAGTCCTGCCTGTTGAAGTAGAGATTCCTTCACTGCGTGTGATGATGGACGTCAAACTGGATGAGGCTGAATGGGTGCGTGCTCGTTACAACCAGCTATGTCTAATTGAGGAAAAGAGATTAGCGGCTATCTGTCATGGTCAGCTTTATCAGAGGAGAATGAAGCGGGCATTCGACCAACGAGTACGTACTCGAGAGTATCAAGTGGGAGAGCTTGTATTGAAGAGGATCGTTCCTCCAGGTTCAGATAACAGGGGCAAGTGGACCCCAAACTACGAAGGACCATTCATAGTGAAGAAAGTATTCTCAGGAGGGGCACTGATGCTCACCACTATGGATGGAGAAGACTTCCCATCCCCTGTTAACTCGGACGCAGTTAAAAAATACTTCGCATAAAGAGACCCGCTGGACACAAAAACAGAATGTAAGTCCAGGCAAGAAAAGGGCATCCCGGCGAGCTAAAAACAGAATAAAAAGCTCGGGCAAAAATTAAGGAAAATAAACAAAAAAATGTACACCCGCTGAGTTGAAAAGCCACATTGGACAGCTCAGGCAAAAAAGGGTATCCCGGTGGATTGAAAACCCGAGAGGGCGATCCACGCAAAATAAGGGAATAAGCGAACAACTGTGATCCAAGTTATCTGAACCACGTCATCGTTTCGTACGGTTTGACAATATCGAAAAGATAGGAAACAGTCTCCTTGTCTTCTCAGAAAGCCAAAACAGAATGGAGAGTCTTGAAGACATGCAGGTCATAGCAGAAATGGAACTCTTTGGAATGCCATGTACATTGCCATTAGGATAGTTTCTTTTCTCAATTTTTATAGTGGCTACCTCTTTCCAGGTGGTTGCTTCCTGATGTAAATCTGTGCCTATTCAGAGGTCATTCAATAAAAATAATATTCAGTCAAAAAGCTGTGTGTGTTTATTTTTGTTTGCAAAATGTCCTGAATTTTTGGCAAAAATAGCATTGCATCTAAACATGGTGATAATCTTGAAAAGAAAACTGACATGCAGGGAAACTGTAACCCTCTTTGAGTGTCGGGTGATAATGGATGAACAGATCACGCCATGCAAATCCCCGGGACACACGTGTGTTTTCTGTTGTTGCAGGTTGCAGGATGGCGTCACATCAAGCAATTTACTCTCCCCCAGTAGAGTATCTCCCCAAGCAGAGATTTTTCTTCTCCAGTAGGTAGCTGAAAGCCTGACTTGTCTAAATAGATATTTTTATCCAGCTAAGTCTTGGCAGCAGCCCAAGCAGGTTCTTCTTCCCAAGTGAAGTAGCAGTCCATTCTTCCCCAGTGAAGTATAGCCAGCAGGTGCTCGAAAGCCTGACGTCATCAGAGATGAAATTAACCGTATTCTGTTCTCAGTAAGAGTCCTTGCCTATCAGGTACCCGAAAGCCTGATATCCCCTCAGAGTCTTGAATCATCGGATGCTCTCCCCAGCCAGAGTATTTGTCCAGGAAGCTTCCCCAGCCAAGTCTGAAGATGATTGGTTCCCACAGAGTTCATATTTGATTTTCACCTCCGTCCGTGAAATATTCCCCAGCAGTTTGCTCCCTCAGCGGTGCCATGCCTTTGATTCCCCAGCCAAGTCCGAAGATGATCCTGTCCCCACAGAGTTCATATTTGATTTTCACCTCCGTCCGTGAAATATTTCCCAGCCAAGTTGCCATACTTTTAGGTATTTGATGATACAACCAGATATTCATCACCTCAGTCAGAGTTGAGTGTCCAAACCTCTTGACTTGTCTTCCCCTGCAGAGTTGTATCTCTTGCTGCCAATCAGGCATTTGTCTACCGCTCGTCTGCGTTTGTCAACACTCGTTTGTGTTATCCCTAAACGGAGTTTTCCCAAACATTGGTATTACTGCTTTATGGCTGCTCGTCTGCATCTTTCAACACTCGTCTGTGTTAGCTCGGTGTTGCTGTTTGCTCGTCTGCAATTTTCGGCATTCGTCTGTGTTTTGAAGTGATTACCTTATTATTGCTCGTCTGCAATTTCCAACACTCGTCTGTGTCATGATGCCTCCGTTGTTGCTCGTCTGCAACTCCTCAACACTCGTCTGTGTTCTGAGATGATATTTGCTGTTGCTCGTCTGCAATCTTCCAACACTCGTCTGTGTTTGGTATTGGATCCTTTGCTGCACTCGTCTGTGCCTTGATATGTATTCTCTGTTGTTGCTCGTCTGCAACTGTCCAGCACTCGTCTGTGTGTGTTTGAAGCTCGTCTGCTTTTATCCCCCAGAAGTCGTTTGTGTTCTGAAGCTCGTCTGCTTTGCCTGGATACTCGTCTGTATCATCCTCAGCACTCGTCTGTGCTAGCTTGCACCTGAATGTGAAGATTTGCTGTTTACCCTGATATCTCTGTGACTACTTCAAATGCTCGTCTGTGTTTGAACTTCTGGTATTCGTCTATACCAGTGGCTGATACTCGTCTGTATCATCGCCTGAAGCACTCGTCTGTGTTTCTCAGATCATCGTCCGATACTCGTCTGTATCTTTGACTATTGGCACTCGTCTGTGTTCTCTTGATGATCATCCAATACTCGTCTGTATTGAAGAGGTTTAAAATCCTGACAGTGGGAATTAAATGTCGAAATGGTTACCGGGCCTGGCGTAACAGGTAAATCCGAAGGAGGCTCGTCTGTCTCAAGCACCAATTATGGTTGCTGCACCTGGCGTAACAGGTTTGCTCAGAAGACTCGTCTGTCTTATGCCATATATCCGCGGATAATATATGAAGAAGGTTCGTCTACCTTGATTGCATGTCTATCCCACAGACTTATATGCATTCCCGGAGCCTGCGTAAGGGTTATCCGAAGAAGACTCGTCCGTCTTATTCCACTTATTTGCGTAAGGATTAGTGAAGGAGATTCGTCCATCTCAGGTTACTTTGAAGATCCTTAAGGGCTCGTCCGCTCTCTGTACCTGGTGTCACAGGTCAGGCGAAGACTCGTCTGTCAGCAGGATAGTATTCCAGATATCAGTTTCAACTTGGAAGAAGCTCGTCTGTTTTTTCTCTCCTTCTTATCCCCAGAGCGTCATCTGGTTGGGTTTATTTCCCAGTGTTGCATTCTTCGTCAGAGTGCAAATTTCAGGTCTTCTTGGTATTCAATCACAGTTTATCTCGAATGTCTGATAGCCGCTGCTCTCATCCTTTTCAGATTAACAGTTGATTGAATAGGGGCAGCTGTAACACCCCAAATTTGCCCTCTTCTTGTTTAGCATCGTTATCATATCATAATCATCATGAGCATACCATATCCTTATCATTTTGCATAGAAAAATGAGGCATAACACTCGCATGTTCCAGCATAAGGCATATGATCGGTCATCTGGGAAAATCTGAATCTGCAAGTCAAAATCAAGAGCATGGTGATCTGGCAAGAATCTCACAGGATCATTTTGCACAAGCCTGGTATCATGTTCAGAGCCCTAGAAAGAGAAGATGGATCAAAATTTGCTTGAAACGGTTGGTGCAGGTCTATTTTTGAAGGTTCCCACCAAAGGGAGGGAAATTCAAATTTTTCATGCGTTAACCGGTTAACGCATATGGTTAACCGGTTAACAGCTGCGAAATTTGAATTTCCAGCAGCAATTTCAGCATGTGTGTTTTGGCCCCATTTTCCAATTTTCTGATTTTTATTCATTTGAATTAAATTTGAATTTGAGAGAAGGATCTAGAGCATTTATCCAAGCCTCATTCCAACCCTAAATCCAAATCACTTTCTAAGCTAATGCCAAGCCATATTTTTGGATCCCAAACCAAAATTTTGGGCCCCAAACCTAAATCATATTTATTCCATTTCCTTCCAAACCAAGGGAGCTCTCACTCATTTTTCACTCTCATTTTCTGAATTTTCATTCCTCTCACTCACAATTCTCTCACTTTTCTCTCCCAATTTTCCAAATCACTCAAAGTTCCTCTTTGAAGATCACACAACCTTGCCTTGAGGTGTGTAGATCTTGGAATTAAACCTCCATTCATAGCCTCTTTGCATCTTTTTGCTGGTTTTATTGGAGATTCAGATCTGGTTTGAGATCTAGAAGTGCTTTTGGATCCAAAATTCTGCATCAAGAGCTTGTTCTTGCATTTATTTTGCATGGAGTGTGGAGCTTAGCATCGGATCTTTAAAGTTTTGCGCGAGATCTACCGTTTTCAGCTCAATCAACAATTACCAAAGCATACCTCAGCTTTGTAGGTTGGTTAATTTCAGATCTAGCTCTGTTTTTAGCTTATTTGCATGCTTGTGCTTTAGATCCACCATGTGCTTGTGTATTTGCTTGTGTTGTTTGATTTGATTGGTTGATTTGTATCCGGATCCGAATGTTATTGTTCATGAGCTTAATGATATGGATTAATGTGAATTGATCTAATTTTTCCATGTGTAATTGATTGCTGGTCTGGTGCAAGCTTATTTGGATAAGCTGTTTTGAGATGCTGTTTTCTGCAGGATTTGTTGCTGTTTTATCAGTGTTAACCGGTTAACGTATATGGTTAACCGGTTAACGCCCCTGTTTTGTGCGTATTTTGTGCAGGTTTGAGCTGGTTAACCGGTTAACGCATTTGGTTAACCGGTTAACACTGAAGCAGAATGACTTTTTAGTGTTGTTTTGAGCTTGTTTGATCCCTTTGCTTGTTCTAATTGCCTTGGATCATTGCATGATCATTAAGCATGATATTTTAGGGTGATTTGCTTGCTGGTTGATGTATGCTTTCATGTTTTCGACGCGTAAGTCGTGTACTTGCAATGTTTGGCATGATGTTTGATTCTTGTTCACAAGAACCTTTGAGCATGACTAATTCCATGATTGTGTTGGTCACTTTGCTGGATTTTTTTGTGCATACTAACCTTGCAGGGGCTATGGTAAGTGAGAGATGTGAGAATTGAGTTCCACATCTCCAATTCTCATCTTCCTCTTATGTTTATGTTACTAACCCTTTGTTGTTGGGCTTAGGCCTTTCTCATCCCTTCTTCTATCTTCTTCTTTTTTCCTTCATTAGGATAGAAACCTCACTAACCTTTAGGACTTCCATGCATGTGAATACTTAGGATTATTTTAGTCCCCCTTTAGAATTTTTCCTTTAAGATCCTTTGGTGCTCTCTCTTCTCATCTTCAAACTTAATTCAAATTCATTTAATAAAGGTTGAGTACTTTCATGTGACATGAGACTTTGCTATGAGATGCTCACATGCGTTCCATTTCGGGGCGAGGTGTGAGTCATCACTCGTGGGGGATAGGTCTTAACATGAGTACCTCACAAAGAAAAGCTAAAAAAAAACACTTCTTAATCAAAACCACAAAAACACTTAATAATGATAATAGGTTAGTGTGCTTGAGCCTTCACTTGTGGGACTAGCTTTGGGGATTTCCTCCATAGATAGGTGTGCCTCTTGCGCATTCCATTTCGGGATGATGTGAGATGTACACATCCCATTGAGTAAGACTTGGGTACACTTACCTATGCAAACTTTCACTCATAAAAGCTTCTAAAAAACACCAAACAAACAATAAACGTCTTTCCTTCGGGAATTCTTTTCTCATCTCCTTCGCTCCGTACGCGAACTTGCTCCTACTTGTCATTTTGCAAGACGGTTACGCACTCGTCGTCCGAGTCTGCAACACCTGAGCAATGGCATAGGCAGTTCAAGCCTTAATTCACAAGCAATTTCCTTTTAGTACCCCTAGTTAGGGGAACTACGGCGTCTCTGATCCTCATTATCCTGATGAGGTACGTAGGCAGCGGGGTAGGGCCCGTTCGAGCACAATCTTTATTTTCCCTACATTTTTCCTTTTCTTTTCTTATTCATTTCCTTTCTCATTTTTTCTTTTCCAGTTCATTTTCTTTTCTTTTGCTGCAGTTTTCATACCCTCACCCTTTGAAACAGTTTTCTTTTGCAAGCGTGGATCCCGTCGGGTACGGCGGACGATCTGGGTGCTAATACCTTCCCAGGTCGTAACCGACTCCCGAACTCAGTCTCTTTGGTTCGCAGGACCTGTGTCCTTCCTTTTCTTTCTTCTGGTTTGTGCAGCATTACCATTCCCTCTATTCGGGATAAAAATGCATGGCTGGCGACTCTACCTTTTTCCGCGCCACTTTCGCGTTTGTACCAGGATGGAAATCCCGGGAGCGACAAGTAGGTGCTGTTATCATCTCTCCAGAAGGGGTCCATACACCTTTAGCTGCTCGATTGACTTTCGAATGCACTAACAATGAGGCGGAGTACGAAGCTTGTATCATGGGGATCGAAGAGGCAATCGACTTGCGGGTCAAAAACCTTGAGATCTTCGGAGATTCTGCTTTGGTGGTAAATCAAGTCAATGGCAAATGGCTGGTTCATCAACCTCGTTTGATTCCTTACAGAGATTATGTCAGGAGGCTGTTAACTTTCTTCACCAAAATCAAGCTGAATTACATTCCTCGAGATAAAAACCAATTCGCTGATGCTCTGGAAACTTTGTCGTCCATGATTAAAGTTTGTTAAGAGGATTTCGTGCCTCGAATTACGGTCTCCCGTCTTGAAAGACCCGCTTATGTCTTTGCAGTCGATGATGGTGAAGATGACAAGCCTTGGTATCATGATATCAAGCAATTCCTGAAGGCTCAAGAATACCTGGCTGGGGCATCTAGTAAGGATAAGAAGACCCTTAGAAGACTGGCAGGAGGTTTCTTCTTGAATCAAGATGGTGTGTTGTACAAACGGAACTTCGACATGGTGCTGCTCAGATGCGTGGATAGACACGAAGCAGACCTGTTGATGCAGGAGGTTCACGAAGGCTCCTTCGGTACCCATGCTGGAGGACATACCATGGCCAGGAAATTGTTGAGATCGGGATACTATTGGATCACCATGGAATCCGATTGCTGTAAATACTCCCGTAAATGCCACAAGTGTCAAATTTATGCCGACAAGGTCCATGTGCCTCCGAATCCGTTGAGTGTCATGTCTTCACCATGGCCGTTCGCTATGTGGGGCATTGATATGATTGGCAAGATCGAGCCAACAACTTCTAATGGTCGTCGCTTCATCCTGGTTGCTATAGACTATTTCACGAAGTGGGTTAAAGCGGCATCTTACACCAATGTCACTAAACAAGTGGTCGCCCGATTTATTAAACGAGACATCATTTGCCGGTATGGAATTCCTGAAAGGATCATTACTGATAATGGTTCTAATATCAACAACAAGATGATGGCCGACTTGTGTCGAGATTTCAAAATAAAACATCACAACTCTTCTCCATATCGCCCGAAGATGAACGGCGCCGTCGAGGCGGCCAATAAGAACATCAAGAAGATTGTGCAGAAGATGGTTGTGACATACAAAGACTGGCATGAGATGCTACCATTCGCGTTGCATGGGTACAAAACGTCAGTACGTACTTCAACAGGGGCAACCCCGTTCTCACTGGTGTATGGTATGGAGGCAGTCCTACCAATTGAAGTGGAAATCCCCTCGTTGAGATTAATGATGGACATTAAGCTAGATGAAGTTGAGTGGATCCGGTCCAGATATAATCAATTGAGCCTCATTGAAGAGAAACGTCTAGCAGCTGTATGCCATGGACAGTTGTATCAGCGACGGATGAAGCAGGCTTTTGACAAGAAGGTGCGACCACAGAGGTACATGCCAGGTGACTTAGTGCTGAAAAGGATTCTTCCTCCTCTCAATGATCACAGGGGCAAGTGGACACCCAACTATGAAGGACCGTTTGTGGTTAAAAAGGTTTTCTCAGGTGGAGCCTTGGTACTGACAACCATGAACGGAGAGGACTTCCAATCCCCTGTTAACACAGACGCGGTAAGAAAATACTTCGTGTAAGAAAAGGACCCGCTGGATAAAGACAGAATAAAGATCTAGGCGAAAATGGGCATCCCGGCGAGCCAAAAACAGAATAAAAGGCTCGGGAAAAAGTTAGGGAAATCTTGAAAAAAAAATGTACACCCGCTGAGTTGAAAAGCCACATCGGACAACTCAGGCAAAAAAGGGTATCCCGGTGGATTGAAAACCTGAAAAGGCGATCCACGCAAAAGAGGGATTAACATGAACGACTACGATCTGCAAGATCCTTAACTTATCTACAGTTGAGGCTATCTTAAGGGTTGGAGACCAGTTCACTTACTTTTTCTCAAGAGGCAGAGCGAGCGGAGCGTCTTGAAGATATATGAGTCATAATCGGGTTGAGATTTGATAAGATCCACTTTTCACATTGCCAATAGGATAATTTGTTTTTCTTTTTGGTTGTTCCCTCTTTCCATGGAACTGCTTCCTTTGTATTGCCTATTCATGGCCATTTTTCCAAATTAATAAAAATTCAACTTCAGTCAATTTGACTATTTTGCTTCTTGTTTTTGCTTTTCTCATCTAGCATTGATTGATTGTGAAAACGTATAGCAACTTGTGATTTACATTGTGTTGTGAACATTTGAATGCTTTCTAACTCGTGCAGGAGGACAAAAACATTTAATACAACTCTGAAAGGGTGTCGAGATACCCAGATAATGATTCATACTAAGAGCCCGGGGCAGGCAGGTCCCAAACTAACTCTCTATGTTGCAGGTACTATCGATTGTGTTCATGCAGGTACAGATACTGGTGTTGCTAACAAAGCTAACAACAACTTCCCAGGAGGAACATTTCCTTATGGTTGAACAGGAGCAGGTGTCTCCAAAGGTGTCTCCAATCATCCTCAGTGAAGTGAAAGTTGATGTTTCTCCCGGCAAGGTAGCATAAGTTGGGTGTCCTCCCCAAGAAGAGACTTCCTTTCAATACAGGGGCAATTCTCAGCAGTATAAGGAGTGTCCTGCCTCCCCAGCAACTGCTTCCTCAGAAATATCATGCCTTTGGTTCCCAGCCAAGTCAGGAGGTCCTCACTTCCCCATCAGAGTTCAAGAAGGGTCCATCTCCAGCGAGGTCTTGGCACTCCAATCTCAAAGTCCAATTTATTTTTGGCAATGACGGTTGTTTAGAGCCGGTGCATCAATAACAACATTCCCCGCAGAGTTGTTTTCTCCTCACGGAGATTAACCAGATCAATGCAATGATCACCATTCCTCCCCAGTCAAGCCATCTGGGATGCTTGCAGTCTCCCTGTCAGAAGATCTCTTTGCATTTACATTTGCATAATCATCATTACATTTGCATCCTCCAAAGCGTAGCATTTCCATCATCATGGAGCATTACGCCATAAATCCAAACATGTGCATGCCAGCATGGGCCAATTTTGAGGTATATTACATACGACCTATAACATCTTCTCAACCTGAAGTACTCCGCACAGAGGATACCAACATCATTTCCAGGCATCCTTGTCTTTTCAAGTCAATGTTTGTCACTTATTCTGCGTCTTGTTTGGTACAACAGTCGCGTCGCAGGTTCCCGTTTTGTACAACAGTCCTGTTTTCCTGGGATCTCGTTTATGTACAACGATCCTATTCTATCTTGTCTTATTTTCTTTGTTGTTTCTGGTTACCGCCTGAGGCCGGTATACCATTGCGTCTCCATTCAAGGATGGTTTCGTGTTAGATCCGAGGATCTTTTGAGAATTGTCATTTGAGGATGACATTCTTTTCTTCAAATCCTTCAGAGGTTGGTCTTGTTGTGGTGGCTATCATTCAAGGATGATAGTCCATTTTGAGCTGATTGATTGAGGCAAGTTTGTCTCTTTTGCAAAGCCTGTCTGAGGTCAGCTTTGTGTTTGGTTATCAGTCGAGGCTGGTATACCTTTGCGTCTCCATTCGAGGATGGTTTCGTGTTAGATCTGAGGATCTTTTGAATTGTCATTCGAGGATGGCATTTCTTTTCTTCAAGCCCTTCTGCGGTTGGTCTTGTTTGTTTTTTGTGTGGCTATTATTCGAGGATGATAGTCCATTTTTTGAGCTGATTGATTGAGGTCAGTTTGTCTCTTTTGCGAAGTCTGTCTGAGGTCAGCTTTGTGTTTGGTTATCAGTCAAGGCTGGTATACCTTTGTGTCTCCATTCGAGGATGGTTTCGTGTTATATCCGAGGATCTTTTGAATTGTCATTCGAGGATGGCATTTCTTTTCTTCAAGCCCTTCTGCGGTTGGTCTTGTTTGTTTTTGTTGTGGCTATTATTCGAGTATGATAGTCCACTTTTTGAGCTTATTGATTGAGGTCAGTTTGTCTCTTTTGCAAAGTTTGTCTGAGGTCAGCTTTATGTTTGGTTATCAGTCGAGGCTGGTATACCTTTGCGTCTCCATTCGAGGATGGTTTCGTGTTAGATCCGAGGATCTTTTGAATTGTCATTCGAGGATGGCATTTCTTTTCTTCAAGCCCTTCTACGGTTGGTCTTGTTTGTTTTTGTTGTGACTATTATTCGAGGATGATAGTCCACTTTTTGAGCTTATTGATTGAGGTCAGTTTGTCTCTTTTGCAAAGTCTGTCTGAGGTCAGCTTTGTGTTTGGTTATCAGTCGAGGCTGGTATACCTTTGCGTCTCCATTCGAGGATGGTTTCGTGTTAGATCCGAGGATCTTTTGAATTGTCATTCGAGGATGTCATTTCTTTTCTTCAAGTCCTTCTGCGGTTGGTCTTGTTTGTTTTTGTTGTGTCTATTATTCGAGGATGATAGTCCACTTTTTGAGCTTATTGATTGAGGTCAGTTTGTCTCGTTTGCAAAGTCTGTCCAAGGTCAGTCTTTGTTGTTGATGGTTATCGCCTGCGGCCGGTATACCATTGTGTTTCTATCCGAGGACGGTTTTAGTACAGGATCCAAGGATCTCGTGTGAGTTGTCATTCGAGGATGACATTCTTCCCAACATATTTTATTAGCCACAATGTGTAAATTTCCAGGTTTTATTCGAGTATTCAATCACTCCACACCTTGAACGTATAAGAGCTGTTGCAATTATTCGTTCAGGCTTGCAGATGATTGAATAGGGGCAGCTGTAATACCTCAAAATATGCCCTCATTATTTATTCCCTTTACTGGCTTATCGTTTCGCATTCATCTGCATTTCTCACTAAGTTACTAACATCATGTTAGTACATTTCATGGATTCACAAGGCGTGTGATCAAGGCCACACAAGACTAGGGTTTCTTACTTTACCTGTATCTATCAAGGATTGAACTGGTGGAGAATATTCGCTAGTAGATCTGACCCATTATTGAGGTGTTCGATCAAATTCGCTTTGAATGAGAGTGTTGGCTCTCCGTAACGTCTCAAGCTGTGTTCTTCTTCATTTGAATATCTCAAGGAGAAACTGGAATTCTTGTTCATGATTTGATCTCAAGGGAATTTCACCAATGGAGGTTTGGGATATTAGAATATTGGTTTGAATTCATATGTTTGTGGAATAACGATTCGGGATCGTGAGGAGTTTATTATGGCATCAAATTGCTTAAGAGTGGAGCATGTCAAAGGATTTGTTTCAAGCTAAGGGAGAATACACAGTTATGATTTATCTGGAAGACGTCACCATCGATTCAAATATCATTACTGTTTTCAACACCTGAATTCGTCAAAATCCATTAAATCCATGTCATTGTCCAAAATTTGTTTTGTTATCCATTCACATGACAAAGGCTCGCTTTCCTTTCAATTCCATATTTTATCAATTCCACGACCAATTTCTAAGCACACTTTAAAGTTTGCAATTTTGTTGGCCCATTTAAAGCCCATTAGCCATATCTCATACAAGCCTAGTTTCCATTTGATTCAATTGTTAATATTCCTAACCAAGTTATAAATCCACCTTCATTCATTTTTGGTGTATTGAGTTGATTAATTCTTAAACCATTCAAAATATATTTAATTAAGGGTTAACCATGTTTTCTTTTCCAAATTCAAAAGCAATTTCATTGCCAAAATTCAATCCAAAACTAATATCCCTCTTCTTTTAAACCATTTGGATCTAATACCATCTTATAAAAATAAAAATAAACTGGGGACACCTTTCGATATGGGTCAGATGCAATTGATCAGGGACCCTCAACAACAAGTTGAATTAGTGGGAGTTCCAGAGGAGTATTTGTCTGGTCACGCCTTTCATATGTATCATTTGACCTCACCAGACGAAACAGTGTCGTTTGAATTTCAACATAATGTTTGTGGTAGATCAATATATGTCGAGGGCACTGTTGATGTTGTATTATTTCTGTCTAAGAAGATTGAAGCAAAGGATCCCAAGAGAATATACAATATGATTGATGTCTTGCGAGAGGGTAATATGTGATAAAAAAACAAGGAGAAATAAACTCAGAAGATGGCAATAACAAAAGAAGTGAGCTGGGAATTATTGTTACAAATTGATAATCCAATAACAAAATTAACAGAATCGGTTATAGTCTATAACCAAAGACAAAAAAAATCAGTGATACAACAGAAATCCAGGAAAGGAAAAAATGGTTACAAAAATACAGAATTTCATCAAACTTCAACCTCACCCTCTGCATCTCCTTTACCGAATCTACAATCTTTGTCAATTGGATCTTCTTCTATCCTCATCAAAAACTCCAACAGAATAACAACCTTTAATCTTTAATATTCTTCATACGATACTCTTAACTTTTGTTGTGATTACCATTCTTCATCATAATGATTCTTCTTCACCTTCGAATCCATCTCTGCAGTAAACCTGCAATCATCAAGAAATACCGAATTCACAAGAGCTAACACATCATTGTGAAGAAAATCCAATAATAATTCATTTGAAGAATACAAGAACTCTGCAGAATCTTGTGCAAGTAGCATCAACAAGAATTTGGTGTAATTGCAATGACATCGCTTGCATAGAGACCCTCAATAACTTCAGCAACCTTCATCATTCTCGAATCCGCAAAGCTGCAACCTTCACTCTTCAGCTCCTCTTCTAGTCAATCTCTAGCAAACATAAATTCAGCTTCAATGACACATATAGAAGAAAAAGAAGTTCAGTGGCTGTCAAAAACAGAAAATCAAAAATGAACAACTGAAATGTAACTAATTCTAACTGAACCCACTGAACTCATAACTGATTCTAACTGAATGTCATAACAGAAAAAACTTCTAGAACCTCACCTGAATTTCTCATTAAACAGTTTCCAATTCGGTATAAATCAAGGCTTCCATCTCTTCACCATTTTTGGGAATCCTTTTCTTCTTCTTCACCATTCTAACCAATCCAGCCTCTTTCTCTCAATTGAATCTCTCTCAATCATTTTTCTTTCTTCCTTCATCTTCTCCATTCTAATCTGAACCTTCTTCTCCTTCAATCTTCTTCACCATCCCATCCTTCTTTCTTCCTTCATCTTCTCCATTCTAATCTGAACGCCACAAACTTAAACCTTTTCCCATCTGCATCTCTCAATCATCCCTGACTCACTTCCATTTTCAATCTTCATCATCTTCACCACCTTGCTTCGACTCCCCTCAATTATCAGCATCTCAAGGCTATTGCATCATCTTCATCAACAACCTATAAGTCACACAAGCAAAAACAACAACTGTTTCAGAAATTAAAAACTCAAAAAGAGTTGGGATGTGCTCAAGAGTGTGAGTCAATATCAAACAATGAAATTAAGTCTACGGATCACGCGAAGGATCAAGGTGTGACATACCACGAAAATGGTGCTTCCGACCGCTAATCTTCATGGCATCACGTTCGTCGTCGTTGCGCGTCATCGGAAATCTCCCTGCAGAGGAAGCGTAGTTGGATCAACAAATAAATTACAGAATCTGAATCGCAATATGGAGGACCTGACGTTGAGGAAGGGGATACATAGCTTTGCGCCTTCGTTCACCATCGTCGACCTCTTCGTAAACGGTCTTTCCAGTCAAATCTTCGAACGCCGACGCACACTGTTCCGATTGAAGGTACGAATCTTTGATTCCGTCCTCTTATCTCGCTTCTGAATTGGTTTGGTTTCTGGTTTTAGGAAGAATTGGTGAATTTCTTGTGAGTTTGAGGTAGAGGAAAGATTAGGCTATCGTTTTGTGTCTTTCACATTTGAGAGAGAAGTTAGGTCATGTCCAATCACAGGCTTAGGGTTTGTCAAGAAGAAGAATTTGAGGTGATGATGGTGACGGGTTAGAAGGAAGAAAAGGAAGAAGAGGTTGGTGATGGTGATGATTTCGAAGAGGAAGGAGTTGGTTGTGAGAGTTGCAGCGGCGGAAGGCTGCGGGGAAGGGGGATGCGCCGCGGCAGAAAAGGAGGGTTCCTTGTATGTGTTCTTTGGAGTTTTTTATTTCTTTGTATAAAGTTTAATTTTGATTGTAAGTTAAATAGGAGGATTATGGGAATATTAAGAAATAATCTATAATAAAATGTTTAGAAATGTAAGTAGGATTTTAACTCATTTTAGAAATGTTTAGAATTTTATTTTCCTGAATTTGCTTTATTTTTTATTTAATTTCGATTTTTTCATGTAAGTGGTTTTTTATTGAATTTCCTTTAAATGTACATGAATTTGTAGATTTTATTACTTAACCTTCCAGTAATTTTTTTGCCCATTATTTTTACCATAGTTAGAGGACTCATGTTAGTACTTAGTATAATTTTAGTGGATTTTTTAAGGCATTTTATCTCAGGTTTTAGTGGCTTAATCCTTAGAAAATAGTGACTAATTCTTAGGTGGAAATAAATAATTTTTAGGAATAGCAAAATTCTGATTTTTTAGGATTCCTTTTAACACAATGTTATAGGTAGTTTTAGGACCCCATAGAACAAATATCATAATTTTTCCAAAGTTCTTACTATTTTTAGGATATTCTTAGGCTTTGTTGCATGTAAATTCCATTAGCTTAGGCTAGGATATTAAGCTTTCATAAAAAAATAGTTCTAATTAGATTTAATCTTAGGATTTAATATGGATTTAGACTAGTTTAGATTCTAATTTTTAGAATGAAAATATTAGGTAATGACCTTAGTTTAGAACTTAGGCTTAGGATTCATATTAATCAGACTTAGAATAAATTTAGGATTATTTTAGGTTTATATCTTTAATTTCTTTGGTTTAGAATTTTATTCTTGCATCCAATTTTAATGTTTTGTTATGTTGGTTGATTTTTCACTTGTATAGGTTCCCCTTGGCTTTAGAATCGACTTATCTTCCTTAGGAAGTAAGTTGCATTCTATTAGTTCTAAGTTCTTTCTCCATTAAGTTTAGGAAACTTCATAAACCATAGGACCTCCCTTGTAAATAAATCAACAAAATTAAGGTTGTGTCTTAGTCCCCATTAGATTTTCCCTTTTGCAATTTGAGTCATTCTTTCTCACCTCATGAAGAAAAGCAATAAAACATTTAATGAAAAAACCGAACATTCTTGTACGACACGAGACTTTGTTGCAGAGTGTTTATACGCGTCCTGTTTCGGGGCGAGGTATAAATACTCACCGCGAGGGATAGGTCTTAGTATGAGAATGTTCACAAACAAATTCAAAACATTTCTCATAAAAGACAAAAACAAATAATAAGCGACTATCCTGCGGAAGCTTCTCTTTCTCATCTCATTCACTCTGAACGCGAACTCGCGACGACTTGTCTCGCATGCAAGACGGTAAACGCACTCGTACCAGACGAGCCTGCAACACCTGAACATAGACATACACAGTTCCATCATAAAAAACACAAACAAATAGTTCCCGGCTTAGTTAGGCGAACTACATCGACTCTGATCCTCATTATCCCGATGAGGTACGTAGGCAGCGGGGTAGGGCCCGTTCGAGCACATTCTTTATTTTCCCTACATTTCCCCCTTTTATTCTCATTCTCTTTTTTCCAGTTCCTGTTTCTCATTCTCATTCCAGTTAGCAGTTTTATTCAGCATCAGTTATTTTTCACCCTTTGAAGCAAAACAAACAAGCGTGGATCCCGTCGGGTACGACGGACGATCTGAGGTGCTAATACCTTCCCAGGTCGTAACCGACTCCCGAACTCAGATCTTTGGTTCGCAAGGCCTCGTCTTTTCCTTCTTCCTCAGGTTTTTGCAACATTACCTTTCCCATTCTTTCGGGATAAAAATGTCTGGCTGGCGACTCTACCTTTTCCGCGCCACTTTCGCGTTTGTACTAGGATGAAAATCCCAGGAGCGACAGATGGGGATCGTCTCTGGGGCTCCCACTACGCATATGAGAGTCTCTAGGTTAAATCTTTAGCTTGTCGGGGCATCCGCTTGCCTTGTTTTCTTAGGATCTGGGGAGAGTCTCTCCTTGCGATGGGGAGATCGATCACGTTTTTTGGTGGCTTCAGGTTGAGTCCTCTCCAACCTAGTCGGCGTCCCTATTGGCGGGGTGATGGGATTCGGGACATGTCCCATTGTTGCCTTCACGGAGGAGAACGTGATCGATATTCTTATTGTCGCGGCGACGGACTTCGTCATTCTGACCGGTGGCGTCTCCGCTGAGGAGAGGTAAAATAACGGTCGGCTTCCAGCAAGGCGATCCTTTCGTTATATTGGAACAACATGAAATTTGACTGATTGAGGGTGTGAATCATCATCTCCAATGTAGGGTAAACATTGACATGCACATGGATAACTTCGTATACTCCAGGGACCATGTATTGGTGGATGACACCGTTGGCCACATGCTCAGGAGTGGGAGTTGCAATTCGCCCGTCCCTGGATTCAGCTTCGTGGACCACATATGCATTGTTATCCTCACTGGTAGGGAAGTTGACGAGAGTGGCGTCATGGTTGTCACCGTGTTCGCTAGTCATGATGGTCATTTGATTGAAGTTGATGCTTTGGTAACTCGTTAAGGGAAGAAAAACGGGGGAACATAGTGTTTCCCATAGACGGTGCCACTGATCTCACCTGATCAGATTGGACCTTCAACGACCAGCACAACTCTAGTAAATGAAGAAGGGAATAAGGGGATGTACCGACAAGGTACTCTGATGCCAAAGTAAAAATACGAATGGAGAAAACAAGTACAGAAGGTAAGAGTAGAAAGTGTTTAGAATACCTGACCCTCTAGTGAAAAAGGGTATTTATAGAGTGCCCAAAGCGCTGGGTCAAGGTCTTCATTGTGGGCTGGATTCTCAAGCCCACAATGAGAACTGCCAGGATCTGCGTAATAACAGGGGAAGATCTAACACATGGTCTTCATCATGCTTCAACCGTCCTTTGATCCTCGAAGTAGTGGGAGACTATTTCGCAGGGGAGTGGTTGACTAAGCGCTCGTTGATAGCACGTGGGGGAGACATCCCCAACGATCACTTAAGTTTGGGCCTCACATTGGACCTTCCATTGTGGCGAAGGATTGGGCCATGTTTGACGGTATGGTAGCCCAAGACCCAGCCCATAATAGTCACCCTTTGTATCAGTTGGATACATTGTGGTATACATAATTGTTGAACATAATTCAGAAACCCGTAGGTAATGAATTATATATTGTTCTTAGATGAAACTTTGAAACATATCCAAATATGATTGTTAGTCAAGAGTCTTGACTGGACTTTGTATTGAAAGGAAGGTTTTTCAAGTAGAATGATGCAATTGCTGAGTTGTAACTGTTAGGAATCATATGCGATGATTAAAGGGAGTGAGATATGTTTCTCATATCAAAGATGAAGTTCTAAGATAATAGGTGAGTTACACCGAACTGCGTTAGCAATTCCAGTGTTATTTATCATTCTGTATATTTACAACTATGTTCTTGTGCATCCTATTTAATATGTCGAAATAGATGTTGGAACATCTAACATGATTGTATCTTGATATTGCAAATATCAATTTGCGTTCGTTATGCCTTTTTTTATAAAATACAAAAATCAATATTCTTACATGTGGTTAGGACATGTGTGAGCTGTATATCAAACTTTCATTTTATATTTAAAATCCTAAAAAAATTACTTGGGACACTCGTTAACATGATAATTTAAAATTTTTTTTATATAAAAATTAAATTTCCATTGTTTATAAATTTATAAACATTTTTTTTTTATTTTTAATTTACACTACCAATAAATAAGGACTAGAAACACCCATTAATTTAGTTTCTTTTGTCCGTGTTTTATGGTATCGTGTGTTGAGACAGGGTAGCGTTAGAATCGTCGTTGGTGAATAGTTAGGATGGCGAACGGTGGTGGAAAGGTGTCGTTCAAAGTGACCCTAACCTCCGATCCAAAGCTACCCTTCAAAGTGTATGTCATCATATCTCTCTCTCTCTCTCTCTCTCTCTCTCTCATTTTTCTTTTACATCGTTCTCAATTATTCTAACTTTCCTCTTTTTCCACGATTTTAGGTTCAGCGTTCCTGAGGCTGCACCTTTTACCGCCGTTCTCAAATTTGCGGCTGAAGAATTCAAGGTTCCTCCCCAAACCAGCGCTATCATCACCAATGGTAGTTACTTTTACCTTCAAGTATTTCAAATTTCTCGTTTTTTTATAGCTTTTTTGATTTGATATTGAACCGATTAGGTTAGGCAGATTGATTTATCCGATTTTGGGGAATATGTAGTGTTGTCAATCTCGATCTTTAAATTAGTTATAAGATGACTGTGATCTGCTTCTGCATGGTTGTTCTTGTCATGGCTGCGCCATTGTGGAGATGGAGAGTTTGGTAGCCTAAATGCCTTTTTGAGATTATTCATGTACCTTACTGTATCTAGTTTCTATGTTTCTTGCACTATATCTTGTTCTTCCCTAGTTATACATTCCATATTTCTCTAATAAAATTTGTCCTATAAAATTGTTATCCTGGTTCTGTGGTTGGCCTCTGAGACATAAATACAATCCTTTTGGGTTTTGTTGTAGAGAAGGGATAATAACACTCAATTTCTGTCTATAATTCAGTGTCACTGTAATGATCAGTGTTATCAGATGTCAGCTCTATGGAGCAATAGTGTAGTGATTGTGATTTCAAAGAATTCACTTTGAAAACTACGAAGGTATCCCGATTTCGCTGTAAGGGCAATCGCAGCTGCTATTTTAAACCTATAAGCTCTAGAAAAGAAAGGTATTTAGATTGCCTATATTTGAACTACCAAGTATATGAATGAAAGGGCCACACGACGACTAGTGTGAGAATGCTAAGATGGGGCTACTAAATACATTTCCGTAACTACAAGACTCTCCATAAATCTTTTTACCTTTGTCTTAAATGTACTAATGGAGTACATTAAAGAGCTGACACGGATGCATGCTTTTTGAAAATGTTATAGCCCGGTTTTGAGTCAAGAGAGGAAATAAATGGGTTCTTACTAGAGACCTGGAGACAAGGTTTAGAAGCATATGGCTTTCATTTGAGAGAAAAATGTTATAAGTTTTGAAAAAGCCAAAGCACCCTAGCTTAGAGGGGAAAGTTAGAGACCATGTACCACAAATTACACAATTTGAATATATAGGGTCCATTGTACTAAAAGACGCAGAAATAGAGGGATATATGAACTATTTGATTCAACAGAATAGTTGAATTGACATAGAGTAGGGCCTTAGGTATTTATATGATTACAAGGGGCTACTCAAGCTAAGGAGCAAAAAAAAATCGTACAACTATAAGATCAACAATATCAACAATATTGCATGGAGTGGGGTCTTAGGCGGTAAAAAGACATCATGAGAATAAATTTAGTGTAACAAATATGAGAATGTTGCACTAGATTAGTGTAAATACTTGACAGGATATGATTAAGAATGATAGAAAGAGAGAGAATTGGGATAACACCTATTGTAGAAATGGTAGCCCAATCACTAGAAGGAGAGGAGGGACAATAAAAAACTGTAGTTGAAACTATTCAATGAGACTTAGAGATCAATAGTTTGACTATCAACATGATCAATTATTGAATATTACTTATATCGTCGTTTGATCAATCTAGCTAACCCTGCTGAATGGGAGAAAGCTGGGTTGTTGTTCTAAGCTAACTAGCAATCATTTGGTATACTTTCTCATGGAAGTTTCGGGGTCAAATATCTTTCTTACCATCATTTAATTTTAATGCTGACTAATGAGAAATAGGAAAAGAAGAAAAGTTCTTTCATCTGTTGTGTAGTGGAACATTTAAGGTCTATTTAGTTTTAGAAGTTTTTTTTTTTTACATTTTCTGTTAATTTTTTGTTACAAAACAATCATGTAATTTTCACTTTGTTTTCTGTATTCAAATGTTTATATAGGAAGCAGTTAAAACACTTTTTCTGTATTCAAATGTTTATATAGGAAGCAGTTAAAACACTTTTTTTGTTTGTTTTTTTTTTTTACCGCTCTGCACATTGAAAACAGAAAAAAGTGAAACCAAAGAGTCGGTTTTGTAAATCAAATTTAAAACGAAATGTTTTCCGAAACCAAGGAGACCCTTAACTACTAAAACATAAGAGCTGAGATAGTAGTGGTCAGTTAAATGTTTGGTAAAAGGAGAGTGGGTTTAACTGATAGGATCAAACAGTGTGGTGCTGATACAATTCTTGCTGTGAGTTGTCCAATGGTTGGTATAAGGACCACTATAAGCCCCTGTTGGTGCTGTGCCTTGTGGCATGTCTCGTCTTTCAAATTGAATAAACTCCTTCCCCAATATAAAACAGGGTTCGGTGCCGTTTCATAAACATTTTTTGTTTGTTTAATAATTATCTGTTTGTACTCTTTGGACTACATATCTTGTCCTGGTGGTGTCCTGTGTTTCATGTTATGAGTTCTCTATACATTTTACAAGAAAAATTCATGGTACATTGCTTAAATATAAGAGAGTTTTGTTGGGTGTTTTAACAAGTGATGATACATCTGGAAGTTGAACACAATGCAAAAATACAAGAAAATTTGCTCTATTCTTTCATATTTCTGTTATATTATTATTAAACGTATAATTCTTGTTACTTGTTATGCTTGCAGATGGTGTTGGGATAAATCCTCAGCAAAGTGCAGGTATATCCTTGGTTTTTTTCCGGTGTCTATCTTTTATTTATTTTTGTTGTATGTCACTTGTCAAATTTGCATATGTTTTCTTTTTTGGTGCATTGCTGCATGCCTTTATTGAAGTATATTAGAAAAAGTCATCATATTTTCTTGATCAAAGATGTTCTCTGTTACAAATTTCTTGTTAAAATCTTGTAAAGATAATTATTAAACCAACCAAAAACAAGCAGAATGTTTCATGGCTTTTACTTTTTCTCTGTATTTCATTATACATTTGGGATGCCAATAATCAGATATTCTGTTCCAACGTTCTGACATTGGTTTTGGTACTGCCCCTAAAATGGTTATGTTCTGGTTTTGGTACTGCCCCTAAAATGGTTATGTTCTTAAATACAATTTATGGATTACATTAGATGGAACATAAGTGATTGTTGTTTTCTTTAATCTGACATATAAGTGACACTTATTTCAGGAAATGTCTTCCTTAAGCATGGTTCAGAACTACGGCTGATACCGCGTGATAGAGTTGGTGCATCTGAGATGGTACAGGGTGTCTGAGTTAAACACTTTATTGATCCTGTTGGGTGTTGTAGTTCAATAAACACTGTGCTTTTATTTATATCATGTAATACGTATTAACAGTGCCCATTTGACAGTTTAGTCCAAATAATAAATAGCATCCACCTCCTTCCATAGTGACTATGTTTGTAATGCAGGCTTGTGCAAAAATTACTCAGGCAAGTAAGTTTGTAATGGAAATAGGGGAAATGTATATCTTGCTATTGACAAAAAGATAGTCGGCTGATCTTCAACCTTGTCATTTTCAATTTTTTTTAGATGTGCGATTCTCAGCAAATCTAGAGTCAATTTCAAATGACTAGTAAAATCCACATCTTTATTGTTTAAGTTTTAGCTTCCTAGTACTAGAAGCTACCACAGACCTGTATATATTGTTGGTATGATCTGGATATTCTCTCGGGGCAACTACCGAGACTAATCTCTCACTCAAGAGATTTAACTCTGTTTCATATAGAAGATTATCTGGTCCGAGGAAAGAGACATTTATCACCTCAATTATTGATGAAAGTTATGAAATCATGATTTGAGAAATAATTAGTTTCTTGATATTCTCCAAACTATGACTACTTCTCTGTACATTAAACAAACAGGTTTGCTATTTTAACACCAAAGTCATACACCAAACCATTACACCTTACACTGTATGAAAGAGAACATGACATATGTTTGTTTGCGTCAGAATACATAAAAAAAATAAAAAAAAAATCACAACCAAAGAATAATACGGTGTAAGTGTCAAACTTACTGTTAAACAAAGGGGAAAAGATCTGATCAATTCTCATTTTCTATTTCAGCTTGTTTACTCGCCTCCCAAAGTATGCCAATCATGAATTTTATATTTCCACCAGATCTGATTTGGTTATATATTCATCATGTTTTCAATTTTTAGATATCAAATAGTAGTTTTAATCTAGGAATCATCAACATCAATATATTTAGTTCTTAATGTAGCGATTCTCTAGAGAGAATGAAGGATCTATTAGATTGTCCACATTTTAATAATAAGCAATCTAAGCGGTTAATTTTCTTAACTATAATATGATGGTTGTTATGGGTTGTTCTCATTTTTATAGAACAGTCAACTGTTAGAATAAAACTTTATATTAATCCAAAAATGTTCTTAATTCCCTCTTCTTCCTCCTTTCTCCCTCCATCTCTTGTTTCTTGCCTTTAACTAGAACAAAGATGGTGTGTGAGTTACTTATGTGTTTTATACTTGTTATCTGCTAAAAGAGATGTTAAATGTGGAAGGAAAGAGTTTCTAATGGAGGAGTAGCAGGAATGAAAATACACATTGTTATTTTTAAATCTGAAATTTATAATTATATAGTCTAAACATCGTTGTTTGTTGATATTTTTTATAACTTTATCATATAAGTTTTTTTAAAAATATTTAATAAAATATTAGATAACATTAAAAGTTTATAAAAATTTGAATAGTTGATATTAAAAAAAATTATTTTGACTTTATCATTATAATTAATTAAATAAACAATTTAGATTTGACTTACTAAATTCATATATTTACAAAATTACATTGGTATAAAATTTAATTATTAAGTAAATGAAACAATTTAGACCTGACTTACAAGATTCTTATATTTATAAAATTACTTCGGGATTATATTTAAGTAATGTGTTAGTAAAACTACAAAACTTAAGTTGTGTAACATTGTTCATTAACGTTTTATTTAATATACATTTTAAATTTTGAATAATTTTAATTTGTAGTGATATAATTTGTGAGGATTCACAAAAGACATCGAGATCTTATCGTCTGCAAGGAGCAACATGATCACATCGTCCATGAGAGAAGATATTGTCCACAACGCTCCCCATTTGCTCAAGATAAAGAAACAAGAAAATGACATGTTTAACTTAGAGATAATGTAAACTAGGAGTTAATGAAATATTCCACGTCTCCTAAAAAACATGAATTCAACATTCCACTATTATTACTAGGATGGACAATTGTAATTCAAAAAAAAAAAAACCTAAAAATCATACTGATAGGTCTCTATAAGACATTATGAATTCACCGTGAAATACTCTCAAAATACAAAGCCTCTCACTCTCATGAGTTTGCTCTAATTTCACAAAAAACACCTCAAAACAGGGTTTCTCACAACCGTGAGCTTGCCCTAACCCCTACAAATCCTAAAGTCTCTGGCCACATCTGCCTACATAGGGGTGTCACACTGTTTACTGTGAAATTTTGTAAACAACCGCTGATCTTTCAAATCTAACTTTGGTGATTCACGGGATCGATCAAATTGATCCTAGGACATGTGCTAAATGATTCTTTGAAATATTTATGGTAAATGACAAAGAATACCTTCACAATATTAAATGAAAATGACAATGTAAATATTGTTTTAAAATGTAAATGAAGATAAATGGCAAAAAGGCTTATAAATCGAAAGGGTTGTAAAGATAATGAAATAACCTTGGCAGGTAAACATAAACTGGACAAGTAAAGAATAAAGATGAACTTCAATGGATAAAATTGGTAAATTGCATTGAATGAAAATATGGTGTTGTTTACACGTACATTTCTCTCACAACTCGTTTCTCTTTGACTTGGTACTTTGAGTAACATAGAGTTTCTGTACACAATTTAACACACATAATCCTAACACTAGAACAAACTATTTATAGATAAACGAAACAACCCACTATTAACGGCTCTCAAATGAGGACGAAACAAGTGTCATTCTGCATGTTATTCACTTATGAGCGCAAGCCACTTGTCTCTTTTTGAAACAAATGAGAACTAGATATTCCATCCTTTATTTGAATTTGAAATCCCAATCGAAATACCTTCAGTAGTACTTCGTCAAATGACTTCTTCGATTGATACAAAAATACTCTTTAAGTTAAAAGAGCGTGTCCTCCCTTTGTTTCCGCAAAGGACGCCTTCGACTAAAAACTCTTCAAAACAACTCTGATCGAAACCAATTAATTCTTCCAACCATGATTCCAATCAAAAGCCTCGTAGTTTCTTCACATAAACATAAACATCGAATTTAGGAGCTAACAAATTGCCCCCCAAAAATGCTCTTTTCGACTACACTAAAGAAAATGACATTTTTTTGATAATCTCAATCAATGTTTGTCTTCGATTTCATGCAACCTTTAGGACACGTTCGTCTCTCCCATGTTCTCACAATTGTTCAGTTTCTCTCAGACATATTTATGACGTCGTGGTCATGATGGTGATTACTGAAATGGCTCCTTAAAGCGCACAAAATCAGTATCTATAATCATATCTCCTAGAGTCTAGGAGGTAGTGGGGTATAGACAACAATTGTCACTGTCTCATCTTTTATTATTTGTGTGACACGTGACCGACTAAAGAATCAACCATTAATGATTGATTAGTGACCAGTAGACATTTTTATAAACTAGTGGGAAACTCGTGCGTCTGCACGGGTTCTGGTGTGGACCGCGGATACGTCATCAATTAGGTTATGAAATATAAAAAATATATAAAAATTTAGTTCTAAATTAAAAATAAAATAAAATGATACACCCAATAAAAAACAATTGTGCTAAAAATTTCGATAAGTAACTTTATGTTCATTTTCCACAACTCATAATTTTGATCAGAAACTTCATGTTCCCGTTAATACTCAATACTTTATTTAGTAACTTCATGCTCCCGTTAATACTCAATATTTTGATCAGTAACTTCATGTTCCCGTTTGTAGATGTTTAGAATTGGCAGAATTTTTGACCAACAAGAAATGTTGAATTTAGTTCAGGATGTCACATCAGATGTTGGGACATTATCAAACAGAGTATAGGTAAATGAACTTAATTCAGGATGTCACACTAGATGTTGGGACATTGTATCAGTTAATGAAATAAGTTCAGTTTACAGGATGTCACATCAGATGTTGTGACATTGTATCAGTAAATGAAGTAAGTTCAGTTTTTCAGGATGTCACACCAGATGTTGTGACATCTCAAACCTGCTATCAGAATTAATTAATGACTAACAGAACTGAGAAAATTAAGGGAAGTCATCTGGAATTAATTATGGATGAATGAAACAGAATAAGGCGCATCTGTAGGGAGTTTTGTTATGTGACTTCAACATAATCAGAAGAACTGAATCACCTAGAATCTAGGAAGTAACAAACCCTAATTCAAGGTGATGACAGCATGCGTATCAGGATTGGATAAACCTACAGAAAGCCCAAAATCCAAACACCTATTTAAGCAACAGAAACTCTCAGAATAGAGCATGAATTTAAGAAGACCAAATAGGGTGTTTTGTGTTTTAATAGCAGGTTGTTTAATTGTACCACTTTATGAGCTTTTAAGCAAAAGTGTATTTGTGTCTTGATTGAAACTGTGCAGTAAGATCAAGCTGTTTTGTTTGAAGTATAACTTCAATTTTATTAAACTTGTAAACAAGATCACTGTGTGATTGAGGGGGAGTGAGTTGGTACTCATATCTAAGTTGTGTCTTAGGTAGAAATTGCATTGGGTAGATATTAAGTGAAAGATTAAACTGAGTGGTTTAAGTCTAGAATTAATATTACTTATAGTGGATTTCCTCCTGGCTTGGTAGCCTTCAGATGTAAGTGTGGTTATACACTGAACTGGGTTAACAAATTCATGTGTTGTTTAATTTTCCTTCACTTTAAGTTTTAGTTAAGTCTTCAAGTGTTTAAACGTCTCATTCGACATCTCATACCTGATCATAGAATTTCAATTGGCATCAGAGCAGGCACCCTGCCTGTTTATACTGGGTGAGATCTAGGGACTGCAAATTCTGGAAACATGGACAGAGATGTAGGATCAGTAAATAGACCACCTATATTGGATGGATCTAATTATGACTACTGGAAGCCAAGAATGATTGCATTCTTAAGATCACTTGACAATAGGGCCTGGAAAGCAGTCAACAATGGATGGGAACACCCTGTCCAAGACACCAAAGATGGAGCAAAAGTGTTGAAACCTGAAGAAGAATGGAGTAAGGACGAAGAAGATTCAGCACTTGGCAACTCCAAGGCCTTAAATGCTTTATTCAATGGCATTGATAGGAACATCTTTAGACTTGTGCATCACTGTGAGCTGGCCAAAGATGTTTGGGACACTCTCAAAACAACTCATGAAGGAACATCAAAGGTGAAGATGTCAAGACTTCAACTTCTCACCACCAAGTTTGAAAACTTGAGAATGAAGGAAGATGATACAATTCATGAATTCTACATGAACATCTTAGAAATAGCCAATACTTCTGGAGCTTTGGGAGAAAAGATGACTGATGAAAAGCTTGTAAGAAAGATTCTCAGATCTTTACCAAAAATATTTGACATGAAGGTCACAACAATAGAAGAAGCTCAAGATATATGCACAATGAAAGCTGAAGAGCTCATTGGTTCCCTTCAAACATTTGAAATGGGAATGAATGACACAATTGTAAAGAAGAACAAAAGCATAGCCTTGGTGTCAAATACTGATAAAGAAGAAGAAAATGATGAATCAGAAACTGAAGAAAATTTATCAGAAAACATTGTTATGCTTGGTAGACAATTCAAAAAGATTCTCAGAAAGATGGAAGACAAGTCCAGACCAAGTGGAAGATACACAAACTCTTCTGAGAACAAAAGACCTTATGATGCTAATAGAAGGTCAAATTATGATGAAAAGACCAGTCAAGAAAAAGGGATTAAATGCCATGGATGTGAAGGATATGGACACATCAGAAATGAATGTCCTACCTATTTAAAAAGGCAAAAGAAAGGTCTCTCTGTAACCTGGTCTGATGAAGACTCAGGAGGTGATTCAGAAGAAGAATCAGCTAAGCATATCACTGCTCTAGCTGGATTATGTGAATCTGAAAGTGAATCCAGTGATGGGGAGCTTACTTTTGAAGAGCTTGAGCAATCATACAGAGAACTGGTTAAAAGGAGCACTGAAATATGCATGGAAAATATAAAGCAAAAGAAGCAGATTGAAGCACTAAAGGATGAAAAAACAAGTGATCTAGAGATCATTGACACCTTGAAAAGTGAAGTAAGTCTTCTCAACTCCAAGTTGGAGCATATGTCCAAATCTGTTAGAATGCTGAACAGTAGCTCAAACACACTGGATGTTATTCTCAACAACAATAAGCATTCAAGGGATAAAAGTGGACTGGGATTTAACAAAGTTCATAAGGTTGAAGCTAGCACCAGCAAAACTACTTCAAATTCCATACAGTCAAACAAGATGTCCCAACAGATGCTTCAACATCATGAAAAGAACACAAAGTCAAACATAATGTTCCAACAGATGTCTCAACATCATGAAAAGAACATAATGAAGAAGAAGTATCAAAGATGGAGATGTCATCATTGTGGAAGATTTGGACATATCAAACCTCATTGCTACAAGTTGCATGGATATCCAAATCAGATGTATCAGCAACCTCCTAAGCAGAAGATAGAGGTTACCAAGAAAGTGCTGCATAGACATCAACATCAAAGAGATCAGCAACCCCCTAAGCAGAAGACAGAGGTCATCAAGAAGGTATGGGTACCAAAAGCTAGTCTTCATACTGATCAAAGCTACATGCCCAAGAACAAGATCAACAAACAACCTTGGATCTTTACTGATGGACAATGCACATGGCAGAGGTATCAAAAGAAATCTCAATACAAATGGTCAAAGAAAGGTGTTGCAAATATATAGCTCATACATCACTAAGAGTATCAGCTAAAGAAGACTGGTACTTTGACAGTGGATGTTCAAGACACATGACTGGATTGAAGAATCTGCTAGTAGACTTAAAGTCATATTCATCCAGATATGTAACCTTTGGAGATGGAGCTAAAGGAGAAATCAAGGGAGTTGGGACCTTGGACTGTCCAGATGTACCAAGACTAGATGATGTGTTGCTGGTAAAAGGTTTAACTGCTAACCTGATCAGCATAAGTCAATTATGTGATCAAGGGTACAGTGTAAACTTTACCAAAACTGAATGCATAGTGTCTAATAAAGAACAAAAGGTTGTCATGAGAGGAGCCAGATCTAAAGACAATTGTTACATGTGGGAACCTCAAGACTTCAGTCTCACTTCAACTTGTTCTTTAGCCAAAGAAGAAGAAGTGAAACTATGGCACCAAAGACTAGGTCATCTTCATTTCAGAGGTATAAAGAAAATCATATCTATGGAAGCTGTGAGAGGTATTCCTAAACTGAAGATTGATGATGGCAAAATATGTGGTGAATGTCAAATAGGCAAGCAAACCAAGATGTCCCATCCAAAGCTCCAACATCTGACAACTTCCAAAGTTTTGGAATTATTGCATATGGATCTTATGGGACCTATGCAGGTTGAGAGCCTTGGTGGTAAGAGGTATGCCTATGTGGTGGTTGATGACTTTTCAAGGTATACATGGATAAATTTTATCAAAGAAAAGTCTGATGTATTTGATGCATTCAAAGACTTATGCCAAAGAATACAAAGAGAAAAAGCCAGCTGTGTGATCAGAATAAGAAGTGACCATGGAAAGGAGTTTGAAAATCAAAAATTCTTAGATTTTTGTTCTTCAGAAGGAATAAATCATGAATACTCTTCACCAATCACTCCTCAACAGAATGGGATTGTTGAGAGGAAGAATAGAACTATCCAAGAATCAGCAAGAGCTATGATCCATGCTAAAAAGTTACCTTTGTACTTCTGGGTTGAAGCTATGAACACAGCTTGTTACATCCATAATAGAGTCACTCTAAGGAAAGGAACCTTGTCCACAATCTATGAAGTCTGGAAGGGCAGAAAACTCACGGTTAAGTACTTCCATGTGTTTGGAAGTAATTGTTATATTCTGGCTGATAGGGAGCAAAGAAGAATGATGGATCCTAAAAGTGATGAAGGGATTTTTCTTGGATACTCTATAAACAGCAGAGCATATAGAGTATTTAACTCTAGAACCAAGGTTATCAGGGAGTCCATAAATGTGATAATTGATGATGCTCCTGCAGATGTTACAGAAGATGTTGGAACATCTGCTGACAGACAAACTGAAACTGAAGAAAAGAGTGATCATCCTGACTTCACTCAAACTGATGCAAGGACAGAACAATCCAGCAAACCTCCCTCCATCAGAATCCAGAAGGATCATCCCAAAGATCTGATAATTGGGGATCCCAATAGAGGTGTAAGCACTAGATCAAGAGAAGTGATTTCAGGTTCCTGTTTTGTCTCAAAAATAGAACCTAAAAACATCAAGGAAGCTCTTACTGATGAGTACTGGATTTGTGCTATGCAAGATGAATTAGGTCAATTCACAAGGAATGAAGTGTGGAATCTTGTTCCTAGACCTGATGACATTAATGTGATTGGAACTAAATGGGTGTATAAGAACAAGTCAAATGAGCAAGGAGTTGTTACAAATAACAAAGCTAGACTTGTAGCTCAAGGATACACACAAATTGAAGGAGTAGACTTTGATGAAACCTTTGCACCAGTAGCAAGGCTTGAATCAATCAGACTACTTTTGGGAATTGCTTGTATCTTGAAGTTCAAGCTATTTCAAATGGATGTGAAAAGTGCCTTTCTAAATGGATATCTTAATGAAGAGGTATATGTAGAACAACCTAAAGGATTTGTTGATCCAAGCTGTCCAAATCATGTATACAAACTAAAGAAGGCTCTTTATGGTCTGAAGCAAGCTCCAAGAGCATGGTATGAAAGGCTGACTACTTTTCTTATCAAGCAAGGGTACAAGAAAGGTGGAATAGACAAAACCTTGTTTGTTAAAGATGAAGAAGGAAATGTCATGATTGCTCAAATATATGTAGATGACATTGTTTTTGGTGGGATGTCAGACAGGATGGTTAAACATTTTGTCAATCAGATGGAATCTGAATTTGAAATGAGCCTAGTAGGAGAATTAACCTACTTTCTTGGACTGCAAATAAAGCAAATGGAGGACTCCATGTTCATTTCCCAAAGCAAGTATGCTAAGAACATAATCAAGAAATTTGGGATGGACAATGCTACTCATAAGAGAACTCCTGCCCCCACACATTTAAAGCTGACTAAAGATGACAAGGGTGAGAATGTATACCAAAGCCTATACAGAAGTATGATTGGAAGCTTATTATATTTGACTGCTAGCAGACCAGACATAGCATTTGCAGTAGGTGTATGTGCAAGATATCAAGCTGATCCAAAAGTTAGTCATCTACACCAAGTCAAGAGAATTCTGAAATATGTTAATGGTACTTGTGACTATGGCATAATGTACTTTCATGGATGCAAACCAATTCTCACTGGCTTCTGTGATGCTGATTGGGCTGGAAGTGCTGATGACAGAAAAAGCACTTCAGGAGGATGCTTCTTTCTAGGAAACAATTTGATTTTTTGGTTCAGTAAGAAACAAAATTGTGTATCCTTATCTACTGCTGAAGCTGAATATATTGCAGCTGGAAGTAGTTGTTCACAGTTGGTTTGGATGAAGCAAATGCTCACTGAGTACAATGTCCCACAAGATGTTATGACATTGTACTGTGACAACTTAAGTGCTATTAACATATCAAAGAATCCTATCCAACATAGCAGGACCAAGCATATTGATATCAGGCATCATTTCATCAGAGATCTTGTGGAAGAGAAAGTGATTTCATTGGAACATGTAGCTACAAATCTGCAATTGGCTGATATATTTACTAAAGCCTTGGATGCTACTCAATTTGAAAACCTAAGGGGTAAATTGGGAATCTGCTTATGTGAAGTTTAGCAGTTATGGAGATGTGCCAACATGTCATATGACATTGTGTGGCATGATCACCAGATGGCAACACCAGTCTGGTCAAGGACTCTGGGTATTCCACTCCTAAAATTTCTCCAAGTAACGGCTACTTATAAAAATACCAGCTTGTTTTCAGCTATCCATCTTCTCATCATCCTCTCAAGACGAATTGCATTCTCTAACTGCTTTTCAGAACTCATCAAACCTAAACTCTTCATCCACCTCTTTCGAAAATGTCTCAACATCAAAACCCTAAACACTCTGAGGAAATTCTCAACCAAGAAGATGTGGTGCATGCAACCCCCATCTCTGTGGTACCCATGGATTCAACTCCAATGGACGAAATCAGAGGAAGTGTTCCTCTTGCTCAAAAGCCAAGAACCCCTACTGTTAGAAGGGCAAAGGAACCTGTTTTTAGCAAAGTCAAAGGGAAACCTTCATCATCAAACACCACTCCAAAAGCTTCTGAATATGTGGATGATTCCATAAAGGAGCTGGTAAACAGGATCTTATCTGAGCAAAGAGTGGTGAGTGGCATATCTATCCCTCTGAACACCATGCCAGCTCCACAAGAAGAACAACAAAATCAGGCTAAAAAGGACACTCCTGCTCAACAGGATGTCCCAATAGATGTTGAAACATCTGAAGACCAGCAAAAGGCTTCATCTGATACTGCTGATGAAACATCTGAGGACCAACAAAAGGCCTCCACTGATAGTGATGAAGAAACATCTGAGGACCAGCACAAGGCCTCCACTGAAGATCAAACCTCTGTTGATCCACCTGCTGAAGAGGAGACTGCTCAACCTCCTCCTGTGGTAAACATAGAGCATGATTCTGATACATAAATCATTGCTTCTGTAAACCCTAGCATAGCCAAAAGGCTTAGAACTAGGAAGGAAAAGAAGAATGCAGGACATGCAACTCCTGAGAAGAAGCAAGCTACACCAAAGAAGGAAAAAGCTAAAGTTGGTTTTGGTCCTACAAAACATTGGAGCAAGGTGCAAACACAGAAGAGGAAAGCTGTCACCCCTCCAGATTCAGATGTTGAAGAGGATGTCCCAACATCCCCACCAAAGAAGAAACCAGCACCCTCAAGGTCATCAACTGTTGTTCCAGAAGCTTCTCTGGACAACATCTCTTTCCATCATGTTTCAAGTGTGAACAGATGGAAGTTTGTCTATCAAAGAAGGGTAGCACTTGAAAGAGAGCTGAGCAGTAATGCACTTGAGTGCAATGAGGTAATTGATCTCATTTCTTCTGCTGGCCTATTCAAAACTGTATCAAATTTCTCTCTTTGCTATGAGCTGCTAGTCAAGGAATTCATTGTCAACCTCCAAGAAGATTATGCTGATGGTAAGTCTGCTGACTTCAGAAAGGTATATGTAAGAGGGAGATGTGTGGAATTCTCTCCTAGGGTTATCAACCACTACCTTGGAAGAGAATCTAATGGTCCAAATGAGCTAGGGAAGACTGATAACCAGGTTTGCAAGGTTATCACTGCTAATCAGGTCAAGACTTGGCCAGTCAAGGGGAAGCTCTCTGTTAGCCTGCTGACAAGGAAGTATGCCATGCTGCATAGGATTGGCACTGCAAACTGGGTCCCTACCAACCATACCTCCTCAATAGCAACTGGATTGGGCAGGTTTATATATGTTGTGGGCACCCAAACAAAGCTGGACTTTGGAGCTTATATATTTGATCAGACATTGAAGCATGCTGGATCATCTGCAACTAAGCTGCCAATTGCCTTCCCTTCCTTGCTGTGTGGAATTATGCTTAGTCAATATCCAGGTATCCTCACTGAGAAGGACTTCATTTGCAAAAGATAAAGTCCTCTGGCCTTCCACTACAAGCTGTTCTTGAGTCATCATGTAGCTGATGTTAAAGCTCCCTCTGGGACATCTGCTGGTCCTTCAAAGGCAAAGTCTCCAATCTCCAAAGCTGCCTTGATTGCTGAGCTGAAGAACACATGCAAAGAACTGGATGCAAGGAAGCAAAAGCTTGAGGAGATTATCCAAAGGCTGGAGATTGAAGAGAGTGCTCAGAAAGCTGCTGCTTCTGATGAGGAGACTGAGGAAGAGGAAGACTCTGAATATGAGGAGTCTGAGTGAAAATTGTATGTGAGGAATATGTAATGACTGCCTCTACATTGTAATTTTGAATTAGTAACTTTGGACCCAAATTTATGTCTAACAAGGGGGAGAACTGAACAACAACAACAATGTATGATGCTGATTACTGATTAATGAAAAACTTTTGTTTGCTTCTGAACTAAAATTGTGATTTTAATGAAAAATTTCTGTTGGAACAAGTCTGAACAAATGTAGAATTGAGGGGGAGTAAAACTCTCACATGACTCAACAAAAAAGAACTGATGTACTCTGATAAAAGAACTTTTGCTGTACTCTGATAACCAGAAAAGTATGTTAGCCAAAAATTAGCCAAAGGGGGAGTTTGTAGATGTTTAGAATTGGCAGAATTTTTGACCAACAAGAAATGTTGAATTTAGTTCAGGATGTCACATCAGATGTTGGGCCATTATCAAACAGAGTATAGGTAAATGAACTTAATTCAGGATGTCACACCAGATGTTGGGACATTGTATCAGTTAATGAAATAAGTTCAGTTTACAGGATGTCACATCAGATGTTGTGACATTGTATCAGTAAATGAAGTAAGTTCAGTTTTTTAGGATGTCACACCAGATGTTGTGACATCTCAAACCTGCTACCAGAATTAATTAATGACTAACAGAACTGAGCAAATTAAGGGAAGTCATATGGAATTAATTATGGATGAATGAAACAGAATAAGGCGCATCTGTAGGGAGTTTTGTTATGTGACTTCAACATAATCAGAAGAACTGAATCACCTAGAATCTAGGAAGTAACAAACCCTAATTCAAGGTGATGACAGCATGCGTACCAGGATTGGATAAACCTACAGAAAGCCCAAAATCCAAACACCTATTTAAGCAACAGAAACTCTCAGAATAGAGCACGAATTTAAGAAGACCAAATAGGGTGTTTTGTGTTTTAATAGAAGGTTGTTTAATTGTACCACTTTATGAGCTTTTAAGCAAAAGTGTATTTGTGTCTTGATTGAAACTGTGAAGTAAGATCAAGCTGTTTTGTTTGAAGTATGACTTCAATTTTATTAAACTTGTAAACAAGATCACTGTGTGATTGAGGGGGAGTGAGTTGGTACTCATATCTAAGTTGTGTCTTAGGTAGAAATTGCATTGGGTAGATATTAAGTGAAAGATTAAACTGAGTGGTTTAAGTCTAGAATTAATATTACTTATAGTGGATTTCCTCCTGGCTTGGTAGCCTCCAGATGTAAGTGTGGTTATACACTGAACTGGGTTAACAAATTCCTGTGTTGTTTAATTTTCCTGCACTTTAAGTTTTAGTTAAGTCTTCAAGTGTTTAAACATCTCATTCAACATCTCATACCTGATCACAGAATTTCACCGTTAATATTCAATATTTTGATCAGTAACTTCATGTTCCCGTTAATATTCAATAATATGATCAGTAACTTCGTGTCCCCATTAATATAAAAATTTTCTATCAGTAATTTCAAATTCCCGTTAATATTCAATATTCTGATCAGTAACTTCATGTTCCCATTAATTTTGAATATTTTTATCAGTGAGTTTGTGTTCCCGTTAATACTTAATATTTAGACTAGTAACTTCATATTCCCATTAATATTTAATGTTTCTATTAGTAACTTCAAATTTCCGTTAATATTTAGAAAATTAGTACGTCCGCACGGGTTCTGGTCTGGTACGCACACTTTTGTTTTTAAAATGTAATAAAATAATAAGAAACATGAAATAAAAAAAAATCCTAATCAAAATAGTTTATTATTTTAAAAAAAAAGATAATAAATTGGTTTCAATATGTTAATCAACAATATAATAATTATAAAATATAATAAAAATATAAATCAGAAAAAAAATTGTTTTACCAAAAAAAATTATTATATTTAAAAGAAAGTCATATTCTTAAAAGATAAATAAAATTGTTTACCAAAATTGTTTTTCATCAATAATATATATTTTAAACTAAAAATGTAATAATTCGTGCGCTCACAGTGATTTTGGAATAGTTACTCGTGCGTTCATACAATACTGGTTTGTTACCTGTGCGTTTACATTGTACTGATGTGTTACCCGTTAATTCGCATGAAAAAAATATAACAACTCGTACATCTGCACGGATTCCGGTCGTGGACGCGCATTTGTATACCAAAGAAAATTTGTTATCAAGACAAATGCATTGAAAAAGAATATGAAGTAAGTAAAAAAATTAAAAAATAACTTTGAATAGATTTAATTATTGACGAATTTAATGTAAATAAAATAAAAGATAATAATATTTAGATAAAAATTAATGAGTTGTCAAAAAAATTGAATAATTGATGACAATGGACATTGTTTGTAACAAACCAATACCCTACATGCGTTCACACGACTACTAATATGGTACGCGTATTTTTTCAAAAATTTAATATAAATTACATTTAAAAAATTAAATTTTTCAACCAAAAAAATTATTATTTTAAAAGTATTATTATTTTCATGTTTTAATAAAAAATTTGCGGTTTATAACAACAATATTTTTTATATTAATTTTTTCACATATTTGAAAAAATATCTATACATTTATATTATTTACTATTTGGAACAATTAAAATAAATTTTGTTTATATTAATGATATTTTTCTCGTATATATAAATAAAATAGTCAACAACGTATTTGATTCCGAATAAATATTAAATTTGTTTTGACATTACTTATATATTTGAATCAACAATATATTTTTATCATAAATAAATATTATTTTGTTTAATAAGATATATTTTTATATTTTTAGAGATTAAAGTTTAGAGATATTTCAAAATAGTATGAGATCATATGTTGGTGACTCTAGCTTTGGATAAAATATTTGTAGATCAAACAATATGAAAATATTATATTTGTAGACTATTTCCCCTACGTTAATATTATATTTGTCTCATTTTCTTATATAATGGATAAAATATATTACAAATTAATTTTCAATTTTACTTTTCATTCTCTTTCACTTTAATAATGAAGTAATTTTAATTAAATATGGTGGTTTATATTGGTATATGGTAATTTCTAACACCCTTTTCTTTCTCTCTCACTTTAAGTTACCACCCTTTTTGAAATAGTTGTAACTCAAACACCCTTTTTATTCTCTTTTACTTTAATTAAATAGCAATTCTCACACAAAGTTACAAAAACATAAAGCAGCTACATATACATAACTCTGACCTCAACCTATAACTAATACCAAAGAATTTTAGAGTTTGTTTGGTTGGAGGTAAACAGAGGAGAAGGGAGGGGAGTGGAGGAAATATTCAATAGTTTTTATATTCGGTTTAAATTTTAAGAGAGGAAGAGGAGGTAGAGGGAGGAGACCAAAATCCCTCCTAAACCACTTTTTGCTCCCCTTCGACTTGGAGGAATTTGGAGAGGGAGAGAATGTGTTTCATTTTAATTATAATTATAATTATAAATACATTTTTATCTTTATTTATTTATTTAAATATAAATTAATTTATTAAAATGTTAAAAGTTATATTTTTAACAAATTTTATCTTCCTTTTATATTTTTTTATATCTTCATCTTATTATTATTATTATTATTATTATTATTATTATTATTATTATTATTATTATTATTATTATTATTATTATTATTATTATTATTATTATAATATGTGTTTAAATTATTTTATTTTATTTTTTATATTTTAATGTTACTTTTTAATTATCATAATGTTTTTGTTTATGATAATTTTTGTTAAATTTTATTGTATTTGATTTTTTTTTAAATTATATATTATAATCGTTATGTTTCTTTTTTATAAAATTTGTCATGAAATTCTCTTATTGAATTCTTATATTTCGTCAATGAATTTATATTTTAATTATAAACGGTAAATATCATGATTCTTATAGTAAAATTAAAAGGATAAAAAAGTAAATTAGTTTTAAAATACCTCTCATACCCTGTGAACCAAACATATTTATAATATAAGAAAAGTTGTTTATCTGGAAAACACGAAAATGTCTTTTACTCATTTTTTACCACATCCTCAATTTATGGGCAAATTATGTCTAAAAATTACTTTTTCCAACCAAACTAAGATAGTTAACCAATTTGAATGACAAAGTTACTATTTTGCTTCTCTTTACACACATTTTTAAATGATGTTTTTTCCTATTGGTTTGATTCCAACTAAATATTTGGACATTTGGACTTAAAAGTACCATAATTAAATGGAAGCACCACTTTATTGGTAACTGTAGCAAGCATTGTCCGAATTTTCTCTTTGGATGATGACAAAATGCTACCTTTCAACATCACACGCCAACTCCCACTCTCTCTCATATGAACCCTAATTGTGTCTCTCTCTCATCTCTCTCTCTTTCTCTCTCGATTTCTCTCACCGATTTTCTTAAATTCAAAAAGTTTGTTCATCGATCTTCTCCAGTGAAGATCTTGTTACAACACATTGATGTTCTGATCTTGTTACAACGCATTGATGTTCTGAACCCTAATTGTTTATCTCTCGGCTGAGCTAACGATTTCTCTTGATTTGTCTCACTGATTTGCTGGAAATCGGAAGTTTTGTTCATCGATTCTTCTTCACTGAGGATGTTATTGTAACACGTCTTTGTTTTGTACTCAGAAACACCATGTTTGTTCATCGATTTGCGCATGCATGTTTGTTTTGTACTCAGAAACACCATGTTTGTTCGTCGATTTATCTTCACTGAAGATTGGGTTATAAGGCATTGATGTTGTCATTTTCATTATGTTGTTTTGCATATCGCATGTTTGTTTTGTACTCAGATACACCAAGTTTGTTGTTGTATTGTTTATGATCTTTAACTGATGTTAATAATGGATTGTTGTAAGAATGAAATAATATGTGTTAATGTTCTTTGTAACACCCCCTTTCTATACCCCAATAAACAATTAAATCACTTAGACACATATTTAAAAAATTTCATCAGAGTATATTCGAAATATGGTATAAAAGAGAAATGACACATTATACTTGAAATCAAACCACATTACACCTGCTCATAAAAGATATGCAACAATAGGGTAATTTCCAAACGATAAATAATTATACAACGGAAACATTTTAACAACATCAAACATATATATTTCCATTCATATATATATATATATATATATATATATATATATATATATATATATATATATATATATATATATATATATATATATATATATATATATATATATATATATATATATATATATCAACAAGTTTGATGCCAACAACAATATCCATGTCTATACAAAACATCCATCCAAAAGATACATGTACACAATGCATCACAAAAATGGCGTTAAGCCAACCTAACTACCAGGTGCTACATATCAGAGCCGACCGACCAAAATATGAAGACGAGCTTCACAAAAATATGACATCCAACAACCTTCTTTGCAATGCCTCGTAGAGCATCATAAAACAGCATAAGGGTGAGAAACATTATCATAATAACATTGCATATAATTATATATCTCAACATATAAAATGCACATAAAGCGTATTCTCACCACAAATCATTCCTTATCACCTATACACATCGCAACGTGTACATCAATACCAATCAAACATATTAATCACGCACAATTCACCAATTCACATAAACTTATATTATTTATGTTTATTCCTCAACTCTATTCATTTCGCATAAACATACGTCTAGCTATGTTTAATCACACATATACATTACAAATGTATAAATCACTTATATATACATATATCAAACATGTATATCTACAAACAAGTATGTTTCATCACACATACTATCATCTCCATAATACTCCAAATAAACATATGCACATTCATGTTTATTTCTGCATATCATAATTAAAATGATAAAATGCAACTCATAGAGACCGACACACGACTCTATGCAGATGCAATGCGGTACAGACTCAACATTTCAGTGGGTTCACTCAGGAACCAAATGGAATCATCGCTTGTTATCTAAAGTAACTCCCCGTCAGGCACACGATGTTCCCCATTGCTCACACCCCATATGGGCATACAATGTTTATGGATTGCTCACACCCCACATGGGCACACAATCCGATTGCTCACACCCCACACGGGCACACAATCAATGTGAATAAATCACCCATCGCTCACACCCCATGATCAGTGCATTTTGGTGCACATTCCTACATGATTGCACTTAGGCATTTCTTTAGTTTTCTTTGTTTATTTTTATATTTTAATTTTTTTTCTAATTTACTTTATTTTTGGCTTTATTTAATTTTCGTACTTAATTTTCAGCTTTAACAGCTTTTACGGAAATGATCATAACCGGAGTTCCAAGAATCTGATTGAGGCGTTCTACCAGTCGATGGAAAGCTAAGAGAGAGAGAGAGCTACAACTTTCGTGTTGGAGTCGAAGTCAGATTCGGAGTCATATTTTTCAGAATTTCGTTTGAAGCTGCTGCATTAGTTTTATTTAGTTTCAGGTCATTTAGAATTGGGTCTGGGTTATGTATTTGACCCAGTTGGGTTGTAAACGGGTTTTTTAGGTTTTTCTATTTAATCTAGCAGCCGCAGCTATTCACTTACAAACTTTTTAGGATTTTAATTTTTTACGCTCGAAGAGACGAATTATGGAGAACTAATTCCAAGGATTAATCTGCTGTAGTCAATTTTCGTTGACACTTTGAGGTTCTTATATTTTCCAAATAATATATTTCCTTTCAATTCTGATCTTGATATCTTTTTTGCTTAATTCAATTTATCTAAGGTTAGATTGATTTATTTCAATGATTGCATGTTCCTATACTTTAATCGCGTTTGCTTAATTCGCGTATGTTTATCGTGTTTGCTTAATTCACGATTGATATATTTCATTCGTTTGCTTAATTCAGAAATTAGGAATATTTATCATATAATATCAATTACGCTTGTTTGATTGTTATTATAATCGAAAAGGAAATAGAGTCCGCTTAGGAATTGTGAATTATTTGGGTCGATGATAAGTTGGGAAATCAAAATAGCAGATTAACCGTTTCAACTTATTTAAAAAATCACTTTTATTTTAATCACTTTTATTTCGAAACCGAAATCAAACCCCCCATTGTTATAATTGGTTGGTTAATAACAATACAAGAATCCTTGTGAGACGATTCGAGTCATTGTCGCTATACTACGTTTTCAAAAATCACTCGTTTTTTATCCGTACGCGACACGCGGATCAAATTGGCGTCGTTGTCGGGGATTCTTGTTGTGATTAACTGATTTTATAGTCAAAGGTATAGTTTTCTTGCCAATTTTTTTTGTGTTTGTTGATTTTCAGGGTTGCAATACCGATTGCAGTATAGTGATAAGTTTTCCAGCCTTTCAGGTAAGTTGGAAGCTACTGTTTCGATTTGCTCCGAATTGTTTCCAGAAAATCAGAAATAAATTGAAGAATAATACTCTTTTAGAATAAAATTCTAAAAGATTTTGACCCTCAAAATCGCAAATTTTGCGTTTTTCTATTTTATTTGATTTATTTTCTCTTTTCATATTTTCAAAAAAATATGAAATTTTGTGTGCGAGCTTTATTTGATTTAATTAGATTTTTAGCATTATTTTTATATTTTTTAGATTTTATTTTAATAGCTTTTTTTTCATTCTTTTTAAATCTATAGTGATTTTATTTGATTATGTGTTGAAATTCATAATCATATCATGGTTGATCAAAGAACTCTGAGAGAATTGGCTGCACTTGTGAATTATAATGCTTTATGTATTGAATATACTGATGTTGTTGATGCACCTTTCGAATTGAAATTTGGTTTAACACACTTGTTGCCAAGTTTTAATGGTTTTGCAGGTGAGGATCCACATAAGCATATGAATGAATTTCAGGTTGTGTACTATGCACCTTCCGAACCTTCACTAGAGGACCTTGTCAAGCAAATTGCTGCAAATAATCTCCAGTTTCAGCAACAAACAGATTATAGTCTTCAGGCTTTGCAAACACAGCTTGATCAACTTACCACTTCGGTGAATGATATGCAGCAAGCTCAAGGATCAAACAAACAACCTTCGAAAGAACATTCTGTTTTTCAAATAAAGTTGCCTTCTAAAACTGTTGATGATACTTTTGAGGTTGCCTTGCAAGTTGATATTCTTACTGCAAATGAGGTTGCAAATGAAGTTGTTCATGTCAATAAAGCTCTCGACACCCCGACTTCTCGGAACAAACCATCCATCGAGAAATCTCCCTCTTTAGAGCTGAAGCCACTTCCTAATAATTTATTTGAATTTGTGCAGGAAGAGAAATCATTACAGGAACATAAGAAGAGAATTGGATGGACATTTGTTGACACTTGTGATATTAGCCCATCCATGAGTATGTATAGGATCTCAATTGAAGATGGAACAAAAGTAGTGAGGTAGCCCCTTAATCCTTTGATTCTTGAAGTTGTAGAAAAGGAGATCACTATCACCTGCACATTCAACACTTTTACTTATCGAAGATTCTTCTTTGATCCTGGAATAAAAGGCGAAGACACTAATAAAAACTCCAAGATTAATGGATATTACCCAAAGTTACTCTATGAGATCCCCACTTTGGAAGAAGAGACTATAGAAGAGCTCTCTTTAGGAAATGCTGCTTATGTGATCACTTATCCACCTTGACTACTCGGGTGTGTTCTTTCCTTTCTCTCCCTCTTATTTAATATTTATGTCATTTCATTGAGGACAATGCTTGTTTTAAGTGCGGGGGAGGGAATAATTTTTTTCTTTGTTTTTGTTTGTTTTGTATTGTTTTAGAAACACTAGACTTTTTTTTTGAAAGTTTTAGGCTATAGATTGTTTTGAGGTTAGTTGTGGAGACTTGGGAAAAGTTCTCAAGACCGGTATCGTTTTAACACTTTAAGTCTCCTGAATATGGAAATCATTTTGAATACTTGTTATGCCATAGCCTTGAGTTCTCATCCTTTAATATCTCTTAAGTAGTTTATCTAGAAGTCATCACCATCTAGAAATCCAACACTAAGTAATTAAGCTGGTGCAAATAAGTGAATGATCTTGCGCTTAAAAAGAAATATGAATAGGAATCCACCTTATAAGTTAGGTGACCCTCACCCGGTCATTTAGCCTAATGGATGTGAAACCTTAAGAAAAAAAAATCTTGTTGTTACTAAAGTCACTTTAAAATATTGTCAAGTATGAATCATAATCACTAACAAGCTTATTTACCATGTGTATGAATAGATAACGGGCTTAATGTGATTGCACTAGAATGAAAGAGAGCAAAAGGGAGGATAAGTAAGTTAGGCTTAGGCATAATAACATGATTCAAAATGGTTTGTATATGATGGAGGCTTATGACCGCACAATTGCGGATTTGTGTCCTTACGATATCCTTAGTGTGTAAGATTAGTACATATCGATGCTATCTTAATCGAAGAAGAGTTTGTATCCTAGAATGAGTATCTGAATGATGTTGTGTTTCTTGAGTCTTGAGTTTACTCTTGCTCGGAGTGCAAAAGTTCAAGTGTGGGGAATTTGATCAGTGCATTTTGGTGCACATTCCTATATGATCGCACTTAGGCATTTCTTTAGTTTTCTTTGTTTATTTTTATATTTTAATTTTTTTTCTAATTTACTTTATTTTTGGCTTAATTTAATTTTCGTACTTAATTTTCAGCTTTAACAGCTTTTACGGAAATGATCATAACCGGAGTTCCAGGAATCTGATTGAGGCGTTCTACCAGTCGATGGAAAGCTAAGAGAGAGATTCAACTTTCGTGTTGGAGTCGAAGTCAGATTCAGAGTCATATTTTCCAGAATTTCGTTTGAAGCTGCTGCATTAGTTTTATTTAGTTTCGGGTCATTTAGAATTGGGTTTGGGTTATGTATTTGACCCAATTGGGTTGTAAACGGATTTTTTAGGTTTTTCTATTTAATCTAGCAGCCGCAGCTGTTCACTTACAGACTTTTTAGGATTTTAATTTTTTATGCTCGAAGAGACGAATTATGGAGAACTAATTCCAAGGATTAATCTGCTGTAATCGATTTTCGCCGACACTTTGAGGTTCTTATATTTTCCAATTAATCTATTTCCTTTCAATTTTGATCTTGATATCTTGTTTGATTAATTCGATTTATCTAAGGTTAGATTGATTTATTTCGATGATTGCATGTTCCTATACTTTAATCGCGTTTGCTTAATTCACGTATGTTTATCGTGTTTGCTTAATTCACGATTGATATATTTCATTTGTTTGCTTAATTTGGAAATTAGGAATATTTATCATATAATATCAATTACGCTTGTTTGATTGTTATTATAATCGAAAAGGAAATAGAGTCCGTTTAGGAATTGGGAATTATTTGGGTCGATGATAAGTTAGGAAATCAAAACAGCAGATTAACCGTTTCAACTTATTTAAAAAATCACTTTTATTTTAATCACTTTTATTTCGAAACCGAAATCAAACCCCTCATTGTTACAATTGGTTGGTCAATAACAATACAAGAATCCTTGTGAGACGATTCGAGTCATTGTCGCTATACTACGTTTTCAAAAATCACTCGTTTTTGATCCGTGCGCGGCACACGGATCACCCCACACGGGCACACGATGTTTCTGGATTGCTCACACCCCACACGGGCACACAATCCGATCACTCACACCCCACATGGACACACAATCTTGTTTTAGTCATCACTCACACTTCACATGAGCACACGATGCTACAACAAATTCACAAGGAATCCCACAACACAAGAATACATACATTATGCTTTACATGCAAAATGACACACAACATTCTTGAAAATGCATACGTTATTCACAACATAATTATGCATTCATCTCATTCAATTAACATACATTGGCATTCAATTCAAACAATGTATTCATTTGCCAAACGGCCACAACATCACATCAACCCACATTTCCATAATTAATTCATTTACGTTTTATCGGAAAAGTCGGGTGAAAGTCGGCTAAAAATTATATTTTCTTAGCATCATTAGTTTCTACGCGTTTCTAGCTTCGAATCGATATAAGGAACACTAAAAACGGATACCCGAAACTAAAGCTACGAATTAAAACACAATTTTCTCAAAAACCTATAGGCCCGCTGAGCTCCCTCTCGCTCGCTGAGCGAGAATCTGCCTGGAACTTTCGCTGAGTGAGGGATGGCTCGATGAGTGACCACTGCGAATTCCAGAATTTCCAGCTGCGTAACTCCACCAAAACTCCACCAAAACTCCACTAAACATGATCAACAACATGTACTAGCTATCATACTTCGATTATAACGATTTCTAACCGATTAATCTACCAATTTCTCACATTTTCTCTAAAACCCTAACTATTCATCTTCTCTAAACTTCCATCAAAAACAAAACTCAACCAATCAAACACATACATAATCATACACAATATTAAGATAACAATGCTTATCACCCTTACCCGATTATACTGATTCCTATGAGCAATCTTGAAGCTTTTTCCAACTTTCCCTCTTTTCTCTTCTTTTTCTCTTCTCTCCTTTTCTTTCTTCTCTTTTTCTTTCTCTTCTTACCAACTTTTCTATTTTACTCTCTCTCACTCTTTTATATTCTTTTTCTTTCTATTTCTATTTTCTACTCTTTCCAACCAAATATCATTTTCTCACAAAAATACCAATTCTACTAATTTCTAACTTATCACTAATTAACAAATATCTAAAATACCCTTCAATTCAATTTTACCCGAAAATTCACAAAACGGTAAAATCACATCACATTAATTCCTCAACATATCATATCATCATGATAATTTCACAAATAAAACAATTATCATATAAATAAAATAAAAGACTCCATAAAAAAATTGGGAAAATCGAATCGGGGCGTTACATTCTTCATTTTGATGAGAAACAAAATAGTTTTGTTTGATATAAGTGTTTATTGTTTGCATTTTGCATGTGTCTGTTAAATGGTTGTATTGTTTAGATTTGAGTTTTTTTGGCGAATGTAGGTTACTGTATACTAAAAACAGTTGATGAAAAATACCTCCTGGACACAAAGTTGGAGTTGATAGTGGATTGGATCTGAATATGTTGAAGATGATACATTCAAAGAGGTAAGTGTGAATCTTTATATTGTTGTTCCAAAAGTTAGGTTTAACGAATATGCTACTATTTTATTTTGTTTTGCAGTAAAAGCAATTCAAATTCCCGATTGTTGTAAGATGAAGTTTCTGGATCCAAGGGAATAAAGCTTTGAAGAACTCCCATTGAATTGAAAAGTAGTGAGTGGATTCTAAAAGTAGTGAGTGTTTTTTTTATTGATTCATTCTGAGCTTTTTGTTTTATTTCAGCTTATTTATTAGATTCTGGGTTTGTGTTTAATTTATATTTTGGTTGGTTTTGGGGTTGATTCAGAAAAAAGGGTGGCCATTTAGGATTGAGATTATTGAATTCTAAAATTGGGCTGGCAAGGAATTGTGATTTATCTGGATCAGTTTCATTTAGCATTGTGCTTTCAATTGATTCTCCCACCCTTCAACATCTTATTCTTCAGAACTTGACACTCAACAAAAACTAACAAAATAAATACTAAAATGAAACCATTGATGAGTAGATCACAAATATGTCACTTGAATCTGAAAATAAAGGTTTTAACATGAAGAAAAAAGGTACAAAAGTACCGTCAGAACTGTTTTTTTTTCCGGTTGTCTTCTCCAGCTAGACTCGCCGGAGCCGACTGCAAACTTGTTCAAAAGTCACAAACCAACACATAAAATTAAAGAGTAAGTTAAAGAGATCAAGAATATGGCCTTAGTTTTCCAAAAATGCTCCTAAATCATGGTGAAATAAGAGCTTATAGTTTCATGGCACAAACTAAAAATGTCACAAAGCAAAACACCATTTGTTCAAACATTGTCTCCATCATTGGAGGACTTCAAATCAAACAAAAAGAGATTTAAACATGGCATAATATGAGAGTTTCAATGGAAAGAAGATTTACCTAACGCAACAACTTCGTTGGTTCTTCAAACGATATGCAACCTTCAAACAAAAGCCTCAAATAGCCTCTTAGAGCCTCAATGAGTAAGAATACAACAAGAGAATGACCAAAAGCTAAGCGAGGACTGCGATTTTCTGGTTTTCCTTCTGCGACACAGCCATACCCTGCTACAAATTATTCACCCAAAAACTAGTCTTACAGCCAGAAAATGCAGAATTCTCACATCCAACCATCTAATTCATACAACTATCATATAATTAACAATTTTCTAACAATCTAACACACTTTTTCATCCAAAATCACCCAACCCCATATCTTCTACTCAACAACACTATACCTAAAATTCTGATTATTAAACCCTTAAGAGATGAAGAATCGCACCCTTACCTTAGTTTGATGAGCAATTCCTTCTCTTAGTCTAAATTATTCTTCAAGATTTGTCATTTCTCCTTCCTTCTTCCTTTGTTCACGATTTCTCTTCACGATCACAAAAACACGATTGATTCTCATTTTCCTAATTTCCAAACTTAACCCTTAGACCCTAACTAAGGTTTTCCTTATTTTCCCCTCACTATCCTTCACCAATTTACCATTCTACCCTTTTCTCTTTATATTCCAATATTATAATTATTCAATATAATATAATTCATTTAAATTCATATCATATTGTAACACGGTGGGAGAACTGACTTTTAGTCATGTTGTGGATAGCAAGAGTCGCCACCGACTTTTATTTTATCCAAATTGAAAGGACATAAAAGAATATGAAAGACCTATTTTAAAAGACTTGAGTTCGGGGGGTAGGTTATACAAAGGGAAGGTGTTAGCACCCTTTATATCCATGGTTATCCATGGGCTCTTAGTTACTTAGCTCACTTAAATTGTTTTTGAAAAGTGTAATGTGTGATTAGAAATTTTTCTAAGTACTTTGTAATGATCCTTGTATGGATGTATACAAAGCCTTGTTTGAAAATGTTTTGAAAGTGAGGTGTAAAAAATATTTTGAAATGTGAGCAAGCAACTAAGAGGTACCTACCCTAGATTAAGTCTTTCGTGTTCTCGTATGTTCTTTCAATGGTAAGACTATCCCTATTATTAAGGAATAGGTAGTCATTACCTTGGATTTGTTTAAGGGACAAGCGTAGGGTCATCGTATGGTCAATGAAGGCGACTTAAGGGATGTCTTTAACAACCTGGGAGGGACTATCATCTTTTACCGAAGGGACAAGATCATTATCGTAGGCAACATCGTAGGGACTTATCATCATTTATTCGAAGGGACAAGATCTTTATCGTAGGCAACCTCGAAGGGAATTGATCTTTTAAATCGTAGGGACTATGATGATTTATATTCGAATGGACTTTGCTTAAGACACCCCTATATTCGAGGGACTTGACCATATTTAAAAGCAACCAAGAGGAATACCCTAGGAAGTGCAAGATGGCGATCAAAGATCGACTTACGTGTGTGAGTGTTTATTTTCAAATATTTATCTTATTTAATTTAATTATCTAAATCCGATTAATTTCAATTAAATTATCACTCCCTATTTATTAACCAAGCAATAAATTAAATTAAATTAAATACGGAAATAAAATTTACGCTATTACATGGCTTATGGGCAGTTACAAAATAATCGAGCGAGAAATAAATTACAAATAAATTTAACCTATACATTTTTCTTCAATAAAATAAACAATACTATATAAATAATAAAGCAAAATAAAGGAAACAAAATAAATTTAAGATTTAAAAAAAAAAATTAAATTAAAGTTTTAATAAAAAAAATTAAGTTTAGGTTAAGAAAATTAATTAAATTAAATTTTTAATGTTAATGAGGAAAATTAGGGTTTTAGAAAATAATTAAAGTTTTAAATAATTAAGGTTTTAAATATTTATTTACAAAATATATATAATATAACAAATAATAATAGAATAAAATTTTAGGAAAAAAAATTAACATTTATTTAAAAAAAATATTTTATAATATAATATACTTAAGTTAAAATTTGAGTTATTTAATTAGTTAATTAGTTAGTAAGATAATTAATTAATATAATATAATAATAATATAATTAAATCATGAAAATAAAGAAAAAAGAAAGAAAAGCATTCAAACAAAAGAAGAATGAGGGAGCCTGGAGTCGAACCCAGATCCCTCTATTTCCCAACCTACCTGCGTTCCACTGGACCAGCTATATGCTGGTGATAATCAAACAAGAACAAATCATAATATAATAAAGTTAATACAAAAGAAAATAGTTCAAAAAAAATGCTGGAGGCCAGGTTTGAACCCGCGCCCTTTGCTTCGTACACACTCACTCCATCCACTGGGCCAACGCGCATCTGGTGTTAGGAAATATAAACACACAATTATAAGATAAACTCAAAATTTGAATTTAAAAAAAACGCGCGCAGGGTCATCTTCTTCACAGAACTGTCCAATTTGCTTCTAGCTATGGTCGTCTGTCGCTAAAGCTTGTAGTGACGGATTTTGTCCGTCACTACATGTCCTGCATACACAAATCATCATATTATGCAATATAAATTTAATCCAATCACAACAATCAACTAAAAGAGGTCTCCTAAGTCCAAATAGGGCATTAATTTCGTGTGAAATCGCCTTGAGCTAAGACTCCCAAATTTAAATTTTCGAAACCCTAACAATGGTATACACGAGTTTGGCCATGGAGCTTCAATAAACCTGTCCAGAAACAGCCTATAGATCATCACAAACAACAAAACAAAGTTAAAATTTATTGATAAGGCATGAATATTCAGAATCGAAAAACAAAAAAAAAACATAAATGTTGAAGTCCGGTTTATGCATATGGATGAGTTTTTGATGATGCAAAGCATTGGGATAGCATCAAGGACCCTCAAGGATCATGTTTAAACCTTAAAAACACTTTGATATAGCCTGCAAGTGGTAAACCGAATTTGAATTTTTTAGAAAAAAATTGAGTTTGAACAATGCCTTTTCTCCTCCAATTTTCGTCCCTTGACTTTGAGCTCTTGTTGTCTAGTTATAGGAGAGTCAAATTAGGTCAAAAAAACATATCACTTTGTGGGCTTATGGATACCTTGAGTGTGAAGAAAGATCAACCATAAATGTGATGAAAAGTCATATCTTTACATACTCAAAAGGATGTGCACAAATTTGTATGAGATCAAATCAACTTGAATGGTCTTTAAGAGCTTCTAAAAGAAGAATCAAATCAAATATTTGAGTTTTCATATTTTATTTTGATTTAAATTGAATTTTAATGAATAAAATCCAAATAAATAATAAATAAATTATAAAAATCAGAAATATTTGTAATTGGGTCGTGCATGGTGTCATTGTAAATATTGGATCACAAAATTACAAGCCCATTTGGAAAAAAAAGGTTTTAAGACCTCATTTGCTCAATATACCTCTCAAAAATTTCTCAACTTTGCAAAGGCACAAATCCCTCAATTTTAATTCTATTAATGTGTTCTTGGACATTTTGGAAAGCTTAGAAAGTCCTTTAACCAACCTCTTTGGTCTCATGTCCATATCTTTTACCAATTTCAAATTATGCCCTTTGGAAGATGTTGACTTTTTATTGACTTTTGAAATGACCTATAATGTTTTAGCTCATACCTTCTAAATGAAGCATTTTTAGGCTTGGCTTGTGAGACACAAAGTTGTAGAGAATTAAATTTCCTTCAAAACTAACTTTTGATGAGAATTTTTTGATGAAGCTTGTGAAAGTTATGGTTGGTCAAAGTTCAGTTGACTTTTCCTTAGAAAACCCTAATTTAGAAACTCCTGATTCTTGATTATCTGAAACTTCCTTGATGAATCATGATCAACCCTTGATCAAATGATGAATTTTAATTCATAAACTTGATGTTGGCAAAAAATCTTGAAGTTTGACTTTGATTTGACCACAGTTGACCTCAGTTTGACTTTTTAACTACTTTGACTGATTTTTACATATCTGATCATCTGCCTGGACAAACTTATTGGGAAAGCCTTGAAACTTGACATGGGGATTCTTGAATATATGTGGGATATTATGAAGCTTACTTGAGGCCTTGAAACTCATTTTCACCTGAGGAAACATAAAACCCTAGTTGTGGACACTTGGCTTAGGAGGAGGCATTGTCAGAGGAAACTCCCATACTTCTTGACCAATTGGGAGTCTTGAGGATCTTGTGATCATTTAGAAGTCTTGAGAGAGGTTGTCTTGATTGAGGGAGGGAAAAGTTTTGGGTACAACACATATTAAATAATATTTTACTTACTTCCACACTATCAACTTTACACCACACACCAAAATACATCAATTTCATTTAAATAATTAAATAAATAATCGGGGCATTACAGTTATAGTGGTTTAAGTCTTTGTTTAAGGAAAAATCACCTTGGCAGGTGGACTGGAATAACTTGAGAAGTTCTCAAGTTAACCATGATATATCGTGTGTTCTTTACTCTTGCTTTATGCTTTTATTTCTTTATACTTCAGCAACGCATTCATAGCACAGGTTGACACAACTCATCAAAGTGCGAAAAGTAGTCAAGAGTAAAAACCTCATCCAATCCCTCATTTCTTATGTTTTTCTCACACATTCACTCTTGAGGTCGTCTTGGTTGCGGTGGTTCCTGGCATTGTGGGCGACATTATTTTCCTTGTACCTGATGTACGCCTATGCCTTTTGTAGCACTTCGTCCAACGAGCAGGGAGGCTCGATCCCGACAGCTCCGGAGAATTCGTTGTGAGGAAGAAATCCTTTCTCGAGGAGATAATTCTTCATATAATAGGATGTGTCGACCTCGACAAATTCCTGGTTGAATATCTCGATGTATGTTCGAAGAGTTTCATTTTTCCCCCGGTGATTGCCTCAAGCGTAACTTCAGACTTTGGGTGACTCCTGGAGTCAGTGAAGTGTTTGGAGAACGCCGACCTCAAGTTTCTCCACGAGGTGATGGACTCTAGGGGCATTTTTTTGTACCAGACCATTACACCCTTTCTCAATGTCGTGCAGAACAACCCGCACTTGACAGATCCTCCAATGTTTCGATAGTCAAACATAACATTGATGTTCTCAATATGGTTATCTAGGTCAGTTGTCCTGTCGTAATTCGAGAGGTTTGGAGGTTTCTTCATTTAGTGGGGAGTTGGGTCTCCATGATGGCTCAAAACAGTGGGCAACAAGTATCATCCTTATCGCTCCGTATTTGTGAAAGATGAGGATCATCTCTGGGGCTCCCACTACGCATAAAATAGTCTCTAGGTTAAATCTTTATCTTGTCGGGGCGTCCGCTGACCTTGTTTTCTTAGGATCTGGGGAGTGCCACTCCTTACGAGGGGGAGATCGATCGTGTTTTTTGGTGGCCACAGGCTGAGTCCTCTACAACCTAGTCGGCATCCCTGTTGGCGGGGTGATGGGCTTTAGGACATGTCTCGTTGCTGCCTTCGCGGAGGAGAACGTGATTGGGACTCTCATCGTCGCGACAACGAACTTCGTCATTCTGACCGGTGGCGTCTCCACTGAGGAGAGGTGAAGTGACAGTCAACTTCCAGCAAAGCGATCCTTTCGTTAAGTTGGAACAACATGAAATTCGACTGATTGAGGGCGTGAATCATCGCCGCCAATGTAGGTTCAACATTGGCAGGTGTTGCACCCCAAAATTTGCCCTCCACAAGACAAGACATTGTGTACTAAGAGGTTCACAAGGTTCACAAGGTTCACAAGACATCTCATGAGGTTCACAAGGTTCACAAAGTTCACAATTAGTCAGAAAGTTTGACAATTCCCTCAGACAATGCATCCTCCTAAGCAATGCATCTTAAATTAGGGTTTTGGCTTTTATCAGGATAAATGGACTTCCAAGACTTCAAGTGAGCTTCATAGCATCCTATATGTGTTCAAGAATCCCCATGTCAAGTTTCAAGAATTTTCCGAAAGATTTGCTCAGTCAGATGATCAGATAGGTTAAAATCAATCAAAGTAGTCAAAAGTCAAACTGAGGTCAACTATGGTCAAACTAAAGTCAAACTTCATGATTTTTTGCCAACATCAAGTATATGAAGTAAAATTCATCATTTGATCAAAGGTTGATCATGATTCATCAAGGAGATTTCAGATCATCAAGAATCAGGAGTTTCTAAATTAGGGTTTTTATAGGAAAAGTCAACTGAACTTTGACCAGCCATAACTTTCACATTCTTCATCAAAATTTTTCCATCCAAAGCTCATTTTGAAGGAAATTGAATTCTCTACAACTTTGTGTCTCACAAGCCAAGCCCAAAAATGCTTCATTTGGAAGATATGAGCTAAGACATTATAGGTCCTTTTAAAAGTCAACAACTTCCAAAGAGTATAACTTGAGAATGGTAAAAGATATGGACATGAGACCAAAGAGGTTGGTTATAGGACTCTTTAAGCTTTCCAAAATGTCCAAGAACACCTTCATAACATTAAAATTGAAGGATTTGTGCCCTTGCAAAGTTGGAAAATTTTTGGGAAGTTTATGAAGCAAATAAGGCCTTAAAACCATTTTTTGCTAAATGAGCCCACCAAATTGCCATCCAATCTTTACAATATCACCTAGAAAAACCCAACCCACACATTTTCTGATTTTTTATATTTTATTTAATATTTATTTTAATTTTATTCATTAAAATACAAATTAAATTAAAATAAAATATGAAAGTCATATATTTGGAAAAGATTTGGATTTTAGAAGGTCTTAATATCCATTTAAACTTGATTGATACCATAATATTTCAGATCATACCAAAATAGCAATGTTAGATAAAAAAATACAAGTGTTAATAACAAATCTTTTTCAATCTCACAAGGTCCAAAAATCCACAAGTTTGGTTGATGTCTTGACCTAATTTCATTGTATGATATATAAACAACATGAAGCCAAGCCCTAGACACGAATTCACAGCCTCAAGGACACGTTTCAAAACTTCAAAGTTCATCAAAAAATTGAAATTCGGATTCTAAGATTTCGTGGCTTTTCAGGTGAATTAAGGGCACCAATCTCTTCCTTGAACACCACTGATCATGTAGCAATAGTCATATGCATCTCAAACCCCATGAATTGCTCAAACCGAATAAAACTTCTTACACCTTTATGAATTTCTCGTTTTCGTATATTCGTGCAAAATAAATTGTATTTGATTGTTGTTTCGTGTTTGTAACAAGCTAACGATCGTTTCTGGACATTTTAATTTGAGTTTTGGTACAGGATCAGAGATTCACCATTGTTAGGGTTTGAGGTAGCCGTTTAGGGTTTCTCAATGGAACTAATATAAATGAATTTTAAGAACGTCGATGAATCGTGGATGATGTAAGGATCATGTTTATGTGATCAATCTGTTGAAATTTTACGTATTAAGCAAGATCCAAGTTTCGTAGGTTTTTGAAGGTGAAAAAACGCAGGGAAATTCGCAGGTATAATTGCAGGAAAATTCGCAAGTATGATGAAGAAGATGAAGACCATTGGCGCCATCTGGGAAATTCAAATTTGCAACTTAATATTTTTTGAATTTGTTTATATTATATTACAACTAACGCGCTTGGCTCAGCTGGTTTGTACATTTGGCTTGTAAATGAATGGTCCTGGGTTCAAACCTCCCCCAGGCCATTTTGTTTTGTTTTTATTTTCAGTGTTTTTGCAGGTTAAAAAATAAAAGAATTATTACCCTAAACATTATCACCAGCGCGCACCTGGCCTGGTGGCAGCTTTGTTGGTCCAAGGGTGGAAAGGCCTAGGGCGTGGGTTCGATCCCTGCCCCAGGTAAGTTTTTTATTTCATTTTTTTTCTAATTATTTTGTTTTATTATCTTATCTTATAAATAATTCTAATTATATTTCTCATAATAAAAATATATTTAAATAATCACATGTAAATATATTAACTTCATATTTTTTCTAAAAAAAATCTCTAATTTATTTTCTAAACTTTGATTTTAATTTATATTTAATTTGTTTATATTGTATATTTTCTTAAAAATAATTTAATTAATTAATTATTCAAATATTCAAACCCTAATTTCATCTTTAAAATTTCTAACCCTAATTTCTCACCTTAATTATTTTATTTTAAATATTAAGCTTAATTAATTTTTTTTTAATATATAATTAAATAATTAATCATACTTTGTAAATAAATTATTCTGTGGTTTATTATTATTATCCTTATTATCTTCATCTCAAAAATTCTTCAAAAATTATTCATTTAATTTAAAAAATATTTAATTAACTTGTATATATTTTTTATATTTGTGCTAACTTTTTCTTCTTATAATTATTTGATCACTAACCTTTTATTTAAATTGCTTATTTTATTATATAGTTATTATTTAATTATTCTTATTATAATGTAACTGCAAAAGCTTTGTAATAGTCGTAGTTTTTTTTATCATTTATTTGTTTATAAATATTATTGTCATGGTTAGTAACAATAGGGAGTGATAACATGTTTGCGATTTAAAATTAATTTAGAATCACTTATTTTAATAAGATAAATATTTGAACATATACACGCACACACGTAAGTCGATCTTTGATCGCCATCTCACTTCCTAAGGTTATCCCTCATGTTGCCTAAATCAAAAGGTCAAGTAAGGTGTCTAAAAAGCAAAGTCCCTTCTCATTAAATATCATCAAGTCCCTTTAAGATTATAAGATCAAGTCCCTTCGATGTTGCCTACGATAAATGATCTTGTCCCTTCGAATAAAAGATGATAAGTCCCTTCGTATTGCTAAGACACCATACAGTTGCCTAAACACAGATGACCCTTTACATGTGTAATACCTCAAAATTTGCCCTCATTCTTTTTTACCTTAACTGGCTTCATATTTCATCTGCATTTCTCATATCATTTGTAATTGTGCATTTCATGGACTCATATGGCATGAGATCAAAAGCATGTCCTGGGGATCTGGAATTTTCCTATTTATATGTGATTTATCTGGCTGTTAGACCAGAGATCAGGACAAAGGCTGAGTTTCCAACATCATGAGTGTTTTCCTATTGGAGCATCAGTTTATTTTGATCAACAGATTTCTCAAAAGTAACACATGTCACAGGTTTCAATTGAAAAGGTTTTTCTCAAAGATGGTCTTATAGTTTGCTCCAAGAAAAGAAATAATGAGGAATCCATGGAGGAAGCTGATAAACTAAAAAAAAGAAGGTGGATGGGACACTAGCCAATAGTTATGCATGAGAGGAAGAAAATGCAGAATGCAAGGAGATACCAATGGTGAAGCCTAGTCCAGATGACCCTGTTTTCACTGATCGTCCTCCTCTCTCAAGAGAATTCAATGTCCCAATTCATTGTGTAGGGGATCTCTTAAGGGTTGGGATTTTTTGTACTTCTTTTGGTAAACAGTTACACTTGTGGCCCTACTCTTTGGAAAGTTTGGAAAATGCAATCTGCCATAAGGATAGCAATGTGGTTCTCCTTGTGCAATCTCATGCTGCACTTTTTCGAGTTCTTATCATAAATGATTGCGAATACATTTCAGTGGTTGAGAAACGGAAGTTGAAGAGGATAACTATGGTTAACTAGAGAGAATATTCATGTGATTTTCTAGAAATGATCAATATTCCTCGATTACAGAACTATGAAGCAACCATAAAACAGGGACATTATGACAAGGCAATTCGCTAGGTAGTAGTGGGATTAAGCATTCAAGTCCTGCAGCAGAACAAACTCAAAAAAAATCTGGATTCAGAGCTGGAAGTTGTACACCAGAAAAGTGGCAAGAAATAACAAATAAAACTTCAACAAAGAATTTAATTACAAAACCACAAGATTACACAAAAACAGGAATTCATACAAGGATTAACCGAATTACAAATAGACTCCGAATTCGGAATTGTTATGCTCATCAAATTCAAGTAAAGGAAAAACAATAAAAAACTTCAATTCTTTGTTCTTCACCATCAATCCTTCACCACCTTCAACTTGCTATCAAGAACACGCATCATCATAAATAACTTCTCCATTTTCTTTGAGTCTTCTTCAATCTGATACTTTATTCACACAACATCACCACCTTCCATCTGCATTTTCAATGTAACAAAATCAATCAGGATTAAATGAGTTTTCAAGATGAGAAGCATGGGATTATAACCCCAAAGTCAGAAATCAAATTCTAACAAACTCATAACTACCCTAACTGATTTGTGATAACAGAAAAGCTAGAAGGGAAAACTAGCAGAAAATCAACACAAGCTAACTGAATTGAAAACTGATATACCTGAGAAAAACTTCCAGAAACTTCTGTGAATTTTTCTATAAATCAAAATCAGCAGAGCTTCATCTTTTTTTGGCTGAACACTTTCAATCTCTTCACCCTTTCTCAATTCCTTTCAATCATTTTCTCTTCTCCTCTTCCATTCCTGAACCATTCTTCTCATCCATTTCTTCTTCAATCTCCATCTTCATCTTCAGTTCTTCATCACAATCCTCCAACCCTTTTTCATTCTCCATTTTCTCAAACGAACCTTCATAAACTTCATCCCCACGTCAATCCATAACAGAACCTCTTCAAACTCTTCATTGATCTTCAACCGAATTCATCCATTATCTTCCTCAATCCTCAGAGTTCTTCAACAATCTACCCCATTCGTTTGAATCAACCTGCAAAAACATCAGAAAATAGAATTACGAAGAGTTCGATAGTGGGATTCGCGGATTCTAAAAAACAACAATCAAGAAGAAGAAGATCGAACAAGAATTCGTATCTGAGATTTAGCCCCACGGCGCATCCGGCTTTGATTCTTTCTCCGTTCTTCAATCGAGGTCACGACACGTCCTTTCCCTCACGAATACGAGCTCTGTAAATCGTCACCTTCTTCGAATTCTGTTTACAGGTACGAATTGAGTACGTTATGAACATAGCCTTGATGTTAGTTGTCTCTGGTGTGATGATTATTGCGACGTAATTTTTGTTTTAGCAAGTTTGGGGTTTCAGATTTTTGAAGGAGAAGAAGCTAGGTTAGAAAGGGAATTTATGGGATTTGAATTCAGATTGAGGGATAGGATTTATGTTCGCTTGAGGTTCAATGGTTGGAGGTGTGAGGCAATGATGGCGGTGGCGATTAGAGGAGAAGATGAAGGAGGTTAGGGTTAGGTTGATGTTTGGTGTGAGACAGAACGGCGGAAGAAGAAGAAGAAATTGAGATGGAGATGGTGTCGGAAAAGGAAAGAAGATGAAGGTGAGGAAGAGAGTGGGGTTTGCGGTGGTGAGATGAAGAAGAAGATGGAAGGATGGTGAAGGCGCCGCGGGATGAAGAAGAAGGGTTTAGGGTTAGCTGAGGTCTTGGCTGATTTTTAATAGAAATTATTAATCCTTTTTTGTAAATCATATAGTTTAATGTAAATTATTAATCTTTTTTTTTGTAAACCATATAGTTTAATATAGATTATGAGTCTTATTGTAAATCATATAGTTTAATAGAAATTATTAATCTTAATGTAAATCATATAATTTAATAGAAATTATTAATCTTAATATAAATCACATAGTTTAATATGGGCCTTCTGCTTTTGCTATATTCACCCCCTTTTGAAGCCCACTAACAAAATGAATAGAAAAATGCTATCTGCGCCTCCCAAGCAAGCCTGCGGAATGGGCTTTCTCTTTTTTTTGCTTCTCACACCCCACATTTTGGGCCCATAGCGAAAACAGCATGGAAAGATAACTGTCCGCACCTCCCCCCATAATCTGCGCCTGGGCCCCTAGTTTCTTGCTGTTGGCACCCCTTTATGAGCCCATTTTATAAAAACAGCTAGGAAAATTTCTAAATCCACCCCCCATCATTTTCTTAAGAAATTTTTTTTAGTTTTATATAATTGAGAAAATAATTCATAAAAAAAATAGGAAAAAGATTAGAAAAATTCCATACAAAATTAATTAGCTTTTTAATTCCAATCTAGAAATTTATGACATTTTTATTTTCTGAATTTTGGTTATTTTTCGATTTAATTCTGATTTTCTTTTAATTAGCTTTATTTGAATTTCCTTTAATAGTGCTGGATTTTGTTGATTTTATTTAGGTGACTTCCAGTAGGATTTTTGAGCCATTCTTTTTTCTGTAATTAGAGGACTCGTAATAGTGCTTAGGATATTTTTAGCGGATTTTTTAGGACCTTTTATCTTAGGTTTTAGTGGTGTAGTCCTTAGGAATTAGTGGTTAATTCTTAGCTGAAAACAATTAATTTTTAGGCATAGAAAAAATGTGATTTTTTAGAATCCCTTTTAATACAATATTATAGATAGTATTAGGTCCCTATATTTTAATTTTCATATTTTTTCCAGAAGTTTAGATATTTTTTAGAATATTAGTTCTTAGGATTAGTTATGTGTAATTCCCATTAGTTTATGCCATTAAACAATAAAGTACAAAAAATATGGTTTAGTTTAGATTTAATCCTAGAATCTAATATAGACTTAGGTTAGTTTAAATTGAGTTTTAGAATGAAAATATTAGGCTTGACTTAGATTTAGTACTTAGGCTTAAAGTTTCATTGTCATTAGAACTAGAATAAATAAAATAGGACTATTTTTTAGTTCATGCCTTTAATTGCATTTTTAGAATTTTATTTCTTATGTTTAATTTCATTGTTTTGCCTTATCATTTGTTTTTATAACTTGCATAGGCTTCTCCATTGTTCTTAGAATCAACTTAACTTCATTAGGAAGTAAGTTGAATTCTAGTAGTTTCTAGTTTTCTCTCTTAGGATTAGAATACCACACTAACCATTAGGACCTCTTGTAAATAAACAAAATTAGGGTTGTGTCTTAGTCCCCTTAGATTTTGCCTTTTTTGCAATTTGAGTCATTCTCTTCTCATCTCCAAACAAAATCCAAAAAAAACACTTAACAAATAAATGAAAGGATTCCTTGTGTATAGCCTTATTCCATGAAGCACTTGCATTCATTCCATCTTGGAGTGGTGTAAGCTTGTCTATCATGATGCACAAGTCTCATCAAGGAGTTGTTCACAAAGAAAACTTAAAAGACACTTCTTCACAAAAGCAACAAAAACACTTAATAAAGTTCAACAAGCTAGTGAACTTAAGCCCTAATCCTAGGAAACCAGTCTTGGATAAATTCTCCTTGCTGGGTATGCTTGTTCTATTATTCCATCTTGGAATGTAGAGGCAAGTGTACATTCCATGGAAAAGAGTTTGAATTCACTTCCTTGTGCCAAATTCATACAAAACTCATAAAAGACAAAAACAAGTAACAAGCAAATATCCTGCGGGAACTTCTCTTCTCATATCATTCACTCACAACGCGAAGTCGCGACGACTTGTCTCATTTGCAAGACGGTAAACGCACTCGTACCAGACGAGCCTGCAACACCTGAGCATAGACATACGCAGTTCCAGCTGTAAAAAACACAAACAAATAGTTCCCGCCTAGGTTAGGCGAACTACGTCGACTCTGATCCTCATTATCCCGATGAGGTACGTAGGCAGCGGGGTAGGGCCCGTTCGAGCACATTCTTTATTTTCCCTACATTTCCCCCTCTTTCCTTTCAGTTTCTTATTTCAATTCTTCTCATTTCTCATTCCCATTCTAGTTAGCGGTTTTATTCAGCAGCATCTTTATTTCTCACCCTTTGAAACAAGCAAGCAAGCGTGGATCCCGTCGGGTACGACGGACGATCTGGGGTGTTAATACCTTCCCAGGTCGTAACCGACTCCCGAACTCAGATCTTTGGTTCGCAGGACCTTGTCCATTCCTTCTTCCTCAGGTTTGTGCAACATTACCTTTCCCATTCATTCGGGATAAAAATGTCTGGCTGGCGACTCTACCTTTTCCGCGCCACTTTCGCGTTTGTACTAGGATGAAAATCCCGGGAGCGACAGCTGGCGACTCTGTTGGGGACTAACCTGATTCTTCCGGTTTCCCTTGTAGAGTCAATCCTAGCGCCTGTTTGGTTTTGTTTCTTTGGGTGTTTATATGTTTGTTGTCGTGTGCTTTAGTTTAGCTTTATTGTTTTCATTTACAGTTTTTACTTTACAGCTTTACTTTATCGCATTTATTTACCGCTTTCAGTATTTTAGTTTCCATGCATCATATTATACTGGACTGTCTGGCTATGCTGGTTTTCATTTTTTCTGTGGGATGGGGTTACAGTGAGATGAGCTCGTAACCGGGGCTCGAGTGCACCCTAGGACTTAGAGTGGTTCCACTTTGGCTTCATGGCATCTTGCTATGTTGGTAGTAGTGAGTTCCACACCTTGACTTGCGACCTTCTCGGGAATGTATTGATACCGGAATCTTTCTGGGTTGATGCGCTACCTTGATAGTTATGTGCAGTCAGGGGACCGATCATTGAGGACCTTTGTGGAAACATCCCTCTCCAGTGATGACAGTGGCAGACCACATTTGTTGGCAAACCCACTCGCATCCGAGGGCCCACTGGGAACTCGCATAGGATGACCTGGTTCTCTCATAGGAATTCAGTTAAAGCAAACTGATCGTATGACGATAGTATTGTACCCTTCGGGATGAATGTACTATTGTTTCTCGACTCAGTGCTTGAAGCTGGAGACTTGTTAGGGATGCTTGTTTTTCCGGACTCAACTGAGACCTCCCTGCGTAGTACATAATGCCAAACCGATTCCCTGATTTGGTCATGAGCCATTTCTCGGAAATGGTGAACATATTATTGCTATTCGGCTTTGAGAGTCCGTGATGTTGACCCGAGTAGCACACCCGTGAGATTGGGAGGGGTTTACAGGTTTGCAGGAACCCTGATACCTTCAGCATACCCACTTTGCCTTCGGTTCAGTTTTATGATCTGGATTTCTGTTCTTAAGATATGGACCCCGGATCAGAGGGATGATTATTGTGATATCTGGATTTTGAGACCTGGCACCGACACCTGATTATTTGATTGGCACATCACAGACACTTCACTGATCACATGCCTTGTCTTGCATAAGCATCATAGCATCATTAATCATTTTGTGTTCTTTTTATTCTCAGGGTTCATTACTTCCTAGGTCCTGGTCATATTTGCTACTTCAGCATGGAGATTCCGAGGAAGAGAAATGTTCATTATACTTTCCCGCAGCCAGAAACAGAGAGTGTTCAGGGTTTGATTAGCTTGATGGGTGACCGAGTCCTTGATGATTTCAGGAAAGAGTATGGCAAGATACTGAATTATGTGAGCAAGCCCACAGTCGACCAGAAAGATAGCTTGCATTCTTTTTTGCAGTTTTATGATCCACAGCTGAGGGTCTTTGTTTTTCCTGATTACATCCTGGCACCTACATTAGAGGAGGTTTCTAACATGTTGAATATTCCTGTTAAGGAGGGTGTACCTTATTATGTTTCAGAGAGGATCCCTTCTCATGAGGATATCACTATTTCCTGTCATTTGAGTATGCCTAGACTCAAGATGGGATTAGAGGCTGGCCAAAGTAAAGGGATCCCTTTGGACTTTCTTGTTGCAGAGGCACGTGTCATGGCGTCGGAAAAGAAGTGGGCAGACTTCAAAGCACTGTTAGCCATGATAGTATATGGAACCAGTTTGTTTCCAGGAGAGAAAGGGCTAATTAGCATGGAGGCCATCACCATCTTCGTCAAGAGAAATCTTGTTCCTACATTGCTAGCTGACTTTTATTATGGAGTTCACCACAGAAATGAAAAGAGGAAGGGATTTGTAAATTGTTGTGCTCCCATATTCGCTGATTGGTTTGTAAGGCAACTCCCTAAATCAGGACCCTTTCAGGATTTGAAACAATCTTGGAAGTGGTCCAAAAGATTAATGGGCTTAACCTCAGCTGACATTGCTTGGGGATGCAACAGAGATTTGGTAGGTAAAGAAATGTTGGTCAGTTGTGGTAGCTTTCCAAATGTGCCTTTGATGGGAAGGAAAGGTGGGATTAGCTATAATCCTATCTTGTCCAGGAAACAGTTCGGCTATCCTTTAAGAGACGTACCTTTGATCGATGATGCGAATGAGTCCTTATATTTTCCAGCAGAGGGAAACTCCAAAATGAGCATGCTAGCATCCCAAGCTTGGGAAGTTAGGGTGATGAAAGGAAAGAAAGATTTTGGAAGAGTAGATCCTAATACCTATGATCCTTTCGCCGGCTGGCTGGAGGATCGTGTGAAGACTCATCTTCTACCATTTTCTAGAGAGACACCTCTCTACCCTAAAGAGGTAGCACCAAGGACTTCGGTACCTTTGGAGGAATATCAGAAGTTAGAAGCTTTGGTTAAGCAACTTAGGGTTGAAAATCAAGAGGCTCTTAATTCTTGTCAAAAAATGATGATCCAGAACCGCCGATTAGAAGATAGAGTTGTGCAAGCCGAGGAAATAGTCTGTCTCAAGCAGAAGGACTTTGAAGATAGAGAGCTCTACTTCCGAAAGAAAGGGTTAGCTGAGACTCATAAGACGGCCCAGCGTCGAAGAGAGAAGAAGGATCTTAGTGAAGCCAATGAAGCTGTTACGTTATGGCAGGAGAAATGGGACGATAATTTGAAGAAACAAAAGGAGTTAGACGCCAAGCATAAGCAGGAAATCAAAAGTCTTCAACATTCTTTGGATGGGCAAAAAGAACTCCTCAAGAAGGCTTATTATCAAGAGAAGGATCGTCTCCAGCGCTTAGCAGAAAGCCAGCAGACACTGAAGGAAGCTCAAAAGGAAATTGAAGACTTGAAGTTGAAAGCTGATGTGAAAAGGTCGAAGGCCGAGTCAAGTCACAGCAAGGAGAATGAAGCAGCATTCCTACAGCAGATCGAGGAGTTACACGCTTCTTCTGATACGAGGGATCTCCTCATCCAGAAGCTCATCCAGGAGCCCGGTCATCCAGATGTGGTTCAGCTGTTCCAGAGCGTCAAACGCCTTAGCTGGAGATTGAAAGATATAGAGTTCCCTAGGGTTTAATTTCATGTTATTGTACTCAGATTACCCACAGGCTTGTTGTGGGATTCCCTATATGTGATGTACTTTTGTTGTGATTAGCACCCCTTCAGGGACTTTGTATTTTCAAACTCCAGTTTATATGATTTGATTTGTTCTAGATTTCTTGTTCGTTATTTGCACCGACACGGAATAATGAGCACCGATTCTCCGCAGCCGTCATTATGTCTGAATATTACTTGGGTCTTCTTCCCAATTCTTATCTTCTTAATGCCAGGACCAGAAATAGGAAAAGACTCGGGAATAAAAGGAACACACTGCATTGCATACGCATCATTTGCATTTTGTCTTTGTCTTTGCAGGTTTTCCTTAGGGATGTTTAATTTATCTGTGTTCAACAGGCAAAGATTGCGAGGGCCGCCAAGACCCGGTACCTTCGACAAAATATCCCTCACCGATACGCGACCCGCAGCAATCAAAGAACAGCAATGGACGCCATGCAGACAGAACTCAATGAAGTCCGTACCAAGATGGCAGAATTTATGACTCTGATGCAAGGGATGGCCCAGGGGCAGCAGGAGCTGAGAAATGCAATTCAAGGATTAACTCCTCCTAACACTAATGCTCAGGCAACCACTTCCGGCGGGCTAGGGGCTCCTCCCAACACCAACAACGGTCAGGGTGGACCTCATGTTCCAGATTCAGCTATGGCTACGTATGTTCCTGTGCACGATAGGCAGGAGGACCAATTCCAGTACTTCAATAACGATATGGGTTTCGGCGGTGATGGAAATCTTAATGACTTCTTGGTGCTTGCGGAGAAGGTCAAGGCCCTTGAGTGCAAAGACACTTTGGGGATTGACGTGTCAAATATGGGTTTAGTACCTGGGGTGGTCATTCCACACAAGTTCAGACCACCAGCATTTGATAAATACAATGGCAGCTCTTGCCCGAAAACTCACCTACAGGCCTTCTACAGGAAGATTGCGGCCCACACGCGAGACGAGAAACTATGGATGTACTATTTCCAGGATAGCCTCTCCGGAGGATCCTTGGAGTGGTACATGAAGCTGGAGAGGAGCTCTATTAGAAGCTGGAAGGATTTGGGAGAGGCCTTCCTCAGACAATATCAATACAACATTGACATGGCACCTAGCCGTACTCAGCTTCAAAGCTTGACACAGAGGAGCTCGGAGAGCTTCAAAGATTATGCACAGAGGTGGCGTGAGGTAGCCGCCCGAGTGCAACCACCTTTATTGGAAAGAGAGATGGTCGACCTATTCCTGAATACCCTCCCAGGGCATTTCATGGAAAGATTGGCTGGTTGTTCCTCAAGTGGTTTCTCGGACATTATCTTGACTGGAGAAAGAATTGAAAGCTGGCTCAAACAAGGGAAAATTCAGAATGGAAGCGCCTCGGTGTCTGGCATCAAGAAGCCCTTTGTGAAAAGGAGGGAAGGAGAAGCAGGTGCAGTATATGCACAGAGGGGAATGATTCACCAAGGATATTATCAGCAAGTGGCTCCCGTCACTATTTCAACTCCGCCCATTCAACAGCAGGTCCAGCCTCCACAGCCGCAACGCTCACAGGGGTATCAGCCAAGAGCCCCTCGTCCATACTACTCTCAGAGGTCGAAGGATAGACATATTGAAGCTCCACCAATGTCTTACACCCAACTTTTGAAGAATCTCCTGCAGCTTCAAATGATTCAGCTCCGGACCTTGCAACCTCCGAAGCCAGGCCAAATTCCTGAGGGTTATGACTTAAATGCTAGATGCGAGTTTCATTCTGGAGCTCCCGGCCATAGTACTGAGAATTACAAAGCATTGAAGCATGTTGTTCAGGACTTGTTGGATTCTAAAGCGATCAATTTCGCTCCCTCTCCTAATGTGCTGCAAAATCCCATGCCTCCTCACAGGGGCACGGTTGGTGCAATTGGTGAAGGGGAGAACTTGAATTTGGTGGATGATGCAGATGACTTGCAGACTTCATTGGTTGCTATCAAGGTTTGTTTGTTGAAGAAAGGTATCTTCCCTGGGTGCAAGGAGGATTGTTCAGAATGTACTGAAGCTACCAACGGTTGTAAACGATTGAAGGCCGGAATCCAAGGCATGGTTGACGAAGGAGTGCTGCAATTTGACAAGATCATAAAAGAAAGTGAAGTCTCCACAGTGACTATCTTTTATGATCCATCTCAAGTTCCTTCACGAGCCAGAGTGGCCCCGATAACCATTACCACTGTTGGACCCATAATGTACCAAAGTGACAGAGCTGTTCCTTGGAATTATGGTGGTGAAGTGTACTGCAACGGCCAGAGGCAAGAGTTGGCCACGACTAGTATAACCCCAGCTCAAGTAGAAAATGTTGGAGTAGGGGGTTTTACTCGAAGTGGAAGATTGTTTGCGCCGGAAACACTGAGAAATAATGTGATACCACCTAGAGATACTGCCGAAGCCCAAGCAAGAGCCAGAGGGAAGCAACCAGTAGTTGTCAATGATCCAACTCCATCAACTGATCCAGACCTCACCTTTGATAAAGAAGCTGAAGAATTCCTGAGGATCATCAAGAAGAGTGACTACAAGATTGTGGACCATCTGCAACAGACGTCGTCGAAGATCTCCATCTTGTCCTTGCTCATGTGTTCCGACTCTCACAGGAAAGCTCTCCTGAATATTCTGAATAAGGCATACGTGCCTCAGGATATTTCTGTAAACCAGTTAGAAACGGTGGTGTCCAGCGTCAATGCCAGTCATGGATTGGGTTTCACAGACTTGGATTTGACTTCTGACGGGCGTGCTCATAATTGGGCATTGCATATTTCTCTGGAATGTAAGGGTGCAGTGCTTTCCCACGTGTTGGTAGATACTGGATCCTCTTTGAATGTCTTGCCCAAGAAAGCACTGATGAAGTTGGACTATGACGGAGTGGTTCTAAAGCCCAGTGATCTAGTAGTTCGAGCATTTGATGGTTCAAGAAGATCGGTGTTTGGAGAGGTGGAGTTGCCTATCAAGGTAGGTCCACAAGTCTTCAATACCACGTTTTACGTGATGGATATCCAACCTGCGTATAGTTGTTTACTCGGAAGACCTTGGATACATTCGGCAGGAGCGGTGTCGTCTACACTCCATCAGAAGCTAAAGTTTATCTGGGAGGGTCAAATTGTGACTGTCAGTGGGGAAGAAGATATCGTCGTTAGTCATCTCGCTTCGTTCAAATATGTGGAGATGGATGGCGAGATAGTTGAGACCCCATGTCAAGCTTTTGAGCCCTTGAAGTCTGAGCAAGCATCTGCAGTAGCAACTTCTCCTGAAGAACCGAAGAAGGGGGTTTCCATAGCCTCTTAGCAACTGGACATCGGAAAGGCTTATTTCGGTCACTTCTTTCGAAGAGTAATAATGTTTTGTTTCTATTTTTCCTGTATTAAAGCACTATGTCTTGCCCGAGGCATAGTGGCTCTTTGTAAGGGTTCATTTGTTCATTAACACAATCATAAATAAAATTGACGTTTCACATTCATTCATGTTGTTCTCTGTCTTTCATTTTTTACTTTTGTTTTTCAAAAAGAAAGAAAAGTTTTAAAATGGCAATGTTCCTCATTTTCTCAAGTTGTTGCTAAATCCTTGCATGAATCATCATTCATGCAGGTGCTTGTCACCGGATCTTATCAATGACGACCCTGTTATGGCTGAGTATGACTTCGACAATCCAATTTATCAAGCCGATGAGGAAGGTGAAGAGGACTGCGATTTACCCGAAGAATTGGCCAGACTGCTTAAACAGGAGGAGAAGATGATTTAGCCGCACGAAGAAGATGTCGAAGTAATAAACCTGGGTACTGAAGAAAACAAGAAAGAAGTCAAGATCGGAGCTGCATTAGAAGAATCTGTCAAGAATCGTTTGATGGCTATGCTTCGAGAATACGTTGACGTATTCGCATGGTCCTACCAAGATATGCCTGGCTTAGACACTGACATTGTGGTACACAAGCTACCTCTCAGAGAGGGTTGTCCTCCAGTAAAGCAGAAGTTGAGGCGCACACGTCCAGACATGGCAATTAAAATAAAAGAAGAAGTGCAAAAACAGTTTGATGCTGGCTTCTTGGCCGTGACCAGTTATCCTCCATGGGTTGCTAACATTGTGCCGGTTCCCAAGAAAGATGGCAAAGTCAGGATGTGTGTGGACTACAGGGATTTGAATAGGGCTAGCCCCAAAGACGATTTCCCTCTACCTCACATAGATGTACTTGTCGATAATACTGCTCAGTTTTCCGTGTTTTCTTTCATGGACGGATTCTCAGGCTATAATCAAATCAAGATGGCTCCCGAGGATATGGAAAAGACAACTTTCATCACTCCTTGGGGCACCTTTTGTTACAAGGTCATGCCATTTGGTTTAAAGAATGTAGGAGCTACCTATCAACGGGCAATGGTGACGTTGTTTCACGACATGATCCATCACGAAATTGAGGTTTATGTTGATGACATGATAGCAAAATCCCAGACAGAGGAAGAGCACTTGGTTAACCTAGCAAAATTGTTTGACAGGCTCCGGAAGTTCAGACTGAGGTTGAATCCGAATAAGTGTACCTTCGGGGTTCGTTCTGGAAAGTTACTCGGTTTCATTGTTAGTGAACGAGGAATTGAGTTTGATCCAGCCAAGGTGAAAGCTATCCAAGAAATGCCTGAGCCGAAGACTGAAAAGCAAGTGCGTGGTTTCTTGGGGAGACTAAACTACATTGCACGGTTTATTTCTCACCTGACGGCCACGTGCGAGCCCATCTTTAAGCTTCTGAGGAAGAATCAGGCCATCAAATGGAACGAAGACTGTCAGCAAGCCTTCGACCGAATCAAAGAATACCTATTAGAACCACCAATTCTTATGCCTCCAGTGCCAGGGAGACCTCTGATTATGTATCTTACTGTGCTTGAAGGATCGATGGGATGTATGCTGGGTCAGCAGGACGAGTCTGGTCAAAAAGAGCACGCCATTTACTACCTTAGCAAAAAGTTTACCGATTGTGAGACACGATACTCACTACTCGAGAAAACTTGCTGCGCTTTGGCATGGGCTGCTCGCCGACTAAGACAGTACATGCTGACACACACTACTCTCTTAATTTCCAAGATGGATCCTGTGAAATACATTTTTGAGAAGCCGGCTTTGACTGGAAGAGTGGCCCGTTGGCAGATGATACTCACGGAGTATGTGTTGCACCCCAAAATTTGCCCTCACAATACAAGACTTTGTGTACTAAGAAGGTTCACAAGGTTCACAAGCTTCCCAACACTTACAAGACCTTTCATGAGGTTCATGAAGTCTACAAGTCACTTTATGAAGGTTCACAAGGTTCACAAGCTTCCCAATGCTTTCAAGACCTTTCATGAGGTTCATGAAGTCTAAAAGTCACTTTATGAAGGTTCACAAGGTTCACAAGTTTCCCAATGCTTTTAAGACCTTTCATGAGGTTCATGAAGTCTACAAGTCACTTTATGAAGGTTCACAAGGTTCACAAGGTTCACAATGCTTACAAAACCTTTCCTGAGGTTCATGAAGTCTACAAGTCACTTTATGAGGTTCACAAGGTTCACAAGGTTCAAAAGGTTCACAATACCTCCCATGAGGTTCACAAGACATTTTATGATGGTTCACAAGGTTCACAAAGTTCACAATTGGTCAGAAGAGTTGACAATTCCTTCAGACAATGCACCTCCTAAGCAGTGCATCTAAAACTAGGGTTTTGACTTTAATCAGGCTAAATGAACTTCCAAGACTTCAAGTGAGCTTCATAACATCTTATATGCGTGTAAGAACCCCCATGGCAAGTTTCAAGACTTTTCTCAAAAGTTTGCTCAGTCAGATGATCAGATAAGTCAAAATCAGTCAATGCAGTTAAAAAGTCAAACTGAGGTCAACTGTGGTCAAACCAAAGTCAAACTTCATGATTTTTTGCCAACATCAAGTATATTAAGTAAAATTCATCATTTGATCAAGGGTTGATCATGATTCATCAAGGAGATTCCAGATCATCAAGAATCAGGAGTTTCTAAATTAGGGTTTCCTCAGTAAAAGTCAACTGAACTTTGACCAGCCATAACTTTCACATACTTCATCACCAAGTCTCCACTCAAAGCTCATTTTGAAGGAAATTGAATTCTCTACAACTTTGTGTCTCACAAGCCAAGCCCAAAAATGCTTCATTTGGAAGGTATAAGCTAAGACATTATAGGTCCTTTTGAAAGTCAACAAAAAGTCAACAACTTCAAAAGGGAATAACTTGAGATTGGTAAAAAATATGGACATGAAACCAGTGGGGTTGGTTAGAGGACTCTTCAAGCTTTCCAAAATGTCCAAGAACACCCTCATAGCATTAAAATTGAAGGATATGTGCCCTTGCAAAGTTGGGAAATTTTGGGTTGGTTTATGATGAAAATGGAGGTCTAAAACCAAATTCTTCCAAATGGGCTGAACTTTTTGTGACCCAAGGTGTTCCATGACATCATGCACGAAATTTATTTAATATTTTCATAATTTTATTTTATTTATTTTATTTATTATGATTTTTTATATTAAAAATCATTTTAAATTCAAATAAAATATAAAATATGAAGATTTAAAATATATTTTGATTCTAGAAAGTCATAAACCTTGATTGAATTAGATTGATATGAAAATTATGATGATTGTCTTAAAATAGCAATGTTATATCAAAAAATATTTGAATTTTAAGACATTATCTTTTTCAATCTTCAATGATCAAAAAGTCCAAAGAATGATCACATATTTTGACCTAATTCTATTCACTATAAGTACATAAGCACATCACAAGCATTGGCACGAATTTTGGCAGCCTCAAACAACACATTCAAACTTCAAAAAATCATCCAAAAAGCTTGATTCGGATTCCTTGCTAGAGGTCATTCCAAAGCATTGTGAAGGTTGAAATAGGTTCCTTGATCATCATTGAGTGTAAACTGATCATCATATTGCTCCATAACATCCCATACTGACAAATCCGATTCAAATTTTTTCATACTTTTTGATTTTTCGTTCTTGATCATTTACACATTATTAATGAGTTTTGTTTAATGATTTGTGCTTAGTGAAGGTTTGTGATGAATTCTGGGTGGTTGGATTGAAGAAATCATAGCCGAATCAAAGGATGCCATTTTAGGGTTCATAACCTTAAAATTAGGGTTTCCCGTTTGAGTGAATATAAATGAATTTTTAAAACGTAAATCAATTGCAAATGTTGTTTGGATCATACTCATATGATTAATTTGGACAAACTGTACGTAAATGATAGTGTATGGGTTTCGTAGGATCTCCTGCAGGTTGAAATTCGCAGGAAAAATGGCAGCTAAATTCGCAAGTGATTTCGCAGGTCAGAAGGTTGAAGACGAAGTTGACTGGCGCGAAAGTCAAATTCAAAAAAGAGGCTTATTTTATTATGTATTTGTTTCTGTATATGTTACCAACGAGCGCGTAGCTCAGTTGGTTTTGCACGCAGGTGGTGAAAGCATGAACCAGGGTTCGATTCTTGGGTTGTATATTTTTTGACTTAAATTTCATTTACGCAGCAGGTTTAATATATTATTTTCGTTACTCATCTCAAAGACACGCTGCACATGCAGCTCAGTTGGTTGGTAATTGTTGAGGGAAGCTGGGAGACCTGGGTTCGACCCCAGGCTCCAGCAGGTGAGTTTTTTTTGTTTGTTTTAATTGTTTTTGTAATTCTCTTTATTTTCTTTTAATTAAATATTCATAAAAAATAATAGATTAAATTATGTAATTAAAATATGTATATTATAGGAATTAGATTTAATTGTTGTTATATAAAATTTAATTTATTTTAATCAAACCCTAATTTTATTTTACAAATTCATTAAACCTTAAAATATTTTTTTTAAATAAACCTAAAAGTTTACAAACCCTAATTTATTTTTCTCTAAACAATTATAAAATTACTAATTTTTATCTTATGATTTAAATTTCTAATTTTTTTATAAATATAATTATTATGTATATATTTATTATTAATTTTTGTAAATATAATTATAACCTATTCTCTTTATATAATATGTAAATATTTTCATAATTTGTTTGTAATCTAAATTATATGTATAAATAATTTTTTTGTGTAATATGTTTAAAAATAATTTAATAATTTGTATATAAATTAAAATGTTATAATAATTATTTAATTGTTCATATTTCCTCTTATTTATAAATAATTATCTATATTAAAAATCTAATCTTTTGTTTATTATTTTAATCATGTTCTTATAATATTTTTGCTAATTCCATTTATTTTAATTATTGTTATTATTACTAATCATATTATTACTAATCCATTTATTTTATTATTATGCTTATTATTATTATTTTACTAACCCCTATTATAATTATTATTTATTTACTTATATTTTTTGCTTATTTATTCTTGCTATTTATTTTTAATTGTTTATTATAATTATTATGTAAATGCTCCTGGATGTAAATCTTTGTAAATATTTAATTTATTTAATTATCATGCCATGGTTAGTAAAATAGGGAGTGTAAACATGCATTATATTTAAAATTAAATTTAGATCATTTTAATTAAAAGATAAATTAAATTAAACACTCACACACGTAAGTCGATTTTTAATCGCCATCTCACTTTCTAGGGTTACCTCTCAATGTTGCCTATTCAAAAGGGTCAAGTGGGGTGTATAAAGTAAGTCCCTTAAAAGAAAAGTCATCAAGTCCCTTAATGGTTGCCTTTCATAAAGATCTCGTCCCTTTCGAATAATGATGACAGTCCCTCCAAAAAATTGCTTAATACACCCCACAGTTGCCTTCATTAAACAGATGTCCCTTTCATATGTCCCTTACATCCAAGGTAATGACTACCTATTCCTTAATAATAGGGATAGTCTTACCATTTAAAGGATAAAGAACAGAAAAGACTTAAACTTTAGGGTAGGTTCCTCATAGTTACTTGCTCACTACTTAAAAATTTCTCAAACACTTCACAAATTTCAAACAATTTTCAAACACAAGTTTTTTACGCATCCGTACATGGATCATTATCAAACTCTTATGAAAATTTCTATTCACACACTTCACCTTTTCAAAAACAATTCAAAGTGAGCTAAGTAACTAAGAGCCCATGGATAACCATGGATGTAAAGGGTGCTAACACCTTCCCTTTACATAACCTACCCCCCGGACCCAAAAATCTTTTTAAGATCTTTCCTGTTCTTTTATGCCTTTCCTTTGGATAAAATAAAAGTCGGTGGCGACTCTTGCTATCCGCAACATAACTAAAGTCAGTTCTCCCACCGTGTTACAGTATGACATACAATACACTTCGCAAAAAGCTATCAAGGGGAGTGTGTTGTCAGAATACTTGGCTCAGCAGCCGATCGATGATTATCAACCCATGAGGTTTGAGTTTCCGGATGAGGACATCATGTTCCTCAAGTATAAAGACTACGAAGAACCACTTCCGGAGGAGGGGCCCGACCCCGAATCCAAATGGAAGTTGATGTTTGACGGGGCTGTAAACATGAATGGGAGTGGAGTAGGTGCTGTTATTATCTCGCCAGAAGGAGTTCACACACCTCTCGCCGCTCGATTGACCTTCGAATGCACTAACAATGAGGCAGAGTATGAAGCTTGTATCATGGGGATCGAAGAAGCAATAGACTTGCGAGTCAAGAACCTTGAGATCTTTGGAGATTCTGCTTTGGTGGTAAATCAAGTCAATGGCAAATGGCTAGTTCATCAAGCTCGTTTGATTCCTTACAGAGATTATGTCAGGAGGTTGTTAACTTTCTTTACTAAAGTCAAGCTGAGCTATGTTCCTAGAGACGAAAACCAGTTCGCCGATGCTCTCGCAACTTTGTCGTCCATGATTAAAGTTTGTCGAGAGAATTTCGTGCCTCGAATTTCGATCTCCCGGCTTGAAAGACCTGCTTATGTCTTTGCAGTTGGTGATGGTGAAGATAACAAGCCTTGGTACCACGACATCAAACAATTCCTGAAGGCTCAGGAATACCCGACTGGGGCATCTAGTAAGGATAAGAAGACCCTTAGAAGACTGGCAGGAGGTTTTTTCTTGAATCAAGATGGTGTGTTGTACAAACGGAACTTTGACATGGTGCTGCTCAGATGCGTGGATAGACACGAAGCAGACATGTTAATGCAGGAGGTTCACGAAGGCTCCTTTGGTACCCATGCTGGAGGACATGCCATGGCCAAGAAATTATTGAGATCGGGATACTATTGGATTACCATGGAATCTGATTGCTGTAAATATTCTCGGAAATGCCATAAGTGTCAAATTTATGCCGACAAGGTCCATGTGCCTCCGAATCTGTTGAGTGTCATGTCTTCACCATGGCCGTTCGCTATGTGGGGCATTGATATGATTGGAAAGATTGAGCCAACAGCTTCTAATGGTCATCGCTTCATCCTAGTTGATATTGATTATTTCACGAAGTGGGTTGAAGCAGCTTCCTACACCAATGTCACTAAACAAGTGGTCGCTCGATTTATTAAGCGGGACATCATCTGCCGGTATAGAATCCCTGAAAGGATCATTACTGATAATGGTTCTAATCTCAACAACAAGATGATGGCTGACTTGTGTCGAGACTTCAAAATAGAACACCACAACTCTTCTCCATATCGTCCGAAGATGAATGGCGTCGTCGAGGCGGCTAATAAAAACATCAAAAAGATTGTGCAGAAGATGGTTGTGACATACAAAGACTGGCACGAGATGTTACCATTCGCGTTGCACGGGTACAGGACATCAGTACGCACCTCAACTGGGGCAACTCCATTCTCATTAGTATATGGTATGGAGGCAGTCTTACCAATCGAAGTGGAAATCCCCTCATTAAGGTTGATGATGGACATCAAGCTAGATGAAGTTGAATGGCTCCGATCCAGATATAACCAATTGAGCCTCATTGAAAAGAAGCGTCTAGCAGCTGTATGCCATGGACAGTTGTATCAGCGACGCATGAAGCAGGCTTTTGACAAGAAGGTGCGACCACAGAGGTACACACCAGGAGATTTAGTGCTGAAAAGGATTCTTCCTCCTCTCAACGATCACAGGGGCAAGTGGACACCCAACTATGAAGGACCGTTCGTGGTTAAAAAGGTTTTCTCAGGCGGAGCCTTAATGCTGACAACCATGGACGGAGAAGATTTTCCATCCCTTGTCAACGCAGATGCAGTAAGAAAATACTTCGTGTAAAAAGGACCCGCTGGATAAAAACAGAATAAAGATCCAGGCAAAAATGGGCATCCCGGCAAGCCAAAAACAGAATAAAAGGCTCAGGCAAAAGTTAGGGAAATCTTGAAAAAAAATGTACACCCGCTGAGTTGAAAAGCCACATCGGACAACTCAGGCAAAAAAGGGTATCCCGGTGGATTGAAAACCTGAAAGGGCGATCCACGCAAAAGAGGGATTAACACGAACGACTGCGATCTGCGAGATCCATGACCTACCTACAGTTGAGGCTATTCTAAGGGTTGAAGATCAGTTCACTTACTTTTTCTCAAGAGGCAGAGCGAGCGGAGCGTCTTGAAGACATATGAGTCATAACTGGGTTGAGACTTGATGAGATTCGCTTCTCACATTGCCAATAGGATAGTTTGTTTTTCTTTTTAGCTGTTCCCTCATTCCAGGGAACTACTTCCTTTTGTATTGCCTATTCAGGGCCACCTTTCCAAATCAATAAGAATTCAACTTCAATCAAATGACTGTTTTGCTTTTTTTTTTGTTTTTGCTTTTTTCATCTAGCATGGATTGATTGTGAAAACGTCTAGCAAATGGTAACTTGCATTGTGTTATGAACATTTGAATGCTTTCTAATTCGTGCGGGAGAATAGAAACATTTAATACAACTCTGAAAGGGTGTAGAGATACCTACACAATGATTCATGCTATGAGCCTGGGGCAAACAGGTCCCAAACTAATTCTCTATGTTGTAGGTACTATCGATTGTGTTCGTACAGGTACAAGTACTGATGTTGCTAACAGAGCTAAAGATTTATCCAGGATGGGCATTCCCTTTTGTTTGAACAGAAACAAGTATCTCCCAGGGTGTTTCCAATCATCCCCAGCCATGTGGAAGTTGAAATTTCACCCAGCAAGGTAGCAGAGAACGGGTGTCGTCCCCAAGCAGAAGTTTCCCTTCAGACAGGGGCAATTCTCAGTAATACAAGGAGTGTTTTGCCTCCCCAGCAGTTGCTTCCTCAGCAGTGTCATGCCTTTGGTTCCCAGGAAGTCCTCACTTCCCCATCAGAGTTCAAGAAGGGTCTATCTCCAGCAGGGTCTTGGCACTCCAATCTCAAAGTCCAATTTATTTTTGGCAGTGGCGGCTGTTCAGAGCCAGTGAATTATTAACAACTTTCCCCGCAGAGTTTGTTTCCTCCTCACAAGGATTAACTAGATCAATGCAGTGATCATCAGTTCCTCCCAGTCAAGCCATATGGGATACCTGCAGTCTCCTTATCAGGAGATCTCTTTGCATTGTCATTCGCATAATCATCATCGCGTCTGCATCCTCCAAAGCGTAGCATTTCCATCGTCATGGAGCATTACGCCATAAATTCAAACATATGCATGCCAGCATGGGCCAGTTTTGAGGTATATTACATGAGACTCGTTACATCTCCAATCAAATTGAAGTATTACCCACAGAATGCAATTCCGTTTCCCAGGGTGGTTACTTCTACCAAGTTTTGTTGTTATCCCCAGTTGAGTCTTGTTTCGGTACAACAGTCTCATCCTTTCGCGTCTCCGTTTCAGTACAACGGTTGCGTCTTGGGCTCTCGTTTAAGTACAACGATCCCGTTCCTTTCGAGTCTCCATTTAAGTACAATGGTCTCGTCTTTGAGTATTGTTTCAGTACAACAATCTCATTTCCTCGTGTCTCCGTTTCAGTACTACGGTCACGTCTTGGGTTATCGTTTAAGTACAACGATCCCGTTCTTTTCGAGTCTCCATTTAAGTACAATGGTCTCATCTTTGAGTATTGTTTCAGTACAACAATCTCATTTCCTCGTGTCTCCGTTTCAGTACAACGGTCACGTCTTGGGTTATCGTTTAAGTACAACGATCCCGTTCTTTTCGAGTCTCCATTTAAGTACAATGGTCTCGTCTTTGAGTATTGTTTCAGTACAACAATCTCATTTCCTCGTGTCTCCGTTTCAGTACAACGGTCACGTCTTGGGTTATCGTTTAAGTACAACGATCTCGTTTCTTTCGAGTTTCCATTTAAGTACAATGGTCTCGTATTTGAGTCTTGTTTCAGTACAACAGTCTCATTCTTCCGCGTCTCCGTTTCAGTACAACGGTCGCGTTTCGGGTTATCATTTAAGTACAATGATCCCGTTCCTTTCGAGTCTCCATTTAAGTACAATGGTCTTGTCTGTGAGTTTTGTTTCAGTACAACAGTCTCATTCTTCCGCGTCTCCGTTTCAGTACAACGGTCGCGTTTCGGGTTATCATTTAAGTACAATGATCCCGTTCCTTTCGAGTCTCCATTTAAGTACAATGGTCTCGTCTGTGAGTTTTGTTTCAGTACAACAGTCTCATTTGTTCGCGTCTCCGTTTAAGTACAACGGTCACGTTTCGGGTTATCATTTAAGTACAATGATCCTGTTTGCTTGGGCCCTCGTTTATGTACAACGATCTCGTTCCTTTCGAGTTTCCATTTAAGTACAATGGTCTCGTATTTGAGTCTTGTTTCAGTACAACAGTCTCATTCTTCCGCGTCTCCGTTTCAGTACAACGGTCGCGTTTCGGGTTATCATTTAAGTACAATGATCCCGTTCCTTTCGAGTCTCCATTTAAGTACAATGGTCTCGTCTGTGAGTTTTGTTTCAGTACAACAGTCTCATTTGTTCGCGTCTCTGTTTAAGTACAACGGTCACGTTTCGGGTTATCATTTAAGTACAATGATCCTGTTTGCTTGGGCCCTCGTTTAGGTACAACGATCCCGTTCCATCTTGTCCTATTTTCTTTTTGTGTTTTGTTACTGGTCGAGGTTGATATACCTTTGCGTCTCCATTCGAGGACAGTTTCGTATTAGATCCGAGGATCTTGTGAGTTGTCATTCGAGGATGGCATTCTTCCCAGCATATCTCCACCTGGTCTTATTTTCCGCTACCTATTCAGAGGTCAAAATCAAAAAAATACATAAATAAATAAATGGGCAGATGGCATTTCCGTTACCCTCAGTGTGCAAATTTTTCAGGTTTTATTCGAGTATTCAATCACTCCATACCTTGAACGTCTAAAAGCTGTTGCAATTATTCGTTCAGGTATGCAGATGAATGAATAGGGGCAGCTGTTATACCTCAAAATTTGCCCTCATTCTTTTTTACCTTAACTGGCTTCATATTTCATCTGCATTTCTCATATCATTTGTAATCGTGCATTTCATGGACTCATATGGCATGAGATCAAAAGCATGTCCTGGGGATCTGGAATTTTCCTATTTATATGTGATTTATCTGGCTGTTAGACCAGAGATCAGGACAAAGGCTGAGTTTCCAACATCATGAGTGTTTTCCTATTGGAGCATCAGTTTATTTTGATCAACAGATTTCTCAAAAGTAACACATGTCACAGGTTTCAATTGAAAAGGTTTTTCTCAAAGATGGTCTTATAGTTTGCTCCAAGAAAAGAAATAATGAGGAATCCATGGAGGAAGCTGATAAACTAAAAAAAAGAAGGTGGATGGGACACTAGCCAATAGTTATGCATGAGAGGAAGAAAATGCAGAATGCAAGGAGATACCAATGGTGAAGCCTAGTCCAGATGACCCTGTTTTCACTGATCGTCCTCCTCTCTCAAGAGAATTCAATGTCCCAATTCATTGTGTAGGGGATCTCTTAAGGGTTGGGATTTTTTGTACTTCTTTTGGTAAACAGTTACACTTGTGGCCCTACTCTTTGGAAAGTTTGGAAAATGCAATCTGCCATAAGGATAGCAATGTGGTTCTCCTTGTGCAATCTCATGCTGCACTTTTTCGAGTTCTTATCATAAATGATTGCGAATACATTTCAGTGGTTGAGAAACGGAAGTTGAAGAGGATAACTATGGTTAACTAGAGAGAATATTCATGTGATTTTCTAGAAATGATCAATATTCCTCGATTACAGAACTATGAAGCAACCATAAAACAGGGACATTATGACAAGGCAATTCGCTAGGTAGTAGTGGGATTAAGCATTCAAGTCCTGCAGCAGAACAAACTCAAAAAAAATCTGGATTCAGAGCTGGAAGTTGTACACCAGAAAAGTGGCAAGAAATAACAAATAAAACTTCAACAAAGAATTTAATTACAAAACCACAAGATTACACAAAAACAGGAATTCATACAAGGATTAACCGAATTACAAATAGACTCCGAATTCGGAATTGTTATGCTCATCAAATTCGAGTAAAGGAAAAACAATAAAAAACTTCAATTCTTTGTTCTTCACCATCAATCCTTCACCACCTTCAACTTGCTATCAAGAACACGCATCATCATAAATAACTTCTCCATTTTCTTTGAGTCTTCTTCAATCTGATACTTTATTCACACAACATCACCACCTTCCATCTGCATTTTCAATGTAACAAAATCAATCAGGATTAAATGAGTTTTCAAGATGAGAAGCATGGGATTATAACCCCAAAGTCAGAAATCAAATTCTAACAAACTCATAACTACCCTAACTGATTTGTGATAACAGAAAAGCTAGAAGGGAAAACTAGCAGAAAATCAACACAAGCTAACTGAATTGAAAGCTGATATACCTGAGAAAAACTTCCAGAAACTTCTGTGAATTTTTCTATAAATCAAAATCAGCAGAGCTTCATCTTTTTTTGGCTGAACACTTTCAATCTCTTCACCCTTTCTCAATTCCTTTCAACCATTTTCTCTTCTCCTCTTCCATTCCTGAACCATTCTTCTCATCCATTTCTTCTTCAATCTCCATCTTCATCTTCAGTTCTTCATCACAATCCTCCAACCCTTTTTCATTCTCCATTTTCTCAAACGAACCTTCACAAACTTCATCCCCACGTCAATCCATAACAGAACCTCTTCAAACTCTTCATTGATCTTCAACCGAATTCATCCATTATCTTCCTCAATCCTCAGAGTTCTTCAACAATCTACCCCGTTCGTTTGAATCAACCTGCAAAAACATCAGAAAATAGAATTACGAAGAGTTCGATAGTGGGATTCGCGGATTCTAAAAAACAACAATCAAGAAGAAGAAGATCGAACAAGAATTCGTATCTGAGATTTAGCCCCACGGCACATCCGGCTTTGATTCTTTCTCCGTTCTTCAATCGAGGTCACGACACGTCCTTTCCCTCACGAATACGAGCTCTGTAAATCATCACCTTCTTCGAATTCTGTTTACAGGTACGAATTGAGTACGTTATGAACATAGCCTTGATGTTAGTTGTCTCTGGTGTGATGATTATTGCGACGTAATTTTTGTTTTAGCAAGTTTGGGGTTTCAGATTTTTGAAGGAGAAGAAGCTAGGTTAGAAAGGGAATTTATGGGATTTGAATTCAGATTGAGGGATAGGATTTATGTTCGCTTGAGGTTCAATGGTTGGAGGTGTGAGGCGATGATGGCGGTGGCGATTAGAGGAGAAGATGAAGGAGGTTAGGGTTAGGTTGATGTTTGGTGTGAGACAGAACGGCGGAAGAAGAAGAAGAAATTGAGATGGAGATGGTGTCGGAAAAGGAAAGAAGATGAAGGTGAGGAAGAGAGTGGGGTTTGCGGTGGTGAGATGAAGAAGAAGATGGAAGGATGGTGAAGGCGCCGCGGGGTGAAGAAGAAGGGTTTAGGGTTAGCTGAGGTCTTGGCTGATTTTTAATAGAAATTATTAATCCTTTTTTGTAAATCATATAGTTTAATGTAAATTATTAATCTTTTTTTTTTGTAAACCATATAGTTTAATATAGATTAGGAGTCTTATTGTAAATCATATAGTTTAATAGATATTATTAATCTTAATGTAAATCATATAATTTAATAGAAATTATTAATCTTAATATAAATCACATAGTTTAATATGGGCCTTCTGCTTTTGCTATATTCACCCCCTTTTGAAGCCCACTAACAAAATGAATAGAAAAATGCTATCTGCGCCTCCCAAGCAAGCCTGCGGAATGGGCTTTCTCTTTTTTTTGCTTCTCACACCCCACATTTTGGGCCCATAGCGAAAACAGCATGGAAAGATAACTGTCCGCACCTCCCCCCATAATCTGCGCCTGGGCCCCTAGTTTCTTGCTGTTGGCACCCCTTTATGAGCCCATTTTATAAAAACAGCTAGGAAAATTTCTAAATCCACCCCCCATCATTTTCTTAAGAAATTTTTTTTAGTTTTATATAATTGAGAAAATAATTCATAAAAAAATAGGAAAAAGATTAGAAAAATTCCATAAAAAATTAATTAGCTTTTTAATTCCAATCTAGAAATTTATGACATTTTTATTTTCTGAATTTTGGTTATTTTTCGATTTAATTCTGATTTTCTTTTAATTAGCTTTATTTGAATTTCCTTTAATAGTGCTGGATTTTGTTGATTTTATTTAGGTGACTTCCAGTAAGATTTTTGAGCCATTCTTTTTTCTGTAATTAGAGGACTCGTAATAGTGCTTAGGATATTTTTATCGGATTTTTTAGGACCTTTTATCTTAGGTTTTAGTGGTGTAGTCCTTAGGAATTAGTGGTTAATTCTTAGCTGAAAACAATTAATTTTTAGGCATAGAAAAAATATGATTTTTTAGAATCCCTTTTAATACAATATTATAGATAGTATTAGGTCCCTATAGTTTAATTTTCATATTTTTTCCAGAAGTTTAGATATTTTTTAGAATATTAGTTCTTAGGATTAGTTATGTGTAATTCCCATTAGTTTATGCCATTAAACAATAAAGTACAAAAAATATGGTTTAGTTTAGATTTAATCCTAGAATCTAATATAGACTTAGGTTAGTTTAAATTGAGTTTTAGAATGAAAATATTAGGCTTGACTTAGATTTAGTACTTAGGCTTAAAGTTTCATTGTCATTAGAACTAGAATAAATAAAATAGGACTATTTTTTAGTTCATGCATTTAATTGCATTTTTAGAATTTTATTTCTTATGTTTAATTTCATTGTTTTGCCTTATCATTTGTTTTTATAACTTGCATAGGCTTCTCCATTGTTCTTAGAATCAACTTAACTTCATTAGGAAGTAAGTTGAATTCTAGTAGTTTCTAGTTTTCTCTCTTAGGATTAGAATACCACACTAACCATTAGGACCTCTTGTAAATAAACAAAATTAGGGTTGTGTCTTAGTCCCCTTAGATTTTGCCTTTTTTGCAATTTGAGTCATTCTCTTCTCATCTTCAAACAAAATCCAAAAAAAACACTTAACAAATAAATGAAAGGATTCCTTGTGTATAGCCTTATTCCATGAAGCACTTGCATTCATTCCATCTTGGAGTGGTGTAAGCTTGTCTATCATGATGCACAAGTCTCATCAAGGAGTTGTTCACAAAGAAAACTTAAAAGACACTTCTTCACAAAAGCAACAAAAACACTTAATAAAGTTCAACAAGCTAGTGAACTTAAGCCCTAATCCTAGGAAACCAGTCTTGGATAAATTCTCCTTGCTGGGTATGCTTGTTCTATTATTCCATCTTGGAATGTAGAGGCAAGTGTACATTCCATGGAAAAGAGTTTGAATTCACTTCCTTGTGCCAAATTCATACAAAACTCATAAAAGACAAAAACAAATAACAAGCAAATATCCTGCGGGAACTTCTCTTCTCATCTCATTCACTCACAACGCGAACTCGCGACGACTTGTCTCATTTGCAAGACGGTAAACGCACTCGTACCAGACGAGCCTGCAACACCTGAGCATAGACATACGCAGTTCCAGCTGTAAAAAACACAAACAAATAGTTCCCGCCTAGGTTAGGCGAACTACGTCGACTCTGATCCTCATTATCCCGATGAGGTACGTAGGCAGCGGGGTAGGGCCCGTTCGAGCACATTCTTTATTTTCCCTACATTTCCCCCTCTTTCCTTTCAGTTTCTTATTTCAATTCTTCTCATTTCTCATTCCCATTCTAGTTAGCGGTTTTATTCAGCAGCATCTTTATTTCTCACCCTTTGAAACAAGCAAGCAAGCGTGGATCCCGTCGGGTACGACGGACGATCTGGGGTGCTAATACCTTCCCAGGTCGTAACCGACTCCCGAACTCAGATCTTTGGTTCGCAGGAACTTGTCCTTTCCTTCTTCCTCAGGTTTGTGCAACATTACCTTTCCCATTCATTCGGGATAAAAATGTCTGGCTGGCGACTCTACCTTTTCCGCGCCACTTTCGCGTTTGTACTAGGATGAAAATCCCGGGAGCGACAACATGTCCCTTATAACATCCAAGGTAATGACTACCTATTCCTTAATAATAGGGATAGTCTTACCATTGAAAGAACATTTAAGAACAGTAAAGATTTAATTTAGGGTAGGTTCCTCTTAAGTACTTGCTCATTATTCTTCAAAAATACTTCATTACACTTCACATTTCAAACAAATTTTCAAAACAAAGTCTTTATATACATCCATACAAGGATCATTATAAAGTACTTAAGAAAATTTTTAATCACACAATACACTTCTCAAAACAGTTTAAAGTGAGCTAAGTAACTAAGAGCCCATGGATAACCATGGATATAAAGGGTGCTAACACCTTCCCTTTATATAACCTACCCCCCGAACCCAAAAATCTTTTAAGGTCTTTCCTGTTCTTTTATGCCCTTTCCTTTGGATAAAATAAAAGTCGGTGGAGACTCTTGCTATCCGCAACATTTATAGAAAAGTCAGTTCTCCCACCGTGTTACAGAACTGGCGACTCTGCTGGGGACTTAATAAAAGAGGGGTACCCTTAGGAATTAGATCACTTTAAAAATTGTTTGCCTTGTTTGCTTTATACTTATCTGTTGGGTGCTTTTATGTGTGAAAGATCCTAACCCGGATCTAGTGTACCTTAGGTAAATGACAATAGACCAAGGAAATTGTACGGCGTATACCTATATGGTTGATCTGGTGGCCATAGTTAGTGTGACTTCTTGGTTGGTGCTTATGTTCCTTAAGCAAGTTGAGGATAATATGAGGCTGCCATATGTTGTCAATACACTAACTAACTTTTAGAACCCTAGTCATCCCATCTTGGCCTTTAGAAAAGTAGTGAGATAACCGGCTTTGGTGAAGACTGAAGTTGGTTGATACTCGATGCTACACTCATTGAGATTCTAAACTTGGAGGGTTTTGGTTGGCAAGTAAGTTGCCTACTGAACAACCACCCTTGTGAGGGATCAATGATATTGAGATCCCTTAGAACCTGGTTACTTTTGTAGGACAGGATGAACCAACTAAACTTTAGGGGAGGGTACTTACCTTTAAACCTCATACAAGCCTTCAAACCTAGGGCTATGTGTGACTTGTTTGTGTGTGCCACATGTTTGTGATTGAGCATAACATCATAGCATCATCATGCATCATAAGCATAGCATTTTCACTAACCATTTCAAGGACCAAAGGATTTATCTTTGTTCTTTGTTGCAGGTCATGGCTTCTGCTCGTAGGAATACCATCCGGATCAACTTTGTAGGGATACCTCCTAAGCTTAAGGAATTGGTCTCTCAAGTTTCTGAAAACTCCCAGTTCATCAAGAGGCATGGTCACCTATTGGATCTAGTCACTTCAGGGTTCAGTGAAGACATGATGAGTGTCTTGTTTCAGTTCTTTGACCCTAAGCACCATTGCTTCACATTCCCCGACTATCAGCTGGTTCCTACAATGGAAGAGTTCTCCAAGCTTCTGGGTATACCTATTCTTGATCAGAAACCCTTCACAGGTTTGGAAAAGGAACCTAAACCTGAAGTCATTGCTGCAACATTACATCTAAAGAAATCAGACATTATCCTGGAAACAAGGAGTGGAGTTAAGGGTATTCTTGCCAAGGTATTGATGGAGAAAGCTCAAGTGTTCCTGAAGGCTATGAGTTATGATGCTTTTGAGGAGATCTTAGCCCTATTGATCAATGGCTTAGTGTTGTTCCCCAATCCAGACCAGTTCATAGACGTACACGCCATCAACATATTTCTGAGTCGCAATCCAGTGCCTACATTACTTGGAGACATCTTAAACTCTCTTCATACTCGTACTACAAAGGCACGAGGAACTTTGATGTGTTGTATACCTTTGATATCTAGGTGGTTTATTTCTCACCTTCCTCGATCAGTGATGAAGAATGAACAAGGGTTAAGATGGTCCAAAAGAATCATGTCACTTTCTCATTCAGATATTCATTGGTGCTCTAGATCTATAGAGAATGTTACTATCATTGAACGTTGTGGGGAGTTCTATAATGTGCCACTCCTTGGCATAAGAGGGGGCATTACCTACAATCCTTCCTTAGCTCTACGTCAGTTTGGTTATGCTCGGAGTGATGGTCCTCATGACATGCTTATTCAGGGTGTTGTGTTCGACTACGACAACGATCTTCAAGGTTACCGTCAAAGGTTCATACGAGCATGAGGTAAAGTGAACAAGGTTGACAACAAGACTCTAGAACCCAAGTACACCATTCCTATGGAAGCTTATCTCAGATGGGTGCGATCTCGTGCTCAGACTCTTATGATGCCATATCCTGCTATCTTGCCAGTTACCATGGAGCCTGTTGCTGAAGGAGATACTCCTTATATCATCCTTCATCCAGACATGCCCACTGACATGGAAGAGTTACAGAGGTCCTGGATCCAGTTGAAGGAGCAAAGAGATACTTTTGAGACTCATTACAAAGCAAGTCAAGAAAGAATCCTGGAGCTAACAAAACAACTTCACGAGGAGCGGAATCTCAACTCATACCTCAACACAAAGAGGAAATGTCTATGGGAGACTTAAAACCCCATTTTTGTATTCATTTCATGTTTGTTGTAAGCCCAAGGGGCAAACAAGTTTATTTATTACTAATAAAAGTTTACTTTTTGGTTGTTTAAACAAATTTAAATCCTGCGGTCCTTGAAAACATTGCATATACATTTACATACAATATCATTGCATCACAGGTTTCTTATGTACAGGTATCTTATCTTCTCGCTGTTTATTTCAACAGAAATGGCTCTTGAACAGACTGCCAAAGATCTCCAGGCTCAGAATGCACAATTCCAAGAGTTGATTCTGAACTTGTCCAAGGGACAAGATGAGTTGAAGACACTGCTGGCTAAGAAGAATAAGAAGACTAGAAGATCAGGAGGCCTTATCAATATGGGAAGAAGGTTCAGAGGCCCTATCAAGACCAAGGCACTGGTTGATGATTATGAGTCTGAAAATTCTGAGAAAGAGGGAGGTAGTCTCCATGATACTGTGGGAGATTTTGATTCTGAAGCAAATTATTATCATGATCCTAATGAAGATAAGTACAAGATGTTGGTAGACAGGATGAATGCCATGGAGTTACAAAAATCTTCTGGGCTTGATTTTGAAGATCTGAGCTTAATATTTGGAGTGGTTATACCTATTGGTTTCAAAGTTCCTGCTTTTGTGGTGTATGATGGTGTCTCATGTCCCAAGCTGCATCTAAGGTCCTATGTTCGGAGGATTCAACCACATACTGCTGACAAGAAGTTATGGATTCATTTCTTCCAAGAGAGCTTGTCTGGAGCTCAATTGGAATGGTACTATCAACTGGAAAGCGCCAATATTCGTGATTGGAATGATCTTGCTGAGGCCTTCTATAGGCAATACCAATACAATGCTGATTTAGCACCTACTCGCATGCAGCTCCAAAGTATGTCAATGGGTGCTAAGGAGAATTTCAAGGAGTATGCCCAAAAATGGAGAGACCTGGCTGACAGAGTTCAACCTCCTCTAACTGACAGGGAGCTAGTGGATATGTTTATGAGTACGCTGAATGGTCCTTTCTATAGTCACCTTATTGGAAGTTCATCATCTGGTTTCACTGAGCTGATAATGACTGGAGAGCGTGTGGAGAGTGGTATAAGAAGTGGTAAGATACAGGTGGGTGCCTCTTCATCAAGCACTGCAAAGAAGCCCCTTAGTGGAAAGAAGGAGTCTAATGATGTGTATGGTCAACCCAGCCGTAACAGAAGTCACCAATCTGTGGGAGCAGTTCACATCTCCAATCCTACTCCTGCAGCACCAGAGCCACCACAGAGCAATCAACAGAAGCCTAGAAGACAGTTTACCAAGATCAACATGTCACTGGCCCAAGCCTTGCAACACATGTTGAAAGGGGAACTCATTACTTTGAAGGACCCTCCTCAGAATCCTAATACTTCCTCTCCTCGGTACAATCCTAATGCACGATGTGCCTATCATTCTAATTGTCCAGGACATGATACCAACAACTGTTGGATATTGAAAAACAAGATTCAAGATATGATTGATGCTGGGGAAATTGAATTTGACCCTCCTGGGACTCCAAATGTGATTACTGCTCCCATGCCAAATCATGAGAAGACTGTTAATGCCATTGATGAAGTTTCATATATATCCTCAGTTGCAGATGTGACTACTCCATTATCCGTTATCAAGAAGAAGTTGGTACAAGTTGGGTTCTTTCCAGGTTGTAATGAAGATTGTTTTTATTGTGCTTATAAACCTGATAGCTGCTGGAAGTTGAAGGATGGTATTCAACGCCTCATGGACAATTACACTATATTGTTTGAGAGGACACCTTCTGTGGAAAGTATGGTTGAACATTTAACTCAAGGTAAGAAGTTTGAAGATGTGGATATGGTTGATAAAGTTCCAGTGAAGATTACCTCCAAGGGTCCTGTCAAGATCACTTCCAAAGGTCCTGTCAGGATCACTGCTGAAGGTCTGGTGAAGACTGTTGCTGAAGCTAGAGTGGCTCCCATGATTATTACCACTCCTGGCCCTATTCCGTATACTTCTGACAAAGCTATACCTTGGAATTACGGTTCCGATGTTTATATCCATGGTGTTAAGCAGGAACCTTTGACTGATACACCTGTTACTAATGATAACCTTGATGTTGATAATATTGCCGGATCTAGTAAAATCACCAGAAGTGGAAGAATTTTCTCTTCTCCAGTTACCTCCAAAAAATACAGTTACTCCAACTACTACCTCCACTTCTGAGCCAAATGCTGATGCTCGGGGGAAAAGGTCTTGTGGTTGAACCTGTGCAAGCTGAGACACCGACTGCTGAGAATCTTTCTAAAAGATGGAAGAAGTGTTGAAGATCATTCGCAAGAGTGATTATGATATTGTTGACCAGTTGGGGCATACTCCCTCCAAAATTTCCATGTTGTCTTTATTGCTGTGTTCTGAGGCTCATGCTAAAGCCTTGATCAAGTTCTTGAAGACTGCTCATGTACCAAATGAGATTTCTGTGGATCAATTTGAAAATTGTGTTGCACACCTGACTTATGATAATGGATTAGGCTTTTCTGATGCTGATTTGACTCCTGCCAAGAGAAACCATAACAGAGCTTTGCATATCTCCATTGAATGTAGGGGCACTACCTTATCTCATGTGTTGATAGATAATGGCTCTTCATTGAATGTACTTCCCAAAGAGGTTCTGAACAAGCTCAGTCCTAAAGATGTTGTGTTGAGACCAAGTAATATAGTGGTGAGGGCCTTTGATGGTTCAAGAAGGGTGGTGCATGGAGAAATAGATCTCCCAATCAAAGTTGGCTCTCAAATCTTCAATTCTACCTTTTATGTAATGGATATTCGTCCTGCGTACTCCTGTTTGCTTGGGCGCCCCTGGATCCATGGGGCAGGTGCTGTGACCTCCATTCTACATCAGAAGTTGAGATACCCAGTGAAGGGAAAGGTCGTCACTGTTTATGGAGAGGAAGAATATATGATCAGTCATGTGAATACATTTAAGTATGTTGAAGTGGAAGGTGAATATGTTGAGACTCCTTGTCAGACATTTGAAGTAGTTCCTTGGGTCGTTCCTGCTACTGAAGCTCCTCCTATTGTCAAAAGAGTTCTTGTGGTTACCAGAGTACCTCCTACAATGGCCTCCCTCAAAGATGCTAGAGTTGTGGTTGAAGAAGGTGGTTGTACTATTTAGGGTCAGCTTCCTGACATTCCTTACAAGTCTGACAAGTTTGGTTTGGGTTTCACTGCAGAGTCTCAGAAGGCTGTTCGTCGTGCTCGTGCTGTTCGTATCACCAATCAAGGGATCATGAAAGATCAAATCAATGTTGTGGGTGACTATAATGAAGACTACAACCTAGATGACTGGATTTTCCCTACTGTGGGTGATGGGCTCAACAATTGGAAGGCCGAAGACGTTATTCCTATCTCCTTTAGTCAGGAGTAAATACTATTATTGTGTTGTTATTTTTAAGTTTGTAATTTTGAACAATTAAACTTTTAAGCCTTGTGTCTTACCCGGGGCACAATGGTATGCTTGTTACGGGATGTCATTTCATTTGCATACTTCATTCAATAAAAATCAATGGACGTTTTGTTTTCGTAAATATTGTGCTCCTTGTCTTTCTTTTCTTTTATTTTTGTTTTATCAGCTATGTGTTCTTACACACACCCACATCACTAAAATGCAGATCCTCATCCACTCTGGATCCTGTTGATAACAGTTCTACTATTTCCAATTATAATTTCGAGAATCCGATCTATCAAGCTGAAGATGGAAAGGAGGAAGATTGTGAAGTGCCTGTAGAGCTTGCTAGGTTGTTACAACAAGAAGAGAAAGCTATACAACCACATGAAGAGCCAATCGAAGTTGTGAATCTGGGAACTAAAGAAAACAGGAAAGAGGTCAAGATAGGGGCTGAATTAGAGGATGGTGTTAAGAGCAGATTAATTCAAATGTTACGTGATTATGTGGAGATCTTTGCTTGGTCCTATGAAGATATGACAGGGTTGGATACAGACATTGTGGTTCACCGTTTACCGGTAAAAGAAGATTGTCGTCCAAAGAAGTAGAAGGTTCGTCGCATGCGTCCTGAGATGTCAAAGAAGATTAAAGCAGAGGTGATGAAACAGTTTAATGCATGGTTCTTAGCTGTGACTTCTTATCCTCAATAGGTTGCAAACGTGGTACCGGTACCTAAGAAAGATGGTAAGGTACGTATGTGTGTAGATTACAGGGATTTGAATAAGGCCAACCCCAAAGATGACTTTCCACTTCCTCATATTGATGTTCTGGTAGACAACACTGCTCAGCATAAGGTATTCTCTTTTATGGATGGTTTCTCTGGTTACAATCAAATCAAGATGGCACCTGAAGATATGGAGAAGACTACATTTGTTACACAGTGGGGCACTTTTTATTATAAAGTGATGCCATTTGGTTTGAAGAATGCCGGGGCAACATATCAGCGTGCTATGGTGGCTTTGTTTCACGATATGATTCATCATGAGATAGAGGTATATGTGGATGATATGATAGCCAGGTCCCAGAATAAAGAGCAACACCTTGATCATCTGCATAAGTTGTTTGAAAGATTGAAGAAATACAAGCTCAGATTAAACCCAAATAAGTGTAATTTTGGAGTTAGATCTGGTAAACTCCTGGGTTTCATTGTCAGTGGAAAAGGTATTGAAGTAGATCCCGCAAAAGTGAAAGTTATACAAGAGATGCCAGCTCCCCGTAATGAAAAGGAAGTTAGAGGTTTCTTGGGACGATTGAATTACATTGCAAGATTTATTTCCCAATTAACTGCTACCTGTGAGCCAATCTTCAAGTTGTTGAAGAAAGATCAGGTAATGGAATGGAATGATGAATGCCATACATCCTTTGATGAAATTAAAAGATATCTTCTAGAACCTCCAATCTTGATGCCACAAGTTGATGGAAGACCCTTGATTATGTACTTAACAGTATTAGACAACTCGATGGGGTGTGTGTTAGGGCAACATGACGAGTTTGGTCGAAAAGAGCAGGAAATCTACTACCTTAGCAAAAAGTTTACCGACTGTGAAACAAGATACTGACTGCTCGAGAAAACTTGCTGCGCTTTGGCATGGGCTGCTCGCCGACTAAGACGGTATATGTTGACTCATACTACCTTATTGATTTCAAAGATGGATCCAATCAAGTACATATTCGAGAAACCTGCTCTCTCCGGACGAATAGCGAGATGGCAAATGATCTTAACATAATATGATATACAGTATACTACTCATAAGGCCATTAAAGGAAGTGTTGTAGCTGATTATTTGGCTCATCAAGCAGTGGATGATTATCAATCAATGAGTTTTGAATTCCCTGATGAAGACATTATGATTATTACCAAAGAACCTGGACAATATGACGGACCTGAACAAGGATCCCGATGGACTATGGTTTTTGACGGAGCTTCTAATGCACTTGGTAATGGTGTTGGTGTTGTGATCATTTCCCCTGAAGGTTGTCATACCCCGATTACTGCAAGACTTTGTTTCTATTGTACCAATAACATGGCTGAGTATGAGGCATGTATCCTGGGTATCAAAGCTGCCATTGAGATGAAGATTCAGTTCCTGGACATATATGGAGATTCAGCCCTGGTAGTAAGTCAGATCAAAGGAGATTGGGATACCAAGCATGATAATCTCATTCCTTACAGAGAGCATGTGTTGTCTTTAATCCCATATTTTGAAGAGATTACCTTTGGACATATTCCAAGAAGAAAAAATCAGTTGGCAGATGCATTAGCCACCATGGCATCTATGTTTGAGATTAGCTGGGATAATGAAGCTCCCAAGATTACTATTGATAGATTTGAAAAGCCTGCATACTGCAATGAGATTGACACTGAAGAGGTAGAGGGGAAGCCTTGGTTCTATGAAGTGAAAAGATATCTTGAAGCTTAGGAGTTCCCGGAAGGGGCATCTATTAAGGATAAGAAGTTTCTGAGGAGGTTTTCTGCTAAGTTCTTTTTGAGTAATGGAACTTTGTACAAGCGCAATCATGATTCAACTTTGCTTCGTTGTGTGGATAAGAAGGAAGCAACAGAGATTATGGAAGATATGCATGATGGGATCTTTGGCACTCATTCTAGTGGTCATACCATGGCAAAGAAGATATTGAGAGCAGGTTACTATTGGTGTACCATGGAAGCTGACTGCTATCAACATTCCAAAACATGTCACAAGTGTCAAATCTATGCTGATAAAGTACATATACCTCCATCACCATTGAATGTGTTAACTGCTCCTTGGCCTTTGGCCATGTGGGGCATAGATATGATATGTGAGATCAAGCCCACTGCTTCTAATGGGCATCGTTTCATCTTGGTTGCTATTGATTACTTTACAAAGTGGGTGGAGGCAACTTCATTTGCATCTGTTACTAAGAATGTGGTGGCCCGATTCATTAAGAACAATCTTATATGTAGATATGGCATCCCTGAAAGGATTATTACTGATAATGGCTCTAATCTGAACAACACTATGATTACTGATCTTTGCACGCAGTTCAAGATTAAAAATGTACACCCGACAAGTCGAAAACCTGAAAAGGCGGCTTGGACAAAAAAGGGTATCCCGGTGGATTGAAAACCTGAAAGGGCAATCCAGGCAAAAGTTAGGGATTAAAACGTATGACTATGTCTCGTTCAGATCACCTATATAGCCCCAGCTAGTTGTGTTAACTGATTCAAGCTCAAACAGATAAAGCTCAATCCAATCGTTTCCGTCTCAACAACAGAAGATGAGATACTTGAAGATAATGGCAATAGTAGAATTGAAACTCAATAGGATTATTTCTCACATAGTTGTTTTCTTTGTTTGTAAAATTTTTATGACGAATTCCTCTTACTAGGATTTCTGTCTCCTTATACAAATTTGCCTATGTATAGGTCACTTTGTGATATAAATAAATTTTCATCTTTGAATCCAAATTTACTTTTACCCTATTTACATAAGCGGAACGTCCATTGGTTGTGTTTGAATGTATGTATGCTTTTGAATATGATTGATGTTTACCAGAAATGCATAAAATGCAGTAATAGTATTTACTAAGGACGAACGAAGGTAGGAAGTCAACGAAGCTTCGCCGGTTCATCCCCACAAGACAACTACAAATCCCCAGCAAGGCAAATCTATCTTTATAGATACTTCGAATTACGTCTCCCCTTGAATTTATGTCCATCTATTTTATCCTAAGTCAGGATACTCAGGAACTTATTCCTTCAATAGAAGTATGACGAACGAAGACGGGAGGTTATAAATACTATACTATCAAACAAGATGGGAACAAGTTCCTCATATTCTTCAGCAACGAATCAGGATTTATTTTCCCTAGTCAGCAGTTGTTATACAAAGATATCCAGACGCTTCAGGCTACATGATTCATACATACATCATTTACATCATACCATAGCATAACCATAAATGCATAATACATTACTTAAATGCACCATGCCATACATACATGCATGCACATTGCATAAACTAACATTTTCCTTGCAGGATAGTTATATGCAGATAAAACAATATTAACAATCCACAACAAGTCAAAAATGATCTATACATTACTCAAGATGTCCTCGGAGAGTAGGCAAACGGTATGTACAAAGATCCATTCCCTAATCCAGGATATTTTCAGGAGATTTAATCCTGACACTTTTTTGTCCTCGGAGAGTAGGCAAACGGTTTGTACAAGGATCCATTCCCTAATCCAGGATATTTTCAGGAGATTTAATCCTGACACTCTTTTGTCCTCGGAAAGTAGGCAAACGGTCTGTACAAAGATCCATTCCCCAGTCTAGGATATTTACGGAAGATTTAATCTATTTGTTCTTGGATATTAGGCAAACGGTCTATACAAAGATCCATTCCCTAGTCCAGGATACTTCCAGAATATTTCATCTATCTGGTCTTGAATAGTAGGCAAATGGTCTGTACAAAGATCCATTCCCTAGTTCAAGATATTTTCAGAAGATTTAATCTGTTTGTCTTGAATAGTAGGCAAACGGTCTGTACAAAGATCCATTCCCTAGTTCAAGATATTTTCAGAAGATTTAATCTATTTGCTCTTGAATAGTAGGCAAACGGTCTGTACAAAGATCCATTCCCTAGTTCAAGATATTTTTCAGAAGAATTAATCCTGATATTCTTTTGTCCTTGGAGAGTAGGCAAACGGTCTGTACAAAGACCCATTCCCTAATCCAAGATATTGCCAGAAGAGATAATCGTCACGAATATTTATTTCTATTGGTCTATTCAACAGTTCAAATCATGTTGCATAAATGATTCAGAGACGGCCTATACGAAGACCTAGTACTGATATCCAGTATCAACATAAAGATATCATCACCTCCTGATATTATAGATGGCATCTCTAAGCCCATCTCCAGTTCTTCCAAGTGGCATCTTCAAGCCCACTCAAACATATACAATTACTCATCAGTGTTACTTTACGCACCGACGAGTGCAAATTTTTGGGCTTTTGTGTTCAATCCCCTTCAACCTTCCAGGTCACGACTGTCACATATACCAATCTAACCCCTCAGGTTTCAGAAAATTGAACAGGGGCAGCTGTTGCACCCCAAAATTTGCCCTCCACAAGACAAGACATTGTGTACTAATAGGTTCACAAGGTTCACAAGACATCTCATGAGGTTCACAAGGTTCACAATTAGTCAGAAAGTTTGACAATTCCCTCAGACAATGCATCCTCCTAAGCAATGCATCTTAAATTAGGGTTTTGGCTTTTATCAGGCTAAATGGACTTCCAAGACTTCAAGTGAGCTTCATATCATCCTATATGTGTTCAAGAATCCCCATGTCAAGTTTCAAGAATTTCCCAAAAGATTTGCTCAGTCAGATGATCAGATAGGTTAAAATCAGTCAAAGTAGTCAAAAAAGTCAAACTGAGGTCAACTATGGTCAAACTAAAGTCAAACTTCATGATTTTTTGCCAACATCAAGTATATGAAGTAAAATTCATCATTTGATCAAAGGTTGATCATGATTCATCAAGGAGATTTCAGATCATCAAGAATCAGGAGTTTCTAAATTAGGGTTTTTACAGGAAAAGTCAACTGAACTTTGACCAGCCATAACTTTCACATGCTTCATCAAATTTTTTCCATCCAAAGCTAATTTTGAAGGAAATTGAATTCTCTACAACTTTGTGTCTGACAAGCCAAGCCCAAAAATGCTTCATTTGGAAGATATGAGCAAAGACATTATAGGTCCTTTTAAAAGTCAACAAAAAGTCAACAACTTCCAAAGAGCATAACTTGAGAATGGTAAAAGATATGGACATGAGACCAAAGAGGTTGGTTAGAGGACTCTTTAAGCTTTCCAAAATGTCCAAGAACACCTTCATAGCATTAAAATTGAAGGATTTGTGCCCTTGCAAAGTTGGGAAAGTTTTGGGAAGTTTATGAAGCAAATAAGGCCTTAAAACCAATTTTTGCTAAATGAGCCCACCAAATTGCCATCCAATCTTTACAATATCACCTAGCACGACCCAACCCACACATTTTCTGATTTTTTATATTTTATTTAATATTTATTTGAATTTTATTCATTAAAATACAAATTAAATTAAAATAAAATATGAAAGTCATATATTTGGAAAAGATTTGGATTTTAGAAGGTCTTAATATCCATTTAAGCTTGATTGATACCATAATATTTCAGATTATACCAAAATAGCAATGTTAGATCAAAAAATTCAAGTGTTAATAACAAATCTTTTTCAATCTCACAAGGTCCAAAAATCCACAAGTTTGGTTGATGTCTTGACCTAATTTCATTGTATGATATATAAACAACATGAAGCCAAGCCCTAGACACGAATTCACAGCCTCAAGGACAAGTTTCAAAACTTCAAAATTCATCAAAAAATTGAAATTCAGATTCTAAGATTTCGTGGCTTTTCAGGCGAATTAAGGGCACCAATCTCTTCCTTGAACATCACTGATCATGTAGGAATAGTCATATGCATCTCAAACCCCATGAATTGCTCAAACCGAATCAAACTTCTTACACCTTTATGAATTTCTCGTTTTCGTATATTCGTGCAAAATCAATTGTATTTGATTGTTGTTTCGTGTTTGTAACAAGCTAACAATCATTTCTGGACATTTTAATTTGAGTTTTGGTACAGGATCAGAGATTCACCATTCTTAGGGTTTGAGGTAGCCGTTTAGGGTTTCTCAATGGAACTAATATAAATGAATTTTAAGAACGTCAATGAATCGTGGATGATGTAAGGATCATGTTTATGTGATCAATCTATTGAAATTTTACGTATTAAGCAAGATCCAAGTTTCGTAGGTTTTTGAAGGTGAAAAAACGCAGGGAAATTCGCAGGTATAATTGCAGGGAAATTCGCAGGTATAATTGCAGGGAAATTCGCAGGTATAATTGTAGGAAAATTCGCAGGTATGATGAAGAAGATGAAGACCATTGGCGCCATCTTGGAAATTCAAATTTGCAACTTAATATTTTTTGAATTTGTTTATATTATATTACAACTAATGCGCTTGGCTCAGCTGGTTTGTACGTTTGGCTTGTAAATGAATGGTCTTGGGTTCAAACCTCCCCCATGCCATTTTGTTTTGTTTTTATTTTCAGTGTTTTTGCAGGTTAAAAAATAAAAGAATTATTACCCTAAACATTATCACCAGCGCGCACCTGGCCTGGTGGCAGCTTTGTTGGTCCAAGGGTGGAAAGGCCTAAGGCGTGGGTTCGATCCCTGCCCTAGGTAAGTTTTTGATTTCATTTTTTTTCTAATTATTTTGTTTTATTATCTTATCTTATAAATAATTCTAATTATATTTCTCATAATAAAAATATATTTAAATAATCACATGTAAATATATTAACTTCATATTTTTTCTAAAAAAAATCTCTAATTTATTTTCTAAACTTTGATTTTAATTTATATTTAATTTGTTTATATTGTATATTTTCTTAAAAATAATTTAATTAATTAATTATTCAAATATTCAAACCCTAATTTCATCTTTAAAATTTCTAACCCTAATTTCTAACCTTAATTATTTTATTTTAAATATTAAGCTTAATTAATTTTTTTTTAATATATAATTAAATAATTAATCATACTTTGTAAATAAATTATTCTGTGGTTTATTATTATTATCCTTATTATCTTCATCTCAAAAATTCTTCAAAAATTATTCATTTAATTTAAAAAATATTTAATTAACTTGTATATATTTTTTATATTTGTGCTAACTTTTTCTTCTTATAATTATTTTATCACTAACCTTTTATTTAAATTGCTTATTTTATTATATAGTTATTATTTAATTATTCTTATTATAATGTAACTGCAAAAGCTTTGTAATAGTCGTAATTTTTTTTATCGTTTATTTGTTTATAAATATTATTGCCATGGTTAGTAACAATAGGGAGTGATAACATGTTTGCGCTTTAAAATTAATTTAGAATCACTTATTTTAATAAGATAAATATTTGAACATATACACGCACACACGTAAGTCGATCTTTGATCGCCATCTCACTTCCTAAGGTTATCCCTCATGTTGCCTAAATCAAAAGGTCAAGTAAGGTGTCTAAAAAGCAAAGTCCCTTCTCATGAAATATCATCAAGTCCCTTTAAGATTATAAGATCAAGTCCCTTCGATGTTGCCTACGGTAAATGATCTTGTCCCTTCAAATAAAAGATGATAAGTCCCTTCGTATTGCTAAGACACCTTACAGTTGCCTAAACACAGATGACCCTTCACATGTCCCTTATAACATCCAAGGTAATGACTACCTATTCCTTAATAATAGGGATAGTCTTACCATTTAAGAACAGTAAAGATTTAATTTAGGGTAGGTTCCTCTTAAGTACTTGCTCATTATTCTTCAAAAATACTTCATTACACTTCACATTTCAAACAAATTTTCAAAACAAAGTCTTTATATACATCCATACAAGGATCATTATAAAGTACTTAAGAAATTTTTTAATCACACACTACACTTCTCAAAACAGTTTAAAGTGAGCTAAGTAACTAAGAGCCCATGGATAACCATGGATATAAAGGGTGCTAACACCTTCCCTTTATATAACCTACCCCCCGAACCAAAAAATATTTTAAGGTCTTTCCTGTTCTTTTATGCCCTTTCCTTTGGATAAAATAAAAGTCGGTGGCGACTCTTGCTATCCGCAACATTTATAGAAAAGTCAGTTCTCCCACCGTGTTACAGAAGGCACGTGGATATCTTCGTATACTCCAGGGACCACATACTGGTGGATGACACCGTTGGCCATATGCTCAGGAGTGGGAGTTGCAGTTCGCCCGTCCCTGAAGTCAGCTTCGTGGACCACATAGGCATTGTTATCCTCACCAGTAGGGAAGTTGACGAGAGTGGCATCATGGTTGTCATCGTGTTCGCTAGTCATTATGGTCGGTTGATTGAAGTTGATGCTTTGGTCACTCGTTAAGGGAAGAAAAACGGGGGAACATAGTGTTTCCCACAGACGATGTCATTGATCTCACCTGATCAGAATGGACCTTCAACAACTAGCACAACTCTGGTAAATGAAGAGGAGGATGAAAGGGTGTACCGACAAGGTACTTTGATGCCAAAGTAAAAATAGGGATGGAGAAAGCAAGTGCAGAAGGTAAGAGTAGAAAATGTTTAGAATACCTGACCCTATAGTGAAATCGGGTATTTATAGAGTGCCCCAAGCGCTGGGTAAAGGTCTTCAATGTGGTCTGGATTCTCAAGCCCACAATGAGAACTGCCAGGATCTGCATAATAACATGGGAAGACCTAACACATGGTCTTCATCATGCTTCAACCGTCCATTGATCCTCGAAGTAGTGGGAGACTATTTCGTATGGGAGTGGTTGACTAAACGCTCGTTGATAGCACGTGGGGGAGACATCCCCTACGGTCACTTAAGTCTAGGCCTCACATTGGACCTTCCATTGTGGCGAAGGACTGAGCCATGTTTGACGGTAGGGTAGCCCAAGACCTAGCCCATAATAGTCACCCTTTGTATCAGTTGGATACATAATTGTTGAACATAATTCAGAAACTTTGAAGCATATCCAAATATGATTGTTAGTCAAGAGTCTTGACTGAACTTTATATTAAAAGGAAGGTCTTTCAAGTAGAATGATGTAGTTTTTGGGTTGTAACTGTTAGGAATCACATACGATGATTTAAGGGAGTGTGATAGGTTTCTCATATCAAAGATGAAGTTCTAAGATAGTAGGTGACTTACACCGAACTACGTTAACAATTCCTGTATTATTTATCATTCTGCATATTTACAACTATGTTCTTGTGCTTGCTGTTTAATATGTCGAAATAGATGTTGGAACATATGACATGATTGTATCTTGATATTGCGAATATCAGTTTGCATTCGTTATGCCTTTTTTATAAGATACATAAATCAATATTCCGACATGTGGTTAGGACATGTGTGATCTGTATATCAAAACTTTCGTTTTAGATTTTAAATCCTAAAAAAATTACTTGGAACACTCTTAACATGATCATTTAAATTTTTTATATTAAAATTAAATTTCCACCGTCAATAAATTTATAAACATTTTTAATTTTTAATTTACACTACCAATAAATAAGCACTAAAAACACCCATTAATTTATTTTCTTTTGTTGGTGTTTTATGGTATCGTGTGTTGAGACAGGGTAGCGTTAGAATCGTCGTTGGTGAATAGTCAGGAGGCGAACGGTGGTGGAAAGGTGTCGTTCAAAGTGACCCTAACCTCCGATCCAAAGCTACCCTTCAAAGTGTATGTCATCATATCTCTCTCTCTCTCTCTCATTTTTCTTTTACATCGTTCTCAATTATTCTAACTTTCCTCTTTTTTCACGATTTTAGGTTCAGCGTTCCTGAGGCTGCACCTTTTACCACCGTTCTCAAATTTGTGGCTGAAGACTTCAAGGTTCCTCCACAAACCAGCGCTATCATCACCAATGGTAGTTGCTTTTACCTTCAAGTATTTCAAATTTCTCGTTTTTTTATAGCTTTTTTGATTTGATATTGAACCGATTAGGTCATAGACAGATTGATTTATCCGATTTTGGGGAATATGTAGTGTTGTCAATCTCGATCTTTAAATTAGTTATAAGATGACTGTGTTCTGCTTCTGCATGGTTGTTCTTGTCATGGCTGCTATAAGCGCCATTGTGGAGATGGAGAGTTTGGGTAGCCTAAATGCATTTTTGAGATTATTCATGTACCTTACTGTATCTAGTTTCTATGTTTCTTGTACTATATCTTGTTCTTCCCTAGTTATACATTCCATATTTCTCTAATAAAATTTGTCCTATAAAATTGTTATCCTGCTTTCGAATACCGGTTCTGTGGTTGGTGTGGTTGGCCTCTGAGACATAAGTACAATCCTTTTGGGTTTTGTTGTAGAGAAGGGATAAAAACACTCAATTTCTGTCTATAATTCAGTGTCACTGTAATGATCAGTGTTATCAGATGGCAGCTCTATGGAACAATAGTGTAGTGATTGTGATTTCAAAGAATTCACTTTGAAAACTACGAAGGGTATCCCGATTTCGCTGTAAGTGCAATAGCAGCTGCTATTTTAAACCTATAAGCTCTAGAAAAGAAAGGTATTTAGATTGCCTATATTTGAACTACCAAGTATATGAATGAAAGGGCCACGCGACGACTAGTGTGAGAATGCTAAGATGGGGCTACAAAATACTTTTCCATAACTACAAGACTCTCCATAAATCTTTTTACCTTTGTCTTAAATGTACTAATGGAGCACATTAAAGAGCTAACACGGATGCATGCTTTTTGAAAATGTTATAGCCTGGTTTTGAGTCAAGAGAGGAAATAAATGGGTTCTTACTAGAGACCTGGAGACAAGGTTTAGAAGCATATGGCTTCCATTTGAGAGAAAAAGCATATGGAATATAAGTTTTGAAAAAGCCAAAGCACCCTAGCTTAGAGGGGAAAGTTAGAGACCATGTACCACAAATTACACAATTTTAATATCTAGGGTCCATTGTACTAAAAGACACAAAAATAGAGGGATATATGAACTATTTGATTCAACAGAATAGTTGAATTGACATAGAGTAGGGCCTTAGGTATTTATATGATTACAAGGGGCTACTCAAGCTAAGGAGCAAAAAAAATTCGTACAACTTTAAGATCAACAATATTGCATGGAGTGGGGTCTTAGGCGGTAAAAAGACATCATGAGAATAAACTTAGTGTAACAAATATGAGAATGTTGCACTAGATTAGTGTAAATACTTGATAGGATATGATTAAGAATGATAGAAAGAGAGAGAATTGGGATAACACCTATTGTAGAAATGGTAGCCCAATCACTAGAAGGAGTGGAGGGACAATAAAAAACTGTAGTTGAAACTATTCAATGAGACTTAGAGATCAATAGTTTGACTATCGACATGATCAATTATTGAATATTACTTATATCGTCGTTTGATCAATCTAGCCAACTCCGCTGAATGGGATAAAGCTGGGTTGTTGTTCTAAGCTAACTAGCAATCATTTGGTATACTTTCTCATGGAAGTTTCGGGGTCAAATGTCTTTCGTACCATCATTTAATTTTAATGCTGACTAATGAGAAATAGAAAAAGAAGAGAAGTTCTTTCATCTGTTGTGTAGTGGAACATTTAAGGTCTATTTAGTTTTAGAAATTATTTTTTTTACATTTTCTGTTAATTTTTTGTTACAAAACAATCATGTAATTTTCACTTTGTTTTCTGTATTCAAATGTTTATATAGGAAGCAGTTAAAACACTTTTTTTGTTTTTTTTTAACGCTCTGCACATTGAAAACAGAAAAAAGTGAAACCAAAGAGTCAGTTTTGTAAATCAAATTTAAAACGAAATGTTTTCCGAAACCAAGGAGCCCCTTAACTACTAAAACATAAGAGCTTCGATAGTAGTGGTCAGTTAAATGTTTGGTAAAAGGAGAGTGGGCTTAACTGATAGGATCAAACAGTGTGGTGCTGATACAATTCTTGCTGTGAGTTGTCCAATGGTTGGTATAAGGACCACTATAAGCTCCTGTTGGTGCTGTGCCTTGTGGCATGTCTCGTCTTTCAAATTGAATAAACTCCTTCCCCAATATAAAACAAGGTTCGGTGCCGTTTCATTAACATTTTTTGTTTGTTTAATAATTATCTGTTTGTACTACTACATATCTTGTCCTGGTGGTGTCCTGTGTTTCATGTTATGAGTTCTTGAGAACCAAGTCGGGCTTGTTGGAGATGTATGCCTAATTCCCAAGAGGCCCACTGTCTGGAGGGTTTATTCTAGGAGAAATAAGAGAGAAAAGGCTGATGGTGAGGTGGTAATGAATCCCACGGAATAAGGAGTGGGGAGGCATTCTGACAAGTTGGAGAAAATAGTGGTCAGGAGATAATTCTCTGGTAGAGGAGCACCTACTCTGGAATATTACTATTGTACTAGGTTTTGTTTCCGTTAATATAACAAACTATTCATATCTATTCTTTATTATTTCTTTCTTTCATTTCATATTCACTCTTCATCATTCTGTGTGTTTTGTTTGTGATTCCCATAATTGGTCCGACCTACCGGATACTTGAGAGGAACCAGTGATACAATAAATGCCAACGAGAATGACATACCGAATGGATGTTTTAGAAGAAAAAATTGCTATGATGGAAGAATCATGGCGTCAAGCCATGGATGCTGCCTTTAGAAATTTCCGTGAAATTATGTTGAATGAATTCACGAAGATGTTGAGAACAGCTGAAGGAGAGAGTTCAGTGAACCATAGTGACAACTCTGTAGCTACAGAGTACAAAATGGCGGTGAAGAAGGTAGAGTTGCCTGCGTTTGACGGCGACGATCCTGTGGGATGGATTATGCGAGCTGAAACTTATTTCGAAGTACATGGGTCATCAGAAGAGGTGAAGGTGAAGTTTGCGAAGATTTGTATGGAGGGTGCGACCATACACTGGTTCAATCTGCTTAGTGAGACTGAAGATAATCTCACTTGGTCCAAATTGAAGCAAGCTTTGATAGAACGGTATGGAGGGCGACAAAGTGTTAACCCATTTGAAGAGTTGAAGGATATGCAACAGGTAGGAGATGTGGAGGAGTATATCAGTGAGGTTGAGTATGTGTCGTCACAGGTGATGCGTCTCCCAGAAGATCAATATCTAGGTTATTTTTTGGGGGGTCTCAAACCAGAAATACGTTTGAGAGTTGGAACCCTAAATCCTCGTTCTCGTCTCTAAGCAATGAAAATGGCTCGTGATGTTGAAGCAGAGATACGTGGATCATTAAACTACAGAGGCGGCGGAGGAAGAAAGGGCTGTAACGAAGTGGATTCCAGGCCGGGTATCAAATTCGGATCCGGGTCGAGATTTAATGTTAAGGGAAGAAGTGGATCTGGTCCGGGTTTTAACTCGGGTACAAACAGAGGAAATAGTGGATATGGGCCTGCAATTAGCACCCAGTCATAACCGACCCAATCTAGGTCAAATTCCAATTCCACCGTGAACGCAAATCTATCACGAACAGGGAAAGAAGAAGCAGGACAGGAAAGTGAATTCCGCAACAGAGGAGTCCGTCATCTCCCTTACTCGGAGTTAATGGAGCACAAGAGCAAGGGTCTTTGTTTTCGCTGTGGAGAAAAATTCCACCCACTTCATCAATGTGCAGAGAAGCAACTCCGATTGGTGATTTTAGGAGACGATGAGATGGTGAATGATGTTGGAGAAGTGATAGCTATTGAGATACAAGAAGATGAAGAAGAAGTCGTTGAGTGTAATGCCCTAGGGATGCTCGAACTGTCGGAAATAAGGATGTCGGAAATAAGGAAGACAGCGAAACAATTGACAACTATGAGGTTAGAAGGTAATTTGTTTGGAATAAACATCCAGATGCTAGTGGATAGTGGTGCAAGCCACAATTTCATTGCTCCACAGGTGGCTACGGCATTAGGATTGAAGATAGAACAAGGGCGAACTATGGGGGTGAGGTTGGGAGACGGCCATCAAATTACCACCACGGGTAGATGCAGAAATTTGGCGGTCCAAATTGGTAAATTCACGACCTCAATTGATGCTTATGTGTTGGAATTGGGAGATTTGGATATGATTTTAGGAGCTGTTTGGATGCGAAAATTCGGAAAGGTGACGTTTGATTGGAAAATAATGATTCTGAGTTTTTCTTGTAAGGGTGAAAAGGTGGAGTTACAAGGTTTGAAACATACATAGTTCCAGTGCTTTTTCAAGCTCGATAATCTTGGTCAAAAAGAAAGATAACACATGGAGAATGTGTGTGGATTATCGACAATTGAGCAAAGTAACTATTCCCGATAAGTATCCTATTCCGGTAATGGAGGAGTTATTGGATGAACTACACGGGGCAAGGTATTTTTCTAAGATCGATTTGAAGTCGGGGTACCACCAAATAAGAGTGAGGGAGAAAGATGTGCATAAAACGGTGTTTTGTACACATGAAGGGCATTATGAATTTCTAGTGATGCCATTCGGGTTATTGAACGCACCGGCCACTTTTCAATCCACCATGAACCGAGTGTTCAAACCTTATTTAAGGAGGTTTGTCTTGGTATATTTTTTGATGACATACTAGTTTATAGAAGGAGTGGGAGGACCATGTGCTACATCTTGATCAGGTTTTGAATGTCCTGCAAGAGCATGAGTTTGTGGTGAATCAAAAGAAGTGCAACTTTGGAAGTAAAGAAGTGGAATATTTAGGTCATGTGATTTCAGAAAATGGGTGGCAGTAGACCCTGAGAAGATTAAAAGTGTTTTAGAGTGGCCTACTCCTCATAATGTTAAAGGGGTGAGGGGTTTTTTAGGTTTGACCGGATATTATAGGAAGTTTGTTAAAGGTTATGGGAAAATTGCCAAACCATTAACAGATTAGACAAAAAAAGAAGGTTTTAAGTGGGGGCCCGAAGGTGCACAAGCTTTTGAAGAGTTAAGAAGGTGATGACTACAGCTCCGGTCTTGGTATTACCGGATTTTACTCAATCCTTTGAAATTGAGTGTGATGCATCGGGAAGAGGTATAGGGGTTGTTTTGATGCAAAGAAAGAAACCAATAGCATTTTCCAGCAAAGCTTTATCAAAGAATAACTTGACTAAGTTGGCATATGAAAAAGAACTAATAAAAAGAACTAATGGCACTTGTGTTGGCAGTACAACATTGGAGACCTTACCTTTTAGGTAGGAACTTTGTTGTCTATTCGGATCAAAAAAGTCTTAAACATTTGTTGCAACAAAGAATCACTACTGCAGATCAACAAAATTGGATAGCTAGGTTATTAGGCTACCATTTTGAGGTCATTTATAAACCGGGCCCCGAGAACAAAGCTGCGGACTCTTTGTCAAGACAGTTTGAGGAAGTAGAGTTGAACAGTCTCAAGTCGTTTCCCATATGGCTACAAAGTCAACAAGGACAGCAAGAAGTGACAGAAGACGAGCAATTGAAACAAGTGATAGAGGACTTGTTAAAAGATCCAAATTCACGAGAAGGGTTCAGTTTGCAACAAGGAGTTTTATTGTATCAAAACAGACTGGTTTTGTCTTCTAAATCACCATGCATTCCTATTATTTTGCAGGAATTCCATTCATCTCCAGCAGGTGGACATTCAGGGTTCTTAAGGACCTATAAAAGAATTGCAGGGAATTTGTACTGGATTGGTATGAAGAGAACTGTGCAGGAGTATGTGAGAAGTTGTGATGTGTGCCAACAACAAAAGTATTCTGCATTGTCGCCTGCAGGTCTGCTTCAGCCGCTGCCTATTCCAGAACAGGTTTGGGAAGATATCTCACTTGATTTTATTACCGGACTTCCAAAGTCGAAAGGGTATGAGACAGTTTTTGTGGTTGTGGATAGGCTATCGAAGAATGGCCATTTTATTCCCTTGAAGCATCCTTACACAGCGAGAAAGGTGGCAGAGGTGTTTACGAAAGAGATAGTTAGATTGCACGGAGTACCGCAATCCATTGTCAGTGACAGAGACCCTTTGTTTATTAGTCTCTTTTGGAAGGAGCTATTTCGATTGCAAGGAACGGTCTTCAAGATGAGCTTTTCCTATCACCCCGAGACCGATGGCCAAACAGAGGTAGTTAACCGGTGTCTTGAGGCTTATTTACGATGTTTTGCTGCAGAACAGCCCAAGAATTGGAGTTACTGGGTATATTGGACAGAATTGTGGTATAATTCTTCCTACCATATTTCCACGGGAGCAACACCCTTTGAGGTTGTTTACGGAAGAAAGCCCCCTCCGTTAATTCGATTCACGCAGGAAGAGACCAGAGTGGACGCAGTAGCAGTTGAATTAGTGGATAGAGACGAGGCTTTGAGGCAATTGAAATATCATTTGTTGAGGGCACAACAACAGATGAAGAAGTATGCCGATAAGAAGCGACGAAATGTGTCTTTTGAAATGGGAGAGTGGGTTTTTCTGAAATTAAGACCTCATCGACAGCAGACGGTGGCGAGAAGAATTAATCAGAAACTAGCTCCTAGATATTTTGGCCCTTATTCAATTGTGGAGAAAATAGGGAATGTTTCGTACAAGGTAAAACTGCTGGCAGCTGCAAGAATACACCCTGTTTTTCACGTTTCCCAATTTAAGAAAGCTATTGGAAATTACTCGGTTGAGCCCGAGTTACCGGCTGGTCTGGAAGTAGAAGAAGCGGATTTCGAAGAACCACAAACTTTGTTGGCTTTCAGAGAAATTATTGAACGGGGGCAGAAAATGAAGCAGTGGTTGGTGAAGTGAAAAGGAAGAGACATGGAATACACCACTTGGGTAAATGAAGACCTGTTGAGAAGTCAATTTCCTCAAGTCAGCCTTGAGGACAAGTCTGCTATTGAAGGGGAGGGCAGTGATAGGAACCAAGTTGGGCTTGTTGGAGATGTGGGCCTAATTCCCAAGAGGCCCACTGTCTGGAGGGTTTATTCTAGAAGAAGTAAGAGAGAAAAGGCTGATGGTGAGGTGGCAATGAATCCCATGTGATTCTGTTAGAAATATGCACGGAATAGGGAGTGGGGAGGCATTCTGACAAGTTGGAGAAAATAGTGGTCAAGAGATAATTCTCTGGTAGAGGAGCACCTGCTCTGGAATATTACTATTGTACTAGGTTTTGTTTCCGTTAATATAACAAACTATTCATATCTATTCTTTATTATTTCTTTCTCTCATTTCATATTAACTCTTCAATGTGTTTTGTTTGTGATTCCCATCAGTTCTCTATACATTTTACAAAAAAATTCATGGTACATTGCTTAAATATAAGAGAGTTTTGTTGGGTGTTTTAACAAGTGATGATACATCTGGATGTTGAACACCATGCAAAAATGCAAGAAAATTTGCTCTATTCTTTCATATTTCTGTTATATTATTATTAAACGCAGACTTGCTATAATTCTTGTTATTTGTTATGCTTGCAGATGGTTTGGGATAAATCCTCAGCAAAGTGCAGGTATATCCTTGGTTTTTTTTCCGGTGTCTGTCTTTTATTTATTTTTGTTGTATGTCACCTGTCGAATTTGCATATGTTTTCTTTTTTGGTGCATTGCTGCATGCCTTTATTGAAGTATATTAGAAAAATTCATCATATTTTCTTGATCAAAGATGTTCTCTGTTACAAATTTCTTGTTAAAATCTTGTAAAGATAATTATTAAACCAACCAAAAACAAGCAGAGTATTTCATGGCTTTTACTTTTTCTCTGTATTTCATTATACATTTGGGATGCCAATAATCAGATATTCTGTTCCAATGTTCCGACATTGGTTTTGGTACTGCCCCTAAAATGGTTATGTTCTTAAATACAATTTATGGATTACATTAGATGGAACATAAGTGATTGTTGTTTTCTTTAATCTGACATATAAGTGACACTTATTTCAGGAAATGTCTTCCTTATGCATGGTTCAGAACTACGGCTGATACCGCGTGAGAGTTGGTGCATCTGAGATGGTACAGGGTGTCTGAGTTAAACACTTTATCGATCCTGTTGGGTGTTGTAGTTCAATAAACACTAGTGCTTTTATTTATATCACGTAGTACGTATTAACAGTGCCCATTTGACAGTTTAGTCCAAATAATAAACAGCATCCACCTCCTTCCATAGTGACTATGTTTGTAATGCAGGCTTGTGCAAAAATTACTCAGGCAAGTAAGTTTGTAATGGAAATAGGGGAAATGTATATCTTGCTATTGACAAAAAGATAGTGGCTGATCTTCAACCTTGTCATTTTCAATTTTTTTTAGATGTGCGATTCTCAGCAAATCTAGAGTCAATTTCAAATGACTAGTAAAATCCACATATTTATTGTTTAAGTTTTTAGCTTCCTAGTAGAAGCCACCACAGACCTGTATACATTGTTGGTATGATCTGGATATTCTCTCGGGGCAATTACAGAGGCTAATCTCTCACTCAAGAGATTTAACACTGTTTCATGTAGAAGATTATCTGGTCCGAGGAAAAAGACATTTATCACCTCAATTATTGATGAAAGTTACGAAATCATGATTTGAGAAACAAATAGTTTCGTGATATTCTCCAAACTATGCCTACTTCTCTGTACATTAAACAAACAGGTTTGCTATTTTAACACCAAAGTCATACACCAAACCATTACACCTTACACTGTATGAAATAGAACATGACATATGTTTGTTTGCGTCAGAGTACATAAAAAAAAAAATCACAACCAAAGAATAATACGGTGTAAGTGTCAAACTTACTGTTAAACAAAGGGGAAAAGATCTGATCAATTCTCTTTTATTTCAGCTTGTTTACTCGCCTCCCAAAATATGCCAATCATGAATTTTATTTCCACCAGATCTGATTTGGTTATATATTCATCATGTTTTCAATTTTTAGATATCAATTAGTAGTTTTAATCTAGGAATCATCAACATCAATATATTTAATTCTTAATGCAGCCATTTGCTAGAGAGAATGAAGGATCTACTGGAATGTCCACATTCTAATAATAAGCAATCTAAGCGGTTAATTTTCTTAACTATAATAATGGTTGTTATGGGTTGTTCTCATTATTATACAACGGTCAACTATTAGATTAAAATAAATAATCGAGAATAAAACTTTATATTAATCCAAAAATGTTCTTAATTCCCTCTTCCTCCTCCTTTCTCCCTCCATCTCTTGTTTCTTGCCTTTAACTAGAACAAAGATGGTGTGTGAGTTACTTATGTGTTTTATACTTGCTATCTGCTAAAAGAGATGTTAAACGTGGAAGCAAAGAGTTTCTAATGGGGGAGTAGCATGAATGAAAATACACATTGTTATTTTTAAATCTGAAATTTATAATTATATAGTCTAAACATCTTTGTTTGTTGATATCTTTTATTACTTTATCATATAATTTTTTTTAAATATTTAATAAAATATTAAATGACATTAAAAGTTTATAAAAATTTGAATAGTTGATATAAAAAAAAATTATTTTGACTTTATTATTATAATTAATTAAATAAACAATTTAGATTTGACTTACTAAATTCATATATTTACAAAATTACATTGGTATAAAATTTAATTATTAATTAAATGAAACAATTTAGACCTGACTTACAAGATTCTTATATTTATAAAATTACTTTGGATTATATTTAAGTAATGTGTTAGTAAAACTACAAAACTAAGTTGTGTAACATTGTTCATTAACATTTTATTTAATATATATTTTAAATTTTGACTAATTTTAATTTGTAGTGATATAATTTGTGAGGATTCACAAAAGACATCGAGATCTTATCGTCTGCAAGGAGCAACATGATCACATCGTCCATGAGAGAAGATATTGTCCACAACGCTCCCCATTTGCTCAAGATAAAAAACAAGAGAAATGACGTGTTTAACTTAGAGATAATGTAAACAAGAAGTTAATGAAATATTCCATGTCTCCTAAAAAACATGGATTCAACATTCCAATATTATTACTAGGATGGACAATTGTAATTAAAAAAAAAAAATCCTAAAAATCATACTCATAGGTCTCCTCTATAAGACATTATGAATTCATCACGAAATACTCTCAAAATACAAAGCCTCTCACTCTCAAGAGCTTGCTCTAATTTCACAAAAAAACACCTCAAAACAAGGTTTCTCACAATCGTGAGCTTGCCCTAACCCCTACAAATCCTAAAGTCTCTGGCCACACCTGCTTACATAGGGGTGTCACACTATTTACTGTGAAATTTTGTAAACAACCGCTGATCTTTCAAATCTAACTTTGGTGACTCACGGGATCAATCAGATTGATCCTAGGACATGTGCTAAATGATTCTTTGAAATATTTATGGTAAATGACAAAGAATACCTTCACAGTATTCAATGAAAATGACAATGTAAATATTGTTTTAAAATGTAAATGAATATAAATGGCAAAAAGGCTTATAAATCGAAAGGGTTGTAAAGACAATGAAATAAACTTGGCAGGTAAACATAAACTAGACAAGTAAAGAATACAGATGAACTTCAATGGATAAAATTGGTAAATTGCATTGAATGAAAATATGGTATTTTTTACACGTACATTTCTCTCACAACTCGTTTCTCTTTAACTTGGTACTTTGAGTAACACAGAGTTTCTGTACACAATTTAACACACACAATCCTAACACTAGAACTCACTATTTATAGATAAATGAAATAACCACTATTAACGGCTCTAAAATTAGGATGAAACAAGTGTCATACTGCACTTCACCTATGAGCGTGAGCCACTTGTCTCTTTTTGAAACAAATGAGAACTAGATATTCCCTCCTTTATTTGAATTTCAAATCCCAATCGAAATATCTTCAGTAGTACTTCGTCAAATGACTTCTTCGATCGATACAAAAATACTCTTTAAGTTAAAAGAGCGTGTCCTCCCTTTGTTTCCGCAAAGGATGCCTTCGACTAAAAACTCTTCGAAACAACTCTGATTGAAACCAATTAATTCTTCCAACCATGATTCCAGTCAAAGTCTCATAATTTCTTCACACAAACATAAACATCAAATTTAGGAGCTAACAAATTGCCCTCCCCCCAAAAATGCTCTTTTCGACTACACTAGAGAAAATGCCATTTTTTTGATAATCTCAATCAATGCTTGTCTTCGATTTCATGCAACCTTTAGGACGCGTTCGTCTCTCCCATGTTCTCACAATTGTTCAGATTCTCTCAAACATATTTATGATGTCATGGTCATGATGGTGATTACTGAAACGTCTCCTTAAAGCGCACAAAATCAGTATCTATCATAATATCTCCTAGAATCTAGGAGGTAGTGGGGTATAGATAACAACTGACACTGTCCCATCTTTTATTATCTGTGTGACACGTGACCCACTAAAGAATCAACCATTAATGCTTCATTAGTGACCCGTTGTATGCATAGGATTTTCGACCGCATGGGTCTGGTCCATAAAAGTTTTAATAGCTTTTATAAAGATATTTTGACGAATTGATCACTCTTTCTTCCAAACATGTCCAGAATCTCGAGAAGGTTTGTGATGATTTGTTTGATAAGTCGAAAGTGCTTTGTCGAAAGAGGCGCTGGATTGCTGACTGGAAGTTTTTCACATTACTAAGGATAAAGTTTTGTTGTTATTTCGATAATGAAGAAGCTTCGACAAAGGAGAATCTGATAGAAGGATTTTTGGATTTGAATTGGAAATCAACTTGATGTCATGAAGAGACACATCGCTTCATCTGTCGAAGAGCATTTTTTGTACGAATAACTGTTTCGTTTGGTAAAAAGGGACGTGGAAGGCTTTCAGAAGATATTATCCTGCACAATGCCAAGTGGCATTCGTTTAGGATTTGACCGTTGTTCGACGGTTATGATATTTGTATACAAAAATACTCTTTAAGTTAAAAGAGCGTGTCCTCCCTTTGTTTCCGCAAAGGATGCCTCATAGAAGAGGTTGTCGAAGAGCCTCGCGTCGAAGTTCCCATGCCACAAGAGCCTTGGATATTGTTAGTCCAGAGAGGGAAAGAGGTTGATGACATCTTGCAACAAAGGATGCTTTACAATAATCCACCTGTCGAAAACAATCTAGCAGCCATGGTCGAAAGGATAATGGCGCAAAATGGGGTAAATGTGGGGTTACAAAGACCTAATTATATTTCCCTACTGTCTGAATATATCCTACAATAGGAACTACCCTCAAGGTGGATGATCCCCAAGTTTACTAAATTTTCAGGGGATACTAGCGAGTCCACCATAGAACACATAACACATTATTTGATAGAGGCAGACGAAATAGCCCAAAAGGAGAACTTGAGGATAAAATATTTCCCAAGTTCCTTAACAAAAAATGCTTTTACTTGGTTCACATCCTTACCAGCAAATTCCGTTCATACATGGACTCAATTGGAGAGGTTGTTCCATGAACAGTTCTACATGGGACAAACAAAAATAAGACTAAAAGAATTAGCTAGTGTAAAAAGAAAATTCTCAGAACCCATTGATGACTATCTCAATAGATTCAGATTGCTAAAGGCAAGATGTTTCACACAGGTGCCAGAGCAAGAACTTGTCGAAATGGCTGCGGGAGGTTTAGATTATTCCATAAGGAAGAAACTAGACACCCAATACTTAAGAGATATGGAACAACTGACAGATAGGGTAAGGCAGATTGAAAGATTGAAAGCTGGGAAATATAGGGCTAAAAAAAGCAAAAAAGAAAGGGTAGCCTATGTAGGAATGCGTCAAAATGATGACTAAGACGAAGACGAATCAATTGTTTTCGACGAATAAGAAATTGACCTGGTAGAATTAAAACAAGGTCCCCCATATTCCTGCAAGATGTTAGCTCTGTCGAATGGGAAGAATCCTGTTGAAACAGATAAGAACAATAAATTCCCTAAAAGAACATACACGTTCGACGTCACCAAGTGTGACAAAATATTTGATCTGTTGGTAAAAGATGGTCAACTAATAAAACCATCGGGTGTAAAAGAACCCCCTATTGACCAACAGAAAAAGAGAGGTTTTTGTAAGTACCATAATTTTCTAGGTCATAAAACTTCTCAATGTTTCCTTTTCAGGGACCTAGTTCAAAATGCAATCCAGGATGGAAGACTAAAGTTTGGAGAGAAGCCAAAACAACAAACAAGGGTTGAAGCTACCCATGTGCAAGTGGTGGAAGCTAATTATGCTGAGACTTTCGACATGAATATGGTCGAGATTGAAAAAATGTCAGATCACAATTTTGATTTGAATGAAGCCAATGAAGGTTTCGACAACGTTGTCGACATGGTGGGAAGATGCCCCCATTAGCCACAACGTAGAGGAAGTATCAGGAGATGAATTGACTATGCCTGTTCTGATCAAGGTCACTGAGGATCTTGAAGAGAAAAGAAATGTCGAGGCTGTTGAGGATTCCAACAACAAAAGTAAGGTTGAAGCCACTGAGGGTTTCGACCACCAAAGTGAGCCCAGGGTCATTGAAGACGCTAAGTATCTAAGGAAGGAAGTTACTGAAAGCTTCCACAAAAGAGTCAACAAATTAGCTACAAGTGGGGTAGTCTGGGATACCTTGGGAGAGCCTAGTGGAAAATTCGACTACTGGATGAAATACAGTTCGCTTGCTAGTGCCAAGATCAACATCAACGAAATACAGCCAACAGGCTGGAGTGATGATTTTGACAACAATGAGGAGAAAGTTGAGGCTTTCCCCAACACTGATAAGAAGGCCACTGAAGGCCTCAATAATAAAAATGAGGTCACTGGGGAAAATGTTCGTAGCCAGTCGAAGGAGGTCACTGAAGGCCTTAACAGTGATACTAGTAATCTCATCAGCATAGGAAAGATTGCAAATAAAGACAATATGGAAATCACATTTTTGCTTCACTGCATTGGTTCAAAGTCATCTGCATCTAGGGTTTGTGATTTGAGCAAACCAAGAGCCATCTGAGACACTCCAAAGGTCTTCAATCATCTCAAGAGGGTCCATGTATGTTCAAGCATCATATTATATCCTCCCAAGACCAAGGAAGTCAAAAAATCACAAGAACTGAGAAAGGCATGGAAGCAGAGCCAAGCTTAACTGCACAGATGACCTAAAATTAGGGTTTTGGTTTCAGAGGCCATAACTCCAAATTTTTTGCTCATTCTTGTTTCTATTGGTCATTATATGCTACAAGAATCATGCATACCAATTTTCATGAAGAAATTCAATGGGGAAGGCATCTGATCAATAGATGACTTCTTGAGCAAGTCAGTGCAAAATCAGGGCATCTGAGGCCCCCAATCACCCAACCAAAGGGTCTTCTCCATAATTTTGGGTGTATATGATCTTTATTTGATCTTAGAAGAAGTTATAAGTTCACAAAATTGAAGAATTTCAAACCATTTGCAAAGTTTCCATTTTGGGAAAGTGACTTGTAATGCAAAATTGCCATTTTGGGAAAGTTTTTCAACCTCCTCTTTTTGATTAAAAAATGCTTCAAATGAAAAATTCTTGGTCATGAAAGTTGTATATTGGATCATTCCCTTTTCAAAAAGTACAAGAACTTGATCTAATTCATCATAGAACTCAAGTTATGGCCTTGCAAAGTTGGGGAAAATCACAAAATTTCACTTATGCACCAAAGAGGGAAGTTTGCAAAAACACTTGCCAAGGCATTTTGTGACCTCAATTTGACTTCTAAGCATTGCACAAACATCATACATGATATAAAATTCAGAATTGCCCAAAGAAATTCCAAGTTTCATGCCTTGAGCTTTACAAAATCCAAAAGGGGCCAAAACTTCATGAATTTGCAAAATGGATCAAAACCTCTCACACACTTGCTGAATCACCACAAAACCTTTTCCATGGTTATCCTTGAACCAAGCTGACTCGAGCCATGCCTTGAAACAGCCACTGAACCAGCCCATACCTCAAGCAACCAACTCTTGACATTTTTGCAACTTGCCCATACCAATCAACATAGGCCAGCACCCACCCTCTGACCTATCCCAACATGATATGTGTACCAAAAGCAAGCCATTCCATAAAGCAACACAAGCTGAAACCTCCAATAACACATCATACATAAAATCCCCAAAATTTGCAAAAGCTATCGAATCTCATAAATCAGCCAACAAACATCAAAACTTCTTCCACCATTCAACTACACACTCACTGCTGATCATTTCCCACCCATCATTTTGCCCTAAAACACCCAGAATCAAAAACACGATTTTGACATTTCATGAACTGAACTTCTGCCAACTTCCTTTTGAGGCCATTTAAACTCTAACCAAGCATAACAAGCTCTTGAGGGGAGTCATTGGAGTGGATTTGAGGCAAAGAACTGGCCAGAAAGCTCCTATTTCGAAAGCTCAACTTTAGGTAGCCATGGCATTTATTTTTCCAGAACCTTCATTTTATGTTATAGAATGATTCTATGTGTTCCCCTGATTGCCATGATATGTTTGGTTTCGAAAATAGTTGAGAAATAAGCATTTTATAAGCTTCTGAAATTTTTGAGATGTTTTCCGTTTTGCTTCGATTCATGTTTTTGGTGATGAATAAATGAATTTTGATGGCTGATTCTTGTTGGGGTTGATGTGAGGATCATTTATGGAGAGTTTTAGGGCTTGGGGTTGCGTATTGAGTGAGATAGCTTGAGAGGGTAGCCGGAGAAGATGACCGAAACACTGTTCCGGTCACCTGAAAGTGTTTAGGGTTCAGATTAGGGCTTAATGATGTAATTAACGTAGTTTGAATCTCAGCCATCCAGATGCGCGCGCTGGTCAATTCCCTCCCTTTCTCATTCAAATCTGGACCACTGGATCAGTTGACTTCCATTAATTCATATTTTAATTTCATTTTAATTGTATTTCTTTCTACATTTTATTAAAAATAGCAAAACACTTTCAAATTTTGTTTATCTTTTGCATTTCCCTTTCAAATATTTTTCTCATTCTGAAAATAATTTTTATTTTATTTTTTGCATAAAATTCGTATTTTTAAAATATTTAAATGTTTATTTTAATTAATTAATGAGAATTAATTAATTAAAATACCATTTAAGTTTCTAAAAATCACCCAAAAAATCACATTGCATCTTGATACATTTAGAAACATTATCAAACCCTTCCCACAAATTTCTTTTTGGTTCTTGACCTATTTTGACATTTTTCTTTGGATTTAGGGTTCTTAAAAGTCAATATTTTTGCCCTAACTTAGAAAAATCATTTCTGCCTAACCATGAAGTGTTTGATGATGATTCATTTTGCATTGCACTCCTCATGTCATGTAGTTTCTAGGATAAAATTGGTTTGAATTTATCTTTCATTTTCAATTTGTTTTGCATTTTTCATTGTGAGGTATCCTAAAACCATAGCCAACTTGGGAAAATCATAACTTCTTTAGGGTTAAGAGTTAGGTCTTCCCCTTTGGGCAGTGAACTTGTATAGGTTTAGGGTACCCTTGATCCCACATTTTCAATTTTTTATCTTGTCATTTGCTTCTGATTTTGAGTTTAGCTTTGTATCTTGTGCATAAACCCTAATTTGCTTCTTCATTTGCATACATCCTTCACATGTTTGCATACATGAGCTTACCATGACATTTTGTGCATCCACATGACATACAAGACATCTTAGAACATATTAGAATCATACTTGATCATTGCATCACCCATTTGCCATGCTTTTGCTTTCATTTCATGTCATAGGCATTCATGATCTTCCATGCTCCTTTAAGTTTCATTTGCATCTTCATGACTTGTATGATCATTCACACCTCATGACATGCTTTCATACCATCTCATAGCATCATTTTCATCATGAATATGCTTCTGGTTTTGGTTTGCATCTTTGCATTTCATCCCATTTTCATTTCTTTTCATTGCTTGTTGCTAACTTTGCAGGTGGTAAGTTTTTGAGAAGTGAATTTGCCTTCACTTCTCATAATTTCTTTTCATCTCTCTTATGCATCATTGCTGCATTTTACTTTTGTTTTAGAGTGAGCTTGCTCATTCATGTTCTCTCCTCACTTTATTTCTTCAAGCAACTTATCTTCTTAAGTGTAGTAAGTTGACTTGTTTCTTTTGCTTCTCCTCCTCTCATCTTGCTTCTCCTTGGTGTCTCTTCTTGAAGATATCTTGAAAGCCTCATAAACCCTGGGAATACCCAAGCATGATAAAAATTAGGGTTTGATTAGTCCCCCCATTAGCTTTACCTTTGTGTCATCTTTTGTGTCTTATCTTCTCATCTCATAATCAGGGACTAAACCTTAAAGGTTTTAAGGCTTTGTGATTAGGGTTATGCCTGCATCCTTCTCTTAGGATGGGGTGTATAACTTTAATCCTAAGTGTTAAACCCTTAATGTGTTTAAATCCTTTAATCAATCCATCTAATAATCACTAAGACATCAAGCTTGTAACTTGGGCCTTGCATTAGGGTTCTAATTCTTCCTTAACTGGTTAAGAAGGACTAACCCTAGTGTTAATGGACAAGTCCCCCTCAAGTTGTCTTACAAACCATAAAATTCACTTCTTAATCTTTACATTAACTAAAATCCACTTTAATAAAGGCTTTGTTTTGTCATGAGGTTAATCCCTAATCATGGATTAAGTTGAGGAGCCTTCCTCAGCTTAAATGTTCTCATCTATTATCCTTCTATTAGGATGGTGTAATGGGTCCATTAAATCCTTGATTATGGCTTAAACTCATTACCTAACACTAAACAAAAAACTCCAAAAACAAATAAATAAATGCAAGTGGGATAATGATCTTAATCCTGCATCATGGTGATTAAGTGTGAGGTGTTTACTTCATACTTAAAGTCTTATCATTACCCCTAATCAGAGGGAGGATGTGATGAGTCTACTAACCTTTGATGTAGGCTTAAGCTCATTTTCTTATGACAAACACAAAAAGCAATAAAAGACTGAAAACAAAAAAACAAACAATAATCTTCTCCTCCGGGATTCTTTTCTCACCTCATTCACTCACAAACGAGAACTTGATTCTTCCGTCTAATGCAAGATAGTTTGCACCTGAGCCAGACAGGTCATACACTTGAGCATAAACAAGTAAGCAGTTCACAAGTCAATTTACCTTTCAGTCTCTTTGAGTCGAACTACGGTGTTCTGACTTCCTCATTGCACGAGAGGATACGTAGGCATAACTTAACAGTTATCGAACAAAAGTCTCTGTATATTCCCCCCTCTTCCATCATTATCCTTTAAGCCTCATAGTCTTGAGGTTCACATTCTTTCTTTGCACTGACACTCTCTTATTTCACTTCACATTTCTTTTACACTGACACTTGCATTCTTTTCCAACTTTTGCACACAAAATAGCATTGACACTACCCCTTTAAACACAAACTTTCTAGCATGGATCCCATCGAGTACGACGAACAATCTGGGTGCTAATACCTTCCCAGGTTGTAACCAACCCCCTTTCTCAGTTTCTCTGGTTCGCAACCATCTTATCCATCTTTTCTTAGGTTTATGCAGCATTACCTTTCCTTCAGGATAAAAATGCCTAGCTGGCGACTCTTTTCGTTCCTTCCTCTCTTTCGCCGACCGTTTGCGTCTGTACCCCTCTTGACCGGGGTGTCATTTGGTGGGGGCGACAGCTTGGCGACTCTGCTGGGGAAACCTTATACTGCAACCAGGGCTTCTGGTTCTTTTTGTAGGTTCCTCCTAGCGCTTGTTTGATTTGTGTTTACTGGGGTGTTATGTGCTAATTGTGTTTATGTATTTGCTTTATTGCTTTATGTACAATTTTATTTACTGCCTTCTTTACAACTTTATGCATCATACTGTCATACTGTCATTGCTGGATCTGGTTTGTTGTTTTGATGGGTGGGGTTCCATTGAGAGTTTAAGGTCCTATACCTGGGACCTGAGTGACACCTAGGCTAGAGTGGTTCATGTTCTTTCCCATTCCATTTCGGTCTGGTGCGGGAATATGAAACACGGTTCAGATGTGGGTTTCTTCTTGAGAACTCTGTGCTACAGATTTCCTGTAGTACTAGGGCTATCTGGGAAGCCTGCTAAGTCTGAATGACCTTTTATTATGACCTTCAGAAGCTGAGGTGAATTAGAGGAGGATCTTTTATGGTTATTGTAAACACTGTACCTCCAGGTTAGAAGTGTTTACACTTCTCATAACTGATCCAAGTCTGAGGATCCTTGTTCTAGAACATTACCTGTGAGGGGGTTGGGCTGTTTACAGGTTTGCAGGAACCCTTGGCCACATTATACCCTGTTACTGTTTTGTTTAAAAATACTTCACTTTGGACAGTTCTTGTGATTAACCCTGGACATGTGACTCTTTATTTGAGTCCCCCACCCTGGTTACTGGATTTCTGAGCCTTCATCTGGACTTTTGAACATACATGGACTTATATCAAGACAGATAATCAGATCCAGCTTGATCACAAACCCTTGCATATCATTTGCATATATCATCATTGCATCATTTAACATTTGTTTATTTGCTTTTCAGGGTATCCATGTCATTATATTGGTTTTGGTTTTGACCCCTTCTTCTGCATAGACCTCTGCTTCAGCTGTCTTCTTCAGCATCTGCTTCAATCATCTCCATCACCACATGCATCCGTCTATCAGTGGTTCACTTCCAGCTTCTCAGTTTGTGATCTTCATCAGCATTTGTCTCCAGCTTCTTCAACAGCACTCATGGCTACTCCCAGGAAGAGCAACATATCTTATCACTTTTTTGAGCCTGTATTGACTGGTATCAGGCAGGTCCAGTCACTCATCACACCTGACCACATCCCACTGTTTAGAGAGCACTATGGAGGCATCCTGGATATGGTTATGGACCTTGACCCTTCTCAGAGGAGCATGATCCATACATGCTTGCAGTTTTATGACCCTCCATTGAGATGCTTCACATTTCCAGACTTTCAGTTAGGGCCTCTCCTGGAAGAGTTTTCTTCATTGATTGGAGTACCTATCAGAGGTGGAATCCCTTTCAACCCAGAGATGACAGCTCCCAGAAATGAGGAGATAGCAAGGGCACTGTACTTGGAGGCCTGCCCTGATTGAGCAAAGTATGACAACAAAAGCTGGGATCCCTGGTTTGCATTTGGGCTTCTTGATTTCTTAGGCCATCCTGAAAGCTTCATTGGGAGAGTGAAGGGCAGTCTGTGCACTATTAGCCCTCAGCATATATGGGGCTATACTGTTTGCAGATGAGCCCAAATTTGTCAGCAAGAATGCCATCCATCTGTTTCTTTTGAGGAACCCAGTACCCACATTACTAGGAGATTTCTATTATTCCATCCATCAGAGGAATGAGAAATAGAGGGGGAAGTTGGTAAGATGCTGTGCTCTTTTGTTTTACACCTGGCTGCTCAGACACCTGCCTAAATCAGATACTTTCTTGAATCTCCACCAACAGAAGAATTGGGCCAAGAGGCTCATTGCCTTGACTTCAGATGATATTAGATGGTGCACCCAGAGCACTAAAGGCAAGGACATTATCACCAGCTGTGGACAATACCCAAATGTACCTCTGATAGGAGTAAAGGGTTGCATCAACTACAATCCTTTGCTGTTTAAGAGACAACTGGGCTATGCTTTGGTTCACCCTCCCAGAGGACAAGATTTAGCTGAGACCCTGTATTGTGAAGTAAAACCTAATTCAACTGTTGTCAGACAAGCATCCTGGGCTTGGGACAACATCCAGACAAAAGGGATGGCTATTCTTGGAAGGTGTAATAATGTTGCTTCAGCTCAATACTATGACTGGTCCCGTACTAGAGCTCAAATTACCAGAATTCCTTTCATCTTGGAAGACATGTCTGGACCATCCACAGTACAGCCAGCAACAACTGTCAGCCTAGAAGAATTTGAGAAGTTGAAAGAAAGGAATGAGAACTTATCTCAAGCCTTGAAGAAGACTCTTTGGGAAAGAAGTGATGGTCGTCTGGATATTGAAAGACTGGAAAAGCTTAGGGTGGAGCATCTTACCAAAATTGAGAAGACAGAGGACTACATCAGGAAAGCAAGAGCTAGGGAACAAATATTGAAGAATGCCTGTAAAGAGGCCAAAATTTAGAAGGCTAGGGTTGAGCTCTATCTACAAGAGAGTCAGGCTAGGTGGGTCAGGATCACTGAAGCCCATACACAAGAAGACCAGAAGACTCAAGCCAAAATTGAACAGCTAGAGGCCCGTGAGAAGAAGCAGCAGGAAGCTTTGTTGGCAGCCCAGAAGGAGATTTCAGAGTTCAAGCTCAGAGCAGGATTGAAGAGATGAAAGGACCAGGACAGGCATAAGAAGCTGACCACTGCCATTGCTACCAGGAACCTCCTCATTAGGACCATTACATAGCACCCAGCTGGTCCAGTGATTGAGGCACTCCTGAAGGAGGTCAGAGAAGATGAGTTTGGACTGGATGTCTGACCCTTTGCTTGTTGTTTGTTCCCATTTGATGTACTTTTTTCTTTTTGATGTATTTTGACCCTTCAAGGGCATGTATTGTAAAACAGACTATGTATTGCTCCATCATTTGTAATATATATATATATATATATATATATATATATATTATTTTTTTTATTCGGGCCTTCTTTCAACAACATCAAGCATCTTCCTCGAGGTCTGGAAAGGTCAAAACCAAGAACCAAGCCGGATACCTTGGAAAATAAATAAGCATACTGCATTGCATACTAACTTTGTTTTTGTTTTGTAGGTTTTGTAATTATTATTGTTTCTAATTTGTTGTGATCTCAGGAAATATTGCTCGTCGCCGAGTGTTCCCTGTCAACCGCGCGCACCGGTACCCAACTCGTAACAACCTTCCCGGTATTCAAATGGAACAAGTACAGCAGGACCTATCTGAGGTCAGAAATCAGATGGCCAATGAGAGAGTGGAGATGAGAAATCAGATGTCTCAGTTCATGGCAGTGATGACTGGCTTAGCCCAGAGTCAAGAAAGGTTAAGAGAGCTGGTAGAAAGACAAACTCCTGAGGAGCCTCATCTTGGAACAGGAGGAACTAGTAACAATGAACAGGGCCAGCCTCGTATTGACCCACCAGTATTTGGACCTCATCTGGATCCAGAAGTTAACATCCCGAGAAATGTGCAAGGTAATACTGCTGGGGGGAGAATCTTGCAAGAGGATCCCCAAGAAGAACAGTTTACTGTTATGGGGGCTGGAGATGAAGTATATGACAGGAGATTGGACGAAATTGCTGAGAAGTTAAGATCTTTGGAGTCTCAGAATTCTTTGGGCTTCGATGTAATGGATATGGCACTAGTGGATGGGGTGATAATTCCCCACAAATTCAAACCCCCATGCTTTGAGAAGTACAATGGAACCTCCTGTCCACGAACTCACCTGCAGTCTTTCCTGGGAAGACTCAAAGCTTATACTATGGATGAAAAGTTGTGGATGTTCTACTTTGAAGACAATCTAACAGGGGCTTCAAGAGAGTGGTATTCGCATTTGTCTAGGGCCACCATAAGATGCTGGAAGGATTTGGCCGAGGCTTTCATCTTTCAATATCAATACAATCTGGACATGGCTCCCAATAGAACTCTTCTAATGGGCATGTCTCAGTCTTCTAGAGAGAGCTTCCGGGAGTATACTCAAAGATGGAGACAGCTTGCTGCTGCTGTCCAACCACCCATGTCAGAGAGGGAAATGGCTGACATGTTTATGAATACATTGCAAGGGACTTATATTGATAGGCTAGCTGCTTTCTCCTCTACCAGTTTTGCTGATGTAGTCATAGCTGGTGAAAGGATTGAAAGTCTCTTGAAGATGGGTAAGATCTCCGATAGTGGTGCTAGTTCTTCCAGCAATCCAAGAAAACCTTTTGCAGGGCCCCAAAGGGCAGGTGAAACTAATTTCATTCATACAAGCAGGGGCAGGCCTCAATATGCTCACCGGTCAGTAGCAACTATTACCATTCCAGCTCCGGTTCCACAACAACCCTCATATCCTCAACAACAACAACCATAGTATCAACAACAATCTCACTATCAGCAACAATCTCATTTTCCGCAACAGAGAACCTACAACAACAGTAACAACAACCAACAGCAGTGTCCTTTCCATCAAAGGCCATCACAAGCAAACAGGGTAATTGACCCAATCCCAATGCCGTATGCTACACTCTTGCCACAACTCCTGAAGCTCAACCTAGTTGAGTTAAGGACATTGGCACCTCCAGATCCTCTCAATATGCCAAAGAACTATGATGCAAATGCCAGGTGTGCATTCCACTCAAATGCACCGGGGCATAATACTGAAAAGTGCAGGGCCCTACAGATGAAAGTCCAAGATCTGGTGGACTCAAAAGCTCTCAATTTTGCACCTCCCCCGAACGTCACAAGAAATCCAATGCCTAGTCACAACGGGCTTAGGATTAATGCTATTGAGGAGGGAAAACCATCCACATTAATCAACAGTGTTGCACAAATCCGAACACCTCTGGTTGAAATCAAAGCTCAGCTGTTAGAATGCCAAGTGTTCCCCGGATGTGAGCTCGGTTGTGGATTTTGCAACATTGCTGTTAATGGATGTGAGAGACTGAGAAACGACATAAATGGTCTTATTAAGGATGGTATTCTTCAGATCACAACAACGGTAACTACAACTCCAGCAATTCCTTCATCAACAATCATAGATACTCCTACAACGTCAGCAACCATTGTTCCAACAGATTCTACTACAACTCCAACAACTGCTCAGTCAATCACTTCAGCGGATACAAGTTCAATCAGAATTCCTTCTACAACGACAACACCCATTATTCCATCAGTTTCTGCTACAACTTCAGCACCCGTCCAGTCAATGGTACCGTCTACAACATCAACAACAATTAATGAAAGTGTCTCAGCAGTTACAATATACTACGACCCCGCAAATGTTCCTTCCAACAACTCACAACAAAATGCTACTCGTGTCAGAGCACCAGTTACCATATACTATGATCCACACACCATTGTGGTCCCTTCTGCAGCTGCTATCAGTCCGGTCACTATCACAGTGCCTGAGCCAGTTCCTTACGAAAGCAATAATGCCATCCCTTGGCATTATGGCTCAGATCTGTACTGCAAGGGGCAGAAAATCACTTTAGAATCATCAACTTCTTCACCTCAGATAGACAATGTGGGGGGAGGCGGAGGCTTCACTAGAAGCGGACGTCTCTTTGCCTCGCAAATTCCAAGACCCGTTGCTGAAGCAGAAGCTGCTGCCAAGGCAAAAGGGAAGAGCATGGTGCAAGAAGAACCAGTTGCTAGAGAAGCTTTAAAGACTCCTTTTGATCAAGAGGTTGATGAATTCATGAGAATAATAAAGAAAAGTGACTACAAGGTGGTGGACCAGCTTCACCAAACACCTTCCAAAATCTCCATACTATCATTGCTAATGTGCTCCGAGGCTCATCGGAACACACTATTAAAAGTCCTGCACGCAGCTTATGTGCCAGAGGAGATTACTGTCAATCAGTTAGAGGTTGTGGTTGGAAATGTCAACGCTAGTCATGGACTAGGATTTACCAACGCTGATATGACAACGGAAGGTCACAATCACAACAAGGCTTTGCACATTACCTTGGAGTGTAAGGGTGCAGTTCTTTCTCACGTACTGGTAGACACAGGGTCATCCCTCAATGTCCTACCCAAGAAAGCCCTTGTGAAGCTGGAACATGATGGATTGGCACTACGCCCAAGCAACTTGGTAGCGAGAGCCTTTGACGGTTCTAAGAGATCAGTTCTGGGAGAGATAGAGTTGCCAATAATGATTGGCCCACAGGTTTTCTAAACGACCTTCTTTGTGATGGATATACAGCCTGCCTACAACTGTCTATTGGGTAGACCATGGATACACGCCGCTGGCGCCGTGACATCAACCCTTCACCAGAAGTTAAAATTCGAGTAGGAAGGCCAAGTCATTACCATTTATGGCAAGGAGGATATATTTGTTAGCCAACTGGCTACTTTCAAATACATAGAAATGGATGGGGAGATCCATGAAACAATGAGTCAGGGGTTCGAGGCCCTGAATATTAATGAAACATCTGCTGTACTGGGGACTTCCATCACCTCGTATCAACAAGCCCGAAAGGTTGTTGAGGAGGGTACCGCTCAAGGCTGGGGAAAGCTGCTGCCGGTCGAGAAGAAGGAAGACCGATTTGGGTTGGGTTACAGACCAACTCGACGAGATCAACCAGAGGCTGCAACGGAGCCCAAGTTTGTCAGTGGGAGAATGCTCACCCCGGATGCTGTAAACAATTTGGAATATGAGTCAGAAGACGAACGCAACCTGGAAAGCTGGATACGTCCAAGGATCCCGGGGAGCAATGTCTCAAACTGGTCTTCCCAGGAAATTATAAGAGTTACTCCCGCAGAGTAATTATTATTTCCTGTTTTTAAAGCATGCATCAAGTCCTGCATCTTGCCCAAGATGTTAGGGCTCATTTTGTAATCGGGCCATCTTGTATTTTGTGCAAACGATCAATTAATGAATATCAGGACATCTTTTGCAAATGAGTCTTTTCTTTTTCGCTCACTGTTTTTCATTTTTTATTTTTTGTACAAAAGTAAAATGGCAATGTTTTTCAAAATAATAACTTCATTTTTAACTTTTTCTAAGCAAGATAAAATTGATCACTAAAATGAACAAATCTAAACCCTTGCAGAAAGTGCCCTCCAGACTGCACCGACAACAACACTGCTACGACTTTGTATGACTTTGACAATCCGATTAATCAAGCTGATGAAGGGGTTGAAGAAGATTATGAGCTACCTGAGGAGTTAGCCCGGTTGTTGAGACAAGAGGAGAAGGTTATCACCCCTCATCAGGAGGAAGTTGAGACGGTTAATCTTGGTACAGAAGAAGACTTGAAAGAAGTTAAGATCGGGGCCTGTCTGCAAGATTCGGTGAAAGAGCAACTTATTGACATGCTTCGGGAGTATGTGGATGTCTTTTCTTGTTCTTACTAGGATATGCCAGGGTTGGACACCGACATTGTTATGCACAAGCTGCCTCTGAAAGAAGACTGTCCGCCAGTAAAACAGAAGCTACGCTGTACTCGCCCAGATATGGCAATGAAGATAAAAGAAGAGGTACAAAAACAGTGGGACGCCGATTTCCTTGCTGTAACAAGTTACCCGCCGTGGGTTGCTAACATTGTACTTGTGCCTAAGAAGGATGGCAAGGTGAGGATGTGTGTGGATTACCGGGACCTGAATAGAGCCCGCCCGAAAGATGACTTCCCATTACCTCACATTGATGTATTGGTCGACAATACGGCTCAGTTCTCGGTGTTCTCCTTCATGGACGGATTCTCAGGATATAATCAGATCAAAATGTCACCTGAAGACATTGAGAAGACAACTTTCATCACACCCTGGGGCACATTTTGTTATAAGGTCATGCCATTCGGACTGAAGAATGCTGGTGCCACCTATCAACGGGCTATGGTAACATTATTCCATGACATGATCCATAAAGAAATTGAATGTTATGTGGATGACATGATTTCCAAGTCCCTCACAGAAGAAGACCACCTGGTGAATTTTTTGAAGCTATTCAAGCGTCTAAGGAAGTACCTGTTGAAGTTAAACCCAAACAAATGCACATTCGGGGTGCGATCCGGTAAGTTGCTGGGATTTATTGTAAGTGAGAAAGGGATTGAAGTTGACCCTGATAAAGTTAAAGCCATTCAAGAGATGCCTGCACCGAGGACTGAAAAAGAAGTTCGAGGGTTTCTAGGTAGATTGAACTACATTTCACGGTTTATATCTCACCTTACAGCAACCTGTGAGCCCTTGTTCAAATTGTTAAGGAAAGAACAAACGGTCAGGTGGAATGAAGACTGCCAAAGGGCTTTTGACAAAATCAAGGAATACTTACAAGAGCCTCCAATTCTTATGCCTCCAGTTGAAGGAAGACCTCTAATAATGTACTTGACAGTATTAGAAGAGTCAATGGGATGTGTGCTGGGCCAGCATGACGAGTTTGGTCGAAAAGAGTATGCAATATACTACCTAAGCAAAAAGTTTACCGACTGTGAACAACGTTATTCACTGCTCGAGAAAACTTGCTGTGCTTTAGCGTGGGCTGCTCGCCGATTAAGGCAGTATATGTTGACCCACACTACCTTATTGATCTCAAAGATGGACCCAATTAAGTACATATTTGAGAAGCCATCACTTACCAGACGAGTTGCAAGATGACAAATGATTCTCACAGAATATGACATTCAATACACATCTCAAAAAGCCATGAAAGGCAGTGTATTGTCTGATTATCTTGCTGAGCAACCCATCGATGATTACCAGCCTATGAGATTTGACTTCCCTGATGAAGACATCATGTTCATAAAAGCAAAAGACCATGAAGAGCCTATTCACACTGAAGGGCCTGACCCAAAAGAAGAATGGACAATGATGTTTGATGGGGCTGTTAATATGAATGGCCGTGGTGTTGGTGCAGTACTCATTACACCTAAGGGAGTTCACATGCCTTTCTCGGCAAAACTCACCTTTAACTGCACTAACAACGAAACTGAATACAAAGCTTGTATTATGGGTCTTGAGGAAGCCATTGACCTCAGGATCAAGACTTTGACTGTATTCTAAGATTCAACTCTGGTAATTTATCAAACCAACGGCAAATGGTACACTCACCAGGATCATCTGATTCCATACTGGGATTATACAAGGAGATTACTGACTTTCTTCACTACGGTCAAGCTTGAGTATATCCCTCGGGATGAAAATCAGTTTGCTGATGCTCTGGCTACTATTTCATCCATGATCAAAGTTCAAGCTGCCAACTTTGTGCCTCGGATTTCAGTATCCAGACTTGACAGACCAGCATACGTATTCTCAATAGACCTTGCTAAAGATGATAAGCCTTGGTTCTATGACATCAAATGATTTTTGGAGGATCAAACATACCCACCTGGGGCATCATCCAATGATAAGAAGACATTAAGAAGGCTAGCTGGTAGTTTCTTTCTGAATGCTGATGGTTCCTTGTACAAGAGAAACTTTGATATGGTACTTCTCAGATGTGTTGATAAGACAGAGGCAGACTTGTTGATGCACGATGTGCATGAAGGATCTTTTGGTACCCATGCTGGAGGGCATGCAATGGCTAAAAGTTGTTAAGATCAGGCTATTATTGGATCACGATGGATGCAGATTGTTGTACTTATGCTAGAAAGTGTCACAAATGCCAGATTTACGCAGATAAAGTGCATGTGCCTCCAAATCCTTTGAATGTGATGTCTTCACCCTGGCCTTTTGCCATGTGGGGTATTGATATGATTGGCAAGATTGAACCGACTGCTTCAAATGGCTACAGATTCATCCTGGTAGCCATTGACTATTTCACCAAGTGGGTTGAGGCAGCTTCATATGCAAACGTTACCAGGCAAGTAGTAGCCCGATTCCTGAAGAGAGACATCATCTGTCGGTATGGAGTACCCGAGCAAATCATTACTGATAATGGTTCCAACTTGAACAACAAAATGATGGCAGAATTATGCCAGGACTTCAAGATCCAACACCATAATTCTTCTCCTTACAGGCCAAAGATGAATGGCGCTGTAGAGGCAGCTAACAAATATCAAGAAGATTGTGTAGGAGATGGTGGTCACCTACAAAGACTGGCATGAAATGCTACCATTTGCCTTGCATGGGTACCGTACATCAATCAGAACATCCACTGGGGCAACACCGTATCAGCTGGTATATGGTATGGAGGCAGTCCTACCTATTGAAGTTGAATTACCCTCCTTGCGGGTACTGATGGATGTCAAGTTGAATGAAGCAGAATGGGTCCGATCCCGATACGATCAACTGGATCTGATTGAAGAGAAGAGATTGGCTGCAATTTGTCATGGGCAGCTGTATCAGAAAAGAATGAAGAAAGCCTTCGATCAGAAAGTCAGGCTTCGAGAATACCAAGTAGGAGATCTTGTGCTAAAAAGACTCCTTCCTCCTCATACAGACCACATGGGCAAGTGGACTCCAAATTACGATGGTCCATTCATAGTAAATAAATTATTCTCTGTTGGAGCACTGATGCTCAGTACTATGGATGGTGAAGACTTCCCGTCCCCTGTGAATTCAGATGCAGTTAAAAAATACTTCGCATAAAATGACCCGCTGGACATAAAAACAGAATGTAAGTCCAGGAAAAAATAGGGCATCCCGGCGAGTCAAAAACAGAATAAAAGACTCGGGCAAAAATAAGGGAAAATAAATAAAAAATGTACACCCGCTGAGTTGAAAAGCCGCATTGGACAGCTCAGGCAAAAATGGGTATCCCGGTGGATTGAAAACCCGGAAGGGCGATCCACGCAAAATAAGGGAATAAGCGAACAACTGCATTCTGAATTCGTCCGTATCACTTACAACATGGAAAGCTTCGAAAGGTTCGAGCGTCGATTAGAATCAGCCTTCTTCAGAAAGCAGGATCAGAAGAACGTCAATGTCATACGAGTCATAGCAAGAGGAAGCATTGAAGCGTCATCAACATTGCCAGCATCTTTTTGTTACTTAATTTATAACAATCTCCTCATTTCAGGGGATCTGTTTCTTTGACTGTACTTGCCAATTCAGGGCACACAAATTAATAAAATCAGATTTTCAGTCACGTTTCGTCTCATACATTTTATTTTCATTTGCAAAAATGTCCGATGTCCTTATAAATATTGATTGCATTAATACAAATGCGTCTTTTCTAAATTACGTGCTTACAGGAAATAGATTTGCTCCCGGGAGTGTTTGAACTCCTATGATGGATTCCAGTAAGAGATATCTCGGGATACTTGTATGTTTCTTTGTTATAACAGGATTGCAGGTGCTCATCCTCCCCAGCTGAGTTATCAGAAATCATCATCCTCAGCAGGATCCCCACAGACACCTCTAGGAAGATCGTTCAGTGATCATTCCTCCCCAACCAAGTGCAAAGACAGGGAACCATCTCCCTGCAAAGTTTCAGCCTCTATCCAGGAGAGCAATGTCTGAAGATCTCACAACAAAGTGACAAAAGCTTCCACAGACCCCAGCTGGGCCCCTCATTACCAAGATAGGTCTATCAGTCACCTATTTCCCCAAGCAGAGTCATATATATCAGATCTACCAATGATCTCATCCCCAGCTGGGATATCCTTTCAAGCATATTAGTCGGAGATATCCACAAGTAACAGGATCCGAATCCCGGATCGGTATCTTTGCATAAACATAACATTCGCATCATATTTTCCCCCAGAGCGTAGCATTCCCTCTAATACGGAGCATTACGGCAAAAAAAATCAAACATATTGCATAATCACAAGTCAGGTTCGAACCAGTCACCTGTAGATGCTGACAATATCACATCAGCAATATACAAAATACCTCTCGTAATTCCCCGGCAAAAAGCCAAGGCATCCTCTTTGCACTCTCAGATACGGATACATGCTCCTTCTGCACTCGTCCGTGTCATCTTTCCCCAGAAAGTCGCCAAGACATTCTCCATAAACAGATACTTCCACATAACAGATACTTCTTGACGCTCATCTGTGTCATATCCACAACACAGTTGCCTAAAACCTCGCTTATTATACTTTCCAGACACTCGTCCGTGTCATCCTATCCCCACAGGTTGTCAAATACCTTTTACATTTATAAGTTTATAACTTATACACTTTCTCTTATGATAATCGTCTGTGTCATATTCTCCCCAGCAAGTTGAACGCTCGTCTGTGTCTCACTCATGTTTACCTTTTTTACTCATACAGATACTCGTCCGTATCTTGTATACACCACTTATCTTCCTCCGATTCGGCACTCGTCCGTGTTCTTTGTTAACCAGTTGGTACTCGTCCGTATCATCATCTCGGAACATGCTTCAGCGTTTGTTTCTACCGATACTAGTCCGTATCATGGTCCCAAGGATGCTTGTCCGCATCTTTAATCTATACACCGTGTCAAACACTTATATCTTCTTGAATTTAGACATTCGTCTGTGTCTATCATTCCCCAGAAGAGTCCCCGACAAATCCCAATAAATTACTTCCTTCCTATCTGACATTCGTCCTATGTCATGATGCTTCCGGCAGCCGTATCCTGCCAGGTGATCGTTCTTCACCTTTTGATGGTCGTCCTTCATCATTCCTCCAGCGGAGTCTCCATTATTGGAACCCTTCCCTATCCGACATTCATCCTATGTCGTGATATTTTTAGCAGCTGTCCCCTGCTAGGTGATCGTCCTTCACCTTTTGATGATCGTCCTTCATCATTTTATCCAATGGCCGTCCCCATCGTTGATCTTGTTATCTGACATTCGTCCTATGTCATGATAAACCCCGCGAGCAGCCGTACCCTGCCAGGTGATCGTCCTTCACCTCTTGATGATCGTCCTTCATCATGCTACTCCGATGGCCGTCCCCATCGTCGACTATTTCAATCCGACATTCATCCTATGTCGTGATACTTTCGGCAACCGTACCTTGCCAGGTGATCATCCTTCACCTTAGATGACCGTCCCTCATCTTTTCTCCCCAACAGAGCAGCCGTCCCCTGCTAGGTGATCGTCCTTCACATTTGATGACCGTACCTCATCATTTATTTCATTTATACTTTGCAAACCTGATGGTCGTCCCCATCATTGCCTTTATGGTAATCCCCATAGAATCTTCTTTACCTGATGACCGTCCCTGTCATGATTCTTTATTTCCCCAGCATGTCGGCCGTCCCCGTCATGGCTTTATCCCCAGCAGTCATCCTCTGCTCGACGGTCATCCTCCGTCGCCCGCACTTTATAAATCATAACTTACTTCCTTTTACAATCTATATCCCTTTTCTTCTTCATGCCCAGTGAGTGCAAATCTTGGATTGTCTTTGGTATTCAACCACAAGTTATCTTGTTTGTCTGTTAAGCCGTCGCTTACATCCTGCACAGCTAACTCATGTTTGAATAGGGGCAGCTGTAAACACCCCAAATTTTACCTTACTCATTTCACCATGGCTTGTGATCTTTTCATTTGCATAAGTTCAACCATATCATCTCATATTACATTTTTGCTTCACTGCATTGGTTCAAAGTCATCTGCATCTAGGGTTTGTGATTTGAGCAAACCAAGAGCCATCTGAGACACTCCAAAGGTCTTCAATCATCTCAAGAGGGTCCATGTATGTTCAAGCATCATATTATATCCTCCCAAGACCAAGGAAGTCAAAAAATCACAAGAACTGAGAAAGGCATGGAAGCAGAGCCAAGCTTAACTGCACAGATGACCTAAAATTAGGGTTTTGGTTTCAGAGGCCATAACTCCAAATTTTTTGCACATTCTTGTTTCTATTGGTCATTATATGCTACAAAGATCATGCATACCAATTTTCATGAAGAAATTCAATGGGGAAGGCATCTGATCAATAGATGACTTCTTGAGCAAGTCAGTGCAAAATCAGGGCATCTGAGGCCCCCAATCACCCAACCAAAGGGTCTTCTCCATCATTTTGTGTGTATATGATCTTTATTTGATCTTAGAAGAAGTTATAAGTTCACAAAATTGAAGAATTTCAAATCATTTGCAAAGTTTCCATTTTTGGGAAAGTGACTTGTAATGCAAAATTGCCATTTTGGGAAAGTTTTTCAACCTCCTCTTTTTGATTAAAAAATGTTTCAAATGAAAAATTCTTGGTCATGAAAGTTGTAGATTGGATCATTCCCTTTTCAAAAAGTACAAGAACTTGATCTAATTCATCATAGAACTCAAGTTATGGCCTTGCAAAGTTGGGGAAAATCACAAAATTTCACTTATGCACCAAAGAGGGAAGTTTGCAAAAACACTTGCCAAGGAATTTTGTGACCTCAATTTGACTTCTAAGCATTGCACAAACATCATACATGACATAAAATTCATAATTGCCCAAAGAAATTCCAAGTTTCATGCCTTGAGCTTTACAAAATCCAAAAGGGGCCAAAACTTCATGAATTTGCAAAATGGATCAAAACCTCTCACACACTTGCTGAATCACCACAAAACCTTTTCCATGGTTATCCTTGAACCAAGCTAACTCGAGCCATGCCTTGAAACAGCCACTGAAGCAACCCATACCTTAAGTAACCAACTCTTGACATTTTTGCAACTTGCCCATACCAATCAACATAGGCCAGCACCCACCCTCTGACGTATCCCAACATGATATGTGTACCAAAAACAAGCCATTCCATAACGCAACACAAGCTGAAACCTCCAAGAACACAACATACACAAAATCCCCAAAATTTGCAAAAGCTATCGAATCTCATAACTCAGCCAACAAACATCAAAACTTCTTCCACCATTCAACTACACACTCACTGCTGATCATTTCCCACCCATCATTTTGCCCTAAAACACCCAGAATCAAAAACACGATTTTGACATTTCAAGAACTGAACTTCTGCCAACTTCCTTTTGAGGCCATTTAAACTCCAACCAAGCATCACAAGCTCTTGAGGGGAGTCATTGGAGAGGATTTGAGGCAAAGAACTGGCCAGAAAGCTCCTATTTCGAAAGCTCAACTTCAGGTAGCCATGGCATTTATTTTTCCAGAACCTTCATTTTATGTTATAGAATGATTCTATGTGTTCCCCTGATTGCCATGATATGTTTGGTTTCGAAAATAGTTGAGAAATAAGCATTTTATAAGCTTCTGAAATTTTTGAGATGTTTTCCGTTTTGCTTCGATTCATGTTTTTGGTGATGAATAAATGAATTTTGATGGCTGATTCTTGTTGGGGTTGATGTGAGGATCATTTCTGGAGAGGTTCAGGGCTTGGGGTTGCGTATTGAGTGAGATAGCTTGAGAGGGTAGCCGAAGAAGATGACCGGAACACTGTTCCGGTCACCTGAAAGTGTTTAGGGTTCAGATTAGGGCTTAATGATGTAATTAGCGTAGTTTGAATCTCAGCCATCCATATGCGCGCGCTGGTCAATTCCCTCCCTTTCTCATTCAAATCTGGACAACTGGATCAATTGACTTCCATTAATTCATATTTTAATTTCATTTTAATTTCATTTCTTTCTACATTTTATTAAAAATAACAAAACACTTTCAAATTTTTTTTTTATCTTTTGCATTTCCCTTTCAAATATTTTTCTCATTCTGAAAATAATTTTTATTTTATTTTTTGCATAAAATTCGTATTTTTAAAATATTTAAATGTTTATTTTAATTAATTAATGAGAATTAATTAATTAAAATACCATTTAAGTTTCTAAAAATCACCCAAAAAATCACATTGCATCTTGATACATTTAGAAACATTATCAAACCCTTCACACAAATTTCTTTTTGGTTCTTGACCTATTTTGACATTTTTCTTTGGATTTAGGGTTCATAAAAGTTTATATTTTTGCCCTAACTTAGAAAAATCCTTTCTGCCTAACCATGAAGAGTTTGATGATGATTCTTTTTGCATTGCACTCCTCATGTCATGTAGTTTCTAGGATAAAATTGGTTTGAATTTATCTTTAATTTTCAATTTGTTTTGCATTTTTCATTGTGAGGTATCCTAAAACCATAGCCAACTTGGGAAAATCATAACTTCTTTAGGGTTAAGAGTTAGGTCTTCCCCTTTGGGCAGTGAACTTGTATAGGTTTAGGGTACCCTTGATACCATTTTCAATTTTTTATCTTGTCATTTTCTTCTGATTTTGAATTTTGCTTTGTATCTTGTGCATAAACCCTAATTTGCTTCTTCATTTGCATTCATCCCTCACATGCTTGCATACATGAGCTTACCATGACATTTTGTGCATCCACATGACATACAAGACATCTTAGGACATATTAGAATCATGCTTGATCATTGCATCACCTATTTGCCATGCTTTTTCTTTCATTTCATGTCATAGGCATTCATGATCTTCCATGCTCCTTTAAGTTTCATTTGCATCTTCATGACTTGTATGATCATTCACACCTCATGACATGCTTTCATACCATCTCATAGCATCATTTGCATCATGAATATGCTTATGGTTTTGGTTTGCATCTTTGCATTTCATCCCATTTTCATTTCTTTTCATTGCTTGTTGCTAACTTTGCAGGTGGTAAGTTTTTGAGAAGTGAATTTGCCTTCACTTCTCATAATTTCTTTTCAATCTCTCTTATGCATCATTGCTGCATTTTAATTTTGTTTTAGAGTGAGCTTGCTCATTCATGTTCTCTCCTCACTTTATTTCTTCAAGCAACTTATCTTCTTAAGTGAAGTAAGTTGACTTGTTTCTTTTGCTTCTCCTCCTCTCATCTTGCTTCACCTTGGTGTCTCTTCTTGAAGATCTCTTGCAAGCCTCATAAAACCTAGGAATACCCAAGCATGATAACAATTAGGGTTTGATTATTCTCCCCATTAGCTTTACCTTTGTGTCATCTTTTGTGTCTTATCTTCTCATCTCATAGTCAGGGACTAAACCTTAAAGGTTTTAAGGCTTTGTGATTAGGGTTATGCCTGCATCCTTCTCTTAGGATGGGGTGTATAACTTTAATCCTAAGTGTTAAACCCTTAATGTGTTTAAATCCTTTAATAAATCCATCTAATATTCACTAAGACATCAAGCTTGTAACTTGGGCCTTGCATTAGGGTTCTAATTCTTCCTTAACTGGTTAAGAAGGACTAACCCTAGTGTTAATGGACAAGTCCCCCTCAAGTTGTCTTACAAACCATAAAATTCACTTCTTAATCTTTACATTAACTAAAATCCACTTTAATAAAGGCTTTGTTTTGTCATGAGGTTAATCCCTAATCATGGATTAAGTTGAGGAGCCTCCCTCAGCTTAAATGTTCTCATCTATTATCCTTCTATTAGGATGGTGTAATGGGTCCATTAAATCCTTGATTATGGCTTAAACTCATTACCTAACACTAAACAAAAAACTCCAAAAATAACTAAATAAATGCAAGTGGGATAATGATCTTAATCCTGCATCATGGTTATTAAGTGTGAGGTGTTTACTTCATACTTAAAGTCTTCTCATTACCCCTAATCAGAGGGAGGATGTGATGAGTCTACTAACCTTTGATGTAGGCTTAAGCTCATTTTCTTATGACAAACACAAAAAGCAATAAAAGACTGAAAACAAAAAAACAAACAATAATCGTCTCCTCCGGGATTCTTTTCTCACCTCATTCACTCACAAACGAGAACTTGTTTCTTCCGTCTAATGCAAGACAGTTTGCACCTGAGCCAGACAGGTCATACACTTGAGCATAAATAAGTAAGCAGTTCACAAGTCAATTTACCTTTCAGTCTCTTTGAGTCGAACTACGGTGTTCTGACTTCCTCATTGCACGAGAGGATACGTAGGCATAACTTAACAGTTATCGAACACAAGTCTCTGTATATTCCCCCCTCTTCCAGCATTATCCTTTAAGCCTCATAGTCTTGAGCTTCACATTCTTTCTTTGCACTGACACTCTCTTATTTCACTTCACATTTCTTTTACACTGACACTTGCATTCTTTTCCAACTTTTGCACACAAAATAGAACTGACACTACCCCTTTAAACACAAACTTTCTAGCGTGGATCCCGTCGAGTACGACGGACAATCTGGGTGCTAATACCTTCCCAGGTTGTAACCAACCCCCTTTCTCAGTTTCTCTGGTTCGCAACCGTCTTATCCATCTTTTCTTAGGTTTATGCAGCATTACCTTTCCTTCGGGATAAAAATTCCTAGCTGGCGACTCTTTTCGTTCCTTCCTCTCTTTCGCCGACCATTCGCGTCTGTACCCCTCTTGACCAGGGTGTCATTTGGTGGGGGCGACACCATATAGCTCCTTGCAACCTAGCTGACTTCGACCTGACAGCGTCGGACAACGCCTATTGCTCTATGTACTTACATCCGACACATGGATTCCAATGGGACAAAGAGGTAATTGGTGAACCAAACCATGTTTGGGGAACTACTGACATAGAACCAACTGGTTGGGATAGTGAATTCGACGGCAACTATGAGTAAAGTTACAGCCCTAACAAGATTAACGGCCTATATGGCCGAAAATAAACTAAAAGTGGATCTTGAAACCGAAGCAAAGTATATGGCTGTCGAAGCCAAGGAAGAAAGTTCACATCCATCATGCCCTCACCAAGGCATAGATGAAGAAAATAAAGATGAGCAGATAGGCGAATGCCAGAATCACAAGTTGGATGCCATCTACGACGAAGAACCATTGGGATTCGAAAAAGACCTAACTTCAACTAACATGAAGATGGTGGCACAAGATCCTCTAGAAGAAATCAATCTAGGACTGGGGGCAGAGAGAAGGCCAACATGTATAAGTGCAGCTATGGACCCCCATTTCAGAATCGAATTAGTTCAGTTGTTGAAAGAATTCAAGGACTGCTTCGCATGGGACTATGACGAAATGCCAAGCCTCGATAGAAGTTTGGTTGAACTGAAGCTTCCTATAATTGAAGGAAAGAAGCCTGTGAAGCAAGCTCCAAGGAGTTTCGCACCAGAGGTTTTGTCATAGATAAAAGAGGAGCTACATACAAATGGGTAGTTATGCCCTTTGGTTTGAAAAATGCAGGGGCTACATACCAAAGAGCTATGAGTTCCATATTTCATGATTTTATTGAAACATTCATGCAAGTATACATTGACGATATTGTAATAAAGTCTGTTTAAAAAATGCATCATTTAAACCATCTTCGACAATCCTTTGAGAGGATGAGGAAACATGGTTTAAAGATGAACCCCCTTAAGTGTGTGTTTGGTGTGCAGGCCGGAGATCTCCTAGGTTTTGTGGTTCACAAAAAGGGAATCGAAATAAACGCTAATAAAGCTAAAGCAATAATGGAGGCGAAAGCTCCTTCAACAAAGAAATAACTGCAGTCACTACTGGGGAAGATTAATTTCCTCAGTGGGAAAACGCAAGCTTTCTCCCCCTTGCTTCGACTCAAAAAAGAAGATTTCACATGGGGGCAAGAACAACAAGAAGCTTTCGACAAAATAAAATGATACCTGGAAGCCCTCCAGTCTTGACATCTCCAAATAGACGAAGAAGCATGAGGTTATATATCTCAGCATCCGACAAGACCCTTGGAAGCATGCTTTGTCAGGAAGATGAAAATGGAGTCGAAAGATCCATCTATTATCTCAGCAGAGTTTTAAACGACGCTGAAACTAGATATAGTGTAGTAGAAAAGTTATGTCTTTGTGTATATTTCTCTTGCACAAAATTAAAACAGTATATAAAACCAGTTGATGTATTTGTATCATCTCATTTCGACGTAATAAAATATATGCTTTCTAAATCTATTTTACATAGTCGAATTGGGAAATAGGCTTTAACATTAACTGAATACTCCTTAAGATACCTGCCTTTAAAAGCTGTAAAAGGGCAAGTGGTGGCTGATTTCATAGCCGACCATTCCATAGACAATAGTGAAATAAAGTACGTCGAATTACAGCCTTGGAAATTGTATTTCGACCGTTCCAGCCACAAGAATGGTGCAGGATAGGTATATTGATTATTTCTCCTGATAAAATTCCAACAAAATTCAAGTATAGGGTCAAAGACCCTTGTTCAAACAATGAAGTTGAGTACGAAGATTTAATTGCTGGACTTGAAACCTTGTTGGAACTGGGGGAAACTCGAGTCGAAACAATGGGCAACTCAGAACTAGAAATAAAACAACTAACCAAAGAGTACAAATGTGTTAAAGAAAATCTGATCATGTACTTCGTCATAGCCAACAGGCTCCTGAAAGCATTCGACACTGTGACCCTCAAGCATATCCCTAGAATAAAGAATCAAGAGGCCAATGATTTGGCTCAGATTGCATTAGGTTACAGGGTATCAAGAGAAAATATGGAGAAAGCTATTGAAGTAAGGGGAAGGGTTGTATCGACCAAATTATCCCCATCAGATTTAGAATCAATGAAACTTGGTTATAGGGATGACGAAAACTTCCAAATTTTTAATATAGATAATTCAGACATGGATGACTGGAGAAAACCTATAAGAAGTTATCTACAAGACCCGAACAAAAGCGTAGAAAGAAAAATAAGATATAGAGCATTGAGATACGTACTATTTGGGAATGAATTGTTTAAAAAGACTGTAGAAAGAGTCTTACTAAAATGCTTAGGCTAAGAAGAGGCGTATATTGCACTGTCGAATGTACATAGTGGCACATGTGGTGAGCACCAAGCAGGGCATAAGATGAAATGGCTACTATTTAGTCAGGGTTTATATTGGCCAACTATGCTCAAAGACTGTGTCGAATTCGCGAAGGGTTACCAAGAGTGCCAAGTCCACGCAGGAATACCACATGTTCCTGCAAGCGAACTACATTCAATCATAAAACCTTGGCCATTTAGAGGACGAGCTTTGGACCTAATTGGATAAATTCGACCTGCTTCATCAAAAGGGAAAAGATATATTTTAGTAGGAGTGGATTATTTTACTAAATGGATCGAAGCCATACCGCTAACTAATGTGGATCAAGAAGAAGCTATAGAATTTATCCAAAAATACATAATCTATAGGTTTGGGATACTAGAAACAATAACCACTAACCAGGGGTCTGTGTTTACTGGTAAAAATATGCAAGCTTTTGCAAATGAAATGGGTTTTAAGTTATTAACGTCTACGCCTTATTATGCCCAAGCTAATGGACAAGTCGAAGCAGCAAATAAGGTAATAATAAATTTGATCAAAAAACATGTAGGTAAGAAGCCTAGAAATTGGCACAAAACCTTAGATCAAATTTTGTGGGCATGTCGAACGTCACCTAAAGAAGCTACCAACTCGACCCCATTTAAATTAACATACGGACATGAGGCAGTGCTTCCAGTCGAAATCTATTTACAATCCATACACATCCAAAGACATCATGAAATTCATTCAGATGTATATTGGAGTATGATGATGGATGAACTAGTTGGATTTGATTAAAAGACAGAAGGAAATAGTTGAGAAATCTTATAATAAGAAAGTGAAGTCGAAAATCTTTCTTGAGGGTGAGTTAGTTTGGAAGGTGATACTTCCCATGGATCGTAAAGATAGAGTGATAGGAAAGTGGTCCCCCAAGTGGGAATGACCTTTTAAAGTTTTAAGTGTTTTCTCAAATGGCGCTTACGAAATTGAAGAAATAGGCAAAAATGAGAGAATAATTAAAATAAATGGCAAGTACTTAAAGAAATATAAACCAATTATGCAAGAAGTAAAGATAAAGGTGGAATGATTATATTAATTACTTCACCAAATAGTGTGCGGTAAAGTAATTATAAAATTTGCCTTCAAAGAGTTAATAAAAGAACTAAGGAAAACAACACATACACCGCCCCCACCCTATTACAAATTTCTAGAGAAAAGACTCTTTAAGTTCCATGAATTTCTTCTTTTGAACAACAATTCGACATTCACACAAACTTTTGTTGAGAGAGATTTATTCAATCTTTGCCTAAAGCTCGGGCCCTGTCTGCATGGTGAATTCCCACATTTATTTCCTCTTCGATCTCTACAGCATTGGGCTGTTCAAGTTCTGCCATACGTTTTTGCTCTTGAGCAATTTTGGTCTGAAGTTCGGCTATCTGTCTCTCAAAGTCTTGAATGTTCTTTTTACATTCAGACACTTGTTGAGAGTAAGTGTCAGAGAGTTTTGTTGGAAATCAGTTTGATGTACTCTCTTCGACGGTTGAGATCTGCACAGGTTACATCAATGATCTGAGAAAGATCCAGCACCTGACGAGTTTCGTCAGTGCTGGCTTCCAAAATGTTCACTTGTTTGAGGAGTTTCTTCAGTTCGCATTGTTGAGTAGGGTCCTCCTCCAGAAGTCTGAATAGATCGACACCAAGCACTTTGCTTTTGATTTCACCCATAAGAGCGCTAAGGTTCTTCACTTCAAAAGTGGTTCCAGAGGTTGACGAACTGTTGGAGGAATCTTGGAAATTGTAATGTTGGCTGATCATGGCTTTTAAATAGTCCAAAGGCTTCTGTTCCTTCAGGCTCTCAAGTTCCTCATGAGTAAAGGCAGTCGAACCTGAAGATAGAGATTTATTCAGATTCGAGTCAGGAAGGGTCTGAACGCTGGGCCTAGTGCCTTGTTTCGACAGGTCTTATTTTGCTGCAGCTTTGGCTTTAAGTTTCTCCTCCTTAGCGTCTGTAGTTTTGGGTGACTTCTCCTTTTCCTGAGTCACAGATTCGACGTCAGCCTTTTCGCCTTTACCAGCTTTGGCAGGTTGATCTTCATTGGCTTTGGATTTTGGGTTATCAGGAGAGTTATCCGCAGAATGCTCATCCATTATGGTGTCAAATGTAGAGCAGGTCTGGGGTTCAAATACATCGCCCTTTGAGATTTCTTTCTCTTGGATTTGTTTCTCCACATTCGTCTCACCATCACCATGGGAAGGTTCACCAAGGTTGATATCAACCTGAAGAAAAGAAAAAGAATGAGAAAAATATGCATACGAAGGTCAATTTAAAAGTCAGTCGAAAATAATTACCTGAGGAATCTCAGTATGAAATTGGAGTTCCCACTTTCTGCGTCCCGTGCGAGTTTAACTATTGAACTGATGGGAGGAGTTTTCTTCGATGTGACAAGTGACCTTTCTGAGGCAATTGTTCTTATGTTGTTGGATTTCTTCCTTTTCAGGGGTTGTTGATTTGGGGATTCGTCACCAGAATCTTCAGAAACCTCCTTCATTATTTCCTTTTTCCTTTTCTGAGGAGTAGGTGGTTTTCGACTCACCTGAGAAATAACAAGATTTCAATAAGCCAAAGGCCAAGGCAATTTCATAATTAACACAATTCCTTTAAATAAATAAATAAAAATAAAAAAATGAAACCTTTTTCGTCGTCGAAGAAGTTTTCTTAGCAGGCTTGACAAGTTGGTCTTCGACGGATGCCTTCTTGTTTGGAATTTTGGTAGCTGGAAAGAAAGAATTGTTCAAAAGAAAGGAATAAAACATAAGAAATTAAACACAATAAATTCAAATGGTGAAAACACCTTCAAGAATAGTAGATTCCACGTGCACGTGTTCTATTACAATATAAAGGTGCCCAGGATAATCGTCCATATGATATTTGGTCGGAACCACATGTTCGACTAGCTTTTTTTGTGACTCTTTAAGCAGTTTTAAGTCTTCCTCACATACGAACCAATCTGGGAAAGGAGGGCTGGGTGCCACACCAAAATCAACAGATGGCAGGGGGGAAACTTTGGTGGATAACTGGAATATGCAAAGTTATAACACGCCTCTGGTGGAATATACGAGGGTATTACCAGTTTCCCCATTTTTCTAGTGAATTTATGCTTTAGAGTCACAGCTGCTTCACCTATGGTTCGCCTAAGATCATCTGGCATGTATGCTGTTTCAAAATATTTTTGAAACTTTTGAATTTCCTTAAAATGCTAATCAGTACCTTTTTTTCGTTCTGTCCTGCACAAAAGCAAAAGCGTTTGTCAGAAGTTGGTTGAAGGTAGCTACGTCATAAAATCTTGTAAGATAGTACTCCTTCCACCAGACGTCGAATTCTTGAGTGTAGAAGAAGATGGGTCAAAAGGTCACCGGTCGAACCTCCAGAGCAGTATCGTTCAATTTCTCCATAATCTCCATACTTTTCGCCGCAGTAAGAAATGAATTGTAAAAGAGAATAGCTCCTGTTTTGGGTTAAATCGACCTAGGCTTCAGTTGTACCAACCCAAACTTCCGAGCAACTAAGTTTGGTTGATAGGCTAGCAGGGCTACCTTAGAGTTACTCATGGTTGGGTAAGAGGGTAGAAGTCTTGGCGTCAGCAACATTTTCCAAATAGCTAAGAAATTGTCTTCGTCCTTTTTGTGTTCAACAGGGAGCTGTCTGGTAAACCATTTGAGCCCTACAGTCCTATTGGCAAAGGGGGCCATGTTCGCAGTAAAATTGTGGCTTTTAGCGAACATATTGATGTAATTGGTGAAAGAACGTCAAAGGCTTTTCCCTTCTTCAGAAGGAGTTATTTGAGCCAACCTTGCCCATTCGACGTGCCTATCCTTGACGTACTCTTCATCCACCACGCCTTTGTCGAAGATTTTGGATTCAAAGGTGGCATTGAGCCACAGTTGAAGGAGCCAAAAGGATCACGCCAGGATGAGTTTGCCCTTATCTTTGATTTGTTTCAGGTTTTCGACTCCCTCACTCATAGATTCATAGAGGCTAGCCAAAATCATTTCTCTCAGTCGAAGGTTTCTACCAGCATGAAGTTGATTAGCTATAATGATGTATTTTTTGGCTACCTGGAGGGATCTTGAGCAAAACACGAATCTTGATAGCCAAAGAGTCAAAAAGGCTATGTGTTATGTGTCCGACACATCAGGGGAGTCTTTGTTGTGGTAATGAGCAATGAAGGGGGAGTATGAGGCAAATCTGGTGTCGAAAGCTATGGTGTTTTTATCTAATACAGTTGGGTCAAAATCCATGCCTAGTGGGCTAAGACCTACTATAGCATCTAGGTCGAAAAGAGTGGGTGTTACCATTCCGCAAGGAAGGTGGAAGGTATTATAAGTATTATCCCAAAAATAAAGGGAAGCGAGAATCATGGTAGGGAAATAGTTTGGGCCCTCTTTCGACAGTTGAATTAGGTCATAAATGCCTATTTTCTTCCAAATCTTACCCTTGACTGCTTCGACCTTTTATACCCAATCTAAGTATTCAGATGGGTCTTTCGACCAAGGACAACTTCTAAAAATCCTAGTTTGATTTAAATAAGTTAAGTCTAGGGTTTCAGTTTTAGTTTGGGTTTCTGGGGATTTGTCACTAGATGGTTTTATCTTCCCCGCTCCTATGGGTTTTGAATGTATATAAGTGAGGAAGAAATCTGTAAGACGAGTTGGATCAATATTTGGGTTAGGGAGGGACTTAACATGGCATGATGTTTACCAGAAACAAGAATGGGAACGAGTACCTGAGAATAGTGTAACACCCCAAATTTTCCCTCTTCATTTTAAGCATCATATCACATCATATTCATCATGAACATATCATATTCTTAGCATCCTAGCATGGAAAGATGAGGCATAACATTTCTCATGACCTAGCATTAGGCATATGATCATCTGTGGAGGTTCTTGAAGCATTACAAGCCATGACAAGGGGCCCAATGGTTTTGTACAAGTCCTATGAGGGGAACTACGGCAACTCTGATCCTCATTTTCCCGATGAGGTACGTAGGCAGCGGGGTAGGGCCCATTCGAGCACAATCTTTATTTTCCCTACATTTTTCCTTTTCATTTCTTATCCATTTCATTTCTCAGTTGTCTTTTATCCAGTTCAGTTCATTTTCTTTGCAGCAGCTTTCATTTCTTCACCCTTTGAAACAGTTTCTTTGCAAGCGTGGATCCCGTCGGGTACGGAGGACGATCTGGGTGCGAATACCTTCCCAGGTCGTAACCGACTCCCGAACTCAGTCTCTTTGGTTCGCAGGACCCGTGTCCTTCCTCTTCTTTCTTCTGGTTTGTGCAGCATTACCATTCCCGTTCCTTCGGGATAAAAATGCCTGGCTGGCGACTCTAACCTTTTCTGCGCCACTTCCGCGTTTGTACCAGGATGGAAATCCGGGGAGCGACAACTGGCGACTCTGCTGGGGAACGAACCCAGAATCTCTGGTTCCCCTATGAGTCTCTCCTAGCGCTTGTTTGTTTCTGTTTCTTTGGGTGTTGATTGCTTGCTGTTGTGTGTTGTACTTTACTGTTATTTATTTACAGTTTTATTTACAGCTTTATTTACAGTTTTCAGTATTTATTTTCTGCATCATATTATTACTGGACTGTCTGGACTGGATTTCTTCTGTTTGGTGGGCTCGGGTGATACTGTTTCTGAGAGATAAGCCAAGTACCCGGCTTGAGTGCACTATAGGATTAGAGTGGACATATTGTACTCACATGTGACATGATGAGTGGCGATGTGTTTCACGCCCAGATTGCGACCGTCTTGGAAATATCTTGTGTGGGGATTTCCTCCACTTCAGGATAGGACCTTGATAGTTATGTGCATCTAGGGACCGATCATTGAGAACCTTTATGGGAACAACCCACTCCAGTAGTGACAGTGGCAGACCACATTTTGTGGCAAACCCATTCGCACCCGAGGGTCCACTGGGGACTCGCATAGGATGGCCTGGTTCTCTTATAGGAACTCATTCAAAGCATCTGGTCGTATGACATTAGTACTGTATCCTACGGGCTGAATGTACTATTGTTTCTCGATTTCAGCGCTCGAAGCTGGGGACTTATAAGGGATGCCTTTTTTTCCCAGACTCAACTGAGGCCTCCCTGCATAGTATATAATGCCCAACCGATTCCCTGATTTGGTCATGAGCCATTTCTCGGAAATGGTGAAAGTATTATTGCTATTCGGATTTGAGAGTCCGTGATGTTTGACCCGGAGCACACCTGTGATATTGGGGATGGGTTTACAGGTTTGCAGGAACCCTTGACCTCATCATACCCTTGTCTCCAGTGCAATTTCGTTTTCTGATACAATTACTTTGGTTCCGGAGTTCTTGAGTTTATCTGGTTCTAGATTGGGTGTATCTGAGATTATCTGAGTGTTTATGGGTTGTTATTCAGAGGATTTGGGTTTCTGATCACTTGACTTTGACATCCAGATTCCAGACAGTCCCAGATGGATCATATGTCTTTGCATTTGCATTTGCATTGCATCATTTCATCATTAATCATGTTTTGTTTTCATTCACAGGTTCATATCTTTGCTTCCGGTTCCGGTATCCTCTTCAGAGATGGAAGATCCTCGCAAGCAGAATATTCATTTCAAGTTTTTCGACACTAAGGTTGGCCTGTTAAAGAAGATGGTGAAGCTGATCACACCCAATCATGTAGAGAGGTTCAGGAAGGCTTATGGGAGTATTATGGATGTGGTGATAGAGATAGATCCTTCTGAGAGAAGTGCCATTCACACCCTGCTTCAGTACTATGATCCTCAGCTCCGTTGTTTCACTTTTCCTGATTTTCAGTTAGGTCCTTTGTTGGAGGAGTATGCTTTGATCTTGGGAGTTCCTGTTCGAGACCAGATTCCGTTCAATGCTGAGATGAGTAGACCTGGACCTGAGACTATTTCCAAGGCTCTTTATTTGAGCACTTCTGCTGTGAATTCTATGACCATCATTAAGGGAGGTGTACCTGGGTTTTCTTTAGAGGCTTTAGTAAAGAAGGTGGAAGAGTTGGCTGTTGAGAAGGAATGGGATTCTGTCTGTGCTATCTTGGCTGTTTCTATCTATGGCATTATTTTGTTTGCAGATATGGCGAAGTTCATAGATATGAATGCCATACATCTCTTCTTGCTGAAGAATCCTATGCCTACGTTGCTCGGAGATTTTTATTACTCGGTGCATTACAAGACTGAGAAGAAGAGGGGAGGTTTAGTTCGTTGCTGCGCTCCTTTATTTCATATGTGGTTCATGAGGCATCTGCCTAGTACTGGAGTGTTTAGTGATCACACCTTGGTATGGGCTCTGAAGCTGGAAAAGTTGTTTGCCAAGGATGTCAGGTGGATTACTCAGAGGCTTCAGGGTGCCCGTTTCATCAATAGCTATGGGAGTTATCTTAGTGTACCTTTATTGGGAGTAATTGGAGGGATTAACTACAATCCAATCTTGTTGAGGAGACAATTGGGATATGCCTTGAGAGAGGTACCAGAAGAGGTGAAGTTGACCCCTATTTTCTACTTCCCGGTAAAGGACAATATGCCTTTAGTAAGGAAAGTTGTTGGAGCTTGGAAGTGTATCAAGGGAGAAGGGATAGCTAGTTTTGGAAAGTGCAACAATCAGACCTTCCCGGAGTATGAGGCTTGGTTGAAAGATAGGGCCAGAAGGGTATTGCTGCCTTTCTCACCTCCAGTTCCTCCAGTTGCTGAGTCTAATGATACCGTGTCTTTAGAAGAGTTCAAGAAGTTGGAAGCCCAGCTGCATGAAGTCAGGGTGGAGAACACTGAAATGGTTAATCTGTATCATCTTGCCAACCGGGCCAAGAATGAAGCTGAAGAGAAATTGCTGAAGATGCAGACCACCTTGGAGGCTAAAGAGAAAGACTTTGCTGGAAGGGAAGCTCACTTTCATAGGTTAGGTATGATGGAAGCAAAAAGAGAAGCAGAACGAAAGAAGAATTCGTAGACTCTCAAGGAAGCTCGTCAGTCTATAGTCTGGTTGCAGGGACAAAGAGAGCAGGAGTTGAAGAGCTATAAAGAAAAAAAAGAGTTTTTTGAAGTGCAAATGGCTTTCAAGAAGGAAGAAGTGGAACAAGCTCACCAGATTCGAAGGGAGAAGACTCAGCAGTCAGCAAGCCTTAGAAGCAGCACTTAAAGAGATTGAAAACCTCAAGTTGATGGCTGGAGTCAAGAAGGCTAGGTCTGAGTTGGGACTTAGTGAGGGAGGTTCAGGGTCCTCAGGCAGTGGTCTTGCTTCTTAGTTTATTTCCCTTGTATTTGGATTACCTACAGACATGTTGTAGGAATCCTGGTTGTTTGCTTTTCTTCTTAGAAACTTGTACCCTACGGGGAATTCTGTTATTTTTTTTGCCTAATAGGCTAGTTTATGGTATGCAGTTTTTCAGTTCACTTTTTTTTCTATGCCTGCTGTTATGGTTTGAATGTGGTTTCTATGCGAAGGTTTCTGAAAGTCGAGGATCAGTATCCATCTGGTTTTCTTTGCTAAATACCGGAACCGGGGCATGAATGACCTGGGATTGAACACATAAACAACTGCATTGCATACATATCACCTGTTTCCTTGTTTTGCAGGTATGGACACAGAGTTCCTAATGTCTTTTCTATTTCAGGCACTATAGCTCCCAGGAAAGTTCGAGAACAGCCAGTCGCACACAGATATCCAACAAAGGTCAACAGGGAAAGAGTCATGGATCAAATGCAAGCTGATTTAGCTTACTTGAGACTGAGGATGGACAATTTTATGACCTTGATGGCAGGCATGGGTAAGAATCAGGAACGTCTGCGCGAGTTGGTTGAAAATAGTCAAGCCAGAAACAACGGTACTGCTGATGGAGGTAATCGTAACGGTGCGGGCGCCCGTCAGGTTGAAATCCCTGTAATACAGCCAGGGGTTAGCATAATCAATGATGGACTGAATAATGTACAGATGGACGGTCAAGACGAACAGTTCACTCTGCTGGACGAAACTGAAGGCCAGGGGGCTGAAATGAACAGGAAGTTTAAGGAAATGGCAGAACAGATCAAGGCTATTCAATCTCAGAACTCTTTGGGGTTCGACATTACAGACTTGGGCTTGGTTCCAGGGGTTAGAATCCCTTACAAGTTCAAGGTCCCAACTTTCGAGAAATACAACGGCACAACGTGTCCCAAGACTCACCTTCAGTCCTTTGTGGGAAGGATTGCTGCCCATACTGATGATGAAAAGCTTTGGATGTACTATTTCCAGGACAACCTGGTTGGGGCCTCTTTGGAATGGCATATGAAGCTAAGCAGAGTCAATATTAAGAGCTGGAAGGACCTGGCAGAGGCTTTCGTGAAGCAATACCAGTATAATTTGGACATGGCTCCAAATCGCACTCAATTGCAACACATGTCTCAAACTGCTAAGGAGGGATTCAAAGAATATGCTCAACGGTGGCGTCAGCTTGCTGCTAGAGTACAACCACCACTGCTGGAGAATGAGATGGCTGATATGTTCATAGGGACATTGCAAGGAGTGTTTATTGAAAGATTGGCGTCTTGTTCGGCTACCAAATTCAATGATATAGTAATTGCTGGAGAGAGGGTCGAGACTTTGTTAAAGATGGGAAAGATTCAGGATACAAGTGCGAGCAGTTCTAGTGGAGTAAGAAAAGCTTTCAGCGGACCCCCGAGAAGAAGGGAAGGTGAGACCAATGCTGTGTTTGGCCGAGGGCGGGGCCGAGGATATAGAAGATCATATGAGCAAGTGGCAGCTGTCAAAATTCCTTCCAGCCATGTACAGTAGGTACAACCTCAACAACAACATCAACAACAACTGTCACAACGTAACAACTATCAACAAAGACCTTATCAGCCAAGGCAGGCTCGCCCGGCTAATAGGGTGCTTGAGGCAATCCCGATGACATATACTGCATTGCTACTGAGATTGCTGGACCTGAATTTGATACAATTGAGAACTTTGGCACCACCACAACCTAGAGAGCTTCCATTGGGGTACGATGTCAATGCTAGATGCGCTTTCCATTCAGGGGCACCCGGGCACTCAACTGAGAAGTGCAGGGCGCTACAGCACAAAGTTCAAGATCTGATAGACTCCAAGGCGATTAACTTTGCACCACCACCGAATGTTACTTCAAACCCTATTCCGAATCATGGAGGGGAAAGAATAAATGCTGTTGAGAGTGGTGAGAAGTTAAGTCTAATTCTGAGCATAGAAGATGTGAAGAATCCGCTATTGGTAGTGAAGGAGAGGCTGTTGAAAGGACAAGTGTTTCCAGGATGCAGTTCTGATTGTGAGAAGTGTGGGAATTCAGTGAACGGTTGTGAAGACCTGAAGGAGAGGTTGCAGAATCTGATTGATGAAGGATCTTTGCAGTTTGACAAAGTTGGTAATGAAGTTGATGATGTGTCCACTATAACCATATTCTATGATGCAGCTGAGATGCCTGTTAGAAGAGAGCTTGTGACCATTTATGCTCCTGAAGTTAGTCATGTGACTATCACTGTGCCTGGGCCTTTTCCGTATACAAATGATAAAGCCATTCCATGGCATTACGGCTCAGATGTGTACGTGGCTGGACAGAAAGTGGAGAGTAAGTCTGTTGCTATTGACCCGACCCTAGTGAACGTTGAAGGTGGCAAAACACAAGGAAGGGGGGGTTGGAATTGGGTTTTCTGTTTAATTAAAATTAACTTCTAAAGACACGTTTTACTTTATCCTGGTTCGTTTGAACTCAAACTACATCCAGTCCACCCGCCAAGGTGATTTTGCCTCTACTGAGGTCTTAATCCACTATTCAATAAGAATACACACAAAGACCTATAGTCAATGTCTTCTTGAGTCTTCTGACTAAACTTAGTCACTCAAGGAAAAAGATAATTGTTACAAGAATGATAAAGACGTAACTTAAAATGCTTCTAGGTAAGCAGGTATCACTAAGTGATAGTTACAGCAATAAGAACAAGATAAAATGATTTGCTTGAGTATATGTTATACGTTGTAATGCGTTGCGTTCTCACTTGATTTCTTCAATTGATGTCCTTTATATAGTTCTTGATAAAGTAGCCGTTGGAGACATCTTGAACCAAATTAGGATATACTTTAATACCTTAATTTCTTTCCATAAGAAGAGATACTTGTCTTTGCATATTAAAGACCATATTCTTTAATTAAAGCTTTTTAATAAGGATACCAGCATCTTCTAAGCGGAAATTAGAGATAATGAATAATATATGCGCAGCCAATAAATGTCATTTAATGCTGGATTCTTCTTTGAGCGTATCTTCTATAAAGGTTCTCCTTAGCTTGTACGGATTACTCAAACAATATTATCTTCTACACGAGAGTAAGTATATTCATTAGAACTTTTAATATGAAAGGCTTTGTTATCATCAAAACACTTAGAGGATCAGAACCACATTTGTTCTAACAATCTCCCCCTTTTTGATGATGACAAAACATTTTAATTTAACAAGAATAGAGTTTAATGAGTTTAAATGTACTCCCTTTGATTTGAAGAAAAATTTCTTTCAGATGTTCTATGATCCTTAGCTCCCCCTGAGTTGATTACTTGACCTGTTTCTTTTTAAGATATCAACTCAAATACTTTTATCAGAATATGTAAAAGGCAGATTATGGTAAACTGCTATGGATCAGAATCATTTTCGTTTCTCCCCCTTTTTGTCATAATCAAAAAGATAAAAAGAGAAAGAACAAAAGAGAAAAAAATTATAAACCAAAACCAGTAGAGTTAAAGTACTTAGAAGCAAACGCAAACAACCAGTAGAAGTTCAAATAGTTATGCAGAACCAGAAATTAAAATAGCAAAAAATAAAGCATGAGAGAAGAAAATCAGGTGTTCATCTTAGTGACTAAAGTCTCCAGCAAAGATTTAATGTCTGATGAGGATTCCACTTGCTTGGTGAGTAGAGTCTTCATTTCAGCAGTTGTTTCTTCTTGCTTGTCTAGACGTTACTTCACTAGTTGATTTTCTTTCTTCAATTCTTGCAGAGTTTGTAACACAAAATTTGTTTCCAGAGGTTCTTCAGTTTGTGGAGCAACTTGATTTTCAGGACTATTAGCAGTTTCTTCAACAGAGGATACTAAAATCATCTGAAGTGCTGAGAGCTTATCCAGAGGTTCTGGTTCTTTCCAGGGCTTGCTGTCCAGCAGAAGTGGTTTAGTTTGTGCAACATTTGAGACTACTGCTTGAAGGTACTCACAGAAGTTCTGATGAGCAACATCATAGCAGATGTCCTTGAGTCTTTTGGACTCAGCAGTAAACCATTTTCTGAGGTCAGCCCATAGAAAATCAGATGCAGCAGGATCAGTAAGCTCTGCACAAGCAGTCTTCAGATCTTCTAATTTTAATTTCAGAACTGTTTCAAAAGCCAGCAGTAAAGTAGAAATGTCTGATTTGGATGGTTTGGGTTTTGGAACAGGAATAGCTCTTTTGTTGGACATAGAGGACAGTTTTTGAAGTGCTTCAAAGTCAATTGTGGTTCTAAGGGGATTGTCATTTTCAGTCAGAGTTTCTTCGGGTGAATCAGGAATGTTTATGATAGAAGGTGAATTTTGGGATGTTGAAATGTTATGGGAAATTGAGGCAGCATCTGAGTCTTGGTAGTGTTCAAGATCAAGGTCAAGGACAGCTTTCAAAGCAGATTGTGGTTCATTTGTAAGGGAGCAGTCAATATCAGATGGTGGAGTGTCATCAATTGGTATGTCAAAATCAGCAATAGTTTGGGGTTGATGATTTTCTGTTTCTGTTTCTGGTGGATTTAAAGAGGATAGGATGGATGCAACAGCAGAAGTTGTGAGAACTTCAGTTTGAATGGGACTAATATTTTGGGTTGGTTCAGAATCATGCATTTGTTCAGAGTTGGTATCAGAAGATGGTTGGCTAGAGTGTAAAGTGTTAGAAGGTTGTTCAGACACTTCTACAGTTACAGCTTCTACAACAGTAATGGAATCAGGATTAGAAGCAGAAGACTTACCTGTTGTCTTAGATGATTTTTGCATCTTCTGAGAGGGGTCTTCAGCAGTCTTCCTTTTCTTTAATCTGAGAGAGGCAACATCTGGAATTTGTTGATGGAGTTCTTTTGGGTTGAAGTCAGGTACCGTACCTTGACGCTTGCAGATATCCATATAGTTGAGAACAACATCTGCTGGTGTATCAGAAGAAAAGAGAGGAAAGCCTTCCAGAGGTATCCTTCTGGTGCTAATAACTTCTCTAGAGTGAAGAATGGGTTCTTGCTGAATGGATGTGATGAATCTCATTTTCTTCAGATTTTTGGCATTCAAGGGTTTTCCAACGTCTGTTTCCAAAAGTTCAGATTGGTTTATTTCTGCTAGGAAGTCCACTAGCTTGTTCTGACACAGAATATCAGAAATTAATCGTCCAAAAGGTATCCAGTCCCTTTTGGTCTTCTCACCGTCCCTTGTTTCTTTCACAGCGATGCGAAGATTTTGAGAGAGTGTGTGGGCAAGATTGATTTTCTTTTGCTTGGAAATGAAGTAAAGGAGGAATTGTTGATCCAGATTGATGTAGTCTGGAGAATTTGTAGGTTTCCTGTGACAGATTGTCCCAAGAATTATTTTTGCCCAAATACGCAGAGGAGTCTTTAGGTCTTTGATCTTGTTTGATGGTTTTCCAGCGGTGAAAATTTCTTTAGCAATCACGACAGCATCAGATACTCTATCCATATCACTACATTTGATACCATTGCCATCAGTTTCAAAGAGTTTGGCAATGTGATCTTCAGAGATGATAATCTGTTTACCAAGCACATAGGAGGTAACTTGTGCATCATTTTGGTATGCGTACATCCAAAATTCTTTAACCAGTTTAGGGAAAACTGGTCCCATTATCCTGTCAAAGTATTTTTCCCAGCCTTGAGCTTCAACCTGAGGGAGGAGGTCAAAACCATTATCCTTCAAGCTTGCGAAATCAACGAACAACTCACATAGTACTTCCAGTTTCTCAGGAGTAGTGGAAAGAGTCTTTGATGGTTCAACGTAGTAATCATCAGAGAAATCTTTGCGTGAAGATGATGAAGCCATTTAGTGACTAAGATGAACTTTTAGGGTTTAGGGTTTTTAGAGAAAAATGAGGAAGCACAAGAGACTGAGAGAAAAAAAACTTTAGAGAGAGTAAGATGCGGGTAAAATTTGAAAAAGAGGAATACACTGATATTTATAAAAAAAATTAAAGCAATTTATTAATTGAGAAATTAGTGGGAAACAATTAAGTTTGAAAACATAATCATTAACAACATTAAATGCGCTGACATGGGGTAAAGCGTAAATGATTCTGGAACAGTTACCCAAGAGATTTTCTTGCCTTTTTGGTGTCAAACCTAGCCGTATCAGATTCCAGAATCTCAACAGTTATCCTTCTGAGCGAACAGTTGCTAAGGCACGTTCTGTCACTCTTCAGAATTTGAACACGTGTTGTGATTCTGATGGAAGTCCTTAGAGCTTTGTTGACAAGTGTTTGATATGAAGATCTACAAATTAATCTTTTGAACAGAAGTTCTAAGAGTAAACGTTAGAGCATAGAATCTTCTGAGACAATCAGATAGAATATAAATAGTAGAACTTCTAGAGATAAGACATATGATTAAAGCATTTTCATTCTGGACATAACTTCATGCTAAGGTTAGTTAGAATGAAATTAAATCTATCTTCAGAAAGGGGTTTAGTAAAAATATCAGCCCATTGGTGATTTGTGTCTATAAATTTTAACATTAAAATTCCCTTCTGAGTATAGTCCCTAATGAAGTGATGTTTAACTTCTATGTGTTTAGCTCTAGAATGTAAAATAGGATTTTTAGAGAGACAAATAGCAGAAGTATTGTCACAGAGGATTGGAATGTTACTCTCATAGATATTGAAATCTTCTAGCTGATTTTTCATCCAGAGCATCTGAGTACTGCATCCAGCTGCTGCAATGTATTCAGCTTCTGCAGTTGATAATGCTATGGTTGGTTGTCTTTTGCTAGACCAAGCGATTAGGTTGTCTCCTAGAAATTGACAACTTCCAGAAGTACTTTTTCTTTCTGTTCTATCTCCAGCAAAGTCAGCGTCACAATATCCTACAAGTTTATACTTTTCTGATCTTCTGTAATACAGACCAAGATTAGTAGTACCTTTCAGATATCTAAAGATTCTCTTAACTGCTGTTAAGTGAGTTTCTCTAGGATCTGATTGGAATCTAGCACATAAACATACACTATATAGAATATCTGGTCTAGAAGCAGTAAGATAGAGAAGTGATCCAATCATACCTCTGTAGAGCTTCTGATCTACTTTCTTACTTACCTCTTCTTTCTCCAAGATACACGTAGGATGCATAGGAGTTTTGGATATTGAACTTTCTGATAAATCAAATTTCTTCAGAAGTTCTTTTACATATTTGCTTTGATGGATATATGTTCCTTCTGATGTTTGATTTATTTGAATTCCCAGAAAGAACTTTAATTCTCCCATCATGCTCATTTCAAATTCTGCCTGCATAGATTTAGCAAATTCCTTTCCCAAGGCACTTTTAGTAGAACCAAAAATTATATCATCTACATAAATTTGGCATATCAGAAGATCATTTTTAATGTTTTTACTGAAAAGAGTTGTGTCCACTTTCCCTCTGATGAATTTATTTTCCAGTAGAAAATTACTTAATCTTTCATACCAAGCTCTGGGAGCTTGTTTTAAACCATATAATGATTTTTTGAGTTTGTAAACATGTTCTGGAAATTTTGTATTTTCAAAACCAGGGGGTTGGTGTACATATACTTCTTCATCAATATAACCATTTAAAAATGCACTTTTGACATCCATTTGATACAGAATGATATTATGATTTACAGCAAATGATATTAGAAGTCTTATTGATTCTAACCTGGCGACTGGTGCATAGGTTTCTGTATAGTCAATTCCTTCTTGTTGGCTATACCCTTGTGCAACCAGTCTTGCTTTGTTTCTGACAACTTCTCCTTTCTCATTGAGTTTGTTTCTGAATACCCATTTGGTGCCAATGATGTTGAATCCTCTGGGTCTAGGAACTAGATCCCACACATCATTTCTGGTGAATTGATTAAGTTCTTCTTGCATAGCCAGAATCCAATCATTTTCTGATAGAGCTTCTTCTATAGAAGATGGTTCAATCAGAGAGACAAGTCCTAGTAGTGTCTCTTCAGAGTTTTTGAATGAGGATCTTGTTCTGATTGGTTCATCTTTCTTTCCCAAGATTTTATCCTCTGGATGATTAATATTGCTTCTGGAGAGCTTCTTCTGGATGGGTTCTTCAGGTGTTGATGGAGCAGTTGTATTGTTTTGAACTTTAGAAGATTGATCTTTAGAAGTTCTGTTTGTAGAGATTTCTACTTCTATATCTGCAGTAAATTCTTTTTGCTTTGGTTTTTCAGAACCAAGCTTATCATCAAATCTGACGTGAATTGATTCTATCACAATACGTGTTTCTGTATTGTATACTCTGTATCCCTTAGAACGTTCAGAGTATCCTAACATATAACACTTTTGTGCCTTAGAATCAAATTTATTAAGAGTATCAAGAGTGTTTAGCATAAAACAAATACATCCAAAAGGATGAAAGTAAGAAATGTTGGGCTTTCTGTTCTTCCACAATTCATAAGGAGTCTTTTCAAGAATAGGTCTTATAGAGATTCTATTCTGAATGTAACATGCTGTATTTACTGCTTCTGCCCAAAAATGTTTAGCCATATTAGTCTCATTGATCATGGTTCTGGCCATCTCTTGTAAAGTTCTATTTTTACGTTCTACAACCCCATTTTGTTGTGGAGTTCTAGGACAAGAAAAATCATGAGAGATGCCATTTTCATTAAAAAATGATTCTAATTGTTTATTTTCAAATTCTCCACCATGATCACTTCTGACTTTTATGATCTTTGATTCTTTTTCATTTTGAACTTGTTTACAGAAGTTAGAAAATACAGCAATTGACTCATCCTTGTGTCTAAGAAACTTTACCCATGTCCATCTGCTGAAGTCATCTACGATCACCAATCCATACTTCTTGCCATTGACAGAAGCAGTTTTCACTGGTCCAAATAAGTCAATGTGCAGAAGTTCTAATGGTCTAGAGGAAGATACAACATTTTTAGCTTTGAATCCAGTTTTTGAAAATTTGCCTTTCTGACATGCTTCACATAGAGCTTCTGAGTTGAACTTCAAATTTGGAAGTCCTCTGACTAGATTGAGTTTGTTAAGTTGAGATATTCTTCTCATATTAACATGTCCCAATCTTCTGTGCCAGACCCATTGCTCAGTTTCCACAGACATTAGACATTTTACATTTTGAATTTTTAATTCAGAAAGCTTTATTTTATAAATATTGTTCTTTCTCTTTCCACTAAAGAGGATTGTTCCATCTTTCTGACTAACAGCTTTACAGAACTTTTGATTAAAGATTATGTCATAGCCATTATCACTTAATTGACTTATGGATAATAAATTATGCATTAATCCTTCTACAAGCAGAACATTAGATATAGAAGGAAGATTTCCGTTACCAATAGTTCCGGAGCCAATAATTCTTCCTTTTTGATTGCCTCCAAAACCTACATGGCCTCCATCTTTTAATTCAAGACTTTGGAACATATGCTTTCTTCCCGTCATGTGACGTGAGCATCCAGAGTCCAGGTACCATGATTGGTGTTTCAGTTTTGCTGTTAAAGACATCTGCAACATACACAATTTTATCCTTGGGTACCCATATTCTTCTGGGTCCTTGTTTGTTAGATTTTACAAACTTCTGATTTATTTTGGGTTTTAAATCAGAACTTGTAGAGCAGGATGACTCACTAGTGTATATAAGATCATGATTATGACCGTAGGTGAAATGAGAACTTAGAGGAGTATTGGTATTTATGACAATGTCATCAATAATTTTTAATTTCAGAGTTTCATTATTTTTCACATAGCCAATGCCTCTTCTTTCATTTCTGCTAACACCATAGATCATAGAAGCAATCTTACTTCTATCTAAACTTTTAGTAAGAAATTGTTGAAAACTATAATCATATTGTTTTATGATATTATCAGAATTGATTAGATCTTCTAATTCAGATTTCTTCTGAGCTTTGAGCTTTTCAAAAGAATTTTTACATTCAAAGAGATTTTCTTTCAGCTCAGAGTTTTCTGTTTTCAGTTTTCTAATATCTTCTAATTCAGATACAAGATTTTGTTTGACGTCTTTGTATTTGAATTGAAGCTTCTGATATTTTTCAAGAATTTCTGAAAGACTAGCTTCTAACTCAGATCTAGAGAATTTAGAAAATACCTCTTCTGAGTCTGATTCTAACTCTGATTCTGATGAGTGATCATCTTCTGGTATATTTGCCATTAATGCAATATTAGCTTGTTCATCTTCAGAATCTGACTCTGCTTCGGATGATTCAGAATCATCCCATGTTGCCATGAGACTCTTTTTCTTTTCTCTGCTGAATCTGTTTCTAGGTTTGTCTTTCTGAAGTTTTGGACATTCACTTTTGTAGTGTCCTGGTTCTTTGCATTCGTAGCACACAACTTCTTTGCTTCTGGGTTTCTTGTGACTGGATGTTGATTCAGAATAATTGTTTGATCTTCTGGTATTTCTGAACTTCTTCTGACGATGCTTCCAGAGTTGTTGAACTCTTCTTGACAAGAGAGATAATTCATCTTCTTCTGATGAGCATCCAGAGCTTTCTTCTTCTTCTGCCTGTAAAGCTTTAGAAACATGTTTGTTAGATTTAAGAGCTACAGACTTACCTTTCTTCTGGGGCTCATCTTCTTCTAATTCAATCTCATGACTTCTCAAGGAGCTGATCAGTTCTTCTAAGGAAATTTCATTCAGATTTTTTGATAACTTTAAGGCAGTGACCATGGGTCTCCAGGCTTTTGGTAAACTTCTGATGATTTTCTTCACGTGATCTGCTGTTGAGTAGCCTTTGTCCAGAACTTTTAGTCCAGCGACCAGAATTTGAAACCTTGAAAACATTTTTTCAATGGTTTCATCTTCTTCCATCTTGAAGGCTTCATACTTCTGGATGAGAGCTAGAGCTTTGGTCTCCTTGACTTGAGAGTTGCCTTCATGTGTCATCCTTAGAGAATCAAACATGTGTTTGGCTGAATCCCTGTTTGTGATCTTCTCATATTCAGTGTACGAGATGGCACTTAGAAGTATGGTCCTAGCTTTGTGATGATTTCTGAATTCCTTCTTCTGTTGAACTGTCATATTTTTCCTTTCGATCTTCTGACCATCTTCTCCAACAGGATGAATATATCCATCTGTCACCATGTCCCAGAGATCTCCATCTAGAGCTAGAAAGAAACTCTCTAGAACATCCTTCCAGTAGTCGAAATTGTCGCCATTGAACATTGGTGGTTTAGCATTGATCTTGTCATTCTGATAGTCATTGTTAATTCCAGTTTCTGCCATGTGTTTATCTTCTGGATCTTTTACTGACACGGTAAAGTGTAATACTTAGAACCTAGCGCTCTGATGCCAATTGAAGGTGGCAAAACACAAGGAAGGGGGGGTTGGAATTGGGTTTTCTGTTTAATTAAAATTAACTTCTAAAGACACGTTTTACTTTATCCTGGTTCGTTTGAACTCAAACTACATCCAGTCCACCCGCCAAGGTGATTTTGCCTCTACTGAGGTCTTAATCCACTATTCAATAAGAATACACACAAAGACCTATAGTCAATGTCTTCTTGAGTCTTCTGACTAAACTTAGTCACTCAAGGAAAAAGATAATTGTTACAAGAATGATAAAGACGTAACTTAAAATGCTTCTAGGTAAGCAGGTATCACTAAGTGATAGTTACAGCAATAAGAACAAGATAAAATGATTTGCTTGAGTATATGTTATACGTTGTAATGCGTTGCGTTCTCACTTGATTTCTTCAATTGATGTCCTTTATATAGTTCTTGATAAAGTAGCCGTTGGAGACATCTTGAACCAAATTAGGATATACTTTAATACCTTAATTTCTTTCCATAAGAAGAGATACTTGTCTTTGCATATTAAAGACCATATTCTTTAATTAAAGCTTTTTAATAAGGATACCAGCATCTTCTAAGCGGAAATCAGAGATAATGAATAATATATGCGCAGCCAATAAATGTCATTTAATGCTGGATTCTTCTTTGAGCGTATCTTCTATAAAGGTTCTCCTTAGCTTGTACGGATTACTCAAACAATATTATCTTCTACACGAGAGTAAGTATATTCATTAGAACTTTTAATATGAAAGGCTTTGTTATCATCAAAACACTTAGAGGATCAGAACCACATTTGTTCTAACAAACGTCGGAGGGGTTGGAGGTTTTTACGAGAAGTGGTCGTCTATTTGCTCCCCCAGTTCTGAGAGGGGGTCCTGAGGTTGAGGCTTCGGAAAAGGCTAAAGGAAAACAAACTGCGACTGAAGAATCAACAACTCCTATTGCTGGACAGGGTACCTTTGAGAAGGAGGTCGAGGAATTTATGCGCATAATTAAAAAGAGTGATTATAAGGTGGTCGAACAGTTGAACTAGACACCTTCCAAAATATCAATTCTGTCATTGCTGATGTGTTCTCTTGCGCATAGAGAAGCCTTGTTGAAAGTGTTGCAGATGGCGTATGTTTCTCAAGAAATTACTGTTAATCAACTGGAAGCTGTAGTGGGCAGTGTGAATGCAAGCCACAACCTGGGTTTTACAGATAGAGACCTTACGTCAGAGGGCCGTAACCATAATAAAGCACTACATATTACTATGGAGTGTAAGGGTGCTGTGTTGTCGCATGTACTTGTTGACACAGGCTCTTCTCTTAATGTACTTCTGAAGAAAGCATTAATGAAGCTCAATGTTGATGGTATAGTCCTAAGACCCAGCGATTTGATAATCAAAGCTTTTGATGGGTCCAGAAGGTCAGTGTTTTGAGAAGTTGAGTTACCCGTGAAAATAGGTTCTCAAGTATTAAAAAGTATCTTCTATGTCATGGACATTCAGCCCGCGTACAGCTGCTTGTTGGGACGCCCATGGATTCATGCTGCTGGAGCTGTAACTTCCACTCTGCATCAAAAGCTCAAATATGTGGTTGATGGCCAGGTAATCACAGTGTGCGGAGAGGAAGATATATTCGTGAGCCACTTATCAACTTTCAAATATGTAGAGATGGACAGAGAGATCCACGGGACTCTATGTCAAGCCTTCGAAGCGGTTAATGTCAGCATTTTAACTCCAGTAGAGAAGAGCAGTGAGAAAGAAGGTACCTCCATCCATTCCTACAAGCAGACAAAGGAAGTGGTTCAGTCAGGAAGCGCCCAAGGCTGGGTCAAATTGCTGGAATTAGAAAAGAAAGACGACAAGTTTGGTTTGGGTTATCAGCCTAGTGGGTCTAATGGGTCTCCAAGTGGTAAAGCCATTACTTTTACAAGCGCTGGGATGCTCGACCGCAACCAAATCTGTGCAACTAATGAAGAGGGAGACAATGACGGTGACTGGGACAACTGGATTCATCCGTGTGCGCCCGGAGAGGAGCTGAAGAACTGGTCTATTGAAGACATCGTCCAAGTTACCTGGAACTCAGAGTAATTTATTTGTTTCCTTTTCTTATCATGCTGCATTGTCAAATCCAGCATTCTGCCCAAGATGCTAGGATCCATTGTATGGGCCACCATGTTTGTATGCATTTATTTTACCATGAAATAAAGGACATTTTCAGACAAATTGTGTTCTCTTTCTTTTCTTTTAAATTTTTTCACAAAAAAATATAAAAAATGGCAAGGTGTTTTTCCTTTTTGTTTTTGTGTTTGCGTCTCTTTTAAAAAAAATAATAAACAAATTCTGAAATAAGCACATCATCTGTGCAATGTTGATCATCCGGATTCCATTGATAACGTTCCTGCTATGACCACGCATGACTTTGAAAATCCTATCTACCAAGCTAATGAAGGGGTTGAGGAAGACTGTGAACTCCCTGAAGAATTGGTCAGATTGTTGAAACAAGAGGAACGAGTTATTCAACCTCATCTGGAAGAAATTGAGATCATCAACATCGACACTGAAGATGTGAAGAAAGAGATCAAAATTGGGGCCAGTCTGCAGGCCGAAGTAAAGAAAGAGCTGATTGGTATGCTGCGAGAGTATGTGGATATCTTTGCCTGGTCGTATCAAGATATGCCAGGGTTGGATACCGACATCGTTGTGCATAAGCTACCATTGAGAGAAGATTGTCCTCCTGTGAAACAGAAGTTGAGAAGAACTCGTCCTGACATGGCGATGAAGATTAAGGAGGAGGTTCAAAAGCAATGGGATGCCGGATTCCTTGCTGTAACTAGTTACCCACCTTGGGTAGCTAACATTGTACCTGTACCAAAGAAGGACGGCAAGGTCCGGATGTGCGTTGACTACCGGGATTTGAATAGAGCAAGCCCAAAAGATGACTTTCCATTATCTCACATTGATGTGTTGGTAGATAATACTGCTCAATTCTCGGTATTTTCCTTCATGGATGGCTTCTCCGGATATAATCAGATTAAGATGGCACCGAAAGACATAGAGAAAACAACGTTCATTACCCCGTGGGGTACATTCTTCTATAAGGTCATGCCCTTTGATTTGAAGAATGTCGGGGCAACTTATCAGCGGGCTATGGTCACATTGTTCCACGACATGATACACAAGAAGATTGAGTGTTTTGTGGACGATATGATTGCTAAGTCCCGAGACAAAGAAGAGCATCTGGTCAATCTCAAGAAGCTGTTTGATAGACTGATAAAATACAAGCTGAGGTTGAATCCAAACAAGTGCACTTTCGGAGTGCGTTCCGGGAAACTGCTGGGTTTCATTGTTAGTCAGAAAGGAATTGAGGTAGATCCTGCAAAAGTAAAAGCAATTCAAGATATTCCTGCACCGAAAACAGAAAAAGAAGTGCGCGGGTTTCTAGGGAGGTTGAACTACATTTCACGGTTCATATCTCATCTAACTGCCACGTGTGAACCAATATTCAAATTGCTACGAAAAAAGCAAACGATCAGGTGGAATGAAGACTGCCAAAGGGCTTTCGACAAGATAAAATAATATTTGCAGGAGCCTCCAATTCTAATGCCTCCAGTTGAAGGAAGACCATTAATCATGTACTTGACTATGCTAGAAGGGTCAATGGGATGTGTTCTAGGCCAACATGTCGAGTCTGGTCGAAAAGAGTACGCTATTTATTACCTTAGCAAAAAGTTTACCGACTGTGAATCCCGTTACTCACTGCTCGAGAAAACTTGCTGCGCTTTGGTATGGGCTGCTCGCCGACTGAGACAGTACATGTTGACTCATACCACACTGCTAATTTCCAAAATGGATCCTGTCAAGTACATCTTTGAGAAACCAGCATTAACCGGAAGGGTTGCTAGGTGGCAAATGATTTTAAAAGAATATGACATCCAATATACTTCTCAGAAAGCCATCAAGGGAAGTGTATTGTCGGATTACCTTGCACAAAAACCTCTTGAAGATGATTATCAGCCAATGAAGTTTGATTTCCCTGATGAGGACATCATGTAGCTCAAAGCAAACGATTGTGAGGAACCACTTCCGGAGGAGGGGCCAGACCCTGAATTCAAATGGAAGTTGATGTTTGATGGGGCAGTCAATATCAATGGACGTGGAGTTGGTGCCGTTCTTATCACTCCCGAAGGTGTTCATTTTCCCTTCGCTGCCAGAATTACTTTTGGCTGCACCAACAATGAAGCGGAATACGAGGCATGCATAATGGGAATAGAGGAGGCTATTAATCTTCGGATTAAGACCCTCGATATATTTGGAGATTCAGCCCTCGTTATTAACCAATTTACCGGCAAGTGGTATACGCATCAAGAGCATCTAATTCCTTACAAGGATTATGCCAGAAAACTGTTGACGTTCTTCACGACAGTTAAGCTTCAGTACATACCACGTGATGAAAATCAGTTTGCCGACGCATTGGCCACTCTTTCTTCGTCTATCAAAGTCTTGTGTTGGAATTACGTGCCCATAATTGATATTTACAGGCTTGACGCTCCAACTCATGCTTTCTCTATAGACGCAGTGTCTGACGAGAAACCTTGGTATTTTAATATCAAGCTATTCCTAGAAAAGCAAGAATACCCAGCATGGGCATCTTCCAATGATAAGAAGACCTTAAGGCGACTTGCTGCTAGCTTCTTCTTGAATACAAACGGGGTTTTGTACAAGAGAAACTTTGATTTGGTCTTGCTCAGATGCGTGGATAGACACGAAGCAAGCCTGTTAATGCAGGAAGTCCACGAGGGATCTTTCGGTACCCATGCAGGAGGACATGCTATGGCTAAGAAATTATTGAGATCGGGGTATTTCTGGATGACAATGGATGCAGACTGTTGTTCATTCGCTCGTAAGTGCCATAAGTGCCAGATATATGCATACAAAGTGCATGTTCCTCCAAGCCCGCTCAACGTCATGTCATCTCCTTGGCCCTTTTCTATGTGGGGCATTGACATGATCGGGAAAATAGAGCCTACTGCTTCAATTGGTCATCGCTTCATCTTGGTTGCGATTGATTACTTCACTAAGTGGGTTGAAGCACCATCTTATGCCAATGTCACTCGTCAAGTGGTAGCCAAAATTTTGAAAAGAGACATTATCTGCAGATACGGAGTGCCCGAAAGAATCATTACTGACAATGGTTCTAACTTAAACAACAAGGGGATGGCAGAGTTGTGTCGGGACTTAAGATCCAGCATCACAATTCTTCTCCTTACTGACCAAAGATGAATGGTGCGGTAGAGGCAGCAAACAAGAATATCAAGAAGATTGTGCAAAAGATGGTTGTCACTTACAAAGATTGGCATGAGATGTTACCATTTGCGCTGCATGGGTACCGAACGTCAGTCAGGACGTCAACTGGGGCAACTCCCTTCTCATTGGTCTATGGCATGGAGGCAGTCTTGCCTGTTGAAGTAGAGATTCCTTCATTGCGTGTGATGATGGATGTGAAGCTTGATGAGGCTGAATGGGTGCGTGCTCGTTACAATCAGCTATGTCTAATTGAGGAAAAGAGATTAGCGGCTGGACACAAAAACAGAATTAAAGTCCAGGCAAAAAAAGGGCATCCCGACGAGCTAAAAACAAAATAAAAAGCTCGGGAAAAAGTTAGGGAAGATAAATAAAAAAATGTACACCCGCTGAGTTGAAAAGCCACATCGGACAGCTCAGGCAAAAAGGGTATCCCGGTGGATTGAAAACCCGAAAGGGCGTTCCACGCAAAACAAGGGAATAAGCGAACAACTGCGATCCGAGTAATCTGAACCAAATCATCGTTTCGTACAACCTGACAATATTAGAAGGATAGGAATCAGTCCTCTCATCTTCTCAGAAAGCAAAGGCAAGAATGAGGAGTTTTGAAGACATGCTGGTCATAGCAGAAATGGAACTCATTGGGATGCCGTGCCCATTGCCATTAGGATAGTTTATTTTCTCAATTTTATGGTGGCTACCTCTTTCCATGTGGTTGCTTCCTGATGTACAATCTTTGCCTATTCAGAGGCCTTTCAATAAAAAGAATATTCAGTCAAAAAGCTGTGTTGTGTTTATTTTTGTTTGCAAAATGTCCTGAATTTTTGGCAAAAATAGCATTGCATTTAAAACATGGTGATAATGGATGAACATATCATACCATGCAAGTCCCCGGGGCACATATGTGTTTTCTGTTGTTGCAGGTTGCAGGATGGCATCACATTCTCCCAAGCAAAATCTTTCCCCAGCTAAGCCTTGGCAAGTAGCCCAAACAGTTTATCTTCCCCAGTGAAGTATACACAACAAGTAGTGGGAGGCCCATTCCCCACAGAGTTTATCTGTCAGAACTCTTGTCACCAATAGTGGACATATGAAGTATTTTCCCAACCCTCAGGGAAACATTCTCCAGCACTCGTCTGTGTTCATACTTTATTGCTGCTCGTCTGCATCTTTCAACATTCGTCTGTGTTGCCCCTTTGGTATTGCTCGTTTGCTTTCCCCAGCAGTGGTCCATGATTTCTTTGCTGTTGCTCGTCTGCAATTTCCGACACTCGTCTGTGTTTAATATTTGTTGTTGCTCGTCTGCAATTTCCAACACTCGTCTGTGTTGTCACTTTGCTGTTGCTCGTCTGTAATTCCCAACACTCGTCTGTGTTTTGATATTTTGATACATCTAATTGCTCGTATGCATTCTCCGGCACTCGTCTGTGTTTGATATCTATTGCTCGTCTGCATTTCCCAGCACTCGTCTGTGTTTATTATCTGTTTGAAGCTCGTCTGCTTTGTTTGGATACTCGTCTGTATCATCCCCAACACTCGTCTGTGCTAGCTTATTGTAAACACCCCAAATTTTCCCTCACCCATTTCACCATGTCTTGTGATCTTTAAATGTGCATAAAATCAGTCATAGCATCTCATACCACATTTTTGATTCACTGCATTGATTCAAAGTCATCTGCATCTAGGGTTTGTGACTTGAGCCATCCCTGAGCCATTTGAGCCATTCCAAAGGTTATTAATCACTTCAAAGGGGTCCATGTATGTTCAAACATCATATCATATCCTCACCAAGTCAAGGAAGTCAAAGAATCACAAGAACTGAGAAAGGCATGGAAGCAGAGCCAGGTTTAACTGCACAGATGACTTAAAATCAGGGTTTTGGTTTAAGAGGCCATAACTCCAAACTTTTTGGTCATTCTTGTTTCTATTGCTCTCTATAGGGTATAGGGATCATGCATATCAATTTTCATGAAGAAATTCCATGGGGAAGGCATCTGATCAAGAGTTGACTTCTTGAGCAAGTCAGTGCAAAATCAGGGCATCTGAGGCCCCCAGTGACCCAACCAAAGGGTGTTCTCCATCATTTTGAATGTGTATGATCTTTATTTGATCATAGAATATGTTAGAAGTTCACAAAATTGGAAAATTTCAAGCCATTTGCAAAATTGCCTTTTTGGGAAAGTGACTTATAATGGAAACTTGCCATTTTGGGAAAGTTTTTCAACCTCCTCTTTTTGATTCAAAAATGCTTCAAATGAGAAAACTTTGGTCATGAAAGTTGTAGGATGGATCCTCCCATTTTCAAAAAGTACAAGAACTCATTCCAATTCATTTTGGATCAAAAGTTATGGCCTTGCAAAGTTGGATAAAATCATTGAAATTTCACTTTTTGCACAAAATGGAAAACTTGCAAATTCTCATGATAAGCCTTTATGTGACTTCAATATGACCTCTAATCATCATACAAACACAATGCATGACCTAAAATTCAGTTTGGCCCAAGAAATTTCCCATTTCCATGTCTTAAATTTCAAGTAACCATAAGCCATTTTCCATAAAAATGCAAAAGGGGGAATTCTTGCAAAATGGTTCCCAAAGGTTTGTGTGATCTCTAGCTGGTCTCAAGGCATTGCCATAACCTCATGGGACATATCACACCAAAATTCAGCAAGAGATATCATATGTTCATGACCAAAAAACCACAAAATGTGACAAGTTGCCAAAATGAAAAACTCATGCTATCTTGTGATCCAAGTGCTGCAGTCCTTCATGAATCATCCAAGGGTCTTCCTTGAATCAAGCTGAGGCAGGACAAGCCCTAAGATTTCCTCTGACCCGAGCCATACCCATAGTACACAATCCTTGACTTTTTGGACAATCACCCCATACCATTCCCACAGTACATGTCACTTCCTCAGACCTCTTCCAATAGTCTAGGGATATGTTATGGAACATAAAGCAAGCAATACACAAGCCAGAAAACACCCACATTCCAGCATCCACAAAATCTGCCAAAAGCTTCCTCTCTTCGAATTTCTTCACACAGCCATCAAACCTTCATTTTTCTTCCACAAACAAGTCACAAATCACTCATAGAACCAGAACCACCCCCTGAAATAGCTTGAAACATCACACACAAAGTCCACCATTTCTGCTACACCAGAGCTGAATCATTCAAACCAGCCACTCCCCAAGTTTTCTAAGCTCCATTCCATCACCAGGAGGTTCAAAGAAGCAGGCTTGCACAAAAGGAAAGTCCAGAAAGCTCAAAAACAGAGAAGCTCCATCTCAGGTAACATGAAGAACATTTTTTCCAGAAACTAATTTTTGAGTTCTTTTATGATACTATGTGTTCTCCTGATCATGAATATGCATTTATTTTTGGAAATGATGAAGAAACCAGCATGTATGATATCTCTGAACATTTGCCCGTGTTTTATACTTTGCTTCGATTCAGGCTTGTGAGTGAAAATAAATGAATTTGAGGTGAGGGTTTAGGATTAGATTGATGAGAGGATCATTTTGGTGAAGGAAATTTGATGTTTGGTAACCTATAGAGAGAACTAGGGTTTATGCCTGCCGGAGAAGATGACCGGAACCACTGTTCCGGTCATCTGAATGTCATTAGCCCTAATTAGGGTTTAAGCCAGTTTTGAATTGAGACCCTTGGATCTGCCTTCCCGCGCGTGCATGTATGGACAAGATCTTCCCATTAGCCATTAATCAGTCATTAATTAATTAAATCCAAGATTAATTAAATATTAAGTAAGTTTAGCCAGGTTTGAACCTGGGCCCTTGGATGTGGCGCCAAGTCAACCCTCACAAGCCCAAAACCAATCTGATCCATTCATTCAGCTTACTTTTCATTTTATTCAATTTTAATTCATTTTGTTTATATTTTATTTGCACGAATTATTTAAAATAGTAAAAAACATTTAAAAATTCTGGATTTTTTTGTCAAGCATTTTATTAATTTTCAAAACCCAAAAATATTTTAATTTAATTTTTTGCATTAAAAATCATTTTTAAATCATTTAAATGTTTATTTTTAATTAGTTAATGAAAATTAATTAATTAAAAATGCATTTAGGTATTTAAAAATCACCAAAAAATTCACATTGCATTTCAAAATATTTAGAAACATTATCAAACCCTCAAAACAAATTTCTTTTTGGTTCTTGAACTATTTTGACCTTTTTCATTGGAATTAAATTCATTTAAAGGAAATATTTTTGTTCAAACTTGGAAAAATCCATTATGCCTAACCATTGAGAGTTTGATGATGGTTATTCTTGCATTGCATCCTTCATAGCATGTAGTTTATAGGATAAAATTGGTTTGAATTTATCTTGCATTTTCAATTTGTTTTGCATTTTCCATTGTGAAGTATCCCAAAACCCTAATTGACTTGAGAAATTCATAACTTGCACTAGGTTAAGAGTTAGGTCCCCTCCTTTGGGCAGTGAACTTGTGTAGGGTTAGGGTTCCTTTGATCCCATTTTCAATTTTTTATCTTGTCATTTGCTTCTGGTTTTGAATTTTTGCATTGTATGTTGCATGTAAACCCTAATTTGTGCCTTCCTTTGCATCCATCTATCATTTGCTTGCATTTAAGAACTTGCCATGACATTTTGTGCATCCACATGATTCATAAGACATCTTAGGACATGTTAGAATCATGTTTGATCATTGCATTATTCATTTGCCATGTTATGCATCCATTGCATTTCATAAACTTTCATGAATTTCCATGGTTCAAAGCATGCCTCATCTGCATCCTCATCCTTGTATGATCATCCACAATTCATGCCATGTGTTTGCATCATCTCTTAGCATCATTAACATCATGTTTATGCTTCTGACTTTGGTTTGCATCATGACATTTCATCTCATTTGCATTGCATTTCATTTCTTTGCTAACTTTTCAGGTGGTAAGTTGTTTTGAGAAGTGAATTTGCCTTCACTTCTCACAATCTCTTTTCATCTCTCTCTTGCATCATTGCTGCATTTTATCTTGTGTATTAGAGTGAGCTTGCTCATTCATGCTCTTGCTCTCTTTCTTCCTTCAAGCAACTTGTCTTCTTAAGTGAAGCAAGTTGTCTTGTTTCTCCTTTCTTCTTCCTCTTTCTATCTTGTTCCTCCTGGGTGGCCTTTGAAGTTTATTTCTCTCTTAAGCCTCACAAACCCTAGGATCTCCAAGTATGATAACAATTAGGGTTTGCTTAGTCCCCCACTTAGCTTTTACCTTTGTGTCATCTTTGAGTCTTCTCTTCTCACCTCATAATCAAGGACTAAACCTTAAAGGTTTTAAGGCTTTGTGATTAAGCTTATGCCTGCATCCTTCTATTAGGATGGAGTGTATAACTTTAATCCTAAGTGTTAAACCCTTAATGTGTTTAAATCCTTTAATCAATTCACCTAATAATCATCAAGACATCAAGCTTGTAACTTGGGCCTTGCATTAGGGTTCTAATTCTTCCTTAGTTGGTTAAGAAGGACTAACCCTAGTGTTAATGGACAAGTCCCCCTCAAGTAGTCTTACAAACCCTAAAATTCACTTCTTAATCTCACCATTAACTAAAATCCATTTAATAAAGGTTTTGTTTTGTCATGAGGTTAATCCCTAATCATGGATTAAGTTGAGGAGCCTTCCTCAGCTTAAATGTTCTCATCTATTATCCTTCTATTAGGATGGTGTAAGGAGTCCATTAAATCCTTGATTATGGCTTAAAATCATTACTTAACACTAAACAAAAACAACAAAAACATCTAAATAAATTCAAGTAGGTTAATGATCTTAATCCTGCATTATGGTGATTAAGTGTGAGGTGTTTACTTCATACTTAAGGTATTCTCATTACCCATAATCAGAGGGAGGATGTGATGAGTTTACTAACCCTTTGGTTTAGGCTTAAGCTCATTAACTTATGACAAACTTCAAACAACAATAAAAGATTGAAAGCACAAAAACAAACAATAATCGTCTCCTTCGGGATTCTCTTCTCATCTCATTCACTCACAAACGAGAACTCGCTTCTTCCGTCTAATGCAAGACAGTTAGCACCTGAGCCAGACAGGTCATACACTTAAGCATAGACAAGTAAGCAGTTCATTATTCCAATTTACCTTTCAGTCTCTTTGAGTCAAACTACGGTGTTCTGACTTCCTCATTGCACGAGAGGATACGTAGGCATAACTTAACGGTTATCGAACAAAAGTCTCTGTATATTCCCCCTCTTCCCAGCATTATTCTTTAAGCCTCATAGTCTTGAGCATTTCACTCTTGTTTTTACACTGACACTTCTTTTATACACTTCACATTTCTTTTACACTGACACTTGCATTCTTTCCAGCTTTGATACACAGATTGCACTGACACTACCCCTTTTAAACACAAATCTTTCAAGCGTGGATCCCGTCGAGTACGACGGACAATCTGGGTGCTAATACCTTCCCAGGTTGTAACCAACCCCCTTTCTCAGTCTCTCTGGTTCGCAACCGCCTTATCCATATCTTTTCTCAGGTTTATGCAGCATTACCTTTCCTCCGGGATAAAAATGCCTAGCTGGAGACTCTTGTCTTTTGAGCTCACCCTTGTGTTCTCTCTCTCTTTTCGCCGACCGTTCGGGTCTGTACCCCTCTTGGCCCCAGTGTCATTTGGTGGGAGCGACAACTTGGCAACTCTGCTTGGGACCCTTATGCTGTAACCAGGGCTTCTGGTTCTTTTGGTGGGTTCCTCCTAGCGCTTGCTTGATTTGTGTTTACTGGGGTATGATGTGCTAATTGTGTTTATTTATTTGCTTCATTTACTGCTTTATGTACAACTTTATTGCTTTCCTTTATAGTTTTACATATTTCATACTGTCATCTTGCTGGATCTGGTTTGTTGTTTTGATGGGTGGGGTTCTATTGAGAGTTTGAGGTCCTATACCTGGGACCTGAGTGACACCTAGGCTAGAGTGGTTCATGTTCTTTCCCATTCCATTTCGGTCTGGTGCGGGAATATGAAACACGGTTCAGATGTGGGTTTCTTCTTGAGAACTCTGTGCTACAGATTTCCTGTAGTGCTAGGGCTATCTGGGAAGCCTGCTAAGTCTGGATGACCTTTATTTTGACCTTCAGAAACTGAGGTGAATTAGAGGAGGATCTTTTATGGTTATTTTAAACACTGTACCTCCAGGTTAGAAGTGTTTACACTTCTCATAACTGATCCAAGTCTGAGGATCCTTGTTTTAGAACACTACCTGTGAGGGGGTTGGGCTGTTTGCAGGTTTGCAGGTACCCTTGGCCACATCATACCCTGTTGTTATTTGATTAAGAGTACCTCATTTTGGACAATTCTTGTGATTTAACCCTGGACATGTGACTCCTTATTTGAGTCCCCCACCCTGGTTACTGGATTTCTGAACCTCCATCTGGACTTCTTGAACATACATGGGCCTTGTAGCAAGACAGATAAATCAGATCCAGCTTGATCACAAACCCTTGCATATCATTTGCATACTCATCATTTGCATCATTTAACATTTGTCTATTTGTTTTTCAGGGTATCCACATTATATCTGGCTTGGTTTTGACCCCTTCATCTGCATAGACCTCTGTTTCATCAGTTATCTGCTTCAGCTATCTTCATCAGTTGTCTGCTTCAGCTGCCTTCATCACCAGCACTAGCCTATCAGTGGCTCATCTCCAGTATCAGTCTTGATCCTTATCAGCACTTGTCTTCAGCTCTTCATCAGCACTCATGGCTACACCCAGGAAGAGCAATATTTCATACCATTTCTTTGAGCCTATGTTGACTGGTATCAGACAGGTCCAGTCACTTATCACACCTGACCACATCCCATTATTCAGAGAGCATTATGGAGGCATCCTAGATATGGTTATGGACCTGGACCCTTCTCAGAGGAGCATGATCCACACCTGCCTACAGTTTTATGACCCTCCTTTGAGATGTTTCACTTTCCCAGACTTTCAGCTAGGACCCCTGCTGGAGGAGTTTTCATCATTGATTGGAGTACCTGTCAGGGGTGGAGTCCCCTTCAACCCAGATATGACTTCTCCCAGCAATGGAGAAGTGGCAAAAGCATTGTACCTGGAGCCTACTTTGATTGAGCAGAATATGACAACAAAGGCTGGGATCCCTGGTTTGCACTTAGACTTCTTGATTTCTCAGGCCATCCTGAAGGCCTCCTTGGGAGAATGGAGGGCAGTTTGTGCATTGTTAGCCCTCAGCATATATGGGGTTATACTATTTGCAGATGAGCCCAAATTTATCAGCAAGAATGCCATTCATCTTTTCCTTCTGAGGAACCCAGTACCCACATTGCTGGGAGATTTCTATTACTCCATTCATCAGAGGAATGAGAAGCAAAGAGGAGAGTTGGTGAGATGCTGCGCTCCTCTGTTTCACACTTGGCTGCTCAAACACTTGCCTAAGACAGATGCCTTCCTAAATCCCCACCAACAGAAGAATTGGGCTAAGAGACTAATTGCTTTGTCTTCAGATGATATCAGATGGTGCACCCAGAGCACCAAAGGCAAGGACATCATCACTAGCTGTGGGCAGTACCCAAATGTGCCTCTAATAGGAGTAAAGGGTTGCATCAACTACAATCCTTTGCTATTTAAGAGACAACTGGGCTATGCTTTGGTTCACCCTCCTAGAATGCAAGATTTAGCTGAGACCCTGTATTGTGAGATAAAGCCTAATCTAGCTGCTGTCAGACAAGCATCCTGGGCTTGGGACAACGTCCAAACAAAAGGGATGGCTATTCTTGGAAGGTGCAATAATGTTGCTTCAGCTCAGTATTATGACTGGTCTCGTGCTAGAGCTCAGATTACTGGAATGCCCTTCACCATTGAGGATATACCCGGACCATCCACAACTCAGCCAACAGCCACTGTCAGCCTGGAAGAATTTGAGAAGCTGAAGGAAAGGAATGAGAATCTGTCTCAAGCTCTGAAGAAGACCCTTTGGGAGAGGAGTTATGGTCGTCTGGACATTGAGAGGTTGGAGAAGCTTAGGGTGGAGCATCTGGCCAAGATTGAGAAAACAGAGGACTACATCAAGAAAGCAAGAGCTAGGGAGCAAATATTGAAGAATGCCTGTAAGGAGGCCAAGCTTCAGAAGGCTAGGAATGATCTCTATCTGCAAGAAAGTCAGGCTAGGTGGGTCAGAATCACTGAAGCCCGTACTCAAGAAGATCAGAGAACTCAAGCCAGGATTGAGCAGTTAGAGGCCAATGAAAAGAAGCAACATGAAGCTTTGCTGGCAGCCCAGAAGGAGATTTCAGAGTTGAAGCTCAGGGCTGGTTTGAAGAGGTCAAAGGACCAGGACAGGCACAAGAAACTGACCACTGCCATTGCCACCAGAAACCTCCTCATCAGGACTATTACAGAGCATCCAGCTGGTCCGGTGACTGAGGCACTTCTGAAGGAAGTCAAGGAGGATGAGTTTGGACTAGATGTCTGACTTTTTAATTGTTGTTGTTTTCATTTGATGTACTTTTCTTTTGTGTTGTATTTTGACCCTTCAGGGGCATGTGTTGTAAAAACAGATTATGTATGATTCACCATTTGTAATATATTTTAGTTTGTTTCCATTTTTGGGCTTTCTTGTCTCAACAAAGTCAAAAGCATCTTCCTCGAGGTCTGGAAAGGTCAAAACCAAGAACCTGAGCCGGATACCTTGGAAAACAAATAAGCATACTGCATTGCATACTAACTTTTGTTTTGTTTTGTAGGTTTTGTTATTATTTTGTTTGTTTCTAACTCTGTTGTGGTTCAGGAAATATTGCTCGCAGAAGAGTGTTCCCTGTCAACCATGCACACCGGTATCCTACTCGCAACAACCTTCCGGGTATTCTAATGGAGCAGGTACAACAAGACCTGACTGAGGTCAGGACCCAGATGGCTAATGAAAGAGTGGAGATGAGAAACCAAATGGCCCAATTTATGACTGTGATGACTGGCTTGGCCCAGAGCCAAGAAAGGTTAAGGGCATTGGTAGAGAGACAAACTCCCGAGGAACCTCATCCCGGAACTGGAGGAACTAGCAATAATGAGAGGGGTCAGCCACATGTTAATCCACCTGTATTTGGACCTCATCTAGATCCAGAAGTCAACATCCCGGGTAATGTGCAAGGAAATACTACTGGGGGGAGAATCCTGCAAGAGGATCCCCAAGAGGAGCAGTTTACTGTCATGGGAGCTGGGGATGAAGTCTATGATAGAAGGTTTGATGAAATTGCCGAGAAGTTGAGGTCTCTGGAGTCTCAAAATTCCCTAGGCTTCGATGTAATGGATATGTGGTTAGTGGATGGGGTGAGAATTCCCCACAAATTCAAACCCCCGTGCTTCGAGAAATACAATGGAACCTCCTGTCCACGAAGTCACCTGCAGTCTTTTCTGGGAAGACTTAAAGCATATACCATGGATGAAAAACTGTGGATGTTCTACTTTGAAGATAGCTTGATTGGAGCTTCAAGAGAGTGGTATTCACACTTGACCAGAGCTACTATCAGATGCTGGAAGGATTTAGCTGAAGCTTTCATCAGGCAGTACCAATACAATCTGGACATGGCTCCTAACAGGACCCTCCTGATGGGAATGTCTCAATCCTCCAGGGAAAGCTTCAGGGAATATGCCCAAAGGTGGAGACAGCTTGCTGCTGCTGTCCAACCACCCATGTCGAAAAGAGAAATGGCCGACATGTTCATGAATACTTTGCAAGGAATATACATTGATAGATTGGCTGCCTTTTCTTCTACCAGTTTTGCTGACGTAGTTATAGCCGGTGAAAGAATTGAAATTCTATTAAAGATGGGCAAGATTTCTGATAATGGTGCAAGTTCGTCCAGTAATCCCAGGAAGCCTTTTGTGGGACCTCAAAGGACCGGTGAGACAAATGCCATTCATGCCAGCAGGGGTAGACCTCAGTATGTCCACAGATCAGTAGTAGCTGTCACTATTCCATCTCCGATTCCTCAGCAATCATCATATCAACCGCCACAACAGCCACACTATCAACAGCAAATTCAGTATCCTCCACAGAGAACCTATAACAACAACAACGACAATCAACAACAAAGACCCTTTCAACAAAGACCATCATAGGCAAACAGGGTGATTGACCCTATTCCTATGCCTTATGCTGCCTTGTTGCCACAACTCCTAAAGCTTAACTTGGTTGAGTTAATAACATTGGCACCACCAGATCCCTCCAATCTCCCAAGGAATTATGATGTCAACGCCAGATGTGCTTTCCACTCCAACGCACCTAGCCATAATACGGAAAAGTGCAGGGCCTTGCAAATGAAAGTCCAAGATCTGGTGGATTCTAAAGCCCTCAACTTTGCACCCCCTCCAAATGTCAACAAGAATCATATGCCTAATCATGGCGGGCCGAGGATTAATGCCATTGAGAAAGACAAACAATCTACTTTGATCACCAGTGTTGCACAGATTCGAACACCTCTGGTCGAAATTAAAGCTCAGCTTCTAGAGTGCCAGGTGTTCCCCGGGTGTGAACTCGGTTGTGAGTATTGCAACATTGCAGTCAACGGGTGTGATAATTTGAGAAGCGACATAGATGGTGTTGCACCCCAAAATTTGCCCTCACAGTACAAGACTTTGTGTGCTAAGAAGGTTCACAAGGTTCACAATACCTTTCATGAGGTTCATGAAGTTTACAAGACACTTTATGAGGTTCACAAGGTTCACAATACTTACAAGACCTTTCATGAGGTTCATGAAGTTTACAAGACACTTTATGAGGTTCACAAGGTTCACAATACTTACAAGACCTTTCATGAGGTTCATGAAGTTTACAAGACACTTTATGAGGTTCACAAGGTTCACAATACTTACAAGACCTTTCATGAGGTTCATGAAGTTTACAAGACACTTTATGAGGTTCACAAGGTTCACAAGGCTCACAAGACCTCCCATGAGGTTCACAAGAAATTTTATGAGGTTCACAAGACATTTTATGAGGTTCACAAGGTTCAAAAAGTTCACAATTGGTCAGAAGATTTGACAATTCCCTCAGACAATGCATCCTCCTAAACAAGGCATCCTAAACTAGGGTTTTGAATTTAATCAGGCTAAATGGACTTCCAAGACTTCAAGTGAGCTTCATAACATCTTATATGTGTTTAAGAACCCCCATGACAAGTTTCAAGACTTTTCTCAAAAGTTTGCTCAGTCAGATAATCAGATAAGTCAAAACCAGTCAAAGCAGTTAAAAAGTCAAACTGAGGTCAACTGTGGTCAAACCAAAGTCAAACTTCATGATTTTTTGCCAACATCAAGTATATGAAGTAAAATTCATCATTTGATCAAGGGTTGATCATGATTCATCAGGGATATTTCAGATCATCAAGAATCAGGAGTTTCTAAATTAGGGTTTCCTCAGGAAAAGTCAACTGAACTTTGACCAGCCATAACTTTCACATGCTTCATCACCAATTTTCCATCCAAATCTCATTTTAAAGGAAATTGAATTCTCTACAACTTTGTGTCTCACAAGCCAAGCCCAAAAATGCTTCATTTGGAAGGTATGAGCTAAGACATTATAGGTCCTTTTGAAAGTCAACAAAAAGTCAACAACTTCAAAAGGGCATAACTTGAGAATGGTAAACGATATGGACATGAAACCAGTGGGGTTGGTTAGAGGACTCTTCAAGCTTTCCAAAGTGTCCAAGAACACCCTCATAGCATTAAAATTGAAGGATTTGTGCCCTTGCAAAGTTGGGAAATTTTTGGTTGGTTTATGAAGAAAATGGAGGTTTAAAACCAATTTTTTCTAAATGGGCTTGCCATATGATGATCCAATCCATAAAAACACCTCATGCACGACCCAACCATCAAATATTAAGATTTTTTTATTATTTTATTTTATTTATTTTGATTTTATTCATTTAAAATCATTTTAAATTAAAATAAAATAGAAAAGTCAAATATTTAAATGGGATTTTGTTTCTAGAAAGTCATAAAAGTGATTTGGATCAAATTGGTATGAGAATCATGGTGATTGGCTTGAAATAGAAAGGTCTAATTCTCAAATATTTGAAGTTTAAGACTTAATCTTTTTCAATCTTTTTCAATCAAATTTTCCACACAACAATCAATTGTTTTGACCTATTTCTATTACACTATAAGTATACAACACAACCCTATTCATAGCACACGAAAATTCTGCCTCCAAGAGTAAGTTCATACATTCAAAAATCTCACAAAAACTTCAAATTCGGTTTCCTCCATACAAGAGCTTTTAAGGTATTTTTAAGACATGGAAGGATTCTTTGGACATCCCTAAACCTATCCCAGCTCTCAAAAACACATGAATCATGCTCAAATACATAACCCGAATGCATATCATTCATGCTTTTATTTTTTTCGATTTGAGTTATTTATGCAATGATAATGAAAACTAACCATTGATTTATGTTTGTTGTGAAGTATTGAAGCTTTCTGGACAATTTGATTTGAGTTTCATGGACTAGAACGATTTCCACCATTGCTAGGGTTTTCGGCCATTTTTAGGGTTTATCAATTTAGCAAATATAAATACATTCTAAGACCATGGATCAACTCTAATTGACCTCTGGATTGTGTTTGTGAACTTAATTTGACAAAATTTTGTTTGAATAATGATGTTTGAATTTCGTAGGTTTTGCTGCAATTTGAAATTCGCAGGAAATATTGTAGCAAAATTTATAGGAAATTTCGCAGGTACCATGAAGAAGATGAAGTCCAGCGCGCGTTTCTGGAAATTCAAGTGTTGGATATTATATTTTTTGTATTTGCTTCTGTTTTGTATCACCAATGTGCAGTTGGTCTGGTGGTGAAGGGATGCGCGTATGATGCTAAGGTCCAGGGATCGAATCCTGGGCTCAGCCAATTTTTCTTATTTTTCTGTTTAATGGTTAGTTTTAATATATTATGAATTATAGTCACTATATTATCAGAAGCGCCCTCCCGGCTGGATGGAATGTATGCATGCGTATTGTTTAAAGGTCCTGGGTTCGATCCCCCCAGGCCTTTTTGTTTTGTTTCTCTTTTCATGATTTTCAGGATTAAACAACAAAACCAATTGGACCCTTTTCCTTATCACCAAGCGCGCTCTGGCCTAGTGGTTAATCTTGTTGGCTGGAGGTTGTGAAAAGCAGAGGGGCTGGGTTCAATTCCCAGCCAAGGTAAGTTCTTTTTTCTCTTTTTCTCTATTATTTGTTTTGTTTGTTTATTATTAATATTAATTAAAACTATAATCCTAATTTAATAAATCCTAATATATTTCTATAAACCAAGATTAACCCTAAAAATATTTTTCTAAAACCCTAATTGTAAATATTAGTTTATTTATTTATTTTAATTTTATAGTTCTTGCTTGCATTTTAATAATAAATAAATATTAATGTTTTTCATAATTTTCAAACCCTAATTTTCTTAAAATTTAATTCTTAATTTCTTACTTATGAACTTTGATCATGTACATATTTTTATAAGTTGTTTATAATCTTGTTTAAAATAATTAAAATTTTGTAAATATAATTATAATTAATCTTATTTTCATAATATGCATATATTCCATAAATTGTTTATAATTTAATTTTGTGTGAAAATAATTTCTATTATATGTTTAAAAATAGTTAAAAATTGCTAATTTAATTTTTTGTAATTATAATTTTATTTTCATAATATGTTCATAATTAACTTAATTTTTATAATTTGCAACTTTATAATAATTAATATAATTGTTCATATTTTCTTATTAATCTTAAATAATTGTTTATATAAAAATTTGATCTTTTAATTATTTTAATATTTTTGTTTATATTATCTATTATGTTTATTTTCATATGATATTTATTTATTATTACTAACCCCATTTATCTTTGTATTATTTTTATTATTATTTATTATTACTAACCCCAATTATTATTATTATTTATTATTTTGCTTATATTTAATTTGCTTTAATTATTATTATTTTGTAATTGCTTCCTTTATGTAATATTTTAAATAGTCATATTTAATATTTATTTTAAGCTATGGTTAGTAAAATAGGGAGTGCAACATGTTTGTATGTTTAAAATTAATTTAGCTCACTAATTTAAAGATAAATATTAAAATTGTACACTCACACACGTAAGTCGATCTTTGATCGCCATCTCACTTCCTTAGGGATACCTCTCAAGTTGCTTAATCAAAAGGTCAAGTAGGGTGTATAAAGCAAAGTCCCTCCAATTTCATATCATCTAGTCCCTTAACAAATAAAAGATCAAGTCCCTTTCGAATGTTGCCTTCGTAATGATCTTGTCCCTTTCGAATAAAGATGATAAGTCCCTTCGAATTGCTTATACACCCCACAGTTGCCTAAATAACAGATGACCCTTCACTTGTCCCATACATCCAAGGTAATGACTACCTATTACTTAATAATAGGGATAGTCTTACCATTTAAAGGATTCAAGAACAGAAAAGACTTAAACTTAGGGTAGGTTCCTCTTAGATACTTGCTCACTCTTCAAAACATTTCAAACACTTCACATTTTCAAACAATTTTCAAAACAAAGGTTTTATACGCATCCGTACATGGACCATTATAAAACACTTAAGAAAATTTCTATTCACACACTTCACATTTCAAAAACATTTTAAAGTGAGCTAAGTAACTAAGAGCCCATGGATAACCATGGATGTAAAGGGTGCTAACACATTCCCTTTACATAACCTACCCCCCAGACCCAAAAATCTTTTAAAAGGTCTTTCCTGTTCTTTTATGCCTTTCCTTTGGATAAAATAAAAGTCGGTGGCGACTCTTGCTATCCGCAACATAACTAAAGTCAGTTCTCCCACCGTGTTACAGAACTGGCGACTCTGCTGGGGACTTAATAAAAGAGGGGTACCCTTAGGAATTAGATCACTTAAATTGTTTGCCTTGTTTGCTTTATATTACTTGTTGGGCTTTGTGTGTGAAAGATCCTAACCCGGATCTAGTGTACCTTAGGTAAATGGCAATAGACCAAGGAAACTGTACGGCGTATACCGATATGGTTGATCTGGTGGCCATAGTTAGTGGGACTTCTTGGTTGGTGCTTATGTTCCTTAAGTCAAGTTGAGGATAATATGAGGCTGCCATATGTTGTCAATGCACTAACTAACTTTTAGAACCCTAGTTATCCCATCTTGGCCTTTAGAAAAGTAGTGAGATAACCGGCTTTGGTGCAGACTGAAGTTGGTTGATACTCGATACTACACTCATTGAGATCTTAAACTTGGAGGGTTTTGGTTGGCAAGTAAGTTGCCTACTGAACAACCAACCTTGTGAAGGATCAATGATATTGAGATCCCTTAGAACCTGGTTACTTTTGTAGGACAGGATGAACTATCTAAACTTCAGGGGAGGGTACTTACCTTTGAACCTCATGCAAGCCTTTAAACCTAGGGCTATTGTGTGACTTGTTTGTGTGTGCCACATGTTTGTGATTGAGCATAACATCATGACATCATCATGCATCATAAGCATAGCATTTTCACTAACCATTTCAAGGACCAAAGGATTTATCTTTGTTCTTTGTTGCAGGTCATGGCTTCTGCTCGTAGAAACACTATCAGGATCAACTTTGTAGGGATACCTGCTAAGCTTAAAGAGTTGGTTTCTCAAGTGTCTGATCATTCACAGTTTATCAAGAGACATGGTCACCTATTGGATCTAGTCACCTCAGGATTCAATGAAGACATGATGAGTGTCCTATTTCAGTTATTTTATCCTAAACACCATTGCTTTACATTCCCTGACTATCAGCTAGTTCCTACAATGGAAGAGTTCTCTAAACTTCTGGGTATACCTGTTCTTGATCAAAGACCCTTCACAGGCTTGGAGAAGGAGCTTAAACCAGAGGTTGTTGCTGCAGCTCTACATCTGAAGAAGTCTGACATTGTTCTAGAAACAAGAAGCGGAGTTAAGGGTATTCTTGCTAAGGTATTAATGGATAAAGCTCAAGTGTTCTTGAAGGCTATGAGCTACGATGCTTTTGAGGAGATCTTAGCCTTATTGATTTTTGGCTTAGTGTTGTTCCCCAATCCTGATCAGTTCATAGATGTTCATACCATCAACATATTCCTGAGTCACAATCCAGTGCCTACCTTACTTGGAGACATCCTGCATTCTCTTCATACTCGTACTACAAGGGCAAGAGGAACTTTGATGTGCTGCATACCTTTGCTTTCTAGGTGGTTTATTTCCCACCTTCCTCGCTCAGTAATGAAGAATGAGCAAGGGTTCAGGTGGTCCAAAAGGATCATGTCACTCTCGCATTCAGATATTCATTGGTGCTCCAGATCTATGGAGAATATCACTATCATTGACCGTTGTGGGGAGTTTCCTAATGTTCCACTTCTAGGCATAAGAGGAGGCATCACCTACAACCCCTCTCTAGCTTTACGATAGTTTGGTTACGCTCGGAGTGATGGCCCACATGACATGTTGATTCAGGGCATTGTGTTTGACTACGACAACGATCTTCAAGGTTACCGTCAGAGATTCATACGAGCATGGGGAAAAGTAAACAAGGTTGACAACAAGACTCTGGAGCCTAAGTACACTATTCCTATGGAAGCTTATCTCAGATGAGTGCGATCTCGTGCTCAGACTCTCATGATGCCATATCCTGCTATCTTGCCAGTTACCATGGAACCTGTTGCTGAAGGAGACACTGCTTATACCATCCTTCACCCAGACATGCCTACTGACATGGAAGACTTACAGAGATCCTGGATCCAGCTGAAGGAGCAAAGGGATACTTTCGAGGCTCATTACAAAGCAAGCCAAGAAAGAATCCTAGAGCTAACAAAGCAACTTCACGAGGAGCGGAATCTCAATTCATACCTCAACACAAAGAGGAAACGTCCATGGGAGACTTAAAACCCCATCTCTTGTATTTATTGCATTTCATTTTTTGTAAGCCCAAGAGGAAAAACAAATTTATTACTAATAAAAGTTTACCTTCTTGTTTGTTTAAGCAAATTTAAATCCTGCGGTCCTTGAAAACATTGCATACGCATTTACATATCATATCATTGCATCACAGGTTTATTGTGCACAGGTTTCTTATCTTCTCGCTGTTTATTTCAGCAATGGCTCTTGAACAAACAGTTAAGGATCTCCAGGCACAAAATGCACAGTTCCAAGAGCTGATCCTGAACCTGTCCAAGGGGCAGGATGAAATGAAGACACTGCTGGCCAAGAAGAATAAGAAGACTAGAAGGTCAGGTGGCCTGATCAACATGGGAAGGAGGTTCAAAGGTCTTGCCAAGACCAAAGAACCAGTTGAAGATTATGAGTCTGAAGAGTTTGAAAAGGAGGGAGGCAGTCTCCACAACACTATGGGGGACTCTGATTCTGAAGCCAACTACTATCATGAGCCTAATGAAGATAAATTTAAGATGCTGGTAGATAGAATGGATGCTATGGAGTTGCAGAAGTCTTCTGGGCTGGATTTTGAAGATTTGAGTCTGATATCTGGGGTAGTCATACCCATTGGTTTCAAGGTTCCTACTTTTGTTGTTTATGATGGGGTCTCTTGTCCCAAGCTGCATCTGAGGTCTTATGTCAGGAGAATCCAACCTCATACTGCTGATAAGAAGTTGTGGATCCATTTCTTCCAAGAGAGCTTATCTGGAGCTCAATTGGAATGGTACTATCAGTTGGAGAGTGTCAACATCCGGGATTGGAATGATCTTGCTGAAGCCTTCTATAAGCAGTATCAATACAATGCTGATTTAGCTCCCACTCGCATGCAGCTGCAAAGCATGTCCATGGGTGCTAAAGAAAGCTTCAAGGAGTATGCTCAGAAGTGGAGAGATTTAGCTGGAAGAGTACAACCCCCTTTAACTGACAGGGAGTTGGTTGATATGTTCATGTGTACGTTGAATGGTCCCTTTTACAGTCATCTCATTGGAGCTCATCATCAGGCTTCACTGAGTTGATAATGATAGGAGAGCGTGTAGAAAGTGGTATCAGGAGTGGCAAGATTCAAGTGGGTGCTTCTTCATCAGGTGCTGCAAAGAAGCCTCCCAGTGGGAAGAAAGAATCAAATGCTGTTTATGGTCAACCTGATCGTAACAGAAGGCATCAGTCTGTGAGTGTAGTCCATATCTCCAATCCAACTCCTGCAACAACGGAGCAGCCACAGGGCAACCAACAGAGGGCTAGAAGGCAGTTCACTAAGATCAACATGTCAATGGCCCAAGCTGAACTTATCACTCTGAAAGAGGCTCCTCAGAATCCTAATGTTACCTCTCCCAGGTACAATCCCAATGCACGATGTGCATATCATTCGAACTATCAGGGACATGATACTAATAGTTGCTGGGTCTTGAAGAACAAAATCCAAGATATGATTGAGGTTGGAGAAATTGAGTTTGACCCTCCGGGTACTCCAAATGTGATTACTGCTCCCATGCCAAATCATGAGAAGACTGTCAATGCCATTGATGAAGATTCACATATTTATTCAGTTGCAGAGTTGACCACACCATTGTCTGTCATTAAGAATAAACTAGTACAAGCTGGGTTCTTTCCAGGTTGTCGTGAAGATTGTCTGTATTGTACCTATAAGCCAGATAGCTGTTGGAGATTGAGAGATGGAATTCAACGTCTCATGGATAAATATACCATAGTATTTGAGAGGACTCCACCTTCCGTAGAGAGTATGGTTGATCATATAACCCAGCGTGCGAAGATTGAAGAGGTGGATATGGTTGATAAAGTACCGGTAAGGATCACTTCAAAGGGACCTGTTAAAATCACTCATAAGGGTCCAATTAAGATTACTGCTGAAGGCCCTGTGAAGATTGTTGCTGAAGCTAGAGTGGCTCCTATGGTCATTACCACTCCTGGTCCTATTCCGTATACTTCTGATAAAGCTGTGCCTTGGCATTATGGGTCTGATGTTTATATCCATGGTGTTAAGCAGGAACCCTTAGCCGATATGCCTGTTGATGTTGATAATATTGCTGGATCTAGTAAGATCACACGAAGCGGAAGAGTTTTCACTCCTCCAGTTACTTCCAAAAATGCAGTTACTCCAGCTGTTACTTCCACCACTGATGCTCGGGGCAAAGGTCCTGTTATTGAACCTATACCTACTAATGTGCCGGCTGCTGATGATCTCTCTAAGCAGATGGAAGAAGTATTAAAAATCATTCGCAAGAGTGATTATGACATTGTTGATCAGTTGGGGCATACTCCCTCCAAGATTTCTACGCTGTCTTTGTTGTTATGTTCTGAGGCTCACGCCAAGGCTTTGATTAAGTTTCTGAAGACTGCTCATGTACCCAATGAAATTTCTGTTGACCAGTTTGAAAATTGTGTTGCCCACTTGACCTATGATAATGGGTTAGGTTTCTCCGATGCTGATTTGACTTCTGCCAAGAGGGATCATAACAGGGCTCTGCATATCTCAATTGAATGCAGGGGTACTACCCTGTCACATGTATTGATAGACAATGGTTCCTCTCTGAATGTATTTCCCAAAGAAGTCCTGAATAAGCTTAGTCCAGAAGATGCTGTGTTGAAACCCAGTAACATAGTGGTGAAGGCTTTTGATGGTTCGAGAAGAGTGGTGCATGGAGAAATTGATCTCCCAATCAAAGTTGGTTCTCAGGTTTTCAAGGCTACCTTTTATGTCATGGATATTCGTCCGTCGTATTCTTGTTTGCTTGGGCGTCCCTGGATCCATGGGGCAGGTGCTGTAACCTCTACATTACATCAGAAGCTGAGATATCCGGTAGAAGGGAAAGTTGTCACTATCTATGGAGAAGAAGGATATGTTGTTAGCCATGTAAACACTTTTAAATATCTGGAAGTGGAAGGTGAATATGTTGAAACTCCGTGTCAGACATTTGAAGTGGTTCCTTGGATTGTTAATGATTATGAAGCTCCTCCTGTTGTCAAGAAAGTTCCTACAGTCACCAGGGTACCTCCAACAATGGCCTCCCTCAAAGATGCTAGAGCTGTGGTGGATGAAGGTGGTTGTACTATTTGGGGTCAGCTTCCTGTTATCCCTTACAAGTATGACAAATTTGGTTTGGGTTTCACTGCAGAGTCCCAGAAGGCTGTTCGTCGTGCTCGTGCTGTTCGTATCACCAATCAAGGGGTTATGAAGAACCAGATCAATCCTGTGGGTGACTATGATGAAGACTACAACTTGGATGATTGGATTTTTCCTACTATGGGTGCTGGACTCTATAACTGGAAAGCTGAAGATGTTATTCCTATCTCCTTTAGTCAGGAGTAAATACTATTACTGTGTTGTTGCTTTTTTAAGTTTGTAATTTCTTGAACAATTAAACTCTCAAGCCTTGTGCCTTACCCGGGGCACAATGGTGTGCTTGTTACGGGCTGTCATTTCATTTGCATACTTCATTCAATAAAAATCAGTGGACGTTTCGTTTTCGTAAATATTGTGTTCCTTGACTTTCTTTTCTTTTCTTTTTGTTTTATCAGCTATGTGTTCTTACACACACCCACATCACTAAAATGCAGATCCTCATCCACTCTGGATCCTGTTGATAACAGTTCTACTATTGCCAATTATAATTTCGAGAATCCGATCTATCAAGCTGAAGACGGAAATGAGGACGATTGTAAAGTACCTGTAGAGCTTGCTAGGTTGTTACAACAAGAAGAGAAAGCTATACAGCCACATGAAGAGCCAGTCGAAGTTGTGAATCTGGGAACTGAAGAAAATAGGAAAGAAGTCAAGATAGGGGCTGAATTAGAGGACAGTATCAAGAACAGGTTGATTCAGATGCTACGTGACTATGTTGATATCTTTGCTTGGTCCTACGAAGATATGCCAGGGTTGGATACAGACATTGTGGTTCACCGTTTACCAATAAAAGAAGATTGTCGTCCAAAGAAGCAGAAGGTTCGTCGTATGCGTCCTGAAATGTCAGAGAAGATTAAAGCAGAGGTAATGAAACAGTTTGATGTAGGGTTCTTAGCAGTGACTTCTTATCCTCAGTGGGTTGCAAATGTGGTGCCGGTACCTAAGAAAGATGGTAAGGTACGTATGTGTGTAGACTACAGAGATTTGAACAAGGCCAGCCCCAAAGATGACTTTCCACTTCCTCATATTGATGTCCTGGTAGACAACACTGCTTAGCATAAGGTATTCTCTTTTATGGATGGTTTCTCTGGTTACAATCAGATCAAGATGGCACCTGAAGATATGGAGAAGACAACATTTGTTACACAGTGGGGCACTTTCTGTTATAAAGTAATGCCATTTGGTTTGAAGAATGCAGGGGCAACATATCAGCGTGCTATGGTGGCTTTGTTTCATGATATGATACATCATGAGATAGAGGTATATGTGGATGATATGATAGCCAGGTCCCAAAATGAAGAGCAACACCTTGATCATCTGCACAAGTTGTTTAAAAGATTGAAGAAATACAAGTTGAGATTGAACCCAAACAAGTGTACCTTTAGAGTTAGATCTGGTAAACTCCTGGGTTTCATCGTCAGTGGAAAAGGTATTGAAGTGGATCCTGCAAAAGTGAAAGCTATACGAGAGATGCCAGCTCCCCGTACTAAGAAGGAGGTTAGAGGTTTCTTGTGACGATTGAATTAAATTGCAAGGTTTATTTCCCAATTAACTGCCATCTATGAACCAATCTTCAAGTTGCTGAAGAAAGATCAGGTAATGGAGTGGAATGATGAGTGCCAGACTGCCTTTGATGAAATCAAGAGATATCTGCTAGAACCTCCAATTTTGATGCCACCAGTTGATGGAAGACCCTTGATTATGTACTTAACAGTGTTAGACAACTCAATGGGGTGTGTGTTGGGGCAACATGACGAGTCTGGTCGAAAAGAGCAGGCAATATACTACCTTAGCAAAAAGTTTACCGACTGTGAAACAAGATACTCACTGCTCGAGAAAACTTGTTGCGCTTTGGCATGGGCTGCTCGCCGACTAAGACAGTATATGTTAACCCATACTACCTTGTTGATTTCAAAGATGGACCCAATCAAGTACATATTCGAGAAACCTGCTCTCTCCGGAAGAATAGCAAGATGGCAAATGATCTTGACAGAATATGACATACAGTATACTACTCAGAAGGCTATTAAAGGAAGTGTTGTGGCTGATCATTTGGCTCACCAAGCAGTAGATGATTACCAGTTAATGAGTTTTGAGTTCCCTGATGAAGACATTATGATTATTACCAAAGAACCTGGACAATATGACGGACCTGAACAAGGATCCCGATGGACTATGGTTTTTGATGGAGCATCTAATGCACTTGGTAATGGTGTTGGTGTTGTGATTAGTTCCCCTGAAGGTTGTCATACCTCGATTACTTCCAGACTTTGTTTCTATTGTACCAATAACATGGCTGAGTATGAGGCATGTATTCTGGGTATTAAAGCTGCTATTGATATGAATATTCAGTTCCTTGATGTGTATGGAGATTCAGCCCTGGTAGTAAGTTAAATTAAAGGAGATTGGGATACCAAGCATGATAATCTCATTCCTTACAGAGAGCATGTTTTGTCTTTGATCCCACATTTCAAAGAGATTACCTTTGGACATATTCCACGGAGAGAGAATCAGTTGGCAGATGCATTAGCCACCATGGCATCTATGTTTGAGATTAGTTGGGATGATGAAGCTCCCAAGATTACTATTGATAGATTTGAAAAGCCTGCATACTGCAATGAGATTGGCACAGAAGGAGCAGAGGAGAAGCCTTGGTTTTATGAAGTGAAAAGATATCTTGAAGCTCAGGAGTTCCCTGAAGGGGCATCTGTCAAAGATAGGAAGTTTCTGAGGAGGTTTTCTGCTAAGTTCTTTTTGAGTAATGGGATTTTGTACAAGCGCAATCATGATTCAACTATGCTTCGTTGTGTGGATAAGAAGAAGCAACAGAGATCATGGAAGATATGCATGATGGGACCTTTGGCACTCATTCTGGTGGTCATACTATGGCAAAGAAGATATTGAGAGCAGGTTACTATTGGTCTACCATGGAAGCTGACTGCTACCAACATTCCAGAACATGTCACAAGTGTCAAATTTATGCTGATAAAGTACATATACCTCCATCACCATTGAATGTGTTGACTGCTCCTTGGCCCTTTGCCATGTGGGGCATTGATATGATTGGTGAGATCAAACCTACTGCTTCTAATGGGCATCGTTTCATCCTGGTTGCTATTGATTACTTCACGAAGTGGGTGGAGGCAGCTTCCTTTGCATATGTTACTAAGAATGTTGTGGCTCGATTCATTAAGAATAATCTCATATGTAGGTATGGCATCCCTGAAAGGATTATCACTGACAATGGCTCTAATCTGAACAACACTATGATTACTGATCTCTGCACGCAGTTCAAGATTAAGCATCACAACTCTTCTCCGTATCGTCCAAAGATGAACGGGGCAGTTGAAGCTGCTAATAAGAACATTAAGAAGATTATACAAAAGATGACTGTTACTTACAAGGATTGGCATGAGATGTTACCATTTGCTCTTCATGGTTATCGTACCACAATATGCACTTCAACAGGGGCAACCCCATTCTCCTTAGTCTATGGTATGGAAGCAGTCCTGCCCATTGAAGTTCAGATTCCCTCCTTAAGAATTATGAAGGATGCAGGCTTGGATGAAGATGAGTGGATTCAGACCCGACTTGACCATATAAATTTGATTGATGAGAAGAGATTAGCAGCAGTTTGTCATGGCCAGATGTACCAGAAACGGATGATAAAAGCTTTTAATAAGAAGGTTAAGCCGAAGGTATATCAGGCTGGTGACTTGGTAATCAAGCGTATCATATTACCACAGGGTGATCCTAGGGGCAAGTGGACTCCAACATATGAAGGACCATTTGTAGTCAAAACAGTATTCTCAGGAGGTGCCATGATACTTACTACTATGGATGATGAAGACTTCCCGCAACCTGTAAACGCAGACATAGTTAAAAAAATACTACGCATAAAAAGAGACCCGCTAGGTTGACTGGCCTAGGAAAAAATAAGGGCATCCCGGAAAACCAAAAGGGTTTGGGCAAAAATTAGGGATATATATAAAAAATGTACACCCGGCAAGTCGAAAACCTGAAAAGGCGGCTTGGGCAAAAAAGGGTATCCCGGTGGATTGAAAACCTGAAAGGGCAATCCAGGCAAAAGTTAGGGATTAAAGCGTATGACTATGTCTCGTTTGGATCACCCATGAAACTGCAACCAGTTGTGCTACTTAATCAAGCTCGAACAGATAAAGCTTAATCCAATCGTTTCCGTCTCAACAACAGAAGATGAGATACTTGAAGATAATGGCAATAATGGAATTGAAACTCAATAGGATTATTTCCCACATAGCTGATTTTCTTTGTTTTGTAAAAATTTTCACGACAAATTCCTCTTACTAGGATTTCTGTCTCCTTGTACAAACCTACCTATGTATAGGTCACTTTTTGATATAAATAAAATTCCATCTTTGAATCCAGATTTACTTTTACCCTATTTACATAAGCGAAACGTCCATTGGTTGTGTTTGAATGTATGTATGCTTTTGAATATGATTGATGTTTACCAGAAATGCATAAATGCTTAATATGATTGATGTTTACCAGAAATGCATGAAAATGTAGTAATAGTATTTACTAAGGACGAACGAGGGAAGGAATTCAACGAAGCTTCACCGGTTTATCCCTACAAGACAACTACAAATCCCCAGTAGGACAAATCCATCTTCATAAAGTCACATCTCCCCTGGAATCTATATCCATCTCTTTTATCCTCATACGGATAGTCGGGAATTTACTCTTCCAATAGGAGTACGACGAACGAAGATGGGAGGCTGTATATACCCTACTATCAAACGAAGACGGGAGGTTGTGTATACCCTACTATCAAACGGAGACGGGAGGTTATATATACTATATTATCAGACAAGACGGGAACAAATTCCTCATATTCTTCAGCAACAAATCGGGATTTATTTTCCCTGGCCAGCAGTTATTATACGAAGATATCCAGATGCTTCAGGCTGCATGATGCATACATACATCATTTACATCATAACATACATATACATAGATACATAATACATTACTTAAGTGCATCATATTGTACATGCATACATAATGCATAAGCTAATATTATCATACAAAATGTTATAATCTTGTTTTTCAGATTAATTCTCCAGCAAACAGACTTCATCAACAACTTGTGACTTTGGGCCGTTGTTTATCTTCCCAAAGGTTACTTATACCTCAGGACGTCGTTTATCCTCCTGAAAGCATATTATTACCTTGGGCCGTTGTTCATCTTCCCAAAGGTTACATCATTTCCTCGGGACGTTGTTTATCTTCCTGAAAGCATATCATGACTATTGGGCCGTTGTTTATCTTCCCAAAAGTTATACCTCAGGACGTTATTTATCCTCCTGAAAGAATATCATTACCTCAGGACGTTGTTTATCCTCCTGAAAGCTATCACCACTACCTCGGGACGTTGTTTATCTTCCTGAAAGCATATCATGACCTTGGGCCGTTGTTTATCTTCCCAAAAGTTATCATTTCCTCAGGACGTTGTTTATCCTCCTGAAAGCATATCATTTCCTCAGAACGTTGTTTATCCTCCTGAAAGCATATCACGACCTTGGGTCGTTGTTTATCTTCCCAAAGGTTATCTCCTTACCTCAGGACGTTGTTTATCCTCCTGAAATCATATCATTTCCTCAGAACGTTGTTTATCCTTCTGAAAGCATACCATTACCTCGGGACGTTGTTTATCTTCCCAAAAGTTATCATTTCCTCAGGACGTTGTTTAAACCTCCTGAAAGCTTTTTATACCTCAGGACGTTGTTTATCTTCCTGAAAGCATATCCTGACCTTGGGCCGTTGTTTATCTTCCCAAAAGTTATCATTTCCTCAGGACGTTGTTTAAACCTCCTGAAAGCTTCTTATACCTCAGGACGTTGTTTATCTTCCTGAAAGCATATCCTGACCTTGGGCCGTTGTTTATCTTCCCAAAGGTTATATCATTTCCTCAGGACGTTGTTTATCCTCCTGAAAGCATATCATTTCCTCAGAACGTTGTTTATCCTTCTGAAATCATATCACTACCTCAGGACGTTGTTTATCCTCCTGAAAGCATATTATCACCTTGGGCCGTTGTTTATCTTCCCAAAGGTTACCCCATTTCCTCAGGACGTTGTTTATCCTCCTGAAAGCATGTCACGACCTTGGGCCGTTGTTTATCTTCCCAAAGGTTATCTCCTTACCTCAGGACGTTGTTTATCCTCCTGAAAGCATATCATTTCCTCAGAACGTTGTTTATCCTTCTGAAAGCATACCATTACCTCGGGACGTTGTTTATCTTCCTGAAAAGCTATCACCATTACCTCAGGACGTTGTTTATCCTCCTGAAAGCTATCATTATATCTTCATATTTTGGACTGCTATATCCTCCAAGAAATATATCTGAAGAACTTTTCTCCAAGTGGCATCTTTAAGCCCACTCAAGCATATTAAACTAGTCATCAGTATCACTCTACGCATCGGTGAGTGCAAATTTTTGGGCTTTTGTGTTCAATCCCCTTCAACCTTCCAGGTCACGACTGTCACATATACCAATCTAACCCCTCAGGTTTCAGAAAATTGAACAGGGGCAGCTGTTGCACCCCAAAATTTGCCCTCACAATACAAGACTTTGTTTGCTAAGAAGGTTCACAAGGTTCACAAGACCTTTCATTAGGTTCATGAAGTTTACAAGACACTTTATGAGGTTCACAAGGTTCACAATACTTACAAGACCTTTCATGAGGTTCATGAAGTTTACAAGACACTTTATGAGGTTCACAAGGTTCACAAGGTTCACAATACTTACAAGACCTTTCATGAGGTTCATGAAGTTTACAAGACACTTTATGAGGTTCACAAGGTTCACAAGGTTCACAATACTTACAAGACCTTTCATGAGGTTCATGAAGTTTACAAGACACTTTATGAGGTTCACAAGGTTCACAAGGTTCACAAGGCTCACAAGACCTCCCATGAGGTTCACAAGACATTTTATGAGGTTCACAAGACATTTTATGAGGTTCACAAGGTTCACAATTGGTCAGAAGATTTGACAATTCCCTCAGACAATGCATCCTCCTAAACAAGGCATCCTAAACTAGGGTTTTGAATTTAATCAGGATAAATGGACTTCCAAGACTTCAAGTGAGCTTCATAACATCTTATATGTGTTTAAGAACCCCCATGACAAGTTTCAATACTTTTCTCAAAATTTTGCTCAGTCAGATGATCAGATAAGTAAAAACCAGTCAAAGCAGTTAAAAAGTCAAACTGAGGTCAACTGTGGTCAAACCAAAGTCAAACTTCATGATTTTTTTCCAACATCAAGTATATGAAGTAAAATTCATCATTTGATCAAGGGTTGATCATGATTCATCTGGGATATTTCAGATCATCAAGAATCAGGAGTTTCTAAATTAGGGTTTCCTCAGGAAAAGTCAACTGAACTTTGACCAGCCATAACTTTCACATGCTTCATCACCAATTTTCCATCCAAAGCTCATTTTGAAGGAAATTGAATTCTCTACAACTTTGTGTCTCACAAGCCAAGCCCAAAAATGCTTCATTTGGAAGGTATGAGCTAAGACATTATAGGTCCTTTTGAAAGTCAACAAAAAGTCAACAACTTCAAAAGGGCATAACTTGAGAATGGTAAATGATATGGACATGAAACCAGTGGGGTTGGTTAGAGGACTCTTCAAGCTTTCCAAAGTGTCCAAGAACACCCTCATAGCATTAAAATTTAAGGATTTGTGCCCTTGCAAAGTTGGGAAATTTTTGGTTGGTTTATGAAGAAAATGGAGGTTTAAAACCAATTTTTTCTAAATGGGCTAACCATATGATGATCCAATCCATACAAACACCTCATGCACGACCCAACCATCAAATATTCAGATTTTTTTATTATTTTATTTTATTTATTTTGATTTTATTCATTTAAAATCATTTTAAATTAAAATAAAATAGAAAAGTCAAATCTTTAAATGGGATTTTGTTTCTAGAAAGTCATAAAAGTGATTTGGATCAAATTGGTACGAGAATCATGGTGATTGGCTTGAAATAGAAAGGTCTAATTCTCAAATATTTGAATTTTAAGACTTAATCTTTTTCAATCAAATTTTCCACACAACAATCAATTGTTTTGACCTATTTCTATTACACTATAAGTATACAACACAACCCTATTCATAGCACACGAAAATTCTGCCTCCAAGAGTAAGTTCATACATTCAAAAATCTCACAAAAACTTCAAATTCGGTTTCCTCCATACAAGAGCTTTTAGGGTATTTTTAAGACATGGAAGGATTCTTTGGACATCCCTAAACCTATCCCAGCTCTCAAAAACACATGAATCATGCTCAAATACATAACCTGAATGCATATCATTCATGCTTTTATTTTTTTCGATTTGAGTTATTTATGCAATGATAATGAAAACTAACCATTGATTTATGTTTGTTGTGAAGTATTGAAGCTTTCTGGACAATTTGATTTGAGTTTCATGGACTAGAACGATTTCCACCATTGCTAGGGTTTTCGGCCATTTTTAAGGTTTATCAATTTAGCAAATATAAATACATTCTAAGACCATGGATCAACTCTAATTGACCTCTGGATTGTGTTTGTGAACTTAATTTGACAAAATTTTGTTTGAATAATGATGTTTGAATTTCGTAGGTTTTGCTGCAATTTGAAATTCGCAGGAAATATTGTAGCAAAATTCATAGGAAATTTTGCAGGTACCATGAAGAAGATGAAGTCCAGCGCGCATTTCTGGAAATTCAAATGTTGGATATTATATTTTTTGTATTTGCTTCTGTTTTGTATCACCAATGTGCAGTTGGTCTGGTGGTGAAGGGATGCGCGTATGATGCTAAGGTCCAGGGATCGAATCCTGGGCTCAGCCAATTTTTCTTATTTTTCTGTTTAATGGTTAGTTTTAATATATTATGAATTATAGTCACTATATTATCAGAAGCGCCCTCCCGGCTGGATGGAATGTATGCATGCGTATTGTTTAAAGGTCCTGGGTTCGATCCCCCCAGGCCTTTTTGTTTTGTTTCTCTTTTCATGATTTTCAGGATTAAACAACAAAACCAATTGGACCCTTTTCCTTATCACCAAGCGCGCGCTGGCCCAGTGGTTAATCTTGTTGGCTGGAGGTTGTGAAAAGCAGAGGGGCTGGGTTCAATTCCCAGCCAAGGTAAGTTCTTTTTTCTCTTTTTCTCTATTATTTGTTTTGTTTGTTTATTATTAATATTAATTAAAACTATAATCCTAATTTAATAAATCCTAATATATTTCTATAAACCAAGATTAACCCTAAAAATATTTTTCTAAAACCCTAATTGTAAATATTAGTTTATTTATTTATTTTAATTTTATAGTTCTTGCTTGCATTTTAATAATAAATAAATATTAATGTTTTTCATAATTTTCAAACCCTAATTTTCTTAAAATTTAATTCTTAATTTCTTACTTATGAACTTTGATCATGTACATATTTTTATAAGTTGTTTATAATCTTGTTTAAAATAATTAAAATTTTGTAAATATAATTATAATTAATCTTATTTTCATAATATGCATATATTCCATAAATTGTTTATAATTTAATTTTGTGTGAAAATAATTTCTATTATATGTTTAAAAATAGTTAAAAATTGCTAATTTAATTTTTTGTAATTATAATTTTATTTTCATAATATGTTCATAATTAACTTAATTTTTATAATTTGCAACTTTATAATAATTAATATAATTGTTCATATTTTCTTATTAATCTTAAATAATTGTTTATATAAAAATTTGATCTTTTAATTATTTTAATATTTTTGTTTATATTATCTATTATGTTTATTTTCATATGATATTTATTTATTATTACTAACCCCATTTATCTTTATATTATTTTTATTATTATTTATTATTACTAACCCCAATTATTATTATTATTTATTATTTTGCTTATATTTAATTTGCTTTAATTATTATTATTTTGTAATTGCTTCCTTTATGTAATATTTTAAATAGTCATATTTAATATTTATTTTAAGCTATGGTTAGTAAAATAGGGAGTGCAACATGTTTGTATGTTTAAAATTAATTTAGCTCACTAATTTAAAGATAAATATTAAAATTGTACACTCACACACGTAAGTCGATCTTTGATCGCCATCTCACTTCCTTAGGGATACCTCTCAAGTTGCTTAATCAAAAGGTCAAGTAGGGTGTATAAAGCAAAGTCCCTCCAATTTCATATCATCTAGTCCCTTAACAAATAAAAGATCAAGTCCCTTTCGAATGTTGCCTTCGTAATGATCTTGTCCCTTTCGAATAAAGATGATAAGTCCCTTCGAATTGCTTATACACCCCACAGTTGCCTAAATAACAGATGACCCTTCACTTGTCCCATACATCCAAGGTAATGACTACCTATTACTTAATAATAGGGATAGTCTTACCATTTAAAGGATTCAAGAACAGAAAAGACTTAAACTTAGGGTAGGTTCCTCTTAGATACTTGCTCACTCTTCAAAACATTTCAAACACTTCACATTTTCAAACAATTTTCAAAACAAAGGTTTTATACGCATCCGTACATGGATCATTATAAAACACTTAAGAAAATTTCTATTCACACACTTCACATTTCAAAAACATTTTAAAGTGAGCTAAGTAACTAAGAGCCTATGGATAACCATGGATGTAAAGGGTGCTAACACATTCCCTTTACATAACCTACCCCCCGGACCCAAAATTCTTTTAAAAGGTCTTTCCTGTTCTTTTATGCCTTTCCTTTGGATAAAATAAAAGTCGGTGGCGACTCTTGCTATCCGCAACATAACTAAAGTCAGTTCTCCCACCGTGTTACAGATGGTCTTATCAAAGATGGTATCCTTCAGATCTCAACAACGGCGCCTACAAATCCAGCAATTCCTTTGACAACAATTCCTGATTCTTCTACAACAGCAGCAACAATCATTCCTACCGATTCATCAATATTATCAGCAATGGCTCCGTCCACCACTTCAACAAATCAAATGTCAACAACCCTTTCTTCTACAACATCAGCATCCATTTATTCAGCAGAATCTTCTACAACACTAGCAGAAATTAACAAAGATGTCTCAACAGTCACAATCTACTACGACCCATCGAATGTTCCTCCAAATAACAACTTTCTGCAACAAACAGTGGCACCTACTGCCAGGCCACCAGTCACAATTTATTACGATCCGCACACCATTTCAGTACCCTCCTCTGCAGCAGTCAGTCCAGTTACCATTACGGTGCCTGGACCAGTTCCATATGAAAGCAGTAATGCCATACCTTGGCATTATGGCTCTGACCTCTACTGCAACGGAGAGAAAATCACTTTGGATTTTTCAACCTCTTCTCCACAAATTGATAATGTTGGGGGAGGCGGAGGCTTCACCAGAAGCGGACGCCTTTTTGCCTCACAAACTCAGAGACCTAATGTTGAAGCAGAAGCTGCTGCCAAAGCAAAAGGAAAAAGTGTGGTACTTGAAGAGCCGGCTGCCAAAGAAACTCAGAAGACATCTTTTGAACAAGATGTAGACGAGTTTATGAGAATCATAAAGAGAAGTGATTACAAAGTGGTGGATCAGCTTCACCAAACTCCCTCAAAAATCTCCATATTATCCCTGTTGATGTGTTCTGAAGCTCACAGGAATGCATTATTGAAAGTCCTGCACGCAGCATACGTGCCACAGGAGATCACTGTTAATCAGCTAGAAACTGTGGTGGCAAATGTCAATACCAGTCATGGACTGGGCTTCACCAATACTGACTTAACAACTGAGGGACGTAACCACAACAAGGCTTTACACATCACTCTAGAGTGCAAGGGTGCTGTTTTATCTCATGTACTGGTGGACACTGGGTCTTCACTCAATGTTCTACCAAAGAAAGCCTTAGTGAAGCTAGAGTATGATGGTTTGGCATTGCGTCCGAGTAATTTGGTGGTGAGAGCATTTGATGGCTCTAAAAGATCAGTACTAGGGGAGATTGATCTGCCTGTGATGATTGGCCCGCAGACCTTCAAAATTACCTTCTATGTGATGGACATTCAGTCGGCCTACAGCTATTTGTTGGGTAGACCTTGGATCCATGCCGCTGGCGCTGTTACGTCTACCCTTCACCAGAAGCTGAAATTCGAGTGGGAAGGCCAGATCATCACCATCTGTGGGGAAGAAGACATCTTTGTTAGCCATCTGGCTACGTATAAGTACATAGAAATGGATGGGGAGATCCATGAAACCATGAGCCAAGGGTTTGAGGCCCTTAATATTAATGAAACATCTGCTGTGCTAGGGACCTCCATCACATCATATCAACAGGCCCGAAAGGTTGTTGAGGAAGGTACTGCTCAAGGTTGGGGCAAGCTGCTGCCAGTCGAGAAGAAAGAAGACCGATTCGGGTTGGGTTACAGACCAACTCGACAAGATCAATCAGAGGCTGCAAAGGAGCCCAAGTTTGTTAGTGGGGGGATGCTCACCCCGGATGCTGTGAATAGCTTGGAAGATGAGTCAGAAGACGAGCACAACCTGGAAAGCTGGATACGTCCAAGGACCCCGGGGAACCATGTCTCAAACTGGTCTTCCCAGGAAATTATAAGAGTTACTCCTGCAGAGTAATTATTATTTCCTATCTTTAAGCATGCATCAAGTCCTACATCTTTCCCAAGATGTCAGGGCTCATTTTGTAATCGGGCCATCTTGTATTTTGTGCAAAGATCAATTAATGAATATCAAGACATCTTTTGCAAATGAGTCTTTTCTTTTCCGCTCACTGTTTTTCATTTTTCATTTTTTGTACAAAAATAAAATGGCAATGTTTTTCAAAATAATAAACTTCATTTTTCACTTTTTCTAAGCAAGATAAAATTGATCACTAAAATGAACAAATCTAAACCCTTGCAGAGAGTGCCCCCCAGACTGCACCGACAACAACACTGCTATGACTTCGTGTGACTTTGACAATCCGATCAATCAAGCCGATGAAGGGGTTGAAGAAGATTATGAGCTACCTGAAGAGCTCGCCAGGTTGTTGAGACAAGAGGAGAAGGTTATAACTCCTCATCAGGAGGAGGTTGAAACGGTTAATCTTGGTACAGAAGAAGACTTGAAGGAAGTTAAGATCGGGGCCTGCCTACAGGATTCAGTGAAAGAGCAACTGATTGACATGCTTCGGGAGTATGTGGATGTTTTTGCTTGGTCTTATCAGGATATGCCAGGGTTGGACACCGATATTGTTATGCACAAGCTTCCTCTGAAAGAAGACTGTCCGCCAGTAAAACAGAAGTTGCGCCGTACTCGCCCAGATATGGCAATGAAGATAAAGGAAGAGGTACAAAAACAGTGGGATGCCGGTTTCCTTGCTGTGACCAGTTACCCGCCGTGGGTTGCTAACAGAGCCAGCCCGAAAGATGACTTCCCTTTACCTCACATTGATGTATTGGTCGACAATACGGCTCAGTTCTCGGTGTTCTCCTTCATGGACGGATTTTCAGGATATAATCAGATCAAGATGTCACCTGAAGACATGGAGAAGACAACTTTCATCACACCCTGGGGCACATTCTGTTATAAGGTGATGCCATTCGGACTGAAGAATACTGGCGCAACTTATCAACGGGCTATGGTAACATTATTCCATGACATGATTCACAAGGAAATTGAATGTTATGTGGATGACATGATTGCCAAGTCCCTCACAGAAGAAGACCACCTGGTATATCTGTTGAAGCTATTCAAGCGTCTGAGGAAGTACCAATTGAAGTTAAACCCCAACAAGTGCACATTCGGGGTTGCACTTACAACAACCTGTGAGCCCCTGTTCAAGTTGTTAAGAAAAGAACAAACGGTCAGGTGGAATGAAGACTGTCAAAAGGCTTTTGACAAAATCAAGGAATACTTACAATAGCCTCCAATCCTTATGCCTCCAGTTGAAGGAAGACCCCTAATCATGTACTTGACAGTTTTAGAAGAATCAATGGGGTGTGTGCTGGGCCAGCATGACGAGTCTGGTCGAAAAGAGTAAGCAATTTACTACCTAAGCAAAAAGTTTACCGACTGTGAACAACGTTATTCACTGCTCGAGAAAACTTGCTGTGCTTTAGCGTGGGCTGCTCGCCGACTAAGGCAGTATATGTTGACCCACACTACTTTATTGATATCAAAGATGGACCCGGTTAAGTACATTTTTGAGAAGCCAGCACTTACCGGACGGGTTGCAAGATGGCAAATGATCCTCACAGAGTACGACATTCAGTACACATCTCAGAAAGCCATCAAGGGCAGTGTTTTGTCTGACTATCTTGCTGAGCAACCCATTGATGATTACCAGCCTATGAGATTTGACTTCCCTGATGAAGACATCATGTTCATAAAAGCAAAAGATCATGAAGAGCCTGTTCACACTGAAGGGCCTGACCCGGAAGAAGAATGGACTATGATGTTTGACGGGGCTGTTAATATGAATGGTCGTGGTGTTGGTGCAATGCTCATTACACCTAAGGGAGTTCACATGCCTTTCTCGGCAAAACTCACCTTCAACTGCATTAACAACGAAGCTGAATACGAAGCTTGTATTATGGGTCTTGAGGAAGCCATTGACCTCAGGATCAAGACTTTGACTATGTTCGGAGATTCAGCTCTGGTAATTAATCAAACCAATGGCAAATGGTACACGCACCAAGACCATCTGATACCTTACAAAGATTATAAAAGAAGGTTATTGACTTTCTTCACAACGGTCAAGCTTGAGTACATCCCTCGAGACGAAAACCAATTTGCAGATGCTCTGGCTACCATTTCATCCATGATCAAAGTTCAAGCTGCCAACTTTGTACCTCAAATTGCAGTATCCAGACTTGACAGACCAGTATATGTATTTGCAGCAGATGTTGTTAAAGATGATAAGCCTTGGTTCCATGATATCAAATGCTTCTTGGAAGATCAGACATACCCACCTGGGGCATCTTCCAATGATAAGAAGACATTAAGAAGGCTAGCTGGTAGTTTTTCCCTGAATACTGACGGTTCCCTGTACAAGAGAAACTTTGATATGGTGCTCCTCAGATGTGTTGATAGGACAGAAGCGGACTTGTTGATGCACGAGGTGCATGAAGGATCCTTTGGTACCCATGCTGGAGGGCATGTAATGGCTAAAAAGTTGTTAAGATCAGGCTATTATTGGATCACAATGGATGCAGACTGTTGTGCTTATGCAAGAAAGTGCCATAAATGCCAGATCTACGCAGATAAAGTGCATGTGCCTCCAAATCCTTTGAATGTGATGTCTTCACCCTGGCCCTTTGTCATGTGGGACATTGATATGATTGGCAAGATCGAACCGACTGCTTCAAATGGCCACAGATTCATCCTGGTTGCCATTGACTATTTCACCAAGTGGGTTGAGGCAGCTTCCTATGCAAATGTTACAAGGCAAGTGGTAGCCAGATTCCTGAAGAGAGACATCATCTGTCGGTATGGAGTGCCTGAGCAAATCATTACTAATAATGGCTCCAACTTAAACAACAAAATGATGGCAGAACTGTGCCGAGACTTCAAGATCCAACACCACAATTCTTCTCCTTACAGGCCAAAGATGAATGGCGCTGTGGAGGCAGCTAACAAGAATATCAAGAAGATTATGCAAAAGATGGTGGTCACCTACAAAGACTGGCATGAAATGCTACCATTTGCCTTACATGGGTACCGTACGTCAATCAGAACATCCACTGGGGCAACACCGTATCAGCTTGTGTATGGTATGGAGGTAGTCCTACCGGTTGAAGTTGAATTACCCTCCCTGCGGGTACTGATGGATGTTAAGCTGAATGAAGCAGAATGGGTCCGATCCCGATATGAACAACTGAGTCTGATTGAAGAGAAGAGATTAGCTGCAATCTGTCATGGGCAGCTGTATCAGAAGAGAATGAAGAAAGCCTTCGATCAGAAAGTCAGACTCCGGGAGTACCAAGTAGGAGATCTTGTGCTGAAAAGACTCCTCCCTCCTCATACAGACCACAGGGGCAAGTGGACTCCGAACTACGATGGCCCGTTCATAGTAAAGAAAGTTTTCTCTGGTGGAGCACTGATGCTCAGTACTATGGACGGTGAAGACTTCCTGTCCCCTGTGAATTCAGATGCAGTTAAAAAATACTTCGCATAAAATGACCCGCTGGACATAAAAACAGAATGTAAGTCCAGGCAAAAATAGGGCATCCCGGCGAGTCAAAAACAGAATAAAAGACTCGGGCAAAAATAAGGGAAAATAAATCAAAAAATGTACACCCGCTGAGTTGAAAAGCCGCATTGGACAACTTAGGCAAAAATGGGTATCCCGGTCGATTGAAAACCCAAAAGGGCGATCCACGCAAAATAAGGGAGTAAGCGAACAACTGCATTCTGAATTCGTCTGTATCACTTGCAACATGGCAAGCTTTGAAAGGTTAAAGCATCAGTCAGGACCAGCCTCCCTCAGAAAGCGAGATGAGAAGAAGGTCAAATGTCATACAAGTCATAGCGGAAGGGAAGCTCTTTGAAGCGTCATCAACATTGCCAGCATCTTTTTGTCTTCCAATTTGTAACGATCTCCTCATTTCAGGGGATCCGTTTCTTTGACTGTATTTTTGCCAATGCAGGGCACATGAATTAATAAAATCAGATTTTCAATCATGTTTCGTCTCGTACATTTTTTTTAAAATTTTTTTTAAATTTTTTTTTATTTTTCGTTTGCAAAAATGTCCGATGTCTTTAAGATATTGATTCGCATAAATATAGATGCTTCCTTTCTAAAGAATACATGCTTATGGGAAATATATTTGCTCCTAGGATTGCCTAAACTCCTATGACGGAATCCAATAAGGAATATCTCGGGATGCTTGTACGTTTCTTTGTCTTTACAGGATTGAAGGTGTTCAGAGCACAATAGGGGGCATGAAGGCTTCTCCCCAACAAGCTGTCTAATCATTATCTTCTCAGTCTATCTCCTGGTTAGCACCGGAGGTGCTTTCTTCCCAGCTGATTTGCCAGTAATCATTCCTCCTCAGCCAAGTGCAAAGACCGGGAACCATCTCCCCACAGAGTTTCAGCCTCTATCCAGAAGAGCAACGCCTGAAGATCTCACAACAGAGTGAAGAAAGCTTCTACAAACCCCAGCTGGTTCTCTCATTACCAAGATAGGGTTATCAATGAACTACTTCCCCAAGCAGAGTCATATATGCCAGATCTACCAATGATCTTATCCCCGGCTGGGAAATCCACTTCAAGCAGATCAGCCAGAGATCTCCACAGCAGCGGGATCCGAATCCCGGATCGGTATCTTTGGATAATCATAGCATTTGCATCATATTTTCCCCACAGAGCGTAGCATTCCGTCTAATACGGAGCATTACGGCAAAAATCAAACATATTGCATAATCGTAAGCCATGTGTCGAACTGAACACTTGTAAAAAATGACCATCCATCAACAGTATACAAAATATTTCCCAAATTCCCCACCAGAAAGCCAAAGTATTCCACCCACAAATACATCAAACAGATGCTTATACATTACAGATGTTTCTTGACACTCATCCGTGCCATATCACCAGTGGAAAGCCAAAGCGTCCCCTTTGCACTCACAGATACATATATATATACGGTTCTTTGACACTCGTCTGTGTCACCTTCCCCAGCATGGTTGCCTGAACTCTTTGTAAACCAAATACTTGTTTATAATACACTTCTTCCGACACCCGTCTGTGTCATGCTCTCCCCAGCAGGTTAAACACTCGTCTGTGTCCCACTCATGTTTTCTCATCCAGATGCTCGTCCGTATCTTGTATATACCACTTAAATCCCCTCAGAATCAACACTTGTCCGTGTCCTTTGTTAACCAGTTGATACTCGTCCGTATCATCATCTCTGAACATGCGTCAAGCATTTGTTTCTACTGATACTCGTCTGTATCATGGTTTTAAGGATGCTCGTCCGCATCTTTAATCTATGCACCGTGCCAAACACTTATGTATTCTTGAATTTAGACACTCGTCTGTGTCTACTGCTCCCCAGAAGAGTCCCAGCAAATCCCATTGAATTATTTCCTTTCTATCCGACATTCGTCCTATGTCGTGATACCTTTTCGGCAGCCGTACCCTGCCAGGTGATCGTCCTTCACCTTTTTGATGATCGTCCTTTATCACCCCCAGTGGAGTCTCTATTCATTAGAACCCCTTCCTATCCGACATTCGACCTATGTCGTGATATTTTCGGCAGCTGTCCCCTGCCAGGTGATCGTCCTTCACCTATTGATGATCGTCCTTCATCATTATATCCGATGGCCGCCCCCCGTCGTTGATCTTGTTATCTGGCATTCGTCCTATATTATGATAAACCCTGAGAGCAGCCGTACCCTGCTAGGTGATCGTCCTTCACCTCTTGATGATCGTCCTTCATCATGCTTATCCGATGGCCGTCCCCATCATCGATCTTTTTTATCCTACATTCGTCCTATGTCGTGATACTTTTGGCAACCGTACCCCGCCAGGTGATCGTCCTTCACCTTAGATGACCGTCCCTCATCTTATCCCCAACAGAGCAGCCGTCCCCTGCTAGGTGATCGTCCTTCACCTTTGATGACCGTACCTCATCATTTAATTCATTCATACATTGAATCTGATGGTCGTCCCCATCATTTACCTTTAATCCCCAGAGAATCTTTGTTACTTCACTTTGATGGCCGTCCCCATCATAATCTCTTATTTCCCCAGCATGTCGACCGTCCCCGTCATTTCTTCGTCCCCAGCAGTCGTCCTCTGCTCGACGGTCGTCCTCCGTCGCCCGCACGTTATAATTATTCTTTATTTTCTTTTACAATCTATATCCCTTTTCTTCTTCATTCTGTGAGTGCAAAGTTTGGACTGTCTTTGGTATTCAACCACAAGTTATCTTGTTTGCCTGTTAAGCCGTTGCTTACACCCTGCACAACTAACTCTTGTTTGAATAGGGGCAGCTGTAAACACCCCAAATTTTCCCTCACCTATTTCACCATGGCTTGTGATCTTTACATGTGCATAAAATCAGTCATAGCATCTCATACCACATTTTTGATTCACTGCATTGATTCAAAGTCATCTGCATCTAGGGTTTGTGACTTGAGCCATCCCTGAGCCATTTGAGCCATTCCAAAGGTTATTAATCACTTCAAAGGGGTCCATGTATGTTCAAACATCATATCATATCCACACCAAGTCAAGGAAGTCAAAGAATCACAAGAACTGAGAAAGGCATGGAAGCAGAGCCAGGTTTAACTGCACAGATGACCTAAAATTAGGGTTTTGGTTTCAGAGGCCATAACTCCAAAATTTTTGGTCATTCTTGTTTCTATTGGTCTCTATAAGGTATAGGGATCATGCATATCAATGTTCATGAAGAATTTCCATGGGGAAGGCATCTGATCAAGAGTTGACTTCTTGAGCAAGTCAGTGCAAAATCAGGGCATCTGAGGCCCCCAGTGACCCAACCAAAGGGTGTTCTCCATCATTTTGAATGTGTATGATCTTTATTTGATCATAGAAGATGTTAGAAGTTCACAAAATTGAAAATTTCAAGCCATTTGCAAAATTGCCTTTTTGGGAAAGTGACTTATAATGGAAACTTGCCATTTTGGGAAAGTTTTTCAACTTCCTCTTTTTGATTCAAAAATGCTTCAAATGAGAAAACTTTGGTCATGAAAGTTGTAGGATGGATCCTCCCATTTTCAAAAAGTACAAGAACTCATTCCAATTCATTTTGGATCAAAAGTTATGGCCTTGCAAAGTTGGATAAAATCATTGAAATTTCACTTTTTGCACAAAATGGAAAACTTGCAAATTCTCATGATAAGCCTTTATGTGACTTCAATATGACCTCTAATCATCATACAAACACAATGCATGACCTAAAATTCAGTTTGGCCCAAGAAATTTCCCATTTCCATGTCTTAAATTTCAAGTAACCATAAGCCATTTTCCATAAAAATGCAAAAGGGGGAATTCTTGCAAAATGGTTCCCAAAGGTTTGTGTGATCTCTAGCTGGTCTCAAGGCATTGCCATAACCTCATGGGACATCTCACACCAAAATTCAGCAAGAGATATCATATGTTCATGACCAAAAAACCACAAAATGTGACAAGTTGCCAAAATGAAAAACTCATGCTATCTTGTGATCCAAGTGCTGCAGTCCTTCATGAATCATCCAAGGGTCTTCCTTTACTCAAGCTGAGGCAGGACAAGCCCTAAGATTTCCTCTGACCCGAGCCATACCCATAGTACACAATCCTTGACTTTTTGGCCAATCACCCCATACCATTCCCACAGTACATGTCACTTCCTCAGACCTCTTCCAATAGTCTAGGGATATGTTATGGAACATAAAGCAAGCAATACACAAGCCAGAAAACACCCACATTCCAGCATCCACAAAATCTGCTAAAAGCTTCCTCTCTTCGAATTTCTTCACACAGCTGTAAACACCCCAAATTTGCCCTCACCCATTCACACCATGGCTTGTGGTCATTTCATTTGCATAAACACAATCATAACATCTCATATCACATTTTTGAGTCACTGCATTGGTGCAAAGTCATCTGCATCTAGAGTTTGTGATCTGAGCAATCCAAGAGCTTCTTGAGCCACTCCAAAGGTCATCAATCACTTCAAAGGGGTCTATATGTGTTCAAGTATCATACTATATCCTCTCAAAGTCAAGAATGCCAAAGAATCACAAGAACTGGAAATGGTGTGGAAGCAGAGCCAGGCTAGACTGCACAGATGACCTAAAATTAGGGTTTTGGTTTCAGAGGCCATAATTCCAAATTGTTTGGTCATTCTTGTTTCTATTGGTCTCTATATGGTATAGGGAGTATGCATATCAATTTTCATGAATAAATTCCATGGGGAAGTCATCTGATCAAGAGTTGACTTTCTGAACAAGTCAGTGCAAAATCAGGGCATCTGAGGCCCCCAATGACCCAACCAAGGGGTGTTCTTCATCATTTTGAATGTATATGATCTTTATTTGATCATAGAAGAAGTTGGAAGTTCACAAAATTCAAGAATTTCAAGTCTTTTGCAAAGTTGACTTTTTGGACAAGGTTGACTTTTAATGAAAATGTCATTTTATGCAACTTTTTCAACCCTTACTTTTTGATCCAAGAAAGCTTCAAATGGAAAAACTTTGGTCATGAAAGTTGTAGAATAGATCTTTCCCTTTTCAAAAAGTACAAGAACATGACCTAATTCATTTTTGATCAAAAGTTATGGCTTGTCAAAGTTGGCAAAAATCACAAAATTTCAAGTTATGCACCAAAGAGGCAAAGTTGCAAATTCACTTCTCAAGGCCAATTAAGTTATCAAATGGACTTCTAATCCACACAACATGATCACACAACATTCAAAAGTCAGATTGCACCCAAAGAATCACATGTTTCATGGCCCATGGATCAAGTTTCTTTCATGAAAACCAAAGGCAAGGCAAGTTGCAAAAGTCATGATAACTTCTCATCCACTTGCTGGCTAGCTTGCTGATCAAACCTAGGCCTTTCCACACTACATGATGCGCATCACACCCTCCTTGTACTTGGCTAGAACATGACCCATGCTTCTCTTACACAAAAGTTGACATTTTGCAAAAGCACCCATACCAATCACAAAAGCACATGTCATGTCATCTGACCAATAGGATTTGTTTATGTGAATCAAAAGCAAGACAAAGCATACACTACACAAGCCTAAAACCAGCAAAAAGACAACATTCACATTTTCACCCTCACTTGCAAAAGCTTTCGAAAATCATCATACAAGCTTCAAACACTAAAACAAACTCCACAAACCTTCTCACCATGCTTCACTGAACACAAACCAACCATCATCCTTGCCTTCAACTGCCAGAATCACAAACACGGTTCTCACCTGCCTTGAACAGAACTTGTTCAAACTTCCAAACCAGCCAACACAAACTCTTTCTAAGCATCAAGGCTTCATCAGGGAGGTCACAGGAGTGGTTTTGCACAAGAGAGGGGGGTCAGAAAGTGCCAGACTGAAAAGCTTCAAACTCAGGTAGCTTCATGAACTTTTTTTTCCAGAAATGGATTTTTAAGTTCCTAAGTTGTTCTTCATGATTCACTGATCACTCTGATGTTCTTGGTTTTGAAAATGGTGAAGAAATGAGAGTTTAATCTTGTTCTGAAACTTTTGCCCTAAAAAATGTTTTGTTTCGATTCGTGTGATTGATGAAAGATAAATGAGTTGTGTGTTAGGGTTTTGATTCAGGGGGATGTGGGAATGATTTCTGTTCTTTTAGATTTCATTTTAGTAACGTTTTGAGGATTTTAGGGATTTTCAGGTGGGGTTCCCACCGGAGAAGACGACCGGAGGTCTTCTCCGGCCACCTGAAAATAATTAGGGTTTTAATCCTGTCATTAATGTAGTTTGAATTTTGAGCGTTGGATGAGTTGACTTAGTCCACTCCCGCGCGTGCTCAACGGCCCAGATCATCCACTTAGCCCTAATCTTAATTAATTAAGTTAATTAATTCATTTTAGCCAGTTTGAATGCTAGCCGTACGATAGCGCGCGCAGTCAACCCTGGATTCCCAACTTTGAATCTGATGCGTTGGATGTAAATACATTTCCTTTTATTTCATTTTAATTCATTTTATTTCATTTAATTTCTCCATTTATTTTAAAATAGTAAAACTTATTTAAAAATTCTGAAATTTTTTGTTCAAACTTTTATTAAATTTCAGAACACAAAAATATTTTTATTTTTATTTTTTGCATTTTAAAAATATTTTTAAATATTTAAAAGTTTATTTTTAATTAATTAATGAGAATTAATTAATTAAAAATACTTTTAGGTATTTAAAAATCACCAAAAAATTCATGAAACATTTAAAACCATTTAGAAACATTGTCCAACTCTCAAACCAAATTTCTTTTTTGATCTTGATGCATTTTGAGAATTTTTCTTGGAATTAAAATCATTCTAAAGCATTATTTTGATCCAAACTTCCAAAAATCATTTCTGCCTAACCAATGAGAGTTGGACCTTGATTCTTTTTGCATTGCATTGTGTTTAGCATGTAGTATGTGAGATTAAATTGGCATGATTTGATCTTTCATTTTCCATTTGTTTGGCATTTTTCTTGTTAAGGAACCCTAAAACCCTAGAAAACTTAGGAAAATCATAACTTGAATTAGGTTAAGAGTTGGAACTTCTCCTTTGGGCAGTGAGTTAGTATAGGATTAGGGATCCTTTGAGTGCATTTTCAATTTTTTATCTTGATGTTTGTTTCTGATTTTGGTTTTTGTTTGATGCATTGATCATAAACCCTAATTTGAGCTTCCATATGCATCCATCTTGCATTTGCATCCATACCTTGACTTGCCATAACATTTCATGCATTCATTTGATTCATTTGACATCTTAAGACATATTGAAAGCATGTTTGATCATTGCATCTTGCATTTGCCATATTGTATGCCATTTGCATTTCATAACATTTCATGTATGTTTATGGTTCTTAACCTGTTTCATTTGCATCCATAAGCTTGTATGATCATCCCCATGTGTTGTTTCATGTTTGTAGCATCTCATAGCATCATTAACATCATGTTTATGCTTCTGGTTTTGTTTTCCATCATGTCATTTCATTCCATTTGGCATTGCATTGCATTTCTTTCACTAACTTTTCAGGTGGTAAGCAATTTTGAGAAAGTGAATTTACCTTCACTTCTCACATTTTCTTTTCATATCTCCCTTGCATCCATGCTGCATTTTGTTATGTGTTTGAGATTGAGCTTGATCATTCTTCTTTCTCTTACTTTCTTTCCTCAAGTGACTTGTCTTCTTGAATGAAGCAAGTTGCTTTGCTTCTCCTGATCCTTTCATTTGCTTCCTGGTGGCCCCATTGAAGATCTTTCTTGTAAACCTCACAAACCTTAGGATCAACCAAGCATGACAATGATTAGGGTTTTGATTAGTCTCCCCACTTAGTTTTGCCTTTGTGCCTCCTTTGAGTCTTCTCTTCTCACCTCATAATCAGGGACTAAACCCTAAAGGCTTTAAGGCTTTGTGATTAAGCTTATGCCTGCATCCTTCTATTAGGATGGAGTGTATAAATTTAATCCTAAGTGTTAAACCCTTAATGTGTTTAACTCCTTTAGTCAATTCACTTAATAATCATCAAGACATCAAACTTGTAACTTGGGCCTTACATTAGGGTTCTAATTCTTCCTTAATTGGTTAAGAAGGACTAACCCTAGTGTTAATGGACAAGTCCCCCTCAAGTTGTCTTACAAACCCTAAAAATCATTTATTCATCATACCATTAACTAAAATCCGCTTAACTAAAGGTTTGTTTTGTCATGAGTTTAATCCCTAATCATGGATTAAGTTGAGGAGCTTTCCTCAGCTTAAACATTCTCATCTATTATCCTTCTATTAGGATGGTGTAATGAGTCTGTTTAATCCCTGATTATGGCTTAATCTCATTACTCAACACTAAACAAAAAACACCAAAAACATCTAAATAATCACAAGTAGGTTAATGATCTTAATCCTGCATCAAAGGTGATTAAGTGTGAGAATCTGACTTCACACTTAAGGTATTCTCATTACCCCTAATCGGAGGGAAGATGTGATGAGTTTACTAACCCATTGGTTTAGGCTTAAGCTCATTAACTTATGACAAACTTTCAAAAGCAATAAAAGACTGAAAACTCAAAAACAAACAATAATCATCTCCTCCGGGATTCTTTTCTCATCTCATTCACTCATAAACGAGAACTTGCTTCTTCCGTCTAATGCAAGACAGTTTGCACCTGAGCCAGACAGGTCATACACTTGAGCATTGACAAGCAAGCAGTTCATCAGTCAATTCTTCTTTCAGTCTCTTTGGGTCGAACTACGGTGTTCTGACTTCCTCATTGTACGAGAGGATACGTAGGCATAACTTAACAGTTATCGAACAAAAGTCTTTGTATATTCCCCCTCCTTCTAGCCTGATTCTTTAGCCTCATTATCATGAGCAATTCTTTCTCATTCTTACACTGACACTGTATATATCACACTTCACACTTCTTTTTGCACTGACACCTGTACACCTTTTCCAGCTCTCTTTATACACAGATTGCACTGACACTACCCCTTTAAAACACAAATCTTTTAAGCGTGGATCCCGTCGAGTACGACGGACAATCTGGGTGCTAATACCTTCCCAGGTTGTAACCAACCCCCTTTCTCAGTCTCTCTGGTTCGCAACCGTCTTATCCATCTCTTTCCAGGTTTATGCAGCATTACCTTTTCTCCGTGATAAAAATGCCTAGCTGGCTACTCTTTTCACTTCCAGTGAGTTCACTGCTGTGTGTTCTCATTGTCCCTTTCGCCGACCGTTCGCGTCTGTACCTTTATTTGGGCCATTCCCATTTATCGGGAGCGACAGCTTGGCGACTCTGCTGGGGATGCGTATACTGTAACCAGGGCTTCTGGTTCTTTTTGTGGGTTCCTCCTAGCGCTTGGTTGATTTGTGTTTACTGGGGTGTTATGTGCTATCTGTGTTTGTATATTTGTTTTATTTACTGCTTTATGTACAGTTGCTTTATTACTTTCCTTATAGCTTTGCATATATCATATTATCATACTGTGCTGGCTGGATCTGTTTGGTTGTTTTGGTGGGTGGTGTTTCTATTGAGAGTTAAGGTCCTATACCTGGGACCTGAGTGACACCTAGGCTAGAGTGGTTCATGTTCTTTCCCATTCCATCTCGGTCTGGTGCGGGAATATGAAACACGGTTCAGATATGGGTTTCTTCTTGAGAACTCTGTGTTGCAGATTTCCTGCAGTACTAGGGCTATCTGGGAAGCCTGCTAAGTCTGGATGACCTTTAGTATTGACCTTCAGAAACTGAGGTGAATTAGAGGAGGAACTTTTATGGTTATTGTAAACACTGAACCTCCGGGTTAGAAGTGTTTACACTTCTCATAACTGATCCGAGTATGAGGATCCTTGTTTTAGAACACCACCTGTGAGGGGGTTGGGCTGTTTACAGATTTGCAGGTACCCTTGACCTCAGCATACCCTGTTACTTTGTTTTGAATAAGAGTACTCCATCTTGGAACAGTTCTTGTGATTCTAAACCCTGGACATGTGACTCTTTATTTGAGTCCCCCACCTTGGTTACTGGACTTATAGACCTCCATCTGGATTTCTTGAACATACTTGGACCTATATCAGAGCACTTGATCAGATCCAGCTCAGTCACAAACCCTTGCATATCATTTGCATACATCATCATTGCATCATTTTGACATTTGTTTATTTGTTTTTCAGGGTATCCATACTTTATTATTGGCATTGGTTTTGACCCCATCATCAGCATAGACCTATCTTCATCAGTATCTGCTTCAGCTATCCTCATCAGCTACCTGTTTCAGTCACCTGCATCATCAGTCTCAGCCTGTCAGTGGCCCATCATCAGTATTTCTCTCCATCATCAGCACCTGTCTCAACTCTTCTGCAGCAACATGGCACCTAAGAAGAGTAACATCTCCTATCATTTCTTTCAGCCTGACCTAGCTGACATCAGGAAGATTCAGACCCTGATTACTCCAGACCATATACCACTTTTCAAAGAACACTATGGAGGCATACTTGATGTGGTTATGGATTTGGACCCTTCACAGAGGAGCTTGATTCATACTTGCCTGCAATTCTATGATCCCCCTCTGAGGTGTTTCACTTTTCAGGATTTTCAGTTAGGGCCTTTACTGGAGGAGTACTCATCATTGGTCGGTATACCTGTCAGGGGTGGTATTCCCTTCAACCCTGAGATGGCATTCCCAAGTAATGAAGAGGTGGAAAAGGCCTTGTATTTGGAACCAGTTCTGATTGGGCAGAATATGACTACCAAGGCTGGAATCTCTGGCCTGCATCTGGATTTCCTAATATCTCAGGCTACCCTGAAAGCTTCTTTGGGAGAGTGGAAGGCAGTCTGTGCTTTATTGGCCCTTAGCATATATGGGGTCATTTTATTTGCAGATGAGCCTAAGTTTGTTAGCAAGAGTGCAATCCATCTTTTCATCCTGAAGAACCCAGTACCCACTTTACTGGGAGATTTCTACTACTCTGTCCATCAAAGGAATGAAAAGCAAAGGGGAAGATTAGTAAGGTGCTGTGCTCCTTTGTTCCATACTTGGCTCCTCAAACATTTGCCAAAAACTGATGCATTTCTGAATCCTCATCAGCAAAGGAACTGGGCTAGAAGACTTACTGCTTTGACCTCAGCTGATATCAGGTGGTGCACTCAAAGCACAAAGGGCAGGGACATCATTACCAGTTGTGGGCAGTTTCCCAATGTACCCCTGATAGGAGTAAAGGGTTGCATCAACTACAACCCTCTGCTATTCAAAAGACAACTGGGCTATGCATTGGTCCACACTCCTAAAGCACAAGATTTGGCTGAGACTCTTTACTGTGAGAACAAGCCTAATCTGGCTATTGTCAGGCAAGCAGCCTGGGCCTGGGACAATGTTCAGACTAAAGGAGTAACCATTCTGGGGAAGTGCAACAATGTGGCCTCAGCACAGTACTATGAGTGGTCCCATGCCAGGGCTCAATTTTCTGGGATGCCCTTTACCATGGAAGATATGCCTGGACCATCCTCAGCACCACCTCCTGTCACTGTCAGCTTAGAGGAGTTTGAGAAATTGAAAGAGAGGAATGAGAAGTTGACTCAGGCGCTACAGAAGACCCTCTGGGAGAGGAGTGATGGTAGGTTGGATATTGAAAGGTTGGAAAAGTTGAAAATAGAGCATCTGGCTAGGATTGAGAAGTCTGAGGATTACATCAAGAAGTCTAGGGCTGGAGAACAGATCTTAAAGAATGCCTGCAAGGAAGCTCAGTTCCAGAAAGCCATAACTGACTTGTATCTGAAGGAGAGTCAAGCTAGGTGGGTCAGGATCATCGAAGCTCGTACTCTGGAAGATAAGAGGACTCAGGACAAGATTGAGCAGTTGGAAGCTAGTGCAAAGGAACAACAGGAGGCCCTGCTAGCATCCCAAAGAGAGATCTCAGAGTTGAAAATCAGAGCTGGTGTGAAGAGGTCAAAGGACCAGAGTCAACACAAGAAGCTAACTGCAGCTGTTACTACCAGGAATCTCCTTATCAGGAATCTTACAGAGCGCCCAGCTGATCCTGTGACTGAAGCACTTCTCAAGGAAGTTCGGGAGGATGAGTTTGGTCTTGGTGTCTGACTTTTGCTTGTTGTTGCTTTCATTTCATGTACTTTTCTTTATGTTGTATTTTTGACCCCTCAGAGGGCATGTATTGTAAAAAAACAAACTATGTATCATTTACCTTTTTGTAATATATGTGTTGTTTGGTTTTATCTGAATTCTTCAAAGCAACATCATCAGCAACATCTTCAAGGGTCTAGAAAGGTCAAAACCAAGTGCCAAGCCGGATACCTTGGAAACAAATGAGCATAACTGCATTGCATACTAACCTTTCACCTTGTTTTGTAGGTTTTTGATTATTTGTTACTAACTCTGTTGTGATGTCAGGAACTATTGCTCGACGACGTGTGTTCCCACTCAACCGTCCACACAGATATCCAACCCGTAACAACCTTCCGGGGATACAAATGGACCAGGTACAACAGGACCTTACAGAGGTCAGGAACCAAATGGCCAATGAAAGATTGGAAATGAGGGCTCAGATGACACAATTTATGGAGGTGATGAACAATATGGCTCAGAGCCAAGAGAGATTAAGAGCAATGGTAGAAAGGCAGAATCAGGAAGATCCCCATCTAGGGACTGCTGGGACAAGCAATAATGAGAGGGTCCAACCTCATGTTAACCCCCCTGTATTTGGACCCCACCTTCATCCAGAAATCAACATTCCTGCTAATGTGCAAGGGACTGCCACTGCAGGCCGAGTGCTGCAAGAAGACCCCCAGGAAGATCAGTTCACAATGATGGGAGCTGGGGAGGAAGCCTATGACAGAAGGCTAGAAGAGATTGCTGAGAAACTTAGATCCTTGGAGTCCCAAAACTCTTTGGGTTTTGACGTTATGGACATGGGCTTGGTGGACGGGGTCAGGATTCCCCATAAGTTTAAGCCTCCTTGTTTTGAAAAGTACAACGGGACTTCTTGCCCACGGACCCACTTTCAATCCTTTTTGGGGAGGTTGAAAGCATATACCATGGACGAGAAGCTATGGATGTTTTATTTTGAGGATAGCTTAACGGGAGCTTCAAGGGAATGGTACTCACATCTGACTAGAGCAACCATCAGGTGTTGGAAGGACTTGGCAGAGGCCTTCATTAGACAATACCAGTATAATTTGGATATGGCACCCAACAGGACCCTCCTGATGGGGATGTCACAATCATCTAGAGAAAGCTTCCGGGAGTACGCCCAGAGATGGAGACAGCTGGCTGCTGCTGTCCAGCCACCTATGTCAGAGAGGGAGATGGCTGATATGTTTATGAACACCCTCCAAGGAACATACATTGACAGGCTAGCTGCCTTTTCTTCAACCAGCTTTGCAGATGTTGTTATAGCTGGAGAGAGAATTGAGAGCCTGTTGAAAATGGGCAAAATTTCTGACAACGGTGCCAGCTCATCCAGCAACACAAGGAAGCCTTTTGTAGGCCCAAGAAGAACTGGTGAGACCAATGCTATCCACACTAGCAGGGGCAGGCCCCAATATGTTCATAGGTCTGTGGCAGCAGTCACCATTCCCGCTCTAGTTCATCCACAGCCAGTATACCAACCACCGCAACAAAATTATCAGCAACAAACTCAGTACCCTCATCAGAGAAACTACAACAACACCAACAACAACAACCAGCAAAGACCATATCAACAGAGACCATCTCAGGCCAATAGGGTGATTGATCCGATCCCTATGCCCTATGCAACATTACTGCCACAACTCCTGAAACTCAACCTGGTTGAGCTAAGGACGTTGGCACCTCCAGATCCTACCAGTCTACCCAGAAATTACGACTCCAACGCCAGATGTGCTTTCCATTCAAATGCACCTGGCCACAGTACAGAGAAGTGCAGAGCTTTTCACATGAAGGTACAAGACCTGGTAGACTCTAAGGCTCTAAAATTTGCACCACCACCAAATGTTAACAAGAACCCTATGCCAAACCACGGAGGTCCCAGAATCAATGCTATTGAAGAAGACAAGCCGTCTTACTTGATAACCAGTGTGGGTCAGATTCGGACACCGTTGGTAGAGATTAAAGCTCAACTCCTCGAATGTCAGATATTCCCAGGATGTGAGCTAGGGTGTGCTTACTGCAACATTTCAGTTAATGGTTGTGATAACTTGAGAGATGGCATAGATGGTATCATCCAGAGTGGCCTGCTTCAAATCACAACATCAATTCCTACCAATCCAGCAATCTCATCAGCAACAGTTCCCGAGTCTTCTACAACTGCAACAACCCTTGTTCCAGACAACTCTTCGGTTTCATCAACAAATGCTTCATCTGTGACTTCAACTGATCAGATATCAACAAACGTCCCTTCTACAACTTCAGCACCACTTCATTTTGAATCTCCTACAACAACAACACCCATCCTTCCAACAATGTCTCCTACAACTTCAACAACAAATGTCTCAACAGTTACGATTTATTATGATCCTGAAAATGATTCTGCCTACAACTCACAAAATGTCACTCCCATCAGAGCACCAGTCACAATATATTACGATCCACAGACTATCATGGTCCCTTCTGCAGCTGCAATCAGTCCAGTCACTATCACAGTTCCTGGGCCAGTACCTTATGAAAGCAGTAATGCCATCCCTTGGCATTACGGCTCTGATCTATACTGCAAAGGACAGAAAATCACTCTTGAATCATCAACCCCTGCACCACAAATAGACAATGTGGGAGGAGGCGGAGGCTTCACTCGAAGCGGACGTCTCTTTGCCCCACAAATTCAAAGACCCACTGCCGAAGCAGAAGCTGCTGCCAAGGCAAAAGGAAAGAGCTTGGTGCAAGAGGAACACATTGTTAAGGAGGCTTTGAAAACACCTTTTGATCAAGAAGTTGATGAATTCATGAGAATCATCAAGAAGAGTGATTACAAGATAGTGGACCAGCTTCACCAGACGCCTTCCAAGATCTCTATTCTATCATTGCTTATGTGCTCCGAGGCTCATCGAAACGCACTACTAAAAGTGTTGCACGCAGCTTATGTGCCAGAAGAGATCACCGTCAATCAGTTGGAAGCTGTGGTTGGAAATGTTACTGCTAGCAATGGGCTAGGATTCACCAACACTGATTTGACTACGGAAGGCCGCAATCATAACAAGGATTTGCACATTACCATGGAATGTAAAGGTGCAGTTCTTTCCCATGTGCTGGTAGACACAGGATCATCCCTCAATGTCTTACCTAAAAAAGCCCTTGTGAAGCTAGAGTATGAAGGATTGGCATTGCGCCCCAGCAACCTGGTAGTAAGAGCCTTTGACGGTTCTAAGAGATCGGTTCTGGGGGAAATTGAGTTGCCTATAACGATTGGCCCACAAACGTTCAAAACGACCTTCTACGTGATGGATATACAGCCTGCCTACAGCTGTCTATTGGGTAGGCCATGGATTCACGCCGCTGGCGCCGTGACCTCAACCCTTCACCAGAAGTTAAAATTCGAGTGGGAGGGCCAAGTCGTTACTATCTGTGGAGAAGAGGATATTTTTGTTAGCCACCTGGCTACCTACAAATATATTGAGATGGATGGGGAGATCCATGAAACGATGAGTCAGGGGTTTGAGGCCTTGAACATAAATGAAACATCTGCTGTACCTGGAACCTCAATGACATCTTACCAACAATCCCGGAAGGTTGTTGAAGAAGGAACTGCCCAAGGCTGGGGCAAGTTGTTACCTGTGGAGAAGAAAGAGGATAGATATGGGTTGGGTTACAAACCAACTCAACAAGATCAAGCAGAGGCTGCTAAGGAGCCCAACTTTGTTAGTGGGGGGATGCTCACCCCTGATGCTGTCAACAATTTTGAAGACGAGGATGAAAGCGACCGCAACCTGGAGAGTTGGATCCGTCCAAAGATCCCGGGGAGCAGTATCTCAAACTGGTCTTCCCAGGAAATTATAAGAGTTACTCATGCAGAGTAATTATTATTTCCTGTATTTTTATAGCATGCATCAAAGTCTTGCATCTTGCCCAAGGTGACAAGACTCATTTTGTAATCGGGCCATCTGTAATTTTTGTGCAACAAGATTAATCAATGAAATATCAGACATCTTTTGCAAATGAGTCTTTTCCTTTTCCGCTCATTGTTTTTCCATTTTTCTTTTTGTACAAAAAATAAGTGGCAACGTTTTCAAAATGAAAACTTTATTTCACTTTTCTAAACAAGATTAAAATCAAATCACTAAAATGAACAAACTGAACCCTTGCAGAGAGTGCCTTCCAGACAACACCGACAACAGCACGGCTGTGACTTCGTATGACTTTGACAATCCAATCAGTCAAGCTGATGAAGGGGTTGAAGAAGAATATGAGTGTCCTGAAGAGCTAGCCAGGTTGTTGAGGCAAGAGGAAAAGGTTATCACTCCTCACCAGGAGGAGGTTGAAACGATTAATCTTGGTACAGATGAAGACGTGAAAGAAGTTAAAATCGGGGCCTGCTTATAAGGCTCAGTGAAGAGACAACTGATTGACCTTCTTCAAGAATATGTGGACGTGTTTGCTTGGTCTTATCAAGATATGCCAGGGTTGGACACCGACATTGTTGTGAACAAGCTGCCGTTAAGAGAAGAATGCCCACCGGTTAAACAGAAACTGCGCCGTACTCGCCCAGATATGGCCATGAAAATCAAAGAAGAGGTACAAAAGCAATGGGACGCCGGGTTCCTTGCTGTAACTAGCTATCCACCGTGGGTTGCTAACATAGTACCTGTGCCTAAGAAATACGGCAAAGTGAGAATGTGTGTTGACTACCCGAACCTGAACAGAGCTAGCCCAAAGGATGACTTCCCATTACCTCACATTGATGTATTGGTGGATAATACGGCTCAGTTCTCGGTATTCTCCTTCATGGACGGATTTTCAGGATACAATCAGATTAAAATGTCACCTGAAGACATGGAGAAGACAACCTTCATCACACCCTGGGGCACGTTCTGTTACAAAGTGATGCCATTCGGACTAAAGAATGCCGGTGCAACATATCAACGGGCTATGGTGACGTTATTCCACGATATGATCCATAAAGAAATAGAATTTTATGTGGATGACATGATTGCCAAGTCCCTTACTGAAGAAGACCACTTGGTGAATCTGCTAAAGCTATTCAAGCGTCTGAGGAAGTACCAACTGAAGTTGAACCCCAACAAATGCACATTCGGGGTGCGATCTGGTAAGCTGCTGGGATTTATTGTAAGCGAGAAAGGGATTGAAGTTGACCCTGATAAAGTCAAAGCTATTCAAGAGATGCCTGCACCGAAGACAGAAAAAGAAGTTCGAGGGTTCTTAGGACGATTGAACTACATTTCAAGGTTCATATCTCACCTTACAGCAACTTGTGAACCCTTGTTCAAACTACTACGAAAAGAACAAACGGTCAGGTGGAATGAAGACTGCCAGAAGGCTTTTGACAAGATCAAGGAGTACTTGCAAGAACCTCCAATCCTCATGCCTCCAGTTGAAGGAAGACCTCTGATAATGTACTTGACAGTATTAGAAGAGTCAATGGGGTGTGTGCTGGGCCAGCATGACGAGTCTGGTCGAAAAGAGTATGCAATTTACTACCTAAGCAAAAAGTTTACCGACTGTGAACAACGTTATTCATTGCTCGAGAAAACTTGCTGTGCTTTAGCGTGGGCTGCTCGCCGATTGAGACAGTATATGTTGACCCACACTACCTTGTTGATCTCAAAGATGGACCCAGTCAAGTACATATTTGAGAAGCCAGCACTTACCGGACGGGTTGCAAGATGGCAAATGATCCTCACAGAATATGACATCCAATACACCTCTCAGAAAGCCATCAAGGGCAGTGTATTGTCTGAATATTTTGCTGAGCAACTTATTGATGACTACCAGCCTATGAGATTTGACTTCCCTGATGAAGACATCATGTTCATAAAAGCAAAAGATCATGAAGAGCCTGTTCACACTGAAGGGCCTGACCCGGAGGAAGAATGGACTATGATGTTTGATGGGGCTGTCAATATGAATGGTCGTGGTGTTGGTGCAGTACTCATTACACCTAAAGGAGTTCACATGCCTTTCTCGGCAAAACTCACTTTCAACTGCACTAACAACGAAGCTGAATACGAAGCTTGTATTATGGGTCTAAAGGAAGCCATTGACCTCAGGATCAAGACATTGACTGTATTCGGAGATTCAGCTCTGGTAGTTAATCAGACCAACGACAAATGGTACACACACCAGGATCATCTGATACCTTACAGGGATTATACAAGGAAGTTATTGACTTTCTTTACAACAGTCAAGCTTGAGTATATCCCTCGGGACGAGAATCAGTTTGCAGATGCTCTGGCTACCATTTCATCCATGATCAAAGTTCAAGCTGCCAACTTTGTACCTCAAATCTCAGTGTCCAGACTTGACAGACCAGCATATGTATTTGCAGCAGATATTGTCAAGGATGATAAGCCTTGGTTCCATGACATTAAGTGCTTCTTGGAGGATCAAACATACCCACCTGGGGCATCTTCCAATGATAAGAAGACTTTGAGAAGGCTTGCTGGAAGTTTCTTCCTGAATACTGATGGTTCCCTATACAAGAGAAACTTTGACATGGTACTCCTCAGATGCGTTGACAAGACAGAAGCAGATTTGTTAATGCATGAAGTGCATGAAGGATCCTTTGGTACCCATGCTGGAGGGCATGCAATGGCTAAAAAGTTACTAAGATCAGGTTATTACTGGATCACAATGGATGCCGACTGTTGTGCCTATGCCAGAAAATGCCATAAATGCCAGATTTATGCGGATAAGGTGCATGTGCCTCCCAATCCTTTGAATGTGATGTCTTCACCCTGGCCCTTTGCTATGTGGGGCATTGACATGATTGGCAAGATTGAACCGACTGCTTCAAATGGCCACAGATTCATCCTGGTTGCCATTGACTATTTCACCAAGTGGGTCGAAGTAGCTTCCTATGCAAATGTTACAAGACAAGTGGTAGCCAGATTTCTGAAGAGAGATATCATCTGTCGATACGGAGTTCCCGAGCGAATCATTACTGATAATGGTTCCAACTTGAACAATAAAATGATGGCAGAACTGTGTCGGGACTTCAAGATTCAACACCACAACTCTTCTCCTTACAGGCCAAAGATGAACGACGCTGTTGAGGCAGCAAATAAAAATATCAAGAAGATTGTGCAGAAGATGGTAGTCACTTACAAAGACTGGCACGAAATGTTACCGTTTGCCTTGCATGGGTACCGCACGTCAATCAGAACTTCCACTGGGGCAACACCGTATCAACTTGTGTATGGTATGGAGGCAGTCCTACCTGTTGAAGTTGAATTACCCTCTCTACGGGTGTTGATGGATGTTAAACTGAGTGAAGCAGAATGGGTTCGGGCCCGATACGAACAACTGAGTCTGATTGAAGAGAAAAGATTGGCTGCAATCTGTCATGGGCAGTTGTATCAGAAGAGAATGAAGAAAGCCTTCGATCAGAAAGTCAGGCACCGAGAGTACCAAGTAGGAGATCTTGTGCTGAAAAGGATCCTCCCTCCTCATACAGACCACAGGGGCAAATGGACTCCAAACTATGAAGGACCATTTGTAGTAAAGAAAGTTTTCTCTGGTGGAGCACTGATGCTCAGCACTATGGATGGTGAAGATTTTCCGTCCCCTGTGAATTCAGATGCAGTTAAAAAATACTTCGCATAAAATGACCCGCTGGACACAAAAGCAGAATGTAAGTCCAGGCAAAAATAGGGCATCCCGGCGAGTCAAAAACAGAATAAAAGACTCGGGCAAAAATAAGGGAAAAATAAACAAAAATGTACACCCGCTGAGTTGAAAAGCCACATTGGACAAATCAGGCAAAAATGGGTATCCCGATGGATTGAAAACCCGAAAGGGCGATTCATGCAAAATAAGGGAATAAGCGAACAACTGCGCTCTGAATTCGTCTGTATCACTTACAACTCGGTAAGCTTTGAAAGGGTCAAGCTTCTATCAGAATCAGCCTTCTCCAGAAAGCAAGACGAGAAGAACGTCAAAAGTCATACGAGTCATAACAAAAGGGGAAGCTCCTTAAAGCGTCGCCAACATTGCCAGCATTTTGTTTCTCAATTTGTAACAATCTCCTCATTTTAGGAGATATGTTTCTCTGACTGTATCTTGCCAATTCAGGGCACATGAATTAATAAAATCAGATTTTCAGTCATGTCTCGTCTCGTACATTTTATTTTCATTTGCAAAATGTCTGATGTCTCTAAAATTTTTTTGATTGCATGAATACAGATGCTTATAAAATAAAAACACGTGCTTGCAGGAAATATGTTTACTCTCAGAAGTGTCTAAACTCCTATGACAGAATCCAGTAAAGGATACCTCGGGATTACTTGTGCGCTTCTCTATCTTTGCAGGATTGCAGGTATCCAAAGCGCAACATGGGGCATGTAGGCTTCACCCCAGCAAGCTGGAAAATCAACACTCACTCAGTCTTAGCACCCGAAGTGCTTTCTCCCCAGCTAAGTTACCACTTATTACTGCTCCCAGCCGAGTTGTCAATCATTCTTCCTCAACCAAGTACAAAAGTCAGGGAACCATCTCCCCACAGAGCTTCAGCCTCTATCCAGAAGAGCAACGCATAAAGGAATCACAACAGAGCGGCGAAAGCTTCTACAAACCCCAGCTGGGCCTCTCATTTATAGGAATAGGTCTATCACTGACCCATTTCCCCAAGCAGATGCATCTCATCAGATCTACCAATGATCTCATCCCCAGCTGGGATGTCCTTTTCCAGCAGATCGAACAGAGATCTTCGCAGCGACGGGATCCGAGTCCCGGTTTGGTATCTTTACATAATCATAGCATTCACATCATATTTTCCCCACAAAGCGTAGCATTCCGTCTAAAACGGAGCATTACGGCAAAAAATCGAACATATAGCATAAATCATAAGCCATGTTTTGAATCAAACACTTGTGAATATCGAGATCCATCAACAATATACAGAATCCCCCCAGATTCCCCAGCAAAAGCAGTTGCCTCGCATCCACAAACACCAGTATATACTCCCTTTGACACCCGTCCGTGCCATCATTCCCCTGTAAAGTCGCCTGAGCACTCTTTACAAGCAGACCACCTATATTACAGATGCTCTTTGACACCCGTCCGTGTCATACCCCAGCAGAAAACCAAAAGGCATCCTCTTTGCACTCACAGATACTTATATACACAATTCCTGTCACCTTCCCCAACACAATAACATAAACACTTTGTATATCAGATACTTGTTCATACTATACTCTTCTCCTTTTGACACTCGCCCGTGTCACTCCCCCAGCAGGTTAAACACTCATCTATACACCACTCACACTCATACAGATACTCATCCGTATCTTGTATACACCATTTATATCCCCGCAGATTCGACACTAGTCCTTGTTCTTTGTTAACTAGTTGGTACTCGTCCGTACCATCATCTCAGGACATGCGTCAAGCGTTTGTTTCTACCTGATACTCGTCCGTATCATAGTCATAAGGATGCTCGTCCGCATCTTTAATCCATACACTGTGTCAAACACTTTTGTCTTCTCGAATATTAGACACTCGTCTGTGTCTACTATTCCCCAGAAGAGTCCTTTCAGATCCAACACTCGTCCGTGTTCTCTGTTAACCAGTTGATACTCGTCCGTATCATCATCTCTGAACACGTATTAGTATTTGTTTCTACCCGATACTCGTCCGTATCATAGTCTTAAGGATGCTCGTCCGCATCTTTAATCTATACATAAACATCTAAACACTTATACCTTTTGTTTCTTGGATATAAACACTCGTTCGTGTTTACTATTCCCCAGTAGATCACCAACAAAGCAAATTTTCCTTTTTATCTGACACTCGTCCTGTGTCATGATAAACCCTGAGAGCAGCCGTACCCTGCTAGGTGGTCGTCCTCCACCTCTTGATGGTCGTCCTCCATCATGCTCATCCGATGGCCGTCCCCATCGTTGATTTTCTATCCGACATTCGTCCTATGTCGTGATATTTAGCAGCCGTCCCCTGCTAGGTGGTCGTCCTCCACCTCTTGATGATCGTCCTTCATCATTTTATCCAATGGCCGTCCCCATTGTTGATTTTGGTTATCTGGCGTTCGTCCTACGTCATGATAAACCTCGAGAGCAGCCGTCCCCTGCTAGGTGGTCGTCCTCCACCTCTTGATGGTCGTCCTCCATCATGCTCATCCGATGGCCGTCCCCATCGTTGACCTTTTATCCGGCATTCGTCCTATGTCGCGATATTTTCGGCAGCCGTACCCTGCCAGGTGGTCGTCCTCCACCTTAGATGACCGTCCCCTGCTAGGTGATCGTCCTTCACCTTTGATGACCGTACCTCATCATCTGTTTATTTCATTTATTCTTTAACCCGATGGCCGTCCCCGTCGTGGTCCCTATTCCTTTCAGTTTAGCCCGATGGCCGTCCCCATTGTTGGTTACTTTACTTTATGAACTTGATGGCCGTCCCCGTCATGTTTCATTAATCCCCAGAGAATCTTACAGCTTTACTTGATGGCCGTCCCCATCATAATGCCTTTTATCCCCAGCCTGTCGGCCGTCCCCGTCATTGCTTTATTTTCCGCGCTTTTCCAGCATGTCGGCCGTCCCCGTCATTGCTCTTTACCCAGCAGTCGTCCTCTGCTTGACGGTCGTCCTCCTCCCACACTTTACAATATACTTTATTTTCTTTTACAATCTATATCCCTTTTCTTCTTCATTCTGTGAGTGCAAATTTTGGACTGTCTTTGGTATTCAACCACAAGTTATCTTGTTAGCCTGTTAAGCCGTCGCTTACATCCTGCACAGCTAACTCATGTTTGAATAGAGGCAGCTGTAAACACCCCAAATTTGCCCTCACCCATTCACACCATGGCTTGTGGTCATTTCATATGCATAAACACAATCATAACATCTCATATCACATTTTTGAGTCACTGCATTGGTGCAAAGTCATCTGCATCTAGGGTTTGTGATTTGAGCAATCCAAGAGCTTCTTGAGACACTCCAAAGGTAATCAATCACTTCAAAGGGGTCTATATGTGTTCAAGTATCATAATATATCCTCTCAAAGTCAAGAATGCCAAAGAATCACAAGAACTGGAAATGGTGTGGAAGCAGAGGCAGGCTAGACTACACAGATGACCTAAAATTAGGGTTTTGGTTTCAGAGGCCATAATTCCAAATTTTTTGGTCATTCTTGTTTCTATTGGTCTCTATATGGTATAGGGAGTATGCATATCAATTTTCATGAAGAAATTCCATGGGGAAGTCATCTGATCAAGAGTTGACTTTCTGAACAAGTCAGTGCAAAATCAGGGCATCTGAGGCCCCCAATGACCCAACCAAGGGGTGTTCTTCATCATTTTGAATGTATATGATCTTTATTTGATCATAGAAGAAGTTGTAAGTTCACAAAATTCAAGAATTTCAAGTCTTTTGCAAAGTTGACTTTTTGGACAAGGTTGACTTTTAATGAAAATGTCATTTTATGCAACTTTTTCAACCCTTACTTTTTGATCCAAGAATGCTTCAAATGGAAAAACTTTGGTCATGAAAGTTGTAGAATAGATCTTTCCCTTTTCAAAAAGTACAAGAACATGACCTAATTCATTTTTGATCAAAAGTTATGGCTTGTCAAAGTTGGCAAAAATCACAAAATTTCAAGTTATGCACCAAAGAGGCAAAGTTGCAAATTCACTTCTCAAGGCCAATTAAGTTATCAAATGGACTTCTAATCCACACAACATGATCACACAACATTCAAAAGTCATATTGAACCCAAAGAATCACATGTTTCATGGCCCATGGATCAAGTTTCTTTCATGAAAACCAAAGGCAAGGCAAGTTGCAAAAGTCATGATAACTTCTCATCCACTTGCTGGCTAGCTTGCTGATCAAACCTAGGCCTTTCCACACTACATGATGCGTAGCACACCCTCCTTGTACTTGGCTAGAACATGACCCATGCTTCTCTTACACAAAAGTTGACATTTTGCAAAAGCACCCATACCAATCACAAAAGCACATGTCATGTCATCTGACCAATAGGATTTGTTTATGTGAATCAAAAGCAAGACAAAGCATACACTACACAAGCCTGAAACCAGCAAAAAGACAACATTCACATTTTCACCCTCACTTGCAAAAGCTTTCGAAAATCATCATACAAGCTTCAAACACTAAAACAAACTCCACAAACCTTCTCACCATGCTTCACTGAACACAAACCAACCATCATCCTTGCCTTCAACTGCCAGAATCACAAACACGGTTCTCACCTGACCTTGAACAGAACTTGTTCAAACTTCCAAACCAGCCAACACAAACTCTTTCTAAGCATCAAGGCTTCATCAGGGAGGTCACAGGAGTGGTTTTGCACAAGAGAGGGGGTCAGAAAGTGCCAGACTGAAAAGCTTCAAACTCAGGTAGCTTCATGAACTTTTTTTTTCCAGAAATGGATTTTTAAGTTCCTAAGTTGTTCTTCATGATTCACTGATCACTCTGATGTTCTTGGTTTTGAAAATGGTGAAGAAATGAGAGTTTAATCTTGTTCTGAAACTTTTGCCCTAAAAAATGTTTTGTTTCGATTCGTGTGATTGATGAAAGATAAATGAGTTGTGTGTTAGGGTTTTGATTCAGGGGGATGTGGGAATGATTTCTGTTCTTTTAGATTTCATTTTAGTAACGTTTTGAGGATTTTAGGGATTTTCAGGTGGGGTTCCCACCGGAGAAGACGACCGGAGGTCTTCTCCGGTCACCTGAAAATAATTAGGGTTTTAATCCTGTCATTAATGTAGTTTGAATTTTGAGCGTTGGATGAGTTGACTTAGTCCACTCCCGCGCGTGCTCAACGGCCCAGATCATCCACTTAGCCCTAATCTTAATTAATTAAGTTAATTAATTCATTTTAGCCAGTTTGAATGCTAGCCGTACGATAGCGCGCGCAGTCAACCCTGGATTCCCAACTTTGAATCTGATGCGTTGGATGTAAATACATTTCCTTTTATTTCATTTTAATTCATTTTATTTCATTTAATTTCTCCATTTATTTTAAAATAGTAAAACTTATTTAAAAATTCTGAAATTTTTTGTTCAAACTTTTATTAAATTTCAGAACACAAAAATATTTTTATTTTTATTTTTTGCATTTTAAAAATATTTTTAAATATTTAAAAGTTTATTTTTAATTAATTAATGAGAATTAATTAATTAAAAATACTTTTAGGTATTTAAAAATCACCAAAAAATTCATGAAACATTTAAAACCATTTAGAAACATTGTCCAACTCTCAAACCAAATTTCTTTTTTGATCTTGATGCATTTTGAGAATTTTTCTTGGAATTAAAATCATTCTAAAGCATTATTTTGATCCAAACTTCCAAAAATCATTTCTGCCTAACCAATGAGAGTTGGACCTTGATTCTTTTTGCATTGCATTGTGTTTAGCATGTAGTATGTGAGATTAAATTGGCATAATTTGATCTTTCATTTTCCATTTGTTTGGCATTTTTCTTGTTAAGGAACCCTAAAACCCTAGAAAACTTAGGAAAATCATAACTTGAATTAGGTTAAGAGTTGGAACTTCTCCTTTGGGCAGTGAGTTAGTATAGGATTAGGGATCCTTTGAGTGCATTTTCAATTTTTTATCTTGATGTTTGTTTCTGATTTTGGTTTTTGTTTGATGCATTGATCATAAACCCTAATTTGAGCTTCCATATGCATCCATCTTGCATTTGCATCCATACCTTGACTTGCCATAACATTTCATGCATTCATTTGATTCATTTGACATCTTAAGACATATTGAAAGCATGTTTGATCATTGCATCTTGCATTTGCCCTATTGTATGCCATTTGCATTTCATAACATTTCATGTATGTTTATGGTTCTTAACCTGTTTCATTTGCATCCATAAGCTTGTATGATCATCCCCATGTGTTGTTTCATGTTTGTAGCATCTCATAGCATCATTAACATCATGTGTATGCTTCTGGTTTTGTTTTCCATCATGTCATTTCATTCCATTTGGCATTGCATTGCATTTCTTTCACTAACTTTTCAGGTGGTAAGCAATTTTGAGAAAGTGAATTTGCCTTCACTTCTCACATTTTCTTTTCATATCTCCCTTGCATCCATGCTGCATTTTGTTATGTGTTTGAGATTGAGCTTGCTCATTCTTCTTTCTCTTACTTTCTTTCCTCAAGTGACTTGTCTTCTTGAATGAAGCAAGTTGCTTTGCTTCTCCTGATCCTTTCATTTGCTTCCTTGTGGCCCCATTGAAGATCTTTCTTGTAAACCTCACAAACCTTAGGATCAACCAAGCATGACAATGATTAGGGTTTTGATTAGTCTCCCCACTTAGTTTTGCCTTTGTGCCTCCTTTGAGTCTTCTCTTCTCACCTCATAATCAGGGACTAAACCCTAAAGGCTTTAAGGCTTTGTGATTAAGCTTATGCCTGCATCCTTCTATTAGGATGGAGTGTATAACTTTAATCCTAAGTGTTAAACCCTTAATGTGTTTAACTCCTTTAGTCAATTCACTTAATAATCATCAAGACATCAAACTTGTAACTTGGGCCTTACATTAGGGTTCTAATTCTTCCTTAATTGGTTAAGAAGGACTAACCCTAGTGTTAATGGACAAGTCCCCCTCAAGTTGTCTTACAAACCCTAAAAATCATTTATTCATCATACCATTAACTAAAATCCGCTTAACTAAAGGTTTGTTTTGTCATGAGTTTAATCCCTAATCATGGATTAAGTTGAGGAGCTTTCCTCAGCTTAAACATTCTCATCTATTATCCTTCTATTAGGATGGTGTAATGAGTCTGTTTAATCCCTGATTATGGCTTAATCTCATTACTCAACACTAAACAAAAAACACCAAAAACATCTAAATAATCACAAGTAGGTTAATGATCTTAATCCTGCATCAAAGGTGATTAAGTGTGAGAATCTGACTTCACACTTAAGGTATTCTCATTACCCCTAATCAGAGGGAAGATGTGATGAGTTTACTAACCCATTGGTTTAGGCTTAAGCTCATTAACTTATGACAAACTTTCAAAAGCAATAAAAGACTGAAAACTAAAAAACAAACAATAATCATCTCCTCCGGGATTCTTTTCTCATCTCATTCACTCATAAACGAGAACTTGCTTCTTCCGTCTAATGCAAGACAGTTTGCACCTGAGCCAGACAGGTCATACACTTGAGCATTGACAAGCAAGCAGTTCATCAGTCAATTCTTCTTTCAGTCTCTTTGGGTCGAACTACGGTGTTCTGACTTCCTCATTGCACGAGAGGATACGTAGGCATAACTTAACAGTTATCGAACAAAAGTCTCTGTATATTCCCCCTCCTTCTAGCCTGATTCTTTAGCCTCATTATCATGAGCAATTCTTTCTCATTCTTACACTGACACTGTATATATCACACTTCAAACTTCTTTTTGCACTGACACCTGTACACCTTTTCCAGCTCTCTTTATACACAGATTGCACTGACACTACCCCTTTAAAACACAAATCTTTTAAGCGTGGATCCCGTCGAGTACGACGGACAATCTGGGTGCTAATACCTTCCCAGATTGTAACCAACCCCCTTTCTCAGTCTCTCTGGTTCGCAACCGTCTTATCCATCTCTTTCCAGGTTTATGCAACATTACCTTTCCTCCGGGATAAAAATGCCTAGCTGGCGACTCTTTTCTCTTCCAGTGAGTTCACTGCTGTGTGTTCTCATTGTCCCTTTCGCCGACCGTTCGCGTCTGTACCTTTATTTGGGCCATTCCCATTTATCGGGAGCGACAACAGCCATCAAACCTTCATTTTTCTTCCACCAACAAGTCACAAATCACTCATAGAACCAGAACCACCCCTGAAATAGCTTGAAACATCACACACAAAGTCCACCATTTCTGCTACACCAGAGCTGAATCATTCAAACCAGCCACTCCCCAAGTTTTCTAAGCTCCATTCCATCACCAGAAGGTTCAAAGAAGCAGGCTTGCACAAAAGGAAAGTCCAGAAAGCTCAAAAACAGAGAAGCTCCATCTCAGGTAACATGAAGAACATTTTTTCCAGAAACTAATTTTTGAGTTCTTTTATGATACTATGTGTTCTCCTGATCATGAATATGCATTTATTTTTGGAAATGGTGAAGAAACCAGCATGTATGATATCTCTGAACATTTGCTCGTGTTTTATACTTTGCTTCGATTCAGGCTTGTGAGTGAAAATAAATGAATTTGAGGTGAGGGTTTAGAATTAGATTGATGAGAGGATCATTTTGGTGAAGGAAATTTGATGTTTGGTAACCTATAGAGAGAACTAGGGTTTGTGCCTGCCGGAGAACATGACCGGAACCACTGTTCCGGTCATCTGAATGTCATTAGCCCTAATTAGGGTTTAAGCCAGTTTTGAATTGAGACCCTTGGATCTGCCTTCCCGCGCGTGCATGTATTGACAAGATCTTCCCATTAACCATTAATCAGTCATTAATTAATTAAATCCAAGATTAATTAAATATTAAGTAAGTTTATGCAGGTTTGAACCTGGGCCCTTGGATGTGGCGCCAAGTCAACCCTGACAAGCCCAGAACCAATCTGATCCATTCATTCAGCTTACTTTTCATTTTATTCAATTTTAATTCATTTTGTTTATATTTTATTTGCACGAATTATTTAAAATAGTAAAAAACATTTAAAAATTCTGGATTTTTTTGTCAAGCATTTTATTAATTTTCAGAACCCAAAAATATTTTAATTTTTATTTTTTGCATTAAAATCATTTTTAAATCATTTAAATGTTTATTTTTAATTAGTTAATGAAAATTAATTAATTAAAAATGCATTTAGGTATTTAAAAATCACCAAAAAATTCACATTGCATTTCAAAACATTTAGAAACATTATCAAACCCTCAAAACAAATTTCTTTTTTGTTCTTGAACTATTTTGACCTTTTTCATTGGAATTAAATTCATTTAAAGGCAATATTTTTGTTCAAACTTGGAAAAATCCATTCTGCCTAACCATTGAGAGTTTGATGATGGTTCTTCTTGCATTGCATCCTTCATAGCATGTAGTTTATAGGATAAAATTGGTTTGAATTTATCTTTCATTTTCAATTTTTTGTGCATTTTCCATTGTGAAGCATCCCAAAACCCTAATTGACTTGAGAAATTCATAACTTGCACTAGGTTAAGAGTTAGGTCCCCTCCTTTGGGCAGTGAACTTGTGTAGGGTTAGGGTTCCTTTGATCCCATTTTCAATTTTTTATCTTGTCATTTGCTTCTGGTTTTGAATTTTTGCATTGTATGTTGCATGTAAACCCTAATTTGTGCATTCCTTTGCATCCATCTATCATTTGCTTGCATTTAAGAACTTGCCATGACATTTTGTGCATCCACATGATTCATAAGACATCTTAGGACATGTTAGAATCATGTTTGATCATTACATTATTCATTTGCCATGTTATGCATCCATTGCATTTCATAAACTTTCATGAATTTCCATGGTTCAAAGCATGCCTCATCTGCATCCTCATCCTTGTATGATCATCCACAACTCATGCCATGTGTTTGCATCATCTCTTAGCATCATTAACATCATGTTTATGCTTCTGACTTTGGTTAGCATCATGACATTTCATCTCATTTGCATTGCATTTCGTTTCTTTGCTAACTTTTCAGGTGGTAAGTTGTTTTGAGAAGTGAATTTGCCTTCACTTCTCACAATCTCTTTTCATCTCTCTCTTGCATCATTGCTGCATTTTATCTTGTGTATTAGAGTGAGCTTGCTCATTCATGCTCTTGCTCTCTTTCTTCCTTCAAGCAACTTGTCTTCTTAAGTGAAGCAAGTTGTCTTGTTTCTCCTTTCTTCTTCCTCTTTCGATCTTGTTCCTCCTGGGTGGCCTTTGAAGTTTCTTTCTCTCTTAAGCCTCACAAACCCTAGGATCTCCAAGTATGATAACAATTAGGGTTTTCTTAGTCCCCCACTTAGCTTTTACCTTTGTGTCATCTTTGAGTCTTCTCTTCTCACCTCATAATTAAGGACTAAACCTTAAAGGTTTTAAGGCTTTGTGATTAAGCTTATGTCTGCATCTGTAAACACCCCAAATTTGCCCTCACCCATTCACACCATGGCTTGTGATCTCCTCATATGCATAAACTCAATCATAGCATCTCATATCACATTTTCTATTCATTGCATTGGTTCAAAGTCATCTGCATCTAGGGTTTGTGATCTGAGCAATCCAAGAGCTTCTTGAGCCACTCCAAAGGTCATCAATCACTTCAAAGGGGTCCATGTATGTTCAAGCATCATATTATATCCCCTCAAAGTCAAGAATGTCAAAAATCACAAGAACTGAGAATGGCATGGAAGCAGAGCCAGGTTTAACTGCACAGATGACCTAAAATTAGGGTTTTGGTTTCAGAGGCCATAACTCCAAATTTTTTGGTCATTCTTGTTTCTATTGGTCTCTATATGGTATAGGGAGCATGCATATCAATTTTCATAAAGAAATTCCATGGGGAAGTCATCTGATCAAGAGTTGACTTTCTATGCAAGTCAGTGCAAAATCAGGGCATCTGAGGCCCCCAATGACCCAACCAAAGGGTGTTCTTCATCATTTGAATGTGTATGATCTTTATTTAATCATAGAAGATATTGGAAGTTCACAAAATTGAAGAATTTCAAGTCATTTTCAAAGTTGACTTTTTTAGGAAAGTTGACTTATAATGAAATTGCCATTTTGGGAAACTTTTTCAACCCTTGCTTTTTGATTCAAAAATGCTTCAAATGGAAAAACTTTGGTCATGAAAGTTATAGAATGGATCATTCCCTTTTCAAAAAGTACAAGAACTTGACCTAATTCATTTTGGATCAAAAGTTATGGCTTGTCAAAGTTGGCTAAAATCACAAAATTTGAAGTTTTCTACCAAAGAGGCAAAGTTGCAAAATCACTTGCCAAAGCAAATTGTGCTACCAAATGGACTTATAATCATCATACAATCATAAGCCAATGCCTAAAGATCAGAATTCACCAAGAGTTTGATCATTTTTGTGACTTGTGGAACAAGAATTTTCAAAAGAGCCAAGAATGGAACAAGTTGCAAAACCTCACTCAAGGATGAATCCACTTGCTTGCTGACTTCATAATCAATCCTAGGGCTCTCCACACTTCTTGCTGCGCAGGACACCCCATTTGTCCTTGGCTAGCTAGGAGCCCATACCTCTCTTACACAAAATTGACATTTTGGCAACTTGAGCCATACCAATCACAGCAGTACACATCAACTCATCTGACCTATCACACTTGTTTATACAAACCAAAAGCAAGCCGTTTCACTCAACACTTCAAGCTGAAACACACCCAAGCCATAGTTATCACCTTTTGCTCCAATTTGCAAAAGCATTCGAAACACTCAGCACAAGCCTCAAACACACAAACAAACTTCACAAACAAACTCAACATGCTTCACTGATCAAAAACCACTCATCACCATAGCCTGAAAGCCACTGAAACAAAAACACGATCACCACCCTCCCTTGAGCAGAACTTCTGCCATCTCTCAAACCAGCCATCAACAAGAGTTGTGAAGCATTCCATTGAACTCAGGGGGACCAAAGGAGTGAGTTTGCATAGGAGAAAGGGTCAGAAAGCTCCTGTTCGAAGGACTTCAGTTCAGGTATCCATCAAGAACAAATTTTCCAGAACTCATTTTACTTGTTATAAATTGATTCTATATGTTATCCTGATCATCATGATGTGTTTAAAAATGAAAATGGTGGAATATTGAGCATGTATGAGCTGTCTGAAATTTTCTGCCCTAAGAATGTCTTGCTTCGATTTGCATGATTAATGAATGAAAAATGGTTTTTGTTTGGGGGTTTTGATTTAGTTTTGAATGGGGTTTGATTCTGGGCAATTAGATTTCATTTTCATGGCGTTTTGAGAAAGTTAGCAACTTTCAGGTGAGGGTCTGGCCGGAGAAGACGACCGGAAGTCTTCTCCGGCCACCTGAAAGTGTTTAGGGCTAATCAGAGTCATTAATGCAAGTTTGAATCTGGAGAATAGGATGAGTTGACTAGGGCTGACTGGCGCGCGAACGAGTGGTCCAGATTTCACACTTAACCCTAATCCTGTTTTATTAATTTAATTAATTAAGATTAATTTAAATCCAACCAGTTTGAATTCCAACCCTTGGATCTGGCGCGCAGTCTTTCCCTCCTTCCTGAGTTTGAATCCTGGCCACTGGATGCGCATACTTTTCATTTAATCCATTTTATTTCCTTTTTATTTCATTTGTTTTCTACATTTTATTTAAAATAGTAAAAATCATTGAAAAATTCTGAAAATTTTTATTCAAGCTTTTATTAATTTTCAGAAACCAAAAAAATTTTTATTTTTATTTTTTGCATTAAAAATTATTTTTAAATCATTTAAAAGTTTATTTTTAATTGATTAATGAGAATTAATTAATTAAAAATACTTTTACGTATTTAAAAATCACAAAAAAAATTCATGAAACATTTAAAATCATTTAGAAACATTGTCCAACTCTCAAACCAAATTTCTTTTTTGATCTTGATGTCTTTTGACAATTTTCTATGGAATTAATTTCATTTCAAGGTATTATTTTGATCCAATCTTCAAAAATTCATTTCTGCCTAGCCTTTAAGAGTTGGACTTTGATTCTTTTTTGCATTGCATCTTGTATAACATGTAGTTTATAGGATTAAATTGGCACGAATTGATCTTGCATTTCTTATTTGTTTGACATTTTTCTTGACAAGGTACCTTAAAACACTAACAATCTTGAGAAATTCATAAACCTCATTAGGTTAAGAGTTAGAACCCCTCCTTTGGGCAGTGAGTTTGTATAGGTTTAGGGTTCCTTTGAATGCATTTTCAATTTTTTATCATGTTTTGCTCCTGGTTTTGATTTTTGTTTTGTGCATTGATCATAAACCCTAATTTGGGCTTTCATTTGCATCCATCTTCCACTTGCTTGCATACCATGCCTTGCCATGACATTTTGTGCATCAATTTGATTCATAACCCATCTTAGGACATATTAGAATCATGTTTGATCATTGCATCTTTCATTTTCCATGTTGTATGTCATTTGCATTTCAAAACTTTTCATGTATGTTCATGGTTCTAAGCATGCTTCTCTTGCATCCATATGTTTGTATGATCATCCTCATGCCTTGTTTCATGTTTGCATCATCTCACAGCATCATTAGCATCATACTTATGCTTCTGGTTTTGGTTTGCATCATGTCATTGCATCTCATTTGCATTGCATTTCATTTTTTTCACTAACTTTTCAGGTGGTAAGTTGCTTTGAGAAGTGAATTTGCCTTCACTTCTCACAATCTCTTTTCATCTCTCTTATGCATGTTTGCTGCATTTTGTCTTGTGCTTGAGAGTGAGCTTGCTCATTCTTGTTCTTATTACTTTCTTTCTTCAAGTGACTTGTCTTCTTAAATAAAGCAAGTTACTTTGCTTCTCTTTGCTCCTTTCATCTGCTTCCTGATGGTTTCTTTGAAGATTTCCCTTGCTAACCTCACAAACCTTAGGAACAACCAAGCATGATAATAATTAGGGTTTGATTAGTCCCCCATTTAACTTTTACCTTTGTGTCTCATTGAGTCTTCTCTTCTCATCTCATAATCAGGGACTAAACCCTAAAGGTTTTAAGGCTTTGTGATTAAGCTTATGCCTGCATCCTTCTATTAGGATGGAGTGTATAACTTTAATCCCAAGTGTTAAACCCTTAATGTGTTTAAATCCTTTAATCAATCCATCTAATAATCATCAAGACATCAAATTTGTAACTTGGGCCTTGCATTAGGGTTCTATTTCTTCCTTAATTGGTTAAGAAGGGCTAACCCTAGTGTTAATGGACAAGTCCCCCTCAAGTTGTCTTACAAATCATAAAACTCATTTCTTAATCATATCATTATTTAAAATCCACTTAATAAAGGCTTTGTTTTGTCATGAGGTTAATCCCTAATCATGGATTAAGTTGAGGAGCTTTCCTCAGCTTAAACACTCTCATCTATTATCCTTCTATTAGGATGGTGTAATGAGTCTGTTTAATCCCTGATTATGGCTTAATCTCATTACTTAACACTAAACAAAAACAACAAAAACATCTAAATAATCACAAGTAGGTTAATGATCTTAATCCTACACCAGGGTGATTAAGTGTGAGATGCTGACTTCACACTTAAGGTATTCTCATTACCCCTAATCAGAGGGAAGATGTGATGAGTTTACTAACCCATTGGTTAAGCTTAAGCTCATTAACTTATGACAAATTTCCAAAAGCCATAAAAGATTGAAAACACAAAATCAAACAATAATCGTCTCCTTCGGGATTCTTTTCTCATCTCATTCACTCACAAGCGAGAATTTGCTTCTTCCGTCTAATGCAAGACAGTTTGCACCTGAGCCAGACAGGTCATACACTTGAGCATTGACAAGCAAGCAGTTCACAAGTCAATTCATCTTTCAGTCTATTTGGGCCGAACTACGGTGTTCTGACTTCCTCATTGCACGAGAGGATACGTAGGCATAACTTAACAGTTATCGAACAAAAGTCTCTGTATATTCCCCCTCCTTCCAGCATTATTCTTTAAGCCTCATGATCTTGAGCATCTCATTCTTGTTCTTACACTGACACTATACATTTATACACTTCACATTTCTTTTACACTGACACTTGCATTCTTTTCCAGCTTTGATACACAAATTGCACTGACATTACCCCTTTAAAACACAAATCTTTTAAGCGTGGATCCCGTCGAGTACGACGGACAATCTGGGTGCTAATACCTTCCCAGGTTGTAACCAACCCCCTTTCTCAGTCTCTCTGGTTCGCAACCGTCTTATCCATATCTTTCTAGGTTTATGCAGCATTACCTTTCCTTCGGGATAAAAATGCCTAGCTGGCGACTCTTTTCATTTCATCCTTTCGCCGACCGTTCGCGTCTGTACCTTATTTGAGCCAGCCTCATCTTTTGGGAGCGACAGCTTGGCGACTCTGCTGGGGACCCTTATACTGTAACCAGGGCTTCTGGTTCTTTTTGTGGATTCCTCCTAGCGCTTGTTTGATTTGTGTTTACTGGGGTGTTATGTGCTATTTGTGTTTGCGTATTTATTTTGTTTATTGCTTTATGTACAGTTGTTTTATTGCTTTCTTATATAGCTTTATATACATCATACTGTCATACTGTGTTTGGCTGGATCTGGTTTTGTCTTGGTGGGTGGGGTTCTATTGAGAGTTTAAGGTCCTATACCTGGGACCTGAGTGACACCTAGGCTAGAGTGGTTCATGTTCTTTCCCATTCCATTTCGGTCTGGTGCGGGAATATGAAGCACGGTTCAGATATGGGTTTCTTCTTGAGAACTCTGTGCTACATATCTCCTGTAGTGCTAGGGCTATCTGGGAAGCCTGCTAAGTCTGGATGACCTTTACTATGACCTTCAGAAACTGAGGTGAATTAGAGGAGGATTTTTTTTATGGTTATTGTAAACACTGTACCTCCGGGTTAGAAGTGTTTACACTTCTCATAACTGATCCAAATCTGAGGATCCTTGTTTTAGAACACCACCTGTGAGGGGGTTGGGCTGTTTACAGGTTTGTAGGTACCCTTGACCTCAGCATACCCTGTTACTTTGTTTTGATTAAGAGTACTCCATTTTGGGACAGTTCTTGTGATTTTAACCCTGGACAAGTGACTCTTTATTTGAGTCCCCCACCTTGGTTACTGGACTTATGAACCTCCATCTGGACTTCTTAGACATACATGGACTTATATCAAGGCAGTTAATCAGATCCAGCTTGATCACATACCCTTGCACATCATTTGCATTGCATCATTTAACATTTGCTTATTTGTTTTTCAGGGTATCCATATTATATTTTGGCTTGGTTTTGACCCCTTCATCTGCATAGGCCCTTGTTCCCCAGCTATCTGCTTCAGCTACCTTCTTCAGCTACATTCATCAGCTACCTGCTTCAGTCACCTGCATCACCAGCATCAGCCTGTCAGTGGCCCATCTTCTGGTATCAGTCATCATCATCAGCATCTGTCTCAGCTCTTCATCAGCAGACATGGCACCCAAGAAGAGCAATATCTCATACCATTTCTTTGAGCCTGAGCTGACTGGCATCAGGAAGATCCAGGCCCTTATCACTCCAGACTATATACCACTATTCAGAGAACATTTTGGAGGCATTCTTGATGTGGTTATGGATTTGGACCCTTCTCAGAGAAGCTTGATTCACACTTGCCTACAGTTCTATGATCCTCCTTTGAGGTGTTTTACTTTCCAGGATTTTCAGTTGGGGCCTTTATTAGAGGAGTATTCATCACTGGTTGGAGTACCTGTCAGGGGTGGTATCCCCTTCAACCCAGAAATGGTTTTTCCCAGCAATGAAGAAGTGTCCAAGGCACTGTATCTGGAACCTTTTCTGATTGAGTAGAACATGACAACCAAGGCTGGAATCTCTGGTCTACACTTGGATTTTTTGACTTCTCAGGCTATCCTGAAGGCCTCCTTGGGAGAATGGAAGGCAGTCTGTGCACTGTTAGCCCTCAGCAGATGAGCCTAAGTTTATTAGCAAGAATGCCATTCACCTTTTCATTCTGAGGAACCCAGTGCCCACCTTATTGGGAGATTTCTACTACTCTATTCATCAAAGGAATGAAAAGCAAAGAGGAAGATTAGTAAGATGCTGTGCTCCCCTGTTCCATACCTGGCTGCTCAAACACTTGCCCAAGACTGATGCCTTCTTGAATCCTCACCAACAGAAGAATTGGGCTAGAAGACTTATTGCTTTGACCTCAGATGATATCAGGTGGTGCACCCAGAGCACCAAAGGCAGGGACATCATTACTAGTTGTGGGAAGTTCCCCAATGTACCTCTGATAGGAGTGAAGGGTTGCATCAACTACAACCCTCTGCTATTCAAAAGAAAATTGGGCTATGCATTGGTCCACCCTCCTAGAGCACAAGACTTGGCTGAAACCCTTTATTGTGAGATTAAGCCTAATCTAGCTGTTGTCAGGCAAGCATCCTGGGCTTGGGACAGTGTCCAGACCAAAGGGATGGCCATTCTTGGGAGATGCAACAATGTGGCCTCAGCTCAGTACTATGAGTGGTCTCATGCCAGGGCTCAAATTTCTGGGATGCCCTTCACCATTGAGGATGCACCTGGACCATCCACAGCACCTCCTCCAGCCACTGTCAGCCTGGAAGAGTTTGAGAAACTAAAAGAGAGGAATGAGAATCTGACTCAAGCTCTGCAGAAGACCCTCTGGGAGAGGAGTGATGGTCGTCTGGACATTGAAAGGTTGGAAAAGCTTAAGGTGGAGCATCTATCCAGGATTGAGAAGTCAGAGGACTACATCAAGAAGTCAAGGGCTAGGGAGCAGATTCTGAAGAATGCCTGTAAAGAGGCCCAGTTCCAGAAGGCTAGGATTGATCTCTATCTGAAAGAAAGTCAAGCTAGGTGGGTCAGAATCACTGAAGCTCGCACTCAGGAAGATAAGAGAACTCAAGACAAGATTGAGCAGTTGGAGGCTAATGCAAAGGAGAAACAGGAAGCCCGGCTAGCAGCCCAGAAGGAGATCTCAGAATTGAAGCTTAGGGCTGGTGTGAAGAGGTCAAAGGACCAAAGCAGACATAAGAAGTTAAACACTGCTATCACCACCATGAATCTTCTTATCAGGAACCTCACAGAGCATCCAGCTGACCCTGTAACTGAAGCACTTCTGAAGGAAGTTCAGGAGGATGAGTTTGGTCTTGGTGTCTGACTTTTGTTTGTTGTTGCTTTCATTTCATGTACTTTTCTTTTTCTTATGTTGTATTTTGACCCCTCAGGGGCATGTTTTGTGAAAAAACAAACTATGTATGATTCATCATTTGTAATATATTCATTAGTTTGTTTCATCTGAGTTCTTTCAAAGCAACATCAAAGCACCTTCCTCAAGGGTCTGGAAAGGTCAAAACCAAATGCCAAGCCGGATACCTTGGAAACAAATAAGCATACTGCATTGCATACTAACTTTTGTCTTGTTTTGTAGGTTTTGTTTTGTTTCTGTTACTAACTCTGTTGTGGTTCAGGAACTATTGCTCGACGTCGGGTGTTCCCACTCAACCGTCCGCACAGATATCCTACCCGCAACAACCTTCCGGGTATACAAATGGACCAAGTACAGCAGGACCTTACAGAGGTCAGGACTCAAATGGCCAATGAGAGACTGGAGATGAGAAATCAGATGACCCAGTTCATGGAGGTGATGAATGGTTTGGCTCAAAGCCAAGAAAGATTAAGGGCATTGGTAGAAAGGCAGACCTAGGAGGAACCCCATCTAGGGACTGGAGGAACGAGCAACAATGAGAGAGTTCAGCCTCATGTTAATCCACCTGTGTATGGACCCCACCTTCATCCAGAGATCAACATCCCTGATAATGTACAAGGGAATGCCACTGCAGGCAGAGTATTACAAGAAGACCCCCAAGAGGATCAATTCACTGTGATGGGAGCTGGGGATGAAGCCTATGACAGAAGGCTAGATGAAATTGCTGAAAAATTGAGATCTCTGGAGTCTCAAAATTCCCTGGGCTTTGATGTCATGGAAATGGGATTAGTGGATGGGGTAAGGATTCCCCACAAGTTTAAACCTCCGTGCTTTGAGAAGTACAACGGAACCTCCTGTCCACGAACCCACTTGCAATCCTTTCTGGGGAGGCTGAAGGCATACACCATGGATGAAAAACTGTGGATGTTTTATTTCGAAGACAGTTTAACAGGAGCTTCAAGGGAATGGTACTCTCATTTAACCAGAGCAACCATCAGATGCTGGAAGGACCTAGCTGAGGCCTTCATCAGACAGTACCAGTACAACTTGGATATGGCTCCTAACAGGACCCTCCTGATGGGAATGTCTCAATCATCCAGGGAAAGCTTCCGGGAATACGCCCAGAGGTGGAGACAGCTTGCTGCTGCTGTCCAGCCACCCATGTCAGAAAGGGAAATGGCCGACATGTTTATGAACACCCTTCAAGGGACATACATTGACAGGCTAGCTGCCTTTTCTTCCACCAGCTTCGCTGACGTAGTCATAGCTGGGGAAAGAATTGAAAGCCTATTGAAGATGGGCAAAATTTTTGACAACGGTGCGAGCTCGTCCGGCAACCCCAGAAAGCCTTTTGTGGGCCCGAGAAGAACCGGTGAGACTAATGCCATTCAGGCCAACAGGGGCAGACCACAGTATGTTCATAGGTCAGTAGCAGCTGTCACTATTCCCGCTACAACTCCTCAGCAACTAGCATATCAACCACAACAACAACCCCATTACCAGCAACAAGTTCAATATCCACCTCAGAGAAACTACAACAACAACAGCAACAATCAACAAAGACCTTTTCAGCAGAGACCATCTCAGGCCAATAGGGTGATTGATCCAATCCCTATGCCTTATGCCGCTTTATTGCCACAGCTCCTGAAGTTCAACTTGGTTGAGTTAAGGACGTTGGCACCACCAGATCCTTCCAGTCTGCCCAGAAATTACGACGCCAACGCCAGATGTGCTTTTCACTCCAATGCACCTGGCCACAGTACAGAGAAGTGCAGAGCCCTACAAATGAAGGTACAGGACCTAGTGGATTCCAAAGCCCTCAATTTTGCACCCCCGCCAAATGTCAACAAGAACCCCATGCCCAACCACGGAGGACCCAAAATTAATGCTATTGAGGAAGATAAGTCGTCTTTCATAATAACCAGTGTGGGGCAGATTCGGACACCCCAGGTAGAGATTAAAGCTCAACTCCTTGAATGCCAGATGTTCCCGGGGTGTGAGCTCGGGTGCGGTTATTGCAACATTTCGGTAAATGGGTGTGATAACTTGAGAAGCGACATAGATGGTCTTATCCAGAGTGGCCTACTTCAAATCACGACATCAACACCTTCAAATCCAGCAATCTCTTTGGCAACAATTCCCGAGTCTCCTACAACTGCAACAACAATTATTCCAAAAAATTCTTCGTTCTCATCAACAAATGCTTCACCTATCACTTCAGCAAACCAAATATCAACAAACATCTCTTCTACAACATCAGCACCCCTTTATTCAGAATCTTCTACAACAGCAACACCCATCCAATCAACGGAATCTTCTACAACACCAACAGACATCTCAGCTGTCACCATTTATTATGATCCGTCATATGTTCCTCCTAACAATAATTTTCAACAACAAATAGTGGCATCTCCTGCCAGGCCACCAATCACCATCTACTATGATCCACACACTATTTCAACACCCTCCTCTGCTGCAGTCAGTCCGGTTACCATCACGGTACCTGGACCAGTTCCATATGAAAGCAGTAATGCCATTACTTGGCATTATGGCTCTGACCTTTACTGCAATGGGGAGAAAATCACTCTTGACTCTCCAACCTCTTCTCCGCAGATTGACAATGTCGGGGGAGGCGGAGGCTTCACCAGAAGCGGACGCCTCTTTGCCTCGCAATCACAGAGACCTAATGCCGAAGCAGAAGCTGCTGCCAAAGCAAAGGGAAAGAGTGTAATATCTGAAGAACCCATTCTCAAGGAAATACAGAAGACATCTTTTGAACAAGATGTAGACGAGTTTATGAGAATTATCAAGAGGAGTGATTACAAGGTGGTGGATCAGCTTCACCAAACTCCCTCAAAAATCTCCATTTTATCCCTGCTGATGTGTTCCGAAGCTCACCGGAATGCATTACTAAAAGTTTTGCACGCAGCATATGTGCCAGAGGAGATCACCGTTAATCAGCTGGAGACCGTGGTAGAAAATGTCAATACCAGCCATGGGTTGGGCTTTACCAATGCTGATTTAACAACTGAGGGGTGCAACCATAACAAGGCTTTGCACATCACCCTGGAATGCAAGGGTGCTGTTCTATCACATGTATTGGTAGACACTGGGTCTTCACTCAATGTTTTACCCAAGAAAGCCTTGGTGAAGCTGGAGTATGATGGCTTGGCATTGCGTCCAAGTAATTTGGTGGTAAGAGCATTTGATGGCTCTAAGAGATCAGTGCTAGGTGAGATTGATCTGCTTGTGATGATTGGCCCGCAGACTTTTAAAATTACCTTCTACGTGATGGACATTCAGCCGGCCTACAGCTGTTTGTTGGGTAGACCTTGGATCCATGCCGCTGGCGCAGTTACGTCTACCCTTCACCAGAAGCTGAAATTCGAGTGGGAGGGCCAGATCATCACCATTTGTGGTGAAGAAGATATTTTTGTTAGCCATCTGGCTACATACAAATATATTGAGATGGATGGAGAGATCCATGAAACCATGAGCCAGGGATTTGAAGCCCTGAACATAAATGAAGCATCTGTTGTACTTGGAACCTCCATGACATCTTATTAGCAAACCAGGAAGGTTGTTGATGAAGGGACTGCCCAAGGCTGGGGCAAGCTGTTGCCCGTGGAAAAGAAAGAGGACAGATTTGGGTTGGGTTACAAACCAACCCAACAAGATCAATCAGAGGCTGCTAAGAAGCCCAGTTTTGTCAGTGGGGGGATGCTCACCCCGGATGCAGTGAACAACTTGGAAGATGAGTCGGAAGATGAGCGCAACCTGGAGAGCTGGATACGTCCAAGGATCCCGGGGAGCCGTATCTCAAATTGGTCTTCCCAGGAAATTATAAGAGTTACTCCTGCAGAGTAATTATTATTTCCTGTATTTTTAAGCATGCATCAAGTCTTGCATCTTGCCCAAGATGACAAGACTCATTTTGTAATCGGGCCATCTTGTAATTTTGTGCAAACAGATCAATCAATGAATATCGGACATCTTTTACAAATGAGTCGTTTCCTTTTTCGCTCACTGTTTTTCATTTTTTTTCTTTTTGTACAAAAAATAAAATGGCAATGTTTTCAAAATGATAACTTTACTTCACTTTTTTCTAAAACAAGATTAAAATCAATCACTAAAATGAACAATCTAAACCCTTGCAGAGAGTGCCTTTCAGACTGCACCGACAACAACACAACTATGGCTTCGTATGACTTTGACAATCCAATCAATCAAGCTGATGAAGGGGTTGAAGAAGATTATGAGCTTCCTGAAGAGCTAGCCAGGTTGTTAAGGCAAGAGGAGAAGGTTATCACTCCTCATCAGGAGGAGGTTGAAACGATTAACCTTGGTACGGACGAAGATGTGAAAGAGGTTAAAATCGGGGCCTGCTTACAAAATTCAGTGAAGAAACAACTGATTGACCTGCTTCGTGAATATGTGGATGTGTTTGCTTGGTCTTACCAGGATATGCCAGGGTTGGACACCGATATCGTCATGCACAAGCTGCCTTTGAGAGAAGAATGCCCGCCAGTAAAACAGAAGCTGCGCCGTACTCGCCCAGACATGACAATGAAGATAAAGGAAGAGGTACAAAAACAGTGGGACGTCGGGTTCCTTGCTGTAACTAGCTATCCGCCGTGGGTTGCTAATATTGTACCTGTGCCTAAGAAAGACGGCAAGGTGAGGATGTGTGTTGACTACCGGGATCTGAACAGAACAAGTCCGAAAGATGATTTCCCTTTACCTCACATTGATGTATTGGTTGATAATACGGCTCAGTTCTCGGTGTTCTCCTTCATGGACGGATTTTCAGGATACAATCAGATCAAAATGTCACCTGAAGACATGGAGAAGACAACTTTCATCACACCCTGGGGCACGTTCTGTTACAAGGTGATGCCATTCGGACTGAAGAATGCTGGTGCAACATATCAACGAGCTATGGTAACATTATTCCACGATATGATCCATAAAGAAATAGAATGTTATGTGGATGATATGATTACCAAGTCCCTCACGGAAAAAGACCACCTGGTAAATCTGTTGAAGTTATTCAAGCGTCTGAGGAAGTACCAACTGAAGTTGAACCCCAACAAGTGTACATTCGGGGTGCGATCTGGTAAGCTGCTGGGATTTATCGTAAGTGAAAAAGGGATTGAAGTTAACCCAGATAAAGTCAAAGCTATTCAAGAAATGCCTGCACCGAAAACTGAGAAAGAGGTTCGAGGTTTTCTAGGTAGATTGAACTACATTTCAAGGTTCATATCTCACCTTACAGCAACCTGTGAACCTTTGTTCAAGCTATTGAGAAAAGAACAGATGGTCAGGTGGAACGAAGACTGCCAGAGGGCTTTTGACAAAATCAAGGAATACCTGCAAGAGCCTCCAATCCTTATGCCTCCAGTTGAAGGAAGACCTCTAATAATGTACTTGACAGTATTAGAAGAGTCGATGGGGTGTGTGCTGGGCCAGCATGACGAGTTTGGTCGAAAAGAGTATGCAATTTACTACCTAAGCAAAAAGTTTACCGACTGTGAACAACGTTATTCACTGCTCGAGAAAACTTGTTGTGCTTTAGCGTGGGCTGCTCGCCGACTGAGGCAGTATATGTTGACCCACACTACTTTATTGATATCAAAGATGGACCCAGTCAAGTACATTTTTGAGAAGCCAGCACTTACCGGACGGGTTGCAAGATGGCAAATGATCCTCACAGAATATGACATTCAGTACACATCTCAGAAAGCCATCAAAGGCAGTGTATTGTCTGAATATCTTGCTGAGCAACCTATTGATGATTACCAACCTATGAGATTTGACTTCCCTGATGAAGACATCATGTTCATAAAAGCAAAAGATCATGAAGAGCCTGTTCACACTGAAGGGCATGACCCGGAAGAAGAATGGACTATGATGTTTGATGGGGCTGTTAACATGAATGGTCGTGGTGTTGGTGCAGTACTCATTACACCTAAAGGAGTTCACATGCCTTTCTCGGCGAGACTCACTTTCAACTGCACTAACAACGAAGCTGAATACGAAGCTTGCATTATGGGTCCTAAGGAAGCCATTGACCTCAGGATCAAGACATTGACTGTATTCGGAGATTCAGCTCTGGTAGTTAATCAAACCAACGACAAATGGTACACACACCAGGATCATCTGATACCTTACAGGGATTATACAAGAAGGTTATTGACTTTCTTCACAACGGTCAAGCTTGAGTATATTCCCCGAGACGAGAATCAGTTTGCAGGTGCTCTGGCTACCATTTCATCCATGATCAAAGTTCAAGCTGCCAACTTTGTACCTCAAATTTCGGTGTCCAGACTTGACAGACCAGCATATGTGTTCGCAGCAGATTTTGTTAAGGATGATAAGCCTTGGTTCCATGACATTAAGTGCTTCTTGGAGGATCAAACATACCCACCTGGGGCATCTTCCAATGATAAGAAGACTTTAAGAAGGCTTGCTGGTAGTTTCTTTCTGAACACTGACGGTTCCCTGTACAAGAGAAACTTTGATATGGTACTCCTCAGATGCGTTGATAGAACAGAGGCAGACTTGTTGATGCACGAGGTGTACGATGGATCCTTTGGTACCCATGCTGGAGGACATGCAATGTCCAAGAAGTTGCTAAGATCAGGTTATTACTGGATCACAATGGATGCCGACTGTTGTGCCTACGCCAGGAAATGCCATAAATGCCAGATTTATGCGGATAAGGTGCATGTGCCTCCCAATCCTTTGAATGTGATGTCTTCACCCTGGCCCTTTGCTATGTGGGGCATTGACATGATTGGCAAGATTGAGCCAACTGCTTCGAATGGCCACAGATTTATCTTGGTTGCCATTGACTATTTCACCAAGTGGGTCGAAGCAGCTTCATATGCAAACGTTACAAGGCAAATGGTAGCCAGATTTCTGAAGAGAGATATCATCTGTCGGTACGGAGTCCCCGAGCGAATCATTACTGACAATGGTTCCAACTTAAACAATAAAATGATGGCAGAGTTGTGCCGGGACTTCAGGATCCAACACCACAATTCTTCTCCTTACAGGCCAAAGATGAATGGCGCTGTTGAAGCGGCTAATAAGAATATCAAGAAGATTGTGCAGAAGATGGTAGTCGCCTACAAAGACTGACATGAAATGCTACCGTTTGCCTTGCATGGGTACCTCACGTCAATCAGAACGTCCACTGGGGCAACACCGTATCAGCTTGTGTATGGTATGGAAGCGGTCCTACCTGTTGAAGTTGAATTACCCTCCCTGCGGGTACTGATGGATGTTAAGTTGAACGAAGCAGAATGGGTCCGATCCCGATACAAGCAACTAAGTCTGATCGAAGAAAAGAGGTTAGCTGCGATTTGTCATGGGCAGTTGTATCAGAAAAGAATGAAGAGAGCCTTCGATCAGAAAGTTAGGCTCCGAGAGTACCAAGTAGGAGATCTTGTGCTGAAAAGACTCCTCCCTCCTCATACAGACCACAGGGGCAAATGGACTCCGAACTATGAAGGGCCATTTGTAGTAAAGAAAGTTTTCTCTGGCGGAGCACTCATGCTCAGCACTATGGATGGCGAAGACTTCCTGTCCCCTGTGAATTCAGATGCAGTTAAAAAATACTTCGCATAAAATGACCCGCTGGACATAAAAACAGAATGTAAGTCCAGGCAAAAATAGGGCATCCCGGCGAGTCAAAAACAGAATAAAAGACTCGGGAAAAAATAAGGGAAAATAAACAAAAAATGTACACCCGCTGAGTTGAAAAGCCGCATTGGACAGCTCAGGCAAAAAGGGGTATCCCGATGGATCGAAAACCCGAAAGGGCGGTCCATGCAAAATAAGGGAATAAGCGAACAACTGCATTCTGAATTCGTCTGTATCACCAACAAATTGGTAAACCTCTAAAGGATCAAGCTTCTGTCAGAATCAGCCTTTTTCAGAAAGCAAGACTAGAAGAACGTCAAATGTCATACGAGTCATAAGCAAAAGGGAAGCTCCACGAAGCATCACCAACATTGCCATATTTTGTTTCTCAAATTTGTAACAATCTCCTCATTTTAGGGGATATGTTTCTTTGACTGTATCTTGCCGATTCAGGACATATGAATTAATAAAATCAGATTTTCAGTCACACATCGTCTCACACATTTCATTTTCATTTGCAAAATGTCCGATACTGATTTCATAAATACATATGTTTCTCTTCTAAAGAATACGTGCTTGCAGGAAATATATTTACTCCCGGGAGTGTCTAGACTCTTACAACGGAAGCTGGTAAGGGATACCTCGGGGTTACTTGTATGTTTCTATCTTTGCAGGATTGCAGGTATCCAAAACACGACATGGGGCATGTAAGCTTCATCCCAGCAAGCTGGCAAATCAACACTCACTCAGTCTTAACACTCGAAGTGTTCTCCCCAGCTGAGTTGCCACTTGTTATTTCTCCCCAGCCGAATTGCCATCTACTATTCCCCCACAGCCAGGTATAAAAGCCAGGGAACCATCACCCCACGGAGTGTCAACCTCTACCTGAAAAGAACAATACACGAAGGAATCACAACAGAGTGACGAAGGCTTCTACAAACCCCAGTTGGGTTCCTCATTACCAAGGATGGGTCTATCAGTGACATACTCCCCAAGCAGATACATCTCATCAGACCTACCAATGATCTCACCCCCAGCTGGGATGTCCACTTCAAACAGATCGACCAGGGATCTTCGTGGTATCGGGATCCGAATCCCGGATCGTTATCTTTGCATAATCATATCATTCGCATCATATTCGCCCCCACAAAGCGTAGCATTCCGTCTAAAACGGAGCATTACGGAAAAAATCAAACATATTGCATAATCATAAGCCATGTTCTGAATCAAACACTTGTGAATAATGACAATCCATCAACAATATACAGAACGCTCCCCAGATTCCCCGGCAGAGAGCCCAAACATTTCTCTCACAAAACAAATACCTCCTTGTGGCACCCGTCCGTGTCATATTCCCCAGCAGAAAACCAAAGCGTCCTCTTTGCACTCACAGATGCTTATATATATATATATATAATTTTCTTGACATCCGTCCGTGTCACTTTCCTCAGCATAATTACCTAAACACTTTGTAAAGCATATACTTGTTTATAATATACCTTTTGACACTTGTCCGTGTCACTCTCCCCAGCAGGTTAAATACCCGTCTATACACTACTCATACTTATTACTCTTATCTCGCTCATACAGATACTCGTCCGTATCTTGTATACACCACTTATATCATCTCAGATTCGACACTAGTCCATGTTCTTTGTTAACCAGTTGGTACTCGTCCGTACCATCATCTCAGGACATGCGTCAAGCGTTTGTTTCTACCTGATACTCGTCCGTATCTTGTATACACCACTTATATCATCTCAGATTCGACACTAGTCCATGTTCTTTGTTAACCAGTTGGTACTCGTCCGTACCATCATCTCAGGACATGCGTCAAGCGTTTGTTTCTACCTGATACTCGTCCGTACCATAGTCTTAAGGATGCTCGTCCACATCTTTAATCCATACACGTGTCAAACACTCATGTCTTCTTGAATTTAGACACTCGTCTGTGTCTACTATTCCCCAGAAGAGTCCCCTCAGATGTGACACTCGTCCGTGTTCTCTGTTAACCAGTTGATACTCGTCCGTATCATCATCTCTGAACACGTGTCAGTATTTGTTTCTACCCGATACTCGTCCGTATCGTAGTCTTAGGGATGCTCGTCCGCATCCTTAATTTATACACAACGTCAAAACACTTATACCTTTTATTTCTTGGATATAAACACTCGTCCGTGTTTACTATTTCCCCAGTAGATCGCCAGCAAAGCAAAATTTCTTTTCTATCTGACATTCGTCCTATGTCATGATAAACCCTGAGAGCAGCCGTACCCTGCTAGGTGATCGTCCTTCACCTCTTGATGATCGTCCTTCATCATGCTCATCCGATGGCCGTCCCCATCGTTGATCTTTTCTATCCGACATTCGTCCTATGTCGTGATATTTTTAGCAGCCGTACCCTGCTAGGTGATCGTCCTTCACCTTTTTGATGATCGTCCTTCATCATTTTATCCGATGGCCGTCCCCATCGTTGATATTGTTATCTGACATACGTCCTATGTCATGATAAACCTTGAGAGCAGCCGTCCCCTGCTAGGTGATCGTCCTTCGCCTCTTGATGATCGTCCTTCATCATGCTCATCCGATGGCCGTCCCCATCGTTGACCTTTTATCCGACATTCGTCCTATGTTGCGATATTTTCGGCAGCCGTACCCTGCCTGGTGATCGTCCTTCACCTTAGATGACCGTCCCTCATCTTACCCCTTTCAGAGCAGCCGTCCCCTGCTAGGTGATCGTCCTTCACCTTTGATGACCGTCCCTCATCATTATTTCATTTATTCTTTAACCCGATGGCCGTCCCCGTCGTGGTCCCTTTTCCTTCTCCTGATGATCGTCCTTCATCAGTTTAGCCCGATGGCCGTCCCCATCGTTGTTTACATTACTTTATGAACCTGATGGCCGTCCCCATCATTTTTCATTAATCCCCAGAGAGTCGTATAGCTTTACTTGATGGTCGTCCCCATCATAATCCCTTTTATCCCCAGCTTGTCGGCCGTCCCCGTCATTGCTTTATTTCCCGCACTTTTCCCAGCGTGTCGGCCGTCCCCGTCATTGCTCTTTCCCCAGCAGTCGTCCTCTGCTCGACGGTCATCCTCCGTCGCCCGCACTTTATAATATACTTTATTTTCTTTTACAATCTATATCCCATTTCTTCTTCATTCTTTGAGTGCAAATTTTGGACTGTCTTTGGTATTCAACCACAAGTTATCTTGTTTGCCTGTTAAGCCGTTGCTTACATCCTGCACAGCTAACTCATGTTTAAATAGGGGCAGCTGTAAACACCCCAAATTTTCCCTCACCCATTCACACCATGGCTTGTGATCTCCTCATATGCATAAACTCAATCATAGCATCTCATATCACATTTTTGATTCATTGCATTGGTTCAAAGTCATCTGCATCTAGGGTTTGTGATCTGAGCAATCCAAGAGCTTCTTGAGCCACTCCAAAGGTCATCAATCACTTCAAAGGGGTCCATGTATGTTCAAGCATCATATTATATCCCCTCAAAGTCAAGAATGTCAAAAATCACAAGAACTGAGAATGGCATGGAAGCAGAGCCAGGTTTAACTGCACAGATGACCTAAAATTAGGGTTTTGGTTTCAGAGGCCATAACTCCAAATTTTTTGGTCATTCTTGTTTCTATTGGTCTCTATATGGTATAAGGAGCATGCATATCAATTTTCATGAAGAAATTCCATGGGGAAGTCATCTGATCAAGAGTTGACTTTCTAAGCAAGTTAGTGCAAAATCAGGGCATCTGAGGCCCCCAATGACCCAACCAAAGGGTGTTCTTCATCATTTGAATGTGTATGATCTTTATTTGATCATAGAAGATATTGGAAGTTCACAAAATTGAAGAATTTCAAGTCATTTTTAAAGTTGACTTTTTTGGGAAAGTTGACTTATAATGAAATTGCCATTTTGGGAAACTTTTTCAACCCTTGCTTTTTGATTCAAAAATGCTTCAAATGGAAAAACTTTGGTCATTAAAGTTATAGAATGGATCATTCCCTTTTCAAAAAGTACAAGAACTTGACCTAATTCATTTTGGATCAAAAGTTATGGCTTGTCAAAGTTGGCTAAAATCACAAAATTTGAAGTTTTCTACCAAAGAGGCAAAGTTGCAAAATCACTTGCCAAAGCAAATTGTGCTACCAAATGGACTTCTAATCATCATACAATCATAAGCCAATGCCTAAAGATCAGAATTCACCAAGAGTTTGATCCTTTTTGTGACTTGTGGAACAAGAATTTTCAAAAGAGCCAAGAATGGAACAAGTTGCAAAACCTCACTCAAGGATGAATCCACTTGCTTGCTGACTTCATAATCAATCCTAGGGCTCTCCACACTTCTTGCTGCGCAGGACACCCCATTTGTCCTTGGCTAGCTAGGAGCCCATACCTCTCTTACACAAAATTGACATTTTGGCAACTTGAGCCATACCAATCACAGCAGTACACATCAACTCATCTGACCTATCACACTTGTTTATACAAACCAAAAGCAAGCCGTTTCACTCAACACTTCAAGCTGAAACACACCCAAGCCATAGTTATCACCTTTTGCTCCAATTTGCAAAAGCATTCGAAACACTCAGCACAAGCCTCAAACACACAAACAAACTTCACAAACAAACTCAACATGCTTCACTGATCAAAAACCACTCATCACCATAGCCTGAAAGCCACTGAAACAAAAACATGATCACCACCCTCCCTTGAGCAGAACTTCTGCCATCTCTCAAACCAGCCATCAACAAGAGTTGTGAAGCATTCCATTGAACTCAGGGGGACCAAAGGAGTGAGTTTGCATATGAGAAAGGGTCAGAAAGCTCCTGTTCGAAGGACTTCAGTTCAGGTATCCATCAAGAACAAATTTTCCAGAACTCATTTTACTTGTTATAAATTGATTCTATATGTTATCCTGATCATCATGATGTGTTTAAAAATGAAAATGGTGGAATATTGAGCATGTATGAGCTGTCTGAAATTTTCTGCCCTAAGAATGTCTTGCTTCGATTTGCATGATTAATGAATGAAAAATGATTTTTGTTTGGGGATTTTGATTTAGTTTTGAATGGGGTTTGATTCTGGGCAATTAGATTTCATTTTCATGGCGTTTTGCGAAAGTTAGCAACTTTCAGGTGAGGGTCTGGCCGGAGAAGACGACCGGAAGTCTTCTCCGGCCACCTGAAAGTGTTTAGGGCTAATCAGAGTCATTAATGCAAGTTTGAATCTGGAGCATAGGATGAGTTGACTAGGGATGACTAGCGCGCGAACGAGTGGTCCAGATTTCACACTTAACCCTAATCCTGTTTTATTAATTTAATTAATTAAGATTAATTTAAATCCAGCCAGTTTGAATTCCAACCCTTGGATCTGGCGCGCAGTCTTTCCCTCCTTCCTGAGTTTGAATCCTGGCCACTGGATGCGCATACTTTTCATTTAATCCATTTTATTTCCTTTTTATTTCATTTGTTTTCTACATTTTATTTAAAATAGTAAAAATCATTGAAAAATTCTGAAAATTTTTATTCAAGCTTTTATTAATTTTCAGAAACCAAAAAAAATTTTATTTTTATTTTTTGCAATAAAATTATTTTTAAATAATTTAAAAGTTTATTTTTAATTGATTAATGAGAATTAATTAATTAAAAATACTTTTAGGTATTTAAAAATCACAAAAAAATTCATGAAACATTTAAAATCATTTAGAAACATTGTCCAACTCTCAAACCAAATTTCTTTTTTGATCTTGATGTCTTTTGACAATTTTCCATGGAATTAATTTCATTTCAAGGTATTATTTTGATCCAATCTTCAAAAATTCATTTCTGCCTAGCCTTTAAGAGTTGGACTTTGATTCTTTTTGCATTGCATCTTGTATAACATGTAGTTTATAGGATTAAATTGGCATGAATTGATCTTGCATTTATTATTTGTTTGACATTTTTCTTGACAAGGTACCTTAAAACCCTAACAATCTTGAGAAATTCATAAACCTCATTAGGTTAAGAGTTAGAACCCCTCCTTTGGGCAGTGAGTTTGTATAGGTTTAGGGTTCCTTTGAATGCATTTTCAATTTTTTATCATGTTTTGCTCCTGGTTTTGATTTTTGTTTTGTGCATTGGTCATAAACCCTAATTTGGGCTTTCATTTGCATCCATCTTCCATTTGCTTGCATACCATGCCTTGCCATGACATTTTGTGCATCAATTTGATTCATAACCCATCTTAGGACATATTAGAATCATGTTTGATCATTGCATCTTTCATTTGCCATGTTGTATGTCATTTGCATTTCAAAACTTTTCATGTATGTTCATGGTTCTAAGCATGCTTCTCTTGCATCCATATGTTTGTATGATCATCCTCATGCCTTGTTTCATGTTTGCATCATCTCATAGCATCATTAGCATCATACTTATGCTTCTGGTTTTGGTTTGCATCATGTCATTGCATCTCATTTGCATTGCATTTCATTCTTTTCACTAACTTTTCAGGTGGTAAGTTGCTTTGAGAAGTGAATTTGCCTTCACTTCTCACAATCTCTTTTCATCTCTCTTATGCATCATTGCTGCATTTTGTCTTGTGCTTGAGAGTGAGCTTGCTCATTCTTGTTCTTATTACTTTCTTTCTTCAAGTGACTTGTCTTCTTAAATGAAGCAAGTTACTTTGCTTCTCTTTGCTTCTTTCATCTGCTTCCTGATGGTTTCTTTGAAGATTTCCCTTGCTAACCTCACAAACCTTAGGAACAACCAAGCATGATAATAATTAGGGTTTGATTAGTCCCCCATTTAACTTTTACCTTTGTGTCTCATTGAGTCTTCTCTTCTCATCTCATAATCAGGGACTAAACCCTAAAGGTTTTAAGGCTTTGTGATTAAGCTTATGCCTGCATCCTTCTATTAGGATGGAGTGTATAACTTTAATCCCAAGTGTTAAACCCTTAATGTGTTTAAATCCTTTAATCAATCCATCTAATAATCATCAAGACATCAAACTTGTAACTTGGGCCTTGCATTAGGGTTCTATTTCTTCCTTAATTGGTTAAGAAGGGCTAACCCTAGTGTTAATGGACAAGTCCCCCTCAAGTTGTCTTACAAATCATAAAACTCATTTCTTAATCATATCATTATTTAAAATCCACTTAATAAAGGCTTTGTTTTGTCATGAGGTTAATCCCTAATCATGGATTAAGTTGAGGAGCTTTCCTCAGCTTAAACACTCTCATCTATTATCCTTCTATTAGGATGGTGTAATGAGTCTGTTTAATCCCTGATTATGGCTTAATCTCATTACTTAACACTAAACAAAAACAACAAAAACATCTAAATAATCACAAGTAGGTTAATGATCTTAATCCTACACCAGGGTGATTAAGTGTGAGATGCTGACTTCACACTTAAGGTATTCTCATTACCCCTAATCAGAGGGAAGATGTGATGAGTTTACTAACCCATTGGTTAAGCTTAAGCTCATTAACTTATGACAAATTTCCAAAAGCCATAAAAGATTGAAAACACAAAAACAAACAATAATCGTCTCCTTCGGGATTCTTTTCTCATCTCATTCACTCACAAGCGAGAATTTGCTTCTTCCGTCTAATGCAAGACAGTTTGCACCTGAGCCAGACAGGTCATACACTTGAGCATTGACAAGCAAGCAGTTCACAAGTCAATTCATCTTTCAGTCTATTTGGGTCGAACTACGGTGTTTTGACTTCCTCATTGCACGAGAGGATACGTAGGCATAACTTAACAGTTATCGAACAAAAGTCTCTGTATATTCCCCCTCCTTCCAGCATTATTCTTTAAGCCTCATGATCTTGAGCATCTCAGTCTTGTTCTTACACTGACACTGTACATTTATACACTTCACATTTCTTTTACACTGACACTTGCATTCTTTTCCAGCTTTGATACACAAATTGCACTGACATTACCCCTTTAAAACACAAATCTTTTAAGCGTGGATCCCGTCGAGTACGACGGACAATCTGGGTGCTAATACCTTCCAAGGTTGTAACCTACCCCCTTTCTCAGTCTCTCTGGTTCGCAACCGTCTTATCCATATCTTTCTAGGTTTATGCAGCATTACCTTTCCTTCGGGATAAAAATGCCTAGCTGGCGACTCTTTTCATTTCATCCTTTCGCCGACCGTTTGCGTCTGTACCTTATTTGAGCCAGCCTCATCTTTTGGGAGCGACAACATCCTTCTATTAGGATGGAGTGTATAACTTTAATACTAAGTGTTAAACCCTTAATGTGTTTAAATCCTTTAATCAATTCACCTAATAATCATCAAGACATCAAGCTTGTAACTTGGGCCTTGCATTAGGGTTCTAATTCTTCCTTAGTTGGTTAAGAAGGACTAACCCTAGTGTTAATGGACAAGTCCCCCTCAAGTAGTCTTACAAACCCTAAAATTCACTTCTTAATCTCACCATTAACTAAAATCCATTTAATAAAGGTTTTGTTTTGTCATGAGGTTAATCCCTAATCATGGATTAAGTTGAGGAGCCTTCCTCAGCTTAAATGTTCTCATCTATTATCCTTCTATTAGGATGGTGTAAGGAGTCCATTAAATCCTTGATTATGGCTTAAACTCATTACTTAACACTAAACAAAAACAACAAAAAACATCTAAATAAATTCAAGTAGGTTAATAATATTAATCCTGCATTATGGTGATTAAGTGTGAGGTGTTTACTTCATACTTAAGGTATTCTCATTACCCCTAATCAGAGGGAGGATGTGATGAGTTTACTAACCCTTTGGTTTAGGCTTAAGCTCATTAACTTATGACAAACTTCAAACAACAATAAAAGATTGAAAGCACAAAAACAAACAATAATCGTCTCCTTCGGGATTCTTTTCTCATCTCATTCACTCACAAACGAGAACTCGCTTCTTCCGTCTAATGCAAGACAGTTAGCACCTGAGCCAGACAGGTCATACACTTGAGCATAGACAAGTAAGCAGTTCATCAGTCCAATTTACCTTTCAGTCTCTTTGAGTCGAACTACGGTGTTCTGACTTCCTCATTGCAGGAGAGGATACGTAGGCATAACTTAACGGTTATCGAACAAAAGTCTCTGTATATTCCCCCTCTTCCCAGCATTATTCTTTAAGCCTCATAGTCTTGAGCATTTCACTCTTGTTCTTACACTGACACTTCTTTTATACACTTCACATTTCTTTTACACTGACACTTGCATTCTTTCCAGCTTTGATACACAGATTGCACTGACACTACCCCTTTTAAACACAAATCTTTCAAGCGTGGATCCCGTCGAGTACGACGGACAATCTGGGTGCTAATACCTTTCCAGGTTGTAACCAACCCCCTTTCTCAGTCTCTCTGGTTTGCAACCGTCTTATCCATATCTTTTCTCAGGTTTATGCAGCATTACCTTTCCTCCGGTATAAAAATGCCTAGCTGGCGACTCTTGTCTTTTGAGCTCACCCTTGTGTTCTCTCTCTCTTTTCGCCGACTGTTCGCGTCTGTACCCCTCTTGGCCCCGGTGTCATTTGGTGGGAGCGACACTTATATCTGTATGTGTGGATTTGCTGATTATCCTGGTACTCGTCTGTATTGCTACTCCAAATGTTTGTCTGTGTTTGAATTGCTGGTATTCGTCTATACCGTTGGCTGATATTCGTCTGTATCATTACCTGAAGCACTCGTCTGTGTTTCTTAGATCATCGTCTGATACTCGTCTGTATCATTGACTGTTGGCGCTCGTCTGCGTCATCTTTATGATCACCCAATACTCGTCTGTATTGAAGAGGTTTAAAATCCTGATTATGGGAATAAATGCCAAAATGGTTACCGGTCCTGGCATAACAGGATTATCCGAAGGAGGCTCGTCCGTCTCAACCACCAATTATAAGGTTGCACCTGGCGTAACAGGTTTGCTCGAAGAAGACTCGTCTGTCTTATACCATATATCCATGGATAATATATGAAGAGGGTTCGTCTACCTTAATTATGCATGTCTATCCCACAGACTTTAGTGCATCACCGGTCCTGGCGTAACAGGTATATCTGAAGGAGATTCATCTGTCTCAAGTCATATGTCTTGCAAAGTATATGAGGACTCGTATGTCCAGTTCCTGTCATAATAGGATTGTTCGAAGAAGACTCGTCTGTTAAAGTATTCTGATTCCAGATAACAGTTTCAACTTAGAAGGAGCTCGTCTGCTTTCTCTCCGTTTCAACCACCAAAGCGGCATTTGGTTGGGTTTATTTCCCAATTTTTGCATTCTCCATCAGAGTGCAAATTTCAGGTCTTCTTGGTATTCAATCACAGTTAATCTTGAACGGTCGATAGCTCGTACTACCGCCCTTTTCAGATTAACAGTTGTTTGAATAGGGGCAGCTGTAACACCCCAAATTTTCCCTCTTCATTTTAAGCATCATATCACATCATATTCATCATGAACATATCATATTCTTAGCATCCTAGCATGGAAAGATGAGGCATAACATTTCTCATTACCTAGCATTAGGCATATGATCATCTGTGGAGGTTCTTGAAGCATTACAAGCCATGACAAGGGGCCCAATGGTTTTGTACAAGTCCTATGAGGGGAAATACGGCAACTCTGATCCTCATTTTCCCGATGAGGTACGTAGGCAGCGGGGTAAGGCCCGTTCGAGCACAATCTTTATTTTCCCTACATTTTTCCTTTTCATTTCTTATCCATTTCTTTTCTCAGTTGTCTTTTATCCAGTTCAGTTCATTTTCTTTGCAGCAACTTTCATTTCTTCACCATTTAAAACAGTTTCTTTGCAAGCGTAAATCCCGTCGGGTACGGCGGACGATCTGGGTGCTAATAACTTCCCAGGTCGTAACCGACTCCCGAACTCAGTCTCTTTGGTTCGCAGGACCTGTGTCCTTCCTCTTCTTTCTTCTGGTTTGTGCAGCATTACCATTCCCGTTCCTTCGGGATAAAAATGTCTGGCTGGCGACTCTAACCTTTTCTGCGCCACTTTCGCATTTGTACCAGGATGGAAATCCGGGGAGCGACAAATAGTAAATGCTCTCTTTTTCTCTTTGATTCGGAGGCTCTGGGATGTATTGTTGGTTATCCACCACCTTTGGGCCAAGGATTTTGTGCGCAGGAGGAAGAGCTTCTGTGTTCTTCTTGTCTTTTTGAGAACTTGAGGTCGCCATTGTTGACTTTGAAGAAGCTTGGGGAAAGTTGAAGATATGGGTTTGAGAGAGGAAGAACTTTTAAAATTTGAAGTTTAGAGCGTAAAAAAGTTTTTAAGAGAGAAAATGGATTATTTATACTGAAGAGATGAAGAAAGAAGTTTGGCTCTTCAAGTTGTTAGGGTACGTGTCTACGTATCATTGGACATAAAAAAGGGCGTGGAAGTTAAAAAGGGTACAATGGACCTAGTTCATAGAGTCATGGAGATCATGTCTGGGAACGTGGTTTGAAGTTGATAGGTTGAGAAAATCTAATGATTACTTAGATTTGATTTGACAAAATAAGATTTTTGGGAATCAGCGCATTTAATGCAAAAATCATGGAGTCGAAGTATAATTTGGCAGGAAAGTTGCTTTCTCCAGAAATTTAGTCGAAACACCTTTGCTGGGGGGAAATTTGTATGCATAGGATTTTTGACAGCATGAGTCTGGCCCATAAAAGTTTTAATAGCTTTTATAAAGATCTTTTGACGAATTGATTACTCTTTCTTCCAAACATGTTCAGAATCTCGAGAAGTTTTGTGATGATTTGTTTGATAAGTCGAAAGTGCTTTGTCAAAAGAGGCTCTGGATTGCTGACTGGAAGTTCTTCACATCACTACAGATAAAGTTTTGTTGTTATTTCGACAATGAAGAAGCTTCGACAAAGGAGAATCTGATCGAAGGATTTTTGGATTTGAATTGGAAATCAACTTGATGTCATGAAGAGACACATCGTTTCATCTGTCGAAGAGCATTTTTTGTACGAATAACAGTTTTGTTTGGTAAAAAGGGACATGGAAGGCTTTCAGAAGATATTAGCATGCACAATGCCAAGTGGCATTCGTTTAGGATTTGACCGTTGTTCGACGGTTATGATATTTGTATATAAATAGGATAGTTTTGCTTTGTGAAAAGTGTGTGAAAAATATTGTACAAATTCCTGTAAATTTACTCAAGTACTCGTGTGTAAAGAGAAAATCGAGATCATTTTGGAAATGTACATATCAACACCAATTTTATTTAAAATTATAAAAGTTTTAGGTTTCTTCTTTAAATCTTTGTTCTTCATTTTGTCATTTACTTTCTATTCACGTTTCCAGCAATTTCATATTTTAGTCAGTTTATATTTAAGAAATTCTTTGTCTTGATGCCAAACTTTAGTTTTCTTTTATCAAAGCCTTCAAACGCGTTAGTAGATTCAAACATATAAACACCTTCAACTTCAATATAAATAACAACAATTAGTTTACTCTAGAACATTTCGACAGAAATATATAAACATCACGTTTAGATTATCTTTCATTTGATTCTTAGCACGTGACGTCCTAGGACTTGTTTGGTTGGTCCTATCAGTCACCCTTTTCTAAGAGATTTGATTAACCAGAGATTGTTTGCCAGAAAAACCAGCGAACACCCGTTGACATTTTTATAAACTAGTGGAAAACCCGTGCGTCCGCACGGGTTCTGTTGTGGACTGCGGATACGTCATCAATTAGGTTATGAAATATAAAAAAATATAAAAATTTAGTTCTAAATTAAAAATAAAATAAAATGATACACCCAATAAAAAAATCGTGCTAAATTTCGATCAATAAATTTATGTTCATTTTCCACAACTCAGAATTTTGATCTGAAACTTCATGTTCCCGTTAATACTCAATACTTTATTTAGTAACTCCATGCTCCCGTTAATACTCAATATTTTGACCAGTAACTTCATGTTCCCGTTAATATTCAATATTTTGATCAGTAACTTCATGTTCCCGTTAATATTCAATAATATGATCAGTAACTTCGTGTTCCTGTTAATATAAATTTTTTCTATCAGTAACTTCAAATTCCTGTTAATATTCAATATTCATATTAGTAACTTCGTGTTCCCATTAATTTTGAATATTTTTATCAGTGAGTTCGTGTTCCCGTTAATACTTAATATTTTGACCAGTAACTTCGTATTCCTGTTAATATTTAATTTTTCTATCAGTAACTTCAAATTTCCGTTAATATTTAGAAAACCAGTACGTCCGCACGGGTTCTGGTCTGGTCTGGTATGCACACTTTTGTTTTCAAAATGTAATAAAATAATAAGAAACATGAAATTAAAAAACAAAATTTCCTAATCAAAATAGTTGATTATTTAAAAAAATAATAATAAATTGGTTTCAATATGCTAATCAACAATACAATAATTATAAAATATAATAAAAATATAAATCAGAAAAAAAAATTGTTTTACCCAAAGGTTTTTATTATATTTAAAAGAAAATCATATTCTTAAAAGATAAATAAAATTGTTTTATCAAATTTGTTTTCATCAATAATATATATTTTAAACTAAAAATATAATAATTCGTGCGCTCACAGTAATTTTAGAATAGTTACTTGTGCGTTCACACGATATTGATCTGTTACCCGTGCATTTACATTCTACTGGTGTGTTACCCGCGAGTTCGCATGGAAAAAATATAACAATCTGTACATCTGCACGGGTTCCGGTCGTGGACGCTCATTTGTATACCAAAGAAAATTTGTTATCAAGACAAATGCATTGAAAAAGAATATGAAGTAAGTAAAAAAATTAAAAAATAACTTTGAATAGATTTAATTATTGACGAATTTAATGTAAATAAAATAAAAGATAATAATATTTAGATAAAAATTAATGAGTTGTCAAAAAATGAATAATTGATGACAATGGATAGTGTTTGTAACAAACCAGTACCCTACCCATTCACATGACTACTGATATGGTATGCGTATTTTTTTTAAAATTTAATATAAATTACATTTAAAATATCTGTATATTTATATTATTTACTATTTGGAACAATTAAAATTATATTTGTTTATATTAATGATATTTTTCTCATATATAAATAAAATAATCAATAACATATTTGATCCCGAATAAATATTAAATTTGTTTTGATATTACTTATATATTTAAATTAAATATATATTTATCGTAAATAAATATTATTTTGTTTAATAACATATATTTTTAGAGATTAAAGTTTAGAGATATTTCAAAATAGTATGAGATCATATGTTGTTGACTCTAGCTTTGGATAAAATATTTGTAGACCAAACAATATGAAAATATTATATTTGTAGACTATTTCCCCTACGTTGATATTATATTTGTCTCATATTCTTATATAATGGATAAAATATATTACAAATTAATTTTCAATTTTACTTTTCATTCTCTTTCACTTTAATAAAAACTACTATTAATGTTGAAGTAATTTTAATTAAATATGATGGTTTATATTGGTATATGGTAATTTCTAACACCTGTTTCTTCCTCTCTCACTTTAATAGCATTAAATTTACAGTTTAATGAAATTGCTCCAAGTTACCACCCTTTTCGAAATAAACTCAAACACCCCTTTTATTCTCTTTTACTTTAATTAAATATCAATTCTTACACAAAGTTACCAAAATATAAACCAGTTACATATACATAACTCTAACCTCAACCTATAACTAATTCTAAAGAATTTAGAGTTTGTTTGGTTGGGGTAAATGGAGGAAAAGGAAGGGGAGAAGAGGAAATATTTAATAGTTTTTATGTTTGCTACAAATTTTAAGAGGGGAAGAGAAGGTAGATGGAGGAGATCAAAATCCTTTCTGGACCACTTTTTGCTTCCATTCGACTTGGAGGGCTTTGGAGGGGAGGGAAGGTTTTTCTCTTTAATTATATTCATAATTATAATTACATTTTTATCCTTATTTATTTATTTAAATATAAATTAATATATTAAAATGTTAAAAGTTATATTTTGAACAAATTTTATCTTCCTTTTATTTGTTTTTATATCTTCATCTTATTATTATTATTATTATTATTATTATTATTATTATTATAATTAAATGTGTTTAAATTATTTTATTTTATTTTTTATATTTTAATGTTACTTTTTAATTATCAAAATGTTTTTGTTTTTGATAATTTTTGTTAAATTTTATTGTATTTGATATATATTTTTTGAAATTATATATTATAATCGTTATGTTTTTTTTTATTATAAAATTTGTCATGAAATTCTCTGATTGAATGCTTATATTTCGTCAATGAATTTATATTTGAATTATAAACGACAAATATCATGATTCTTATAGTAAAATTAAAAGGATAAAAATGTAAATTAGTTTTAAAATACCTCCCCTCCCCATGTGAACCAAATATATCTATAATATAAGAAAAATTGTTGTTCTGGAAAACACGAAAATGCCATTTACTCATTTTTTACCACATCCTCAATTTAGGGGCAAATTGTGTCTAAAAATTACTTTTTCCAACCAAACTAAGATAGTTAACCAATTTGAATGACAAAGTTACGATTTTGCTTCTCTTTACAAACATTTTCAAATGATGTTTTTCCTATTGGTTTGATTCCAACTAAATATTTGGACATTTGGACTTAAAAGTACCATAATTAAATGGAAGCACCACTTTATTGGTAATTGTAGCAAGCATTGTCTGAATTTTCTCTTTGGCAGATGACAAAATGCTACTTTTCAACATCACACGTAAACTCCCATTCTCTCTCATATGAACCCTAATTGTGTCTCTCTCATCTCTTTCTCTCTCTCTCTCTTTCTCTCTCTCTCTCTCTCTCTCTCTCTCTCTCTCTGTCTCTCTCTTTCTCTCACCGATTTTCTGAAATTCAAAAAGTTTGTTCATCGATTCTTCTCCAGTGAAGATCTTGTTACAACACATTGATGTTCTGATCTTGTTACAACACATTGATGTTCTGATCTTGTTACAATGCATTGATGTTCTGAACCCTAATTGTTTATCTCTCAGCTGAGCTAACGATTTCTCTTGATTTGTCTCACTGATTTTCTAGAAATCAGAATTTTTGTTCATCGATTCTTCTTCACTGAGGATGTTGTTGTAACACATCTTTGTTTTGTACTCAGAAACACCATGTTTGTTCATCGATTTGCGCATGCATGTTTGTTTTGTACTCATAAACACCAAGTATGTCCGTCGATTTATCACCACTAAAAATTGGGTTATAAGGCATTGATGTTGTCATTTTCATTATGTTGTTTTACATATCGCATGTTTGTTTTGTACTCAAATACACCAAGTTTTGTTGTTGTATTGTTTTGGATCTTTAACTAATGTTAATAATGGATTGTTGTAAGAATGGAATAATATGTGTTAATGTTCTTCATTTTGATGTGAAACGAAATTGTTTTGTTTGATATAAGTTTTTATTGTTTGCATTTTGTATGTGTATGTTAAATAGTTGTATTTTTTATATTTGAGTTTTTTTGGCGAATACTGTATACTAAAAACAGCTGATGGAAAATACCTCTTGGACACAAAGTTGGAGTTAATAGTTGATTGGATCTGAATATGTTGGAGATGATACATTCAAAGAGGTAAGTGTGAATCTTTATATTGTTGTTCCAAAAGTTAGGTTTAACGGATGTGCTACTATTTTATTTTGTTTTGCAGTAAAAGGAATTCAAATTCCCGATTGTTGTAAGATGAAGTTTCTGGATCCAAGGGAATGAAGCTTTGAAGAACTCCCATTGAATTGAAAAGTAGTGAGTGGTTTCTAAAAGTAGTGAGTGATTTTTTTATTGATTCATTTTAAGGTTTTTGTTTTATTTCAGATTATTTATTAAATTCTGGGTTTGGGTTTAATTTATATTTTGGTTGGTTTTGGGGTTGATTCAGGAAGAAGGGTGGCCATTTGGGATTGAGATTATTGAATGCTAAAATTGGGCTGGCAAGGAATTGTGATTTATCTGGATCAGTTTCATTTAGCATTGTGCTTTCAATTGATTCTCCCACGCCTTCAACATCTTATTCTTCAGAATTTGACACTCAGGTTTGCATGATCATTGTCATAGAAAGATATACCTTATTTAATATTTTGTGCTATGTAGATATCAATGGGTCAAAGTATCTTAAAATGAATAAAAAACAAAAGAAACCTGCCGCCAATGAGAAAGCGACACGTCTCCATCTCTCTCATGAAGCCAATCAAAATAAAAATATCATGCATCGTGAAAACAAATGGCCATGCGAAAAGATTCAACCAATTTTCTCTCTAAAATTAATCATCAAAACTCAACCAAAACTAACGAAATAAAATACTAAAATGAAACCCTCGATGAGTAGATCACAAATATTCCACTTGAATCTGAAAATAAAGGTTTTAAAATGAAGAAAAAAGGTATGAAAGTACCGTCGGAACTATTTTTTTTCGTTTGTCTTCTCCGGCTAGACTCGCCGGAGCCAACTGCAAACTTGTTCAAAAGTCACAAACCAACACATCAAATTAAAGAGGATGTTAAAGAGATCAAAAATATGGCCTTAGTTTTCCAAAAATGCTCCTAAATTATGGTGAAATAAGAGCTTAAAGTTTCATGGCACAAACTAAAAATGTCAAAAAGAAAAACACCATTTGTTCAAACATTGTCTCCATCATTGGAGGACTTCAAGTCAAACAAAAAGAGATCTAAACATGGCATAATATGAGAGTTTCAATGGAAAGAAGATTTACCTAACGCAGCAACTCCGTTGGTTCTTCAAATGATATGCAACCTTCAAACAAAAGCCTCAAATAGCCTCATTGAGCCTCAATGAGTAAGAATACAACAAGAGAATGACCAAAAGCTAAGCGAGGACTATGATTTAATGGGTTTTCCTTCTGCGACACAACCATACCCTGCTATGAATTATTCACCTAAAAACCAGTCTTACAGCCAGAAAATGCAGAATTTTCACATCCAACCATCTAATTCATACAACTATCATATAATTAACAATTTTCTAACAATCTAACACACATTTTCATCCAAAATCACCCAACCCCATATCTTCTACTCAACAACTCTATACCTAAAATTCTGATTATTAAAACCTTAAGGGATGAAGAATCCCACCCTTACCTTAGTTTGATGAGCAATTCCTTATCTTAGTTTGAGTTCTTCTTCAAGCTTTGCCCTTTCTCCTTCCTTTTTCCTTTGTTCATGATTTCTCTTCACGATCACAAAAACACAATTGATTCTCATTTTCCTAATTTCCAAACTTAACCTTAGACCCCAACTAAGGTTTTCCTTATTTTCCCTCACTATCCTTCACCAATTTACCATTCAACCATTTTCTCTTTATATTCCAATATTATAATTATTCAATATAATATAATTCATTTAAATTCATATCATATTAAATAATATTTTACTTTCTTCCACACTATCAACTTTACACCACACACCAAAATACAACAATTTCATTTAAATAGTTAAATAAATAACCGGGGCGTTACAATTATAGTGGATTAAGTCGTTGTTTAAGGCAAAATCACCTTGGCGGGTGGACTGGACTAGCTTGAGAAGTTCTCAAGTGAACCGTGATATATCGTATGTTCTTTACTCTTGCTTTGTGCTTTTATTTCTTTATACTTCAGCAACGCATTCATAGCATAGGTTGCCACAACTCATTAAAGTGCTAAAAGTAGTTGTTGCTCCCAGAATTTCCATTCGGGTACAAACGCGAAAGTGGCGTGGAAAAGGGTAGAGTCGCCAGCCATGCATTTTTATCCCATAGGAATGGGAAAGGTAATGCTGCACAAACCGAAGAAAAGAAAAGGAAGGACAAAGGTCCTGCGAACCAAAGAGACTGGGTTCGGGAGTCGGTTACGACCTGGGAAGGTATTAGCACCCCAGATCGTCCCCCGTACTCGACGAGATCCATGCTTGCAAAGAAATTGTTTCAAAGGGTGAAGAAATGAAAGTTGCTGCAAAGAAAATGAACTGAAATTGGATAAAAAAGAAAATAAGGGGGAAATGTAGGGAAAATAAAAAGAGTGCTCGAACGGGCCCTACCCTACTGCCTATGTACCTCATCTGGACATGAGGATCATAGACGCCGTAGTTCCCATAACTAGGGGTGGAAAGATTGCTTGTGAATTAAGGCTTGAAGTGCCTATGTCAATGCTCAGGTGTTACATGCTTGTCTGGAACGAGTGCGTTACCGTCTGCAAAGTGACAATTAGGAGAAAGTTCTTACGATGAGAGTTAGTGGGATGAGAAAAGAAGTCTCGAAGGAGAGACACTTATTCTTTGTCCAGTGTTTTTTAGAAGTTTTTTATGAGTGTGGCACAAGGAAGTGACCTCTAGCTCTTTTCCATGGATTGTGTACTGGTTACTACATTCCAAGATGGAATAATAGAACTAGCACACCCAAGTAAGGAGAAGATCCCCAAAACATGGTTCTAGAGATTAGGGCCTAAGCTCACTAACTTGTTGAGTTTATTAAGTGTTTTGTAATTTGATGTAGAAGTGTTTTTTTTTCTGATTTTCTTTATGAAAGTAGTCTCATGATCAGACTTGTACATCATGATAGACAAGCTTGTACTATCCCAAGATGGGAAGACTACAAGTGCCCCATGGAATAAGGCTATACACAAGAGACTACTTCAACCATTTATTAATTGTTTTTGGTTTTTGTATAAAGATGAGAAAGAGAGCACCAAAAAGGATCTTTAAAGGTAAAAGTCTAATGGGGGAAAGAATAATCCTAAAGTTATCATGCAAGGATGGCCCCAGGTTAGCGTGGTTTGAATTCTATCCTAATGAAAATGAAGGAAAGAAGAAAAGAAGAAGAAGTGGAGAAGAAGAAAAAGAGAGAAGAAGAAAGCTAGAGTACAACTTACTCCTCTAAAGGAGATAAGTTGCTTCCAAAGTGGGAAGAAAAGAAGTTAAACAAGTGATGGTATAAGGCACATCTTAATCACAAGTTAAGAAAACAATAAAGGAAGAAAATAAAAGAATTGGAGATGTGGTAATTGCCGCTCCCGAAAAAGACATTAAGTCCCACGGTGCAGACGCGAACGGCCGGTGAAAGAGAAGGGTTGAATAGAGTCGTCAGCTAGGCATTTTTATCCCTAAGGAAAGGTAATGCTGCATAAACATGGAAAGCGATGGATAAGACGGTTGCGAACCAGAGAAAATGAGAAAGGGGGTTGGTTACGACCTGGGAAGGTATTAGCACCCAGATCGTCCGTCGTACTCGACGGGATCCACACTTACTTGATTGTGTTTAAAAGGGGTAATGCATGTGCTATCTGTGTACAAAAGCTAGGGAAAGAAAATGCAGGTGTCAGTGCAAAAGGTGTGAATTGCTCAGGAACTGAGGCTTTAGAAAGAATGCTGAAAGAGGGGGATGACAAAGAGACTTTTGTTCGATAACTGTTAGGTTATGCGTACGTATCCTCTTGTGCAATGAGGAAGTCAGAACACCATAGTTCGACTCAAAGAGACTTAGATATTTTTGTTATGAACTGCTTGCTTGTCTATGCTCAAGTGCGTGACTCGTCTGGCTCGAGTGCTAACTGTCTTGCATTGGACAGGAGAAGAAAGTTCTCGTTTATAGAATAAGTGTGATGAGAAAAGAATCCCGGACGAGACGATTATTGTTTGTTTTTGTATTTTCAGTTTTTTATTGTTTTTGGTGTTTTGCATAGGATTATGAGCTTAAGCCTAAATCAAAGGTTGTAAACTCATTATATCTTCCCTGATTATGGATAATGAGCCTACTTAAGTGTGAGATAAACATCTTAACTTAATTACCATGATGATGTAGGATTAAGATCATTAACCTACTTGTAATTATTAAGATGTTTTTGGTTTTTTGTTTAGTGTTAAGTAATGAGTTTAATCTCTAATCACAGATTAGTGAACTCATTACACCATCCTAATAGAAGGATGATAGATGAGAACACTCAAGCTGAGGAAGATACCTCAACTTAATCCAAGGTTAGGGATTAAATTCATTATATAACAAGCCTTTATTAAATGGATTTTAATTAAAGGGTAAGATTAAGAAGTGGATTTTATGGTTTGTAAGACAACTTGAGGGGGACTTGTCCATTAAACACTAGGGTTAGTCCCTCTTAACCATAAGGAAGAGATAGAACCCTAATGTAAGGCCCAAGTTACAAGATAAAGTCTTAGTGATTATTAATGTGTTTTGATTGAGAGGTGTAAACAAATTAAAGGTTTAACTCTAAGGATTAAAGTTATACACTCCATCCTAAGATAAGGATGCAGGCATAACCCTAATTCAAAGTCCTAAAGGTTTAAGAGTTTAGCCTCTGATTATTGAGATGAGAGGAGAAACACAAGGAGACTCAAAGGTAAAAGACTAGGAGGGACTATACACAACTCTAAAAATTATCATGCTTGGATATCCTATGGTTTGTGAGGCTTAAGAGAAAAGATCTTCAAGAAGGCCACCATGGAAAAAGCAGATGAAAAGAGAAGGAGAAAGAGAGAATAAGTTACTTACTTCCTGAAGAAGATAAGTAACTTAGGAATAAGAAAAGAGCAAGAGAAACACAAGTGAAACATGTTCACTCCAAAGACAAATGAAGGATGCAAATGCAAAGGAAAGAAGAGGTGGGAGGTGAAGGCAAATCCACCTCCCAGATAACTTACCAAAAGTACCTGAAATGTTAGTATGAATGCATAAAACATAAAGCACAAAGGAATGAGATGAATAAGGATGCAAAGTCCAAAACCAAAAGGGATTATTCAATGCAAATGTTTTATTATATGATGCAAAGTCATACAAGATGCATATGAATGATCATACAAGGATGAGATGCAATGGAAGCATGTTTAGAAGCATGAAAACACATGGATGTTCATGAAATGTAATGGATGCAAAGCATACCAAAATGATGCAACAATGATCAATAAATGTTTTAAACATGTCCTAATATGTCTAAGATGACATACAAAAGAATGGAATGGCATGACAAGTTCACAAGTTCATGATATGCAAAGAAGAATGCTAATGGAGATGCAAAATTAGGGTTTTATGAACAAGCATGATGCATATGACCAAAAAAGAAGCATACATCATGATAAAAATTTGAAATTGAACTTAAACAAACCCTAATCCCATATAAGATCACACCCCAAAGGAGAAAGTCAGAAGCTAACCCTAGGCAAAGTTATGGATTTCTTAAGATAGCTAGGGTTTTTGGGTGATTCTTAAGGAAAAATGCAAATCAAATTGAAAATGCAAGATAAAAAAATGCGATAAATAATCTAGAAACTAGATGCAATATGAGAAACAATGCAAAAAGAATTAAGTTCAAACTCATCATGGTTAGGCAGAAATGAATTTTTCAAGTTAGGGTTAAAAAATGTGGAATTTATGAACCCTAATTCAAAGAAAATTGTGAAAATATGATCAAACCTAAAAAGAAATTCATATGGTGAGTTTGAAAATGTTTCTAAATGTTTAAGAATGCTTTGTGATTTTTTTGGTGATTTTTAGAAACTTAAATGCATATTTAATTAATTAAAATCAATTAATTAATTAAATAAAACATTTAAATGTTTTAAAAATACTTTTTTAATGAAAAAATTAAAATAAAAAATGTTTTTAGGTTAAGAAAAATATTTGAAACAGAAATGCAAAGTTTGAGATTTTTTAATGGTTTTTGCTATTTTAAATAAATTGAACAAAAGAAATGCAATAAAATGAGAATAAAATGAAATAAATGAGAGGTAAGCAAATCCAATGGTCCAGATTCAAACATGGGGGGGAAGAGGTTGACTACGCGCGTTATTTAAGGGTCAGGATCCAATCTTGCAAAATTAAATTAATTAATCCTAATTAAACTAATTAAACTGAATTAGGATTTTAATGAGACATCTAGGCCGTCCATACGCGCGGGTAAACAAAATCCAAAGGCTGAAATTCAAACTGGCCCTAAACCCTAATTAAACTCTTAATGACTTTCAGGTGGCCGGAGAAGACCTCCAGTCATTTTCTCCGGCCAACTCTTCACCCTAACTCTCTCCCTAGGCCACCCCAGACCCCTTAACTCTCCAGAATCATCCCCCAAGCAATCCTAAACAAGAATCAAACCATAAATTTCATTTATTTTACATCAAATGAGAAAATTAAACAAGAACATGTTTCACGGGCAAAATTTCAGAGCAAGCATACACACTCATTTCTTCATCATTTCAAGTCATTCAAAGCTCATTGTGACCAGGAGAGCATGTACTTTCATATTGTAAATTAAAAACAAGGTTCTGGAAAAAGTTTGAAGATGGTTACCTGAGATGGAGCTTTCTGATTCTGAGCTTTTTGAACCTTCCTTTGATGCAAAAACACTCCAATGATCCCCCTTGTGCTTCTGAAAGGCTTGAAACAAGTTTGTATGGTTTGGATTGTGTGTTTCAGTTCTGATAAATCAGAAATCATGTTCTTGTTTGAGGAACTTTCAGGCCATTGCAAGGGTTGATTTGTGTTCTATGATGGATTTTGAGATGATTGGTGAAGTTTGTTTTGATGTTTGAGGCTTGTGTGATGAGAATCAAAGGAATGAAATTTTTATGGAGTTTTTTTGGCAAAATCAGCTTGTGTGATGTTTCAGGCTTGTGTATCTTATGAAATGAGGTCCTTAGGGTTAGTATAAGCCAATAGGATTGATCAGAAAGTGGGTGGTGGCATAGTGTGATTGGTATGTGCCAAGTTGCAAAAAGGTCAATGGATGTGTACTTGAGGCATGACACGAGTCAAAGCTGTTTCAAGGGGTGTCTTGGCCTCATCTGAGTTCATGGATGGCCCTTGGATTGAAACATGTGAGTTGTAACAAGTGGATGAAGAGTTTCAAGGCATTTTGCAAATTTCCCTCTTTGGAATTTCTTGGAATGCAAGGCATAGAATCTTGTGATTTTTGTGTGCAATCTTGATCAAAATGTGTTGCATTATGTTGGTATGATGTTTAGAAGTTGATTAGAGGTCATGAAATGGCTTGGCAAGTGAAATTGCAAAAATCCCTCTTTGGTGCACATTTGAAAATTATAGGATTTTTGCCAACTTTGAAAGGCCATATCTTGAGTTCTAGGATAAATCAAGACATGTTCTTGTACTTTTTGAAAATGGGAAGACATAATCTACAACTTTCATGCCTAAGGATTTTTTCATTTGAGGCATTTTTGGTCATGAAAGAATAGGTTGAATATCTTTCCCAAAATGGAAAGTTTCCATTACAAGTCATTTCCAAAAATAGCAAGTTTGCATTTGGCTCAAAATTCTTCAACTTTGTGAACTTCCAACCACTTCAATGATCAAATAAAGATCATAGAGACTTAAAATGATGATGGTGACCCTTTGGTACCCTTGATGGAGGCCTCAGATGCCCTGATTTTGACTTTATTTGCTCAAGAATTTACCCAATGATCAGATGACTTCCACAGTGAATTTATTCATCAAATTTGGTATACATTATCCTTATATCACATTAAGACAATTAGAACCAAGAATGACAAAAAAATTTGAGTTTAAGGGCCTCAAACCCAAAACCCTAATTTTGGTCATCTGTGCAGGAAAACCCTAGCTCTGCCTGGACTTCTGTGCAATCCTTTGACATTTTGTGACTTCAAATCATCCTTGGAGATATAATAAGACCATAGACCCCTCATGGACCCCCTTGGCATGTTTCAAGGCCTCATAGATTGCTCAGATCACTTCTTGGGTTCATCTGATCACAAAACCCTAATTGCATATGAAATGAACTATGGAGTGGGATATGATATGCTTATGCTAATGCAAAAAATGAAAGATCACAAGCCATGGTGTGAGAAAAAGTGAGGGAAATTTTGTGGTGTTTACAGTAATCACACCCACACCTCTTACTCACCATAGCCCTTGAAATGGTTAGAAGTATTCACAAATGATAAGAAAAAAACAAATAAGACTAAATGAAATGAGGACAAGAAAAATATCATATAAATCTACCACAACCAGAAAGAAATCTTCATATCTAAGTAATAAGACCAATCACACAACATCACATAAGAAGTAGAGAAAAAAGTCACCAACAAATAGCAAATAAGAGTGGGAGAAATTAGATGAAGACATGAGATTAAAATGAGCAAACAAGACAAACCTTAATAGGTAAAACCAAAATCAGAACCTAAACATGTTTAACAAATGCCTAAAAAGAAGATCTAAACATCAATTGAAGCAAGCAAACACATAAGAAATCAAGTGGGAGAAGCATGAAGAAGCTAAAGGTGAAGTGAAGCATGCATAGGAATGTGTAACCTAAAGCACAAACAACTCAAAGAAAACAAAGTTGTGATCCACATATCAAGACCAGAGGCATATACACATGTTAAATGAACCTTAAACAACCTATAGAAGTTCGCACAAGTTCCCTCCTAACCTAATAAGCAAGCATACATCAAGGAAGAACTCAAATTAGAGCAATCAAGCAAGAAAATTCATATAAAATGACAAAAGCAATAAAAAATTCTAAAAATAAGCACAAAGGTTCCTCAAACCTATAAAATCAACATGCCAAAAGGAGAGGTTCACAAACAGAAGAAAACTATGGTAATGGAAGGAATACATGGCAATTAGGGTTTTGAACCTTACACTCAAAGCAACTTGACAAAATCTAATCATACAAATCCTATAAATTATGAAATAAATCAAGCATAAACTTTATCATGTTATAAATCCAGAGCAAAAAGAATCAGATCCAAACTCAATTCCATGTTCAAGATAGAAATTATACAAGCCAGCATGTGAATTAAAAGAAATAAAATGAGGAAATTAAACTACACAATTAATTCAGTTACGAAAATAAAAAATAAATGGAAAATAAATATTCACAAAATTAGAGAAAACTCAAATTAACATTCATGATTGTTTTGGTAATTTTTAGAAGCACCTAACTATGTTTTTAGAAATTAAACATGAAACAGGTGAAATAAAGAAAAAATGAAATAAAACAAATAGCCAAGGAGGTGAAGTAAGAAGTCCGGACTAGTTCACATAACCTGGGCCCAAAACAAATAGGGGTGCATATAGTAATATGAAGCCCAAGTACACCATATCCAAAAATTCATTCAACCGAAAAAACAAAGAAGTACACACATCTAATGGCTGGAAAAAAAGAAGTCAATCGGTCTATTGATCTAAAGGCTCTTACGTGAAGTTAAACATCCACAGGTAATCTAATCCAACGAATCACATTAAAATTTTATACTTCCTCCAGATCTAACGGTTCCTAGTGCCCTTGGCACACACTATTATCTCTAGGACACGCACACTCAACACCAAAGGGAGTCATGTGACTTGCACACATTTCATTAATGTGTTGGAAACTCCCAGGCCACAAGATCTTTTCCATTGCACAGCCAGGACATAACCTGGAGAAAACCACACAACACCAGAAAACGATGAAGATGACCGATCGGAATTTCTCCGGTCATATCTTCCGGCGACATCCAGTGAGAACCTAGGAAAGAATATTTCCGGAAACAAGCAAGCCATATACCAAAATAAAGCCGAGACAATGTAGATCATGATTATGCCAATCAAATTCACAAACAGTCAATGTATGAAACAAATCGAGCAAAATAAGATTGAACACAAAAACTGAAATGCAAATCTAAGGCATCACAAAGCCTCCATTCACTTCATTCATCTTATATCATGCATTAACAAGCCAACACAAGCAACATTGAGGCAAAAACGAAGCAAAGAGAACTTGAACCTCAAACCTGAAGTTGAAGCTTCTTGAGGAAGTTGAGAAATCCAGAGATCTTCTAGCTTTCCTTAGGCTTCCTTTGATCTTTTCCAAGCCAAATAAAGGCTGCAGACCTTGATTCAAGTCACAGATGAAAGAAAATCCGAAAATGAGTGTTGATCTTCCCAGGATCAACAAAGCTCCATCCGACTTCTAAGCAAAGGAGAGTAGTGAGATTGTGCTTTGATGATGATGTTGAGATTGACTCAAGAATGAAATAGGATGAAGGGAATGAGAGATTCCAATATGAAGTTTTTTATGATATGCTGAGTTTTGTTCCACAATGAGAGAGGAAGAAGTTTTTAGAAGGATGAGTGCAACGAGGTGTGAAAAACCCCCCTCCAAGAATCGTGAAAAGGACTTTATATGTGAGAGAGTGTAATGGGTGAAATTAGAAGGTATTTAAGAGAATTTGTTATTTAAAAAATCAGAGGAGTTCGTGTGCTCTTCTCCCTCTTGCTTTCAAATTTGATCCATTGCAAATGGGTGTATAGTTGTTAAGGTAATCTTGGCGTGTTTTTAGCATGACATTGGGTGATGACATGAGATTGCAATTTGACGGTCACAATCATAGAAGTTGGTGAGAGTACATAGGGTTATATGCTTCACAAAATCTTTCTTTTTGGTGTGTCATGCATGTGAGAATGAAAAAAAAAACGTGACCCCTTGGTATTGGCTTGAAGAGAATAGGCGCGCGAGGTATGTAAATTTGCTACTTACTCCATTATCACACATGCCTCTCACTCTTTGTACTTTTCTTCATTCACTAAAAACAAATAACAAAAATGCAACTAATACCTTCTTTTAGGATCACGTGAAAACGGACCATGGTCTTACTAAAATAAGTGGCAATGTGACACCATAAAAATGATAGAATAAAAGCAAGGAACCAATGAGAATTCCACCAAAATGCAAATAAACCCTAATATTGCCCTTAACCTTCAAAAATTCATAACTCAAGTTCTAGGAAGGCTATAAAAATATTCTTGTACTTTTTGGAAATGGAAAATCATGATCTACAACTTTCATGTTTGAAAAAATTCATTTAGGGCTTTTTTGCACATGAAATAATAGCTTGAAGTTTTAGGGCAAATATTTCCAAAAATAGAAACTTCTGAATTTCCATATTTAGCAACTTTTTGCACATCCTATTGAAAGTCCTGCACGCAGCATACGTGCCAGAAGAGATTACCGTTAATCAGCTGGAAACCGTGGTAGCAAATGTCAACACCAGTCATGGACTGGGCTTTACCAATACTGACTTAACAACTGAGGGACGTAACCACAACAAGGCTTTACACATCACTCTAGAGTGCAAGGGTGCTGTTATGTCTCATGTACTGGTGGACACTGGGTCATCGCTCAATGTCCTACCAAAGAAAGCCTTGGTGAAGCTGGAGTATGATGGCTTAGCATTGCGTCCGAGTAATTTGGTGGTGAGAGCATTTGATGGCTCTAAAAGATCAGTGCTTGGGGAGATTGATCTGCCTGTGATGATTGGCCCGCAAACCTTCAAAATTACCTTCTATGTGATGGACATTCAGCCGGCCTACAACTGTTTGTTGGGTAGACCTTGGATCCATGCAGCTGGCGCTGTTACGTCTACCCTTCACCAGAAGCTGAAATTCGAGTGGGAAGGCCAAATCATCACCATCTGTGGGGAAGATGACATCTTTGTTAGCCACCTGGCTACATACAAATACATAGAAATGGATGGAGAAATCCATGAAACCATGAGCCAGGGGTTTGAGGCCTTGAACATAAATGAAGCATCTGCTGTACTGGGAACCTCCATGACGTCTTATCAGCAAGCCAGGAAGGTTGTTGAAGAGGGTACTGCCCAGGGCTGGGGCAAGTTGCTGCCCGTGGAAAAGAAGGAAGACAAATTTGGGTTGGGTTACAAACCAACTCAACAAGATCAATCGGAGGCTGCCAAGAAGCCCAACTTTGTCAGCGGGGGAATGCTCACCCCGGATGCTGTGAACAACTTGGAAGATGTGTCGGAAGATGAGCACAACCTGGAGAGCTGGATACGTCCAAGGACCCCGGGGAGCCATGTCTCAAACTGGTCTTCCCAGGAAATTATAAGGGTTACTCCTGCAGAGTAATTATTATTTCCTGTATATTTTAAGCATGCATCAAGTCTTGCATCTTGCCCAAGATGTCAAGACTCATTTTGTAATCGGGCCATCTTGTAATTTTGTGCAAACAGATCAATCAATGAATATCAGACATCTTTTGCAAATGAGTCTTTTCCTTTTCCGCTCACTGTTTTCCATTTTTCTTTTTGTACAAAAATAAAATGGCAATGTTTTCCAAAATGATAACTTCATTTCACTTTTTCCTAAACAAGATTAAAATCGATCACTAAAATGAACAATCTAAACCCTTGCAGAGAGTGCCTTTCAGACTGCACCGACAACAGCACATCTATGACTCTGTATGACTTTGACAATCCAATCAATCAAGCTGATGAAGGGGTTGAAGAAGACTATGAGCTTCCTGAAGAGCTAGCCAGGTTGTTAAGGCAAGAGGAAAAGGTTACCACTCCTCATCAGGAGGAGGTCGAAACGGTTAATCTTGGTACGGAAGAAGACGTAAAAGAGGTTAAGATCGGGGCCTGCCTGCAAGATTCAGTAAAGGAACAACTGATTGATATGCTCCGAGAATATGTGCATGTCTTTGCTTGGTCCTATCAGGATATGCCAGGGTTGGATACCGATATTGTCATGCACAAGCTGCCTTTGAAAGAAGACTGCCCGTCGGTAAAACAGAAGCTGCGCCGTACTCGCCCAGATATAGCAATGAAGATCAAAGAAGAGGTACAAAAGCAGTGGGACGCCGGGTTCCTTGCTGTAACTAGCTATCCACCGTGGGTTGCTAACATTGTACCGGTACCTAAGAAAGACGGCAAGGTGAGGATGTGTGTGGACTACCGGGATCTGAACAGAGTCAGTCCGAAAGATGACTTCCCTTTACCTCACATTGATGTATTGGTTGATAATACGGCTCAGTTCTTGGTATTCTCCTTCATGGATGGATTCTCAGGATACAATCAGATCAAGATGTCACCTGAAGACATGGAGAAGACCACTTTCATCACACCCTGGGGCACGTTCTGTTACAAGGTGATGCCATTCGGACTGAAGAATGCTGGTGCTACTTATCAACGGGCTATGGTAACATTATTCCATGACATGATCCACAAAGAGATTGAATGTTATGTGGATGACATGATTGCCAAGTCCCTTATGGAAGAAGACCACCTGGTAAATCTGCTGAAGTTATTCAAGCGTATGAGGAAATACCAACTGAAATTAAACCCCAACAAGTGCACATTCGGGGTAAGATCTGGCAAGCTGCTGGGATTTATTATGAGTGAGAAAGGGATTGAAGTTGACCCTGATAAATTCAAAGCCATTCAAGAAATGCCTGCACCAAAATCAGAAAAAGAAGTTCGGGGGTTTCTAGGTAGGTTGAACTACATTTCACGATTCATATCTCACCTTACAGCAACTTGTGAACCTTTGTTCAAGCTGTTAAGAAAAGAACAAACGGTCAGATGGAATGAAGACTTCCAAAAGGCTTTTGACAAAATCTAGGAATACTTACAAGAGCCCCCAATCCTTATGCCTCCAGTTGAAGGAAGACCTCTAATTATGTACTTGACAGTATTGGACGAATCAATGGGGTGTGCGCTGGGCCAGCATGACGAGTCTGGTCGAAAAGAGTATGCAATATACTACCTAAGCAAAAAGTTTACCGACTGTGAACAACGTTATTCACTGCTCGAGAAAACTTGCTGTGCTTTAGCGTGGGCTGCTCGCCGACTAAGGAAGTATATGTTGACCCACACTACCTTGTTGATCTCAAAGATGGATCCAGTTAAGTACATTTTTGAGAAGCCAGCGCTTACCGGACGGGTTGCAAGATGGCAAATGATCCTCACAGAATATGACATTCAATACACATCTCAAAAGGCCATCAAGGGCAGTGTATTGTCTGATTATCTTGCTGAGCAACCTATTGATGATTACCAGCCTATGAGATTTGACTTCCCCGATGAAGACATCATGTTCATAAAAGCAAAAGATAATGAAGAGCCTGTTCACACTGAAGGGCCTGACCCAGAAGAAGAATGGACTATGATGTTTGACGGGGCTGTTAATATGAATGGTTGTGGTGTTGGTGCAGTACTCATTACGCCTAAAGGAGTTCACATGCCTTTCTCGGTAAAGCTCACCTTTAACTGCACTAACAACGAAGCTGAATACGAAGCTTGCATTATGGGTCTTGAGGAAGCCATTGACCTCAGGATCAAGACTTTGACTGTATTCGGAGATTCAGCTCTGGTAATCAATCAGACTAACGGCAAATGGTACACCCACCAAGATCATCTGATACCTTACAGGGATTATACAAGAAGGTTATTGACTTTCTTCACAACGGTCAAGCTTGAGTATATCCCTCGGGATGAAAATCAGTTTGCAGACGCTCTGGCTACCATTTCATCCATGATCAAAGTTCAAGCTGCCAACTTTGTGCCTCGAATTTCAGTGTCCAGACTTGACAGACCAGCATATGTATTTGCAGTAGATGTTGTTAAAGATGATAAGCCTTGGTTCCATGATATCAAGTTCTTCTTGGAGGATCAAACATACCCACCTGGGGCATCTTCCAATGATAAGAAGACTTTAAGAAGGCTAGCTGGTAGTTTCTTCTTGAATGCTGATGGTTCCTTGTACAAGAGAAACTTCGATATGGTACTCCTCAGATGCGTTGATAGGGCAGAAGCAGACTTGTTGATGCATGAGGTGCATGAGGGATCCTTTGGTACCCATGCAGGAGGGCATGCAATGGCTAAAAAGTTGCTAAGATCAGGCTATTACTGGATCACAATGGATGCAGACTGTTGTGCTTATGCCAGAAAATGCCATAAATGCCAGATTTATGCGGATAAAGTGCATGTACCTCCCAATCCCCTGAATGTGATGTCTTCACCCTGGCCCTTTGCCATGTGGGGCATTGATATGATTGGCAAGATTGAACTGACTGCTTCAAATGGCCACAGATTCATCCTGGTTGCTATTGACTATTTTACCAAGTGGGTTGAAGCGGCTTCTTATGCAAATGTTACAAGGCAAGTGGTAGCCCGATTTCTGAAGAGAGATATCATCTGTCGGTATGGAGTGCCCGAGCGAATCATTACTGATAATGGTTCCAACTTAAACAACAAAATGATGGCAGAGTTATGTCGGGACTTCAAGATCCAACACCACATTTCTTCTCCTTACAGGCCAAAGATGAATGGCGCTGTTGAGGCAGCTAATAAGAATATCAAGAAGATTGTGCAGAAGATGGTAGTTACCTATAAAGACTGGCATGAAATGCTACCATTTGCCTTACATGGGTACCGTACGTCAATCCGAACATCCACCGGGGCAACACCGTATCAGCTTGTGTATGGTATGGAAGCAGTCCTACCTGTTGAAGTTGAACTACCCTCTCTGCGGGTATTGATGGATGTTAAGCTGAATGAAGCAGAATGGGTCCGATCCCGATACGAGCAACTGAATCTGATTGAAGAGAAGAGATTAGCTGCAATCTGTCATGGGCAGTTATATCAGAAAAGAATGAAGAAAGCCTTCGATCAGAAAGTCAGGCTCCGAGAATACCAAGTGGGAGATCTTGTACTGAAAAGACTCCTCCCTCTTCATACAGACCACAGGGGCAAGTGGACTCCGAACTATGAAGGGCCATTCGTAGTAAAGAAAGTTTTCTCTGGTGCAACACTGATGCTCACTACTATGGATGGTGAAGATTTCTTATCCCCTGTGAATTCAGATGTAGTTAAAAAATACTTCGCATAAAATGACCCGCTGGACATAAAAACAGAATGTAAGTCCAGGCAAAAATAGGGCATCCCGGCGAGTCAAAAACAGAATAAAAGACTCGGGCAAAAATAAGGGAAAACAAATGAAAAATGTACACCCGCTGAGTTGAAAAGCCGCATTGGACAACTCAGGCAAAAATGGGTATCCCGGTGGATTGAAAACCCGAAAGGGCGATCCACGCAAAATAAGGGAATAAGCGAACGACTGCATTTTGAATTCATTTGTATCACTTACAACTTGGTAAGCTTCAAAAGGATCGAGCATCAGTCAGAATCAGCCCTCTTCAGAAAGCAAGATGAGAAGAACGTCAATGTCATACGAGTCATAGCAAAGGGGAAGCTCCTTGAAGCGTCATCAACATTGCCAACACCTTTTTGTTTCTCAAATTTGTAACGATTTCCTCATTTCAGGGGATCCGTTTCTTTGACTGTATCTTGCCAATTCAGGGCACATGAATTAATAAAATTAGATTTTCAGTCATGTTTCGTCTCGTACATTTTATTTCCATTTGCAAAATGTCCGATGTCCTTGAGATATTGATTGCATAAATACAGATGCTTCCTTCCTAAACTACGTGCTTGCAGGAAATATGCTTACTCCTAGGAGTGTCTAAACTCCCATGATGGAATCTAGTAAGGGATACCTCGGGGTACTTGTGCATTTCTTTGTCTTTACGGGATTGCAGGTAATTTAAAACGCAACATGGGGCATGGAAGCTTCTCCCCAGTAGGCTGCCAAATCATTGTTTCCTCAGCACACTTTCCAAACAGTACCAAGAATGCTTTCTCCCCGTCAGAGTTGCCAGGCATCACTTCTCCAACACTTCCTTCAGAGCAGCACCAGAAGGTGTTCATATCCCCAGCTGAGTTGTCAAGTATCATCCTCTGCAGGATCCCCACAAAAATCTCTAAGAAGATCTCTTCAGTGATTCTTCTTCTTTCCCGGCCAAATGCTAGACCGGGAACCATTTCCCCATAGAGTCTCAACCTCTATCCGGCGAAACAATACCTGAAGATCTCACAACAGAGTGACGAAAGCTTCTACAAACCCCAGCTGGGTTCCTCATTACTTAGATAGGTCTATCAGAGATCTATTTCCCCATGCAGAGTTGGATGTGTCAGATCTACCAATGATCTCATCCCCAGCTGGGATATCCACTTCAAGCAGATCAGCCAGAGATCTCCACGGCAACGGGATCCGAATCCCGGATCGGTATCTTTGCATAATCATAGCATTCGCATCATATTCTCCCCACAGAGCGTAGCATTCCGTCTAAGACGGAGCATTACGGAAAAAGTCAAACATGCTGCATGAACATAAGCCATGTTCTGAATCAAACACTTGTAAATACCGACAATCCATCAACGATATACAAGAAAATTCCCCAGATTCCCCGGCAGAGAGCCAAGGCACTTTCCCTAAAGATACAGATACTTCCTGACACCCGTCCGTTTCATATCCCCAATAGAAAGCCAAAGCACCCCCTTTGCACTCACAGATACTTGTACACAACTTCCTTGGTACACATACACTTGTTTATATTACACTTTTCTCTTTTTGACACTCGTCCATGTCACTCTCCCCGACAAGTTAAACACTCGTCTGTACACCACTCATGCTTGTTACTTATGTTTTACTCATACAGATACTCGTCTGTATCTTTTATACACCACTTACATCCCCTCAGATTCGATACTCGTCCGTGTTCTTTGTTAGCTAGTTGATACTCGTCCGTATCATCATCTCCGAACATGTGTCAACATTTGTTTCTACCTGATACCCGTCCGTATCATAGTCTTAAGGATGCTCGTCCGCATCTTTAGTCTATACACAGTACCCAAACACTTATACCTCTCATTTCTTGGATGTAGACACTCGTCCGTGTTTACTTTTCAGCGAAGTCCCTAACAAAACTGGTTAAACTGTTTCCTTTCTATCTGAAATTCATCCTATGTCATGATACCTTTGCGGCAGTCGTACCCTGCCAGGTGATCGTCCTTCACCTTTTTGATGATCATCCTTCATCATCTCCAGAGGAGGTTTTAGAACCCCTTCCTATCCGACATTCGTCCTATGTCGTGATATTTTTAGCAGCCGTCCCCTGCTAGGTGATCGTCCTTCACCCCTTGAGAATCGTCCTTCATCATTTTATCCGATGGCCGTCCCCATCGTTGACCTTGTTATCTGGCATTCGTCCTATGTCATGATAAACCCTGAGAGCAGCCGTACCCTGCTAGGTGATCGTCCTTCACCTCTTGATGATCGTCCTTCATCATGCTTATCCGATGTCCGTCCTCATCGTCGACCTTTTTATCCGGCATTCGTCCTATATCGCGATACTTTTTGGCAACCGTACCCTGCCAGGTGATCGTCCTTCACCTTAGATGACCGTCCCTCATCTTATCCCCAACAGAGCAGCCGTCCCCTGCCAGGTGATCATCCTTCACCTTTGATGACCGTATCTCATCATTTACCTCTTCAGCCCGACGGTCGTCCCCATCATTTACCTTTAAATCCCCAGAGAGTCTTATAGTTTTACTTGATGGCCGTCCCCGTCACTATCTCTTATATCCCCGGCTTGTCGGTCGTCCCCGTCGTTGCTTTATTTCCCGCATTTTCCCCAGCTTGTCGGTCGTCCCCGTCATTGCTTCATCCCCAGCAGTCGTCCTCTGCTCGGCGGTCGTCCTCCGTCGCCCGCACTGTTAAATATACTTTATTTTTTCCCTTTACAATCTATATCCCTTTTCTTCTTCATTCTGTGAGTGCAAATTTTGGACTGTCTTTGGTATTCAACCACAAGTTATCTTGTTTGCCTGTTAAGTCGTCGCTTACATCCTGCACAGCTAACTCATGTTTGAATAGGGGCAGCTGTAAACACCCCAAATTTTCCCTCACTCATTTCACCATGGCTTGTGATCTTTTCATATGCATAAGTTCAATCATAGCATCTCATATTGCATTTTTTTTCACTGCATTGATTCAAAGTCATCTGCATCTAGGGTTTGTGATCTGAGCCATCCCTGAGCCACTTGAGCCACTCCAAAGGTTTTCAATCACTTCAAAGGGGTCCATGTATGTTCAAACATCATATCATATCCTCACAAAGTCAAGGAAGTCAAAGAATCACAAGAACTGAGAAGGGCATGGAAGCAGAGCCAGGCTTAACTACACAGATGACCTAGAATTAGGGTTTTGGTTTCAAAGGCCATAACTCCAAATTTTTTGGTCATTCTTGTTTCTATTGGTCTCTATATGTCATAGGGATCATGCATATCAATTTTCATGAAGAAATTCCATAGGGAAGGCATCTGATCAAGAGTTGACTTCTTGAGCAAGTCAGTGCAAAATCAGGGCATCTAAGGCCCCCAATGACCCAACCAAACAGTGTTCTTCATCATTTTGAATGTGTATGATCTTTATTTGATCATAGAAGATGTTATAAGTTCACAAAGTTGAAGAATTTCAAGCCATTTGCAAAATTGCCTTTTTGGGAAAGTGACTTGTAATGTAAACTTGCCATTTTGGGAAAGTTTTTCAACCTCCTCAAATTGATTCAAAAATGCTTCAAATGAGAAAACTTTGGTCATGAAAGTTGTAGAATGGATCATTCCCTTTTCAAAAAGTACAAGAACTCATTCTAATTCATTTTAGATCAAAAGTTATGGCTTGTCAAAGTTGGGAAAAATCACATAATTTCAAGTTTTGTACCAAAGAGGCAAAGTTGCAAAACCTTATGCCAAGCCTTTATGTGACTTCAAATGGACTTCTAACCTTTGCACAAACATAAACCAAGGCCTAAAAATCAGAATGCACCAAAGATTTGTCCAATTTCATGACTTGTGCATTAAGAAATTCCAAAGGGGCCAAAAGTTCACAAATTTGCAAAACACTACATAAACTTCACTCAACTTGCTGAATTGTCTCAAAACCAATTTCATGGCTCTCCTCAATCCTTGCTGTGCAGGACACCCCTTTGTCCTTGGCCTGCCATTGACCCATACCTCTCTTACATAAAACTTGACTTTTTGCAAAATGATCCATACCAATCAAGCTAGGCCACACCAACTCCTCTGACCTATCCAAGTGTGATACATGTACCAAATGAGACTCAACACATACCACAACTAAGCCTGATCTCTCTCACAAGTCAGCATTCTCCAAACTCACCCCTTATGCATTTTCATTCGAAACTCATCATACAAGCTTCAAACCTCAAAACAAATCCCATAGAACAACTCACCCTAGCCTTCTGATCATTTCCCAACCATCCATTTGCTCTGAAAGGCCCACAATCAAAAACACGATTTCAACATTTCATGAACTGAGATTCTGCAAACTCTCTCTAGAGGCCATTTAAACTCCAACCAAGCATCACAAACGCTTGGGGGGAACCATTGGAGTGGATTTGGAGCAAAGAACTGACCAGAAAGTCCCTGTTTCGAAAGCTCAAACTCAGGTAGCCATGGCATTTATTTTTCCAGAACTCTTATTTTATGTTATAGAATGATTCTACATGTCTCACTGATCACCATGATGTTTTTATTTTTGAGAATAGTTGAGTATTGAGCATGTATTGGTCTTCTGAAATTCCTGCCATTTTATCCGTTTTGCTTCGATTCATGATTTGGAGTTTGAATAAATGATTTTTGGTGAGTGATTCTTGTTGGGGATGTTATGGGGATCATTTCTGGAAAGTTAGAGGGCTTGGGGATGCGTAGGGAGTGAGATAGCATGAATAGCTTGCCGGAGAAGATGACCGGAACACTGTTCCGGTCATCTGAAAGTCATTAGGGTTTCTGATTAGGGTTTAATCATAATTAGGCAAGTTTGAATTTGGACCGTTCGTTTGCGCGCCAGGTCAATTCCCGCGCGTCCCAGTTTGAACCACAGCCCTTGATCTGTTTGACTTTCTCATTTTTCTATTTAATTTCATTTTATTTTCATTTATTTTGCATTTATTTGTACGAATTTTAAAAAATAGCCAAACACATTAAAAAATTCTGAAAAAATTTGTCACATCTTTTATTAATTTTCAGAGCACAAAAATATTTTTATTTTTATTTTTTGCATTAAAAATTATTTTTAAATCATTTAAATGTTTATTTTTAATTAGTTAATGAAAATTAATTAATTAAAAATACATTTAGGTATTTAAAAATCACAAAAAAATACACATTGCATTTTGAAACATTTAGAAACATTATCCAACCCTCAAACCAAATTTCTTTTTTTTTCTTGATGCATTTTGATCCTTTTCTTTGGAATTAAATTCATTTTAAGGCAATATTTTTGTGCAAGCTTTGAAAAATCCTTTATGCCTAGCCATTAAGAGTTTGATGATGATTCTTCTTGCATTGCATCCTTCATAATATGTAGTTTATAGGATAAAATTGGTTTGATTTGATCTTGCATTTTCAATTTGTTTGGTATTTTTCTTGATGAGGTACCCCAAAACCCTAGCAATCTTAGGAAATTCATAACTTACACTAGGTTAAGAGTTGGATCCTCTCCTTTGGGCAGTGAGCTTGTATAGGTTTAGGGTATCTTTGATTGCATTTTCAAATTTTTATCATGTCATTTGCTTCTGGTTTTGGATTTTTGCTTTGCATGATGCATGTGACCCTAATTTGTGCCTTCCTTTGCATCCATTTCTCATTTTCTTGCATCCAATGACTTTCCATGACATTTTGTGCATCCACATGATTCATAATACATCTTAGGAAATATTAGAATCATGTTTGATTATTGCATATTTCATTTTCCATGTTATATGTCCATTGCATTTTATAACTTTTCATGTACATTCATGGTTCAATGCATGCTTCATTTGCATCCTTATGTTAGTTTGATCATTCTCATGTCTTGCCTCATGTTTGTATCATATTTTAGAATCACTAACATCAAGTAATTGCTTCTGACTTTGGTTTGCATCATGACATTTCATCTCATTTGCATTGCATTTCATTTCTTTTGGCTAACTTTTCAGGTGGTAAGTTGTTTTGAGAAGTGAGTTTGCCTTCACTTCTCACAATCTCTTCTCATCTCTCTTGCATCTTTGCTGCATTTTATCTTGTGTATTGGATTGAGCTTGCTCATTCATGTTCATCTTACTTTCTTTCTTCAAGCAACTTGTCTTCTTAAGTGAGGCAAGTTGTTTTGCTTCTCTTTGCTTCTTGCTCCTTTCATCTGCTTCCTTCCTGGTGGTTTCTCTGAAGATCTTCTTGCAAACCTCATTAACCCTAGGAATAACCAAGCATGATAACAATTAGGGTTTGATTAGTCCCCCATTTATCTTTTACCTTTGTGTCATCTTTTGAGTCTTCTCCTCTCATCTCATAATCAAGGACTAAACCTTAAAGGTTTTAAGGCTTTGTGATTAAGCTTATGCCTGCATCCTTCTATTAGGATGGAGTGTATAACTTTAATCCTAAGTGTTAAACCCTTAATGTGTTTACATCCTTTAATCAATCCATCTAATAATCACTGAGACATCAAGCTTGTAACTCGGGCCTTGCATTAGGGTTCTAATTCTTCCTTAATTGGCTAAGAAGGACTAACCCTAGTGTTAATGGACAAGTCCCCCTCAAGTTGTCTTACAAATCATAAAAATCACTTCTTCATCTTACCATTAACTAAAATCCACTTTAATAAAGGCTTTGTTTTGTCATGAGGTTAATCCCTAATCATGGATTAAGTTGAGGAGTCTTTCTCAGCTTAAATATTCTCATCTATTATCCTTCTATTAGGATGGTGTAATGAGTCCATTAAATCCTTGATTATGGCTTAAACTCATTACTTAACACTGAAAAAAAACTCCAAAAAACATCTAAATAATCACAAGTAGGTTAATGATCTTAATCCTACACCATGGTGATTAAGTGTGAAGTGCTTACTTCATACTTAAGGTATTCTCATTACCCCCAATCGGAGGGAAGATGTGATGAGTTTATTAACCCTTGGTTTAGGCTTAAGCTCATTAACTTATGAAAAACTTCAAAAAGCAACAAAAGATTGAAAACACAAAAAAAACAAACAATAATCGTCTCCTCCGGGATTCTGTTCTCACCTCATTCACTCACAAACGAGAACTTGCTTCTTCCGTCTAATGCAAGACAGTTTGCACCTGAGCCAGACAGGTCATACACTTGAGCATAGACAAGTAAGCAGTTCATCAGTCAACCCACCTTTCAGTCTCTTTGGGTCGAACTACGGTGTTCTGATTTCCTCATTTCACGAGAGGATACGTAGGCATAACTTAACGGTTATCGAACAAAAGTCTTTGTATATTCCCCCTCCTTCCAGCATTATTCTTTTAGCCTCATTATCTTGAGCATTTCATTCTTTCTTTACACTGACACTTCTCTTATACACTTCACATTTATTTTACACTGACACTTTCATTCTTTTCCAGCTTTGATACACAGATTGCACTGACACTACCCCCTTTAAAACACAAATCTTTTAAGCATGGATCCCGTCGAGTACGGCGGACAATCTGGGTGCTAATACCTTCCCAGGTTGTAACCTACCCCCTTTCTCAGTTTCTATGGTTCGCAACCGTCTTATCCATCTTTTCTTAGGTCTATGCAGCATTACCTTTCCTTCGGGATAAAAATGCCTAGCTGGCGACTCTTTTCATTCCTTCCTCTTTCGCCGACCGTTCGCGTCTGTACCCCCTCATGACCCCGGTGTCATTTGGTGGGAGCGACAGCAACAACTTGCCTCAGCCTTGAGCAGTTCCTTCTTCAACAACCTTTCGGGCTTGCTGATAAGAGATGATTAAAGTCCCCATCCTGTCCTCCTGGGATGCAGCCAAAACATCAGTAGCCTCATTAACATTCAGGGCCTCAAACCCTTGGCTCATTGTCTCATGGATTTCTCCGTCCATCTCAATATACTTGTAAGTAGCTAGATGACTGACGAAGATATCCTCCTCACCACAGATGGTGATAACCTGTCCTTCCCATTCGTACTTCAGCTTCTGGTGAAGGGTCGACGTTACTGCGCCTGCGGCGTGAATCCAGGGTCGATCTAGCAGACATCTATAAGCAGGTTGTATGTCCATCACATAAAAAATGGTTTTGAAGACTTGGGGACCAATTATCACTGGCAACTCCACCTCTCCCAGAACAGATCATTTAGAGCCATCTAAAGCCCTAACTATAAGATTACTTGGCCTGAGAGCTATCCCATCATACTCTAGCTTGACAAGAGCCTTCTTTGGTAAGACATTGAGTGAGGACCCAATGTCTACAAGCACATGAGATAAAACAGCTCCTTTGCACTCCAAGGTTATATGCAAGGATTTGTTGTGGAGACGTCCTTCAGATGTCAAATCAGCATCAGTGAACCCTAGCCCATGGCTAGTGTTGACATTTGATACCACTGTTTCCAACTGATTTACAGTGATCTCTTCTGGCACGTAGGCAGCATGCATAACTTTGAGAAGTGCATCCCGATGGGCTTCAGAACACAACAGCAGTGATAGGATTGAGATCTTTGACGGAGTCTGGTGGAGCTGGTCCACAACTTTATAGTCACTTCTTTTGATGATTCTCATGAATTCATCCATGTCTTGATCGAAGGATGACTTATGAGTTTCCTTGGGTGCAGATTCTTCCGGTATTACACTCTTCCCATTGGCTCTGGTAGTAGCTCCTGCCTCTGAGTTGGTTCTAGGGACTTGTGATGCAAAGAGACGTCCGCTTCGGGTAAAGCCTCCGCCTCCCCCAACATTATCCACTTGGGGAGTGAGAACTGGAGAATCAAGAAGGACTTTCTCTCTATTGCAGTATAGATCAGCACCATAATGCCATGGTATAGCACTGTCTTTTTTCATACGGGATCGGCCTGGGCACCGTGATAGTGATTAGGCTTACTGCTGCATTTGTTGGGACTACAATAGTCTGTGGATCATAGAAGATTGTTACAAGACCTCTGGTGGATGTTGATGAAGGTGAATTGAAGCTTTGCTGAGACTATTGTTGATTTTGCTGAAAGTTGTTGGAAATCGGGACCGCTGTCGGGTCATAGTAAATTGTAACAGTGGAAACATCATTATTGGTTGTTGAAGTTGTAGTAGTCGGTGCAAAGGAATCGTTGTGTGTTGACAGACAGATGGAATGATTGTTGAAGTTGTAGCTGAATCGGTTGGAACAATGTGTCGCTCCCGCCTGATGACACAGGGCCAAGAGGGGTACAGACACGAACGGTCGGCGAAAGGGGAGAGAACACACAAGGGTGAACTCAAAAGAAAAGAAAAGAGTCGCCAGCTAGGCATTTTTACCCCGAAGGAAAGGTAATGCTGCATAAACCTAAGGAAAGATGGATAAGACGGTCGCGAACCAGAGAAACTGAGAAAGGGGGTTGGTTACTACCTGGGAAGGTATTAGCACCCAGATTGTCCGTCGTACTCGACGGGATCCACGCTTAAAAGATTTGTGCTTTAAAGGGGTAGTGTCAGTGCAATCTGTGTATCAAAGCTGGAAAGAATGCAAGTGTCAGTGTAAAAGAAATGCGAAGTGAACAAGAGAAATGTCAGTGTGAGAACAGGAATGAAATGCTCAAGACTATGAGTCTCAAAGAATAATGCTGAAAGAGGGGGAAATATACAAAGACTTTTGTTCGATAACTGTTAAGTTATGCCTACGTATCCTCTCGTGCAATGAGGAAGTCAGAACACCGTAGTTCGACTCAAAGAGACTAAAAGATAAATTGACTTGCGAACTGCTTACTTGTCTATGCTCAAGTGTATGACCTGTCTGGCTCAGGTGCAAACTGTCTTGCATTAGACGGAAGAAGCAAGTTCTCGTTGGTGAGTGAAGATGATGAGAAAAGAATCCCGGAGGAGACGATTATTGTTTGTTTTTGGAATTTTCAATCTTTTATTGATTTTTTGTGTTTGTCATAAGAAAATGAGCTTAAGCCTAAACCAAGGGTTAGTAAACTCATCACATCTTCCCTCTGATTAGGGGTAATGAGAATACCTTAAGTATGAAGTAAGCACCTCACACTTAGTCACCATGATGTAGGATTAAGATCATTAACCTACTTATAATTATTTAGAAGTTTTTGAGTTTTTGTTTAGTGTTAAGTAACGAGTTTAAGCCATAATCAAGGATTTAATGGACCCATTACACCATCCCAATAGAAGGATGATAAATGAGAACATTTAAGCTGAGGAAGGCTCCTCAACTTAATCTATGATTAGGGATTAACCTCATGACAAAACAAAGCCTTTGTTAAATGGATTTTAGTTAATGGTAAGATTAAGAAATGGATTTTATGGTTTGTAAGACAACTTGAGGGGGACTTGTCCATTAACACTAGGGTTAGTCCTTCTTAACCACTTAAGGAAGAATTAGAACTCTAATGCAAGGCCCAAGTTACAAGCTTGATGTCTTAGTGATTATTAGATGGATTGATTAAAGGATTTAAACACATTAAGGGTTTAACACTTAGGATTAAAGTTATACACTCCATCCTAATAGAAGGATGCAGGCATAAGCTTAATCACAAAGCCTTAAAACCTTTAAGGTTTAGTCCTTGATAATGAGATGAGAAGAGAAGAATCAAAGATGACACAAAGGTAAAACTAAATGGGGGACTAATCAAAGCCTAATTGTGATCATGCTTGGTTGTTCCTAGGGTTTATGAGGCTTGTAAAAGATCTTCAAGGAAAGCCACCAAGGAAGAAGCAAATGAAAGGAGATAGAAGCAGAAGAAGCAAGTTCAACTTACTTCACTTAAGTAGATAAGTTGCTTGAAGATGGAAAGAGGATAGGGAGCATGAATGAGCAAGCTCACTCTAATACACAAGTAAAATGCAGAAATGATGAATAAGAGAGATGAGAAGAGGTTATGAGAAGTGAAGGCAAATTCACTTCTCAATGACTTACCACCTGAAAAGTTAGCAATCAAGAAATGAAATGCAATGAAAATGAGATGAAATGCAATGAGGCAAACTAAAGTCAGAAGCATAAACATGATGTTAATGATGCTAAGAGATAAAGCAAACACAAATCAAGGGTTGTGGATAATCATACAAGGATAAGGATGCAAATGAAGCATGTCTTGAACCATGAAAGTTCATGAAAGTTCATGAGATGCAATGGAAGTATAACATGACAAGTGGATGAAGAAATGACTTATGATGATTCTAATGTGTCCTAACATGTCTTAGGAGTCATGTGAATGTTCAAAATATCATGGCAAGTTCATGTATGCAAGCAAATGAGAGATGAATGCAAATGAAGGCAAAGATTAGGGTTTATGCACAAGACACAAAGAAAAAATCCAAAATCAGAAGCAAATGACAAGATAAAAAATTGAAAATGGGATCAAAGGAACCCTAACCCTACACAAGTTCACTGCCCAAAGGAGGGGTCTTAACTCTTAACCTAGTGGGGGTTATGATTTTCTCAAGATGGCTAGGGTTTTAAGGCACTTCAAAAGGGAAAATGCACATCAAATTGAAAATGAAAGATAAATTCAAACCAATTTTACCCTAGAAACTACATGATATGAAGAATTCAATTCAAAAAGAACCATCATCAAACTCTTCATGGTTAGGAAGAATGGATTTTTTAAAGTTAGAACAAAAATATTGCCTTTTAAGAACTTTAATTCCAAAGAAAAATGTCAAAATAGGTCAAGAACCAAAAAGAAATTTGTTTGAAGAGTTTGATAATGTTTCTAAATGTATTAAAATATAATGTGAATTTTTTTATGGTTTTTAAATACCTAAATGTATTTTTAATTAATTAATCTTCATTAACTAATTAAAAATAAACATTTAAATGATTTAAAAATAATTTTTGATGCAAAAAATAAAAATAAAAATATTTTTGGGTTCTGAAAATTAATAAAAGATTTGATAAAATTTTTTAGAATTTTTTAATGTATTTTACTATTTTTAAAAATTCGTGGAAATTAAATACAAAACAAATGAAATAAAAATGAAATAAATGAATAAATGAGAAAGTCAGCTGATCTAAAGGCCCAGATTCAAACTTAGGGGGGAGGGAGTTGACTACGCGCGCTAATGGACGACTGAAATTCAAATCTCACTAATTATGATTAAACCCTAATCCTGAACCCTAATTACTTTCAGATGACCGGAACAGTGTTCCGGTCATCTTCTCCGGCCATCCAATCCTTCAATCTCACTCAAAACGCAATCTTAAGTTCTCTAACTCTCCAGAATCAAACATCTAACAACCCTAAACATGAATCCAGCCCTAAAACTCATTTATTTTCACTCAAGAACAAGAATCAAAGCCAAACGGAAAAAACGCAGAGAATTTCAGAGGTTCAATACATGCTTAATACTTGACCATTTTCAAAACTAAACACATCAGAATCATCAGTGAATCATGGAGAACCAATTAGTAACTTAAAAACACGTTTCTGGAAAAATTGTTCTTGATGATACCTGAACTGAAGCTTTCGAAAATGGTGCTTTCTGGCCAGTTCTTTGCTTCAAACAAGCTCCAATGATCCTCCCCAAACGTTTGTGATGCTTAGCTGGAGTTTATATGGCCTCAAAATGAAAATGGCAGAGGTTCAGTTTGTGAAATGTAGAAATCATGTTTTTGATTCTAGGCTTTTTAGGGCAAAGTGATGGTTGGGAAATGATCAGTGGATCATGGTGAGTTGTTCTGTGAAGTTTGTTTTGAGGTTTGAGGCTTGTGTGATGAGATTCGAATGAAAATGCAAAGAGGGAGGTTTTTGTGAACTATGGTGATGCTCTGGTTTCAGGCTCCAAGATTGTGTGAAATGTGATCCTTGAGGCATGTATGTGAAGCTGTGATTGGTCAGAGTAGTTGGTGTGGCTCAGTTTGATTGGTATGGCTCAAGTTGCATAAAGTCAACATTTATGTAAGTGAAGGTATGGACTGGTTCAATCATGGTACAAGGGTATGGTTCGAATCAGCTTGCTTCAAGGAGGTCCATGGAAGTCATATTTGGCAGCTGGCACAAGTGGATGAGAAGCTTTGGGTCATTTTGCAAATTCATGAAGTTTTGGCCCCTTTTGGATTTCTTAATGATCAAGGCATGAAAATGAGTGATTCTTTGGGCCATTCTGAGTTTTAGGTCATGTGTTGTGTTTATGTAATGCTTAGAAGTCATTTTGAAGTCATGGAAATGCTTGGCATGAGAATTTGCAAGTTTCCCTCTTTGGTGTAAAAGTGAAACTTATGTGATTTTTTCCAACTTTGACAAGCCATAACTTTTGATCTAAAATGAATTAGAATGAGTTCTTGTACTTTTTGAAAATGGGAGGATCCGATCTACAACTTTCATGACCAAAGATTTTTCATTTGAAGCATTTTTGAATAAAAAAGAGGAGGTTGAAAAACTTTCCCAAAATGGCAATTTTGCATTACAAGTCACTTTCCGAAAAAGGCAACTTTGCAAATGGCTTGAAATTCTTCAATTATGTGAACTTATAACATCTTATAAGATCAAATAAAGATCATACACATTCAAAATGAGGGAGAACACCCTTTGGTTGGGTGATTGGGGGCCTCAGATGCCCTGATTTTGCATTGACTTGCTCAAGAAGTCATCTTTTGGTCAGATGCCTTCCCCATTGAATTTCTTCATGAAAATTGATATGCATGATCCTCATAACATATAGAGACCAATAGAAACAAGAATGACCAAAAAATTTGGAGTTATGGCCTCTGAAACCAAAACCCTAATTCTAGGTCATTTGTGCAGTTACACCTGGCTCTGCTTCCATGCCTTTCTCAGTTCTTGTGATTCTTTGACTTCCTTGACCTTGTGAGGATATAATATGATGCTTGAACATACATGGACCCTCTTGAGATGATTGAAGGTCTTTGGAGTGGCTCAAATGGCTCAGGGATGGCTCAAATCACAAACCCTAGATGCAGATGACTTTGAACCAATGCAGTGAAGCAAAAAATGCAATATGAGATGCTATGGTTGAACCTATGCAAATGAAAAGAATCACAAGCCATGGTGTGAAAGAGTGAGGGAAAATTTGGGGTGTTTACAGCTGCCCCTATTCAAACATGAGTTAATTGTGCAGGATGTAAGCAACGGCTTAACAGGCAAACACGATAACTTGTGGTTGAATACCAAAGACAATCCAAAATTTGCATTCACTGAATGAAGAAGAAAAGGGATATAGATTGCAAAAGGAAGCATAATATGATTATAAAGTGCGGGCGACGGAGGACGACCGTCGAGCAGAGGACGACTGCTGGGGATAAAACAATGACGGGGACGGCCGACATGCTGGGGAAATAGAGGGATCATGATGGGTACGACCATCAAGTAAAGAAACAAGACTCTCTGGGGTTTAAAGGTAAATAATGGGGACGACCATTGGGTTGAAGGAATAAATGATGAGGAACGGTCATCAAAGGTGAAAGACGATCACCTAGCAGGGGACGGCTGCTCTGTTGGGGATGAGATGAGGGACGATCATCTAAGGTAAAGGACGATCACCTGGAAAGGTATGATTGCCGAAAGTATCACGACATAAGACGAATGTCGGATGAAAAGGTCGATGATGGGGACGGCCATCGGATAAGCATTGATGAAGGAAGATCATCAAGAGGTGAAGGACGATCACCTAGCAGGGTACGGCTGCTCTCAGGGTTTATCATGACATAGGACGAATGTCAGATAACAAGATCTACGATGGGGACGACCATCGGATAAAATGATGAAGGACGATCATCAGAAAGGTGAAGGACGATCACCTGGCAGGGTACGGCTGCCGAAAGTATCACGACATAGGACGAATGTCGGATAGGAAGGGGTTCTAATGAATAGAGACTCCGCTGGGGATGATGAATGACGATCATCAAAAGGTGAAGGACGATCACCTGGCAGGGTACGGCTGCCGGAAGGTATCATGACAAAGGACGAATGTCAGATAGAAAAGAAATAGTTTTTTACTGGCGATTTGCTGAGAACTCTTTTGGGGAATGGTAGACACAGACGAGTGTCCAAATGCAAGAAAGGGCATAAGTGTTTGATACTGTGTATAGACTAAAGATGCGGATGTGCATCCTTAAGACTATGATATGGACGGGTATCAGTAGAAACAAACGCTTGACGCATGTTCAGGGATGATGATACGGACGAGTATCAACTGGTTAACAAAGATCATGGATGAGTGTTGACTCTGAGGGGATTTAAGTGGCATACACAAGATACGGACGAGTATCTGTATGAGTAAAAAGTGATGAGTGAAACATAGACGAGTGTCCAACTTGTTGTGGGGAGCACGACACAGACGGGTATCGGAAGAAGTGTATTATAAACAAATATTTGGTTTACGAAGTGTTTAGGCAACTATGCTGGTGAAAGCATGACACAGACGGGTGTCGGAAAAAATGTATATATATGTAAACATGTGTTTGCGAGTGCAAAGAGGACGCTCTGGCTTTATGCTGGGGATATGACACAGACGAGTGTTAGGAAGCATCTTCAATGTATAAGCATCTGTTTGTAGAGAACGCTCGGGCGACTTTACTGGGGAATGATGACACAGACGAGTGCCAAAAGGAGCATGTATCTGTATTTGTGAGTGTAAAGGAAATGCTTTAATATTCTGCCGGGGAGTTTGAGAGGTATTTTGTATTTCATTGATGAAATGTAAGTATTTACGAGTGTTCGGTTCGACACATGGCTTATGATTTATGCAATATGTTTGATTTTTGCCGTAATGCTCTGTATTAGACGGAATGCTACGCTCTGTGGGGAAAATATGATACGAATGCTATGGTTATGCAAAGATACTGATCCGGGATTCGGATCCCGTTGCTGTGGAGACCCCTGGCTGATCTGCTTGAAGTGGATATCCCAGTTGGGGATGAGATCATTGGTAGATCTGATATATATGGCTCTGCTTGGGGGAATAGGTCACTGATAGACCTATTCTCGGTGATGGGGTACCCAGCTGGGGTCCGTAGAAGCTTTCGTCACTTTGTTGTGAGATCTTCAGGCATTGCTCTTCTAGATAGAGGTTGAAACTCCGTGGGGAGATAGTTCCTTGTCTGACACTTGGCTGAGGAGAAATGACGATTGGCAAATCAGCTGGGGAGAAAGCAGCTCTGGTGTTGTTTGGAAGATGTGTTGTGGAAATGGTGATTTGACAGCTTGCTGGGGAGAAACTTTCATGCCCCATGTCGCACCTTGAGTACATGCAATCTGGTTATGACAAAGAAGCGTACAAGTATCCCGAGGTATCCCTTACCGGATTCCATCATAGGAGTTTAGACACTCCCGGGAGTAAGTATATTTCCTGTAAGCACGTATTTTTAGAAGGGAAGCATCTGTATTTATGCAATCAACATCTTAAGGACATTTAACATTTTGCAAATGAAAATAAAATGTACAAGACGAAATATGACTGAAAATCTGATCTTATTAATTTGTGTGCCCCGAATTGGCAAGATACAGTTAAAGAAACAAATCCCCTAAAATGAGGAGATTGTTACAAAATTGAGAAACAAAAGAAAATGTTGGCAATGTTGATGATGCTTCAGTGAACTTCCCTTTTGCTATGACTCGTATGACATTGACGTTCTTCTCATCTTGCTTTCTGAAGAAGGCTGATTCTGAACGAAGCTTGACCCTTTCGGAGTTTACCATGCTGTAAGTAATACAGACAAATTCAGAATGTAGTTGTTCGCTTATTCCCTTATTTTGCGTAGATCGCCCTTTCGGGTTTTCAATCCACCGGGATACCCATTTTTGCCTGAGTTGTCCAATGCGGATTTTCAACTCAGCGGGTGTACATTTTTATTTATTTTTATTTTCCCTTACTTTTGCCCGAGTCTTTTATTCTGTTTTTGACTCGCCGGGATGCCCTATTTTTGCCTGGACTTACATTCTGTTTTTATGTCCAGCGGGTCATTTTATGCGAAGTATTTTTTAACTGCATCTGAATTCACAGGGGACATGAAGTCTTCACCATCCATAGTACTGAGAATCGGGGCTCCACCAGAGAAAACTTTCTTTACTATGAATGGCCCATCATAATTCGGAGTCCACTTGCCCCTGTGGTCTGTATGAGGAGGGAGGAGTCTCTTCAGCACGAGATCTCCTACTTGGTACTCTCGAAGCCTGACTTTCTGATCAAAGGCTTTATTCATTCTCTTCTGATATAATTGCCCATGGCAGATTGCAGCTAATCTCTTTTCTTCAATCAGATTCAGTTGTTCGTACCGGGATCAAACCTATTCTGCTTCGTTTAGCTTACATCCATTAGTACCCGCAAGGAGGGTAATTCAACTTCAACAGGTAGGACTGCCTCCATGCCATACACAAGCTGATACGGCGTTGCCCCAGTGGATGTCCTGATTGAAGTACGGTACCCATGCAAGGCAAATGGTAGCATTTCATGCCAGTCTTTGTAGGTGACCACCATCTTCTGCACAATCTTCTTGATATTCTTGTTAGCTGCTTCTACAACACCATCCATCTTTGGCCTGTAAGGAGAAGAATTGTGGTGTTGGATCTTGAAGTCCCGGCACAGTTCGGCCATCATTTTGTTGTTCAAGTTGGAACCATTATCAGTAATGATTCGCTCGGGCACTCCATACCGATAGATAATGTCTCTCTTCAGGAATCGGGCTACCACTTGCCTGGTAACATTTGCATAAGAATCTGCTTCGACCCACTTGGTAAAATAGTCAATGGCTACCAGGATGAATCTGTGGCCATTTGAAGCAGTTGGTTCAATCTTGCCAATCATATCAATGCCCCACATGGCAAAGGGCCAGGGTGAAGACATCACATTCAGGGGAGTTGGAGGCACATGCACGTTATCCGCATAAATCTGGCATTTATGGCATTTTCTGGCATAGGAACAACAGTCTGCATCCATTGTGATCCAGTAATATCCTGATCTTAGAAACTTTTTAGCCATTGCATGCCCTCCAGCATGGGTACCAAAGGATCCTTCGTGCACCTCGTGCATCAACAAGTCTGCCTCTGCCCTATCAACGCATCTGAGGAGTACCTTATCAAAGTTTCTCTTATACAGGGAACCGTCAGCATTCAGGAAGAAGCTACCAGCCAACCTTCTTAATGTCTTCTTATCATTGGAAGATGCCCCCGGTGGGTATGTTTGATTCTCCAAGAAGCATTTGATGTCATAGAACCAAGGCTTTTCATCTCTAGCAAGGTCTGCTGAGAATACATAAGCTGGTCTGTCAAGCCTGGATACTGAAATCCGGGATACAAAGATGGCAGCTTGAACCTTGATCATGGATGAAATGGTAGCCAGAGCATCTGCAAACTGATTTTCATCTCGAGGGATATACTCGAGTTTGACTGTTGTGAAGAAAGTCAACAATCTCCTTGTATAATCCCGATAGGGTATCAGATGATCCTGGTGGGTGTACCATTTTCCGTTGGTCTGATTGATTACCAAAGCTGAATCTCCGAACACAGTCAAAGTCTTGATCCTGAGGTCAATGGCTTCCTCAAGACCCATAATACAAGCTCCGTATTCAGCTTTGTTGTTAGTGCAGTTAAAGGTGAGTTTTTCCGAGAAAGGCATGTGGACTCCTTTAGGTGTAATGAGTATTGCACCAACACCACGACCATTCATATTAACAGCCCCATCAAACATCATAGTCCATTCTTCTTCTGGGTCAGGCCCTTCCGTGTGAATAGGCTCTTCATGATCTTTTGCTTTTATGAACATGATATCTTCATCAGGGAAGTCAAATCTCATAGGCTGGTAATCATCAATGGGTTGCTCAGCGAGATAATCAGACAATACACTGCCTTTGATGGCCTTTTGAGATGTGTACTGAATGTCATACTCTGTGAGGATCATTTGCCATCTTGCAACCCGTCCGGTAAGTGCTGGCTTCTCGAAAATGTACTTAACTGGATCCATCTTGGATATCAATAAGGTAGTGTGGGTCAACATGTACTGTCTCAGTCGGCGAGCAGCCCACGCTAAAGCACAACAAGTTTTCTCGAGCAGTGAATAGCGTTGTTCACAGTCGGTAAACTTTTTGCTTAGGTAGTATATTGCTTACTCTTTTCAACCAGACTCGTCATGCTGGCCCAACACACACCCCATTGACTCTTCTAATACTGTCAGGTACATTATTAGAGGTCTTCCTTCAACTGGAGGCATAAGGATTGGAGGCTCCTGTAAGTATTCCTTGATTTTGTCAAAAGCCATCTGGCAGTCTTCGTTCCACCTGTCCGTTTGTTCCTTTCTTAACAGCTTGAACAAAGGCTCACAGGTTGCTGTAAGGTGAGATATGAACCGTGAAATGTAGTTCAATCTACCTAGAAACCCCCGAACTTCTTTCTCAGTCTTCGGTGCAGGCATTTCTTTAATGGCTTTGACTTTATCAGGGTCAACTTCAATCCCTTTCTCACTTACAATAAATCCCAGCAGCTTACCAGATCGCACCCCGAACGTGCACTTGTTGGGATTTAACTTCAGTTGGTACTTCCTCAGACGCTTGAATAACTTCAACAGATTCACCAGGTGGTCTTCTTCTGTGAGGGACTTGGCAATCATGTCATCCACATAACATTCAATTTCTTTATGGATCATGTCGTGGAATAATGTTACCATAGCCCGTTGATAAGTGGCACCAGCATTCTTCAGTCCGAATGGCATCACCTTGTAACAGAATGTGCCCCAGGGTGTGATGAAAGTTGTTTTCTCCATGTCTTCAGGTGACATCTTGATCTGATTATATCCTGAAAATCCATCCATGAAGGAGAACACCGAGAACTGAGCCGTATTATCCACCAATACATCAATGTGAGGTAAAGGGAAATCGTCTTTCGGGCTAGCTCTGTTCAGATCCCGGTAATCCACACACATTCTCACCTTTCCATCCTTCTTAGGCACAGATACAATATTAGCAACCCACGGCGGATAGCTAGTCACAGCAAGGAAACCGGTGTCCCACTGCTTTTGTACCTCTTCTTTTATCTTCATTGCCATATCTGGGCGAGTACGGCGCAACATCTGTTTGACTAGCGGGCAATCTTCTTTCAGCGGCAGCTTGTGCATAACAATGTCGGTGTCCAACCCTGGCATATCCTGATAAGACCAAGCGAAAACATCCACATATTCCCGAAGCATGTCAATCAATTGCTCTTTCACTGAATCTTGTAAGCAGGCCCCGATCTTAACTTCTTTCATGTCTTCTTCCGTACCAAGATTAACCGTCTCAACCTCCTCCTGATGAGGAGTGATAACCTTCTCCTTTTGCCTTAACAACCTGGCTAGCTCTTTAGGTAGCTCATAATCTTCTTCAACCCCTTCATCAGCTTGATTGATTGGATTGTCAAAGTCATACGAAGTCATAGCAGTGTTGTTGTCGGTGCAGTCTGAAAGGCACTTTCTGCAAGGGTTTAGATTGGTTTATTTTAGTGATCATTTTTATCTTATTTAGAAAAAAGTGAAAATGAAGTTATTTTATTTGAAAAGCATTGCCATTTTATTTTTGTACAAAAAGAAAAATGAAAAACAGTGAGCGGAAAAGAAAAGACTCATTTGCAAAAGATGTCCTGATATTCATTAATTGATCTTTGCACAAAATACAAGATGGCCCGATTACAAAATGAGTCCTGACATCTTGGGCAAGATGCAGGACTTGATGCATGCTTTAAAATACAGGAAATAATAATTACTCTGCTGGAGTAACCCTTATACTTTCCTGGGAAGACCAGTTTGAGACATGGCTTCCCGGGGTCCTTGGACGTATCCAGCTTTCCAGGTTGCGCTCGTCTTCTGACTCATCTTCCAAATTGTTCACAGCATCCGGGGTGAGCATCCCCCCGCTGACAAACTTGGGCTCCTTTGTAGCCTCTGATTGATCTTGTTGAGTTGGTCTGTAGCCCAACCCAAATCGGTCTTCTTTCTTTTCCACGGGCAGCAGTTTGCCCCAGCCTTGGGCGGTACCTTCCTCAACAACCTTTCGGGCTTGCTGATATGATGTAATGGAAGTCCCAAGCACAGCAGATGCTTCATTAATATTAAGGGCCTCAAACTCTTGGCTCATGGTTTCATGGATCTCCCCATCCATTTCTATGTACTTATACGTAGCCAGCTGGCTAACAAAGATGTCCTCCTCCCCATAGATGGTGATGATTTGGCCTTCCCACTCGAATTTTAACTTCTGGTGAAGGGTAGACGTAACAGCGCCAGCGGCGTGGATCAAGGGTCTACCCAACAGACAGCTGTAGGCCGGCTGTATGTCCATCACAAAGAAGGAAGTTTTGAAGGTCCGCGGGCCAATCAACACAGGCAGATCAATCTCCCCAAGCACTGATCATTTAGAGCCATCGAATGCTCTCACCACCAAATTACTCGGACGCAATGCCAACCCATCATGCTCCAGCTTCACTAAGGCTTTCTTTGGTAGAACATTGATTGATGACCCAGTTTCCACCAGTACATGAGATAGAACAGCACCCTTGCATTCCAAGGTGATATGCAAAGCCTTGTTATGGTTGCTTCCCTCAGTTGTTAAGTTAGCATTGGTAAAGCCCAGTCCATGACTGGTGTTGACATTTGCAACCACAATTTCTAGCTGATTAACAGTAATCTCCTCCGGCACGTATGCTGCGTGCAGGACTTTCAACAATGCGTTCCTGTGAGCTTCAGAGCACATCAACAGTGATAATATGGAGATTTTTGAGGGTGTTTGGTGAAGCTGGTCCACCACCTTGTAATCACTCCTTTTTATGATTCTCATGAACTCGTCTACATCTTGTTCAAAAGATGTCTTCTGAGTTTCCTTGGTAGTTGGCTCTTCAGATACCACACTCTTTCCTTTTGCTTTGGCAGCAGCTTCTGCTTCAGCATTAGGTCTTTGTGTTTGTGAGGCAAAAAGGCGTCCGCTTCTGGTGAAACCTCCGCCTCCCCCAACATTATCAATTTGTGGAGAAGAGGTTGATGAATCCAGAGTGATTTTCTCCCCGTTGCAGTAGAGATCAGAGCCATAATGCCAAGGTATGGCATTACTGCTTTCATAAGGAACTGGTCCAGGCACCGTAATGGTGACCGGACTGATTGCTGCAGAGGAAGGTACTATAACGGTGTGCGGATCATAGTAAATTGTGACTGGTGATCTGGCAGGAAATGCCACGGTTTGTTGTTGGAAATTGCTGCTGGGAGGAACATTTGATGGGTCATAGTAGATTGTAACTGTCGAGACATCTTCATTAATTTTTGCTGGCGTTGTAGAAGATTCTGCTAATAAAATGGATGCTGATGTTGTAGAAGAAATGGTTGTTGAAATTTGACTTGTTGAAGTAATGGACAGAGTAATTGCTGGTGATATTGATTAATCGGTAGGAATGATTGTTGTTGCTGTTGTAGGAGAATTTGTTGCTGAAGGAATGATTGTTGATGTTGTAGGAGATTCTGGGATTGTTGTTAAAGGAATTGCTGGATTTGTAGGCGCCGTTGTTGAAATCTGAAGGATACCATCCTTAATAAGACCATCTATGCCGCTTCTCAACTTTTCACACCCATTGACTGTAATGTTGCAATACCCACAGCCGAGCTCACACCCGGGGAACACTTGGCATTCTAAAAGTTGAGCTTTAATTTCAACCAAAGGTGTTCGAATTTGTGCAACACTGGTGATTAAGGTGGATGGTTTGTCTTCCTCAATGGCGTTAATCCTCGGCCCATTGTGACTAGGAATTGGATTCCTCGTGACATTCGGAGGAGTTGCAAAGTTAAGAGCTTTCGAGTCCACCAGGTCTTGAACTTTCATTTGTAAGGCCCTGCATTTCTCAGTATTGTGACCAGGCGCGTTGGAGTGAAAGGCACACCTGGCATTGACATCATAGTTCTTAGGGAGGTTGAGAGGATCCGGTGGCGCCAACGTTCTTAACTCAACCAAGTTAAGCTTCAGGAGTTGTGGTAATAAGGCAGCATAAGGCATAGGGATAGGGTCAATCACCCTATTTTCTTGTGATGGTCTTTGTTGAAAAGGACGCTGTTGTTGGTTGCTATTGTTGTGGTTGTAGGTTCTCTTTTGCGGATACTGAACTTGTTGTTGATACGGTGGTTGTTGTTGTTGAGGATATGCTGATTGCTGAGGAATCGGAGCTTGAATGGTGACTGCTGCTACTGACCGGTGTACATACTGAGGCCTGCCCCTACTTGTATGAATGGACTTGGTCTCACCGGCTCTTCGAGGTCCTACAAAAGGCTTCCTGGGATTACTGGATGAACTTGCACCACTGTCAGAAATTTTGCCCATTTTTAAAAGGCTTTCAATCCTTTCCCCAGCTATAACTACGTCAGCAAAACTGGTAGAGGAAAAGGCATCCAGTCTATCAATATATGTTCCTTGCAAAGTATTCATGAACATGTTAGCCATTTCCCTCTCTGACATGGGTGGTTGGACAGCAGCAGCAAGCTGTCTCCACCTTTGGGCATATTCCAGGAAGCTCTCTCTGGAAGACTGAGACATGCCCATTCGAAGTGTTCTATTGGGAGCCATGTCCAGGTTGTATTGATATTTCCTGATGAAGGCTTCAGCTAAGTCCTTCCAGCATCTAATGGTAGCTCTGGTCAAGTGTGAATACCACTCTCTCGAAGCCCCAGTCAGACTGTCTTCAAAGTAGAACATCCACAACTTTTCGTCCATAGTATAAGCTTTAAGTCTCCCCAGGAAAGACTGCAGGTGAGTTCGTGGACAAGAGGTTCCATTGTATTTCTCAAAGCACGGGGGTTTGAATTTGTGGGGAATTCTCACCCCATCCACTAGCCCCATGTCCATTACATCGAAGCCCAAGGAATTCTGAGACTCCAAAGACCTCAACTTCTCAGCAATTTCATCCAATCTCCTGTCATAGACTTCATCTCCAGCTCCCATAACAGTAAACTGCTCTTCTTGGGGATCTTCTTGCAAGATTCTGCCTCCCGCAGTATTACCTTGCACATTTCTCGGGATGTTGGCTTCCGGATCCAGATGAGGTCCAAATACTGGTGGGTTAATATGAGGCTGGCCCCGCTCATTGTTACTAGTTCCCCCAGTTCCAAGATGAGGTTCCTCGGGAGTTTGTCTTTCCACCAGTTCCCTTAACCTTTCTTGACTCTGGGCCAAGCCAGTCATCACAGCCATGAATTGAGTCATTTGGTTTCTCATCTCCACTCTTTCATTAGCCATCTGATTTTTGACCTCAGTCAGATCCTGCTGTACTTGCTCCATTTGAATACCAGGAAGGTTGTTGCGAGTAGGGTACCGGTACATGCGGTTGACAGGGCACACTCGGCGACGAGCAATATTTCCTGAGATCACAACAAAGTTAGAGACAAAATAATAAACAAAACCTACAAAACAAAGAAAAAGTCAGTATGCAATGCAGTATGCTTATTTGTTTTCCAAGGTATCGGTTTGGTTCTTGGTTTTGACCTTTCTAGACCTCGAGGAAGATGTTTGATGTTGCTGAGAAAAGAAACCCAATGAAAGCAAACTAATATATTACAAATGATGAACAATACATAGTCTGCCTTACAACACATGCCCATGGAGGGTCAAAATACATCAAAAAAGGAAAAGTACATAAAATGGTAACAACAAACAAAGAATCAAACATCCAGTCCAAACTCATCCTCCTTGACCTCCTTCAGGAGTGCCTCAGTCACTGGACCAGCTGGGTGTTCTGTAATGGTCCTAATGAGGAGGTTCCTGGTAGCAATGGCAGTGGTCAGCTTCTTATGCCTGTCCTGGTCCTTTGATCTCTTCAATCCAGCTCTGAGCTTCAACTCTGAAATTTCCTTCTGGGCTGCTAACAAAGCTTCCTGCTGCTTCTTCTCATTGGCCTCTAGCTGTTCAATCTTAGCTTGAGTCTTCTGGTCTTCTTGTGTACGGGCTTCAGTGATCCTGACCCACCTAGCCTGACTCTCTTGCAGATAGAGCTCAGTCCTAGCCTTCTGAATCTTGGCTTCTTTACAGGCGTTCTTCAATATTTGTTCCCTAGCTCTTGCTTTCCTGATGCAGTCCTCTGTCTTCTCAATTTTGGTAAGATGCTCTACCCTAAGCTTCTTCAACCTCTCAATATCCAGACGAACATCACTCCTTTCCCAAAGAGTCTTATTTAGAGCTTGAGATAAGTTCTCATTTCTTTCCTTTAGCTTTTCAAATTCTTCTAGGCTGACAGTTGCTGCAGGTTGTACTGTAGAGGGTCCATGTATGTCCTCCAAGATGAAAGGCATTCCAGTAATTTTAGCTCTAGTACGGGACCAGTCATAATACTGAGCTGAAGCAACATTATTACACCTTCCAAGAATAGCCATCCCTTTTGTCTGGATATTATCCCAAGCCCAGGATGTTTGCCTGACAATAGCTGAATTAGGTTTCACTTTGCAATAAAGGGTCTCAGCTATATCTTGCCCTCTGGGAGGGTGGACCAAGGCATAACCTAGTTGTCTTTTAAACAGCAAAGGATTGTAGTTAATGCAACCCTTCACTCCTATCAGAGGTACATTTGGGTATTGTCCACAGCTGGTGATAATGTCCTTGCCCTTGGAGCTCTGGGTGCACCATCTAATATCATCTGAAGTCAAAGCAATGAGCCTCTTGGCCCAATTCTTCTGTTGGTGGGGAATCAGGAAGGCATCTGACTTAGGCAGATGTCTGAGCAACCAGGTGTGAAACAGAGGAGCACAACATCTCACCAACTTCCCTCTTTGTTTCTCATTCCTCTGATGAATGGAGTAGTAAAAGTCTCCCAGCAGTGTGGGTACTGGGTTCTTCAGAAGAAACAGATGGATGGAATTCTTGCTGACAAATTTGGGTTCATCTGCAAACAGTATAGCCCCATATATGCTGAGGGCTAACAGTGCACAGATTGCCCTCCATTCTCCCAATGAGGCCTTCAGGATGGCCTGAGAAACCAAGAAGTCCAAGTGCAAACCAGGGATCCCAGCTTTTGTTGTCATATTTTGCTCAATCAAGGCAGGCTCCAGGTACAGTGCTTTTGCTACTTCTCCATTGCTGGGAGCTGGCATTTTTTGGGATTCCACCTCTGATAGGTACTCCAATCAGTAAAGAAAACTCTTCCAGCAGAGGCCCTAGCTGAAAGTCTGGAAATGTGAAGCATCTCAATGGTGGGTCATAAAACTACAGGCATGTGTGGATCATGCTCCTCTGAGAAGGGTCAAGGTCCATAACCATATCCAGGATACCTCCATAATGCTCTCTAAACAATGGGATGTGGTCAGGAGTGATAAGTTACTGGACTTGCCTTATGCCAGTCAACACAGGCTCAAAGAAATGGTAGGATATGTTGCTCTTCCTGGGAGTAGTCATGAATGCTGCTGAAGTAACTGAAGATTGGTACCGATAAAGATCACAGACTAATGCCGGAAAAGAGCCACTGACAAGCTGATGCTGGTGATGATGAAGATAGATGAAGCAAATAACTGATGAAGCAAAGGTCTATGTAGAAGAAGGGGTCAAAACCAAACCAGATATGATGTGGATACCCTGAAAAACAAATAAACAAATGTTAAATGATGCAAATGATGAGTATGCAAATGTTATGCAAGGGTTTGTGATCAAGCTGGATCCGATTATCTGTCCTGATATAGGTCCATGTATGTTCAAGAAGTCCAGATGGAGGTTTAGAAATCCAGTAACCAGGGTGGGGGACTCAAATAAAGAGTCACATGTCCAGGGTTAATCACAAGAACCGTCCAAAGTGGAGTACTCTTACACCAATTAGCACATAACACCCCCGTAAACAATAAACAAGATTGTACATAAAGCAATAAATAAAGAAAATAAACACAATTAGCACATAACACCCCCGTAAACACAAATCAATCAAGCGCTAGGAGGAACCCACAAAAAGAACCAGAAGCTCTGGTTACAGTATAAGGGTCCCCAGCAGAGTCGCCAAGTTGTTGCTCCCGCCTGATGACACAGGGCCAAAAGGGGTACAGACGCGAACGGTCGGCGAAAGGGGAGAGAACACACAAGGGTGAACTCAAAAGAAAAGAAAAGAGTCGCCAACTAGGCATTTTTATCCCGAAGGAAAGGTAATGCTGCATAAACCTAAGGAAAGATGGATAAGACGGTCGCGAAGCAGAGAAACTGAGAAAGGGGGTTGGTTACAACCTGGGAAGGTATTAGCACCCAGATTGTCCGTCTACTCGACGGGATCCACGCTTAAAAGATTTGTGCTTTAAAGGGGTAGTGTCAGTGCAATCTGTGTATCAAAGCTGGAAAGAATGCAAGTGTCAGTGTAAAAGAAATGAGAAGTGAACAAGAGAAGTGTCAGTGTGAGAACATGAATGAAATGCTCAAGACTATGAGGCTCAAAGAATAATGCTGAAAGAGGGGGGAATATACAGAGACTTTTGTTCGATAACTGTTAAGTTATGCCTACGTATCCTCTCGTGCAATGAGGAAGTCAGAACGCCGTAGTTCGACTCAAAGAGACTGAAAGATAAATTGACTTGTGAACTGCTTACTTGTTTATGCTCAAGTGTATGACCTGTCTGGCTCAGGTGCAAAATGTCTTGCATTAGACGGAAGAAGCAAGTTCTCGTTTGTGAGTGAAGATGATGAGAAAAGAATCCCGGAGGAGACGATTATTGTTTGTTTTTGGTATTTTCAATCTTTTATTGCTTTTTTGTGTTTGTCATAAGAAAATGAGCTTAAGCCTAAACCAAGGGTTAGTAAACTCATCACATCTTCCCTCTGATTAGGGGTAATGAGAATACCTTAAGTATGAAGTAAGCACCTCACACTTAGTCACCATGATGTAGGATTATGATCATTCACCTACTTATAATTATTTAGATGTTTTTGAGTTTTTGTTTAGTGTTAAGTAACGAGTTTAAGCCATAATCAAGGATTTAATGGACCCATTACACCATCCTAATAGAAGGATGATAGATGAGAACATTTAAGCCGAGGAAGGCTCCTCAACTTAATCTATGATTAGGGATTAACCTCATGACAAAACAAAGCCTTTGTTAAATGGATTTTAGTTAATGGTAAGATTAAGAAATGGATTTTATGGTTTGTAAGACAACTTGAGGGGGACTTGTCCATTAACACTAGGGTTAGTCCTTCTTAACCACTTAAGGAAGAATTAGAACCCTAATGCAAGGCCTAAGTTACAAGCTTGATGTCTTAGTGATTATTAGATGGATTGATTAAAGGATTTAAACACATTAAGGGTTTAACACTTAGGATTAAAGTTATATACTCCATCCTAATAGAAGGATGCAGGCATAAGCTTAATCACAAAGCCTTAAAACCTTTAAGGTTTAGTCCTTGATTATGAGATGAGAAGAGAAGACTCAAAGATGACACAAAGGTAAAACTTAATGGGGGACTAATCAAACCCTAATTGTGATCATTCTTGGTTGTTCCTAGGGTTTTTGAGGCTTGCAAAAGATCTTCAAGGAAAGCCACCAAGGAAGAAGCAGATGAAAGGAGATAGAAGCAGAAGAAGCAAGTTCAACTTACTTCACTTAAGTAGATAAGTTGCTTGAAGAAGGAAAGAGGAGAGGGAGCATGAATGAGCAAGCTCACTCTAATACACAAGTAAAATGCAGAAATGATGCATAAGAGAGATGAGAAGAGGTTATGAGAAGTGAAGACAAATTCACTTCTCAATGACTTACCACCTGAAAAGTTAGCAATCAAGAAATGAAATGCAATGAAAATGAGATGAAATACAATGAGGAAAACCAAAGTCAGAAGCATAAACATGATGTTAATGATGCTAAGAGATAAAGCAAACACAAATCAAGGGTTGTGGATAATCATACAAGGATAAGGATGCAAATGAAGCATGTCTTGAACCATGAAAGTTCATGAGATGCAATGGAAGTATAACATGACAAATGGATGAAGAAACGACTTATCATGATTATAATGTGTCCTAACATGTCTTAGGAGTCATGTGAATGTTCAAAATATCATGGCAAGTTCATGTATGCAAGCAAATGAGAGATTAATGCAAATGAAGGCAAAGATTAGGGTTTATGCACAAGACACAAAGCAAAAATCCAAAATCAGAAGCAAATGAAAAGATAAAAAATTGAAAATGGGATCAAAGGAACCCTAACCCTACACAAGTTCACTGCCCAAAGGAGGGGACTTAACTCTTAACCTAGTGGGGGTTATGATTTTCTCAAGATGGCTAGGGTTTTAAGGCACTTCAAAAGGGAAAATGCACATCAAATTGAAAATGAAAGATAAATTCAAACCAATTTTACCCTAGAAACTACATGATATGAAGAATGAAATGCAAAAAGAACCATCATCAAACTCTTCATGGTTAGGCAGAATGAATTTTTTAAAGTTAGAACAAAAATATTGCCTTTTAAGAACTTTAATTCCAAAGAAAAATGTCAAAATAGGTCAAGAACCAAAAATAAATTTGTTTGAAGAGTTTGATAATGTTTTTAAATGTATTAAAATACAATGTGAATTTTTTTGTGATTTTTAAATACCTAAATGCATTTTTAATTAATTAATCTTCATTAACTAATTAAAAATAAACATTTAAATGATTTAAAAATAATTTTTGATGCAAAAAATAAAAATAAAAATATTTTTGGGTTTTAAAAATTAATGAAATGTTTGACAAAAAAATTCAGAATATTTTAATGTATTTTACTATTTTTAAAAATTCGTGGAAATTAAATACAAAACAAATGAAATAAAAATGAAATAAATGAATAAATGAGAAAGTCAGTTGATCTAAAGGCCCAGATTCAAACCTAGGGGGGCGGGAGTTGACTACGCGCACTAATGGACGGCTGAAATTCAAATCTCACTAATTATGATTAAACCCTAATCCTGAACCCTAATTACTTTCAGATGACCGGAACAGTGTTCCGGTCATTTTCTCCGGCCATCCAATCCTTCAATCTCACTCAAAACGCAATCTTAAGCTCTCTAACTCTCCAGAATCAAACATCTAACAACCCTAAACATGAATCCAGCCCTAAAACTCATTTATTTTCACTCAAGAACAAGAATCAAAGCCAAACGGAAAAAAACGCAGAGAATTTCAGAGGTTCAATACATGCTTAATACTTGACCATTTTCAAAACTAAACACATCAGAATCATCAGTGAATCATGGAGAACCAATTAGTAACTTAAAAACACGTTTCTGGAAAAATTGTTCTTGATGATACCTGAACTGAAGCTTTCGAAAATGGTGCTTTCTGGCCAGTTCTTTGCTTCAAACAAGCTCCAATGATCCTCCCCAAACGTTTGTGATGCTTAGCTGGAGTTTATATGGCCTCAAAATGAAAATGGCAGAGGTTCAGTTTGTGAAATGTAGAAATCGTGTTTTTGATTCTAGGCTTTTTAGGGCAAAGTGATGGTTGGGAAATGATCAGTGGATCATGGTGAGTTGTTATGTGAAGTTTGTTTTGAGGTTTGAGGCTTGTGTGATGAGATTCGAATGAAAATGCAAAGAGGGAGGTTTTTGTGAACTATGGTGATGCTCTGGTTTCAGGCTCCAAGATTGTGTGAAATGTGATCCTTGAGGCATGTATGTGAAGTTGTGATTGGTCAGAGTAGTTGGTGTGGCTCAGTTTGATTGGTATGGCTCAAGTTGCATAAAGTCAACATTTGTGTAAGTGAAGGTATGGGCTGGTTCAGTCATGGTACAAGGGTATGTTTCGAATCAGCTTGCTTCAAGGAGGTCCATGGAAGTCATATTTGGCAGCTGGCACAAGTGGATGAGAAGCTTTGGGTCATTTTGCAAATTCATGGAGTTTTGGCCCCTTTTGGATTTCTTAATGATCAAGGCATGAAAATGAGTGATTCTTTGGGCCATTCTGAGTTTTAGGTCATGTGTTGTGTTTATGTAATGCTTAGAAGTCATTTTGAAGTCATGGAAATGCTTGGCATGAGAATTTGCAAGTTTCCCTCTTTGGTGTAAAAGTGAAACTTATGTGATTTTTTCCAATTTTGACAAGCCATAACTTTTGATCTAAAATGAATTAGAATGAGTTCTTGTACTTTTTGAAAATGGGAGGATCCGATCTACAACTTTCATGACCAAAGGTTTTTCATTTGAAGCATTTTTGAATCAAAAAGAAGAGGTTGAAAAACTTTCCCAAAATGGCAATTTTGCATTACAAGTCACTTTGCGAAAAAGGCAACTTTGCAAATGGCTTGAAATTCTTCAATTTTGTGAACTTCTAACATCTTCTAAGATCAAATAAATATCATACACATTCAAAATGATGGAGAACACCCTTTGGTTGGGTGATTGGGGGCCTCAGATGCCCTGATTTTGCATTGACTTGCTCAAGAAGTCATCTTTTGGTCAGATGCCTTCCCCATTGAATTTCTTCATGAAAATTGATATGCATGATCCTCATAACATATAGAGACCAATAGAAACAAGAATGACCAAAAAATTTGGAGTTATGGCCTCTGAAACCAAAACCCTAATTCTAGGTCATCTGTGCAGTTAAGCCTGGCACTACTTTCATGCCTTTCTCAGTTCTTGTGATTATTTGACTTCCTTGACCTTGTGAGGATATAATATGTTGCTTGAAAATACATGGACCCTCTTGAGATGATTGAAGGTCTTTGGAGTGGCTCAAATGGCTCATGGATGGCTCAGATCACAAACCCTAGATGCAGATGACTTTGAACCAATGCAGTGAAGCAAAAAATGCAATATGAGATGCTATGGTTGAACCTATGCAAATGAAAAGAATCACAAGCCATGGTGTGAAAGAGAGAGGGCAAATTTGGGGTGTTTACACAATGGTTGCTGTATTTGTAGAAGAAACACTTGGACAAATGGTTGTTGCATTTGTAGAAGATTCAGGAATTGTTGGTGAAATGGTTGTTGGTGTTGTAGAAGTTGTGGTTGTAATTTGCAAAATTCCTACCTTAATAAAGTCATTGATGCCATTCCTCAAGCTGACACACCCATTCTCAGAAAGTTTGCATGATTCGCAACAGGCCTCACATCCTGGAAACACTTGGCACTTTAAAAGTCGGGCTTTAACCTCGGCCATAGGTGTTTGAATACATGCAATGTCTTCTATTAAACTCAGGGGAGAGCCATCCTCTACAGCATTAATCCTTGGCCCACTGTGGCTTGGCATAGGATTCTTCATCACATTTGGAGGAGGTGCAAAGTTCAGGGCTTTTGAATCAACCAGATCTTGAACCTTCATACGCAGGGCTCTGCATTTTTCAGTAGAATGACCAGGTGCGTTAGAGTGAAAAGCACACCTAGCATTAACATCATAATTCCTTGGAAGGTTTTGAGGATCGGGTGGAGCCAATGTCCTTAACTCAACCAGATTGATCTTTAGGAGTTGTGGCAGTAGAGTATCATATGTCATAGGAATGGGGTCAATTACACGGTTGAACTGAGATGGACGTTGTTGAAACGGGCGTTGTTGTTGATTGTTGTTGTTATTGTTGTATGATCTTTGTTGCGGAAACTGTTGTTGTTGCGGAAACTGTTGTTGTGGTTGAACATACTGAGGAGATGGAGTAGGGATAGTAACAACAACAACTATTCTGGGTAAATATTGGGGTCTCCCTCTTCCCATGTGAACTGAGTTAGTCTCACCAGATCTTCGGGGCCCAGCAAATGGTTTTCTTGTACTGCTGGAACTGGCACCGTTATCTGAGATCTTTCCCATCTTCAAAAGACTCTCAATTCTCTCACCAACTATAACTACATCAGCAAAACTGGTGGAAGAGAAAGCAGCAAGTCTGTCAATATATGTTCCTTGGAGGGTGTTCATGAACATGTCAGCCATTTCTCTCTCAGACATGGGTGGTTGAACTGCAGCAACAAGTTGCCTCCACCTTTGGGCATATTCCCTGAAGCTTTCACGGGAAGATTGAGACATCCCCATCAGGATGGTCCTGTTTGGAGCCATGTACAGATTGTATTGATACTGTCGGATGAAAGCTTCAGCCAAGTCTTTCCAACTTCTTACCGTGGCTCTAGTCAGGTGGGAGTACCATTCTCAGGATGCCCCAGTTAGACTATCCTTGAAGTAAAACATCCACAGCTTTTCGTCCATGGTTTATGCTTTTATCCTTCCCAAGAATGATTGAAGGTGGGTGCGTGGGCAGGATGTGCCATTATACTTTTCAAAATACGGGTGTTTGAACTTGTGAGGAATTCTCACCCCTTCCACCAGTCCCATGTCCATTACATCAAATCCTAGGGAATTCTGGGACTCAAGAGACCTCAGTTTCTCAGCAATCTCATCCAACCTACGGTCATAAACTTCATCCCCAGCTCCAATAACTGTAAACTGCTCTTCTTGAGGATCTTCTTGCAGAATCCTACCTCCAGCAGTGTTACCCTGAATATTCCTTATGACATTAACTTCTGGGTTTAGATGAGGCCCAAACTCTGGTGGATCAATGTGAGGCTGCCCGCGATCATTGTTGCTGGTTCCTCCTGTACCTGGATGGTGTTCTTCAGGAGTTTGTCTTTCAACCAACTCTCTTAGTCTTTCCTGGCTCTGAGCTACACCAGTCATTACAGTCATGAATTGGGTCATTTGATTCCTCATCTCAACCCTCTCATTTGCCATTTGAATCCTTACTTCATTCAAGTCTTGATGTACTTGATCCATCTGGAGTCCCGGAAGGTTGTTTCGAGTCAAGTACCGGTGTATTCTGTTGACAGGGAACACTTTTCTGTGAGCAATGTTTCCTGAAACCACAACAAAGTGAGAAACATCAATAAAACAAAAACCTACAAAACAAAGAAAATGTTAGTATGCAATGAAGTATGCTTATTTGTCTTCCAAGGGTATCCGATTTGGTTCTTTGGTTTTGACCTTTCCAGACCTCGAGGAAATGCTGATGATGAAGAAATAAAGCCCACCAAAATAATAACACAAACTACATATATTACAAATGGACGAAAATACATACTTTGATCACAATACATGCCCATGGTGGGTCAAAATACAACAATCAAAAGAAAAGTACAACAAAAGAAAAGTATAAGCAAATGGATCAAACATCCAATCCAAAGTCATCCTCCCTGACTTCCTTCAGGAGGGCCTCATTCACTGGCCCTACTGGGTGCTCTGTAATATTCCTGATGAGGAGGTTCCTGGTAGTAATGGCATTGGTCATCTTCTTATGCTTATCCTGATCCTTTGACCTCTTTAACCCCGCCCGGAGTTTCAATTCAGATATTTCCTTCTGAGCAACCAACAAAGCTTCCTGATGCTTCTTCTCACTAGCCTCCAACTGCTCTATCTTAGCCTGAGTCCTTTGGTCTTCTTGTGCACGGGCTTCAGTGATCCTGATCCACCTAGCCTGGCTCTCCTCTAGATAATGCTCTGCCCTAGCCTTCTGAGTCTTTGCTTCCTTGCAAGCATTCTTCAGAACCAACTCCCCTGCTCTTGCCTTCCTAATGTAGTCATCTGTCTTCTCAATCTTGGCCAAGTGCTCAATCCTGAGCCTTTCCAATCTCTCATTATCCAGACGAATGTCGTTTCTCTCCCATAGAGTCTTCTTCAGGGCTTCATCTAACTGAGTATTCCTCTCTTTCAGCTTTTCAAACTCTTCCAGGCCGACAGTTGCTGCAGGTTGCACTGCAGAAGGTCCAGGTGTATCTTCCAAGGTGAAAGGCATCCGGGTCGTCTGAGCTCTAGTACGGGACCAATCAGAATAATGAGCTGAAGCAATGTTATTACACTTGCCAAGGATGGCTGTCCATTTGGTCTGAATGTTATCCCAAGCCCAGGCAGCCTGCCTGACAACAGTAGAGTTGGGTTGAATTTCACAGTAGAGAGTCTCAGCCAAATCGTGTCCTCTGGGAGGATGAACCAAAGCATATCCCAATTGTCTCTTAAACAGTAAAGGGTTGTAGTTGATGCAGCCTTTCACTCCTATCAAAGGAACATTAGGATATTGCCCGCAACTTGTGATGATGTCCTTGCCTTTGGTGCTCTGGGTGCACCATCTAATGTCAAGGCAATGAACCTCTTAGCCCAATTCTTCTGCTGATGGGGGTTCAAGAAGGCATCTAATTTTAGCAAGTGTCTGAGAAGCCAAGAGTAATAAAGAGGAGCACAACATCTGACCAACTTCCCTCTTTGCTTTTCATTCCTCTAATGGACTGAGTAGTAGAAGTCTCCTAGCAATGTAGGCACTGGGTTCCTCAGCAAGAACAGGTGGATGGCATTCTTACTCACAAACTTGGGCTCATCTGCAAACAAAATAACCCCATATATACTGAGGGCTAAAAGTGCACAAACAACCTTCCATTCTCCTACTGCAGCCTTCAGGGTAGCCTGGGAAATCAGGAAGTCTAGGTGGAGGCCTGGAACTCCAGCTTTGGTTGTCATGTTCTGATCAATAAGGGCAGACTCCAAATGCAATGCCCTGGCTATATCTTCATTTCTGGGAGCAACCATCTCTGGGTTGAAAGGAATCCCTCTTCTGATAGGAACTCCTAACAACAAGGAAAAATCTTCTAGCAAAGGTCCCATCTGGAAATCAGGGAATGTGAAACACCTGAGTGGAGGATCATAAAACTGTAGGCAAGTGTGGATCATGCTTCTCTGAGATGCATCAAGATCCATGACCATGTCCAATATGCCCCCATAGTGTTCTCTGAATAGTGGGATGTGGTCAGGTGTAATGAGGGACTGGACCTGCCTGATGCCAGTCAAGGTGGGCTCAAAGAAGTCGTAAGAGATGTTGCTTTTTCTTGAAGTGTCCATGGATGCTGGTGAAGAAGCTGAGAGTAACTGCTGATGAAGGTCACTGAATGGGATGCTAGAGGTAAGCCTCTGACAAACTGATGAAGGTGCTGGAGAAGAACCACTGGCAAACTGATGAAGGTGCTAGAGAAGAACCACTGACAAACTGATGGAGGTGCTGAAGTAGATAACTGAAGCAGTCTGAGTAGCAGAAGGGGTCAAAACCAAACCAAATATGAAGATGGATACTATGTAAAACAAATAAGCAAATGTTAAATGATGCAAAAATGATGTATGTGTAAACACCCCAAATTTGCCCTCACCCACTCACACCATCGCTTGTGACTATTTTCATTTGCATAAATTCAATCATAGCATCTCATACCACATTTTTGATTCACTGCATTGATTCAAAGTCATCTGCATCTAGGGTTTGTGATCTGAGCCATCCCTGAGCCATTTGAGCCACCCCAAAGGTCATCAATCACTTAAAAGGGGTCCATGTATGTTCAAGCATCATATTATATCCTCACAAAGTCAAGAAAGTCAAAGAATCACAAGAACTGAGAAGGGCATGGAAGCAGAGCCAGGTTTAACTACACAGATGACCTAAAATTAGGGTTTTGGTTTCAGAGGCCATAACTCCTAAATTTTTGGTCATTCTTGTTTCTATTGGTCTCTATATTTTATGAGCATCATGCATATCAATTTTCATGAAGAAATTCAATGGGGAAGGCATCTGATCAAGAGATGACTTCTTGGGCAAGTCAGTGCAAAATCAGGGCATCTGAGGCCCCCAATGACCCAACAAAAGGGTGTTCTCCATCATTTTGATTGTGTATGATCTTTATTTGATCATAGAAGATGTTAGAAGTTCACAAAATTGAAGAAATTCAAGTCATTTGCAAAGTTGCCTTTTTGGGAAAGTGACTTGTAATGTAAACTTGCCATTTTGGGAAAGTTTTTCAACCTCCTCTTTTTGATTCAAAAATGCTTCAAATGAGAAAAATTTGGTCATGAAAGTTGTAGATTGGATCATTCCCTTTTCAAAAAGTACAAGAACTCTTTCTAATTCATTTTGGATCAAAAGTTATGGCCTTGCAAAGTTGGGAAAAATCATGAAATTTTCACTTTTGCACAAAGAGGGAAACTTGCAAATTCACATGCCAAGCCTTTATGTGACCTCTAATTGACTTCTAACCATTGCACAAACCTCACACATGACCTAAAATTCAGAATGCACCAAAGAATTGCTCATTTTCATGCCTTGATCATTAAGAAATCACAAAGGGGCCAAAGTTGTACCAATTTGCAAAAACTCATGTAACCATGCCTCTACTTGTTACAGCTCGTCAAATCTAATTCATAAGCCTTCCTTGATCTTTGCTGCACACAGCCATGCCCAAATCTAAGCCTGCCACATGCCCATACCTCAAGTACAAGTCATGTTGACATTTTGGAAACTTCCCCATACCAATCACCATAGGCCAGCACCCACTCTCTGACCTATCACACTTCTTTATGTGGATCAAAACAAAGCAAAAGCAACACATAAGACAACCTGAGACTCCAAGAACATAGCACACTCAAAAAATCCCAAAACTTGCAAAAGCTTTCGAATCTCTTGATTCAACCATCAAACCTTCAAAATTTTTTCACCATTCAACTCCATAAACCTCACTGATCATTTCCCACCTTCCATTTTGCCCTAAAACCTCCATAATCAAAAACACGATTTCAACATTTCATGAACTGAGATTCTGCAAACTTCCTCTAGAGGCCATTTAAACTCCATCTAAGCATCACAAACACTTGAGGGAGATCATTGGAGAAGTTTTGAAGCAAAGAAATGTCCAGAAAGCGCCATTTTTGAAAGCTTCAGTTCAGGTATCATCATGAACATTTTTTCCAGAAACGCGTTTTTAAGTTCCTAAAAGGTTCTCCATGATTCACTGATGATTCTGATATGTTTAGTTTTGAAAATGACCAAGTATTAAGCATGTATGAGCTCTCTGAAATTTTTTGACCTAGAACTAATTTGCTTTGATTAAGCTTGAATATGTGAAATAAATTTGTTTTAGTGAGTGATTCTTGTTGAGTGATGCGTGGGGTTGGATTCTGGGCAGAGAGATTAGGTTTTAGAAGCTTGGGGAGAGAGATAGCAATTTTCAGGGAGGGATGTCACCGGAGAAGACGACTGGAGCTCTTCTCTGGTGACCTGAATGTAATTAGGGTTTAATCTGTGATTAGGGCAAAGTTTGAATCTGGAGCGTGCGATCTTGCTTCCCGCGCGTGAACCTAGGGCCAGGATCCTCTCATTAGCCATTAATCCTGATTATTTAAATTAATTAATTAGGGTTTAAGTTAATTAAGTCAGTTTAAATGCAGACCGTCCAGATGCGCGCGGGTCAACTCCCTCCATTTCTCTTTGAATCTCAGCCAATGGATTGGATTACTTTCATTAATTCGTATTTAAAATTCATTTTTATTGCATTTTCTTTCTCATTTATTTTAAAATATCAAAACACATTATAAAAATTTTATTTTTTGCATGCTGTCTTAAAATATTTTTCTCATTCTGAATATAATTTTATTTTTATTTTTTGCATAAAAAATTATTTTTAAATCATTTAAATATTTATTTTTAATTAGTTAATGGAAATTAATTAATTAAAAATGCATTTAGGTATTTAAAAATCACAAAAAAATTCACATTGCATTTTAAAACATTTAGAAACATTATCAAACTCTCAAAACAAATTTCTTTTTGGTTCTTGACCTATTTTGACAATTTTCATTGGAATTAAAGTTGTTTAAAGGCAATATTTTTGTTCAAACTTAAAAAAATTCATTCTGCCTAACCATGAAGAGTTTGATGAAGGTTCTTCTTGCATTGTATCCTTCATAGCATTTAGTTTCTAGGGTAAAATTGGTTTGCATTTATCTTCCATTTTCAATTTAATGGGCATTTTTCCTTTTGAGGTACCTTGAAACCCTAGTTGACTTAGAAAAATCATAACTTCCAATAGGTTTAGATTTAGGTCTCCTCCTTTGGGCAGTGAACTTGTGTAGGGTTAGGGTTCCTTTGATCTCATTTTCAATTTTTTATCATGTCATTTGCTTCTGATTTTGAATTTTGCTTTGTGTCTTGTGCATAAACCCTAATTCTTGCCTTCACTTGCATCCATCTCTCACTTGCTTGCATTCAAGAACTTGCCATGACATTTTGTGCATCCACATGATCCATAATACATCTTAGGACATATTAGAACCATGTTTGATCATTGCATCTTTCATTTGCCATCTTGTGCATTCATATCATTTCATAAACTTTCATGAACTTTCATGGTTCAAGCATGCTTCATTTGCATCCTCATCTTGTATGATCATCCACAACTCTTGACATATGTTTGCATCACCTCTTAGAATCATTAACATCATGTTTGTGCTTCTGGTTTTGGTTTGCACCCTTTGCATTTTCATTTCATTTCCTTTCTTTGCTAACTTTTCAGGTGGTAAGTTGTTTTGAGAAGTGAATTTGCCTTCACTTCTCACAATCTCTTCTTATCCCTCTCTTGCATCTTTGCTGCATTTTGTATGTGTATTAGAGTGAGATTGCTCATTCATGCTCTCTCCCACTTTCTTCTTTCAAACAACTTGTCTTCTTAAGTGAAGCAAGTTGTCTTGCCTCTCTCTGCTTCTTTCTCCTTTCATCTGCTCCTCTCCTTGGTGGCTCTTTGAAGATTTCTCCTTTTAAGCCTCACAAACCCTAGGACTTCCAAGCATGATGACATTATCGGATTGTTTAGTTCCCCTTAGACTCTTTCCTTTGAGTTTTCTTTGAGTCTTCTCTTCTCATCTCATAATCAAGGACTAAACCCTAAAGGTTTTAAGGCTTTGTGATTAAGCTTATGCCTGCATCCTTCTATTAGGATGGAGTGTATAACTTTAATCCTAAGTGTTAAACCCTTAATGTGTTTAAATCCTTTAATCAATTCACTTAATAACCATCAAGACATCAAGCTTGTAACTTGGGCCTTGCATTAGGGTTCTAATTCTTCCTTAATTGGTTAAGAATGACTAACCCTAGTGTTAATGGACAAGTCCCCCTCAAGTTGTCTTACCAACCATAAAACTCACTTCTTAATCTTATCATTAACTAAAATCCACTTTAATAAAGGTTTTGTTTTGTCATGAGGTTAATCCCTAATCATGGATTAAGTTGAGGAGCCTTCCTCAGCTTAAATGTCCTCATCTATCATCCTTCTATTAGGATGGTGTAATGAGTCCGTTAAATCCTTGATTATGGCATAAACTCATTACTTAACACTAAACAAAAACAACAAAAACATCTAAATAATCACAAGTAGGTTAATGATCTTAATCCTACACCATGGTGATCAAGTGTGAGGTGTTTACTTCATACTTAAGGTATTCTCATTACCCCTAATCAGAGGAAGGATGTGATGAGTTTACTAACCCTTGATTTAGGCTTAAGCTCATTTTCTTATGACAAACTTCAAAAAGCAATAAAAGACTGAAAACAAAAACAAACAATAATCGTCTCATTCGGGATTCTTTTCTCATCATACTCACTCATAAACGAGAACTTGCTTCTTCTGTCTAATGTAAGACAGTTTGCACCTGAGCCAGACAGGTCATACACTTGAGCATAGACAGGCAATCAGTTCACAAGTCAATTTATCTTTCAGTCTCTTTGAGTCGAACTACGGTGTTCTGACTTCCTCATTGCACGAGAGGATACGTAGGCATAACTTAACAGTTATCGAACAAAAGTCTCTGTATATTCGCCTCTCCTTCCAGCATTATTCTTAAAGCCTCATAGTCTTGAGCTTCATACTCTTGTTCTTACACTGACACTTCTCTTATACACTTCACTTTTCTTTTGCACTGACACTTGCATTCTTTCCAGCTTTGATACACAAATTGCACTGACACTACCCCTTTAAAACATAAATATTTTAAGCGTGGATCCCGTCGAGTACGACGGACAATCTGGGTGCTAATACCTTCCCAGGTTGTAACCAACCCCCTTTCTCAGTCTCTCTGGTTCGCGACCGTCTTATCCATCTTTTCTTAGGTCTATGTGTAAACACCCCAAATTTGCCCTCACTCATTCACACCATGGCTTGTGATCATTCTCATATGCATAAACACAATCATATCATCTCATACCACATTTTTGTTCCACTGCATAGTTTCTAAGGCATCTGCACCTAGGGTTTGTGATCTGAGCAATCCCAAAGCCTCTTGAGCCACTCCAAAGGTCACCAATCAATCCAAAGGGGTCTACATGTGTTCAAGCATCATATTACATTCTCTCAAAGCCAAGAATTCAAAAGAATCACAAGAGCTAGGGTTTGGGTGGATGCAGAGCCAGGATAGACTGCACAGTTGACTGAAAATTAGGGTTTTGGTTTCAGAGGCCATAACCCCAAATTTTTTGGTCATTCTTGTTTCCATTGGTCTCTATATGGTATAGGGAGTATGCATATCAATTTTCATGAAGAAATTCCATGGGGAAGTCATCTGATCAAGAGTTGACTTTCTGGACAAGTCAGTGCAAAATCAAGGCATCTGAGGCCCCCAATGACCCAACCAATGGGTGATCTTCATCATTTTGAGTGTATATGATCTTTATTTGATCATGGAAGAAGATTGAAGTTCACAAAAATCAAGAATTTAGGGTTTTTGCAAATGTTGACTTTTTGTGCATAGTTGACTTTTCAAGAATGCTTCATTTTAGGTCATTTTTCAAGCCTTGATTCTTGATCCAAAAATGCTTTAAATGGAATAACTTTGGTCATGAAAGTTGTAGATCTCATCTTTCCCTTTTCAAAAAGTACAAGAACATGATCAAACTCTTCTTGGATGAAAAGTTATGGTGTGACAAAGTTGGCAAAAATCATTGATTTTCAAGGCATGCTTCAAATGAGAATTTTGCAAAATCATGTACCAAGGCAAATTGCAACTTCTAATTGGCATCAAACCATCACATAAACATTCTATAAGTCATAAAATTCAGAATGAACCAAGAATGCCCATGGTTTATGGTTTGTTGGACAAGGAAATCACATGTGAACCAAAAAGTCACAACTTGCAAAATCTTCATGATCACTTCCTACAACTTGCTGCATTGGTTACTGCACTTTGCTAGCCTCTCACCACACCATGCTGCACCAGAACCACATCTTGTACTAGCCTAGATCATGAGCCATACTTTCCTTAGACAAAATTTGACTTTTTGCAAAAGCAAACTTACCTATCACTGCAGGCCATGTCACATCATCCAGCCAATGGGATTAGTTTATACTTTTCATTTGCAAGCCATTCCATACATCTAGCAAGGCTGAAACTCTCTCAACCAACACATTCACAAAAACACTTCATTTTGCATATTCCTTCGAATCTGCCTACACAGCATACAAACACAAAAACCATCTTCACCAATCATCTGGCCATGCTTCATTGAGTAGAAACCACCAAAGTTCAAGCCTGAAACCAGCCTGACCTGAGCTTCACCATTCCTCCCCTTCCAAACCAGAACTCTTCGAATCTCACTATCCAGTCAACAAACACATCATTTCTCTTCATCAACAAATCAGAAACATTCAAAGGAGTCAAAACCACCCTTTACTTTGAGTTGAAGCAGCCTGTACACAAAGCTCATTTCCTGCTACACCAGAACTGGTTCTCACAAATTGTAAACACCCCAAATTTGCCCTCACCCATTCACACCATGGCTTGTGATCATCCTCATATGCATAAATACAATCATATCATCTCACATTTCATTTTTGATTCACTGGATAGTCTCTAAGGCATCTGCACCTAGGGTTTGTGATCTGAGCAATCCCAATGCTTCTTGAGCCATTCCAAAGGCCACCAATCAACTCAAAGAGGTCCATGTGTGTTCTTGTATCATGTTACATCCTCACAAAGTCCAAATTGCAGAGGAATCACAAGAATTAGGGTTTGAGTGGATGCAGAGCCAGGTTGAACTGCACAGTTGACTGAAAATTAGGGTTTTGGTTTCAGAGGCCATAACTCCAAATTTTTTTTGGTCATTCTTGTTTCCATTGATCTCTATATGGTATAGGGAGTATGCATATCAATTTTCATGAAGAAATTCCATGGGGAAGTCATCTGATCAAGAGTTGACTTTTCAGACAAGTCAGTGCAAAATCAGGGCATCTGAGGCCCCCAATGACCCAACCAATGGGTGATCTTCATCATTTTGAGTGTATATGATCTTTATTCGATCATGGAAGGAGATTGAAGTTCATAGAAATCAAGAATTTAGGGTTTTTGCAAATGTTGACTTTTTGGGCATAGTTGACTTTTCAAGAATGCATCATTTTATGTCATTTTTCAAGCCATGATTTTGGATCCAAAAATGCTTCAAATGGAAAAACTTTGATCATGAAAGTTGTAGATCTCATCTTTCCCTTTTCAAAAAGTACAAGAACATGACCTAATTCATTTTGGATCAAAAGTTATGGTGCATCAAAGTTGGCAAAAATCACTAAATTTCAAGACATGCACCAAATGAAAATCTTGCAAAGTCTTGAACCAAGGCCAAATGCAGCCTCTATTTCATCTCAAATCAGCATGTGAACATTCTCTAAGTTACAAAAATCAGATTTGAACTAAGTTTGCCCTTGGTTTCATGTTTGGTTATGCAAAGGATCACATGTGAAACATAAGCCAACCAACTTGCAAAACTACTCATTTCACTTCCTACAACTTATGACATTGGAAGCTGACTTTGGCTAGCCTCTCCCTCACCTTTTGCTGCGCCAGCCATGCTTTGTCCTTGCCTAGATTTGGAGCCATGCCCTATCTTACACAAAAGTGGTTTTTGAGCAAAAAGTAATCTACCAATCCATAAAGCACAAGTCACATCAGCCAGCCAATCAGAATTGTTTATGATTTCAATTTGCAAGTTGAACATAACACAAGCCAAGGCTGAAACACACACATTCATCACTTTCACAAAAACCTTCCACATTGCAACTTGCTTCGAATCTGCTTAGACAGCCATCAAACACCCAAGCAACCTTCATCAATCATCCCACCACACCCTATAGGCCACCCAGCACCCAAAGCACAAGCCAAAAACAGCCAAGAAATCCCACTGCCATTTCTTACTTCAGTTTGCAAAAACTTTCGAATCTTCCATCCTAGCTCACAAACACACAAACCAATACCACAAATCTTCTCTACACACTGCATAGGCCTCAAACAACCCATCACCATGACCTGAGAGTGCCTGAAACTCCATTGCCATTGTTGAGCAAGCTTGAGCAGAAGCTGTCGAATCTCCCTATCCAGCCAGCATAAATTGTTTTTGAGCATTCAAACATATTTGGGGGATCAAGTAGAGCAGCTTGCATCAAAGGAAGTGGCCAGAAAGTTCCTAAACTGAAAGCTCCAAATCTCAGGTAGCTCGAAATTAATTTTTCCAGAAATGGTTTTTTATGTTACAAACTTGTTCCTCATGATGCACTGATCATTCTGGTACCATTGGTTTTGGAAATGGTTGTGATTTGAACATGTAATTGATCTCTGAAACTTGCGTGCCCTAAAATTTGTTTGCTTCGATTCATGCTTCTGGGGAAAAATAAATGTTGTTTATGATGGGGTTTTGATTCAGGGGATCATGGGGTTCATTTTGGTGTGTTTGGTTTTCATTTTTGATGCGTTTTGAGGAGGTTTGAAGATTTTCAGGTGGACAACCCACCGGAGAAGACGACCGGAGGTCTTCTCCGGCCGCCTGAAAATGTTTAGGGCATAATCCCTGTAATTAGTGCAGTTTGAATCTGGAGCGTAGGATCCTTTGACTCTGTTGACTACGCGCGCGTGTGGATGGCCCAGATTCACCATTAAACCCTAATCTTAATTAATTAGGTTAATTAATTCAATTAGTCAGGTTTGAATTATGACCACTGGATTTGGCGCGCGGTCAATGGTCCCTTCCCCAGCTTCAATCTCAGCCTTCCATTCTGTTGACTTCTTCATTTATTCAATTTTAATTCATTTTCTTTTTAAATAACTTGCATAATTTATTTAAAATAGTTAAAAAATCATAAAAATTATGAAACTTTTTCTTTAAGGTTTTATTAATTTTTATGACACAAAAATATTTTTATTTTATTTTTTATCATTAAAAAAAGTATTTTTAAATATTTAAAAGATCATTTTTAATTGATTAATGAGAATTAATTAATTAAAAATACTTTTAGGTATTTAAAAATTACAAAAAAATTCATGAAATGTTCTAAGACATTTAGAAACATTGTCCAACCTTCAAACCAAATTTCTTTTTGATCTTGATGCATTTTAAGAATTTTTCATTGAATTAAATCATTTTTTATGCATTATTTTGATCATATGTTTGAAAATTCATTTCTGCCTATTGGTGAAGGTTGAGACATTGATTCTTCTTGTATTGTTTCCCATTTGACATGTATTTTCAAGGATAAAAAGGCCATGATTTGATCTTGCATTTTCTAATTGATGGGCATTTGTTTTGATAAGAACCCTAAAAAACCCTAATAACTTGCAAAAATCATATCTTGAGATTGGTAAAGAGTTGGGAGCTCCCCTTTGGGCAGTGGTTTGTTATAGGTCTAGGGTTTCTTTGAGTGCCATTTTCCATTTTTTTATCTTAGGGTTTGCTTCTGTTTTTGGTTTGTGCTTGATGTTTGATCCATAAACCCTAATTTGGGCTTTCTCTTGCATCCTTCTTGCATTCTTTTGCATAAGTTGGCTTGCCATTGCACTTTGTGCATTCTTATGATTCATTTGACATCTTAAGACATGTATGAAGCATCATTGATCATTGCATTACATCTTAGCTATGCCATTTGCCTTGTATGCTTCATAACATTTCATGCTTGTTCATGCTCCTTAACTTGCATCATTTGCATTCATAACCTTGTATGAACATCCCCTTTGCCTTGCCTCATGTTTGCAGCATCTCATAACATCATAATCATCATCAACATGCTTCTGGTTTTGCTTAGCATCATATCATTTCATCTCATCTTGCATTGCATTGCATTTTCTTTCTAACCTTGCAGGTGGTAAGTAAACTTGAGAAGTGGATTTGCCTTCACTTCTCATAACTTTTCTTTTCATCTCTCTTGCATTCATTGCTGCATTCTTACATGTGTTTGAGTTTGAGCTTGCTCATTCTTCTCCCTCCCACTTTCTTTCTTCAAGTAACTTGACTTCTTGAATGAAGCAAGTCACTTTGCTTCTCTTGATCCTGTTTATCTGCTTCCTGGTGGCTCCTCTGAAGATTGTTCTTGCAAACCTCACAAACCTCAGGACCAACCAAGTATGACAATGAATTAGGGTTTTGATTAGTCTCCCCTCATAGTTTTTACCTTTGTGTCTCTCTTTGAGTCTTCTCTTCTCATCTCATAATCAGGGACTAAACCCTAAAGGCTTTAAGACTTTGTGATTAAGCTTATGCCTGCATCCTTCTCTTGGGATGGAGTGTATAACTTTAATCCCAAGTCTTGAACCCTTTATGTGTTTAGATCTCTTAATCAATCCATCTAATAATCATCAAGACATCACTTGTAACTTGGGCCTTGCATTAGGGTTCTAATTCTTCCTTAAGTGGTTAAGAAGGACTAACCCTAGTGTTAATGGACAAGTCCCCCTCAAGTTGTCTTACAAATCATAAAAAACACTTCATCATCATACCATTAATCTAAATAAAATCCACTTAATCAAAGGCTTGTTTTGTCATGGGTTTAATCCCTAATCATGGATTAAGTTGAGGAGTCTTCCTCAGCTTAAACATTCTCATCTATTATCCTTCTTTTAGGATGGTGTAATGAGTCTGTTAAATCCTTGATTATGGCTTAACCTCATTACTTAACACTAAACCAATCACAAAAAAAAAACATCTAAATAATCACAAGTAGGTTAATGATCTTAATCCTACATCAAAGGTGATTAAGTGTGAGAATCTGACTTCACACTTAAGGTATTCTCATTACCCCTAATCAGAGGGAAGATGTGATGAGTTTATTAAATCCATTGGTTTAGGTTTAAGCTCATTAACTTATGACAAATTCTCAAAAGCAATAAAAGACTGAAAACTCAAAAACAAACAATAATCGTCTCCTCCGGGATTCTTTTCTCATCTCATTCACTCACAAACGAGAACTTGCTTCTTCCGTCTAAATGCAAGACAGTTTGCACCTGAGCCAGATAGGTCATACACTTGAGCATAGACAAGCAAGCAGTTCATCAAAGTCAATTTTATCTTTCAGTCTCTTTGGGTCGAACTACGGTGTTCTGACTTCCTCATTGCACGAGAGGATACGTAGGCATAACTTAACAGTTATCGAACAAAAGTCTCTGTACATTCCCCCTCTTTCCAGCATTATTCTTTGAGCCTCATTATCATGAGCATCTTATTCTTGTTCTTACACTGACACTTTCATACTTCATATCACCTATACACTTTACACTGACACCTGTACATATTCTTTTCCAGCTATTTTATACACAGATTGCACTGACACTACCCCTTTAAAACACAAATCTTTCAAGCGTGGATCCCGTCGAGTACGGCGGACAATCTGGGTGCTAATACCTTCCCAGGTTGTAACCAACCCCCTTTCTCAGTCTCTCTGGTTCGCAAACCGTCTTATCCGTGTCTTTCCAGGTCTATGCAGCATTACCTTTCCTCCGGGATAAAAATGCCTAGCTGGCGACTCTATTCATCTCCAGTGAGTTCACGACCGTGTGTTCTCATTGTCCCTCTCGCCGACCGTTCGCGCTTGTACCGGGATGCAAATCTTTGGGAGCGACAGCTTGGCGACTCTGCTGGGGATGCTTAGATTGCAACCAGGGCTTCTGGTTCCTTTTGTGGGTTCCTCCTAGCGCTTGATTGATTTGTGTTTACTGGGGTGTTATGTGCTTGTTTGTGCTTGTATTTATTTTTGTTTATTGCTTTATGTACAGTTGATTTATTGCTTTCTTTATAGCTTTATATTTTTCATACTGTCATACTGTGCTGGCTGGATCTGGTTTTTCTTTGGTGGGTGGGTGATTCATTGAGAGTTAAGGTCCTATACCTGGGACCTGAGTGACACCTAGGCTAGAGTGAATCATATTCTTTCCCATTCCATTTCGGTCTGGTGCGGGAATATGAAACACGGTTCAGATATGGGTTTCTTCTTGAGAACTCTGTGTTGCAGATTTCCTGCAATGCTAGGGCTATCTGGGAAGCCTGCTAAGTCTGGATGACCTTTTAGTATTGACCTTCAGAAACTGAGGTGAATTAGAGGAGGAACTTTTATGGTTATTGTAAACACTGTACCTCCGGGTTAGAAGTGTTTACACTTCTCATAACTGATCCAAGTCTGAGGATCCTTGTTCTAGAACACCACCTGTGAGGGGGTTGGGCTGTTTACAGGTTTGCAGGTACCTTGACCTCAGAATACCCTGTTACTTTGACTTTGTTAAGAATGCTCCATGTTGGATAGTTCTTGTGATTCTAGACCCTGGACATGTGGCTCTTTATTTGAGTCCCCTACCCTGGTTACTGGATTTATAGACCTCCATCTGGAATTCTTGAACACACATGGATCTATACCAAGGCAGTTGATCAGATCCAGCTCAGTCACAAACCCTTGCATTTCATTTGCATACATACTCATCGCATCATATTAACATTTGCTTATTTGTGTTTCAGGGTATCCACCTTCATCTGGTTTTGGTTTTGACCCCATCTGCAGTTTTGACCTATCTCCACCAGCACTTGCTTCAGTTTGTCAGCCATACTTCAGTTACTTGCACTAGCCAGCCAGTGGCCCACTCCTCAGCATCTTCATCAGCACTTATCCTACTCAGTCCTCAGCATCATGGCTCCAAAGAAAAGCAACATCACTTATCATTTCTTCCAACCAGACTTGTCAGACATCAGGAGGATCCAAACCCTGATCACTCCAGATCACATACCCTTGTTCAGGGAGAGTTATGGAGATATACTGGACATGGTTATGGATCTGGACCCTTCACAGAGGAGCCTCATCCACACCTGCATTCAGTTCTATGACCCCCCATTGAGATGTTTCACCTTTCAAGACTTTCAGTTGGGGCCCCTATTAGAAGAATACTCATCTTTGGTTGGTTTGCCTGTCAAGAGGGAAATCCCTTTCAACCCTGAAATGGTCTTTCCCAGCAATGGAGAGATAGCAAAAGCTTTGTATCTGGAGCCTGTTTTGATTGAACAGCATATGACCTCTAAAGCTGGAATCCCTGGATTTCATCTGGACTTCCTGATTTCTCAAGCTAGTTTGAAGGCCTCCTTGGGGGAGTGGAAAGCTGTTTGTGCTCTGTTGGCCTTAAGTGTATACGGAATTGTGTTGTTTGCAGATGAGCCTCGATTCATTAGCAAGAATGCAATCCATTTGTTCATCCTGAAGAACCCAGTGCCAACTTTACTGGGTGATCTCTATTACTCAGTACATCAGAGAAATGAGAAGCAGAGGGGGAGATTAGTGAGGATTTGTGCTCCATTATTCCATGCTTGGCTTCTCAGGCATCTACCCAGGACAGATGCATTTCTAAATCCTCATCAGCAAAGCAACTGGGCTAAGAGACTCACTGTCCTAACTTCAGCAGACATCAGATGGTGTACTCAAAGCACCAAGGGCAGAGATATAATCACAAGCTGTGGGCACTTTCCCAATGTGCCTTTGATAGGAGTTAAGGGAAGTATCAACTACAACCCTCTGCTGTTCAGGAGACAATTGGGCTATGCACTGGTCCACACTCCTAGGGTACAGGATTTGGTTGAGACCCTCTACTGTGAGAACAAGGTTAGTCTGGCAACTGTTAGGCAGGCTGCTTGGGCCTGGGATCATGTTCAAACCAAGGGAATCACCATTCTGGGGAAGTGCAATAATGTGGCATCAGTCCAATATTATGAGTGGTCCCATGCTAGGGCCCAATTCTCTGGAATGCCCTTTACCATAGAAGACATGCCTGAGTCATCTTCAGCACCACCCCCTGCCACTATCAGTTTGGAAGAGTTTGAGGGCTTGAAGGAAAGAAATGAGAAGTTAACTCAAGCCTTGCAGAAGACCCTCCGGGAGAGGAGTGAAGGTGTGAGGGAGATTGAGAGATTGGAGAAGTTGAGGGTGGAACACTTGACCAAGATTGAGAATTCTGGAGATTATATCAACAAATCCAAAGCTGGTGAACAGATTCTGAAGAATGCTTGTAAAGAAGCCCAGTTCCAGAGAGCAAGAACAGACTTGTACCTGAAGGAGAGTCAGGCCAGGTGGGTCCGGATCACTGAGGCCCGTACTCTAGAAGACAAGAGAGTTCAGGACAAGATGGAGCAGATGGAAAAAGCCCTGGCAGCAGCCCAGGAGGAAATATCAGAGCTGAAAATCAGAGCTGGAGTGAAGAGGTCTAAGGACCGAAGTCAGAACAGGAAGTTGACTGCAGCAGTTGCAACAAGAAACCTTCTCATCAGAAATCTCACGGAGTATCCGGCTGATCCTGTGACCGAAGCACTTCTCAAGGAAGTTCGTGAGGATGAGTTTGGCCTTGGAGTTTGATCATTTGCTTGTTGTTGTTCCTTTTCCATGTACTTTTGCTTTTTGTGATGTATTTTGGCCCCTTTGAGGGTCTGTGTTGTAAAATGAACAAGTCGTATTATTTCACCTTTGTAATATATTTGTGTTGGTTTCCATCCAAGTTCACTTCAAAAGCACCTTCAACAGCATCATCTTCAAGGGTCTGGAAGGGTCAAAACTGAATGCCAAACCGGATACCTTGAGAGCAAATAAGCATAACTGCATTGCATGCTAACCCCTTTTGTTTGTTTTGTAGGTTTTTGTTTTGTTGTTGCTAACCTCTGTTGTGATACTCAGGAATTATTGCTCGCCGCCGGGTATTTCCTCTCAACAGGCCTCACAGGTACCCAACTAGAAACAACCTTCCGGGAATCCAGATGGATCAGATGCAGCAAGACCTTACGGAGGTCAGAAACCAGATGGCCAACGAAAGGTTGGAGATGAGAACTCAGATAACACAATTCATGGAAGTGATGAACAATTTAGCTCAAAGCCAGGAGAGGCTCAGAGTTTTGGTAGAAGGAAGGAATCAAGAGGAGCCCCATGTGGGAACTGCTGGCACAAGTAACAACGAGAGGGTCCAACCTCATGTCAATCCCCCAGTTTTTGGACCCCATCTCCATCCAGAGGCCAACATCCCAGTCAACATTCAAGGGACAGCCACAGCAGCCAGAGTACTTCAAGAAGATCCTCAGGAGGACCAGTATACAGTAATGGGTGCCGGAGAGGAAACTTATGATAGACGATTGGAAGAAATAGCTGAGAAGTTGAGGTCCTTAGAATCTCAAAATTCTTTGGGCTTCGACGTCATGGACATGGGTTTGGTAGAAGGGGTCAGGATCCCCCACAAGTTCAAGCCTCCATGTTTCGAAAAGTATAATGGGACTTCATGCCCCCGGACTCATCTACAGTCATTTCTGGGAAGGCTGAAGGCCTATACAATGGATGAGAAATTGTGGATGTTCTATTTTGAAGATAGCTTGACTGGAGCTTCTAGGGAATGGTATTCCTATCTGACAAGAGCAACTATAAGATGCTGGAAGGACCTGGCAGAAGCCTTCATCAGACAGTATCAGTATAATCTAGATATGGCACCCAACAGGACCCTCCTAATGGGAATGTCACAGTCTTCGAGGGAGAGTTTCCGAGAGTATGCCCAAAGGTGGAGGCAACTGGCTGCTGCTGTTCAACCACCAATGTCTGAGAGAGAAATGGCAGACATGTTTATGAACACTCTCCAGGGAACGTATATTGACAGGTTGGCTGCTTTCTCTTCCACCAGCTTCGCAGATGTTGTCATAGCTGGGGAGAGAATTGAAAGCCTGTTAAAAATGGGAAAGATCTCAGACAATGGTGCAAGCTCGTCCAGTGGTACAAGAAAGCCTTTTGCAGGCCCGAGAAGATCTGGCGAGACCAATGCCATCCACACCAACAGGGGCAGGCCCCAATATGTTCACAGGTCAATAGCAGCAGTCACTATCCCTGCTCCAGCACATCCTCAGCCGGTCTATCAACCGCCGCAACAAAACTTCCAACAACAACCTCAGTATCATCAGAATCAATATCCTCCAAGAAACAACTACAGCAACAACAATAGCAACAACAATCAACAGAGGCCATTTCAACAGAGGCCCTCCCAAGCTAACCGAGTGATCGACCCGATCCCAATGCCGTACGCTGCTTTGCTGCCACAGCTTCTGAAACTCAACCTAGTTGAGCTAAGAACGTTGGCACCTCCGGACCCCAACAGCCTACCAAGAAACTATGACTCCAACGCTAGGTGTGCTTTTCATTCAAACGCACCTGGTCACAGTACAGAAAAATGCAGGGCTCTGCATATGAAGGTACAAGACTTGGTAGACTCCAAGGCTCTGAATTTTGCACCTCCTCCCAATGTCAATAAAAACCCTATGCCAAACCATGGTGGTCCCCGAATTAACGCAATTGAAGAAGACACACCGTCTTATTTCATAACCAGTGTGGATCAAATCAGGACACCATTGGTGGAAATCAAAGCTCAACTCCGTGAAAACAACATATTTCCAGGGTGTGAACTAGGGTGCCCCTACTGCAATATTTCGTGGAATGGGTGTGAGGACCTGAGGAACGGCATTGACAGCCTTATTCAGAATGGCCTACTGCAAATCACTACATCATTTCCGGTAAATCCTACAACTTCATCAACAACGGTTTCAGACCCCCCTACAAATGCAGCAACAATTGTTCCCGATAATTCATCAGCAGCATCAACAAGTACTTCATCAGTTCTTCCGAATGATCAGTTTACAACAGTTTCTCCTGCTACAACTTCAGCTTCAGTCCATTTCGACTCTCCATCAGCGACAACAACAGTCCTTCCAACAGAACCACCTACAACACCAGCAATCAATCATGAAGATGTCTCCACTGTTACCATATTCTACGATCCTGAAAATAACTCCGCCTACCATTCAGAAGGTGCTGCTCCCACCAGAGCACCAGTTACAATCTTTTATGATCCACAGACAATAACAGTCCCTTCAGCAGCAGCAATCAGTCCAGTCACTGTCACGGTGCCTGGACCGATACCATACAAAAGCAATAGGGCCATCCCTTGGCACTACGGCTCTGACGTGTACTGTGAAGGGAAAAGAATCACTCTGGAAACAACAACACCTGCACCACAAGTAGATAATGTGGGGGGAGGCGGAGGCTTCACTCGAAGCGGACGCCTCTTCGCCTCACAAGTTCAAAAACCTACCGCCGAAGCAGAAGCTGCTGCCAAGGCGAAAGGAAAAGGCCCGGTGCAGGAAGATCCAGCTGCCCAAGAAGCCCTGAAGACTCCATTCGATCAGGAAGTTGATGAGTTTATGAGGATCATCAAAAAGAGTGATTACAAAATTGTGGATCAACTTCACCAAACGCCATCCAAAATCTCCATCCTGTCACTGCTTATGTGCTCCGAAGCCCATCGGAATGCACTACTGAAAGTACTGCACGCAGCTTACGTGCCCGAGGAGATTACTGTCAACCAATTGGAAACCGTTGTTGGAAATGTTACTGCTAGCAATGGGCTAGGGTTTACCAATTCTGACCTGACAGTGGATGGCCGCAATCACAACAAAGCCTTGCACATAACCATGGAATGCAAAGGAGCTGTCCTTTCTCATGTGCTGGTGGACACAGGTTCTTCCCTGAATGTCTTACCAAAGAAGGCTCTGGTGAAGCTTGAATATGATGGATTGGCATTGAGACCCAGCAACCTGGTAGTAAGAGCCTTTGATGGTTCTAAGAGATCGGTTCTGGGAGAGATTGAGCTGCCTGTGACAATTGGCCCACAGACTTTTAAAACTATCTTTTATGTGATGGACATTCAGCCCGCCTACAGTTGTTTGTTGGGTAGACCCTGGATTCACGCCGCCGGCGCAATAACGTCTACCCTTCACCAAAAGTTAAAATATGAGTGGGAAGGCCAAGTTGTCACAATCTGCGGGGAGGAGGATATATTTGTTAGCCATCTGGCTACTTACAAGTATATTGAAATGGATGGAGAAATCGTTGAAACCATGAGCCAAGGTTTTGAAGCCTTGAATGTAAATGAAGCATCTGCTGTTTCGGGGATCTCCATGTCATCTTATCAACAAGCCCGGAAGGTTGTTGAAGAAGGAACTGCCCAAGGCTGGGGCAAGGTCTTAGCTGTGGAGGAGAAGAAGGACAAATTTGGGTTGGGTTACAGACCAACTCAACATCAAGTGAAGGCTGCTGGAGAGCCTGGTTTTGTCAGTGGGGGAATGCTTATCCCCGATGCTATCAACTGTCTGGAAGACGAGCTGGAAGAGGAGCGCAACCTGGAGAATTGGATTCGTCCGAAGATCCCGGGGAGCAGTGTCTCGAACTGGTCTTCCCAGGGAATTATAAGTGTTACTCGAGCAGAGTAATTATTATTTCCTGTATTTTTTTATAGCATGCATTCAAAGTCTTGCATCTTGCCCAAGATGACAAGACTCATTTTGTAATCAGGGCCATCTGTACTTTTGTGCAAACGAGATTAAAGTAATGAAATATCAGACGATCTTTTTGCAAACAAGTCTTTTTCTTTTATGTTCACTGTTTTTCCATTTTTCTTTTTGTACAAAAAATAAATGGCAGTGTTTTTCAAAATGACAACTTCATTTCACTTTTCTAAATAAGACTAAAATCAGATCACTAAAATGAACCAATTAAACCCTTGCAGAGAGTGCCTTCCTGACAGCACCAACAACAGCACGGCTATGACATCGTATGACTTTGACAATCCGATCAATCAAGCTGAAGAAGGGGTTGAAGAAGAATACGAGCTTCCTGAAGAACTAGCCAGGTTGTTAAGACAAGAGGAAAGGGTCATTACCCCTCACCAGGAGGAGGTTGAAGTGATCAATCTTGGTACAGAGGAAAATGTGAAAGAAGTCAAGATCGGGGCCTGCCTGCAAGACTCAGTGAAGAAGCAACTGATAGATCTACTTCAAGAGTATGTGGATGTGTTTGCTTGGTCGTATCAAGACATGCCAGGGTTGGATACCGATATTGTTGTGCACAAGTTGCCTTTGAGAGAAGAGTGCCCTCCAGTCAAACAAAAGCTGCGCCGTACTCGTCCAGACATGGCTATGAAGATCAAAGAGGAGGTACAAAAGCAATGGGATGCCGGATTCCTTGCTGTGACAAGTTACCCGCCGTGGGTTGCTAACATAGTACCTGTGCCAAAGAAGGACGGTAAAGTAAGAATGTGTGTTGACTACCGGGATCTGAACAGAGCCAGCCCGAAAGATGACTTCCCATTACCTCACATTGACGTATTGGTGGATAACACGGCTCAGTTCTCGGTTTTCTCCTTCATGGATGGATTTTCAGGATATAATCAGATCAAGATGTCACCTGAAGACATGGAGAAGACAACATTCATCACACCTTGGGGCACGTTCTGTTACAAAGTGATGCCATTCGGACTGAAGAATGCTGGTGCCACATATCAACGGGCTATGGTGACATTATTCCACGATATGATCCACAAGGAAATAGAATGCTATGTGGATGATATGATCGCCAAGTCCCTTACAGAGGAAGATCACCTGGTGAATCTGCTCAAATTATTCAAGCGTCTGAGGAAATACCAATTGAAGCTGAACCCCAACAAATGCACATTCGGGGTGCGATCCGGTAAGCTGCTGGGCTTTATTGTAAGCGAGAAGGGGATTGAGGTTGACCCAGATAAAGTCAAAGCTATACAAGAAATGCCTGCACCTAAAACTGAGAAAGAAGTTCGAGGGTTCTTAGGTCGATTGAACTACATCTCACGGTTCATATCTCACCTCACAGCAACCTGTGAACCCTTGTTCAAGCTATTAAGAAAGGAACAGACGGTCAGGTGGAACGAAGATTGCCAGAAGGCTTTTGACAAGATCAAGGAATATCTGCAAGAACCTCCAATCCTTATGCCTCCAGTTGAAGGAAGACCTCTGATTATGTACTTAACAGTATTAGAAGAGTCGATGGGGTGTGTGCTGGGCCAGCATGACGAGTCTGGTCGAAAAGAGTATGCAATATACTACCTAAGCAAAAAGTTTACCGACTGTGAACAGCGTTATTCACTGCTCGAGAAAACTTGCTGTGCTTTAGCGTGGGCTGCTCGCCGACTGAGACAGTATATGTTGACCCACACTACCTTATTAATCTCAAAAATGGATCCAGTTAAGTACATTTTCGAGAAGCCAGCTCTTACCGGACGGGTTGCAAGATGGCAGATGATTCTCACAGAATACGACATCCAGTACACATCCCAGAAGGCCATCAAAGGCAGTGTACTATCTGAATATCTGGCTGAGCAACCCATTGATGACTACCAGCCTATGAGATTTGACTTCCCTGATGAAGACATCATGTTCATTAAAGCAAAAGATCACGAAGAGCCTGTTCACACTGAAGGGCCCGACCCGGAAGAAGAATGGACTATGATGTTCGATGGGGCTGTTAATATGAATGGTCGTGGTGTTGGTGCAGTGCTCATTACACCTAAAGGAGTTCACATGCCTTTCTCAGCAAAACTCACCTTTAACTGCACCAACAACGAAGCTGAATACGAAGCTTGTATTATGGGTCTTGAGGAAGCCATTGACCTCAGGATTAAGACATTGACCGTATTCGGAGATTCAGCTTTGGTAGTCAATCAAACCAACGGGAAATGGTACACCCACCAAGATCATCTGATACCTTACAGGGATTATACGAGAAGGTTACTAACTTTCTTTACAACAGTCAAGCTTGAGTATATCCCTCGCGACGAGAATCAGTTTGCAGATGCTCTTGCTACCATTTCATCCATGATCAAAGTTCAAACGGCCAACTTTGTACCTCAGATTTCAGTGTCTAGACTTGATAGACCAGCGTATGTATTTGCAGCAGATGTTGTAAAAGATGATAAGCCTTGGTTCCACGACATTAAGTGCTTCTTGGAGGATCAGACATACCCACCTGGGGCATCTTCCAATGATAAAAAGACTTTGAGAAGGCTTGCTGGCAGTTTCTTCCTGAACACTGATGGGTCTTTATACAAAAGGAACTTTGATATGGTACTCCTCAGATGTGTTGACAAGACGGAAGCAGATTTGTTGATGCATGAAGCGCACGAAGGATCTTTTGGTACCCATGCTGGAGGGCATGCCATGGCTAAGAAATTGCTAAGATCAGGCTATTATTGGATCACAATGGATGCAGACTGTTGTGCCTACGCCAGGAAATGCCATAAATGCCAGATCTACGCAGACAAGGTGCATGTGCCTCCCAATCCTTTGAACATCATGTCTTCACCATGGCCCTTTGCCATGTGGGGCATTGATATGATTGGCAAGATTGAGCCAACTGCTTCAAATGGCCACAGATTCATCTTGGTCGCCATTGACTATTTCACCAAGTGGGTTGAAGCAGCCTCATATGCAAATGTTACAAGACAAGTGGTAGCCAGATTTCTGAAGAGAGATATCATCTGTCGGTATGGAGTGCCCGAGCGAATCATTACCGATAATGGTTCCAACTTGAACAACAAAATGATGGCAGAGCTGTGCCGGGACTTCAAGATCCAACACCACAATTCTTCTCCTTACAGGCCAAAGATGAATGGCGCTGTTGAGGCAGCGAATAAGAATATCAAGAAGATTGTGCAGAAGATGGTAATCACATACAAAGACTGGCACGAAATGCTACCATTTGCCTTGCATGGGTACCGCACGTCAATCAGGACGTCCACTGGGGCAACACCGTATCAACTTGTATATGGTATGGAAGCAGTCCTACCTGTTGAAGTTGAATTACCCTCTCTACGAGTTTTGATGGATGTTAAACTGAGTGAAGCAGAATGGGTTCGGTCCCGATACGAACAACTGAGTCTGATCGAAGAGAAAAGATTGGCTGCAATCTGTCATGGGCAGTTATATCAGAAGAGAATGAAGAGAGCCTTCGATCAGAAAGTCAGGCACCGAGAGTACCAAGTAGGGGATCTTGTGTTGAAAAGAATCCTCCCTCCTCATACAGACCACAGGGGCAAATGGACTCCAAATTACGAAGGACCATTTGTAGTAAAGAAAGTTTTCTCTGGTGGAGCACTGATGCTCAGCACCATGGATGGTGAAGATTTCCCATCCCCTGTGAATTCAGATGCAGTTAAAAAATACTTCGCATAAAATGACCCGCTGGACATAAAAACAGAATGTAAGTCCAGGCAAAAATAGGGCATCCCGGCGAGTCAAAAACAGAATAAAAGACTCGGGCAAAAGTAAGGGAAATAAATAAAAGATGTACACCCGCTGAGTTGAAAAGCCGCATTGGACAGCTCAGGCAAAAATGGGTATCCCGATGGATTGGAAACCCGAAAGGGCGATCCATGCAAAATAAGGGAATAAGCGAACAACTGCATTCTGAATTCGTCTGTATCACCTACAACTTGGTAAGCTTCCAAAGGATCAAGCTTCAATCAGAATCAACTCTCTCCAGAAAGCAAGACGAAAAGAACGTCATTGTCATACGAGTCATAGCAGAAGAGGAAGCTCTTTGAAAGCAGCGTCAACACCGCCAGCACTTTATTTCTCAATTTGTAACAATTTCCTCATTTCAGGAGATTTGTTTTCCTGACTGTATCTTGCCAATTCAGGGCACATGAATTAATAAAATCAGATTTTCGGTCATGTTTCGTTTTTACATTTACGTTTTGCAAAGAGTTGCCTGATATCTCTAAAAATACAATTGCATAAGTACAGATGCCTTTCTCTAAAAATAAAAACACATGTTTACAGGGAATATACTTACTCTCGAAAGTACTTATCTTTTATGACGAAATCCAGTAAGGGATACCTCGGGACCTTTTGTACGTTCCATTATCTTTGCAGGATTGCAGGTATCCAGAACGCAACCTGAGGCATGCAGGTTACGTCTCAGCAAGCTGGCTAATCAACAAAAGATATCAGCATCCAAGATGCTCTATCCCCAGCTGAGTTGCTCCCCATTGCTTCCCTCAGCAAGGTTGCCAAGTCAACTAACAGGTTTAACGCTCAGGGTGTTTCCTCCCCAGCTGAGTTGCCTCTTGTTGCTCTCCCCAGCTGAGTTGACTCTCACCATTCCCCGGCCGAGTTGCCTTTCTTCCTCAACAGGATGCAGAAATCAAGGAATCGTCTCCCCACAGAGCTTCAAGCCTTTGTTCAGAAGAGCAACGCACGGAGAAGATCACGACGGAGCGAGGAAAGCTTCTGCAAACCCCAGCTGGTTTTCTCATTTATAAGATTATGTCAACCAGTGACATATATCCCCGAGCAGATACATCATTGGATCTACCAGTGATTTCATACCCAGCTGGGATGTCCATTTCAAGCAGATCGACCAGGGATTTTCACAGCAACGGGATCCGAATCCCGGATCTGTGCCTCTTTGCATAATCATAGCATTCGCATCATATTCACCCCCCAGAGCGTAGCATTCCGTCTAATACGGAGCATTACGGCAAAAATCAAATACATAGCATAATCATAAGTCATGTTGTGAATTGAACGCTTGTGATTAGTAACCATTTATCAGAATACAGGTTACTTTCCCCAAGGGTCCCCACCAGAGCCCCAGCAAAAGCAGTTGCCTCATATTCACAAACACCGCCATATTCACCTTTTGGCACCCGTCCGTGTCATCTTTCCCCACAGGTCGCCTGAACACCCTGTACAAACAAATCACCCTCATTACAGATACATTCTGGCACCCGTCCGTGTCATAACTCCCAGCAGAAAGCCAAAGACACCCTCTTTGCACTCACATATACATATATACATTTTCTTGACACCCGTCCGTGTCATATCCCCAGCACAGTCGCTTACACCTTTCACCACTCATATACTTGTTCATATTATACTCTTCTCTCTTGACACTCGTCCGTGTCACTCTCCCCAGCAGTTAAAACACTCATCAATACAATACAATACTCACTACTCATGGTACACTTATACAGATACTCGTCCGTATTTTGTATACATCATCACTCATAACCCCACGGATTCGACAGTAGTCCTTGTTCTTTGTTACCCAGTTGGTACTCGTCCGTACCATCATCTCAGAACATTGCGTCTAGTGTTTGTTTCCACATGATACTCGTCCGTATCATAGTCATAAGGATGCTCGCCCGCATCTTTAATCCATACACCGTGTCAAACACCTATGTCTTCTTGAATATAGATACTCGTCCGTGTCTATTGTTCCCCAGAAGAATCCTTTCAGAATCAACACTCGTCCGTGTTCCTTGTTAACCAGTTGATACCCGTCCGTATCATCATCTTTGTACATGTGTCAGTTTGTTTCTGCATGATACTCGTCCGTATCATAGTCTTAAGGATGCTCATCCGCATCTTTAATCTATACACAATACCAAACACTTATACCTTTTGTTTCTTGGGTGTAAACGCTCGTCCGTGTTTACGTTATCCCCAGTAGATCACCAACAAATTTTCTTTTTATCTAACACTCGTCCTGTGTTATGATGCCTTTGAGAGCAGCCGTACCCTGCTGAGTGGTCGTCCTCCACTTCTTGATGGTCGTCCTCCATCATGCTCGTCCGATGGCCGTCCCCATCGTTGATTTTAGCAGCCGTCCCCTGCTAGGTGGTCGTCCTCCACCTTTTGATGATCGTCCTTCATCATTTTATCCAATGGCCGTCCCCGTTGTTGATTTTGGTTATCTGACACTCGTCCTGTGTTACGACAAACCTCGAGAGCAGCCGTCCCCTGCTGAGTGGTCGTCCTCCACTTCTTGATGGTCGTCCTCCATCTTGCTCGTCCGATGGCCGTCCCCATCGTTGACCTTTTCTATCCGATGGCCGTCCCCATCGTTGATATTTTCGGCAGCCGTACCCTGCCAGGTGGTCGTCCTCCACCTTTGATGGCCGTCCCCATCATTTTTATACCCAACAGAGCAGCCGTCCCCTGCTAGGTGATCGTCCTTCACCTTTGATGGCCGTACCCCATCATCTGTTCATTTCATTCATTCTTTAACCCGATGGCCGTCCCCGTCGTGGTCCCTTTTCCTTTTTAGCCCGATGGCCGTCCCCATCGTTGGTTACTTTACCTTTATGAACTTGATGGCCGTCCCCGTCATGTTTCATTAATCCTCAGAATTTTGCAGCTTTATCTTGATGGCCGTCCCCATCATGATATTTTATTTTCCCCAGCTAGTCGGCCGTCCCCGTCTTAGCTTTACCTTTTATCCCCAGCATGTCGGCCGTCCCCGTCATTGCTTTATACACTTTACCAGCATGTCGGCCGTCCCCGTCATTGCTTTATACATTTTACCAGCATATCGGCCGTCCCCGTCATTGCTCTTTACCCAGCAGTCGTCCTCTGCTCGACGGTCGTCCTCCGTCGCCTGTACTTTACAATATACTTTATTTTGCCTTTACAATCTATATCCCTTTTCTTCTTAATTCTGTGAGTGCAAATTTTGGACTGTCTTTGGTATTCAACCACAAGTTATCTTGTTTGTCTGTTAAGCCGTCGCTTACATCCTGCACAGCTAACTCATGTTTGAATAGGGGCAGCTGTAAACACCCCAAATTTGCCCTCACCCATTCACACCATGGCTTGTGATCATCCTCATATGCATAAATACAATCATATCATCTCACATTTCATTTTTGATTCACTGGATAGTCTCTAAGGCATCTGCACCTAGGGTTTGTGATCTGAGCAATCCCAATGCTTCTTGAGCCATTCCAAAGGCCACCAATCAACTCAAAGAGGTCCATGTGTGTTCTTGTATCATGTTACATCCTCACAAAGTCCAAATTGCAGAGGAATCACAAGAATTAGGGTTTGAGTGGATGCAGAGCCAGGTTGAACTGCACAGTTGACTGAAAATTAGGGTTTTGGTTTCAGAGGCCATAACTCCAAATTTTGTTTGGTCATTCTTGTTTCCATTGATCTCTATATGGTATAGGGAGTATGCATATCAATTTTCATGAAGAAATTCCATGGGGAAGTCATCTGATCAAGAGTTGACTTTTCAGACAAGTCAGTGCAAAATCAGGGCATCTGAGGCCCCCAATGACCCAACCAATGGGTGATCTTCATCATTTTGAGTGTATATGATCTTTATTCGATCATGGAAGGAGATTGAAGTTCATAGAAATCAAGAATTTAGGGTTTTTGCAAATGTTGACTTTTTGGGCATAGTTGACTTTTCAAGAATGCATCATTTTATGTCATTTTTCAAGCCATGATTTTGGATCCAAAAATGCTTCAAATGGAAAAACTTTGATCATGAAAGTTGTAGATCTCATCTTTCCCTTTTCAAAAAGTACAAGAACATGACCTAATTCATTTTGGATCAAAAGTTATGGTGCATCAAAGTTGGCAAAAATCACTAAATTTCAAGACATGCACCAAATGAAAATCTTGCAAAGTCTTGAACCAAGGCCAAATGCAGCCTCTATTTCATCTCAAATCAGCATGTGAACATTCTCTAAGTTACAAAAATCAGATTTGAACTAAGTTTGCCCTTGGTTTCATGTTTGGTTATGCAAAGGATCACATGTGAAACATAAGCCAACCAACTTGCAAAACTACTCATTTCACTTCCTACAACTTATGACATTGGAAGCTGACTTTGGCTAGCCTCTCCCTCACCTTTTGCTGCGCCAGCCATGATTTGTCCTTGCCTAGATTTGGAGCCATGCCCTATCTTACACAAAAGTGGTTTTTGAGCAAAAAGTAATCTACCAATCCATAAAGCACAAGTCACATCAGCCAGCCAATCAGAATTGTTTATGATTTCAATTTGCAAGTTGAACATAACACAAGCCAAGGCTGAAACACACACATTCATCACTTTCACAAAAACCTTCCACATTGCAACTTGCTTCGAATCTGCTTAGACAGCCATCAAACACCCAAGCAACCTTCATCAATCATCCCACCACACCCTATAGGCCACCCAGCACCCAAAGCACAAGCCAAAAACAGCCAAGAAATCCCACTGCCATTTCTTACTTCAGTTTGCAAAAACTTTCGAATCTTCCATCCTAGCTCACAAACACACAAACCAATACCACAAATCTTCTCTACACACTGCATAGGCCTCAAACAACCCATCACCATGACCTGAGAGTGCCTGAAACTCCATTGCCATTGTTGAGCAAGCTTGAGCAGAAGCTGTCGAATCTCCCTATCCAGCCAGCATAAATTGTTTTTGAGCATTCAAACATATTTGGGGGATCAAGTAGAGCAGCTTGCATCAAAGGAAGTGGCCAGAAAGTTCCTAAACTGAAAGCTCCAAATCTCAGGTAGCTCGAAATTAATTTTTCCAGAAATGGTTTTTTATGTTACAAACTTGTTCCTCATGATGCACTGATCATTCTGGTACCATTGGTTTTGGAAATGGTTGTGATTTGAACATGTAATTGATCTCTGAAACTTGCGTGCCCTAAAATTTGTTTGCTTCGATTCATGCTTCTGGGGAAAAATAAATGTTGTTTATGATGGGGTTTTGATTCAGGGGATCATGGGGTTCATTTTGGTGTGTTTGGTTTTCATTTTTGATGCGTTTTGAGGAGGTTTGAAGATTTTCAGGTGGACAACCCACCGGAGAAGACGACCGGAGGTCTTCTCCGGCCGCCTGAAAATGTTTAGGGCATAATCCCTGTAATTAGTGCAGTTTGAATCTGGAGCGTAGGATCCTTTGACTCTGTTGACTACGCGCGCGTGTGGATGGCCCAGGTTCACCATTAAACCCTAATCTTAATTAATTAGGTTAATTAATTCAATTAGTCAGGTTTGAATTATGACCACTGGATTTGGCGCGCGGTCAATGGTCCCTTCCCCAGCTTCAATCTCAGCCTTCCATTCTGTTGACTTCTTCATTTATTCAATTTTAATTCATTTTCTTTTTAAATAACTTGCATAATTTATTTAAAATAGTTAAAAAATCATAAAAATTATGAAACTTTTTCTTTAAGGTTTTATTAATTTTTATGACACAAAAATATTTTTATTTTATTTTTTATCATTAAAAAAAGTATTTTTAAATATTTAAAAGATCATTTTTAATTGATTAATGAGAATTAATTAATTAAAAATACTTTTAGGTATTTAAAAATTACAAAAAAATTCATGAAATGTTCTAAGACATTTAGAAACATTGTCCAACCTTCAAACCAAATTTCTTTTTGATCTTGATGCATTTTAAGAATTTTTCATTGAATTAAATCATTTTTTATGCATTATTTTGATCATATGTTTGAAAATTCATTTCTGCCTATTGGTGAAGGTTGAGACATTGATTCTTCTTGTATTGTTTCCCATTTGACATGTATTTTCAAGGATAAAAAGGCCATGATTTGATCTTGCATTTTCTAATTGATGGGCATTTGTTTTGATAAGAACCCTAAAAAACCCTAATAACTTGCAAAAATCATATCTTGAGATTGGTAAAGAGTTGGGAGCTCCCCTTTGGGCAGTGGTTTGTTATAGGTCTAGGGTTTCTTTGAGTGCCATTTTCCATTTTTTTATCTTAGGGTTTGCTTCTGTTTTTGGTTTGTGCTTGATGTTTGATCCATAAACCCTAATTTGGGCTTTCTCTTGCATCCTTCTTGCATTCTTTTGCATAAGTTGGCTTGCCATTGCACTTTGTGCATTCTTATGATTCATTTGGCATCTTAAGACATGTATGAAGCATCATTGATCATTGCATTACATCTTAGCTATGCCATTTGCCTTGTATGCTTCATAACATTTCATGCTTGTTCATGCTCCTTAACTTGCATCATTTGCATTCATAACCTTGTATGAACATCCCCTTTGCCTTGCCTCATGTTTGCAGCATCTCATAACATCATAATCATCATCAACATGCTTCTGGTTTTGCTTAGCATCATATCATTTCATCTCATCTTGCATTGCATTGCATTTTCTTTCTAACCTTGCAGGTGGTAAGTAAACTTGAGAAGTGGATTTGCCTTCACTTCTCATAACTTTTCTTTTCATCTCTCTTGCATTCATTGCTGCATTCTTACATGTGTTTGAGTTTGAGCTTGCTCATTCTTCTCCCTCCCACTTTCTTTCTTCAAGTAACTTGACTTCTTGAATGAAGCAAGTCACTTTGCTTCTCTTGATCCTGTTTATCTGCTTCCTGGTGGCTCCTCTGAAGATTGTTCTTGCAAACCTCACAAACCTCAGGACCAACCAAGTATGACAATGAATTAGGGTTTTGATTAGTCTCCCCTCATAGTTTTTACCTTTGTGTCTCTCTTTGAGTCTTCTCTTCTCATCTCATAATCAGGGACTAAACCCTAAAGGCTTTAAGACTTTGTGATTAAGCTTATGCCTGCATCCTTCTCTTGGGATGGAGTGTATAACTTTAATCCCAAGTCTTGAACCCTTTATGTGTTTAGATCTCTTAATCAATCCATCTAATAATCATCAAGACATCACTTGTAACTTGGGCCTTGCATTAGGGTTCTAATTCTTCCTTAAGTGGTTAAGAAGGACTAACCCTAGTGTTAATGGACAAGTCCCCCTCAAGTTGTCTTACAAATCATAAAAAACACTTCATCATCATACCATTAATCTAAATAAAATCCACTTAATCAAAGGCTTGTTTTGTCATGGGTTTAATCCCTAATCATGGATTAAGTTGAGGAGTCTTCCTCAGCTTAAACATTCTCATCTATTATCCTTCTTTTAGGATGGTGTAATGAGTCTGTTAAATCCTTGATTATGGCTTAACCTCATTACTTAACACTAAACCAATCACAAAAAAAAAACATCTAAATAATCACAAGTAGGTTAATGATCTTAATCCTACATCAAAGGTGATTAAGTGTGAGAATCTGACTTCACACTTAAGGTATTCTCATTACCCCTAATCAGAGGGAAGATGTGATGAGTTTATTAAATCCATTGGTTTAGGTTTAAGCTCATTAACTTATGACAAATTCTCAAAAGCAATAAAAGACTGAAAACTCAAAAACAAACAATAATCGTCTCCTCCGGGATTCTTTTCTCATCTCATTCACTCACAAACGAGAACTTGCTTCTTCCGTCTAAATGCAAGACAGTTTGCACCTGAGCCAGATAGGTCATACACTTGAGCATAGACAAGCAAGCAGTTCATCAAAGTCAATTTTATCTTTCAGTCTCTTTGGGTCGAACTACGGTGTTCTGACTTCCTCATTGCACGAGAGGATACGTAGGCATAACTTAACAGTTATCGAACAAAAGTCTCTGTACATTCCCCCTCTTTCCAGCATTATTCTTTGAGCCTCATTATCATGAGCATCTTATTCTTGTTCTTACACTGACACTTTCATACTTCATATCACCTATACACTTTACACTGACACATGTACATATTCTTTTCCAGCTATTTTATACACAGATTGCACTGACACTACCCCTTTAAAACACAAATCTTTCAAGCGTGGATCCCGTCGAGTACGGCGGACAATCTGGGTGCTAATACCTTCCCAGGTTGTAACCAACCCCCTTTCTCAGTCTCTCTGGTTCGCAAACCGTCTTATCCGTGTCTTTCCAGGTCTATGCAGCATTACCTTTCCTCCGGGATAAAAATGCCTAGCTGGCGACTCTATTCATCTCCAGTGAGTTCACGACCGTGTGTTCTAATTGTCCCTCTCGCCGACCGTTCGCGCTTGTACCGGGATGCAAATCTTTGGGAGCGACACAAATCAGCCATCCACAAGAGCTTTGAAGCCTTCCATTAGCATCAGGGGATACAAGGGAGTCCATTTGCACGCAAGGAAAGCTCTGGAAGCTCAGTTTTGAAGCTTTCCAGCTCAGGTATGATCATGGAAACTTTTCTCTCAAAGCTTGATTTTTGAGTTACAAATTGATTATTCATGTCTTGCTGGTCATGGGGTTGGTTTCAGAATCAAAAATGATTGAAAACTGAGCTTGTATGGTCCCTCTGAAATTTTGCCCGTGAATTTCATTCCCTTCGATTTGCATGATTCTTGGGATTTAAATGTTGTTTGAAGGTGGATTCATGACCTAGGTAGTTAGAGGATCATTTAGGTGTGCTTAATTTGTAGAATAGGTACCTGAATCGTGTTCTAGGGTTTTTGTGCAGCCGGAGAAGATGACCGGAGCTTCTCTCCGGTCACCTGATTATGTTTAGCCCTAAACTCAGGTCATTATGGCCATTTGAATGTGGAGCGTAGATCCCCTTTGACTTGTTGACTTCCCGCTGGTTTGGATGGCCCAGATCTCTTCGTTTGCCCTAATCCTCATACTTAACTTAATTAATCATTAATTAAATTAATTTGATCTGAATCAATCACAGCCACTGGATCTGGCGCCAGTCAACCATTTCAAACTCAGAGCTCATCCTGGCCCTTCCTTCTGTTGACTTTCATTTTATTTAGTTTTAATTTCATTTTATTTCATTTAACTTGCAGAATTAATTTAAAATAGCAAAAATATCCTAAAAATTATGAAACTTTTTCTTAAAAGTTTTATTAATTTTTAAGACCCAAAAATATTTTTATTTTATTTTTTATCATTTAAAAAGTATTTTTAAATATTTAAAAGATTATTTTTAATTGATTAATGGAAATTAATTAATTAAAAATACTTTTAGGTATTTAAAAATCACCAAAAAATTCATGAAATGTTCTAAGACATTTAGAAACATTGTCCAACCTTCAAACCAAATTTCTTTTTTGATCTTGATGCATTTTGAGAATTTTCCATTGAATTAAATCATTTTTGGTGCATTATTTTGATCATAAGTTCAAAAATTCATTTCTGCCTATCTAAGAGGAGTTGGACATTGTATCTTCTTGCATTGTTTTGTGTTTAGCATGTAGTTTCTAGGATTAAAAGGCCATGATTTGTTCCTTCATTTCCAATTTGTTTGGCATTTCTTTTGTTTAGGAGCCCTAAAAACCCTAATAACTTAGAAAAATCATAACTTGAGATTGGTTAAGAGTTGAGACCTCCCCTTTGGACCTTGGTTTAGTATAAGTTTAGGGTTTCTTTGAGTGGAATTTTCCATTCTTTATCTTAGGGTTTGCTTCTGTTTTTGGTTTTTGTTTGTTGTTTGATTCATAAACCCTAATTTGGGCTTTCACTTGCATCCTTCTTGCATTCTCTTGCATAACATGACTTGTCTTTGCATTTAGTGCATTCTTGTGATTCATTTGATATCTTAAGACATATAGGAAGCATGTTTGATCATTGCATCACATATTTGCCATATCATTTGCCTTGTATGTTTCATAACTTTTCATGTGTATCCATGCTTCTAAACTTGCTTCATATGCATCCATGAACTTGTATGAACATCTCCATGCCTTGCCTCATGTTTGTAGCACTCCATAGCATCATTATCATCATCAACATGCTTCTGGTTTTGTTTAGCATCATACCATTTCATCCCATTTTGCATTGCATTGCATTTCTTTCTAACATTTCAGGTGGTAAGTAAACTTGAGAAGTGAATTTGCCTTCACTTCTCATAACTTTTCTTCTCATATCTCTTGCATACATTGCTTCATTTTTATATGTGTTTGAGTTTGAGCTTGCTCATTCTTCTTCCCCCCACTTTCTTTCTTCAAATGACTTGACTTCTTGAATGAAGCAAGTCACTTTGCTCCTCTTGATCCTTTCATCTGCTTCCTGGTGGTTCCATTGGAGATCTTTCTTGTTTAACCTCACAAACCTTAGGAACAACCAAGCATGACAATGAATTAGGGTTTTGATTAGTCTCCCCTCATAGTTTTTACCTTTGTGTCTCTCTTTGAGTCTTCTCTTCTCACCTCATAATCAGGGACTAAACCCTAAGAGCTTTAAGGCTTTGTGATTAAGCTTATGCCTGCATCCTTCTATTAGGATGGAGTGTATAACTTTAATCCTAAGTGTTAAACCCTTAATGTGTTTAACTCCTTTAATCAATTCACTTAATAATCACCAAGACATCAAGCTTGTAACTTGGGCCTTGCATTAGGGTTCTAATTCTTCCTTAATTGGTTAAGAAGGACTAACCCTAGAGTTAATGGACAAGTCCCCCTCAAGTTGTCTTACAAACCCTAAAAAACACTTCATCATCATATCACTAAATAAAATCCACTTAATCAAAGGCTTGTTTTGTCATGAGTTTAATCCCTAATCATGGATTAAGTTGAGGAGCTTTCCTCAGCTTAAACATTCTCATCTATTATCCTTCTATTAGGATGGTGTAATGAGTTTGTTTAATCTTTGATTATGGCTTAATCTCATTACTCAACACTAAACAAAAACAACAAAAACATCTAAATAATCACAAATAGGTTAATGATCTTAATCCTACGTCAAAGGTGATTAAGTGTGAGAATCTGACTTCACACTTAAGGTATTCTCATTACCCCTAATCAGAGGGAAGATGTGATGAGTTTACTAAATCCTTTGGTTTAGACTTAAGCTCATTAACTTATGACAAACTTTCAAAAGCAATAAAAGACTGAAAACACAAAAACAAACAATAATCGTCTCCTCCGGGATTCTTTTCTCATCTCATTCACTCACAAACGAGAACTCGCTTCTTCCGTCTAATGCAAGACAGTTTGCACCTGAGCCAGACAGGCCATACACTTGAGCATAGACAAGCAAGCAGTTCACAAGTCAATTCATTTTCAGTCTCTTTGGGTCGAACTACGGTGTTCTGACTTCCTCATTGCACGAGAGGATACGTAGGCATAACTTAACGGTTATCGAACAAAAGTCTCCGTATATTCCCCCTCTTTCCAGCTTTATTCTTTAAGCCTCATACTCCTGAGCATTTCACTCTTGTTCTTACACTGACACTGTATATATCACACTTTGCACTTCTTTTACACTGACACCTGTACATCTTTTTCCAGCTATTTTATACACAGATTGCACTGACACTACCCCTTTAAAACACAAATCTTTTAAGCGTGGATCCCGTCGAGTACGGCGGACAATCTGGGTGCTAATACCTTCCCAGGTTGTAACCAACCCCCTTTCTCAGTCTCCCTGGTTCGCAAACCGTCTTATCCGTATCTTTCTAGGTCTATGTAGCATTGCCTTTCCTCCGGGATAAAAATGCCTAGCTGGCGACTCTATTCATCTCCAGTGAGTTCACGGCTGTGTGTTCTCATTGTCCCTCTCGCCGACCGTTCGCGTCTGTACCTTTATTTGGGCCAGTCCCACCTATCGGGAGCGACAGCTTGGCGACCCTGCTGGGGACCCTTATACTGCAACCAGGGCTTCTGGTTCTTTTTGTGGGTTCCTCCTAGCACTTGTTTGATTTGTGTTTACTGGGGTGTTATGTGCTTATTTGTGTTTGTATATTTGTAGTTATTTTTGCTTTATGTACGGTTTGCTTTACTGCTTTCTTTACTGCTTTTGCATTATATCATACTGTCATTGTTGCTGGCTGGATCTGTTGTTTGCTTTGGTGGGTGGGTGATTCATTGAGAGTTAAGGCCCTATACCTGGGACCTGAGTGACACCTAGGCTAGAGTGAATCATATTCTTTCCCATTCCATTTCGGTCTGGTGCGGGAATATGAAACACGGTTCAGATGTGGGTTTCTTCTTGAGAACTCTGTGTTGCAGATTTCCTGCAATGCTAGGGCTATCTGGGAAGCCTGCTAAGTCTGGATGACCTTTTAGTACTGACCTTCAGAAACTGAGGTGAATTAGAGGAGGAATTGTTATGGTTATTGTAAACACTGTACCTCCGGGTTGGAAGTGTTTACACTTCTCATAATTGATCCAAGTCTGAGGATCCTTGTTCTAGAACATCACCTGTGAGGGGGTTGGGCTGTTTACAGGTTTGCAGGTACCTTGACCTCAGAATACCCTGTTACTTTGATTTTGTTAAGAATACTCCATGTTGGACAGTTCTTGTGATTCTAAACCCTGGACTTGTGGCTCTTTATTTGAGTCCCCCACCTTGGTTACTGGTTTTATAGACCTCCATCTGGATTTCTTGCACACATGGACTTATACCAGAGCATTTCTTCAGATCCAGCTCAGTCACAAACCCTTGCATATCATTTGCATACATAACCATTGCATCATATTAACATTTGCTTATTTATGTTTCAGGGTATCCATTTCCATCTGGTTTTGGTTTTGACCCCATCTTCAGTATTGACCTGTCTCCCTCAGCATTTGCTTCAGCTGTCAGCCATATACTTCAGTTACTTGCACTAGCCAGCCAGTGGCCCACTCCTCAGCATCCTCATCAGCATTTGTTTCTACTCAATCTCAGCATCATGGCTCCAAAGAAAAGCAACATCACTTACCACTTCTTCCAGCCAGATTTATCAGACATCAGGAGGATCCAAACCCTGGTCACTCCAGATCACATACCATTGTTCAGGGAACACCATGGAGACATACTTGATATGGTCATGGATCTGGACCCTTCACAGAGAAGTCTCATCCACACCTGCCTTCAGTTTTATGATCCCCCACTAAGATGTTTTACTTTCCAGGATTTTCAGATGGGGCCCTTATTGGAAGAGTACTCATCATTGGTTGGTATACCTATCAGGAGAGAAATTCCTTTCAACCCTGAGATGGCTTTCCCAAGCAATGAGGAGATAGCCAAAGCATTACATCTGGAACCAGTCTTGGTTGGGCAACACATGACATCTAAAGCTGGAATCTCTGGTTTTCATCTGGATTTCTTAATTTCTCAAGCTAGTCTGAAGGCCTCCCTGGGGGAGTGGAAAGCAGTTTGTGCCTTGTTGGCCCTGAGCATATATGGGATTGTATTGTTTGCAGATGAGCCTCGATTCATTAGTAAGAATGCAATCCACTTATTCATCTTGAAGAACCCAGTGCCAACATTATTGGGGGATCTCTACTACTCAGTGCATCAGAGGAATGAAAAGCAGAGGGGAAGACTAGTGAGGTGTTGTGCTCCATTATTCCATACTTGGCTCCTCAGGCATCTACCCAGGACAGATGCATTTTTGAATCCTCATCAACAGAAGAACTGGGCTGGAAGGCTTACTACTCTTACTTCAGCTGATATCAGGTGGTGCACTCAAAGCACAAAAGGTAGGGATATCATCACCAGCTGTGGGCATTTTCCCAATGTGCCCCTAATAGGAGTTAAGGGGAGTATTAATTACAACCCTCTGCTGTTTAAAAGACAACTGGGCTATGCACTGGTCCATACTCCTAAGGCACAGGACTTGGTTGAGATTCTCTACTGTGAGAACAAGATTAGTCTGGCAACTGTTAGGCAGGCAGCCTGGGCCTGGGATAATGTGCAGACTAAGGGGGTAACCATCTTGGGGAAGTGTAACAATGTGGCAACAACACAATACTATGATTGGTCCTATACTAGGGCTCAATTCTCTGGGATGCCCTTTACTATTGAAGATGTGCCGGGGCCTTCCACAGCACCACCTCCAGCAACAGTCAGCTTAGAAGAATTTGAGAGCTTGAAGGAAAGAAATGAGAAGTTGACCCAAGCCTTGCAGAAGACCCTCTATGAGAGGAGGGATGGAAGACTGGATATTGAGAGGCTGGAGAAGTTGAAGAAAGAGCATCTGGCTAAGATTGAGAAGTCTGAAGATTATATTAAGAAGTCCAGGGCTGGAGAACAAATCCTGAAGAATGCTTGTAAAGAAGCCCAATTCCAGAAAGCTAGGATAGACTTGTATCTGAAGGAGAGTCAGGCTAGGTGGGTCAGGATCACCGAGGCTCGTACCCTGGAGGACAAGAGGGTCCAGGATAAGATGGAGCAGATGGAAGAAGCCCTGGCTGCAGCCCAAAGGGAGATATCAGAGCTAAAGATCAGAGCTGGAGTGAAGAGGTCTAAGGATCAAAGTCAGAACAAGAAGTTGACTGCAGCTGTTGCTACCCGGAACCTCCTTATCCGGAGTCTTACGGAGCGTCCGGCTGATCCTGTGACCGAAGCACTTCTCAAGGAAGTTCGTGAGGATGAGTTTGGCCTGGGTGTTTGATCATTTGCTTGTTGTTGTTTCTATTCCATGTACTTTTACCTTTTTGTGATGTATTTTGACCCCTTTAAGGGCTTGTGTTGTAAATGAACAAGTTGTATTATTTCACCTTCTGTAATATATTTGTGTTATTTTGTTCCGTCCGAGTTTACTTCAAAAGCAACTTCAACAGCATCATCTTCAAGGGTCTGGAAGGGTCAAAACTGAATGCCAAGCCGGATACCTTGAGAACAAATAGGCATACTGCATTGCATGCTAACACTTTGTTTGTTTTGTAGGTTTTTGTTTTTGTTGTTGCTAACTCTTTTGTGGTGCTCAGGAATTATTGCTCGGCGACGAGGATTCCCACTCAACAGGCCACACAGGTACCCTACCAGAAACAACCTTCCGGGCATCCAGATGGATCAGATGCAGCAGGACCTCACGGAGGTCAGAAATCAGATGGCAAACGAAAGATTGGAAATAAGAACACAGATGACGCAGTTCATGGAAGTGATGAACAACATGGCTCAGAGCCAGGAGAGACTGAGAGCCATGGTTGAAAGGCAGAATCAAGAGGAGCCCCATGTGGGGACTGCTGGCACAAGTAACAATGAGAGGGTCCAACCCCATGTAAATCCCCCAGTTTTTGGACCCCATCTACATCCTGAGATTAACATTCCTGCAAACATTCAAGGAACCGCCACTGCAGCCAGGGTATTGCAAGAAGACCCTCAAGAGGACCAGTTCACAGTAATGGGTGCTGGGGAAGAAGCTTACGATAGACGGTTGGAAGAGATAGCTGAGAAGTTGAGGTCTTTAGAGTCTCAAAACTCTTTGGGGTTCGACGTCATGGATATGGGCTTGGTAGACGGGGTCAGGATCCCCCATAAGTTCAAGCCTCCTTGTTTCGAAAAATATAATGGGACTTCATGCCCCCGGACTCATTTACAATCATTTCTGGGAAGGCTGAAGGCCTATACAATGGATGAGAAGCTCTGGATGTTCTACTTCGAAGACAGCTTGACTGGAGCATCAAGGGAATGGTATTCCCATTTGACAAGAGCAACTATAAGATGCTGGAAGGACCTGGCAGAGGCCTTCATCAGACAGTATCAGTACAATCTGGATATGGCACCCAACAGGACTCTCCTAATGGGAATGTCACAGTCGTCAAGGGAAAGTTTCTGAGAATATGCCCAGAGATGGAGGCAATTGGCTGCTGCCGTTCAACCACCTATGTCTGAGAGAGAAATGGCAGACATGTTTATGAACACTCTTCAGGGAACGTATATTGACAGATTGGCTGCTTTCTCTTCCACTAGCTTCGCAGATGTTGTCATAGCTGGGGAGAGAATTGAAAGCCTGTTAAAGGTGGGTAAGATCTCTGACAATGGCGCCAGCTCGTCCAGTAATGCAAGAAAGCCTTTCGCAGGCCCGAGAAGAACTGGCGAGACCAATGCCATTCACACCAACAGGGGCAGACCCCAGTATGTGCATAGATCAGTAGCAGCAGTCACCATCCCTGCTCCAGCTCACCCACAGCCAGTCTATCAACCTCCTCAGCAAAACTATCAGCCACAACCTCAGTATCATCAGCCAAATCAGTATCCTCCAAGAAACTACAACAACAGCAACACCAACAACAATAACCAGCAAAGGCCATTCCAGCAAAGGCCATCTCAAGCCAACAGGGTAATCGATCCGATCCCTATGCCATATGCTGCCTTGCTGCCACAACTTCTGAAACTCAACCTAGTTGAGCTAAGAACGTTGGCACCACCGGATCCCAACAGTTTACCCAGGAACTACGACTCCAACGCTAGGTGTGCCTTTCATTCGAACGCACCTGGTCATAGTACGGAAAAGTGCAGAGCCCTGCATATGAAGGTACAAGACCTGGTGGACTCGAAAGCTCTGAATTTTGCACCACCACCCAACGTCAACAAAAATCCTATGCCAAATCATGGTGGTCCTCGAATTAACGCTATTGAAGAAGACAAACCGTCTTATTTAATAACCAGTGTGGGACAGATCAGGACACCATTGGTAGAAATCAAGGCTCAGCTCTTGAAATGCAACATGTTCCCAGGATGCGAGTTGGGGTGTGCTTACTGCAATATCTCAGTAAATGGGTGCGATAATCTAAGGAATGGCATAGATGGCCTTATTCAGAGTGGCCAACTCCAGATCACCACATCATTTCCAACAAATCCAGCAATATCGTCAGCAACGGTTTCAGAACCTCCTACAACTGCAGCAACCATTGTTCCTGACAATTCTTCGACAACATCAACAAGTACTCCATCTATCGTCTCAAATGATCAGTTTTCAACAATTTCTCCTGCTACAACTTCAGCTTCATTCCATTTTGAATCTCCTACAACAACAACATCCGTACTTCCGACAATGTCTCCTACAACTCCAGCAAACAATCATGAAGATGTCTCTACTGTCACCATATTCTATGACCCTGAAAATAACTCCGCCTACCATTCAGAAGGTGCTGCTCCTATCAGAGCACCAGTTACAATCTATTATGATCCACAAACAATTACAGTCCCTTCAGCAGCAGCAATCAGTCCAGTCACTGTTACGGTGCCTAGACCAGTACCATATGAAAGCAATAGGGCCATCCCTTGGCACTATGGCTCTGACGTGTACTGCGAAGGAAAAAGAATCACTCTTGAAACATCAACACCTGCACCACAAGTAGATAATGTGGGGGGAGGCGGAGGCTTCACTCGAAGCGGACGTCTCTTTGCTCCACCAATTCAAAGACCTACTGCCGAAGCAGAAGCTGCTGCTAAGGCAAAAGGAAAGAGCCCGGTGCAGGAAGATCAAGCTGTTAAAGAAGCCTTGAAGACACCATTCGATCAAGAAGTTGATGAGTTTATGAGGATCATCAAAAAGAGTGACTATAAAATTGTGGATCAGCTTCACCAGACGCCATCCAAGATCTCTATCCTCTCACTGCTTATGTGCTCCGAAGCCCATCGGAATGCACTACTTAAAGTCTTGCACGCAGCTTACGTGCCTGAAGAGATCACTGTCAACCAGTTGGAAACCGTGGTTGGAAATGTTACTGCTAGCAATGGGCTAGGGTTCACCAACACTGACCTGACAGCGGATGGCCGCAACCACAACAAAGCCTTGCACATAACCATGGAATGCAAAGGAGCTGTCCTTTCTCATGTGCTGGTAGACACAGGTTCATCCCTGAATTTCTTACCAAAGAAGGCTCTGGTGAAGTTAGAATATGATGGATTGGCATTGAGACCCAGCAACCTGGTAGTAAGAGCCTTTGATGGTTCGAAGAGATCGGTTCTGGGAGAGATTGAGCTGCCTGTGACAATTGGCCCACAGACCTTTAAAACTATCTTTTATGTGATGGACATTCAGCCCGCCTACAGCTGTTTGTTGGGTAGACCTTGGATTCACGCCGCCGGCGCAGTAACGTCTACCCTTCACCAAAAGTTAAAATTTGAGTGGGAATGCCAAGTTGTTACAATCTGTGGGGAGGAGGATATATTCGTTAGCCATCTGGCTACTTATAAATACATTGAGATGGATGGAGAGATCCATGAAACAATGAGCCAAGGATTTGAAGCCTTGAATGTCAATGAAGCATCTGCTGTATCTGGGATCTCCATGTCATCTTACCAACAAGCCCGGAAGGTTGTTGAGGAAGGAACTGCCCTAGGCTGGGGCAAGGTTTTAGCTGTGGAGGAGAAGAAGGACAAATTTGGGTTGGGTTACAGACCAACTCAACATCAAGCAAAGGCTGCTGAGAAGCCAGGTTTTGTCAGTGGGGGGATGCTCACCCCCAATGCTATCAACAATTTGGAAGACGAGCTGGAAGAGGAGCGCAATCTGGAGAATTGGATTCGTCCAAAGATCCCGGGGAGCAGTGTCTCGAACTGGTCTTCCCAGGAAATTATAAGAGTTACTCATGCAGAGTAATTATTATTTCCTGTATTTTTATAGCATGCATCAAAGTCTTGCATCTTGCCCAAGATGACAAGACTCATTTTGTAATCAGGGCCATCTGTACTTTTGTGCAAACAAGATTAAATTAATGAAATATCAGACATCTTTTTGCAAACGAGTCTTTTTCTTTTCTGCTCACTGTTTTTCCTTTTTTCTTTTTTGTACAAAAAAATAAATGGCGGTGTTTTCAAAATGATAACTTCATCTCACTTTTTTCTAAAGCAAGATTAAAATCAATCACTAAAATGAACAAATTAAACCCTTGCAGAGAGTGCCTTCCAGACAGCACCGACAACAGCACGGCTATGACATCGTATGACTTTGACAATCCAATCAATCAGGCTGATGAAGGGGTTGAAGAAGAATATGAGCTTCCTGAAGAGCTAGCTAGGTTGTTGAGACAAGAGGAAAAAGTTATCACTCCTCATCAGGAGGAGGTTGAAGTGATTAATCTTGGTACGGAGGAAGACGTGAAAGAGGTTAAAATCGGGGCCTGCCTGCAAGACTCAGTGAAGAGACAACTGATAGATCTGCTTCAAGAGTATGTTGATGTGTTTGCTTGGTCGTATCAAGATATGCCAGGGTTGGATACCGACATTGTTGTGCACAAGCTACCTTTGAGGGAAGAATGCCCACTAGTTAAACAGAAACTGCGCCGAACTCGCCCGGACATGGCTATGAAAATTAAGGAAGAGGTACAAAAGCAATGGGACGCCGGATTCCTTGCTATAACTAGCTATCCGCCGTGGGTTGCTAACATAGTACCTGTGCCCAAGAAGGACGGAAAAGTAAGAATGTGTGTTGACTACCGGGATCTGAACAGAGCCAGCCCGAAAGATGATTTCCCATTACCTCACATTGATGTATTGGTGGATAACACGGCCCAGTTCTCGGTATTTTCCTTCATGGATGGATTTTCAGGATATAATCAGATCAAGATGTCACCTGAAGACATGGAGAAGACAACATTCATCACACCTTGGGGCACGTTCTGTTACAAAGTGATGCCATTCAGACTGAAGAATGCTGGTGCAACATATCAACGGGCTATGGTGACATTATTCCACGATATGATCCATAAGGAAATAGAATGTTACGTGGATGACATGATCGCCAAGTCCCTTACAGAGGAAGATCACCTGGTGAATCTGCTGAAGTTGTTCAAGCGACTGAGGAAGTACCAACTAAAGTTGAACCCCAACAAATGCACATTCGGGGTGCGATCCGGTAAACTGCTGGGCTTTATTGTAAGTGAGAAAGGGATTGAGGTGGACCCAGATAAAGTCAAAGTTATTCAAGAAATGCCTGCACCGAAAACTGAGAAAGAAGTTCGAGGGTTCTTAGGTCGATTGAACTACATTTCAAGGTTCATATCTCACCTTACAGCAACCTGTGAACCCTTGTTCAAGCTGTTAAGAAAGGAACAAACGGTCAGGTGGAACGAAGACTGCCAAAGGGCTTTTGACAAGATCAAGGAGTACTTACAAGAACCTCCAATCCTTATGCCGCCAGTTGAAGGAAGACCTCTGATAATGTACTTGACAGTATTAGAAGAGTCAATGGGGTGTGTGCTGGGCCAGCATGACAAGTCTGGTCGAAAAGAGTATGCAATATACTACCTAAGCAAAAAGTTTACCGACTGTGAACAGCGTTATTCACTGCTCGAGAAAACTTGCTGTGCTTTAGCGTGGGCTGCTCGCCGACTAAGACAGTATATGTTGACCCACACTACTTTGTTGATCTCAAAGATGGACCCAGTTAAGTACATTTTCGAGAAGCCAGCACTTACCGGACGGGTTGCAAGATGGCAGATGATTCTCACAGAATACGACATATAGTACACATCTCAGAAAGCCATCAAGGGCAGTGTACTATCTGAATATCTTGCGGAGCAACCCATTGATGACTACCAGCCTATGAGATTTGACTTCCCCGATGAAGACATCATGTTCATAAAATCAAAAGATCATGAAGAGCCTGTTCACACTGAAGGGCCTGACCCAGAAGAAGAGTGGACTATGATGTTTGACGGGGCTGTTAACATGAATGGTCGTGGTGTTGGTGCAGTACTCATTACACCTAAAGGAGTTCACATGCCTTTCTCGGCAAAACTCACTTTCAACTGCACTAACAACGAAGCTGAATACGAAGCTTGCATTATGGGTCTTGAGGAAGCCATTGACCTCAGGATCAAGACATTGACCGTATTCGGAGATTCAGCTTTGGTAATCAATCAAACCAACGGAAAATGGTACACCCACCAGGATCATCTGATACCTTACAGGGATTATACAAGGAGGTTATTGACTTTCTTCACAACAGTCAAGCTTGAGTATATCCCTCGGGACGAGAATCAGTTCGCAGATGCTCTTGCTACCATTTCATCCATGATCAAAGTTCAAGCTGCTAACTTTGTACCCCAGATATCAGTGTCCAGACTTGACAAACCAGCATATGTATTTGCAGCCGATGTTGTCAAAGATGATAAGCCTTGGTTCCATGACGTTAAATGCTTCTTGGAGGATCAAACATACCCACCTGGGGCATCTTCCAATGATAAGAAGACTTTGAGAAGGCTTGCTGGTAGTTTCTTTCTGAACACTGATGGGTCTTTATACAAAAGGAACTTTGATATGGTACTCCTCAGATGTGTTGACAAGACGGAAGCAGATTTATTGATGAATGAAGTGCATGAAGGATCCTTTGGTACCCATGCCGGAGGGCATGCCATGGCTAAAAAGTTGTTAAGATCGGGCTATTACTGGATCACAATGGATGCAGACTGTTGTGCTTATGCCAGAAAATGTCATAAATGCCAGATCTACGCGGATAAGGTGCATGTGCCTCCCAACCCTTTGAACATCATGTCTTCACCATGGCCCTTTGCTATGTGGGGCATTGATATGATTGGCAAGATTGAGCCAACTGCTTCAAATGGCCACAGATTCATCCTGGTCGCCATTGACTATTTCACCAAGTGGGTCGAAGCAGCCTCATATGCAAACGTCACAAGACAAGTGGTAGCCCGATTTCTGAAGAGAGATATCATCTGTCGGTACGGAGTGCCCGAGCGAATCATTACTGATAATGGTTCCAACTTGAACAACAAAATGATGGCAGAGTTATGCCGGGACTTCAAGATCCAACACCACAATTCTTCTCCTTACAGGCCAAAGATGAATGGCGCGGTTGAGGCAGCAAATAAGAATATCAAGAAGATTGTGCAGAAGATGGTAATCACATACAAAGACTGGCATGAAATGCTACCGTTTGCCTTGCATGGGTACCGCACATCAATCAGAACATCCACCGGGGCAACACCGTATCAACTTGTGTATGGTATGGAAGCAGTCCTACCTGTTGAAGTTGAGTTACCCTCTTTACGGGTATTAATGGATGTTAAACTGAGTGAAGCAGAATGGGTTCGGGCCCGATACGAACAACTGAGTCTGATCGAAGAAAAGAGATTGGCTGCAATCTGCCACGGGCAGTTATATCAGAAGAGAATGAAGAAGGCCTTCGATCAGAAAGTCAGGCACCGAGAGTACCAAGTAGGGGATCTTGTGCTGAAGAGAATCCTCCCTCCACATACAGACCACAGGGGCAAATGGACACCTAATTATGAAGGACCATTTGTTGTAAAGAAAGTTTTCTCCGGTGGAGCACTGATGCTCAGCACCATGGATGGTGAGGGTTTCCCGTCCCCTGTGAATTCAGATGCAGTTAAAAAATACTTCGCATAAAATGATCCGCTGGACATAAAAACAGAATGTAAGTCCAGGCAAAAATAGGGCGTCCCGGCGAGTCAAAAACAGAATAAAAGACTCGGGCAAAAATAAGGGATATAAACAAAAAATGTACACCCGCTGAGTTGAAAAGCCGCATTGGACAACTCAGGCAAAAATGGGTATCCCGATGGATTGAAAACCCGAAAGGGCGATCCATGCAAAATAAGGGAATAAGCGAACAACTGCATTCTGAATACGTCTGTATTATCTACAACTTGGTAAGCTCTAAAGGATCAAGCTTCAATCAGAATCAACTCTCTCCAGAAAGCAAGACGAGAAGAACGTCAAAAGTCATACGAGTCATAGTGAAAGAGGAAGCTCCTTCAAAGCGTCGTCAACATCGCCAACATTTTGTTTCTCAATTTGTAACAGCCTCTTCATTCCAGGAGATATGTTTCTTTGACTGTATCTTGCCAATTCAGGGCACATGAATTAATAAAATCAGATTCTTCAGTCATGTTTCGTTTTGTATATTTTTGTTTGCAAAGAATGTTTAATGTCTCTTAAAAAAACCAATTGCATAAGTACAGATGTTTCTCTCTAAAAAAAAATAAGACGCATGCTTGCAGGGAATATGATTATTCTTGAAAGTACTTAACTCCTATGACGGGATCCAGTAAAGGGGTACCTCGGGACCTTTCGTACGTTTCATTATCTTTGCAGGATTGCAGGTATCAACGAACAGTCTTAGCACTCAGAGTACTTTCTCCCCAGCTGAGTTGCCTCTCATTACTCTCCCCAGCTAAGTTACCAACAATTTCCCCCAGCTGTAGTGCCAATCTTTCTTCCTCAGCAGAATATGAAGAGTCAGGGAACCATCTCCCCACAAAATCATCAGCCTCCGTCCAGAAGAGCAACGCATGAAGAAATCACAACAGAGTACAGAAGATTTCTACAAACCCCAGCTGGGTCTCATATTACAAGGATATGTCAACCAGTGACATGTATCTCCAAGCAGATACATCATTAGATCTACCAATGATCTCATCCCCAGCTGGGAGGTCCATTTCAAACAGATCAGCCAGAGATCTTCGCAGCAACGGGATCCGAATCCCGGTTTGATATCTTTGCATAATCATGGCATTTGCATCATATTATCCCCTCAGAGCGTAGCATTCCGTCTAATACGGAGCATTACGGCAAAAATCAAACGCATAACATAATCATAAGCCATGTTCTGGATTAACACTTGTGAATAGTAACCGTTCATCATCATTGTACAGAAATCCCCACCAGAGTCCCCAGCAAAGCAGTTGCCTCACAATTCTCAAACACCAGTATATACACCCTTTGACACCCGTCCGTGTCATCACTTCCCCAAACAGGTCGCCTGAACACTCTTTACAAACAAGATCACCCGTACTACAGATACTTCCTGACACTCGTCCGTGTCAAATCACCAGCAGAAAGCCAAAGGCATCCTCTTTGCACTCACATATACTTATATATACACTTTCTTGACACCCGTCCGTGTCATATCCCCAGCGCAGTCGCTTACACTTCTACAACCCATATACTTGTTTATATTATACATTTCTCCTTTTGACACTCGTCCGTGTCACTCTCCCCAACAGATAAACACTCATCTGTATATACTCACTACTCATGATACACTTATACAGATACTCGTCCGTATCTTGTATACACCACTCATATCCCCACAGATTCAACAGTAGTCTTTGTTCTTTGTTAACCAGTTGGTACTCGTCCGTACCATCATCTCAGAACATTGCGTCTAGTGTTTATTTCTACATGATACTCGTCCGTATCATAGTCTTAAGGATGCTCGTCCGCATCTTTAATCCATACACCGTGTCAAACACTTATGTCTTCTTGAATATAGATACTCGCCTGTGTCTACTATTATCCAGAAGAGTCCTTTCAGATTCAACGCTCGTCCGTGTTCTCTGTTAACCCGTTGATACTCGTCCGTGTCATCATCTCTGAACATGTGTCAGCTTGTTTCTACTTGATACTCGTCCGTATCACAGTCTTAAGGATGCTCGTCCGCATCTTTAATCTATACACATACATCTAAACACTTATATCTTTTGTTTCTTGGATGTAGATACTCGTCCGTATTTACTATCCCCAGTAGATCACCAACAAAGCAAATCTTCCTTTTTTATCTAACACTCGTCCTGTGTTACGATAAACCTTGAGAGCAGCCGTCCCCTGCTGAGTGGTCGTCCTCCACTTCTTGATGGTCGTCCTCCATCATGCTCATCCGATGGCCGTCCCCATCGTTGACCCTTTTATCCGGCATTCGTCCTATGTCGTGATATTTTCGGCAGCCGTACCCTGCCAGGTGGTCGTCCTCCACCTTTGATGGCCGTCCCCATCATATTTCTTTTATCCCCAACAGAGCAGCCGTCCCCTGCTAGGTGATCGTCCTTCACCTTTGATGGCCGTACCCCATCATCTGTTTATTTCATTTATTCTTTAACCCGATGGCCGTCCCCGTCGTGGTCCCTTTTTTTTTTATTTAACCCGATGGCCGTCCCCATCGTTGGTTACTTTACCTTTATGAACTTGATGGCCGTCCCCGTCATGTTTCATCTATACCCAGAGAATCTTACAACTTTACCTTGATGGCCGTCCCCATCATAATTTTATTTTCCCCAGCTAGTCGGCTGTCCCCGTCTTGGCTTTACTTTTTATCCCCAGCATGTCGGCCGTCCCCGTCATTGCTTTATTTCCTACACTTTTCCCAGCGTGTCGGTCGTCCCCGTCATTGCTATTTACCCAGCAGTCATCCTCTGCTCGACGGTCGTCCTCCGTCGCCCACGCCTTACAATATACTTTATTTTCCTTTACAATCTATATCCCTTTTCTTCTTCATTTCTGTGAGTGCAAATTTTGGACTGTCTTTGGTATTCAACCACAAGTTATCTTGTTTGCCTGTTAAGCCGTTGCTTACAACCTGCACAGCTAACTCATGTTTGAATAGGGGCAGCTGTAAACACCCCAAATTTGCCCTCACTCATTCACACCATGGCTTGTGATCATTCTCATATGCATAAACACAATCATATCATCTCATACCACATTTTTGTTCCACTGCATAGTTTCTAAGGCATCTGCACCTAGGGTTTGTGATCTGAGCAATCCCAAAGCCTCTTGAGCCACTCCAAAGGTCACCAATCAATCCAAAGGGGTCTACATGTGTTCAAGCATCATATTACATTCTCTCAAAGCCAAGAATTCAAAAGAATCACAAGAGCTAGGGTTTGGGTGGATGCAGAGCCAGGATAGACTGCACAGTTGACTGAAAATTAGGGTTTTGGTTTCAGAGGCCATAACCCCAAATTTTTTGGTCATTCTTGTTTCCATTGGTCTCTATATGGTATAGGGAGTATGCATATCAATTTTCATGAAGAAATTCCATGGGGAAGTCATCTGATCAAGAGTTGACTTTCTGGACAAGTCAGTGCAAAATCAAGGCATCTGAGGCCCCCAATGACCCAACCAATGGGTGATCTTCATCATTTTGAGTGTATATGATCTTTATTTGATCATGGAAGAAGATTGAAGTTCACAAAAATCAAGAATTTAGGGTTTTTGCAAATGTTGACTTTTTGGGCATAGTTGACTTTTCAAGAATGCTTCATTTTAGGTCATTTTTCAAGCCTTGATTCTTGATCCAAAAATGCTTTAAATGGAAAAACTTTGGTCATGAAAGTTGTAGATCTCATCTTTCCCTTTTCAAAAAGTACAAGAACATGATCAAACTCTTCTTGGATCAAAAGTTATGGTGTGACAAAGTTGGCAAAAATCATTGATTTTCAAGGCATGCTTCAAATGAGAATTTTGCAAAATCATGTACCAAGGCAAATTGCAACTTCTAATTGGCATCAAACCATCACATAAACATTCTATAAGTCATAAAATTCAGAATGAACCAAGAATGCCCATGGTTTATGGTTTGTTGGACAAGGAAATCACATGTGAACCAAAAAGTCACAACTTGCAAAATCTTCATGATCACTTCCTACAACTTGCTGCATTGGTTACTGCACTTTGCTAGCCTCTCACCATACCATGTTGCACCAGAACCACATCTTGTACTAGCCTAGATCATGAGCCATACTTTCCTTATACAAAATTTGACTTTTTGCAAAAGCAAACTTACCTATCACTGCAGGCCATGTCACATCATCCAGCCAATGGGATTAGTTTATACTTTTCATTTGCAAGCCATTCCATACATCTAGCAAGGCTGAAACTCTCTCAACCAACACATTCACAAAAACACTTCATTTTGCATATTCCTTCGAATCTGCCTACACAACATACAAACACAAAAACCATCTTCACCAATCATCTGGCCATGCTTCATTGAGTAGAAACCACCAAAGTTCAAGCCTGAAACCAGCCTGACCTGAGCTTCACCATTCCTCCCCTTCCAAACCAGAACTCTTCTAATCTCACTATCCAGTCAACAAACACATCATTTCTCTTCATCAACAAATCAGAAACATTCAAAGGAGTCAAAACCACCCTTTACTTTGAGTTGAAGCAGCCTATACACAAAGCTCATTTCCTGCTACACCAGAACTGGTTCTCACAAATCAGCCATCCACAAGAGCTTTGAAGCCTTCCATTAGCATCAGGGGATACAAGGGAGTCCATTTGCACGCAAGGAAAGCTCTGGAAGCTCAGTTTTGAAGCTTTCCAGCTCAGGTATGATCATGGAAACTTTTCTCTCAAAGCTTGATTTTTGAGTTACAAATTGATTATTCATGTCTTGCTGGTCATGGGGTTGGTTTCAGAATCAAAAATGATTGAAAACTGAGCTTGTATGGTCCCTCTGAAATTTTGCCCGTGAATTTCATTCCCTTCGATTTGCATGATTCTTGGGATTTAAATGTTGTTTGAAGGTGGATTCATGACCTAGGTAGTTAGAGGATCATTTAGGTGTGCTTAATTTGTAGAATAGGTACCTGAATCGTGTTCTAGGGTTTTTGTGCAGCCGGAGAAGATGACCGGAGCTTCTCTCCGGTCACCTGATTATGTTTAGCCCTAAACTCAGGTCATTATGGCCATTTGAATGTGGAGCGTAGATCCCCTTTGACTTGTTGACTTCCCGCTGGTTTGGATGGCCCAGATCTCTTCGTTTGCCCTAATCCTCATACTTAACTTAATTAATCATTAATTAAATTAATTTGATCTGAATCAATCACAACCACTGGATCTGGCGCCAGTCAACCATTTCAAACTCAGAGCTCATCCTGGCCCTTCCTTCTGTTGACTTTCATTTTATTTAGTTTTAATTTCATTTTATTTCATTTAACTTGCAGAATTAATTTAAAATAGCAAAAATATCCTAAAAATTATGAAACTTTTTCTTAAAAGTTTTATTAATTTTTAAGACCCAAAAATATTTTTATTTTATTTTTTATCATTTAAAAAGTATTTTTAAATATTTAAAAGATTATTTTTAATTGATTAATGGAAATTAATTAATTAAAAATACTTTTAGGTATTTAAAAATCACCAAAAAATTCATGAAATGTTCTAAGACATTTAGAAACATTGTCCAACCTTCAAACCAAATTTCTTTTTTGATCTTGATGCATTTTGAGAATTTTCCATTGAATTAAATCATTTTTGGTGCATTATTTTGATCATAAGTTCAAAAATTCATTTCTGCCTATCTAAGAGGAGTTGGACATTGGTTCTTCTTGCATTGTTTTGTGTTTAGCATGTAGTTTCTAAGATTAAAAGGCCATGATTTGTTCCTTCATTTCCAATTTGTTTGGCATTTCTTTTGTTTAGGAGCCCTAAAAACCCTAATAACTTAGAAAAATCATAACTTGAGATTGGTTAAGAGTTGAGACCTCCCCTTTGGACCTTGGTTTAGTATAAGTTTAAGGTTTCTTTGAGTGGCATTTTCCATTCTTTATCTTAGGGTTTGCTTCTGTTTTTGGTTTTTGTTTGTTGTTTGATTCATAAACCCTAATTTGGGCTTTCACTTGCATCCTTCTTGCATTCTCTTGCATAACATGACTTGTCTTTGCATTTAGTGCATTCTTGTGATTCATTTGATATCTTAAGACATATAGGAAGCATGTTTGATCATTGCATCACATATTTGCCATATCATTTGCCTTGTATGTTTCATAACTTTTCATGTGTATCCATGCTTCTAAACTTGCTTCATATGCATCCATGAACTTGTATGAACATCTCCATGCCTTGCCTCATGTTTGTAGCACTCCATAGCATCATTATCATCATCAACATGCTTCTGGTTTTGTTTAGCATCATACCATTTCATCCCATTTTGCATTGCATTGCATTTCTTTCTAACATTTCAGGTGGTAAGTAAACTTGAGAAGTGAATTTGCCTTCACTTCTCATAACTTTTCTTCTCATCTCTCTTGCATACATTGCTGCATTTTTATATGTGTTTGAGTTTGAGCTTGCTCATTATTCTTCCCCCCACTTTCTTTCTTCAAATGACTTGACTTCTTGAATGAAGCAAGTCACTTTGCTCCTCTTGATCCTTTCATCTGCTTCCTGGTGGTTCCATTGGAGATCTTTCTTGTTTAACCTCACAAACCTTAGGAACAACCAAGCATGACAATGAATTAGGGTTTTGATTAGTCTCCCCTCATAGTTTTTACCTTTGTGTCTCTCTTTGAGTCTTCTCTTCTCACCTCATAATCAGGGACTAAACCCTAAGAGCTTTAAGGCTTTGTGATTAAGCTTATGCCTGCATCCTTCTATTAGGATGGAGTGTATAACTTTAATCCTAAGTGTTAAACCCTTAATGTGTTTAACTCCTTTAATCAATTCACTTAATAATCACCAAGACATCAAGCTTGTAACTTGGGCCTTGCATTAGGGTTCTAATTCTTCCTTAATTGGTTAAGAAGGACTAACCCTAGAGTTAATGGACAAGTCCCCCTCAAGTTGTCTTACAAACCCTAAAAAACACTTCATCATCATATCACTAAATAAAATCCACTTAATCAAAGGCTTGTTTTGTCATGAGTTTAATCCCTAATCATGGATTAAGTTGAGGAGCTTTCCTCAGCTTAAACATTCTCATCTATTATCCTTCTATTAGGATGGTGTAATGAGTTTGTTTAATCTTTGATTATGGCTTAATCTCATTACTCAACACTAAACAAAAACAACAAAAACATCTAAATAATCACAAATAGGTTAATGATCTTAATCCTACGTCAAAGGTGATTAAGTGTGAGAATCTGACTTCACACTTAAGGTATTCTCATTACCCCTAATCAGAGGGAAGATGTGATGAGTTTACTAAATCCTTTGGTTTAGACTTAAGCTCATTAACTTATGACAAACTTTCAAAAGCAATAAAAGACTGAAAACACAAAAACAAACAATAATCGTCTCCTCCGGGATTCTTTTCTCATCTCATTCACTCACAAACGAGAACTCGCTTCTTCCGTCTAATGCAAGACAGTTTGCACCTGAGCCAGACAGGCCATACACTTGAGCATAGACAAGCAAGCAGTTCACAAGTCAATTCATTTTCAGTCTCTTTGGGTCGAACTACGGTGTTCTGACTTCCTCATTGCACGAGAGGATACGTAGGCATAACTTAACGGTTATCGAACAAAAGTCTCCGTATATTCCCCCTCTTTCCAGCTTTATTCTTTAAGCCTCATACTCCTGAGCATTTCACTCTTGTTCTTACACTGACACTGTATATATCACACTTTGCACTTCTTTTACACTGACACCTGTACATCTTTTTCCAGCTATTTTATACACAGATTGCACTGACACTACCCCTTTAAAACACAAATCTTTTAAGTGTGGATCCCGTCGAGTACGGCGGACAATCTGGGTGCTAATACCTTCCCAGGTTGTAACCAACCCCCTTTCTCAGTCTCCCTGGTTCGCAAACCGTCTTATCCGTATCTTTCTAGGTCTATGCAGCATTGCCTTTCCTCCGGGATAAAAATGCCTAGCTGGCGACTCTATTCATCTCCAGTGAGTTCACGGCTGTGTGTTCTCATTGTCCCTCTCGCCGACCGTTCGCGTCTGTACCTTTATTTGGGCCAGTCCCACCTATCGGGAGCGACACTATGCAGCATTACCTTTCCTTCGGGATAAAAATGCCTAGCTGGCGACTCTTTTCTTTCTGAGTTCACCCTTGTGTGTTCTCTTTCTTTCACCGACCGTTCGCGTCTGTACCCCTTCTGACCAGGTGTCATTTGGTGGGAGCGACAGCTTGGCGACTCTGCTGGGGACCCTTATACTGTAACCAGGGCTTCTGGTTCTTTTAGTGGGTTCCTCCTAACGCTTGTTTGATTTGTGTTTACTGGGGTGTTATGTGATATATGTGTTTATGTATTTATTTTATTGCTTTATGTACAATCTTGTTTACTGCTTTCCTTACAGTTTTATGCATCATACTGTCATATTATCATTGCTGGATCTGGTTTCTGTTTTGGTGGGTGGGGTTCCATTGAGAGTTTGAGGTCCTATACCTGGGACCTGAGTGACACCTAGGATAGAGTGGTTCATATTCTTTCCCATTCCATTTCGGTCTGGTGCGGGAATATGAAACACGGTTCAGATGTAGGTTTCTTCTTGAGAACTTTGTGCTACAAATTTCCTGTAGTGCTAGGGCTATCTGGGAAGCCTGCTAAGTCTGGATGACCTTTATTATGACTTTCAGAAACTGAGGTGAATTAGAGGAGAATCTTTTATGGTTATTGTAAACACTGTACCTTCGAGTTAGAAGTGATTACACTTCTCATAACTGATCCAAGTCTGAGGATCCTTGTTCTAGAACACTGCCTGTGAGGGGGTTGGGCTGTTTACAGGTTTGCAGGTACCCTTGGCCACATCATACCCTGTTACTATTTGGTTTAAGAGTACCTCATTTTGGACAGTTCTTGTGATTAACCCTGGACATGTGACTCTTTATTTGAGTCCCCCACCTTGGTTACTGGATTTCTGAACCTCCATCTGGACTTCTTGAACATCCATGAACTTTATATCAAGACAGATAATCAGATCCAGCTTGATCACAAACCCTTGCATATCATTTGCATACTCATCATTTACATCATTTAACATTTGTTTATTTGTTTTTCAGGGTATCCACATTATATCTGGTTTAGTTTTGACCTCTTCTCCTGCATAGACCTCTGCTTCATCAGTTATCTGCTTCATCCATCTCCATCATCACCAGCATCAGCCTATCAGTGGATCCTCTCCAGTATCAGTCTTGATCTTCATCAGCACCTACCTTCATCATCTTCAGCAACATTCATGGCTACTCCTAGGAAGAGCAACATATCCTACCATTTCTTTGAGCCTGTGCTGACTGGCATCAGGCAGGTCCAGTCACTTATCACCCCTGACCATATCCCTTTGTTTAGAGAGCATTATGGAGGTATCCTAGATATGGTTATGGACCTAGACCCTTCTCAGAGGAGCATGATCCACACATGCCTACAGTTCTATGACCCTCCTTTGAGATGTTTCACATTTTCAGACTTTCAGCTGGGGCCTCTGCTGGAGGAGTTTTCTTCATTGATTGGAGTACCTATTAGGGGTGGAATCCCTTTCAACCCAGATATGCCAGCTCCCAGCAATGGAGAAGTAGCCAAAGCACTATACTTGGAGCCTGCCTTGATTGAGCAAAGCATGACAACAAAAGCTGGAATCCCTGGTCTTCACTTGGACTTCTTGATTTCTCAGGCCATCCTGAAGGCCTCCTTGGGAGAGTGGAGGGCAGTTTGTGCACTATTAGCCCTCAGCATATATGGGGTTATACTGTTTGTAGATGAGCCCAAATTTGTCAGCAAGAGTGTCATTCACCTGTTTCTTCTGAAGAACCCAGTACCCACATTGCCGGGAGATTTCTATTATTCCATTCACCAGAGGAATGAGAAACAAAGGGGGAAGTTGGTGAGATGTTGTGCTCCTTTGTTTCACACCTGGCTGCTCAAACACCTGCCCAAGACAGATGCCTTCTTGAATCCTCACCAGCAGAAGAACTGGGTTAAGAGGCTCATTGCTTTGACTTCAGATGATATTAGATGGTGAACCCAGAGCACCAAAGGCAAAGACATTATCACCAGCTGTGGGCAATACCCAAATGTACCTCTAATAGGAGTAAAGGGTTGCATCAACTACAATGCTTTGCTGTTTAAGAGACAACTGGGCTATGCCTTGGTTCACCCTCCCAGAGTGCAAGATTTAGCTGAGACCCTGTATTGTGAAATAAAACCTAATCTAGCTACTGTCAGACAAGCATCCTGGGCTTGGGACAACATCCAGACAAAAGGGATGGCTATTCTTGGAAGGTGTAATAATGTTGCTTCAGCTCAGTACTATGACTGGTCCCATGCTAGAGCTCAGATTACTGGAATGCCCTTCACCTTGGAGGACATACCTGGACCATCTACAGCACAGCCAGTAGCAACTGTCAGCCTGGAAGAATTTGAAAAGCTGAAGGAAAGGAATGAAAATCTGTCTCAAGCTCTGAAGAAGACCCTTTGGGAAAGGAGTGATGGTCGTCTGGACATTGAGAGGTTGGAGAAGCTTAGGGTGGAGCATCTGGCCAAGATTGAGAAAACAGAGGACTATATCAGGAAAGCAAGAGCTGTGGAGCAAATATTGAAGAATGCTTGTAAAGAAGCCAAGTTTCAGAAGGCTAAGACTGAGCTCTATCTGCAAGAAAGTCAGGCTAGGTGGGTCAGGATCTCTGAAGCCCGTACGCAAGAAGATCAGAAGAATCAGGCCAAGATTGAACAATTAGATGCCAATGAAAAGAAGCAGCAGGAAGCTTTGTTGGCAGCCCAGAAGGAGATTTCAGAGTTGAAGCTTAGGGCAGGATTGAAGAGATCAAAGGATCAGGACAGGCACAAGAAGCTGACCACTACGATTGCCACCAGGAACCTCCTCATTAGGACCATTACAGAGCATCCAGCTGGTCCAGTGACTGAGGCACTTCTGAAGGAGGTTGAGGAGGATGAGTTTGGATTGGATGTTTGACTTCTTTGCTTGTTGTTCATTTCCATTTGATGTACTTTTCTTTTGTTGTATTTTGACCCTCCAGGGGCGTATGTTGTAAAACAAACTATGTATTATTCATCATTTGTAATATATTTTAGTTTGTTTCCATTTTGGGGTTTCTTTTCTCAACAAAGTCAAAAGCATCTTCCTCGAGGTCTGGAAAGGTCAAAACCAAGAACCAAGCCGGAAACCTCGGAAAACAAATAAGCATACTGCATTGCATACTAACCTTGTTTTGTTTTGTAGGTTTTGTATTTATTTGTTTCTAACTCTATTGTGATCTCAGGAAATATTGCTCGCCGCCGGGTGTTCCCTGTCAACCGTACGCACCGGTATCCTACTCGCAACAACCTTCCTGGTATCCAAATGGATCAAGTACAGCAGGACCTGACTGAGGTCAGAACTTAGATGGCTAATGAAAGAGTGGAGATGAGGAACCAAATGGCTCAATTCATGACTGTGATGACTGGCTTGGCCCAGAGCCAAGAAAGGTTAAGGGCATTGGTAGAAAGACAAACTCCCGAGGAACCTCATCCTGGAACTGGAGGAACAAGTAATAATGAAAGGGGTCATCCTCATGTTAATCCACCTGTATTTGGACCTCATCTAGATCCGGAAGTCAACATCCCGGGAAATGTGCAAGGAAATACTGCTAGGGGGAGAATCTTGCAAGAGGATCCCCAAGAGGAGCAGTTTACTGTCATGGGAGCTGGAGACGAAGTCTATGATAGGAGGTTTGATGAAATTGCTGAGAAATTGAGATCTTTGGAGTCTCAAAATTCCTTGGGCTTCGATGTAATGGATATGGGGTTAGTGGATGGGGTGAGAATTCCCCACAAATTCAAACCCCCGTACTTTGAGAAATACAATGGAACTTCTTGTCCACGAACTCACCTGCAGTCTTTCCTGGGAAGACTTAAAGCATATACCATGGATGAAAAGCTGTGGATGTTCTACTTTGAAGATAGTTTGACTAGGGCTTCAAGGGAGTGGTATTCACACTTGACCAGAGCTACTATTAGATGCTGGAAGGACTTGGCGGAAGCTTTCATCAAACAATATCAATATAACCTGGAGATGGCTCCCAACAGGACCCTCCTAATGGGGATGTCTCAATCTTCCAGAGAAAGCTTCAGAGAATATGCCCAAAGATGGAGATAGCTTGCTGCTGCTGTCCAACCACCCATGTCGGAAAGAGAAATGGCCGACATGTTCATGAATACTTTGCAAGGAACATATATTGATAGGCTGGCTGCCTTTTCTTCTACTAGTTTCGCTGATGTCGTCATAGCCGGTGAAAGGATTGAAAGCCTGCTAAAAATGGGCAAAATTTCTGATAATAGTGCAAGTTCATCTAGTAATCCCAGGAAGCCTTTCGTGGGACCCCGAAGGACCGGTGAGACAAATGCCATTCATGCCAGCAGGGGCAGGCCTCAGTATGTTCACAGATCAGTAGAAGCTGTCACTATTCCAGCTCCGATTCCTCAACAATCAGCATATCAACAACAACAACAACCACATTATCAACAACAAGTTCAGTATCCGCAACAGAGAACCTACAACAACAACAATAGTAATCAACAACAACGACCCTTTCAACAAAGACCATCACAGGCAAACATGGTGATTAACCATATCCCTATGCCTTATGCTGCCTTATTGCCACAACTCCTGAAGCTTAACTTGGTTGAGCTAAGGACATTAGCACCACCAGATCCCCTCAATCTCCCAAGGAATTATGATGTCAACGCCAGGTGTGCTTTCCACTCCAATGCACCTGGTCACAACACTGAAAAATGCAGGGCCTTACAAATGAAAGTATAAGATCTGGTGGATTCTAAAGCCCTCAACTTCGCACCTCCTCCAAATGTCAACAAAAATCCTATGCCTAATCATGGAGGGCCGAGGATTAATGCCATTGAGGAAGACAAACCATCTACCCTGATCACCGGTGTTGCACAAATTCGAACACCTTTGGTCGAAATTAAAGCTCAGCTTCTAGAGTGCCAAGTGTTCCCCGGGTGTGAGCTCGGTTGTGGGTATTGCAACATTGCAGTCAACGGGTGTGAAAATATGAGAAGCGGCATAGATGGTCTTATCAAGGATGGTATCCTTCAGATTTCAACAACGACGTCTACAAATCCAACAATTCCTTTGACAACAATCCCTGATTCTTCTGCAACAACAGCAACAATCATTCCTACCGATTCATCAATATCATCAGCAATGGCTCTATCCATCACTTCAACAAATCAAATGTCAACAACCCTTTCTTCTACAACATCAGCATCCATATTAGCAGAATCTTCAACAACGCCAGCAAAAATCAACAAAGATGTTTCAACAGTCACAATCTACTATGACCCATCAGATGTTCCTCCTGGCAGTAACTTCTAACAACAAGTCATGGCACCTTCTACCAGATCACCAGTCACAATTTACTATGATCCGCACACCATTACAGTACCCTCCTCTGCAGCAGTCAGTCCAGTTACCATTACGGTGCCTGGACCCGTTCCTTATGAAAGCAGTAATGCCATACCTTGGCATTACAACTCTGATCTTTACTGCAACGGGGAGAAAATCACTCTGGATTCATCAACCTCTTCTCCACAAATTGATAATGTTGGGGGAGGCGGAGGCTTCACCAGAAGCGGACGCCTTTTTGCCTCACAAATGCCAAGACCTAATGCTGAAGCAGAAGTTGCTGCCAAAGCGAAAGGAAAGAGTGTGGTGCCTGAAGAGCCGACTCCCAAAGAAACTCAAAAGACATCTTTTGAACAAGATGTAGACGAGTTCATGAGAATCATAAAAAGAAGTGATTACAAGGTGGTGGATCAGCTTCAGCAAACTCCCTCAAAAATCTCCATATTATCACTGTTGATGTGTTCTGAAGCTCACAGGAATGCATTATTGAAAGTCCTGCACGCAACATACGTGCCAGAGGAGATTACCGTTAATCAGCTAGAAAATGTGGTGGCAAATGTCAACACCAGTCATGGACTGGGCTTTACCAATGTTGACTTAACAACTGAGGGACGTAACCATAACAAGGCTTTACATATCACCCTGGAGTGCAAGGGTGTTGTTTTATCTCATGTGCTGGTGGACACTGGGTCATCACTCAATGTTCTGCCGAAGAAAGCCTTAGTGAAGCTGGAGTATGATTGCTTGGCATTGCGTCCGAGTAATTTGGTGGTAAGAGCATTTGATGGCTCTAAAAGATTAGTGCTTGGGGAGATTGATTTTCCTGTGATGATTGGCCCGCAATTCTTCAAAATTACCTTCTATGTGATGGACATTCAGCCGGCCTACAGCTTTCTGTTGGGTAGACCCTGGATCCACGCTGCTGGCGCTGTTACGTCTACCCTTCACCAGAAGCTGAAATTTGAGTGGGAAGGCCAGATCATCACCATCTGTGGGGAGGAAGACATCTTTGTTAGCCATCTGGCTACGTATAAGTACATAGAAATGGATGGAGAAATCCATGAAACCATGAGCCAGGGGTTTGAGGCCCTCAACATTAATGAAGCATCTGCTGTACTGGGAACTTCCATGACGTCTTATCAGCAAGCCCGGAAGGTTGTTGAAGAGGGTACTGCCCAAGGCTGGGGCAAGCTGCTGCCCGTGGAAAAGAAAGAAGACAGATTTGGGTTGGGTTACAAACCAACTCAACAAGATCAATCAGAGGCTGCAAAGGAGCCCAAGTTTGTCAGCGGGGGAATGCTCACCCCGGATGCTGTAAACAATTTGGAAGACGAGGAGGAAAGCGACTGCAACCTGGAGAGCTGGATACGTCCAAGGATCCCGGGGAGCCAAGTCTTTAACTGGTCTTCCCAGGAAATTATAAGGGTTACTCCTGCAGAGTAATTATTATTTCCTGTATTTTAAAGCATGCATCAAGTCTTGCATCTTGCCCAAGATGTCAAGACTCATTTTGTAATCGGGCCATCTTGTAATTTTGTGCAAATGGATTAATCAATGAATATCAGACATCTTTTGCAAACGAGTCTCTTTTTCGCTCACTGTCTTTTCATTTTTTCTTTTTGTACAAAAATAAAATGGCAATGTTTTTCAAAATAAATAACTTCATTTTCACTTTTTCTAAACAAGATTAAAATTGATCACTAAAATAAACCAATTTAAACCCTTGCAGAAAGTGCCCTCCAGATTGCACCGACAACAACACTGCTATGACTTCGTATGACTTCACATGACTTTGAAAATCCAATCAATCAAGCTGATGAAGGGGTTGAAGAAGATTATGAGCTACCTGAAGAGCTAGCCAGGTTGTTAAGGCAAGAGGAGAAGGTTATCACTCCTCATCAGGAGGAGATTGAAACGGTTAATCTTGGTACGGAAGAAGAAGGGAAAGAAGTTAAGATCGGGGCCTGTCTACAAGATTCAGTGAAAAAGCAACTGATTGCCATGCTTCGAGAATATGTGGATGTTTTTGCTTGGTCCTATCAGGATATGCCAGGGTTGGACACCGACATTGTCATGCATAACTGCCTCTGAAAGAAGATTTCCCACCAGTAAAACAGAAGCTGCGCCGTACTCGCCCAAATATGGCAATGAAGATTAAAGAAGAGGTACAAAAGCAGTGGGACGCCTGTTTCCTTGCTGTGACTAGCTATCCGCCGTGGGTTTCTAACATTGTACTTGTGCCTAAGAAAGATGGCAAGGTGAGAATGTGTGTGAACTACCGGGATCTGAACAGAGCCAGCCTGAAAGATGACTTCCCTTTACCTCACATTGATGTATTGGTTGATAATACGACTCAGTTATCAGTGTTCTCCTTCATGGATGGATTTTCAGGATATAATCAGATCAAGATGTCACCTGAAGACATGGAGAAGACAACCTTCATCACACCCTGGGGCACATTATGTTATAAGGTGATGCCATTCGGACTGAAGAATGCTGGTGCCACTTATCAACGGGCTATGGTAACATTATTCCATGACATGATCCATAAAGAAATCGAATGTTATGTGGATGACATGATTGCCAAGTCCCTCACAGAAGAAGACCACCTGGTGAATCTGTTGAAGTTATTCAAGCGTCTGAGGAAATATCAGCTGAAGTTAAACCCCAACAAATGCACATTCGGGGTGTGATCCGGTAAGCTACTTGGATTTATTGTAAGTGAGAAAGGGATTGAAGTTGACCCTGATAAAGTAGAAGCCATTCAGGAAATGCCTGCACCAAAGACTGAAAAAGAAGTTCGGGGGTTTCTAGGTAGATTGAACTACATTTCAAGGTTCATATCTCACCTTACAGCAACCTGTGAGCCTTTGTTCAAGCTGTTGAGAAAAGAACAAACGGTCAGGTGGAATGAAGACTGCTAGAAGGCTTTTGACAAAATCAAGGAATACTTACAGGAGCCTCCAATCCTTATGCATCCAGTTGAAGGAAGACCTCTAATCATGTACTTGACAGTATTAGAAGAATCAATGGGGTGTGTGCTGGGCCAACATGACGAGTCTGGTCGAAAAGAGTATGCAATATACTACCTAAGCAAAAAGTTTACCGACTGTGAACAACGTTATTCACTGCTCGAGAAAACTTGTTGTGCTTTAGCGTGGGCTGCTCGCCGACTAAGGCAGTATATGTTGACCCACACTACCTTGTTGATCTCAAAGATGGACCCAATCAAGTACATATTTGAGAAGCCAGCTCTTACCGGACGGGTTGCAAGATGGCAAATGATCCTCACAGAATATGACATTCAGTACACATCTCAAAAGGCCATCAAAGGCAGTGTATTGTCTGATTATCTTGTTGAGCAACCCATTGATGATTATCAGCCTATGAGATTTGAATTCCCTGATGAAGACATCATGTTCATAAAAGCAAAAGATCATGAAGATCCTGTTCACACTGAAGGGCCTGACCCGGAAGAAGAATGGACTATGATGTTTGATGGGGCTGTTAATATGAATGGTCGCGGTGTTGGTGCAGTACTCATTACACCTAAAGGAGTTCACATGCCTTTCTCGGCAAAGCTCACTTTCAACTGCACTAACAACGAAGCTGAATACGAAGCTTGTATTATGGGTCTTGAGGAAGCCATTGACCTCAGGATTAAGACTTTGACTGTATTCGGAGATTCAGCTCTGGTAATTAGTCAAACCAACGGCAAATGGTACACCCACCAAGATCATCTGATACCTTACCGGGATTATACAAGAAGGTTATTGACTTTATTCACAACGCTCAAGCTTGAGTATATCCCACGAGACAAAAATCAGTTTGCAGATGCTCTGGCTACCATTTCCTCCATGATCAAAGTTCAAGCTACCAACTTTGTGCCTCAAATTGCAGTGTCCAGACTTGACAGACCAGCATATGTGTTCTCAACAGATGTTGTTGAAGATGATAAGCCTTGGTTCCACGACATTAAATGCTTCTTGGAGGATCAAACATACCCACCTGTGGCATCTTCCAATGATAAGAAGACATTAAGAAGGCTAGCTGGTAGTTTCTTCCTGAACACTGATGGTTCCCTGTACAAGAGAAACTTTGATATGGTACTCCTCAGGTGCGTTGATAGGACAGAAGCAGACTTGTTGATGCACGAAGTGCACGAAGGATCCCTTGGCACCCATGCTGGAGGGCATGCAATGGCTAAAAAGTTGCTAAGATCAGGCTACTAGTGGATTACAATGGTGCAGACTGTTGTGCTTATGCCAGGAAATGCCATAAATGCCAGATTTATGCGGATAAAGTGCATGTGCCTCCCAACCCTTTGAATGTGATGTCTTCACCCTGGCCCTTTGCCATGTGGGGCATCGATATGATTGGCAAGATTGAACCGACTACTTCAAATGGCCACAGATTCATCCTGGTATCCATTGACTATTTTACCAAGTGGGTTGAGGCAGCTTCCTATGCAAATGTTACAAGACAAGTGGTAGCCCGATTTCTGAAAAGAGACATCATTTGTCGGTATGGAGTACCCGAGCGAATCATTACTGATAATGGTTCCAACTTAAACAATAAAATGATGGCAGAACTATGTCGGGACTTCAAGATCCAACACCACAATTCTTCTCCTTACAGGCCAAAGATGAATGGTGCTGTAGAGGCAGCTAACAAGAATATCAAGAAGATTGTGCAGAAGATGGTGCTTACCTATAAAGACTGGCATGAAATGCTACCGTTTGCCTTGCATGGGTACCGCACGTCAATCAGAACATCCACTGGGGCAACACCATATCAGCTTGTGTACGGTATGGAAGCAGTCCTACCTGTTGAAGTTGAACTACCCTCTCTACGGGTATTGATGGATGTTAAGCTGAATGAAGCAGAATGGGTCCGATCCCGATACGAACAACTAAGTCTGATTGAAGAAAAGAGATTGGCTGCAATTTGTCATGGGCAGCTATATCAGAAAAGAATGAAGAAAGCCTTCGATTAGAAAGTCAGGCTCCGAGAGTACCAAGTAGGAGATCTTGTGCTGAAAAGACTCCTCCCTCCTTATACAGACCACAGGGGCAAGTGGACTCCGAATTATGATGGTCCATTCATAGTAAAGAAAGTTTTTTCAGGTGGAGCACTGATGCTCAGTACTATGGATGGTGAAGATTTCCTGTCCCCTGTGAATTCAGATGCAGTTAAAAAATACTTCGCATAAGAATGACTCGCTGGACATAAAAACAGAATGTAAGTCCAGGCAAAAATAGGGCATCCCGACGAGTCAAAAACAGAATAAAAGACTCGGGCAAAAATAAGGGAAAATAAATCAAAAAAATGTACACTCGCTGAGTTGAAAAGCCGCATTGGACGACTCAGGCAAAAATGGGTATCCCGGTGGATTGAAAACCCGAAAGGACGATCCACGCAAAATAAGGGAATAAGCGAAAAACTGCATTCTGAATTCATCTGTATCACCTACAACATGGCAAGCTTCGAAAGGGTCGGGCATTGGTCAAAACCAGCCTTCTTCGGAAAACAAGATGAGAAGAACGTCAATGTCATACGAGTCATAGCAAAAGGGGAGCTCCTTGAAGCGTCATCAACGTTGCCAACGTCCATTTTTGTTTCTCAATTTTGTAACGATCTCCTCATTTCAGGGGATCTATTTCTTTGATTGTATCTTGCCAATTCAGGGCACACAAATTAATAAAATCATATTTTCAGTCATGTTTCGTCTCGTACATTTTATTTTCGTTTGCAAAAATGTCTGATATCCTTAATATGATGATTGCATAAATACAGGTGCGTCTTTTCTGAAAACTTAAATGCTTGCAGGAAATATACTTACTCTTGGGAGTGTCTAAAATCCTATGATGAAATCTAGTAAGGGATACCTCGGAGTACTTGTGCGCTTCTTTGTCTTTACAGGATTGCAGGTATCCAAAGCACAACATGGGGCATGAAAGCTTCTCCTCAGTAGGCTGCCAAATCATTGTTTCCTCAGCACACCTTCCAAACAGCACCAGAGCTGCTTTCTCCCCATCAGAGTTGCCGGTACCAGAAGGTGTTCATATCCCCGGCTGAGTTGTCAAGTATCATCCTCAGCAGGATCCCCACAGAAATCTCTAGGAAGATCTTTCAGCGATCTTTCTTCTTCCCCAGCCAAGTGCTAGACAGGGAACCATCTCCCCACAAAGTTTCAACCTCTATCCAGAAGAGCAACGCCTGAAGATCTCACAACAGAGTGACGAGAGCTTCTACAAACCCCAGCTGGGTCCCTCATTACCAAGATAGGTTTATCAATGACTTACTTCCCCATCCAGAGTCATATATGTCAGATCTATTAATGATCTTATCCCCAGCTGGGATATCCGCGTCAAGAAGATCAGCCAAAGATCTCCACAGCAACGGGATCCGAATCCCGGATCGGTATCTTTGCATAAGCATAGCATTTGCATCATATTTCTCCCACAGAGCGTAGCATTCCGTCTAAATGCGGAGCATTACGGCAAAAATCAAACATATTGCATAATCATAAGCCATGTGTCGAACTGAACACTTGTAAATACTGATAATCCATCAACAATATACAGAATATTTCCCAAATTCCCCACCAGAGAGCCAAAGCATTTGCCTTACACTCACAAATACGGATACATGCTCTTTTTGGCACTCGTACGTGTCATCATTCCCCAGTAAATTTCCCGAGCAAACAGATACTTCTTGACACTCGTCTGTGCCATATCCCCAGCAGAAAGCCAAAGCGTCCCCTTTGCACTCACAAACACATGATTACATATATCCACACTTCCTCTTTTGACACCCGTCCGTGTCACCTCCCCTAACATAGTTACCTAAACACTTTGAAGATCAAATGCTTGTTTATAATACACTATTTTCTGGCACTCGTCAGTGTCATGCTCTCCCTAGCAAGATAAACACTTGTCTATGACTCACCCATCACTCATACAGATACTCGTCTGTATCTTGTATATACCACTTAAAACCCTTCAAATTCGACATTTGTCCGCGTTCTTTGTTAACTAGTTGGTACTCGTCCGTATCATCATCTCTGAACATGCGTCAAGCATTTGTTTCTATTGATACTCGTCCGTATCATAGTCTTAAGGATGCTCGTCCGCATCTTTAATTTATACACCGTGTCAAACACTTATGTCCTCTTGATTTTAGACACTTGTCTGTGTCTACCGTTCCCCAAAAAGAGTCCCCGGCAGATCTTGATAAACTTTTACCTTTCTATCTGACATTCGTCTTATGTCATGATACCTTTCGGCAGCCGTACCCTGCCAGGTGATCGTCCTTCACCTTTCTGATGATCGTCCTTCATCATTCCCGGCGGAGTCTCTATTCATAAGAACCCCTTCCTATCCGACATTCGTCCTATGTCGTGATATTTTCAGTAGCCGTCCCCTGCTAGGTGATTGTCCTTCACCTCTTGATGATCGTCCTTCATCATTTTATCCGATGGCCGTCCCCATCATTGATTCTGTTATCCGACATTCGTCCTATGTCGTGATATTTTCAGCAGCCGTCCCCTGCTAGGTGATCATCCTTCACCTCTTTATGAGCGTCCTTCATCATACTTATCCTATGGCCTTCCCCATCATCGACTCTTTCTATCCGACATTCGTCCTATGTCGTGATGTTTTCGGCAACCGTAACTTTCCAGGTGATCGTCCTTCACCAATATATGACCGTCCCTCATCGTATCCCCAACAGAGCAGCCGTCCCCTGCTAGGTGATCGTCCTTCACCTTTGATGATTGTATCTCATCATTTATTTCATTTATGCTTTGAACTGGATGGTCGTCCCCATCATTCACTATTACCTTTAATCCCCAGAGAATATTTGTTACTTTATTTTGATGGCCGTCCCCATCATAATCTCTTATATCCCTAGCTTGTCAGCCATCCCCGTCATTGCTTTATTTCCCGCATTTTCCCCAGCATGTCGGTCGTCCCCGTCATTAATTCATCCCCAGCAGTCGTCCTCTGCTCGACAGTCGTCCTCTGTCGCCCGCACTTTTGTAAACATACTTTATTTTCTTTTCCAATCTATATCCCTTTTCTTCTTCATTCCGTGAGTGCATATTTTGGACTGTCTTTGGTATTCAACCACAAGTTATCTTGTTTGACTGTTAAGCCGTTGCTTACATCCTGCACAGCTAACTCATGCTTGAATAGGGGCAGCTGTAAACACCCCAAATTTTCCCTCACCCATTCACACCATGGCTTGTGACTCTTTTCAATGGCATAAATTCAATCATAGCATCTCATACCACATTTTTGATTCACTACATTGATTCAAAATCATCTGCATCTAGGGTTTGTGATCTGAGCCATCCCTGAGCCATTTGAGCTACCCCAAAGGTCATCAATCACTTCAAAGGGGTCCATGTATGTTCAAGCATCATATTATATCCTCACAAAGTCAAGAAAGTCAAAGAATCACAAGAACTAAGAAGGGCATGGAAGCAGAGCCAGGTTTAACTGCACAGATGACCTAAAATTAGGGTTTTGGTTTCAGAGGCCATAACTCCAAAATTTTTGGTCATTCTTGTTTCTATTGGTCTCTATATGTTATGAGGATCATGCATATCAATTTTCATGAAGAAATTCAATGGGGAAGGCATCTGATCAAGAGATGACTTCTTGGGCAAGTCAGTGCAAAATCAGGGCATCTGAGGCCCCCAATGACCCAACCAAAGGGTGTTCTCCATCATTTTGAATGTGTATGATCTTTATTTGATCATAGAAGATGTTAGAAGTTCACAAAATTGAAGAAATTCAAGTCATTTGCAAAGTTGCCTTTCTGGGAAAGTGACTTGTAATGTAAACTTGCCATTTTGGGAAAGTTTTTCAACCTCCTCTTTTTGATTAAAAAATGCTTCAAATGAGAAAACTTTGGTCATGAAAGTTGTAGATTGGATCATTCCCTTTTCAAAAAGTACAAGAACTCTTTCTAATTCATTTTGGATCAAAAGTTATGGCCTTGCAAAGTTGGGAAAATCATGAAATTTTCACTTTTGCACAAAGAGGGAAACTTGCAAATTCACATGCCAAGCCTTTATGTGACCTCTAATTGACTTCTAACCATTGCATAAACCTCACACATGACCTAAAATTCAGAATGCACCAAAGAATTGCTCATTTTCATGCCTTGATCATTAAGAAATCACAAAGGGGCCAAAGTTGTACCAATTTGTAAAAACTCATGTAACCATGCCTCTACTTGTTACAGCTCATCAAATCTAATTCATAAGCCTTCCTTGATCTTTGCTGCACATAGCCATGCCCAAATCTAAGCCTGCCACATGCCCATACCTCAAGTACAAGTCATGTTGACATTTTGGCAACTTGCCCATACCAATCACCATAGGCCAGCACCCACTCTCTGACCTATCACACTTCTTTATGTGGATCAAAACAAAGCAAAAGCAACACATAAGACAACCTGAGACTCCAAGAACACAGCACACTCAAAAAATCCCAAAACTTGCAAAAGCTTTCGAATCTCTTGATTCAGCCATCAAACCTTCAAAAATTTTTCACCATTCAACTCCATAAACCTCACTGATCATTTCCCACCTTCCATTTTGCCCTAAAACCTCCATAATCAAAAACACGATTTCAACATTTCATGAACTGAGATTCTGCAAACTTCCTCTAGAGGCCATTTAAACTCCAGCTAAGCATCACAAACACTTGAGGGAGATCATTGGAGAAGTTTTGAAGCAAAGAACTGGCCAGAAAGCGCCATTTTTGAAAGCTTTAGTTCAGGTATCATCATGAACATTTTTTCCAGAAACGCGTTTTTAAGTTCCTAAAAGGTTCTCCATGATTCACTGATGATTCTGATATGTTTAGTTTTGAAAATGACCAAGTATTAAGCATGTATGAGCTCTCTGAAATTTTTTGACCTAGAACTAATTTGCTTCGATTCAACTTGAATATGTGAAATAAATTTGTTTTAGCGAGTGATTCTTGTTGAGTGATGCGTGGGGTTGGATTCTGGGCAGAGAGATTAGGTTTTAGAAGCTTGGGGAGAGAGATAGCAATTTTCAGGGAGGGATGTCACCGGAGAAGACGATCGGAGCTCTTCTCCGGTGACCTGAATGTAATTAGGGTTTAATCTGTGATTAGGGCAAAGTTTGAATCTGGAGCGTGCGATCTTGCTTCTTGCACGTGAACCTAGGGCCAGGATCCTCTCATTAGCCATTAATCCTGATTATTTAAATTAATTAATTAGGGTTTAAGTTAATTAAGTCAGTTTAAATGCAGACCGTCCAGATGCGCGCGGGTCAACTCCCTCCATTTCTCTTTGAATCTCAGCCAATGGATTGGATTACTTTCATTAATTCATATTTAAAATTCATTTTTATTGCATTTTCTTTCTCATTTATTTTAAAATATCAAAACACATTATAAAAATTTTATTTTTTGCATGCTGTCTTAAAATATTTTTCTCATTCTGAATATAATTTTATTTTTATTTTTTGCATAAAAAATTATTTTTAAATCATTTAAATGTTTATTTTTAATTAGTTAATGGAAATTAATTAATTAAAAATGCATTTAGGTATTTAAAAATCACAAAAAAATTAACATTGCATTTTAAAACATTTAGAAACATTATCAAACTCTCAAAACAAATTTCTTTTTAGTTCTTGACCTATTTTGACAATTTTCATTGGAATTAAAGTTGTTTAAAGGCAATATTTTTGTTCAAACTTAAAAAAATTCATTCTGCCTAACCATGAAGAGTTTGATGAAGGTTCTTCTTGCATTGTATCATTCATATCATGTAGTTTCTAGGGTAAAATTGGTTTGCATTTATCTTCCATTTTCAATTTAATGGGCATTTTTCCTTTTGAGGTACCTTGAAACCCTAGTTGACTTAGAAATATCATAACTTCCAATAGGTTTAGATTTAGGTCTCCTCCTTTGGGAAGTGAACTTGTGTAGGGTTAGGGTTCCTTTGATCCCATTTTCAATTTTTTATCATGTCATTTGCTTCTGATTTTGAATTTTGCTTTGTGTCTTGTGCATAAACCCTAATTCTTGCCTTCACTTGCATCCATCTCTCACTTGCTTGCATTCAAGAACTTGCCATGACATTTTGTGCATCCACATGATCCAAAATACATCTTAGGACATATTAGAACCATGTTTGATCATTGTGTCGCTCCCACCAAAATGACACCTGGTCAGAAGGGGTACAGACGCGAACGGTCGGCGAAAAAGAGAAAGAAATGAATATAGTCGCCAGCTAGGCATTTTTATCCTGAAGGAAAGGTAATGCTGCATAAACCTAAGAAGATATGGATAAGACGGTTACGAACTAGAGAGACTGAGAAAGGGGGTTGGTTACAACCTGGGAAGGTATTAGCACCCAGATTGTCCGCCGTACTCGATGGGATCCACGCTTAAAAGATTTGTGTTTTAAAGGGGTAGTGTCAGTGCAATTTGTGTATCAAAGCTGGAAAGAATGCAAGTGTCAGTGTAAAAGAAATGTGAAGTGTATAAGAGAAGTGTCAGTGCAAGGACATGAGTATGAAGCTCAAGACTATGAGGCTTAAAAGAATGGTGCTGGAAAAAGGGGGAATATACAGAGACTTTTGTTCGATAACAGTTAAGTTATGCCTACGTATCCTCTCGTGCAATGAGGAAGTCAGAACACCGTAGTTCGACTCAAAGAGACTGAGAGATGAATCGACTTGTGAACTGCTTACTTGTCTATGCTCAAGTGTATGACCTGTCTGGATCATGTGCAAATTGTCTTGCATTAGACGGAAGAAGCGAGTTCTCGTTTGTGAGTGAATGAGATGAGAAAAGAATCCCGGAGGAGACGATTATTGTTTGTTTTTCTGTTTTCAGTCTTTTATTGCTTTTGAGGTTTGTCATAAGATAATGAGCTTAAGCCTAAACCAAGGGTTAGTAAACTCATCACATCTTCCCTCTGATTAGGGGTAATGAGCATACCTTAAGTATGAAGTAAACACCTCACACTTAGCCACCATGATGTAGGATTAAGATCATTAACATACTTGTAATTATTTAGATGTTTTTGTTGTTTTTGTTTAGTGTTAAGTAATGAGTTTAAGCCATAATCAGGGATTTAATGGACCCATTACACCATCCTAATAGAAGGATAATAGATGAGAACATTTAAGCTGAGAAAGGCTTCTCAACTTAATCCATGATTAGGGATTAACCTCATGACAAAACAAAGCTTTTATTAAAGTGGATTTTAGTTAATGATAAGGTTAAGGAATGGATTTCATGGTTTGTAAGACAACTTGAGGAGGACTTGTCCATTAACACTAGGGTTAGTCCTTCTTAACCAATTAAGGAAGAATTAGAACCCTAATGCAAGGCCCAAGTTACAAGCTTGATGTCTTGATGATTATTGAGTGGATTGATTAAAGGATTTAAACACATTAAGGGTTTAACACTCAGGATTAAAGTTATACACTCCATCCTAATAGAAGGATGCATGCATAAGCTTAATCACAAAGCCTTAAAGCCTTTATGGTTTAGTCCTTGATTATGAGGTGAGAAGAGAAGACTCAATGATGACACAAAGGTAAAAGCTAAATGGGGGACTAATCAAACCCTAATCATTATCATACTTGGAGATCCTAGGGTTTGTGAGGCTTAAGAGGGAAAGAAATCTTCAAAGAGCCACCAAGGAGAGAAGCAGATGAAAGGAGGAAGGAGCAGAGAGAAGCAAGACAACTTGCTTCACATAAGAAGACAAGTTGCTTGAAGAAAGAAAGTAAGAGATAAACATGAATGAACAAGCTCACTCTAATACAAATATAAAATGCAGCAAAGATGCAAGAGAGATGAAAAGAGATTGTGAGAAATGAAGGCAAATTCACTTCTCAAAACAACTTACCACCTGAAAAGTTAGCAAAAGAAATGGAATGCAATGCAAATGAGATGAAATGTCATGATGCAAGACAAAGTCAGAAGCATATTCATGATGTTAATGATTCTAAGAGACGATGCAAACACATGACAAGAGATGAGAGTGATCAACTAGCATAAGGATGCAAATGAGGCATGCTTTGAACCATAAAGATTCATGAATGCTTATGAAATGAAATGAACATATAACATGGCAAAGGAATGATGCAATGATCAATCATGGTTCTAATATGTCGTAAGATGTATTATGAATCATGTGGATGCACAAAATGTCATGGCAAGTCATTGATTGCAAGCAAATGAGAGATGGATGCAAAGGAAGGCACAAATTAGGGTTTACATACAACATGCATCACAAAAATCCAAAACCAGAAGCATATGACATGACAAAAAATTGGAAATGGGATCAAAGAAACCCTAACCCTACACAAGTTCACTGCCCAAAGGAGGGGGTCTAACTCTTAACCTAGTGCAAGTTATGAATTTCTCAAGTTGGCTAGGGTTTTAAGGTACCTCACAATGAAAAATGCAAAACAAATTGAAAATGGAAAATCAAATCAAACCAATTTAATCCTATAATCTAAATGATATGAAGGATACAATGCAAGAAGAACCATCATCAAACTCTCAATGGTTAGGCAGAATGGATTTTTCAAAGTTTGAACAAAAATATTGCCTTTAAATGAATTTAATTCCAATGAAAATTGTCAAAATGCATCAAGAACCAAAAAGAAATTTGTTTTGAGAGTTGGATAATGTTTCTAAATGTTTTTAAATGCAATGTGAATTTTTTTGTGATTTTTAAATACCTAAATGCATTTTTAATTAATTGATTTCCATTAACTAATTAAAAATAAACATTTAAATGATTTAAAAATGATTTTTAATGCAAAAAATAAAAATAAAAATATTTTTGGGTTCTGAAAATTAATGAAATGTTTGACAAAAATTTTCAGAATTTTTAAATGTATTTTGCTATTTTAAATAATTCGTGTAAATAAATGCAATAAAAATGAAAATAAAATGAAATAAAAGGAGAAGTATGCAAAATGAAAGGATCAGATTAAGTCTGGGCTAGGAGGTGTTGACTTGGCGCCACATCCAATGGCCCAAGTTCAAACCTAGCTAATTTTGTTTTATAATTAATTAAACTTAGGTTAGGTTAATTAAATGCTTATTAGGGTTTAAGTGGATCATCTGAACCATTCAAGCGTGCGCGGGAAGCAGGATCCTAAGGCTATTATTCAAAGTTGCTAATTAAACATGCTTAGCCCTAATTAACCTCAGGTGACCGGAGACAAGCTCCGGTCGTTTTCTCCGGTCATCTCCCTCACCTGAAACAACCAAAACACACCCCCAAGACCTCCAAAACTCCAAAATCAATCCTCTAACATTGGGTAACAAGAATCCAGGGCCAAAAACAATTTATCTTAACCACACAGTGAGAATCGAAAAAAATAAATTCTAGGGCAAAAGTTTCAGAGCACCACAAAATGCTTGTTTCTGGCTCATTTTCAAAAATAAATACATCCTCATGATCAGGGCAACACATAGAACAATATTTTAACAAGAAATCAAAGTTCTGGAAAATTTGTTCATCATGTTACCTGAGATTGAGCTTTCGAATCCTGGGCCTTCTGACCTTCTGCCTTGTGCTTCTCCACTCTAATGGACTCCTTGAAGCTTCTGGTAAGCTTGGAATGAGTTTATATGGAGGATTTTGAAGCTTCCAGTTCAGGGGTGGTGAGAATCGTATTTCTGTTTATGGTGGTTTTGGGCTGCTTTGATGGGTCAGGGATGATCAGTGGAGTATTTTGAGATGGATGGTGGAAGAAATTTGGGGAATGAATAGCTGAGTTGTGGGATTCGATACAAAATGCAAGATGGAGGATTTTTGTGAACTCTAGCAATGCTGTGGATTCAGACTGGCTTGTTGTGTGTTTTGAGTCTCTTTTAGTCCACATATCAAGCTGTGATAGGGCTGAGAGTTGTTGGTGGCACAGCTTGATTGATATGGCCCCTTTTGCAAAAAGTCAAGTCTAGGTGTACTATAAGGTATGGGCTGTTTTAGGGCTAGAACAAAAGCATGTCTGTTGCAGCTTGAATCAAGGCAGACCATGGAAATGATTTTGAGGCCAACTTGCAAGTGGATTAGGGTTTGTGTGAGGTTTTGCAAATTTCACAAGGTTTGGCCCTTTTGTGATTTCTTGAAGCATAAGTCATGAGAATGAACAATTCTTTGGTGCATTCTGATTTTTAGGTCATGCTTCATGTTTGTGAAAAGGTTAGAAGTCACATTGAAGTAACATTTTGCCTTGGCAAGTGGTTTTGCAACTTTGCCTCTTTGGTGTAAAACTTGAAATTATGTGATTTTTGCCAACTTTGACAAGCCATAACTTTTGATCCAAAATGAATTAGAATGAGTTCTTGAAATTTTTGAAAATGGGAGGATCCATTCTACAACTTTCATGACCAAAGTTTTCTCATTTGAAGCATTTTTGAATCAATTAGAGGAGGTTGAAAAACTTTCCCAAAATGGCAAGTTTACATTACAAGTCACTTTCCCAAAAAGGCAATTTTGCAAATGGCTTGAAATTCTTCAATTTTGTGAACTTCTAACATCTTCTATGATCAAATAAAGATCATACACATTCAAAATGATTAAGAACACCCTTTGGTTGGGTCATTGGGGCCCTCAGATGCCCTGATTTTGCACTGACTTGCCCAAGAAGTCATCTATTGATCAGATGCCTTCCCCATGGAATTTCTTCATGAAAATTGATATGCATGATCCTCATATCATATAGAGACCAATAGAAACAAGAATGACCAAAAAATTTGGAGTTATGGCCTTTGAAGCCAAAACCCTAATTTTAGGTCATTTGTGCAGTTAAACCTGACTCTACTTCCACGCCTTTCTCAGTTCTTGTGATTCTTTGACTTTCTTGACTTGGTGAGGATATGATATGATGTTTGAACATACATGGATCCCTTTGAAGTGATTGATGACCTTTGTAGTGGCTCAAATGGCTCAGGGATGGCTCAGATCACAAACCCTATATGCAGATGACTTTGAATAAATGCAGTGAAGCAAATATGCAATATGAGGTGCTATGATTGACTTTATGCATATGAAAAGATCACAAGCCATGGTGTGCATGGGTGAGGGCAAATTTGGGGTGTTTACACATTGCATCTTTCATTTGCCATCTTGTGCATTCATATCATTTCATAAACTTTCATGAACTTTCATGGTTCAAGCATGCTTCATTTGCATCCTCATCCTTGTATGATCATCCACAACTCTTGACATGTGTTTGCATCACCTATTAGCATCATTAACATCATTTTTGTGCTTCTGGTTTTGGTTTGCACCCTTTGCATTTTCATTTCATTTCCTTTCTTTGCTAACTTTTCAGGTGGTAAGTTGTTTTGAGAAGTGAATTTGCCTTCACTTCTCACAATCTCTTCTTATGCCTCTCTTGCATCTTTGCTGCATTTTGTATGTGTATTAGAGTGAGATTGCTCATTCATTCTCTCTCCCACTTTCTTCCTTCAAGCAACTTGTCTTCTTAAGTGAAGCAAGTTGTCTTGCCTCTCTCTGCTTCTTTCTCCTTTCATCTGCTCCTCTCCTTGGTGGCTCTTTGAAGATTTATCCTTTTAAGCCTCACAAACCCTAGGACTTCCAAGCATGATGACATTATAGGATTGTTTAGTTCCCCTTAGACTCTTTCCTTTGAGTTTTCTTTGAGTCTTCTCTTCTCATCTCATAATGGACAAAACCCTAAAGGTTTTAAGGCTTTGTGATTAAGCTTATGCCTGCATCCTTCTATTAGGATGGAGTGTATAACTTTAATCCTAAGTGTTAAACCCTTAATCTGTTTAAATCCTTTAATCAATTCACTTAATAACCATCAAGACATCAAGCTTGTAACTTGGGCCTTGCATTAGGGTTCTAATTCTTCCTTAATTGGTTAAGAAGGACTAACCCTAGTGTTAATGGACAAGTCCCCCTCAAGTTGTCTTACCAACCATAAAAATCACTTCTTAATCTTATCATTAACTAAAATCCACTTTAATAAAGGTTTTGTTTTGTCATGAGGTTAATCCCTAATCATGGATTAAGTTGAGGAGCCTTCCTCAGCTTAAATGTCCTCATCTATCATCCTTCTATTAGGATGGTGTAATGAGTCTGTTAAATCCTTGATTATGGCTTAAACTCATTACTTAACACTAAACAAAAACAACAAAAACATCTAAATAATCACAAGTAGGTTAATGATCTTAATCCTACACCATGGTGATTAAGTGTGAGGTGTTTACTTCATACTTAAGGTATTCTCATTACCCCTAATCAGAGGGAGGATGTGATGGCAGTTTACATTGAGGATCACCCAAAAAAACCTAGAAACTTAGAAAATTCATAACTCCACCTAGGTTTAGCTTCTGAGTGCATTTTCATTTTTTTATCATGTCATTTTCTTCTATTTCGGTCATTTGCATCTCATCCTTTCATGTAACCCTAATTTTGCATCTTTATTTTGCATCTTACATTTTATTGCATGAACATATGAACTTGCCATGCCATTCTAAGCATTTGTATGTCATCTTAGACATCTTAAGACATTGCTTGAACATTGCTTGATCATTTATCCATACATTTTCTATGCTTTTCATCCATTTTATTTCATAAGCATCCATGTGTTTACATGCTTCCTACACGCTTCATTTGCATTCATTCTCTTGTATGATCACACATATGCATCTTGTATGCCTTTACATCATATCATAGCATCATTTACATCATGTGTATGCTTCTGGTCTTGATCTTTTCCCTTGCATATGCATTGTTTCATTTCATTTCTTTCCATATGCATCTTGTGCTAACTTTTCAGGTTAATGGTAAGTAGTTTAGGAGGTGGATTTTCCTTCACCTCCCACCTCTTCTCATCTCTTCACATTACATACTTGCTGCATTTTTGTTCGTCTTTGAGTGGGATTGCCTCACTTGTGCCTCTCTTCTTTCCTTCCTTTAAGTTACTTATCTTCTTAGGAAGTAAGTAACTTATTCTTCCTCTTCTCATCTCCTTCTTTTCATCCTGTTTCTCCTAGGTGGCTTCCTTGAAGACTTCTTTTGAGCCTCACAAACCATAGGATAACTAAGCATGATAACTTTAGGGTTGTATATAGTCCCCCTTTAGTCTTTTTCCTTTGTATCTTCTTTGTGTCTCTTTTCTCATCTCATCATTAGAGACTAAACCTTTAAGGTTTAAGGACTTTGGAATTAGGGTTGTGCCTGCATCCTTCTCTTAGGATGAAGTGTATAACTTTAATCCTAAGTGTTAAACCCTTAATCTGTTTAAACCTCTTAATCAATCCATTTAATAATCACTAAGACATTAACTTGTAACTTGGGCCTTACATTAGGGTTCTAATTCTTCCTTTATGGTTAAGAAGGACTAACCCTATAGTTTAATGGACAAGTCCCCCTCAAGTTGTCTTACAAACCCTAAAACTCATTTCTTAATCTCACCCTTTAATTAAAATCCATTTAATAAAGGCTTGTTTTGTCATGAATTTAATCCCAAACCATGGATTAAGTTGGGGTATCTTCCTCAGCTTAAGTGTTCTCATCTATTATCCTTCTATTGGGATGGTGTAATGAGTTCACTAATCTGTGATTAGAGATCAAACTCATTACTTAACACTAAACAAAAACCCAAAAACATCTAATTAATCATAAGTAGGTTAATGATCTTAATCCTACATCATGGCCATTAAGTTGAGATGCTTATCTCATACTTAAGTATTCTCATTATCCCTAATCAGGGAGGATATAATGAGTTTACAAGCCCTTGATTTAGGCTTAAGCTCATAATCCTATGAAAAACACCAAAAACAATAACAAAACTGAAAACACAAAAACAAACAATAATCGTCTCCTTTGGGATTCTTTTCTCATCATCTTCACTCATAAACAAGAACTTGCTTCTTCCGTCTAATGCAAGACAGTTATCACTCGAGCTAGACGAGTCATACACTTGAGCATAGGCAAGCAAGCAGTTCACAGTCAATTTACCTTTCAGTCTCTTTGAGTCGAACTACGGTGTTCTGACTTCCTCATTGCACGAGAGGATACATAGGCATAACTTAACTATTATCGAACAAAAGTCTCTGTGTCTTCCCCCTCTTTCAGCATTCTCTTTTAAGCCTCAGTCATGAGCATTTCACTTTTTTTTGCATTGACACTTGTATATTCTTTTCTCAGCTTTTGCACACAGATAGCACATACACCTACCCCTTTAAACACAATCTTTTAAGCGTGGATCCCATCGAGTACGACGGACAATCTGGGTGCTAATACCTTCCCAGGTTGTAACCAACCCCCTTTCTCAGTTTCTCTGGTTCGCGACCGTCTTATCCATCTTTTCTTAGGTTTATGCAGCATTACCTTTCCTTCGGGATAAAAATGCCTAGCTGGCGACTCTATTCACTTCACCCTCATTTTCTCCTTTCACCGACCGTTCGCGTTTGCACCCTATCTGACCAGGTGTCTTTTCGGGGGAGCGACAACTGATAATCATCTTCAAGGGGTTGCTGCGCAAGATAGTCTGAAAGTTTACTTCCCTTGATGGCTTTCTGAGAAGTTTAGTGAATGTCGTACTCTGTCAGCACCATATGCCATCTAGCAACCCTTCCGGTTAACGCTGGTTTCTCAAAAATGTATTTAACATGATCCATCTTTGAAATTAACAGGGTTGTGTGGGTCAACATGTACTATCTCAGTCGGCGAGCAAACCATGTCAAAGCGCAGGAAGTTTTCTCAAGCAGTGAATAACGGGATTCATAGTCAGTAAACTTTTTGCTAAGGTAGTATATTGCATGCTCTTTTCGACCAGACTCGTCAAGTTGGCCTAGAACACACCCCATTGACCCTTCTAGCACAATTAAATACATGATGAGCGGCTTTCCTGGAATTGGAGGCTCCTGCAGGTATTCTTTTATCTTTACGAATGCTCTTTGACAATCCTCATTCCACCTGACCGCCTATTCTTTTCTTAACAATTTAAATATTGGCTCACATGTGGCTGTTAGGTGAGATTTGAACCGAGCGATGTAGTTCAATCTCCCCAAGAAACCACGCACTTATTTTTCAGTTCGCGGTGCAGGAAGATCTTGTATTGCTTTAACCTTTGTAGGATCCACCTCAATTTCTTTTGACTAACAATGAAACCCAGCAATTTACTAGAACGCACCCCGAAGGTTCACTTGTTTGGATTTAACCTCAAACGATACTTTCTCAATCTTTCAAACAATTTCTTGAGGTTAAACAAATGCAATTCTTCATCATGGGACTTGGCGATCATGTCATCCATATAACATTAAATTTCTTTATGGATAATGTCATGAAACAGAGTCACCATTTCCCGTTGATATGTTGCCCCGACATTCTTCAAACCAAAGGGCATGACCTTATAGCAGAGCGTTCCCCAAGGGGTAATGAACATTGTTTTCTCCATGTCTTCCGGCACCATCTTGATCTGATTATAATTGGAAAAACCATCCATGAAGGAGAATTCCGACAATTGAGTTGTATTATCCACCAATACATCAATGTGAGGTAGTGGGAAATCGTATTTGGGCTTGCTCTATTCAAATCCCGGTAATCAACGCATATCCGAACCTTGTCGTCCTTCTTCGGTACAGGTACAATATTAGCTAACCAGGGTGAATAACTAGTCACAACAAGGAAAACGACGTCCCACTGCTTCTGAACCTCTTCTTTAATCTTTAACGCCATGTCAGGACGAGTTCTTCTAAGCTTTTGCTTAACAGGAGGGAAGTCTTCCCTCAGTGGTAGCTTATGCACAACGATGTCGGTATCCAAACCTGACATATCTTGATATGACCAAGCAAAGATATCCACATACTCTCGAAGCATGCCAATCAATTTTTCCTTTACCTTGGCTTGCAGACTAGCCCCGATCTTAATTTCTCTCTTCATGTCTTCAGACCCAATGTTGATGACTTCAAGCTCTTCTTGATGAGGCTGAATAACCATTTCCTATTGTCTCAATAACCTAGCTAATTCTTCGAGGAGTTCACAATCTTCTTCAACCCATTCATCAGCATGGTAGATTGGATTATCAAAGTCATACTTGGTCATAACATAAGAGTTATGAGAGAAATCTGGATGATTGACTCTACACAAGGGATGTGCTTATTTCAGATTCTGCTTTTATGAAAATGAACAAGACTCAAACAAAAGAAAAACATTGCCATTTTTATATTTTGTGAAAAATTTAAAAGAAAGAAAAAGAACACAATTTGTATGAAAAATGTCCTTTATTCATGGTAAAATTAACTGCATAGAATGCAATGGTGGCCCTACAATGGGTCCATACACCTTGGGAAGAGTGTAGGACTTGACATGCAAATGAATAAATGGAAAACATGAAAAATTAATCTGTTGGACCGGTAACTTGGATGATCTCCTCAGAAAACTAGTTTTGCAACTCTTCCCCCGGAGCACATGGGCGCACCCAGTTATCCATATCACATTCACTATCAACATCTTCATCCATGGCACACACATGATTGGGATCAATCATCCCAACACTCGTGAAGTTCATTTCCTTGCAATTCTGGGACCATCCAGCCTGCCCCGGTTGGTAACCAATACCAAACTTATCATCCTTCTTCTCAACCTCTAGCAACCTTCCCCAACCCTTGGCTTTCCCTGATTGTACCACTTCTTTAGCCTGCTTATACGAAGAGATAGAAGTTCCCTCTTTTTCACTGCTCTAAAACATGGAGGTGGGAGAGACTGAGCTAACATTTACTGCTTCAAACGCCTGGCACGGGGTTTCATGGATTTCGCCATCCATCTCAACATACTTAAATGTAGACAGGTGGCTAACAAAAATATCTTCCTCGCCACAAACAGTAACCACCTGTCCGTCCACCACATACTTTAGCTTCTGGTGAAAAGTAGATGTCACGACTCCCGCAGCATGAATCCAAGGACGTCCCAACAAACAACTGTAAGCTGGTTGAATGTCCATCACATAGAAAATACATTTAAACACATGTAACCCTACCTTTATTGGTAACTCCACTTCCCCGAAAATAGACCTCCTAGAGCCATCAAAAGCCTTTACAACTAAATCACTTGGTCGGAAAATAAGACCATCCACCTCCAATTTCATTAGGGCCTTCTTTGGCAGCACATTTAGGGAATAACCTGTATCCACCAGGACGTGTGACAGAACAGTGCCTTTGCACTCCATTGTGATGTGAAAAGCTTTGTTATGGTTCATTAATTCAGTTGTAAGGTATCTGTCAGTAAACCCTAGCCCATGACTAGCGTTTATGTTGGCCACTACTGCTTCCAAATGATTAACAATAATCTCCTGAGGCACGTATGCCAACTGCAGTACTTTCAACATAGCTTCCTTGTGTGCTTGCGAGCACATCAACAATGATATTATAGAAATCTTGGATGGTGTTTGGTTCAATTGCTTCATTATCTTATAATTGCTTTTCTTTATAATCCTCATAAATTCTTCTACTTCCTTCTCAAAGACATTCTGATCAGTGTCGCTCCCCGGACTTTCGTCCCGGTGTAAACGCGAACCGTCGACAAAGAATAGGATTGAATAGAGTCGCCAACTAGGCATTTTTATCACAAAGGAAAGGTAATGCTACATAAACCTGAAAATAGATGGATAAGACAGTTGCGAACCAGAGAAACTGAGAAAGTGGGTTGGTTACGACCTGGGAAGGTATTAGCACCCAGATCATCCGTCGTACTCGACGGGATCCACACTTATAAGATTGTGTTTAAAAGGGGTAAGTGTATGTGCTATTTGTGTGCAAAAGCTAGGGAAAGAAAGTACAGGTGTCAGTGCAAAAGGTGTGAATTGCTCAGGAACTAAGGCTTAAAAAGAAGGCTGAAAGAGGGGGATGACAAAGAGACTTTTGTTCGATAACTGTTAAGTTATGCCTACGTATCCTCTAGTGCAATGAGGAAGTTAGAACACCGTAGTTCGACTCAAAGAGACTGAAAATAAATTGACTGTGAACTGCTTGCTTGTCTATGCTCAAGTGTATGACTCGTCTGGCTCGAGTGCTAGCTGTCTTGCATTAGACGGAAGAAGCGAGATCTTGTTTATAGAGTGAATGTGATGAGAAATGAATCCTGGAGGAGACGATTATTGTTTGTTTTTGTGTTTTCAATTTTTTTTATTGTTTTTGGTGTTTTTCATAGGATTATGAGCTTAAGCCTAAACCAAGGGTTGTAAACTCATTATATCCCCCCTGATTAGGGATAATAAGCCTACTTAAGTATGAGATAAGCATCTCAACTTTAATTACCATGATGATGTAGGATTAAGATCATTAACCTACTTGTGATTATTTAGATGTTTTTGGGTTTTTGTTTAGTGTTAAGTAATGAGTTTAATCTCTAATCACAGATTAGCGAACTCATTACACCATCCTAATAGAAGGATGATAGATGAGGACACTTAAGCTGAGGAAGATACCTCAACTTAATCCATGGTTAGGGATTAAATTAATTATATAACAAGCATTTATTAAATGGATTTTAATTAAATAATCAGATTAAGAAGTGGATTTTATGGTTTGTAAGACAACTTGAGGGGGACTTGTCCATTAAACACTAGGGTTAGTCCCTCTTAACCATAAGGAAGAGATATAACCCAAATGTAAGGCCCAAGTTACAAGATAAAGTATTAGTGATTATTAATGTGTTTTGATTAAGAGGTGTAAACAAATTAAAGGTTTAACACTAAGGATTAAAGTTATACACTCCATCCTAAGATAAGGATGCAGATATAACCCTAATTCAAAGTCCTAAAGCTTTAAGAGTTTAGCCTCTGATTATTGAGATGAGAAGAGAGACTCAAGGAGACTCAAAGGTAAAAAGTTAGGGGGGGGGACTATATATAATCCTAAATATTATCATGCTTGTATATCCTATGGTTTGTGAGGCTTAAGAGAAAAGATCTTCAAGAAGGCCACCATGGAAGAAGCAGATGAGAAGAGAAGAAGAAAGAGGAATAAGTTACTTACTTCCTGAAGAAGATAAGTAACCTAAAAGAAAGAAAGTAAGAAGGAGGGAGCACAAGTGAAGCAAGTTTACTTCAAAGACAAGTAAAAATATGCAAATGCAAAGGAAAGAAAAAGTGGGAGGTGAAGGCAAATCCACCTCCCAGATAACTTACCAAAGGTTCCTGAAATGTTAGTATGAATGCATAAGACATAAAGCAAAAGGAAATGAGATGAATAAAGATGCAAAGACCAAAACCAGAAGTTATTATGTAATGCAAATGTGTTATGAGATGATGCAAAGTCATACAATATGCATATGAATGGTCATACAAGGATGAGATGCAATGTAAGCATCTTTAGAAGCATGAAAACACATGGATGTTCATGAAATGTAATGGATGCAAAGCATACCAAAATGATGCAACAATGATCAAGCAATGTTTCAAACATGTCCTAAGATGTCTAAGATGACATACAAAAGAATGGAATGGCATGACAAGATCACAAGTTCATTAAATGCAAAGAAGGATGCAAATGGAGATGCAAAATTAGGGTTTTATGAACAAGCATGATGCATATGACCAAAACAGAAGCATACATCATGATAAAAATTTGAAAGTGAACTCAAACAAACCCTAATCCCATACAAGATCACACCCCAAAGGAGAAAGTCAGAAACTTAATCTAGTGAAAGTTATGAAATTTCTATGTTGACTATGGTTTTTGGATGATTCTTAAGGAAAAATGAATATCAAATTGAAAATGCAAGATAAACGTATGAGATAAATAACCTAGAAATTATATGCAATATGTGAAACAATTCAAAAAGAATCAAGTTCAAACTCATAATGGTTAGGCAGAAATGATTTTTTCAAGTTAGGGTTAAAAAATGTGAAATTTAAGAACCCTGATTCAAAGAAAATTATGAAAATGTGATCAAACCTAAAAATATACTTTTATGGTGAGTTTGAAAATGTTTGAAAATGTTTAAGAATGCTTCATGATTTTTTTGGTGATTTTTAGAAACTTAAATGCATATTTAATTAATTAAAATCAATCAATTAATTAAATAAAACATTTAAATGTTTTAAAAATACTTTTTTAATGCAAAAATTAAAATAAAAAATGTTTTTAGGTTAAGAAAAATATTTGAAACAAAAATGTAGAAAATAAGATTTTTTTAATTGTTTTTGCTATTTTTAAAAATTATATGAAAGAAATGCAATAAAATGAAATAAAAATGAATTAAATGGAAAGTATGATGATCCAGTGGTCCAGATTCAAACAAGGATGGAAGGGGTTGACTGCGCGCGCGTTTTAATGGTCAGTATGCAATCTGGCAAAAATTAATTAATAAACCTAATTAATCTAATTAATCAGATTTAGGGTTTTAAATGAATCAATTTGGACCCTACAAACACGCGCTAAACAAGATCCTACGACCTACATTCAAACTGGCAAGATTAACCCTAATTACAACCCTAAACAATTTCAGGTGACCGGAGCAAGCTCCGGTCATCTTCCCCGGCGAGCCCTTCAACCTATCTTCTACCCTAGGCTACCCCAAACCCTCTAAAGCTCCAAAATCATCCCCCAAACAATCCTAAACAAGAATCAGACCATGAAAATCATTTATATTGCATCAAAATGGAGAATCGAAGAAAAACATTTTCAGATGAAAAAGTTTCAGAACATCAATACATCCTGGTTTCTTAACCATTTTCAAAAATAATCATATCACCATGATCAGGGGAGTGCATAGATTCATTCTAGAACTTAAAACAAGAGTTCTGGAAAAAAGTTTGAAGATGACTACCTGAGATGAAGCTTTCTGACCCTTCCTTTGATGCAAAACCACTCCAATGGTCCCCCTTGAGCTTCTGAAAGGCTTGAAACAAGTTTGTATGGCTTGGTTTTGAAGATTTAGTTCTGCTAAGGCAGAAATAATGTCTTTGATTTAGAGGCTTTTAGGGCAAAATGAAGGGTGGTTTGTGATCCTTAGGCCATTTGGAGATGATTGTTGAAGTTTGTTTTGAGGTTTGTGGCTTGTGGGATCAGATTCGAAGAGATGAAGTTCTTGAGTGATTTTTTTTGCAATCCTAAGTTGTGGGAAGATTCAAGCCAATGTGTCTTATGAAATGAAGTCCTTAGGGATTGCATAAAGAGTGTTGATTTGTCTAGAGAATTGTTGTGGCTCAGCTTGATTGGTATGGTGTGTTTTGCAAAAAGTCAAGATTGTGTACTATGAGGTATGAGCACAGGTCAGAGTTGTTTCAAGGGGTGTCTTGGCCTCAGCTTGCATCAAGGATGGCCTTAGGATTGAAATATGTGAGCTGGATGGCTTTGATCAAGTGTTTGCAAGCTTTATGCATTTTTCCCTCTTTGAATATTTTGTAAAAATGAGGCATGATTTCTTGTGATCCAAGGCACAATTCTGGTCAAAATTTATTGCATTATGTTGGTATGATGTTTAGAAGTTGATTAGAGATCATGAAATGGCTTGGCAAGTGAATTTGCAAAATTCCCTCTTTGGTGCACACTTGAAAATTATAGGATTTTTGCCAACTTTGAAAGACCATATATTGAGTTCTAGGATGAATAAAGACATGTTCTTGTACTTTTTGAAAATGGGAAGACATAATCTACAACTTTCATGTCCAAGGATTTTTCATTTGAAGCATTTTTGGTCATGAAAGAATAGGTTGAATATCTTTCCCAAAATGGAAAGTTTCCATTACAAGCCATTTCCAAAAATAGCAAGTTTGCATTTGGCTCAAAATTCTTCAACTTTGTGAACTTCCAACCACTTCAATGATAAAATAAAGATCATAGAGACTCAAAATGATGATGATGACCCTTTGATACTCTTGATGGAGGCCTCAGATGCCCTGATTTTGACTTTACTTGCTCAAGAAGTTACCCAATGATCAGATGACTTCCACAATGAATTTCTTCATCAAACTTGGTACACATGATCTGTATAACATATTAAGACCATTAGAAACAATAATGACCAAAAAATTTGGGATTAAGGCCTATGAAACCAAAACCCTAATTTTAGGTCATTTGTGCAGGAAATCTTTAGTCTGCCTCTATGCCTTTGCCATGCTTTGTGATCCCTTGACCTTTATGAACTTTGGGGAGCATATTATGATCATGGAATACACATGGACCCTATTGGCAAGCTTCAATACCATTGGGATGACTCAGATCACTTCTTGGATTGCTCATATCACAAACACTAGATGCAAATGAAAAGAACTATGCAGTGGGATATGATATGCTTATGCTAATGCAAAAAAATGAAAGATCACAAGCCATGGTGTGATAAAAAGTGAGGGAAAGTTTGGGGTGTTTACAGCTACCCCTATTCAAGCATGTTGTGCAGGATATAAGCGCCTGACTTAACAGACAAACAAGATAACTTGTGGTTGAATACCAAAGACAATCTGAAATTTGCGCTCACTGGGGAGAAGAAGAAAAGGGATATAAATTGTAAAAGATAGTATAGTATGAGTATCAAAGGAAAACGATGGAGGACGAACATCGAGCATAGGAAGACTGTTGGGGGTAAAATGGTAAGCAAAGCAATGACGGGGACGACCATCTTGCTGAGAAATAAAGAAACCGCGACGGGGACGGCCATCGGGTAAAACTGATGAAGGACGATCATTAGGAAAAGGAAAAGGGACCACGACGGGGAAGACCATCGAGTTTAAAGAATAAATGAAATATTTGACGAGGGATGATCATCAAAGGTGAAGGACGATCACCTAGCATGGGACAGTCTGCTCTTTATCACAGCATAGGACGAATGCCGGATAGAAAAGATCAACGACGGGGACGACCATCAGATAAGCATGATGAAGGACGATCAATAGGTGAAGGACGATCACCTAACAGGGTACGTATGCTCTTAGGTAATTATCTAGACATAGGACGAATAACGAATAACAAAGATCAACGATGAGGACGACCATCAGATAAATGATGAGGGACGGTCATCAAAAGGTGAAGAACGATCACCTAGCAGGGGATGACTGCTAAAAAAGATATCGCGACATAGGACGAATGTCGGATAGAAAGTTCCAACAATGGGGATTTCACTGGGGAAAGGATGAGGGACGGTCATCCAAAGGTGAAGGACGGTCACCTGGCAGGGTTCGGTTGCCGAAAATATCACGACATAGGATGAATGTTGGATAGAAAACGTTGTTTTGTCTTTGTGGGGATGTAAACACGGACGAGTGTTTACTCTTAAAAATAAAGGGTATAAGTGTTTAATAATGTGTATAGACCAAATATGTGGACGATCATCCTTAGAACCATGATACGGACGAGTATCGGTAGAAACAAACGCGAACTCGTGTTTAAAGATGATGATATGGACGAGTATCAATCGGTTAATCAAGGAACACAGACGAGTGTTTGATCTGCTAGAGAAGTGATATATACAAGATACGGACGAGTATCAGAGGATTGTGTATAAGTATGTACAAATATTGATCTGCTGGTGAAGATATATGCAAGACACAGACGAGTGCCAAAATATTGAGCAAGGGACACGGACGAGTGTTTTAACTTGTTGGGGAAGTATGACACGGGCGAGTGTCAACAAAGAATATGTACAAGTATGAATAAATATCTGTTTTGAGAATGCAGAAGGTATTCTGGCTTTGTCTGCGGGGGATAAGTTTTATATATGGCTGGTGAAGTGACGATGGTGTTTGCAGGTGACTGGCTCGAACCGGCTCATGATCATGCAAATGTTTGATTTTTTCCGTAATGCTTCGTTTTAGACGGAATGCTATGCTTATTTTGGGGGGAAATGATGCGAATGCTATGATTATAAAAATGAGAAGCCCGATCCGAGATCCGGATCCTGCGGGGATAAATATCTCTGGTTTATCTGTCCGCAGGGAGAACTCCGCTGGGGATGAGGAAGTTTCACCAACTCCGTCGGGGAGGTATTTCATGCATTTCTCGACTGGGGAGAGAATGACAACTCTGATAGGGAATAGAAAGTTCCCGGCTACTTTGCTGGGGAAAAGTCGTCAGGCATTGCTCGGGAGATCCTGCTTGGGGAGGAGATAACTTCTGGGAAGTAATCTGTTGCCACTCCTTTGTCCAAGCGATACGCTGGGGATTGATGAATTCTTCAAGGAATCCTCTGGGGGGATAAAAACTTTGCGAGGAAATACTTCTTGTCAAGGAGTCCTGCTGATGATGTGATTGTTGGCTTGGCTGGGGAATAATACTTGATATGCCCCATGCTGTGAAAGATTGTCTGCCTTGAGTACCTGCAACCTGTTAAGACAAAGGAAAACACACAAGTGTCCCGAGGTATCCTTAACCGGATTCCACCATAGGAGTTAGATTTGTCTGAGAGCAACATATTTCCTGCAAGCATTTATTAAAATGGCTCATATGTTTTATGCAAGCGTTGTACCATGAACTTTGGACATTTTGCAAACGAAACAAAAATGTACAAAACAAAGTGTGACTGAAAATTCTGATTTTATTGATTTGTGTGCCATGAATAGGCAAAGTACAGTCAAAGAAGCGAATCCCCTAAAAGGAGGAGATTGCTGTAAATTGAGAAAATAAAAGTGTTGGCAATGTTTGAATTTGACGCTCCAGTGAGCTTCCTTTGATATGACCTGTATGACCTTGACGTTCTTTTTATCTTGCTTTTTGAAGAAGGTTGATTCTGACCGACGCTTTATCCTTTCGAAGCTTTGCCATGTTGTGAGTGATACAGACGAATTCAAAAATGCAGTTGTTCGCTTATTCCCTGATTTTGCGTGGATCGCCCTTTCGGGTTTTCAATCCACCGGGATACCATTTTTGCCTGAGCTGTCCGATGTGGCTTTTCAACTCAGTGGGTGTACATTTTTTTAGTTTTTCCCTTATTTTTTCCCAAGTCTTTTATTCTGTTTTTGACTCGCCGAGATGCCCTATTTTTGCATGGACTTACATTCTGTTTTTGTGTCCAGCGGGTCATTTTATGGGAAGAATTTTTTAACTGCATCTGAATTCACAGGAGATAAGAAATCCTCTCCATCCATAGTAGTGAGCATCAGTGCCCCACCAGAGAAAACTTTCTTTACTATGAATGGGCCTTCGTAGTTTGGAGTTCATTTGCCCCTGTGGTCTATATGAGGAGGAAGAAGTATTTTCAGCACCAGCTCTCCCACTTGGTATTCCCGAGGTCTGACTTTCTGATCGAAGGCTTTCTTCATTCGCTTCTGATATAACTGCCCATGACAGATGGCTGCTAATCTCTTTTCTTCAATCAGATTCAGTTGATTGTATCGAGACCGGAACCATTCTGCTTCATCCAGTTTCACATCCATCATTACCCGTAAGGAGGGTAGTTCAACTTCAACAGGTAGGACAAATTCCATACCATACACAAGCTGATAAGGTGTTGCCCCGGTAGATGTTCTAATAAAGGTTCGGTACCCATGCAAGGCGAATGGTAGCATCTCATGCTAGTCTTTGTAGGTGACTACCATCTTCTACACAATCTTCTTGATATTTTTGTTGGCTGCCTCAACAGCGCCATTCATCTTTGGCCTGTAAGGAGAAGAGTTGTGATGTTGAATTTTGAAGTCCCGACAAAGTTCTGCCATCATCTTGTTGTTCAAATTGGAACCATTATCAGTAATGATTCGCTCGGGAATTCCATATCTACAAATGATATCCCTTTTTAGAAATCGAGCTACCACTTTGTCGCTCCCCAAAAAAGACACCAGGGTCCAAGGGTGTAGACGCGAACGGTCGGAGAAAAAGAAAAGGAAATGAATTGAATAGAGTCACCAGCTAGGCATTTTTATCCCGAAGGAATGGTAATGCTGCATAAGCCTAGAAAGAGATGGATAAGACAATTGCGAACCAGAGAAACTGTGAAAGGGGGTTGGTTACAACCTGAGAAGGTATTAGCACCCAGATTGTCCGTCGTACTCGACGGGATCCATGCTTACAAGATTGTGTTTAAAGGGGTAAGTGTATGTGCTATTTGTGTGCAAAAGCTAAGAAAAGAATATACAAGTGTCAGTGAAAAAAGGATAAATGCTCAGGAACTGAGGCTTTAGAAAAGAATGCTGAAAGAGGGGGAAGACAAAGAGACTTTTGTTCGATAACAGTTAAGTTATACCTACGTATCCTCTCGTGCAATGAGGAAGTCAGAACACCATAGTTCGACTCAAAGAGACTGGAAGATAAATTGACTGTGAATTGCTTACTTGTCTATGCTCAAGTGTATGACTCGTCTGGCTCGAGTGCTAACTGTCTTGCATTAGACGGAAGAAGCAAGTTCTCGTTTGTGAATGAGGGTGATGAGAAAAGTATTCCCGGAGGAGATGATTATTGTTTGTTTTGATGTTTTCAGTTTTGTTATTGTTTTTGGCATTTTGCATAATTTAATGAGCTTAAGCCTAAATCAAAGGCTTGCAAACTCATTATATCTTCCCTGATTAGGGATAATGAGCCTACTTAAGTATGAGATAAGCATTTCAACTTAATTTCCATGATGATGTAGGATTAAGATCATTAACCTACATTTGATTAATTAGATGTTTTTGGGTTTTTGTTTAGTGTTAAGTAATAAGTTTAATCTCTAATCACAGATTAGTGAACTCATTACACCATCCTAATAGAAGGATAATAGATGAGTACACTTAAGCTGAGGAAGATGCCTCAACTTAATCCATGGTTAGGGATTAAATTCATTATATAACAAGCCTTTATTAAATGGGTTTTAATTAAGGGATGAGATTAAGAAGTGGAGTTTATGGTTTGTAAGACAACTTGAGGAGGACTTGTCCATTAAACACTAGGGTTAGTCCCTCTTAACCATAAGGAAGAGATAGAACCCTAATGTAAGGCCCAAGTTACAAGATAAAGTCTTTGTGATTATTAATGTGTTTTGATTAAGAGGTGTAAACAAATTAAAGGTTTAACACTAAGGATTAAAGTTATACACTCCATCCTAAGAGAAGGATGCAGGCATAACCCTAATTCTAAAGTCCTAAAACTTTAAGAGTTTAGCCTCTGATTATTGAGATGAGAAGAGAGACTCAAGGAGACTCAAAGGTAAAAGACTAGGGGGACTAAACACAACCCTAAAAATTATCATTCTTGGATATCCAATGGTTTGTTAGGCTTAAGAGAGAAGATCTTCAAGGCCACCAATGGAAGAAGCAGATGAGAAGAGAGAAAAAAAGAAGAAGAATAAGTTACTTACTTCCTGAAGAAGATAAGTAACTTAAAGAAATAAAGTAAGAAGGATGGAACATAAGTGAACAAGTTCACTTCAAAGACAAGTTAAAATGCATATGTATGAAATAAGAAGAGGTGGGAGGTGAAGGCAAATCCAGCTCCCAAAAACAACTTACCAAAAGTTGCTGAAATGTTAGTATGGATGCATAAAACATAAAGCATGAAGAAATGAATTGAAATGAGATGAAATGAGATGCAAAGACCAAAGTCAGAAGTGATTAGGCAATGCAAATGACATATTAGATGATGCAAAGTCATACAATGTGCATATGAATGATCATACAAAGATGGGATGTCATGAAAGCATGTTTGGAAGCTTGAAAACACATGGATGTGTATGGAATGAAATGAATGCAACACATGGCAAATGAATGAAAAAATGATCAATCAAGGTTCTAACATGTCCTAAGATGTCTAATATGACATGTTAATTCTTGAAATGTCATGGCAAGTTCATGTGATGATGCTATGCAAAGGAGAATGCAAATGAACATGAGAAATTAGGGTTTTATGAACACATGAGATGCAAATGGATAAAACAGAAGCATACAACATGACAAAAATTTGAAATCAATCTCAAACAAACCCTAATCCCATATTAGGTCAAACCATAAAGGAGAAGGTCAGAAGCTAATCCTATTGAAAGTTATGATTTTCCTAAGTTTGCTAGGGTTTTTGGGTGATTCTCAAAGAAAAATGCAAATCAATTTGAAAAGGCAAGATAAATTCATGAGGAAAATAACCTAGAAACTATATGCAATATGTGAAACAATGCAAAAAGAATCAAGTTCAAACTCTTCTTGGTTAGGCAGAAATGATTTTTCAAAGTTAGAGTTAAAAATTGTGATTTTAAAGAACCCTAATTCAAAGAAAATTGTGAAATTATGATCAAACCTAAAAAGAAATTTGTATGAAGAGTTTGAAAATGTTTCTAAATGTATTGGAATGGTTCATGATTTTTTTGGTGATTTTTAGAAACCAAAATGCATTTTTAATTAATTAAAATACTTTAATTAATTAAAAATAACATTTAAATATTTTAAAAATAATTTTTAATTACAATAAATAAAATAAAAATCATTTTCAGGTTGAGAAAAATATTTAAAACCAGAATGCAAAGTTTCATATTTTTTGAAAGTGTTTTGGTATTTTTAATAAATTATGAAAAAGAAATGAATTAAAATGAAAATAAAATAAACAAAAATGAGAAGTAATCAGATCCTGTGGTCCAGATTCAAACCTAAGAGGATGGGGTTGACTGCGCGCGTTTTTGAATGGCTGGGATTCAATCTGAGGAAATTAATTTAATTAATCCTAATTAAACTAATTAAACTGATTTAAAGTTAATGAAACAATCTGGACCACTCATTTGCGCGCTAACTCTAAGATCTAAAGGCCTACATTCAAATTGGCTAATTAAACTCTAATTAAACCCTAAACATTTCAGGTGACCGAAGCTAGCTCCGGTCATCTTCTCCGGCGAAACAAAATTCCATAAACTCATAAAAGCATCTAAACTCCTAATTTCTTGCCCAGAATCACTCCTCTAACATCATAGAACATGAATCCACAAACAAAAATCATTTATCATGCATAACAAGGCTAAATCGAAGCAATCAAGTTCTAGGTTAAAAATTTCAGAACAACCATACATGCTCATTTCTCAATCATTTTCAAAACAAAACATATCAGAGTGATCTAGAGAACATATAGAATCATTCTAAAACTTAAAAGAAGGTTTCTGGAAAATTTGTTCTTGAGGTATACTTGAGTTGAAGCTTTTCAGTTTGGAGCTTTCTGACCCCCTCTCTTGTGCAAAACCACTCCAATTATCCCCCTTGTGCTTTTGAAAGGCTTAGAACAAGTTTGTTTTGGCTGGTTTGAGATGTTTGGTTCTGATAACTCAGAAATCGTATTTCTGATTTTGGGGGTTTCAGGCCATGGTGAGGGGTATTTTTTGTTCTTTGAGTGATTTGAAGATGATTGGTGGTGTTTGTTTTGAAGTTTGATAGCTGTGTTTTGAGTTTCGGAGAATGGAAGGTTTTGACAATTTTTGTGGATTCTGAGCTCTAAGGTGTTTCAAGCTTCAATGTGTTATGAAATGGTCTCCCCAGGGTTTGCATAAGAGGTTGTGATTGGTCAGAGAGTGGGTGGTGGCTCAGTTTGATTGGTATGGGAGGAAATGCAAAAATGTCAACTTATGTGTACTTGAGGTATGGGCTTGTGCAACAAGGATTTCTGAGCATAGATTTCCTCAGCATGGTTCATGGGGAGCCCTTAGATCATTAGTATGCAGCTGGAAGGCTTAGATGAAGAGATAGCAAGGGTTATGCAATTTTCCCTCTTTGATGTTTCTTGAGAATTAAGTCACTAAAACCCTAGGTTCAATGCATAATTATGATCTTTGAAGGTTGCTTGAACATGTTATGACATAATTGAGCACATTAGAGGTCACTTAGAAGCTTGGAATGCCAATATGCAAAAAATCCTCTTAGACATGAACTTGAAAATTATGTGATTTTTTCCAACTTTGAAAGTTCATATCTTGAGTTCTAAGATGAATCAATACATGTTATTGTACTTTTTAAAAAGGGAAAAACCTAATCTACAACTTTCATGACCAAGAATTTTTCATTTGAAGCATTTTTGATCATGAAATAGGAGGTTGAAAATCTTTCCCAAAATGGAAAGTTTGCATTTCAAGTCATTTCCAAAAATGGCAAGTTTGCAATTGGCTCAAAATTCCTCAATCTTGTGAACTCCCAAACACTTCTAAGATCAAATAAAGATCATTGAACTTCAATTTGATGAAATTGAGCCTTTGGTTCCATTGTTGGGGGCCTCAGATGCCCTAATTTTGACTTAACTTGCTCAAGAAGTTACCCAATGATCATATGACTTCCACAATGAATTTCTTCATCAAACTTGGTACACATGATCCTTATAACATATTAAGAACATTAGAAACAAGAATGACCAAAAAAATTGGAGTTAAGGCCTCTGAAACCAAAACCCTAATTTTGGTCATCTGTGCAGTGAAAACCCTAGCTCTGCTTCCATGCCTTTGCCAATTCTTGTGATCCCTTGAATTTCATGAAATTTAGGGAGCATAATATGATCATAGAACACACATGGACCCTATTGGAAAGCTTTAAGACCTTTGGGATGGCTCAAATTGATTCTTGGATTGCTCAGATCACAAACCTTAGATGTAGATGAAATGGAACTATGCAGATGAAACAAATATGCAATATGAGATGTAATGATTATGTAAATGAAAAAATGAAAGATCACAAGCCATGGTGTGATAAAAGGTGAGGGAAAATTTGGGGTGTTTACAGCTGCCCCTATTCAAGCATGAGTTAGTTGTGCAGGGTGTAAGTGACCGGCTTAACAGCCAAACAAGATAACTTGTGGTTGAATACCAAAGACAGTCCGAAATTTGCACTCACTAGGGAGAAGAAGAAAAGGGATATAAATTGTGAAAGATAGTATAATATGAGTATCAAATGAAAGCAATGGAGGACGACCGTCGAGCAGAGGTCGACTGCTGGGGGTAAACGGTAAGCTAAGCAATGACGGGGACGACCGAAAAGCTGGGGAAATAAAGAGACCACGACGGGGACGACCATCGGGTAAGGAAACTCTCTGGGGATTGAGAAAATTATTGATGGGGACGACCATCAGGCTTGGAAAGTAAAGTAAACAATGATGGGGACGACCATCGGGTGAAAGAATAAATGAAATAATGATGAGGACGGTCATCAAAGGTGAAGGACGATCACCTAGCAGGGGACGGCTGCTGAAAATATCACGACATAGGATGAATTCCAGATAGAAAATATCAACGATGGGGACAACCATCGGATAAGCATGATGAAAGACGATCATCAAGAGGTGAAGGACAATCACCTAGCAGGGTACGGCTGCTCTCGGGGATTATCACGACATAGGGACGAATGTCGGACAACAAAGATCAACGATGGGACGACCATCGGATAAATGATGAGGGACGGTCATCAAAAGGTGAAGTACGATCACCTAGCAGGGGACGGCTGCAAAAAATATCATGACATAGGACAAATGTCGGATAGAAGGTTCCAATAATGGAGATTCCACTGAGGAAAAAGATGAGGGACGATCATCCGAAGGTGAAGGACGATCACCTGGCAGGGGACGGCTGCTGAAAGTATCACGACATAGGACAAATGTCGGATAGGAGAAAGTTGTTTTGTTGGTGACTGGGGAACAGTAAACACGGACGAAGGCTTATGCTTTCAAGAATAAAAGATATAAGTTTTTGACGATGTATATAAATTAAAGATGCAGATGAGTATTCTTAGGACCATGATACAGACGAGTATCGATAGAAACAAACGTTGACACGTGTTTAAAGATGATGATACAGATGAGTATCAATCGGTTAAGAAAGGAACACAAACGAGTGTTGAATCTGCTGAGGAGTGATATATACAAGATACAGATGAGTATCAAAAGACTTCTGTATAGGTACAAGTGTTGATCTGTTAGCGAAGTATTTGTAAGACACAGACGAACGTCAGAAGATTGGGAAATGGACACAGACGAGTGTTTGACTTGCTAGGGAAGTATGACACGGACGAGTGTCAAAAAGAATATGTATAAATATAAACAGGCATCTGTGTTTTGAGAGTGCAAATGGGATGCTTTGGCTTTTATCTGCGGGGGATATGAGTTTCGTATATTGTTGGTGAAATGATGATGATATTTGCAGGTGACTGGCTCGAACCTGGCTTATGATCATGCAAATGTTTGATTTTTTACCGTAATGCTCCGTATTAGACAGAATGCTACGCTTATTTTGGTGAATATGATGCGAATGCTATGATTATGCAAATGAGAAGCTTGATCCGAGACTCGGATCCTGCGGGGATAAAGATCTCTGGCTGATCTGTCTCGAAGAATAATCCGACTGGGGAAAGGATCATTGATAGATATATCCGGAGGGAGAACTCTGGTTAGGGAAATAGATCATTGATAGATCTGTCTAGAGGGAAAGTCTTAGTAACTCCGTTGGGGATGTGTTTTAGGTATTGCTCTTCCGGGGACGCAACTCTGTGAGGAATCAATTCCACCAACTCCGCTAAGGATGAGAGAAATCTGGTATCTCTAGTGGGGAATGGAAGGTTCTTTGATCACTTTGCTGTGAAATAATTGTTAAGCACTGCTCGGGAGGTCCTGCTCGGGGAGGAGATAACTTCTGGGAAGTAGTATGCTGGGGATTCAATGCTTGATATGCCCCCTGTTGCGAAAGATTGTCTTTATTGAATACCTGCAACCTGTTAAGACAAAGGGAAACGCACAAGTGTCCCGAGGTATCCCTAACCGGATTCCGTCATAGGAATTAGATTTACTTGAAATTAAAATATTTCCTGCAAGCATTTATTAAAAACGGCTCATTTTTTTATACGAGTGTTGTATTTTGAACATTGGACATTTTGCAAACGAAACAAAAATGTACAAAATAAGGTGTGACTGAAAACTCTGATTTTATTAATTTGTGTGCCCTGAATCGGCAAGTACAGTCAAAAGAAGCGAATCCCCTGAAATGAGGAGATTGCTGTAAATTGAGAAAATAAAAGTGTTGGCAAATTTGACGACGACGCTCCAGTGAGCTTCCTTTGCTATGACCTGTATGACCTTGATGTTCTTCTAATATTGCTTTCTGAAGAAGGCTGATTCTGACCGACGCTTTGTCCTTTCGAAACTTGCCATGTTGTGAATGATACAGACGAATTCAGAATGCAGTCGTTCGTTTATTCCCTGATTTTGCGTGGATCGCCCTTTCGGGTTTTCAATCCACCGGGATACCCATTTTTGCCTGAGTTGTCCAATGCGGCTTTTCAACTCAGCGGGTGTATATTTTTTCCCTTATTTTTTCCCGAGTCTTTTATTTTGTTTTGACTCGCCGGGATGCCCTATTTTTCCTGGACTCACATTCTGTTTTTATGTCCAGCGGGTCATTTTATGCGAAGTATTTTTTAACTGCATCTGAATTCACAGGAGACGGGAAGTCTTCACCATCCATGGTTGCGAGCATCAGTGCTCCACCTGAGAAAACTTTGGGTATGACATAGGGACTTTCATAATTTGGTGTCCACTTGCCCCTGTGGTCTGTATGAGGAGGAAGGATTCTCTTCAGAACAAGCTCTCCCACTTGGTATTCCCGAGATCTGACTTTCTGATCAAAGGTTTTCTTTATTCGCTTCCGATATAACTGCCCTTGACAGATGGTAGCTAGTCTTTTCTCTTCAATCAGATTTAGTTGATTGTACCGAGATCGGACCCATTCTGCTTCATCCAGCTTCACATCCATCAATACTCGTAAGGAGGGTAGCTCAACTTCAACAGGTAGGATAGCTTTCATACTGTACACAAGCTGATAAGGCGTTGCCCCAGTAGATGTTCTGATTGAGGTTCGGTACCCATGCAAGGCAAATGGTAGCATTTCATGCCAGTCTTTATAGGTAACTACCATCTTCTGTACAATCTTCTTGATGTTCTTGTTAGCAGCCTCAACAACGCCATTCATCTTTGGCCTGTAAGGAGAAGAGTTGTGATGTTGGATTTTGAAGTCCCGGCATAGTTTTGCCATCATCTTGTTGTTCAAATTGGAACCATTATCAGTAATGATTCACTCGGGAACTCCATATCGACAAATGATATCCCTTTTCAGAAATCTGGCTACCACTTGTCTAGTGACGTTTTCATACGAAGCTGCTTCAACCCATTTGGTGAAGTAATCAATGGCTACCAGGATGAATCTATGACCATTTGAAGCAGTTGGTTCAATCTTTCCAATCATGTCAGTGCCCCACATGGCAAAGGGCCAAGGTGAAGACATCACGTTCAAAGGATTTGGAGGCCCATGCACTTTATCTGCGTAGATCTGACACTTGTGGCATTTTCTGGCATAGGCATAACAGTCTACATCCATTGTGATCCAGTAGTAACATGATCTTAACAACTTTTCCATTGCATGTCCCCCGGCATGGGTACCGAAAGAACCTTCATACACCTCGTGCATCAGCAGGTTTGCTTCCTTCTTGTCAACACATCTGAGCAGGACCATGTCGAAGTTTCGCTTGTATAATGAACCATCAGCATTGAGGAATAAACTGCCAGCCAACCTTCTTAATGTCTTCTTATCATTAGATGATGCCCCAGGTGGGTACGTCTGATTCTCTAAGAAGCATTTGATGTCGTGGAACCAAGGTTTGTCATCACTAGCAATGTCCACAGAGAACACATATGTCGGTCGGTCTAGTCTGGATACTAAAATCTGAGGCACATAATTAGCAGTTTGAACTTTGATCATGGAGGAAATGGTAGCTAAAGTGTCTGCAAACTGATTTTCGTCTCGAGGGATGTATTTAAGTTTGACTATTGTGAAGAAAGTCAATAATCTCCTCGTATAGTCACGGTATGGAATCAGATGCTCCTGATGAGTGTACCAGTTGTCGTTGGTCTGATTAATTACCAAAGCTGAATCTCCGAATACATTCAAAGTTTAGATCCTGAGGTCAATGGCTTCCTCAAGTCCCATGATACATGCTTCGTATTCTGCTTCGTTGTTAGTGCAGGCAAAGGTGAGTTTTACCGAGAAAGGAATATGAACTCCTTTAGGTCTAATGAGCATTGCACCAACTCCATGACCATTCATATTGACAGCCCCGTCAAACATCATAGTCCATCCTTCTTCAGGATGAGGCCCTTTAGTGTGAACTGGCTCTTCACAATCTTTTGCTTTTAAATACATGATGTCTTCATCAGGGAAGTCAAATCTCATGGGCTGGTAATCATCAATGGGTTGCTCAGCCAGATAGTCAGACAATACAATACCCTTGATGGCTTTTCGAGACATGTATTGAATGTCATACTCTATTAGAATCATTTGCCATCTTGCAACCCTTCCAGTAAGTGTTGGCTTCTCAAATATGTACTTGACGGGGTCCATTTTTGAGATAAACAAGGTAGTGTGAGTCAGCATATACTATCTTAGTCGGCGAGCAACCACGCTAAAGCACAACAAGTTTTCTCGAGCAGTGAATAACGTTGTTCACAGTCGGTAAACTTTTTGCTCAGGTAGTAATTTGCATACTCTTTTGACCAGACTTGTCATGTTGGCCCAACACACACCCCATTGATCCTTCTAATACTGACAGGTACATTATCAGAGGTCTTCCTTTAATTGGAGGCATGAGAATTGGAGGTTCTTGTATGTACTCTTTGAACTTGTCAAAAGCCTTATGACAATCTTCATTCCACCTGACTGTTTGTTCCTTTCTCAACAGTTTGAACAGTGGTTCATAGGTTGTAGTGAGATGAGATATGAACCTTTAGATGTAGTTCAATCTACCTAAGAACCCCCGAACTTCTTTTTCAGTCCTAGGTGCAGGCATCTCCTGAATGGCTTTGACTTTGTCGGGATCAACCTCAATTCCCTTTTCACTTACGATAAAACCCAGCAGCTTACCGGAACGTACCCCAAATGTGCATTTGTTGGGGTTCAACTTCAGCTGATACTTCCTCAGACACTTAAACAACTTCAGTAGATTCACCAGATGGTCTTCTTCAGTAAGGGACTTGGAAATCATATCATCCACATAGCATTCAATTTCTTTGTAGATCATATCGTGGAATAATGTTACCATAGCCCGTTGATACGTTGCACCGACATTCTTCAGTCAAAATCGCATTACCTTGTAACAAAATGTGCCCCAAGGTGTGATGAAATTTGTTTTCTCCATGTCTTCGGGTGACATATTGATCTGATTATACCCAGAAAATCCATCAATGAAAGAAAATACCGAGAACTGAGCTGTGTTGTCGACCAATACATCAATGTGAGGTAATTGGAAATCATACTTCGGGCTAGCTCTGTTCAGATCCCGGTAATCCACACACATACACACCTTTCCATCCTTCTTCGGCACAGGTACAATTTTAGCAACCCACGGCGGGTAACTAGTTACAACAAGGAAACTGGCATCCCACTGCTTTTGTACTTCTTCCTTAATCTTCATGGCCATATCTGGGCGAGTACGACATAGCTTTTGTTTAACCGGTGGGCAATCTTCTTTCAATGGTAGCCTGTGCATGACAATATCCATATCTAGACCTAGCATGTCTTGATAGGACCAAGCAAAGACGTCGACGTATTCCCGAAGCATGCTAATAAGCTGTTCTTTTACTGGAGCTTGCAGACTGGCCCCAATCTTCACTTCTTTTACATCCTCCTCGATACCAAGATTAACAGTTTCAATTTCCTCCTGATGAGGAGTAATCACTTTCTCCTCTTTCCTCAACAACCTGGCTAACTCTTCAGGCAACTCATATTCTTCATCAACCCCTTCATCTGCTTGATTAATTGGATTGTCGAAGTCATACAAGGTCATAGCAGTGCTGTTGTCGGTGCAATCTGGAGGATAATCTCTGCAAGGGTTGAGATTTGTTCTTTTTAGTGATTAATTTTAATCTTGTTTAGAAAAAGTGTAAATGAAGTTATTATTTTGAAAATATTGCCATTTATTATTTTGTGCAAAAAATAACAAAAATGAAAAGACAATGAGCGAAAAAAGAAAATTCTTTGCAAAAGATGTCCATTGTTCATTGATATTCCATTTTCACAAAATACAAATATGGCCCTATTACAAAATGAGTCCTGACACCTTGGGCAAGATGCAGGACTTGATGCATGCTAAAAGAAGCAGGAAATAATAATTACTCTGCAGGAGTAACTCTAATAATTTCCTAGGAAGACCAGTTAAGGACTTGTTGGCCCGGGATCCTTGGACGAATCCAGCTCTCCAGGTTGAGGTCGCTTTCAGCCTCGTCTTCCACGTTATTAAAAGCATCTGGGGTGAGCATCCCCCCACTTATGAACTTGGGCTCCTTAGCAGCCTCTGCTTGATCTTGTCGGAATGGTTTGTAACCCAAACCGAATTTGTCTTCCTTCTTCTCCACCGGTAGCAGCTTGCCCCAGCCTTGGGCGTTTCCATCTTCAACAACCTTCCAAGCTTGTTGATAGGAGACAATTGAAGTACCCATCTTATCCTCCTGGGATGAGGCAAATACTTCAGTTGTCACCTCATTGATGTTCAGTGCTTCGAAACCTTGGATCATGGTCTCGTGGATTTCACCATCCATCTCAATGTAATTGTAGGTGGCCAGATGGCTAACAAAAATATCCTCTTCACCACAGATTGTGATAATTATCCCTTCCCACTCGTATTTTAATTTCTGGTGAAGGGTTGACGTAACTGTGCCAGCGGCGTGAATCCATGGTCGACCCAAGAAACAGCTGTAGGCCGGCTGAATGTCCATCACGTAGAAAGTAGTTTGAAAGACCTGCGGGCCAATTATCACAGGAAGCTCCAATTCTCCAAGAACAGGCCTCTTGGAACCATCAAAAGCTCTAACCACCAGATTGCTTGGTCGGAGAGCAATACCATCATATTCAAGCTTAACAAGGGCTTTCTTTAGCAAGACATTGAGCGAAGACCCAGTGTCAACTAGAACATGTGAAAGCACAGCCCCTTTACACTCCAGAGTGATGTGTAAAGCTTTGTTGTGGTGACGTCCTTCCGTTGTCAAATCAGCGTTGGTGAAGCCTAGCCCATGACTAGTATTAACATTAGAAACCACTGTCTCTAGTTGATTCACCGTGATCTCCTCAGGCACGTAGGCTGCGTGCAAGACTTTAAGTAATGCATCCCGATGAGCTTCGAAACACAATAACAATGATAAAATGGAGATCTTGGAAGGAGTCTGGTGGAGCTGATCCACAACCTTGTAGTCTCTTCTCTTGATTATCCTCATGAATTCATCCACATCTTGATCAAAGGATGTTTTATGGGCTTCTTTCAAAACTGGTTCTTCCGGCACCACATTTTTACCTTTGGCTTTGGCAGAAGCCTCTGCCTTAGTATTAACTCTTGGAACTTGTGACGCGAAGAGGCGTCCGCTTTGGGTGAAGCCTCCGCCTCCCCCGACATTATCCACCTGTGGTGTATGAGCTGAAGAATCAAGAAGGACTCTCTCCCCGTTGCAGTAGAGGTCTGAACCATAGTGCCATGGTACAACATTATCTTTTTCATACGGAATGGGTCCAGGTACCGTGATGGTGACTGGAATAACTGCAGTGGAGGTTGGAACTATTATTGTCTGTGGATCATAATATATGGTGACAGGATTTTTGACTGATGATGGTGATGAAGGACTGAAGCTGGGTTGTTGAGATTGTTGCTGAAAACTGTTGTAATCAGGGACCATTGTTGGGTTGTAGTATATGGTGACTGTGGAGACGTCGTTGTTAATGGTTGTTGTAGTTGTAGAAGCGGACGCGATTGAAATAGTATTTTTTGAAGTGATGGAAGAGATGATTGTTGATTTTGTAGACGAGTCTGTCGGAACAATTGTCATTGAAGTTATAGGAGGAGTGTTTGTTGTTGCTGTAAGAGGAATTGCTGATGTTGTAGAAACCATTGATGTTATCTGCAGGATACCTTCTCTAATAAGGCCATTGATACCATTTCTTAAGCATGCACAACCATTGACGGAAATTTTGCAAGATTCACAGCAGGCTTAACAACCTGGGAACACCTGGCATTTTAAAAGCTGAGCTTTAACCTCTGCTAGAGGTGTTTAGATGCTTGCAGTATCTTCAATTAAATTCATGGGTTGATCATCCTCAATTGCATTTATCCTGGGCCCACCACAGATGGGCATAGGATTCTTTGTGACATTAGGAGGTGGTGCAAAATTTAAAGCCTTTGAATCAACTAGATCCTGGACCTTCATGTGCAAAGCTCTGCACTTTTCTGTGGTATGGCCAGGCGCATTAGAATGGAAGGCACATCTGGCATTGACGTTGTAATTCCGTGGAAGGTTCTAAGGATCTGGTGGAGCTAGAGTCCTTAATTCAACAAGATTAAGCTTCAGAAGTTGTGGCAACAAAGTGGCATAAGGCATTGGTATAGGCTCAATTACCCTGTTGACTTGAGATGGCCTTTGCTGGAAAGGAAGTTGTTGTTGGTTGTTGTTGTTATAGGACCTTTGTTGAGGAAAATGTTGTTGAGGGAACTGTTGTGGTTGCGGAGTGTATTGTTGTTGAGGAGGTGGAGTAGGGATTGTGATAGCGGCAATTGATCTTGGCATATACTGGGGCCTTCCTCTACACATGTGTATTGAGTTTGTTTCACCTGACCTGCGAGGCCCTGCAAATGGTTTCCTTGTGCTGCTTGAGCTGGCGCCATTATCAGAAATCTTTCCCATTTTCAGTAAACTCTCAATCCTTTCTCCAGCTATGACCACATCTGCAAAGCTAATGGAAGAGAATGCATCAAACCTATCAATGTATGTCCCCTGGAGGGTGTTCATAAACATATCTTCAATTTCTCTTTCTGACATTGGAGGTTGAACGGTAGCAGCTAATTGCCTCCATCTCTAAGCATACTCTCTGAAGCTTTCCCTGGAGGATTGTGACATATCCATTAGACGTGTTCTGTTAGGAGCCATGTCTAGATTGTATTGGTATTGGCGAATGAAAGCCTCAGCCAAATCTTTCCAATTTCTAATTTTTTTCCCTAGTCAGATGAGAGTACCACTCACAGGATGCCCCGGTTAAGCTATCCTCAAAATAAAACATCCATAGCTTTTCATCCATAGTGTAAGCCTTTAATCTTCCAAGGAAATATTGAAGATGGGTGCGAGGGCAAGATGTTCCATTATATCTTTCGAAGCAGGGAGGTTTGAATTTGTGAGGAATTCTAACTCCCTCCACTAGCCCCATATCCATGACATCAAACCCTAAGGAGTTTTGAGACTCCAGAGATCTCAACTTGTTTGCTATCTCGTCTAAACAACGATCATAGACTTCATCTCCTGATCCAACCACAGTGAATTGTTCCTCCTGGGGGTCCTCTTGCAAGTCACGCCCTCTAGTATTACCCTGGGTATTCCTGATAGCATTAATGTCAGGGTTAAGGTGAGGTCCAAACTTCGGGGGATCCGTACGAGGTTATACATGATCATTGTTGCTGGTACCCCCGGTACCTGGGTGGTTTTCTTCAGGAGTTTGCCGCTCGACCAACTCTCTTAATCTTTTTTGGCTTTGGCCCAACCCAGTCATTACTGCCATGAACTGGTTCATCTGAGCCCTCATTTCAGTCCTTTCATTAGCCATCTAGGTTCTCACATAAGTCAGATCTTGTTGAACCCCGGTACCGGTGAACTCTATTGATGGGGAAGACTTTCCTACGAGCAATGTTTCCTTAAACCACAACAAAGTGAGAAACAACAAAAACAAATACCTACAAAACAAAGAAATGAGGTTAGTATGCAATGCAGTATGTCTATTTGTCTTCCAAGGGTATCTGGTTTGGTTCTTTGGTTTTGACCTTCCAAACCTCGAGGAATGATGATGTTGAAGAGAAATGAAGCCCAAAGGATAACACAAACCATATATTACAAAATGTAAAGATACATAGTTTTGATTACAACAAGTCCCCATGGTGAGTCAAAATACAGCAACAAAAACAAAAGTACAAACAAAATGAAGTACAAATACAAATAAATCAAACATCCAGCCCATAATCATCCTCTCTGACTTCCTTCAGGAGAGCATCAGTCACTGGGCCAACTGGATGCTCTGTGATGGTCCTGATAAGAAGGTTCCTGGTGGTAATAGAATTTGTCAATTTCTTATACTTGTCTTGGTCCTTTGATCTCTTTAACCCCGCCCGGAGTTTCAACTCAGAGATCTCTTTTTGTGCTGCCAACAAGGCTTCCTGCTCCCTCTTCTCATTAGCTTCCAGCTGCTCTATCTTAGCCTGTGTCTTCTGATCTTCCTGTGAACGAGCTTCAGTGATTCTGATGCATCTAGCCTGACTCTCTTCCAAGTAGTGCTCAGCTCTGGCCTTCTGCATCTTGGCTTCCTTGCAAGCATTCTTCAACATTAACTCCCCGGCTCTAGCCATTCTGATGTAATCATCTGTCTTCTCAATCTTGGTCATATGCTCGATCCGGGGCTTCTCTAACCTCTCATTGTCCAGACGACAATCATTCCTCTCCAAGAGGGTCTTCTTTAGGGCTTCAGAAAGCTGAGTATTCCTTTCCTTCAACTTTTCAAACTCCTCTAAACTGACTGTAGCTACAGGCTCTACTACTGATGGTCTAGGCACATCCTCTAAGGTGAATGGCATACAGATGATTTGTCCTCTGATACGTGACCAATCAATATACTGAGCTTAAGCTATGTTGTTACACTTGCCAAGAATGGCAGTCCCTTTTGTCTGAATGTTATCCCAAGCCCAAGCTGCTTGTTGGGCAATGGCATGGTTATGCTGAATATCATAGTAAAGGGTTTCTGATAAGTCCCGCTCTCTTGGTGGATGTACCAAGGCATACCCTAATTTCCTTTTGAACAACAAAGGATTGTAGTTGATGCAACCCTTTACTCCAATCAATGGTTGTAAACACCCCAAATTTTCCCTCACTAAGTTCACACCATGGCTTGTGATCTTCCATAATTGCATTAGTATAAGCATATCATATCATATTGCATTTTTGTTTCACTGCATTAGTTCAAGTTCATCCGCATCTAGGGTTTGTGATCTGAGCAATCCAAGGATCCATCTGATTGTCAATCATCATTTTATATCCCTCAAAGATCAAGGAAGTCAAAGAATCACAAGAACTGGCAAAGCATGGAAGCAGAGCTAGGGTTTCACTACACAGATGACCTGAAATTAGGGTTTTGGTTTCAGAGGCCATAACTCCAAATTTTTTGGTCATTCTTGTTTCTAATGGTCTCAATATGTTATAAGGATCATGTATACCAAATTTGATGAAGAAATTCATTGTGGAAGTCATTTTTTCATTGGGTAATGTAAACACCCCAAATTTTCTCTCACTCATTTCACCATGGCTTATGATCTTTTCATTTGCATAAGTTCAATCATATCATCTCATATTGCATTTTTGCTTCACTGCATTGGTTCAAAGTCATCTGCATCTAGGGTTTGTGATCTGAGCAATCCCTGAGCCATATGGGCCACTCCAAAGGTCTTCAATCATCTCAAGAGGGTCCATGTATGTTCAAATATCATATTATATCCTCCCAAGATCAAAGAAGTCAGAAAATCACAAGAACTGGCAAGGCATGGAAGCAGAGCCAGGCTTAACTGCACAGATGACCTAAAATTAGGGTTTTGGTTTCAGAGGCCATAAATCCAATTTGTTTTTGGTCATTCTTGTTTCTATTGGTCTCTATATGTTATAAGGATAATGCATACCAATTTTCATGAAGAAATTCAATGGGGAAGGCATCTGATCAATAGATGACTTCTTGAGCAAGTCAGTGCAAAATCAGGGCATCTGAGGCCCCCAATCACCCAACCAAAGGCTCTTCTCCATCATTTTGGGTGTCTATGATCTTTATTTGATCTTAGAAGAAGTTATAAGTTCACAAAATTGAATAATTTCAAGCTATTTGCAAAGTTGCCATTTTGGGAAAGTGACTTGTAATGCAAAATTGCTATTTTGGGAAAGTTTTTCAACCTCCTCTTTTTGATTCAAAAATGCTTCAAATGAAAAATTCTTGGTCATGAAAGTTGTAGATTGGATCATTCCCTTTTCAAAAAGTACAAGAACTTGATCTAATTCATCATAGAACTCAAGTTATGGCCTTGCAAATTGGGAAAAATCACAAAATTTCACTTTTACACCAAAGAGGGAAGTTTGCAAATTCCCATGCCAAACCAATTTGTGACCTCAAAATGAATTCTAACCATTACACAAGCATAGTACATGACATATAATTCAGATTTTCCCAAGGAATCTCTCACTTTCATGCCTTGGATCCCAAGTATCATAAGCCATTCATCATAAAAGTCACAAAGAGGAAAATCTTGCAAGAATGATTCTTAGGGTTTTGTTTGATCTCTAATCAATCTCAAAGTATCATAGAAACATTATATGGTACACTTTGCTGCAAATTTCCCAAGGGATGTCACATATCCATGACCAAAAACTTCAAAATGCAACAAGTTGTAAAAAGGCAAAACATGTGACATCTCACCCTTCATCCATTTTTGATCACTTCAAAGCATCTCATGGCCACCCTTAAAGCCAGCAGAACTCAGAGCAGCCCTAGGATAGCTTCTGTCACAGCCCATACTTGAGGTACACCTACCACTGACTTTTTGGCCAATTTCCCCATGCCATTCCCACAGTACATGTCACTTCCTCTGGCTCTTTCCAATAGTTTAGGATTTGTTTATGGATCATAAAACAGGCTGGACATGAGCTAAACAGACACACACAATCAGATTGCACAAAAAACTGTCAAAAGCTTCATCTCTTCGAAACTCTTCCCACAGCCCTCAAACCTAAAACGTCTCTTCACCAACAAGTCACACACCATCCAGGGACCAAGAATCAAGCACTGAAACAACCTAAAACACCACATACACAACCCTCCAAACCTGCTACACCAGAGCCAAAACCTTCAAACCAGGCCATACAAGCTTGTTCTAAGCTTCATTCCATCATCAGGGGGTTCATAGGAGGGGATTTGCACTAAATAAGGATCCAGAAAGCTCAGCATTAGGAGGTTCAATCTCAGGTATAGCTCAAGAACTTTTTTTCCCAGAAGCTTAATTTTAAGTTCTTAATTGAATCCTTGTGTTGTGCTGATGATGTTGATGTATTTATTTTTCAAAATGGTGGGATATTGAGCATGTATGGAGTCTCTGAAAGTTTTAACCCTAGAGACGTTTTGCTTCGATTTGACTTTTTGGTGAATGAAAAATGGATTTTGTTTGGGGATTTAGGATCAGTGATGTGTGGGGATCATTTCTGGGCAAAAATCTAGGAGTTTAGAAACCTATAGGAGATTTTAGGTTTTCGGTTCGCCGGAGAAGATGACCGGAACACTGTTCCGGTCACCCGAAACTCATAAGCTCTAATCAGTGTAATTAGTGAGGTTTAAACTTGAGCCATTAGATTTTGCTTCTCGCGCGTGTTTCAAAGGCTCAGATCATTCCAATTAGCCCTAACTCACCATTTAATTAATTAATCATGTTTAATTAATCAGGACACATCTCAGCCATTAAAAAACGCGCTGGTCAACCATTTTCTTTCAACTTCAAATCTGGACATTGGATTTGTTTACTTCTCATTTAATTTAACTTATTTCATTTTTATTTTGCATTTCTTTGTTCATTTTATTTAAAATAGCAAAACTCATCTAAAAAATTTTATTTTTTACATCATGGTTCTAAATATTTTTCTCATCCTGAAAATAATTTTTATTTTATTTTTTGTACAAAAATTGTATTTTTAAAATATTTTAATGTTTATTTTAATTGATTAATGGAAATTAATTAATTAAAATACCATTTAAGTTTCTAAAAATCAACAAAAAAATCACATTGCATCTTGACACATTTAGTGACATTATCAAACCTTTCATACAAATTTCTTTTTTGTTCTTGATCCATTTTGACATTTTTCTTTGGATTTAGGGTTCTTAAAAATCAATATTTTGACCCTAACTTAGAAAAATCTTTTCTGCCTAACCATGAAGAGTTTGATAATGGTTCTTTTTGCATTGCATTCCACATATCATGTAGTTCCTAGGATAAAATTGGCATGAATTTATCTTTCATTTTTGTTTTGTTTTTCATTTTCCTTTGTGAGGTACCTTAAAACCCTAGCAAACTTAGAAAAATCATAAGTCCTTTAGGGTTTAGCTTCTGGCCTTCCCCTTTGGGTAGTGAACTTGTATAGGTCTAAGGTACCTTTGATCCCATTTTCAATTTTTTATCTTGTCATTCGCTTCTGATTTTGAATTTTGCTTTGCATGCTGTATATAAACCCTAATTTTTGTCTTCATTTGCATTCATCCTCCATATGCTTGCATACATGAACTTGCCATGACATTTTGTGCATCCATATGACATATAAGACATCTTAGGACATATTGAAATCATGTTTGATCATTGCATCATCCATTTGCCATGTTATGCATCCATTGCATTTCATAAGTTTTCATGAACTTTCATGCTTTCTTTCATGTCTCATTTGCACTCCCATCCTTTGTATGATCATCCACATCTCTTGGCATGCTTTCATACCATCTTATAGCATCATTTGCATCATGATTATGCTTCTGACTTTCGCTTTCATCTTTGCATTTCATCTCATTTTCATTTCATTTCATTTCTTGTTGCTAACTTTTCAAGTGGTAAGTGTTTGGGAAGTGAATTTTCCTTCACTTCTCACAACCTCTGCTCATCTCTCTTATGCATCATTTACTGCATTTTGCTTGTGTAGTAGAGTGAGCTTGCTCATTCATGCTCCTTCTCCTCTCCTCTTTCTTCAAGCAACTTATCTTCTTAAGTGAAGTAAGTTGACTTGCTTCTTCTGCTTCTCTTCCACCTCTGCTTCTTTCTTGGTGGTGCTTTCTTGAAGATCTTCTTGTAAGCCTCATAAACCCTAGGAACACCCAAGTATGATCACAATTAGGGTTTGATTTAGTCCCCCATTAGTTTTACCTTTGTGTCCTCTTTGTGTCTCTCTTCTCATCTCATAATCAGGGACTAAACCTTTAAGGTTTTAAGGCTTTGTGCTTAAGGTTATGCCTGCATCCTTCTCTTAGGATGGAGTGTACAACTTTAATCCTAAGTGTTAAACCCTTAATGTGTTTAAATCTCTTAATCAATACATCCTAATAATCATTAAGACATTAACTTGTAACTTGGGCCTTGCATTAGGGTTGTAATTCTTCCTTAATTGGTTAAAAAGGACTAACCCTAGTGTTAATGGACAAGTCCTTCTCAAGTTGTCTTACAAACCCTAAAATCCACTTCTTAATCTTACCATTAACTAAAATCCACTTTAATAAAGGCTTTGTTATGTCATGAGGTTAATCCCTAATCATGGATTAAGTTAAGGAGCCTTCCTCAGCTTAAATGTTCTCATCTGTTATCCTTCTATTAGGATGGTGTAATGAGTCCATTAAATCCTTGATTATGGCTTAAACTCATTACTTAACACTAAACAAAAACTCCAAAAACATCTAAATAAATGCAAGTAGGTTATTGATCTCAATCCTACATCATGGTGATTAAGTGTGAGGTGTTTACTTCATGCTTAAGGTATTCTCATTACCCCTAATCAGAGGGAAGATGTGATGAGTTTACTAATCCTTAGTTTAGGCTTAAGCTCATTTTCTTATGACAAACTCAAAAAGCAATAAAATATTGAAAATACCAAAAACAAACAATAATCGTCTCCTCCGGGATTCTTTTCTCACCTCATTCACTCACAAACGAGAACTCGCTTCTTCCGTCTAATGCAAGACAGTTTGCACCTGAGCCAGACAGGTCATACACTTGAGCATAGACAAGTAAGCAGTTCACAAGTCAATTTATCTTTCAGTCTCTTTGAGTCGAACTACGGTGTTCTGACTTTCTCATTGCACGAGAGGATATGTAGGCATAACTTAACAGTTATCGAACGAAAGTCTCTATTTACTCCCCCTCTTCCAGCATTATTCTTTAAACCTTATTGTCTTGAGCTTTGCATTCTTTCCTTACACTGACACTCCTTTTATTCACTTTACACTTCTTCACACTGACACTTGCATTCTTTTCCAGCTTCTGCACACAGATTACACTGACACTACCCCTTTTTTAAACACAAATCTTTTAAGCGTGGATCCCGTCGAGTACGGTGGACAATCTGGGTGCCAATACCTTCCTAGGTTGTAACTAACCCCCTTTCTCAGTTTCTCTGGTTCGCGATCGTCTTGTCCATCTTTTCTTAGGTTTATGCAGCATTACCTTTCCTTCGGGATAAAAATTCCTAGATGGCGACTCTTTTCTTTTCATCTTTCCTCTTTCGCCGACCGTTCGCGTCTGTACCCCTTCTGACCAGGTGTCATTAGGTGGGAGCGACAGCTTGGCGACTCTGCTGGGGACCCTTATATTGCAACCAGGGCTTCTGATTATTTTTGTGGGTTCCTCCTAACGCTTGTTTGATTTGTGTTTACTGGGGTGTTATGTGCTAATTGTGTTTATGTATTTGCTTTATTGCTTTATGTACAGTCTTATTTACTGCTTTCTTCACAGTTTTATGCATCATACTGTCATACTGTCATTACTGGATCTGGTTTGTTGTTTTGGTGGGTGGGGTTCCATTGAGAGTTTAAGGTCATATACCTGGGACCTGAGTGACACCTAGGCTAGAGTGGTTCATGTTCTTTACCATTCCATTTCGGTCTGGTGCGGGAATTTGAAACACGGTTCAGATGTGGGTTTCTTCTTGAGAACTCTGTGCTACAGATTTCCTGTAGTGCTAGGGCTATCTGGGAAGCCTGTTAAGTCTAGATGACTTTTATTATGACCTTCAGAAGCTGAGGTAAATTAGAGGAGGATCTTTTATGGTTATTGTAAACACTGTACCTCCGGGTTAGAAGTGTTTACACTTGTCATAACTGATCCAAGTCTGAGGATCCTTGTTCTAGAACACTACATGTGAGGGGGTTGGGTTGTTTACAGGTTTGCAGGAACCCTTAGCCACATCATACCCTGTTACTGTTGTGTTTAAGAATACTTCACTTTGGACAGTTCTTGTGATTAACCCTGGACATGTGACTCTTTATTTGAGTCCCCCACCTTGGTTACTGGATTTATGAGCCTTCATCTGGACTTTTGAACATACATGGGCCTTATGTCAAGACAAATAATCAGATCCAGCTTGATCACAAACCCTTGCATATCATTTGCATATTTCATCATTGCATCATTTGACATTTGTTTATTTTCTTTTCAGGGTATCCGTTTCATTATATCTTGGTTTTGGTTTTGACCCCTTCTTCTGCATAGACCTCTGCTTCAACTGTCTTTATCAGTTATCTGCTTCAGTTATCTCCATCACCACCAGCACCAGTCTGTCAGTGGCCCACCTTCAGCATCAATCTGTGATCTTTATCAGTACTTGTCTTCAGCTTCTTCAGCAGCACTCATGACTACTCCCAGGAAGAGAAACATATCCTACCACTTTTTTGAGCCTGTGTTGACTAGTATCAGGCAAGTCCAGTCACTCATCACACCTAACCACATCCCACTGTTCATAGAACACTATGGAGGTAACTTGGATATGGTTATGGACCTTGACCCTTCTTAGAGGAGCATGGTCCACACATGCTTGCAGTTTTATGACCCACCACTGAGATGCTTCACATTTCCAGACTTCCAGTTAGGGCCTCTGTTGGAAGAGTTTTCTTCATTGATTGGGGTACATATCAGAGGGGGAATTCCCTTCAACCCAGAAATGATTGCTCCCAGAAATGAGGAAATAGCAAGGGCACTGTACCTGGAGCCTGCCCTTATTGAGCAAAGTATGACAACAAAAGCTGGGATTCCTGGTTTGCATTTGGACTTCTTGATTTCTCAGGCCATCCTAAAGGCTTCATTTGGAGAGTGGAGGGCAGTCTGTGCATTGTTAGCCCTCAGCATATATGGGGCTATACTGTTTGCAGATGAGCCTAAATTTGTCAGCAAGAATGCCATCCATCTGTTTCTCCTAAAGAACCCAGTGCCTACACTACTAGGAGATTTATATTATTCCATTCATCAGAGGAATGAGAAACAAAGGGGGAAGTTGGTAAGATGTTGTTCTCCTTTGTTCTACACCTGGCTGCTCAGACACCTGCCTAGGTCAGATGCCTTCTTGAACCCACACCAGCAGATGAATTGGGCCAAGAGGCTCATTGCTTTGACTTCAAATGATATCAGATGGTGCACCCAGAGCACCAAAGGCAAGGACATTATCACCAGCTGTGGACAATACCCAAATGCGCCTCTAATAGGAGTAAAGGGTTGCATCAACTACAACCCCTTATTGTTTAAGAGACAATTGGGTTATGCCTTAGTTCAACCTCCCAGAGGACAGGATTTAGCTGAGACCCTGTATTGTGAAGTTCAACCTAATTCAGTTGTTGTCAGGCAAGCTGCCTGGGCTTGGGACAACATCCAGACAAAAGGGGTGGCTATCCTTGGAAGATGTAACAATGTTGCTTCAGCCCAATACTATGACTGGTCCCGTACTAGAGCTCAGATTACCAGAATGCCCTTCACCTTGGAAGACATACCTGGGCCATCTACAGTACAGCCTGCAGCAACAGTTAGCCTGGAGGAATTTGAAAAGTTGAAGGAAAGGAATGAGCAGCTATCCCAGGCCTTGAAGAAGACTCCTTAGGAAAGAAGTGATGGTCGTCTGGACATTGAAAGATTGGAAAAACTCAGGGTTGAGCACCTTGCCAAAATTGAAAGGACAGAGGACTACATAAGAAAAGCAAGGGCTGGGGAACAGATATTGAAGAATTCTTGTAAGGAGGCCAAGATTCAGAAAGTTAGGGATGAGCACTATATGCAAGAGAGTCAAGCTAGGTGGGTCAGGATCACTGAAGCCCGTACACAAGAAGACCAGAAGACTCAAGCCAAGATCGAACAACTAGAGACCAATGAGAAGAAACAACAGGAAGCTCTGTTGGCTGCACAGAAAGAGTATTCAGAGTTGAAGCTCAGAGCAGGATTGAAGAGATCAAAGGACCAAGACAGACATAAGAAGCTGACCACTGCCATTGCAGAGCACCCAGCTGGCCCAGTGACTGGGGCCCTCCTGAAGGAGGTCAGAGAAGATGAGTTTGGGCTGGATGTCTGATTCTTTGCTTGTTGTTTGTTTCCATTTGATAAACTTTTTCCTCTTTTTGTTGTATTTTGACCCTTCGTGGGCATGTATTGTAAAACAAACTATGTATTGTTCCTCATTTGTAGTATATTTTAGTTTGTTTTCATTTGGGCTTTTCTCTCAACAACATCAGGCATCTTCCTTGAGGTCTGGAAAGGTCAAAACCAAGAACCAAACCGGATACCTTGGAAAACAAATAAGCATACTTCATTGCATACTAACTTTGTTTTTGTTTTGTAGGTTTTGTTATTATTATTGTTTCTAACTTTGTTGTGATCTCAGGAAACATTGCTCGTCGCCGAGTGTTCCCTGTCAACCGCACGCACCGGTACCCGACTCGTAACAACCTTCCCGACATTCAAATGGAACAAGTACAGCAGGACCTATCTGAGGTCAGAAACCAGATGGCCAATGAGAGAGTAGAGATGAGAAATCAGATGTCTCAGTTTATGGCAGTGATGACTGGCTTAGCCCAGAGTCAAGAAAGGTTAAGAGAACTGGTGGAAAGACAAACTCCTAAAGAGCCTCATCTTGGAACAGGAGAAACTAGCAACAATGAACAGGGGAAGCCTCGTATCAATCCACCAGAGTATGGACCTCACTTGAATCCATAAGTTAACATCCCAAGGAATGTTCAAGGTAATACTGCTGGGGGCAGAATCCTGCAGGAGGATCCCCAGGAAGAACAATTTACTGTTATAGGGGCTGGAGATAAGGTATACGACAGGAGATTGGATGAGATTGCTGAAAAGTTAAGATCTTTGGAATCTCAGAATTCTTTGGGCTTCGATGTGATGGACATGGGCCTAGTAGATGGGGTGAGAATTCCCCACAAATTCAAACCCCCATGCTTTGAAAAGTACAATGGTACCTCCTGTCCTCGCACTCACCTGTAATCTTTCTTGGGTAGGCTCAAAGCTTATACTATGGATGAAAAGTTGTGGATGTTCTACTTTGAGGACAGTCTGACTGGAGCTTCAAGAGAATGGTATTCGCATATGTTTAGGGCCACCATAAGATGCTGGAAGGATTTGGCTGAGGCTTTCATCCGTCAATATCAATACAATCTGGACATGACTCCCAATAGAACTCTCATGATGTGTATGTCTCAAACTTCCAGAGAGAGCTTCCGAGAGTATGCTCAAAGATGGAGACAGCTTGCTGCTGCTGTCCAACCACCCATGTCAGAGAGGGAAATGGCTGACATGTTCATGAATACATTGCAAGGGACTTATATTGATAGGTTGGCTGCTTTCTCCTCTACCAGTTTTGCTGACGTAGTCATAGCTGGCGAGAGAATTGAAAGTCTCTTAAAGATGGGTAAAATCTCCGATAGTGGTGCAAGTTCCTCCAGCAATCCCAGAAAACGTTTTTCGGGACCCCGGGGGGCGGGTGAGACAAATTCCATTCATGCAAGCAGGAGCAGGCCTCAATATGCTCACCGGTCAGTAGCAGCTGTTACCATCCCAACTCCCATGCCACAACAATCATCATATCCTCAACCACAGTATCAACAACAAGTTCATTACCCGCAACAAAGGTCGTACAACAACAACAACAACCAACAGCAGCGTCCTTTCCAACAAAGGCCATCACAAGCAAACATGGTAATTGACCCAATTCCAATGCCGTATGTTGTACTCTTGCCACAACTCCTGAAGCTCAACCTAGTTGAGTTAAGGACATTGACACCTCCAGATCCTCTCAATATGCCAAAGAACTATGATGCAAATGCCAGGTGTGCATTCCACTCAAACGCACCGGGGCATAATACTGAAAAATGCAGGGCCCTACAGATGAAAGTCCAGGATTTGGTGGACTCAAAAGCTCTCAATTTTGCACCTCCTCCAAATGTTATAAGAAATCCAATGCCTAGTCACAACGGGCCTAGGATTAATGCTATTGAGGAGGGAAAACCAGCCGCATTAATTAGTAGTGTTGCACAAATCCGAACACCCTTGGTTGAAATCAAAGCTCAGCTGTTAGAATGCCAAGTGTTCTCCGGGTGTGAGCTCGGCTGTGGATATTGCAATATTGCCGTTAATGGATGTGAGAGACTGAGAAACGGCATAGATGGCCTCATTAAGGATGGCATTCTTTAGATTACGAAAACAGCGATTACAACTCCAACAATTCCTTCATCAACAATCACAGATACTCCTACAACGTCAGCAACCCTTGTTCCAACAGATTCTGCTACAACTCCAACAATTATTCAATCAATCACTTCAAAGGATACAAGTTCAGTCACAATTCCTTTTGCAACGACAACACCCATTATTCCATCAGTTTCTACTACAACTTCAACAGCCGTCCAGTCAACGGTACCGTCTACAACATCAGCAACAGTTAATGAAAGCGTCTCAACGGTTACGATATACTACGATCCCGCAAATGTTCCTTCCAACAACTCACAACAAAATGCTGCTCCTGTCAGAGCACCATTTACCATATATTATGATCCACACACCATCGTGGTCCCTTCTGCAGCTGCTATCAGTCCGGTCACTATCACAGTGCCTGGGCCAGTGCCTTACGAAAGCAATAATGCCATCCCTTGGCATTATGGCTCAGATCTATACTGCGAGGGGCAGAAAATCACTTTAGAGTCATCAACTTCTTCACCTCAGATAGACAATGTGGGGGGAGGCAGAGGCTTCACCTGAAGCGGACGTCTCTTTGCCTCGCAAATTCCAAGACCTATTGTTGAAGCAAAAGCTGCTGCCAAGGCAAAAGGGAAGAGCATGGTGCAAGAAGAACTAGTTGCTAAAGAAGCTTTGAAGACTCCTTTTGATCAAGAGGTTGATGAATTCATGAGGATCATCAAAAAGAGTGATTATAAGGTGGTGGACCAGCTTCACCAAACACCTTCTAAAATCTCCATACTATCATTGCTAATGTGCTCCGAGGTTCATCGGAACGCACTATTAAAGGTCCTGCACGCAGCCTATGTGCCGGAGGAGATTACTGTCAATCAGTTAGAGGTTGTGGTTGGAAATGTTAACGCTAGTCATGGACTAGGATTTACCAACGCCTGATCTGACAACGGAAGGTCACAATCACAACAAGGCTTTGCACATTACCTTGGAGTGTAAAGGTGCAGTTCTTTCTCACGTATTGGTGGACACAGGGTCATCACTCAATGTCCTACCCAAGAAAGCCCTTGTGAAGCTGGAACATGATGGATTGGCACTACTCCCAAGCAACTTGGTAGTGAGAGCCTTTGACGGTTCTAAAAGATCAGTTCTGGGAGAGATAGAGTTACCGATAATGATTGGCCCACAGGTTTTCAAAACGACCTTCGTTGTGATGGATATACAGCCTGCTTACAACTGTCTATTGGGTAGACCATGGATACACGCCGCTGGCGCCGTGACGTCAACCCTTCACCAGAAGTTAAAATTCGAGTGGGAAGGACGAGTCATTACCATTTGTGGGGAGGAGGATATCTTCGTTAGCCAGCTGGCTACTTTCAAATACATCGAGATGGATGGGGAGATCCATGAAACAATGAGTCAGGGGTTTGAGGACCTTAATATTAATGAAACATCGGTTATGCTTGGGACTTCCATCACATCATACTAACAAGCCCGAAAGGTTGTTGAGGAAGGTACCGCTCAAGGCTGGGGCAAGCTGCTGCCAGTTGAAAAGAAAGAAGACCGATTCGGGTTGCGTTACAGACCAACTCGATAAGGTCAACCAGAGGCGGCACAGGAGCCCAAGTTTGTCAGCGGGGGGATGCTCACCCCGGATGCTGTGAACAGTTTGGAAGATGAGTCAGAAGACGAGCGCAACCTGGAAAGCTGGATACGTCCAAGGATCCCGGGGAACCATGTCTCGAACTGGTCTTCCCAGGAAATTATAAGAGTTACTCCGGCAGAGTAATTATTATTTCCTGTCTTTAAGCATGCATTAAGTCCTGCATCTTGCCCAAGATGCCAGGGCTCATTTTGTAATCGGGCCATCTTGTATTTTGTGCAAACGATCAATTAATGAATATCAAGACATCTTTTGCAAATGAGTCTTTTCTTTTTCCGTTCACTGTTTTTCATTCTTTATTTTTTGTACAAAAATAAAATGGCAATGTTTTTCAAAATAATAACTTCATTTTCGCTTTTTCTAAACAAGATAAAACTGATCACTAAAATGAACAAATCTAAACCCTTGCAGAGAGTGTCCTCCAGACTGCACCGACAACAACACTGCTATGACTTCGTGTGACTTTGACAATCCGATTAACCAAGCCGATGAAAGGGTTGAAGAAGATTATGAGCTACCTGAAGAGCTAGCCATGTTGTTGAGACAAGAGGAGAAAGTTATAACTCCTCATCAGGAGGAGGTTGAAACGGTTAATCTTGGTACAGAAGAAGACCTGAAAGAAGTTAAGATTGGGGCCTGTCTGCAAGATTTAGTGAAAGAGTAACTTATTGACATGCTTCGGGAGTATGTGGATGTTTTTGCTTGGTCTTATCAGGACATGCCAGGGTTGGACACCGATATTGTTATGCACAAGCTGCCTCTGAAAGAAGACTTTCCGCCAGTAAAATAGAAGTTGCGCCGCACTCGCCCGGATATGACCATGAAGATAAAAGAAGAGGTACAAAAACAGTGGAACGCCGATTTCCTTGCTGTAACTAGTGACCCGCCGTGGGTCGCTAACATCGTAGCTGTGCCTAAGAAGGATTGAAAGGTGAGGATGTGTGTGGATTACCGGGATCTGAACAGAGCCAGCCCGAAAGATGACTTCCCATTACCTCACATTGATGTATTGGTCGACAATACGGCTCAGTTCTCGGTTTTCTCCTTCATGGATGGATTTTCAGGATATAATCAGATCAAGATGTCGCCTGAAGACATGGAGAAAACAACTTTCATCACACCCTGGGGAACATTCTGTTATAAGGTGATGTCGTTCGGACTGAAGAATTCTGGTGCCACTTATCAACAGGTTATGGTAACATTATTCCACGACATGATCCACAAAGAAATTGAATGCTATGTGGATGATATGATTGCCAAGTCCCTCATAGAAGAAGACCACCTGGTGAATCTGTTGAAACTATTCAAGCGTCTGAGGAAGTACCAATTGAAGCTGAACCCCAACAAATGCACATTCGGGGTACGATCCGGTAAGCTGCTGGGATTTATTGTAAGTGAGAAAGGGATTGAAGTTGACCCTGACAAAGTCAAAGTCATTCAAGAGATGCCTGCACCGAAGACTGAAAAAGAAGTTCGGGGGTTTTTAGGCAGATTGAACTACATTTCGAGGTTCATATCTCATCTTACAGCAACCTGTGAGCCTTTGTTCAAGCTGCTGAGAAAAGAACAAACGGTCAGGTGGAATGAAGACTGCCAAAGGGCTTTTGACAAAATCAAGGAATACTTATAAGAGCCTCCAATCCTTATGCCTCCAGTTGAAGGAAGACCTCTAATAATGTACTTGACAGTATTAAAAGAGTCAATGGGGTGTGTGCTGGGCCAGCATGACGATTCTGGTCGAAAAGAGTATGTGATATACTACCTAAGCAAAAAGTTTACCGACTGTGAACAACGTTATTCACTGCTCGAGAAAACTTGATGTGCTTTAGTGTGGGCTGCTCGCCGACTAAGGCAGTATATGTTGATTCACACTACTTTATTGATCTCAAAGATGGACCCAGTCAAGTATATATTCGAGAAGCCAGCACTTACCGAACGGGTTGCAAGATGGCAAATGATACTCACAGAATATGACATTCAGTACACATCTCAGAAAGCCATCAAAGGCAGTGTATTGTCTGACTACCTAGCTGAGCAACCCATTGATGATTAACAGCCTATGAGATTTGACTTCCCTGATGAAGACATCATGTTCATAAAAGCAAAAGATCATAAAGAGCCTATTCACACTGAAGGGCCCGACCCAGAAGAAGAATGGACTATGATGTTTGATGGGGCTGTTAATATGAATGGTCGTGGTGTTGGTGCAGTACTCATTAAACCTAAGGGAGTTCACATGCCTTTCTCGGCAAAACTCACTTTTAACTGCACTAACAACGAAGCTGAATACGAAGCTTGTATTATGGGTCTTGAGGAAGCCATTGACCTCAGGATCAAGACTTTGACTATATTTGGAGATTCAGCTCTGGTAATCAATCAAACCAACGAAAAATGGTACACTCACCAGGAGCATCTGATACCTTACTGGGATTATACGAGGAGATTACTCACATTCTTCACAACAGTCAAGCTTGAGTATATCCCCCGAGACGAAAATCAGTTTGCAGATGCTCTGGCTACCATTTCATCCATGATCAAAGTTCAAGCTGCCAACTTTGTGCCACGGATTTCAGTATCCAGACTTGACAAGCCAGCATATGTATTCTCAGCAGACCTTGCTAAAGATGATAAGCCTTGGTTCTATGACATCAAATGCTTCTTGGAGGATCAAACATACCCATCTGGGGCATCATCCAATGACAAGAAGACATTAAGAAGGCTGGCTGGTAGCTTTTTCCTGAATACTGATGGTTCCTTGTACAAGAGGAACTTTGATATGGTACTTCTCAGATGTGTTGATAAAACAGAGGCAGACTTGCTGATGCACGAGGTGCACGAAGGATCTTTTGGTACCCATGTTGGAGGACATGCAATGGCTAAAAAGTTGTTAAGATCAGGCTATTATTGGATCACAACGGATGCATACTGTTGTGCTTATGCCAGGAAATGCCATAAATGTCAGATTTATGCAGACAAGGTGCATGTGCCTCCAAATCCTTTGAATGTGATGTCTTCACCTTGGCCCTTTGCCATGCGGGGCATAGATATGATTGGGAAGATTGAACCGACTGCTTCAAATGGCCACAGATTCATCCTGGTTGCCAATGACTATTTTACCAAGTGGGTTGAAGCAGCCTCGTATGCAAACGTCACCAGGCAAGTGGTAGCCCGATTCCTGAAGAGAGACATCATCTGTCGGTATGGAGTGCCCGAGCGAATCATTACTGATAATGGTTCCAATTTGAACAATAAAATGATGGAAGAACTGTGCTGGGACTTCAAGATCCAACACCACAATTCTTCTCCTTACAGGCCAAAGATGAATGGCGCTGTAGAGGCAGCTAACAAGAATATCAAGAAGATTGTGCAGAAGATGGTGGTCACCTACAAAGACTGGCATGAAATGCTACCATTCTCCTTGTATGGGTACCGTACGTCAATTAGAACATCCACTGGGGCAACACCGTATCAACTGGTGTATGGTATGGAGGCAGTCCTACCTGTTAAAGTTGAGTTACCTTCCTTGCGAGTACTGATGGATGTTAAGCTGAATGAAGAAGAATGGGTCCGATCCAGGTACGAACAATTGAGTCTGATCGAAGAGAAGAGATTAGCTGCAATTTGTCATGGGCAGCTGTATCAGAAGAGAATGAAGAAAGCCTTCGATCAGAAAGTCAGGCTTCGAGAATACCAAGTAGGCAAGTGGACTCCGAATTACGATGGTCCGTTCATAGTCAAGAAAGTTTTCTCCGGCGGAGCACTGATGCTCAGTACTATGGATGGTGAAGACTTCCTGTCCCCTGTAAATTCAGATGCAGTTAAAAAATACTTCGCATAAAATGACCCGCTGGACATAAAAACAGAATGTGAGTCCAGGCAAAAATAGGGCATCCCGGCGAGTCAAAACAGAATAAAAGACTCGGGCAAAATAAGGGAAAATAAATAAATAAAATGTACACCCGCTGAGTTGAAAAGCCACATTGGACAGCTCAGGCAAAAATGGGTATCCCGGTGGATTGAAAACCCGAAAGGGCGATCTAGGCAAAATAAGGGAATTGAAAACCCGAAAGGGCGATCTAGGCAAAATAAGGGAATAAGCGAACAACTGCATTCTGAATTCGTCTGTATCACTTATAACGTGGCAAGTTTCAAAAGGTTAGAGCATCGGTCAGAATCAGCCTTCTTCAGAAAGGAGGATGAGAAGAACGTCAATGTCATGCGAGTCATAGCAAAGGGAAGCTCACTGAAGCGTCATCAACATTGTCAGCACCTTTTTGTTTCTCAATTTGTAACAATCTCCTCATTTCAGGGGATCTATTTCTTTGACTGTACTTGCCAATTCAGGGCACACTGTAACACGGTGGGAGAACTGACTTTAGTTATGTTGCGGATAGCAAGAGTCGCCACCGACTTTTATTTTATCCAAAAGGAAAGGGCATAAAATAACAGGAAAGACCTTAAAAGATTTTTGGGTTCGGGGGGTAGGTTATGTAAAGGGAAGGTGTTAGCACCCTTTACATCCATGGTTATCCATGGGCTCTTAATTACTTAGCTCACTTTAAACAGTTTTGAGAAGTGTAGTGTGTGATTAAAAATTTTCTTAAGTACTTTATAATGATCCTTGTATGGATGTATATAAAGACTTTGTTTCGAAAATTTGTTTGAAAATGTGAAGTGTAATGAAGTAATTTGATGAAAAGTGAGCAAGTACTTAAGAGGAACCTACCCTAAATTAAATCTTTTTTGTTCTTAAATGTTCTTTCAATGGTAAGACTATCCCTATTATTAAGGAATAGGTAGTCATTACCTTGGATGATATAAGGGACATGTGAAGGGTCATCTGTATTTAGGCAACTGTAAGGTGTCTTAGCAATACGAAGGGACTTATCATCTTTTATTCGAAAGGGACAAGACCTTTTACGAAAGCAACATCGAAGGGACTTGATCTTATAATATTGAAAGGGACTAGATGATTTGTTTATGAGAAGGGACTTTGCTTTTAGACACCTTACTTGACCTTTTTATTTAGGCAACATGAGGGATAACCTTAGGAAGTGAGATGGCGATCAAAGATCGACTTACGTGTGTGCGTGTATAGGTTCAAATATTTATCTTATGATTAGTGATCTAAATTAATTTTAAAGCAAATAGGTTATCACTCCCTATATTTACTAACCATAGCAAGAATATTTATAAATAAATAAACGATAAAAACTACAACTATTACAATGCTTTTACAGTTACATTTATAATAATAAAAATAATTAGATAATAAATATAAACAATAAATAAAAAGGGTTAGTAATAAAAATAATTATAAGAAAAAAAAAATATTAGCACAAACATACAAAGCATATATAAATTAAATAAACGAATTTTAAGAATTTTAGAGATGAAAATAAAATAATAAAGATAATAATAAACCATATACTAATTTATTTACAAAATAAAGCATGATTAATTATTTAATTATACACATTAGAAAAATTTATTAAATTTAATATTAAAACAAAATAATTAAGGTAATAAATTAAGGTTAAAAAAAATTTAGGATTTTAAAATTAGGGTTAGAATTTTTTTAGAAAATAGAATTAGGATTTATAATTTAATTTACATTATTAATTTGATTATTAAATAAATATATACATATTTTAATTTAAATAAATAAAAACTAGGATTAAAAGTTTAGAAAATAAATTAGAGGGTTTTTTTTTAGAAAATATGAAATATTTACATATATTTACCTATTATTATTTAAATATATAATAAACATGATTATAATTAATTAGAAAATAAAACAACAAAGCAAAATAATTAAAAAAAACAAAGAATTAAAACTTACCTGGTGCAGGGATTGAACCCACGCCCTAGGCTTTGCATCCCTTGGACGCATGAGGCTGCCACCAGGCCAGCTGCGTGCTGGTGATAACATGTGGATGGCAATCGTTTTGTTGTTAACCTGCGAAAACATTGAAAATAAAAATAAAACCAAAATGGCCTGGGGAAGGTTTGAACCCAGGACCATTCATTTACCAGCCAGACATACAAACCAACTGAGCTATATGCGCGTTGTGATATTCATATGAAACATACATATTATAAAAATAGATAGATTTTTGAATTCAGAGAATTCGCGCCAAGGACTCGTCTTCTTCCTCTGACCCTGCGCATTTACCTGAAAAAATTTCCACCATATTTTCTGCGAATTTACCTGCGCACAAGTTTTACAGAAAAACCTAGCTTTTTGAAACACCATTAAAACTGTAAAATTTCACCAAATTGATCATAGCATTGTGATCCCCATGTCTTGGCCAATTCATTAGTGTTATTAGAATTCATTTATATTTGTTTAATCGAAAAACCCTAAACGGCCAACAAAACCCTAACAATGGCAATTTCACGATTTGGCTATGATTCTTCACGCAAGCTATCCAGAAATCATCTATAGGCACACACAAACATTTATATATGATCAAAATGCATTATAAATACATAAATCCATTGAATCGAAAAAAAACAAATCAAGAACAAGAATGCTTCGGGTAAGGTATATGAGCATGATTCTGATGCTTTTGAGGATTGGGATAGATTCAGTGATGTCCAAAGATTCTCTCCATGTTCTTAAAATACCTTTAAATGCCTTGCAAGAGTGAATCCGAATTTGAGTTTTTTGAACAATTTTGTGAAGTTTGAATATGGTTTGTGAGGCTGTGAATTCGTCCATAATTCTTAGTCTTATGTTGTATATATATGATACAATGAAATTAGGTCAAAAACTTTAACACACTTGTGGATTTTTGGACCTTTTAAGATTGAAAAAGATGTGATCTTAAATTTTGAATATTCTTGATCTAGCCTTTCTATTTTGGTATGGTATTCATTATGTTTGTATCAATCAAGTCTAAATAAGTCTTAAGACCTTCTAGAAACCAAATCTTTTCCAAATATATGATTTTCACATTTTATTTTAATTTAATTTGTATTTTAATGAATAAAATTCAAATAAATATGAAATAAAAAATAAAAAATCTGAAAATGGATGGATTGGGTATTGCTTGATGAGTTTGTAAAGTTTGGATGGCAATTTGGTGGGCTCATTTAGCAAAAATTGGTTTTAAGGCCTTATTTGCTTCATAAATTTCCCAAAAATTTCCCAACTTTGAAAGGGCACAAATCCTTCAATTTTAATGATATGAAGGTGTTCTTGGACATTTTGGAAAGCTTAAAGAGTCCTATAACCAACCTCATTGGTCTCATGTTTATATCATTTACCATTCTTAAGTTATGCTCTTTTGAAGTTGTTGACTTTTTGTTGACTTTTAAAAGGACCTATAATGTCTTAGCTCATACCTTCCAAATGAAGAATTTTTGGGCTTGGCTTGTGAGACACAAAGTTGTATAGAATTCAATTTCCTTCAAAATGAGCTTTGGATGGAAAATTCTTGATGAAGCATGTGAAAGTTATGGCTGGTCAAAGTTCAGTTGACTTTTCCTATAAAAAACCCTAATTTAGAAACTCCTGATTCTTGATGATCTGAAATCTCCTTGATGAATCATGATCAACCCTTGATAAAATGATGAATTTTACTTCATATACTTGATGTTGGCAAAAAATCATGAATTTTGACTTTGGTTTGACCATAGTTGACCTCAGTTTGACTTTTTAACTGCCTTGACTGATTTTAACCTATCTGATCATCTGATTGAGCAAATCTTTTGGGAAAGTCTTGAAACTTGACATGGGGATTCTTGAACATATATAGGATTCTATGAAGCTCACTTGAAGTCTTGGAAGTCCCTTTTGCCTGATGAAAGTCAAAACCCTAATTTAAGATGCATTGCTTAGGAGTATGCATTGTCTAAGGGAATTGTCAAACTTTCTGACTAATTGTGAACCTTGTGAACCTCATGAGATGTCTTATGACCCTTGTGAACCTTGTGAACCTCTTAGTACACAATGTCTTGTCTTGTGGAGGGCAAATTTTGGGGTGCAACAGCTGCCTCTGTTCAATTTTCTGAAACCTGAGGGGTTAGATTGGTATATGTGCCATTCGTGACCTAGAAGGTTGAAGGGGATTGAACACAAAAGCCCAAAATTTTTCACTCGCCAGTGCGTAAAGTAACACTGATGATTAATTGTATATGCTTGAGTGGGCTTGAAGATGCCACTTGGAAGAACTGGAAATGGGCTTATAGATGCCATCCATAATATCAGGAGGTGATAATATCTTGATGTTGATACTGGATATAAGTACTAGGTCTTCGTATAGGCCGTCTCTGAATCGTTTATGCAACATGATTTGAATAGACCAGTGGAAATAAATCTTTGTGACGATTATCTCTTCTGGAAATATCCTGGATTAGGGAATAGATCTTCGTATAGACCGTTTGCCTACTCTCCAAGAACGAAAGAATATGAAAATATCTTGAACTAGGGAATGGAACTTTGTACAGACCGTTTGCCTACTATTCAAGACCAGATAGATGAAATCTTCTGGAAGTATCCTGGATTAGGGAATGGATCTTTGTACAGACCGTTTGCCTACTCTCCGAGGACAAAAGAGTTTCAGGATTAAATCTCCTGAAAATATCCTGGATTAGGGAATGGATCTTTGTACAAACCGTTTGCCTACTCTCCGAGGACAAAAGAGTGTCAGGATTAAATCTCCTGAAAATATCCTGGATTATGGAATGGATCTTTGTACAGACTGTTTGCCTACTCTCCGAGGACATCTTGAGTAATGTATAGATCATTTCTGACCTGTTGTGGAATGTTGATATTGTTTTATCTGCATATAACTATCCTGCAAAGAAAATGTTAGTTTATGCAATGTACATGCATGTATGACATGGTGCATCTAAGTAAATGTATTTTGCATTTATGAATATGTTATGGTATGATGTAAATGATATATGTATGAATCAAGCAGCCTGAAGCGTCCGGATATCTTTGCATAACAACTACTGGCTAGGGAAAATAAATCCCGATTCGTTGCTGAAGAATATGAGGAACATGTTCCCGTCTTGTTTGATAGTATATTATTTATAACCTCTTGTCTTCGTTCTTCGCACTTCTATTGGAAGAATGGGTTCCTGAGTATCCTGACTGAGGATAAAAGAGATGGACATAAATTCAAGGGGAGATGTAACTCGAAGTATCTATAAAGATAGATTTGCTCTACTGGGGATTTGTAGTTGCCTTGTGGGGATGAACCGGCGAAGATTTGTTGAACTACTACCTTCGTTCGTCCTTAGTAAATACTATTACTGCATTTTATGCATTTCTGGTAAACATCAATCGTATTCAAAAGCATACATACATTCAAACACAACCAATGGACGTTTTTCGCTTTAGTAAAAGAGGAAAAATAATCCCGAATAAAGAGAGAAAAGTAAAGCTGAACTCGAAAACAGAATCGTTTCAACTTTGAGAGTGTATAACCAATTGGATTTAGAGCTCCTGAGATTCTTAACTTTCCTGAATACCTTCCCAGAAATCCTCATAGCTGGATCTGAAGACATGATACTGACACCATCTGATACTACTGGCGTAGACAATTAATTTCCACAATGGCTTCTGCTGAGAATCCAATATCAAGGTAATACAATGAGAGGAACGTGTCTTCAAATTGTGATGGACCATATACGCTCCGGGTATTAGATTTGAAAAGAAAGCATTGCCCTTTGGTTGAGGATGAATTGTCCCATAATGGAAGTATCTGAATGTAGTTACCTCAAGAGAAATAAGCAGAATGCCCCACAATAATATGCCCTTGACATCATGAACTTTGTAATGTTACCCTTGGTAATTCAAATAGATGAGGAGATCTGCCCCTGGCTACTTAAACATAATTGAATCCTGTCCTGATTGCCCCAAATGAGTTAGGAAGTATCATGGCCTGCCCCCTTGATTGGGAGATAGTGACTATGCCCCTTTGTATATATGGACTTTGATCCAGGAAGCAACTTTGTTTATCGGAAGGACTTTGGTTTATTGAACATTCATCCTGTAAGTTTTTCTGTTTATCAAACACTCAGGTATATGCAAACAAATATATTCAAAAATGCAATGCTTATGTCTGTCTTGAAGTTTTGAAAATGAGTTATTTTAGAAAAACAATTTTTGTGAAAACTGTGATATTAACTCAAGTTTTATAATAAGCCCTAAAGGAGTCAGGATACCCTTTTGTGGCAATATGCTTTCAAACTAACCATGCTTTAGTTAGGACTTTTAAAGGGTTATAACGTGGCCTGGTTCACGGTCTAAGAAACAAAGGATAAAGGCTCAAATTTTATTTGTACCCAACCCATTCTTCGTGATGTTCTTCAGTCCTATGTTCGGTTAACCTATGCATAGAGGTTCCAAAGCAGTTTGGAATTGTAACACTGACATTTGTGATGGTTCAGAAACCAAAATTTATTTGAACATTCAGTCATCTTTCTTTGTTGAGGATTCATAGCGACCTCTTTTTTCTTTTGACTTCGTTATATCTTCTTTTTTCCTGAATTGTTTGTTTCAAAATTACAGTCAGCGAAATTTCTCAATTTTTTTACTAAGTCTCCTTCATAGGTTTTGACTTAGTGGGTTTTTCTTTTGCTGGATATTGATTGTCAGGTTTAGTGATTACAGAGAACCATCATTAGTTGTGTACAACATAGATAATTGGCATATTTGAGTTAACCGAGTAACTACCCTGCCCCGGGTTATGAATAAGGGTATTAATTTGCATGAGAATGAAAACTCCTACTTCATAGGCTCAAAAGGATTGACTAGGGATTAACTTCGTATATCTCCACTGTTTAGGAATTGAAACAATGCCTGTACATCGTCAGCATAGTCTGTTCAAAAGCATATTGTCTAATATTATGGTATTGTTTTCGTCATCCTCCCTCTACAGGCTTATAGCTTTTATCAGGAGTTAAATATCACAAGATAGAAATAAGAAGCATAGTTTTAAATATAGTGAAACGAATGGATTAATTCAAGACAAACACATGCAATGCATTAATGAAAACAAAAGTTTAACATAATAGTAAATGTTTAAACAAAATAAAAGAAATTACAAATGAAAATTCAAATGTTGTCCCATCCAGTTGGTTGAACGTCTTCAATTGCAATCTGTGAACTTTGAGGAGCAGTGTACTTCACCATGAAATCAAATTTGCCACTTAGATGTCCCAAGGTGCCCCATATCTCAACAGGAATAGGTAGGCTTTCTTTCTTGCTACCTTGGGAAATTTTCCTTGTAGCTTCGATATTTGATGGACAATAGAAGAACTCAACCTGGCCTTCTGGCGTAACCTCGAGTATTCCTTCGTCAATTAGGTATTGAATCTTATTCTTCAATGCCCAACAATTATTTTTGTCGTGTCCAGGACAGTTGGAGTGATACCCACACCTTGCCTTGGGATTATAGCGAGGGGAGGAAGTATTAGGATTTTGAGGAGGACTTTTCAAAGAATTTAACTTCATCTCCAACAAGCATTGAAGAACTTGTGACATTGGAGTGCTGAATTTGATAAACTGCCTTCTACATTCCTTGTATAGAAGTGGATTAACCATACAAGGCCTTCTTTCTTCCATTGAAGGATGGTCAGTAGTAGCCTGTCTCTTTCCTTCTCTTATCCTTACTTTCCTTTCAGCCAAGTCAGCTTGTTTCAATGGAGGTTGACTGATGATTAGATTCCCAACTCTGTTATGCCGAAGCTTATTGACAAAGCTTCTCATCTCTTCTTGCCCCTGGGCCAAACTCTGGATAAGAGACATTTGGCCATTCATTTGAATCCTCATCTCTGTTATCTCAGCTTGTAGTTGTTTCAGCTGATCATCTTTGTTGTCCTCAGGATTCTTCTTCTTCATGTCGTTAGAGAGGAGTGCTTTCAACTCTTCTTGCCCCTTGGACAAATTCAGAATCACTTCTTGAAACTGAGCATTCCGAGCTTGAAGATCTTTGACAGATTGTTCGAGAGCCATTTCTGCTGAAATAAACAGCGAGAGGATAAGATACTTGTTCATAAGGAACCTGTGATGCAATGACATGATGTATAAATGCGTATGCAATGTTTTCAAGAACTGCGGGATTTAAATTCGTTTAAACAACCAAAAAGTAAACTTTTATTAGTAATAAATTTATTTGCCCCTTGGGCTTACAATAAAAATGAAATGAATACAAAAGATGGGGTATTAAGTCTCCCATGGACGTTTCCTCTTTGTGTTGAGGTATGAGTTGAGATTCCGCTCCTCGTGAAGTTGTTTTGTTAGCTCCAGGATTCTTTCTTGACTTGCTTTGTAATGAGTCTCAAAACTATCTCTTTGCTCCTTCAACTAGATCCAGGACCTTTGTAACTCCTCCATGTCAGTGGGCATGTCTGGATGAAGAATGATATAAGAAGTATCTCCTTCAGCAATAGGCTCCATGGTAACTGGCAGGATGGCAGGATATGGCATCATAAGAGTCTGAGCACGAGATCGCACCCATCTGAGATAAGCTTCCATAGGAATAGTGTACTTTGGTTCCAGAGTCTTGCTGTCAACCTTGTTCACTTTACCCCATGCTCGTATAAACCTTTGACGATAACCTTGCAGATCGTTGTCGTAGTCAAACACAATACCCTGAATAAGCATGTCATGAGGAACATCACTCCGAGCGTAACCAAACTGACGTAGAGTTAAGGAAGGATTGTAGGTAATGCCCCCTCTTATGCCAAGAATAGGCACATTAGGGAATTCCCCACAACGATCAATGATAGTAACATTCTCCATGGATCTAGAGCACCAATGAATATCTGAATGAGAGAGTGGCATGATTCTTTTAGACCACCTGAACCCTTGTTCATTCTTCATCACTGATCGAGGAAGGTGAGAAATAAATCACCTAGATAGAAGAGATATACAACACATCAGAGTTCCTCGTGCCTTCATAGTACGTGTATGAAGAGAGTGTAAGATGTCTCCAAGTAATGTAGGCACTGGATTGCGACTCAGAAATATGTTGATGGCGTGTACGTCTATGAACTGGTCTGGATTGGGGAACAACACTAAGCCATAGATCAATAGGGCTAAGATCTCCTCAAAAGCATCATAACTCATAGCTTTCGGGAACACTTGAGATTTCTCCATTAATACCTTAGCAATAATACCCTTAATTCCACTCCTTGTTTCTAGGACAATGTTTGATTTCTTCAAATGTAGGGCTGCAGTAATGACTTCAGGTTTAAGCTCTTTTTCCAAGCCTGTGAAGGGTTTCTGATCAAGAATAGGTATGCCCAGTAGCTTGGAGAACTCTTCCATTGTAAGAACCAACTGATAGTCGGGGAATGTGAAACAGTGATGTTTAGGATCAAAGAACTGAAACAGAACACTCATCATGTCTTCATTGAACCCTGAAGTGACTAGATCCAGTAGGTGACCATGCCTCTTGATGAATTGGGAGTTTTCGGAAACTTGAGAGACCAATTCCTTAAGTTTAGGAGGTATTCCTACAAAGTTGATCCGGATAGTGTTCCTACGAGCAGAAGCCATGACCTGCAACAAAGAACAAAGATAAATCCTTTGGTCCTTGAAATGGTTAGTGAAAATGCTATGATTATGATGCATGATGATGATATGATGTTATGCTCAATCACAAACATGTGGCACACACAAACAAGTCACACAATAGCCCTAGGTTTGAAGGCTTGCATGAGGTTTAAAGGTAAATACCATCCCCTTAAGTTTAGATGGTTCATCCTGTCCTATAAAGTAACCAGGTTCTAAGGGATCTCAATATCATTGATCCTTCACAAGGGTGGTTGTTCAGTAGGCAACTTACTTGCCAACCAAAACCCTCCAAGCTTAAGATCTCAATGAGTGTAGCATCGAGTATCAACCAACTTTAGTCTTCACCAAAGCCGGTTATCTCACTACTTTCTAAAGGCCAAGATGGGATAACTAGGGTTGTAAAAGTCAGCTAGTGTATTAACAACATATGGCAGCCTCATATTATCCTCAACTTACTTAAGGAACATAAGCACCAACCAAGAAGTCACACTAACTATGACCACCAGATCAACCATATCGGTATACGCCGTACAATTTCCTTGGTCTATTGCCATTTACCTAAGGTACAGTAGATCCGGGTTAGGATCTTTCACACATAAGAGCACCCAACAGATAAGTATAAAGCAAACAAGGCAAACAATTTTAAAGTGATCTAATTCCTAAGGGTACCCCTCTTTTATTAAATCCCCAGCAGAGTCGTCAGTTCTGTAACACGGTGGGAGAACTGACTTTAGTTATGTTGCGGATAGCAAGAGTCGCCACCGACTTTTATTTTATCCAAAAGGAAAGGGCATAAAAGAACATGAAAGACCTTAAAAGATTTTTGGGTTCGGGGGGTAGGTTATGTAAAAGGAAGGTGTTAGCACCCTTTACATCCATGGTTATCCATGGGCTCTTAATTACTTAGCTCACTTTAAATTGTTTTGAGAAGTGTAGTGTGTGATTAAAAATTTTCTTAAGTACTTTATAATGATCCTTGTATGGATGTATATAAAGACTTTGTTTCGAAAATTTGTTTGAAAATGTGAAGTGTAATGAAGTAATTTGATGAAAAGTGAGCAAGTACTTAAGAGGAACCTACCCTAAATTAAATCTTTTTTGTTCTTAAATGTTCTTTCAATGGTAAGACTATCCCTATTATTAAGGAATAGGTAGTCATTACCTTGGATGATATAAGGGACATGTGAAGGGTCATCTGTATTTAGGCAACTGTAAGGTGTCTTAGCAATACGAATGGACTTATCATCTTTTATTCGAAAGGGACAAGATCATTTACGAAGTAAACATCGAAGGGACTTGATCTTATAATATTGAAAGGGACTAGATGATTTGTTTATGAGAAGGGACTTTGCTTTTAGACACCTTACTTGACCTTTTTATTTAGGAAACATGAGGGATAACCTTAGGAAGTGAGATGGAGATCAAAGATCTACTTACATGTGTGCGTGTATAGGTTCAAATATTTATCTTATGATTAGAGATCTAAATTAATTTTAAAGCAAATAGGTTATCACTCCCTATATTTACTAACCATAGCAAGAATATTTATAAATAAATAAACGATAAAAACTACAACTATTACAATGCTTTTACAGTTACATTTATAATAATAAAAATAATTAAATAATAAATATAAACAACAAATAAAAAGGGTTAGTAATAAAAATAATTATAAGAAAAAAAAATATTAGCACAAACATACAAAGCATATATAAATTAAATAAACGAATTTTAAGAATTTTAGAGATGAAAATAAAATAATAAAGATAATAATAAACCATATACTAATTTATTTACAAAATAAAGCATGATTAATTATTTAATTATACACATTAGAAAAATTTATTAAATTTAATATTAAAACAAAATAATTAAGGTAATGAATTAAGGTTAAAAAAAATTTAGGATTTTAGAAATTAGGGTTAGAATTTTTTTAGAAAATAGAATTAGGATTTAGAATTTAATTTACATTATTAATTTGATTATTAAATAAATATATACATATTTTAATTTAAATAAATAAAAACTAGGATTAAAAGTTTAGAAAATAAATTAGGGGTTTTTTTTTTAGAAAATATGAAATATTTACATATATTTACCTATTATTATTTAAATATATAATAAACATGATTATAATTAATTAGAAAATAAAACAACAAAGCAAAATAATTAAAAAAACAAAGAATTAAAACTTACCTGGGGCAGGGATTGAACCCACGCCCAGGCTTTGCATCCCTTGGACGCATGAGGCTGCCACCAGGCCAGCTGCGTGCTGGTGATAACATGTGGATGGCAATCGTTTTGTTGTTAACCTGCGAAAACATTGAAAATAAAAATAAAACCAAAATGGCCTGGGGAAGGTTTGAACCCAGGACCATTCATTTACCAGCCAGACATACAAACCAACTGAGCTATATGCGCGTTGTGATATTCATATGAAACATACATATTATAAAAATAGATAGATTTTTGAATTCAGAGAATTCGCGCCAAGGACTCGTCTTCTTCCTCTGACCCTGCGCATTTACCTGCAAAAAAATTTCCACCATATTTCCTGCGAATTTACCTGCACACAAGTTTTACAGAAAAACCTAGCTTTTTGAAACACCATTAAAACTGTAAAATTTCACCAAATTGATCATAGCATTGTGATCCCCATGTCTTGGCCAGTTCATTAGTGTTATTAGAATTCATTTATATTTGTTTAATCGAAAAACCCTAAATGGCCAACAAAACCCTAACAATAGCAATTTCACGATTTGGCTATGATTCTTCACGCAAGCTATCCAGAAATCATCTATAGGCACACACAAACATTAATATATGATCAAAATGCATTATAAATACATAAATCCATTGAATCGAGAAAAAAAAAACAAATCAAGAACAAGAATGCTTCGGGTAAGGTATATGAGCATGATTCTGATGCTTTTGAGGATTGGGATAGATTCAGTGATGTCCAAGGATTCTCTCCATGTTCTTAAAATACCTTTAAATGCCTTGCAAGAGTGAATCCGAATTTGAGTTTTTTGAACAATTTTGTGAAGTTTGAATATGGTTTGTGAGGCTGTGAACTCGTCCACAATGCTTAGTCTTATGTTGTATATATATGATACAATGAAATTAGGTCAAAAACTTTAACACACTTGTGGATTTTTGGACCTTTTAAGATTGAAAAAGATGTGATCTTAAATTTTGAATATTCTTGATCTATCCTTGCTATTTTGGTATGATCTTCATTATGTTTGTATCAATCAAGTCTAAATAAGTCTTAAGACCTTCTAGAAACCAAATCTTTTCCAAATATATGATTTTCACATTTTATTTTAATTTAATTTGTATTTTAATGAATAAAATTCAAATAAATATGAAATAAAAAATAAAAAATCAGAAAATGGATGGATTGGGTCATGCTTGACGAGTTTGTAAAGTTTGGATGGCAATTCGGTGGGCTCATTTAGCAAAAATTGGTTTTAAGGCCTTATTTGCTTCATAAATTTCCCAAAAATTTCCCAACATTGCAAGGGCACAAATCCTTCAATTTTAATTCTATGAAGGTGTTCTTGGACATTTTGGAAAGCTTAAAGAGTCCTATAACCAACCTCATTGGTCTCATGTCCATATCTTTTACCATTCTTAAGTTATTCTCTTTTGAAGTTGTTGACTTTTTGTTGACTTTTAAAAGGACTTATAATGTCTTAGCTCATACCTTCCAAATGAAGCATTTTTGGGCTTGGCTTGTGAGACAAAAAGTTGTAGAGAATTCAATTTCCTTCAAAATGAGCTTTGTATGGAAAATTCTTGATGAAGCATGTGAAAGTTATGGCTGGTCAAAGTTCAGTTGACTTTTCCTATAAAAAACCTTAATTTAGAAACTTCTGATTCTTCATGATCTGAAATCTCCTTGATGAATCATGATCAACCCTTGATCAAATGATGAATTTTACTTCATATACTTGATGTTGGCAAAAAATCATGAAGTTTGACTTTGTTTTGACCACAGTTGACCTCAGTTTGACTTTTTAACTACCTTGACTGATTTTAACCTATCTGATCATCTAACTGAGCAAATCTTTTGGGAAAGTCTTGAAACTTGACATGGGGATTATTGAACATATATAGGATGCTATGAAGCTCACTTGAAGTCTTGGAAGTCCCTTTAGCCTGATGAAAGTCAAAACCCTAATTAAGATGCATTGCTTAGGAGTATGCATTGTCTGAGGGAATTGTCAAACTTTCTGACTAATTGTGAACCTTGTGAACCTTGTGAACCTCATGAGATGTCTTATGACCCTTGTGATTCTCTTAGTACACAATGTCTTGTCTTGTGGAGGGAAAATTTTGGGGTGCAACACACACAAAGTTAATAAAATCAGATCTTCAGTCACATTTTGTCTCGTACACTTTATCTTTATTTGCAAAAATGTCTGATATCCTTAATATAATAGTTACACAAATATAGGTGCGTCTTTTTTTTCTAAATTACAAGCTTGCAGGAAATATATTTGTTCTCGGGAGTGTCTGAACTCTTGTGATGGAATCCAGTGAGGGATACCTCGGGGTACTTGTACGTTTCTTTGTCAATACATGATTGCAGGTATTCAAAGCACAACGTGGGGCATGAAGGCTTCTCCCCAATCATTACTTACTCAGCACATCTTCCAAACAGCACCAGAGATGCTTTCTCCCCAGCTGAGTTGCCAAACGTCATCATCCTCAGCAGAATCAGAGAAATCACTAGGAAGGCCATTCAGTGATCATTCCTCCCCAGCCGAGTGTTAGACAGGGAGCCATCTCCCCACAAAGTTCAACCTCTATCTAGAAGAGCGATGTTTGAAGATCTCACAACAAAGCGACGAAAGCTTCCACAGCCCCAGCTAGGCCCCTCATCATCAAAGATAGGTCTATCAGTGACCTGTTTCCCCAAGCAGTCATATATGCCAGATCTACCAATGATCTCATGCCCAGCTGGGATTTCTCCTTCAAGCAGATCAGCCAAAGATATTTACCACAGCGGGACCCGTATCCCGGATCGGTATCTTTGCATAATCATAGCATTCACATCATATTTCCCCCAGAGCGTAGCATTCCGTCTAATACAGAGCATTACGGCAAAAATCAAACATATTGCATAATCATAAGGCATGTCTTGAATCAAACACCTGTAAATACCAACAATACCACATCAGCAAAATACAAAAATACCTCTCAATGTCCCCGGCAGAAAGCCAAAGCGTTTTCTTTACATTTCCAAGAATACAAACACATGCTCATTTTGATACTCGTCCGTGTCACACTTTCATCAGCAGGTTGAACACTCGTCTGTGTCTCACTCATACTTTATACTCATACAGATACTCGTCCGTATCTTGTATACACGATTAATTCCCCTCAGAGTCGACACTCGTCCGTGCTCTTTATTAACCAGTTGGTACTCGTCCGTACCATCATCTACGAACATGCGTCGGCGTTTATTGCTACCGATACTCGTCCGTATCATAGTCTTAAGGATGCTCGTCCGCATCTTTAATCTATACACCGTGTCAAACATTTATACCTTTTCTTTCTTGAATTTAGACATTCGTCTGTGTCTACCATTAGCCAGAAGAGTCCCCGGCAAATCCCAGTAAAATTATTTCCTTTCTATCTGACATTCGTCCTATGTCATGATACGTTTCGGCAGTCATACCCTGCCAGGTGGTCGTCTTTCACCTTTTGATGATCATACTTCATCATTCCCCCAGCGGAGTTTCCATTATTGGAACCCTTTTCTATCCGACATTCGTCCTATGTCGTGATATTTTAGCAGTCGTCCCCTGCTAGGTGATCATCCTTCACCTTTTGATGATCGTCCTTCATCACTTTTTATCCGATGGCCGTCCCCATCATTGATCTTATTATCTGACATTCATCCTATGTCATGATAAACCCCGAGAGTAGTCGTACCCTGCTAGGTGATCGTCCTTCACCTCTTGATGATCGTACTTCATCATGCTTATCCGATGGCCGTCCCCATCATCGACCTTTTATATCCGACATTCGTCCTATGTCGTGATACTTTTGCAACCACACCTTGCCCGGTGATCGTCCTTTACCAATAAATGACTGTCCCTCATCTTATCCCCAACAGAGCAGCCGTCCCCTGCTAGGTGATCGTCCTTCACCTTTGATGACCGTACCTCGTCATTTATTTCATTAACCCGATGGTCGTTGTAAACACCCCAAATTTGCCCTCACCCATTCACACCATGGCTTGTGACCTTTTCATATGCATAAGTTCAGTCATATCATCTCATATTTCATTTTGCTTCACTGCATTGGTTTTAAGTCATCTGCACCTAGGGTTTGTGATCTGAGCCATCCCTGAGCCATTTGAGCCACTCCAAAGGTCTTAAATCACTTCAAAGGGGTCCATGTATGTTCAAACATCATATCATATCCTCACCAAGTCAAGAAAGTCAAAGAATCACAAGAATTGAGAAAGGCATGGAAGCAGAGCCAGACTTAGCTGCACAGATGACCTAAAATTAGGGTTTTGGTTTCAGAGGCCATAACTCCAAATTTTTTGGTCATTCTTGTTTCTATTTGTCTCCATATGTTATAAGGTTCATGCATATCAATTTTCATGAAGAAATTCAATGGGGAAGGCATCTAATCAAGAGTTGACTTCTTGAGCAAGTCAGTGCAAAATCAGTGCATTTGAGGCCCCCAATGATCCAACCAAAGGGTGTTATTCATCATTTTGAATGTGTATGATCTTTATTTGATCATAGAAGATGTTAGAAGTTCACAAAATTGAAGAATTTCAAGCCATTTGCAAAGTTGCCTTTTTGGGAAAGTGACTTGTAATGAAAACTTGCCATTTTGGGAAAGTTTTTCAACCTCCTCAAATTGATTCAAAAATGATTCAAATGAGAAAACTTTGGTCATGAAAGTTGTAGAATGGATCTTTCCCTTTTCAAAAAGTACAAGAACTCATTCTAATTCATTATGGATCAAAAGTTATGGCTTGCCAAAGTTGGACAAAATCACATAATTTCAAGTTTTACACCAAAGAGGCAAAGTTGCAAAACCTCTTGCCAAGGCAAAATGTGACATCCAATTTACTTCTATGCATCACACAAACATAAACCAATGCCTAAAGATCAGAATGCACCAAAGATTTGTCCATTTTCATGACTTATGCTTCAAGTAATCACAAAGGGGCCAAAGTTGTACCAACTTGCAAAAACACATGTAACCATGCCTCTACTTGTTACAGCTCACAAAATCTGATCCATGAGCAATCCATGATCTCAGCTGAGCCAAGCCATGCCCCTATAACAGCCTCCCACTTGCCCATACCTCAAGTACACCTAACATGGACTTTATGCAAAATGGCCCATACCAATCAGCATAGGCCACACCAACTCCACAGACCTATCACAGTGTGATAAGTGAACAAAAAGCAACTCAAAGCAACAAACACACAAGCCTGAAACATCTCATAAGCCATAGTTTCAAAATTTCACCTCTTATGCACTTTCCTTAGAAACTCATCACACAAGACACAAACATCAAAACAAACTTCATAGAATCACTCAACATGTTCCCCTGATCATTTCCCAACCCTCATTGGTCTCTGAAACCACCTCAAACAGAAACACGATTCTCACCCCTCACTGAACAGAACTTCATCAAACTCTTAAACCAGCCACTTTAAACTCCAACCAAGCTTCAAAGCTTCATCAAGAGGATCATTGGAGCCATTTTGAAGCAAAGAAGCAGGCAGAAAGCTCCTGGATTGAAAGCTCCATTTCAGGTAAGCTCAAGAACTTTTTTTCCAGAAACTTGTTTTTAAGTTCCTAAATGAATCTATGTGATTTGTTGATCATGCTGATATGTTTAGTTTTGCAAATGGTTGAGTATTGAGTATGTATGAAGCTTCTGAAATTTTTTTGACCTAAAAACATTTTGATTCGATTCAGCTTTGATGCGAAAAATAAATGTGTTTTGATGGATGATTCTTGTTGTATGATGTATGGGGTTGGATTCTGGGCAGAGAGATTAAGTTTTAGTGGCCTAGGGGAGAAGTTAGCAATTTTCAGGGAGGGGAGTGGCCGGAGAAGACGACCGGAGGTCATTTCCGGCCACCTGAATGTCATTAAGTCATTAATCACGTTTAGGGCAGAGTTTGAATGTGGACCATGGATCTGGCTGACTTTTGTTGATTCCCGCGTGTTTGAATGGCCAGGATGGTTTCACTTAACCCTAATCTTAATTTATTAATTTAATTAATTAGGTTTAGTTAAATCTAGTTAGTTTGAATTGTGTCCATTGGATCTGGCGCGCAGTCAAACCTCCCTTCCCTTGAATGAATCTCAGCTCTCCATTGCGCATACTTTCCATTTAATTATATTTTATTGCATTTTCTTTATTTTATTTTTTACGAATTATTTAAAATAGCATAACATCTTTAAAAATTCTGAAAATTTTTATCAAGCCTTTTATTAATTTTCAGAACCCAAAAATATTTTTATTTTTATTTTTTGCATTAAAAGTCATTTTTAAATTATTTAAATGTTTATTTTTAATTAGTTAATGGGAATTAATTAATTAAAAATACATTTAGGTATTTTAAAAATCCCAAAAAATTCACATTGCATTTAAAAACATTTAGAAACATTATCAAACTCTCAAACCAAATTTCTTTTTTGTTCTTGATGCCTTTTGATCATTTTCAATGGAATTAAATTCATTTTAAGGCAATATTTTTGTGCAAACTTTGAAAAATCCATTTTGCCTAACCTTTGAGAGTTTGATGTTGGTTCTTCTTGCATTGCATCCATCATGGCATGTAGTTTATAGGATAAAATTGGTTTGATTTGATCTTGCATTTTCAATTTGTTTGGTATTTTTCTTGATGAGGTACCCCAAAACCCTAGCCAACTTGGGAAATTCATAACTTTCACTAGGTTAAGAGTTAGGTCCCCTCCTTTGGGCAGTGAACTTGTATAGGTTTAGGGTATCTTTGATTGAATTTTCAAGTTTTTATCACATCATTTGCTTCTGGTTTTGAATTTTGCTTTGTGTGTTGATCATAAACCCTAATTTGTGCCTTCCTTTGCATCCATTTCTCATTTGCTTGCATCCAATGACTTTCCATGACATTTTGTGCATCCACATGATTCATAATACATCTTAGGACATATTAGAATCATGTTTGATCATTGAATCATTCCTTTTCCATGATATATGTTCATTTCATTTCATAAACATTCATGAATCCTTATGGTTCAAAGCATGCTCCATTTGCATTCTTATGCTTGCTTGATCATCCTCATCTCTTGTCTTGTGTTTGCATATTCTTTTAGCATCATTAACTTCATGTTCTTGCTTCTGGTTTTGGTTTGCATCATGACATTGCATCTCATTTGCATTTCATTTCATTTCTTTTGCTAACTTTTCAGGTGGTAAGTTGTTTTGAGAAGTGAATTTGCCTTCACTTCTCACAATCTCTTCTCATCTCTCTTATGCATCATTGCTGCATTTTACCTTGTGAATTAGAGTGAGCTTACTCATTCATGCTCCTTCCTCCTTCTCTTTCTTCAAGCAACTTATCTTCTTAAGTGAAGTAAGTTGTCTTGCTTCCTTCTGATTCTCTTTCCTTCATCCTGCTTCTCCCTTGGTGGCTTTTCTCTTGAAGTATTCTTGCAAGCCTCACAAACCCTAGGATAACCAAGCATGATAACAATTAGGGTTTGATTAGTCCCCCATTTAGTTTTGCCTTTGTGTCATCATTGAGTCTTCTCCTCTCATCTCATAATCAAGGACTAAACCCTAAAGGTTTTAAGGCTTTGTGATTAAGTTTATGCCTGCATCCTTCTATTAGGATGGAGTGTATAACTTTAATCCTAAGTGTTGAACCCTTAATGTGTTTAAATCCTTTAATCAATTCACCTAATAATCATCAAGACATCAAGCTTTTAACTTGGGTCTTGCATTAGGGTTCTAATTCTTCCTTAATTGGTTAAGAAGGACTAACCCTAGTGTTAATGGACAAGTCCCCCTCAAGTTGTCTTACAAACCATAAAAATCACTTCTTCATCTTATCATTAATTAAAATCCACTTTAATAAAGGTTTTGTTTTGTCATGAAGTTAATCCCTAATCATGGATTAAGTTGAGGAGTCTTTCTCAGCTTAAATGTTCTCATCTATCATCCTTCTAATAGGATGGTGTAATGGGTCCATTAAATCCTTGATTATGGCTTAAACTCATTACTTAACACTAAACAAAAACAACAAAAACATCTAAATAAATGTAAGTAAAACACCTCACATCATGGTGATTAAGTGTGAGGTGTTTTACTTCATACTTAAGATATTCTCATTACCCCTAATCAGAGGGAAGATGTGATGAGTTTACTAACCCTTGGTTTAGGCTTAAGCTCATTAACTTATGAAAAATCCAAAGGCAATAAAAGATTGAAAATACAAAAACAAACAATAATCGTCTCCTTCGGGATTCTTTTCTCACCTCATTCACTCACAAACGAGAACTTACTTCTTCCGTCTAATGCAAGACAGTTTGCACCTGAGCCAGACAGGTCATACACTTGAGCATAGGCAAGTAAGCAGTTCACAAGTCAATTTATTTTCAGTCTCTTTGAGTCGAACTACGGTTTTCTGACTTCCTCATTGCACGAGAGGATACGTAGGCATAACTTAACAGTTATCGAACAAAAGTCTCTGTATATCCCCCTCTTCCAGCATTATTCTTTAAGCCTCATAGTCATGAGCATTTCACTCTTGTTCTTACACTGACACTTCTTTTATACACTTTACCTTTTCTTGTTACACTGACACTTGCATTCTTTTCCAGCCTTGATACACAAATTGCACTGACACTACCCCTTTAAGACACAAATCTTTTAAGCATGGATCTCGTCGAGTACGACGGACAATCTGGGTGCTAATACCTTCCCAGGTTGTAACCAACCCCCTTTCTCAGTCTCTCTGGTTCGCAACCGTCTTATCCATCTTTTCTCAGGTTTATGCAGCATTACCTTTCCTCCGGGATAAAAATGCCTAGCTGGAGACTCTTTTCTTCTGAGTTGACCCCTGTGTGTTCTCTCTCTCTTTCTCCGACCGTTCGCGTCTGTACCCCTTCTGACCTGGGGCCTCATTTTGGTGGGAGCGACAGCTTGGCGACTATGCTGGGGATCCTTATATTGTAACCAGGGCTTCTGGTTCTTTTTGTGGGTTCCTCCTAGCGCTTGTTTGATTTATGTTTACCGGGGTGTTATGTGCTAATTGTGTTTATATATTTTCTTTATTTACTGCTTTATGTACAGTTATTTATTGTTTTCTTTACAGCTTTATACATCATACTGTCATACTGTAATCTTGCTGGATCTGTTCTTCTGTCTTTGTGGGTGGGGTTTCATTGAGAGTTTAAGGTCCTATACCTGGGACCTGAGTGACACCTAGGCTAGAGTGGTTCATGTTCTTTCCCATTCCATTTCGGTCTGGTGCGGGAATATGAAACACGGTTCAGATATGGGTTTCTTCTTGAGAACTCTGTGCTACAGATTTCCTGTAGTGCTAGGGCTATCTGGGAAGCCTGCTAAGTCTGGATGACCTTTATTATGACCTTCAGAAGCTGAGGTGAATTAGAGGAGGATCTTTTATGGTTATTGTAAACACTGTACCTCCGGGTTAGAAGTGTTTACACTTCTCATAACTGATCCAAGTCTGAGGATCCTTGTTTTAGAACATCACCTGTGAGGGGGTTGGGCTGTTTGCAGGTTTGCAGGTACCATTGGCCCCATCATACCCTGATACTTGTTTTGTTTAAGAATGCTTCACTTTGGACAGTTCTTGTGATTTAACCCTGGACATGTGACTCTTTATTTGAGTCCCCCACCTTGGTTACTGGATTTCTGAACCTCCATCTGGATTTCCTGAACATACATGGACCTTATATATCAAGACAGATAATCAGATCCAGCTTGATCACAAACCCTTGCATATCATTTGCATACATCATCATTGCATCATTTAACATTTGTTTATTTGTTTTTCAGGGTATCCACATTGTATCTGGCTTGGTTTTGATCCCTTCTTCTGCATAGACCTCTGCTTCATCAGTTATCTTCTTCAGCTACCTTCATCATCATCAGCACTAGCCTGTCAGTGGCTCATATCCAGTATCAGTCTTGATCCTTATCAGCACTTGTCTGTAGCTCTTCATCAGCATTCATGGCTACACCCAGGAAGAGCAACATATCTTACCATTTCTTTGAGCCTGTGTTGACTGGTATCAGGCAGGTCCAGTCACTTATCACCCCTGACCACATCCCATTATTCAGAGAGCATTATGGAGGTATCCTTGATATGGTTATGGACCTGGACCCTTCTCAGAGAAGTATGATTCACACCTGCCTACAGTTTTATGACCCTCCTTTGAGATGCTTCACTTTCCCAGACTTTCAGCTAGGACCCCTGCTGGAGGAGTTTTCATCATTGATTGGAGTACCTGTCAGGGGTGGAGTCCCCTTCAACCCAGAGATGACTTCTCCCAGCAATGGAGAAGTGGCAAAAGCACTGTACCTGGAGCCTATTTTGATTGAGCAAAACATGACAACAAAGGCTGGGATCCCTGGTTTGCACTTAGACTTTTTGACTTCTCAGGCCATCCTGAAGGCCTCCTTGGGAGAATGGAGGGCAGTTTGTGCATTGTTAGCCCTCAGTATATATGGGGTTATACTATTTGCAGATGAGCCCAAGTTTATCAGCAAGAATGCCATTCATCTTTTCCTTCTGAGGAACCCAGTACCCACATTGCTGGGAGATTTCTATTATTCCATTCATCAGAGGAATGAGAAACAGAGAGGAAAGTTGGTGAGATGTTGTGCTCCCCTGTTTCATACTTGGCTGCTTAAACACTTACCTAAGACAAATTCCTTCCTGAATCCCAACCAACAGAAGAATTGGGCTAAGAGACTTATTGCTTTGACTTCAGATGACATCAGATGGTGCACCCAGAGCACCAAAGGCATGGACATAATAACTATCTGTGGGCAATACCCAAATGTACCTCTAATAGGAGTGAAGGGTTGCATCAACTACAATCCTTTGCTGTTTAAGAGAAAACTGAGCTATGCTTTGGTCCACCCTCCTAGAATGCAAGACTTAGCTGAGACTCTGTATTGTGAGATAAAACCTAATTTAGCTGTTGTCAGACAAGCATCTTGGGCTTGGGACAACATCCAGACCAAAGGGATGGCTATTCTTGGGAGGTGTAATAATGTGGCTTCAGCTCAGTACTATGAATGGTCTCATGCTAGAGCTCAAATTTCTGGGATGCCCTTCACCATTGAGGATATACCTGGACCATCCACAGTACAGCCACCAGCCACTGTCAGCCTAGAAGAATTTGAGAAGCTGAAGGAAAGGAATGAGAATCTGTCTCAAGCTCTGAAGAAGACCCTCTGGGAAAGGAATGATGGTCGTCTAGACATTGAGAGGTTGGAGAAGCTTAAGGTGGAGCATCTGGCCAAGATTGAGAAAGCAAAGGACTATATCAAGAAATCAAGAGCTGGGGAGCAAATATTGAAGAATGCCTGTAAGGAGGCCAAGCTTCAGAAAGCTAGGACTGATCTCTATCTGCAAGAAGGTCAAGCTAGGTGGGTCAGGATCACTGAAGCCCGGATACAAGAAGATAAGAGAACTCAAGCCAAGATTGAGCAGTTAGAGGCTGTAAACACCCCTAATTTTCCCTCACCCATTCACACCATGGCTTGTGATCTCTTCATATGCATAAGTTCAATCATATCACCTCATATTGCATTTTTGATTCACTGCATTGTTCCCAGGTCATCTGCATCTAGGGTTTGTGATTTGAGCAATCCAAGGGCCATTTGAGCCACTCCAAAGGTCATCAATCACTTCAAAGGGGTCCATGTATGTTCAAGCATCATATTGCATCCTCACAAAGTCAAGAAAGTCAAAAAATCACAAGAACTGAGAAAGGCATAGAAGCAGAGCCAGGTTTAACTGCACAGATGACCTAGAATTAGGGTTTTGGTTTCAGAGGCCATAACTCCATTTTTTTGTCATTATTGTTTCTATTGGTCTCTATATGGTATAGGGATCATGCATATCAATTTTCATGAAGAAATTCCATGGGGAAGGCATCTGATCAAGAGTTGACTTCTTGAGCAAGTCAGTGTAAAATTAGGGCATCTGAGGCCTCCAATGACCCAACCAAAGGGTGTTCTTCATCATTTTGAATGTGTATGATCTTTATTTGATCATAGAAGATGTTAGAAGTTCACAAAATTGAAGAATTTCAAGCCATTTGCAAAGTTGCCATTTTGGGAAAATGACTTGTAATGTAAACTTGCCATTTTAGGAAACTTTTTCAAACCTTTCTTTTTGATTCAAAAATGCTTCAAATGGGAAAACTTTGGTCATGAAAGTTGTAGAATGGATCATTCCCTTTTCAAAAAGTACAAGAACTCATTCTAATTCATTTTGGATCAAAAGTTATGGCTTGTCAAAGTTGGGAAAAATCACATAATTTCAAGTTATGTACCAAAGAGGCAAAGTTGCAAAACCACTTGCCAAGACAAATTGTGCTTTCAAATGAACTTCTAATCTTTGTACAAACATAAACCAAGGCCTAAAATTCAGAATGCACCAAGAGTTTGTCCATTTTCATGACTTGTGCTTTAAGAAATCACAAAAGGGGCAAAAAGTCACAAAGTTGCAAAACTTATCAAAAACCCTAATCAACTTGCTGCATTGCCTCTAATCCTTTTCCATGGCTCTCCCTGATTCAAGCTGCAGCCAAGCCATGCTTTGTACCTTCACTGCCATAGCCCATACCTCTCTTACACAAAACTTGACTTTTTGCAAAAAGACCCATACCAATCAAGCTAGGCCACACCAACTCCTCTGACCTATCCAAGAGTGATAAGTGGACCAAAAGAGACTGAACATAACACATAACTCATCCTGATCTCTCCCACAAGCCAGCATTCCCAAAAACCTCCCCTTATGCATTTTGCTTCGAATCACACAACACAGCCTTCAAACATCAAAACAAACCTCACCAAATCACTCACCATGATCCTCTGATCAATCCCCAACCATTGTTTTGGCCTGAAAGCTCTCACATCAAAAATACGATTTCCACACTCCCTTGATCTGAGCTTCTGCCAACTTTATCTGGAGGCCATATAAGCTCTATCAAAGTGTCAAAAGCTTCAAAGGAGGATCGTTGGAGCTTGTTTGAACCAAAGAAGCAGCCAGAGAGTCCCTGTTTCGAAAGCTCAAGCTCAGGTAGCCATGGCATTTATTTTTCCAGAACTTCCATTTTTAGTTTCTAAATGCTTCCTTATGCTTCACTGATTGTCATGATGTAATTTGTTTTGAAAATGAGTGAAAAATGACCATGTATGCTTGTTCTGAAACTTTGCCCGTGAAATGCTTTTTGGTTTGATTCTTGATTTTGAGTGTAAATAAATGATTTTGATTGCTGGATTCTTGTTTAGAGTTGTCTAATGTTTGATTCTGGAGAGTTTAGTGGAGTTTCATGGCGTATTGAGGGAGATTGAGTGAGAGGCTTGCCGGAGAAGATGACCGGAACACTGTTCCGGTCATCTGAAAGTAATTAGGGTTTTGGATTAGGGCTTAATCATAATTACGTGAGTTTGAATTCTGGCCGTCCATTAGCGCGCGCAGTCAACTCCCGCCCCCTGGAATTTGAATCCTGGCCTTCAGATCATTTGACTTTCTCATTTTTTTATTTAAATTCATTTTATTTTTATTTGTTTTATGTTTAATTTGCACGAATTTTTAAAAATAGCTAAAATCATTAAAAAATTATGAAAATTTTTGTCAAGGGTTTCATGAATTTTTAGAACACAAAAATATTTTTATTTTTATTTTTTGCATTGAAAATTATTTTTAAATTATTTAAATGTTTATTTTTAATTAATTAATGGAAATTAATTAATTAAAAATACATTTAGGTATTTAAAAATCACAAAAAAATTCATATTACATTTAAAAACATTTAGAAACATTGTCCAACTCTCAAATCAAATTTCTTTTTTGTTCTTGATCCCTTTTGATCATTTTCATTGGATTTAATTTCATCTTTAGACAATATTTTGCTTCAAACTTCAAAAATTCCTTTCTTCCTAACCATTGAGAGTTGGATAATGATTCTTTTTTCATTGCATCTTGTATAGCATGTAGTTTATAGGATAAAATTGGTTTGAATTGATCTTGCATTTTCAATTTGTTTTGCATTTTTCTTGAAAAGGCACCTTAAAACCCTAGCAATCTTAGGAAATTCATAACTTTCACTAGGTTAAGAGTTGGATCCTCTCCTTTGGGCAGTGAGTTTGTATAGGTTTAGGGTATCTTTGATTGCATTTTCAAATTTTTATTATGTCATTTGCTTCTGGTTTTGAATTTTTGCTTTGCATGATGCATGTAACCCTAATTTGTGCATCCCTTTGCATCCATATCTCATTTTCTTGCATCCAATGACTTGCCATGACATTTTGTGCATTCATTTGATTCATAATACATATTAGGACATATTAGAATCATGTTTGATCATTGCATCCTTCATTTGCCATGTTATATGCTCATTACATGTCATAACTTTTCATGAACATTCATGGTTCAATGCATGCCTCATTTGCATCCTTATGCTTGTTTGATCATTCCCATGCCTTGCCTCATGTTTGTATCTTCTCTTAGCATCATTCACTTCATGTTATTGCTCCTGGTTTTGGTTTGCATCATCACATTTCATCTCATTTGCATTGCATTTCATTTCTCATGCTAAAATTTCAGTTGGTAAGTTGTTTGAGAAGTGGATTTGCCTTCACTTCTCATAATCTTTTCATCTCTTTCATACTTCCCTTGCTGCATTTTGTATGTGTATTAGAGTGAGCTTGCTCATTCATGTTCATCTCTTACTTTATTTCTTCAAGCAACTTGTCTTCTTAAGTGAAGCAAGTTGTCTTGCTTCTCTCTGCTCCTTCCTCCTTTCATCTGCTTCTCTCCTTGGTGGTTCCTTGAAGATCTTTCTCCCTTGAGCCTCATAAACCCTAGGACCTCCAAGCATGATAATAATTAGGTTTTGATTAGTCCCCCATTTAGCTTCTACCTTTGTGTCATCTTTGAGTCTTCTCCTCTCATCTCATAATCAAGGACTAAACCCTAAAGGCTTTAAGGCTTTGTGATTAAGCTTATGCCTGCATCCTTCTATTAGGATGGAGTGTATAAATTTAATCCTAAGTGTTAAACCCTTAGTGTGTTTAAATCCTTTAATCAATCCACTTAATAATCATCAAGACATCAAGCTTGTAACTTGGGCCTTGCATTAGGGTTCTAATTCTTCCTTAATTGGTTAAGAAGGACTAACCCTAATGTTAATTGACAAGTCCCCCTCAAGTTGTCTTACAAACCATAAAAATCACTTCTTCATCCTACCATTAATTAAAATCCACTTTAATAAAGGCTTTGTTTTGTCATGAGGTTAATCCCTAATCATGGATTAAGTTGAGGAGTCTTTCTCAGCTTAAATGCTCTCATCTATTATCCTTCTATTAGGATGGTGTAATGAGTCCATTAAATCCTTGATTATGGCTTAATCTCATTACTTAACACTAAACAAAAACAACAAAAACATCTAAATAATCACAAGTAGGTTAATGATCTTAACCCTACATCAGGGTGATTAAATGTGAGATGCTGACTTCACACTTAAGGTATTCTCATTACCCCTAATAAGAGGGAGGATGTGATGAGTTTACTAACCCATTGGTTTAGGCTTAAGCTCATTTTCTTATGGTAAACTTCCAAAAGCAATAAAAGATTGAAAACTAAAAAAAAACAATAATCGTCTCCTCCGGGATTCTGTTCTCATCATCTTCACTCATAAATGAGAACTCGCTTCTTCCGTCTAATGCAAGACAGTTTGCACCTGAGCCAGACAGGTCATACACTTGAGCATAGGCAAGTAAGCAGTTCACCATTCAATTTACCTTTCAGTCTCTTTGAGTCGAACTACGGTGTTCTGACTTCCTCATTGCACGAGAGGATACGTAGGCATAACTTAACAGTTATCGAACAAAAGTCTCTGTACATCCCCCCTCTTCCAGCATTATTCTTTAAGCCTTATAGTCTTGAGCTTCACATTCTTCCCTTACACTAACACTTCTCCATTTCACTTCACATCTCTTTTACACTGACACCTGTACATTCTTTTCCAGCTTTTGCACACAGATAGCACTGACATTACCCCTTTAAAACACAAACTTTCAAGCGTGGATCCCGTCGAGTACGACGAACATTCTGGGTGCTAATACCTTCCCAGGTTGTAACCAACCCCCTTTCTCATTTTCTCTGGTTCGCAACCGTCTTATCCATATCTTTCTAGGTCTATGCAGCATTACCTTTCCCCCGGGATAAAAATGCCTAGCTGGCGACTCTTGTCTTTCTGAGTTCACCCCTGTGTGTTCTCTCCCTTTCGCCGACCGTTCGCGTCTGTACCCCTTTTGACCAATTGTCATTTGGTGGGAGCGACAGCTTGGAGACTCTGCTGGGGAGCCTTATACTGTAACCAGGGCTTCTGGTTCTTTTTTTGGGTTCCTCCTAGCGCTTGTTTGATTTGTGTTTACTGGGGTGTTATGTGCTAATTGTGTTTATATAGTTGCTTTATTTATTTCTTTATGTACAGTTATTTATTGCTTTCTTTACAGATTTATACATCATACTGTCATACTGTTATCTGGCTGGATCTGGTTTATTATTTTGATGGGTGGGGTTCATTGAGAGTTTAAGGCCCTATACCTGGGACCTGAGTGACACCTAGGCTAGAGTGGTTCATGTTCTTTCCCATTCCATTTCGGTCTGGTGCGGGAATATAAAACACGGTTCAGATGTGGGTTTCTTCTTGAGAACTCTGTGCTACGGATTTCCTGTAGTGCTAGGGCTATCTGGGAAGCCTGCTAAGTCTGGATGACCTTTATTATTGACCTTCAGAAACTGAGGTGAATTAGAGGAGGATCTTTTATGGTTATTGTAAACACTGTACCTCCGGGTTAGAAGTGTTTACACTTCTCATAACTGACCCAAGTCTGAGGATCCTTGTTTTAGAACACTGCCTGTGAGGGGGTTGGGCTGTTTACAGGTTTGCAGGAACCCTTGGCCACATCATACCCTGATACTTGTTTTGTTTAAGAATGCTTCACTTTGGACAGTTCTTGTGATTTAACCCTGGACATGTGACTCTTTATTTGAGTCCCCCACCTTGGTTACTGTATTTCTGAACCTCCATCTGGACTTCTTAAACATACATGGGCCTTTTATATCAAGATAGATAATCAGATCTAGCTTGATCACAAACCCTTGCATATCATTTGCATACTCATCATTTGCATCATTTAACATTTGTTTATTTGTTTTTCAGGGTATCCCCATTACATCTGGCTTGGTTTTGACCCCTTCATCTGCATAGACCCCTGTTCATCAGTTATCTGCTTCAGCTATCTTCATCAGTTGCCTGCTTCAGCTACCTCCATCATCATCCTCATCCTATCAGTGGCTCATCTCCAGTATCAGTCTTCATCATCAGCATCTGTTTTCAGCTCTTCATCAGCATTCATGGCACCCAAGAAGAGCAACATTTCATATCATTTCTTTGAGCCTGTGCTGACTGGCATCAGGCAGGCCCAGGCACTTATCACTCCAGACCACATCCTATTATTTAGAGAGCATTATGGAGGCATCCTTGATATGGTTATGGACTTAGACCCTTCTCAGAGGAGTTTGATCCACACTTGCCTACAGTTTTATGACCCTCCTTTGAGATGCTTCACTTTCCAGAACTTTCAGTTAGGACCTCTGTTAGAGGAGTTTTCATCACTGATTGGAGTGCCTGTTAGGGGTGGGATTCCCTTCAACCCAGAGATGACTTCTCCCAGCAATGGAGAAGTGGCAAAAGCATTGCACCTAGAGCCTATATTGATTGAGCAGAACATGACAACAAAGGCTGGGGTCCCTGGTTTGCACCTAGACTTTCTGACTTCTCAGGCTATCCTGAAGGCCTCCTTGGGAGAATGGAGGGAAGTTTGTGCATTTTTAGCCCTCAGTATATATGGGGTTATACTATTTGCAGATGAGCCCAAGTTTATCAGCAAGAATGCCATTCATCTCTTCCTTTTGAGGAACCCAGTACCCACATTGCTGGGAGATTTCTATTATTCTGTTCACCAAAGAAATGAGAAGCAAAGAGGAAAGTTGGTGAGATGCTGTGCTCCTCTATTTCACACTTGGTTGCTTAAACACTTACCCAAGACTGATGCCTTCCTGAATCCTCACCAACAGAAGAATTGGGCTAAGAGACTTATTGCTTTGACTTCAGATGACATCAGATGGTGTACCCAAAGCACCAAAGGCAGGGACATAATTACTAGCTGTGGGCAGTACCCCAATGTACCTCTAATAGGAGTGAAGGGTTGCATCAACTACAATCCTTTGCTGTTCAAGAGGCAATTGGGCTATGCTTTGGTTCACCCTCCTAGAGTGCAAGACTTGGCTGAAACCCTGTATTGTGAGATAAAACCTAACCTAGCTGTTGTCAGACAAACATCCTGGGCTTGGGACAACATCCATACCAAAAGGATGGCCATTCTTGGGAGATGCAATAATGTGGCTTCAGCTCAGTATTATGAATGGTCTCATGCTAGGGCTCAGATTTCTGGGATGCCCTTCACCATTGAGGATGCACCTAGACCATCCATAGTACCACCTCCAGCCACTGTCAGCCTGGAAGAATTTGAGAAGCTGAAGGAAAGGAATGAGAATCTGTCTCAAGCTCTGAAGAAGACCCTTTGGGAGAGGAGTGATGGTCGTCTGGACATTGAGAGATTGGAGAAGCTTAAGGTAGAACATCTGGCTAAGATTGAGAAAGCAGAAGACTACATCAAGAAATCAAGAGCTGGAGAGCAAATATTGAAGAATGCCTGTAAGGAGGCCCAGTTTCAGAAGGCTAGGACTGATCTCTATCTAGAGGAAAGTCAAGCTAGGTGGGTCAGGATCACTAAAGCTCGCACTCAAGAAGATAAGATGACTCAAGCTAGGATTGAGCAGTTGGAGGCTAATGAAAAGAAGCAACGGGAAGCTTTGCTGGCAGCCCAGAAGGAGATTTCAGAATTGAAGCTTAGGGCTGGTGTGAAGAGGTCAAAGGACCAAGACAGGCACAAGAAGCTGACCACTGCAATTGCCACCAGAAACCTTCTTATCAGGAACATCACAGAGCATCCGGCTGGTCCTATAACTGAAGCACTTTTGAAGGAGGTCAAGGAGGATGAGTTTGGCTTAGATGTTTGACTACTTTGCTTGTTGTTATTTCCATTTGATGTACTTTTCTTTTATGTTGTATTTTGACCCCTCAGGGGGCATATGTTGTAAAAACAAACTATGTATGATTCACCATTTGTAATGTATTTGTTAGTTTGTTTCATTAAGTCTCTTTCTCTCAAGCAACATCAAAGTATATTCCTCAGGGTCTGGAAAGGTCAAAACCAAGAGCCAAGCCGGATACCTTGGAAAATAAATAAGCATACTGCATTGCATACTGACTGTTGTTTTGTTTTGTAGGTTTGTCGTTACTTTGTTTTGTTTCTAACTCTGTTGTGGTTCAGGAATTATTTCTTGCCGTCAGGTGTTCCCTCTCAACCGTCCGCACCGGTATCCTACTCGCAACAATCTTCCTGGTATCCAGATGGATCAAGTACAGCAAGATCTGACAGAGGTCAGAACTCAGATGGCTAATGAGAGACTGGAGATGAGAAACCAAATGACCCAATTCATGGAAGTAATGAATGGCTTGGCCCAAAGTCAAGAAAGGTTGAGGGCATTGGTAGAAAGACAAACCCCAGAAGAACCTCCTCTGGGAACTGGAGGGACAAGTAACAATGAGAGGGGTCAGCCTCATGTTAATCCACCAGTGTATGGGCCTCATCTACATCCGGAAGTCAACATCCCGGGTAATGTGCAAGGAAATACTACTGGAGGAAGGATCTTACAAGAAGACCCCCAAGAGGAGCAGTTTACGGTAATGGGAGCTGGGGATGAAGTCTATGATAGGAGGTTTGATGAAATCGCTGAGAAATTGAGATCTCTAGAGTCTCAAAACTCCTTAGGCTTCGATGTAATGGACATGGGACTAGTGGACGGGGTAAGGATTCCCCACAAGTTTAAACCCCCGTGCTTCGAAAAGTACAATGGAACTTCCTGTCCACGAACTCACTTGCAGTCTTTTCTGGGAAGACTTAAAGCGTATACCATGGATGAAAAACTGTGGATGTTTTACTTCGAAGACAGTTTGACTGGGGCTTCAAGGGAGTGGTACTCTCACTTGACCAGAACTACTATCAGGTGCTGGAAGGACCTAGCTGAAGCTTTCATCAGACAGTACCAATACAATCTGGACATGGCTCCTAACAGAACCCTTCTGATGGGAATGTCTCAATCCGCCAGGGAAAGCTTCAGGGAATATGCCCAGAGGTGGAGACAACTTGCTGCTGCGGTCCAGCCACCCATGTCGGAAAGAGAAATGGCCGACATGTTTATGAACACTCTGCAAGGAACATATATTGACAGGCTAGCTGCCTTTTCTTCCACCAGCTTCGCTGACGTAGTCATAGCTGGGGAAAGAATTAAAAGCCTTCTAAAGATGGGTAAGATTTCTGATAATGGTGCAAGTTCGTCAAGTAATCCCAGGAAGCCTTTTGTGGGACCTAGAAGAACCAGTGAGACAAATGCCATTCATGCCGGCAGGGGCCGATCTCAGTATGTCCACAGATCAGTAGCAGCTGTCACTATTCAAGCTCCGATTCCTCAACAACCAGCATATCAACCACAACAACAACCACATTATCAGCAACAAGTTCAGTATCCGCCACAAAGAGCTTACAACAACAACAATCAACAGCAAAGACCTTTTCAGCAAAGACCATCACAGGCAAATAGGGTGATTCACCCTATCCCCATGCCTTATGCTGCCTTATTGCCACAACTCCTGAAACTCAACTTGGTTGAATTAAGGACATTGGCACCACCAGATCCCTCTAATCTGCCAAGAAATTATGATGTCAACGCCAGATGTGCTTTCCACTCCAATGCACCTGGCCACAATACGGAGAAGTGCAGGGCTTTACAAATGAAGGTACAAGATCGGGTGGATTCTAAAGCTCTAAACTTTGCACCCCCTCCAAGTGTCACCAAGAATCCCATGCCCAATCATGAAGGGCCAAGAATTAATGCCATAGAGGAAGACAAGCCATCTTTCTTAATCACCAGTGTTGGACAGATTCGGACGCCTCTGGTCGAAATTAAAGCTCAGCTCCTAGAATGCCAGATGTTCCCCGGGTGTGAGCTCGGTTGTGGTTATTGCAACATTTCGGTCAACGGGTGTGATAATCTGAGAAGCGGCATAGACGGTCTTATCAAAAGTGGCATACTCCAGATCACAACAACGGCGCCTACAAATCCAGCAATTCCTTTGACTGCAGTTCTTGATTCTTCTACAACCGCAACAACAATCATCCCAACCAATTCATCAATATCATCAACAATGGCTTTGCCCATCACTTCAGCAAACCAGATGTCAACAACCATTTCTTCTACAACATCAGCACCCATTTATTCAACAGGATCTTCTACAACGCCAACGGAAATTAATGAAGATATCTCAGCAGTCACCATCTACTATGATCCATCAAATGTTCCTCCAAACAACAAATTTCAACAACAAATAGTGGCACCTCCTGCCAGATCACCGGTCACCATTTACTACGATCCGCACACCATTTCAGTACCTTCCTCTGCAGCAGTCAGTCCAGTTACCATCACGGTACCAGGACCAGTTCCATATGAAAGCAGTAATGCCATACCCTGGCATTATGGCTCTGATCTTTACTGCAACGGGGAGAAAATCACTGAGGATTCTTCAAACTCTTTTCCACAAATTGATAATGTTGGGGGAGGCGGAGGCTTCACCAGAAGTGGACGCCTTTTTGCCTCACAAACTCAGAGGCCTAATGCCGAAGCAGAAGCTGCTGCAAAAGCAAAGGGGAAGAGTGTGATACCTGAAGAACCAGCTATCAAAGAAACTCAGAAGACATCTTTTGAGCAAGATGTAGATGAGTTCATGATAATTATGAAGAGAAGTGATTACAAGGTGGTGGATCAGCTTCACCAAACTCCCTCAAAGATCTCCATATTATCCCTGTTGATGTGTTCTGAAGCTCACAGGAATGCATTATTGAAAGTCTTGCACGCAACATACGTGCCAGAGGAGATCACTGTTAATAAGCTAGAAACCGTGGTGGCGAATGTCAACACCAGTCATGGACTGGGCTTTACCAATGCTGACTTAATAACTGAGGGACGTAACCACAACAAGGCTTTACACATCACTCTGGAATGCAAGGATGTTGTTCTATCTCATGTACTGGTGGACACTGGGTCTTCACTCAATGTTCTACCAAAGAAAGCCTTAGTGAAGCTGGAGTATGACGACTTAGCATTGCGTCCGAGTAATTTGGTGGTAAGAGCATTTGATGGCTCTAAAAGATCAGTGCTAGGGGAGATTGATCTGCCTGTGATGATTGGCCCGCAGACGTTTAAAATTACCTTCTATGTGATGGACATTCAGCCGGCCTACAGCTGTTTGTTGGGTAGACCTTGGATCCATGCTGTTGGCACTGTTACGTCTACCCTTCACCAGAAGTTGAAATTCAAATGGGAAGGCCAAATCATCACCATCTGTGGGGAAGAGGACATCTTTGTTAGCCATCTGGCTACGTACAAGTACATTGAAATGGACGGAGAAATCCATGAAACCATGAGCCAGGGATTTGAGGCCCTGAACATTAATGAAGCGTCTGCTGTACTGGGAACCTCCATGACGTCTTATCAGCAAGCCAGGAAGGTTATTGAAGAAGGTACTACCCAAGGCTGGGGCAAGCTGCTGCCCGTGGAAAGGAAGGAAGACAGATTTGGGTTGGGTTACAAACCAACTCAACAAGATCAATCAGAGGCTGCCAAGAAGCCCAGTTTTGTCAGCGGGGGAATGCTCACCCCGGATGCAGTGAACAACTTGGAAGATGAGTCGGAAGATGAGCGCAACCTGGAGAGCTGGATACGTCCAAGGACCCCAGGAAGCCATATCTCAAACTGGTCTTCCCAGGAAATTATAAGGGTTACTCCTGCAGAGTAATTATTATTTCCTGTATTTTTAAGCATGCATCAAGTCTTGCATCTTGCCCAAGATGACAAGACTCATTTTGTAATCGGGCCATCTTGTAATTTTGTGCAAACAGATCAATCAATGAATATCGGACATCTTTTGCAAATGAGTCTTTTTTCTTTTCCGCTCACTGTTTTTCATTTTTCTTTTTGTACAAAAATAAAATGGCAATGTTTTCCAAAATGATAACTTTTCTTCACTTTTTCTAAACAAAGATTAAAATCGATCACTAAAATGAACAATTTAAACCCTTGCAGAGAGTGCCTTTCAGACTGCACCGACAACAACACAGCTATGACTCTGTATGACTTTGACAATCCGATCAATCAAGCTGATGAAGGGGTTGAAGAAGATTATGAGCTTCCTGAAGAGCTAGCCAGGTTGTTAAGGCAAGAGGAGAAGATTATTACTCCTCATCAGGAGGAGTTCGAAACGGTTAATCTTGGTATGGAAGAAGACGTGAAAGAGGTTAAGATCGGGGCCTGCCTACAAGATTCGGTAAAAGAGCAACTGATTGATATGCTTCGGGAGTATGTGGATGTGTTTTCTTGGTCTTATCAGGATATGCCAGGGTTGGACACCGATATTGTCATGCACAAGCTGCCTTTAAAAGAAGACTGCCCGCCAGTAAAGCAGAAGCTGCGCCGTACTCGCCCAGATATGGAAATGAAGATCAAGCAGGAGGTACAAAAGCAGTGGGATGCCGAGTTCCTTGCTGTGACTAGCTATCCGCCGTGGGTTGCTAATATTGTACCTGTGCCTAAGAAGGATGGCAAGGTAAGGATGTGTGTAGATTACCGGGATCTGAACAGAGCCATCCCGAAAGATGACTTCCCTTTACCTCACATTGATGTATTGGTGGATAATACGGCTCAGTTCTCGGTGTTCTCCTTCATGGATGGATTTTCAGGATACAATCAGATCAAAATGTCGCCTGAAGACATGGAGAAGACAACTTTTATCACACCCTGGGGCACATTCTGTTACAAGGTGATGCCATTCGGACTGAAGAATGCTGGTGCAACATATCAACGAGCTATGGTAACATTATTCCACGACATGATCCATAAAGAAATTGAATGTTATGTGGATGACATGATTTCCAAGTCCCTCACAGAAGAAGACCACCTGGTAAATCTGCTGAAGTTATTCAAGCGTTTGAGGAAGTACCAACTGAAGTTAAACCCCAACAAGTGCACATTCGGGGTACGGTCTGGTAAGCTGCTGGGATTTATTGTAAGTGAGAAAGGGATTGAAGTTGACCCTGATAAAGTTAAAGCCATTCAAGAAATGCCTGCACCAAAGACTGAGAAAGAAGTTCGGGGGTTCTTAGGTAGATTGAACTACATTTCACGGTTCATATCTCACCTTACAGCAACATGTGAGCCTTTGTTCAAGCTGTTAAGAAAAGAACAAACGGTCAGGTGGAATGAAGACTGCCAGAGGGCTTTTGACAAGATAAAGGAATACTTACAAGAGCCTTCAATCCTTATGCCTCTAGTTGAAGGAAGACCTCTGATAATGTACTTGATAGTATTAGAAGAGTCAATGGGGTGTGTGCTGGGCCAGCATGACGAGTCTGGTCGAAAAGAGTATGCAATATACTACCTAAGCAAAAAGTTTACTGACTGTGAACAACGTTATTCACTGCTCGAGAAAACTTGCTGTGCTTTAGCGTTGGCTGCTCGCCGACTAAGGCAGTATATGTTGACCCACACTACCTTTTTGATTTCAAAGATGGACCCAGTTAAGTACATTTTTGAGAAGCCAGCACTTACCGGACGGGTTGCAAGATGGCAAATGATCCTCACAGAATATGATATTCAATACACATCTCAAAAAGCCATCAAAGGTAGTGTATTGTCTGATTATCTGGCTGAGCAACCCATTGATGATTACCAGCCTATGAGATTTGACTTCCCTGATGAAGACGTCATGTTCATAAAAGCAAAAGATCATGAAGAGCCTGTTCGCACTGAAGGGCCTGACCCGGAAGAAGAGTGGACTATGATGTTTGACGGGGCTGTTAATATGAATGGTCGTGGTGTCGGTGCAGTACTCATCACTCCTAAAGGAGTTCACATGCCTTTCTCGGCAAAACTCACCTTTAACTGCACTAACAACGAAGCTGAATACGAAGCTTGTATTATGGGTCTTGAGGAAGCCATTGACCTCAGGATCAAAACTTTGACTGTGTTCGGAGATTCAGCTTTGGTAATCAATCAAACCAACGGCAAATGGTACACACACCAGGACCATCTGATACCTTACAGGGATTATACAAGGAGGTTATTGACTTTCTTTACAACGGTCAAGCTTGAGTATATCCCTCGGGACGAGAATCAATTTGCAGATGCTCTTGCCACCATTTCATCCATGATCAAAGTTCAAGCTGCCAACTTCGTACCTCGGATTTCAGTGTCCAGACTTGACAGACCAGCATATGTGTTCTCAGCAGATGTTGTCAAAGATGATAAGCCTTGGTTCCACGACATCAAATGCTTCTTAGGGGATCAAACTTACCCACCTGGGGCATCTTCCAATGATAAGAAGACATTGAGAAGGCTTGCTGGCAGTTTCTTCCTGAATACTGACGGTTCCCTGTACAAGAGAAACTTTGATATGGTACTTCTCAGATGCGTTGATAAAACAGAAGCAGGCTTGTTGATGCACGAAGTCCACGAAGGGTCCTTTGGTACCCATGCAGGAGGGCATGCCATGGCCAAGAAGTTGCTAAGATCAGGTTATTACTGGATCACAATGGATGCCGACTGTTGTGCTTATGCCAGGAAGTGCCATAAATGCCATATTTATGCGGATAAGGTGCATGTGCCTCCCAATCCTCTGAATGTGATGTCTTCACTCTGGCCCTTTGCCATGTGGGGCATTGATATGATTGGCAAGATTGAACCGACCGCTTCAAATGGCCACAGATTCATCTTGGTAGCCATTGACTATTTTACTAAGTGGGTCGAAGCAGCTTCCTATGCAAATGTTACAAGGCAAGTGGTAGCCCGATTTCTGAAAAGAGATATCATCTGTCGATACGGAGTTCCCGAGCGAATCATTACTGATAATGGTTCCAATTTAAACGACAAAATGATGGCAGAACTATGCCGGGACTTCAAGATCCAACACTACAACTCTTATCCTTACAGGCCAAAGATGAATGGCGCTGTTGAGGCAGCTAATAAGAATATCAAGAAGATTGTGCAGAAGATGGTAGTCACTTATAAGGACTAGCATGAAATGCTACCGTTTGCCTTGCATGGGTACCGTACGTCAATCAGAACATCCACTGGGGCAACACCGTATCAACTTGTGTATGGTATGGAGGCAGTCCTACCTGTTGAAGTTGAATTACCCTCCCTGCGGGTACTGATGGATGTTAAGCTGAATGAAGCAGAATGGGTCCGGTCCCGATACGAACAACTGAGTCTGATTGAAGAGAAGAGATTGGTTGCAATCTGTCATGGGCAGTTGTATCAGAAAAGAATGAAGAAAGCCTTCGATCAGAAAGTCAGGCTTCGAGAATACCAAGTAGGAGATCTTGTGCTGAAAAGACTCCTCCCTCCTCATACAGACCAAAGGGGCAAATGGACTCCGAACTATGAAGGGCCATTCGTAGTAAAGAAAGTTTTCTCTGGTGGAGCACTGATGCTCAGCACTATGGATGGTGAAGACTTCCTGTCCCCTGTGAATTCAAATGCAGTTAAAAAATACTTCGCATAAAAATGACCCGCTGGACATAAAAACAGAATGTAAGTCCGGGCAAAAATAGGGCATCTCGGCGAGTCAAAAACAGAATAAAAGACTCGGGCAAACATAAGGGAAAATAAATAAAAAATGTACACCCGCTGAGCTGAAAAGCCGCATTGGACAACTCAGGCAAAAAGGGGGTATCCCGATGGATTGAAAACCCGAAAGGGCGATCCATGCAAAATAAGGGAATAAGCGAACAACTGTACTCTGAATCCATCTGTATCACCTATAACATGGTAAGCTCCGGAAGGTTCGAGCGTCGGTCAGAATCAGCCTCCCTCAGAAAGCAAGATGAAAAGAAGGTCAAATGTCATACGAGTCATATCCCAAGGGAAGCTCCTTGAAGCGTCATCAACATTGCCACCGTCTTTTGTTTCTCAATTTGTAACGATCTCCTCATTTCAGGGGATCTGTTTCTCTTACTGTATCTTGCCAATTCAGGGCACATGAATTAATAAAATCAGATTTTCAGTCATTGTCTTGTCTCGTACATTTTATTTTTGTTTGCAAAAATGTCCGATGTCTTTAAGGTATTGATTGCATAAATACAAATGCTTCCTTTCTAAAGAATACATACTTACAGGAAATATGTTTGCTCCTAGGATTGCCTGAATTCCTATGACGGAATCCAATAAGGGATACCTCGGGGTACTTGTGTGTTTCTTTGTCTTTACAGGATTTCAAAGCGCAACGTGGGGCATGAAAGCTTCATCCCAGCAAGCTGGCAAATCATTATCTACCCAGTCTTAGCACCGGAGGTGCTTTCTCCCCAGCTGAGTTGCCATTTGTTGTTTCCTCCTCAGCCGAGTGCAAAAGCCAGAGAATCATCTCCCCACGGAGTTTCAGCCTCTATCCAGAAGAGCAACGTTTGAAGATCTCACAACAGAGTGACGAAAACTTCTACAAACCCCAGCTGGGTCCCTCATTACCAGGATAGGTCTATCAATGACCTACTCCCCCAAGCAGAGTCATATATGTCAGATCCGTCAATGATCTCATCCCCAGCTGGGATGTCCACTCCAAGCAGATCAGCCAGAGATCTACGCAACAACGGGATCCGTACCCCGGATCGGTACCTTTGCATAATCATGGCATTCACATCATATTCTCCCCGCAGAGCGTAGCATTCCGTCTAATACGGAGCATTACGGAAAAAGTCAAACATATTGCATAATCATAAGCCATGTTCTGAATTAAACACTTGTGAATACTGACAATCCGTCAGCGGTATACAGAGAACTCCCCGGATTCCCCGGCAGAGAGCCAAAGCACTTTCCCTAAAGAAACAGATACGTCCTGGCACCCGTCCGTGTCATATCCCCAGTAGAAAGCCAAAGCGTCCTCTTTACACTCACAGATACATATATCTATACAAATTCCCTGACACTCGTCCGTGTCACCTTCCCCATCACAGATACCTAAAACATTTTGTAAAACCATACACTTGTTTATATTACACTTTCCTCTTTTTGACGCTCGTCCGTGTCACTCTCCCCAGCAAGTTAAACACTCATCTATACACCACTCATACCTGTTATTCTTGTTTCACCCGTACAGATACTCGTCCGTATCTTGTATACATCGCTTATATCCCTTCAGATTCGACACTCGTCCGTGTTCTTTGTTAACCAGTTGATACTCGCCCGTATCATCATCTCAGAACATGCGTCAAGCATTTGTATTATAGTCTTAAGGATGCTCCTCCGCATCTTTAATCTATACACTGTGTCAAACACTATTGTCTTCTTGAATTTAGACACCCGTCTGAGTCTATCTTTCCCCAGAAGAGTCCCCGCAGAATCAATACTCGTCTGTGTTCTTTGTTAACTAGTTGGTACTCGTCCGTATCATCATCTCTGAACATGTGTCAGCATTTGTTTCTACCTGATACCCGTCCGTATCATAGTCTTAAGGATGCTCGTCCGCATCTTTAGTCTATACACAGTACCCAAACACTGATACCTCTCATTCCTTGGATATAGACACTCGTCCGTGTTTATTTGTCCCAGCAAATTCCAGTGAACTATTTCCTTTCTATTTGACATTCGTCCTATGTCATTATACCCGTTTGGCAGCCGTACCCTGCCAGGTGATCGTCCTTCACCTTTGGATGACCGTCCCTCATCCTTTTCCCCAGCGGAGTCTCCATTATTGGACCCCTTTTCTATCCGACATTCGTCCTATGTCGCGATATTTAGCAGCCGTCCCCTGCTAGGTGATCGTCCTTCACCACTTGATGATCGTCCTTCATCATGCTTGTCTGATGGCCGTCCCCATCGTCGCCCCTTTTCTATCCTGCATTCGTCCTTTGTCGCGATATTTAGCAGCCGTCCCCTGCTAGGTGATCGTCCTTCACAACTTGATGATCGTCCTTCATCATGCTTGTCCGATGGCCGTCCCCATCGTCGACCTTTTCTATCTGGCATTCGTCCTATGTTGTGATACCTTGTGGCAGCCGTACCCTGCCAGGTGATCGTCCTTCACCTTTGATGACCGTCCATCGTCTTATCCCCCAACAGAGCAGCCGTCCCCTGCTAGGTGATCGTCCTTCACCTTTGATGACCGTACCTCATCATTTATTTTTACCCATAATCCCCAGAGAGTCTTATATCTTTGCTTGATGGCCGTCCCCATCACAATCTCTCATATCCCCAACTTGTCGGCCGTCCCCGTCACTGCTTTATTTTCCGCATCTTCCCCAGCATGTCGATCGTCCCCATCATTGCTTTATTCCCCAGCAGTCGTCCTCTGCTCGACGGTCGTCCTCCGTCGCCCGCACTTTATAATATACTTTATTTTCTTTTACAATCTTATCCCTTTTCTTCTTCATTCTGTGAGTGCAAATTTTGGACTGTCTTTGGTATTCAACCACAAGTTATCTTGTTCGCCTGTTAAGTCGTTGCTTACATTCTACACAGCTAACTCATGCTTGAATAGGGGCAGCTGTAAACACCCCAAATTTTCCCTCACCCATTCACACCATGGCTTGTGATCTCTTCATATGCATAAGTTCAATCATAGCACCTCATATTGCATTTTTGATTCACTGCATTGTTCCCAGGTCATCTGCATCTAGGGTTTGTGATCTGAGAAATCCAAGGGCCATTTGAGCCACTCCAAAGGTCATCAATCACTTCAAAGGGGTCCATGTATGTTCAAGCATCATATTGCATCCTCACAAAGTCAAGAAAGTCAAAAAATCACAAGAACTGAGAAAGGCATAGAAGCAGAGCCAGGTTTAACTGCACAGATGACCTAGAATTAGGGTTTTGGTTTCAGAGGCCATAACTCCATTTTTTTGGTCATTCTTGTTTCTATTGGTCTCTATATGGTATAGGGATCATGCATATCAATTTTCATGAAGAAATTCCATGGGGAAGGCATCTGATCAAGAGTTGACTTCTTGAGCAAGTCAGTGTAAAATTAGGGCATCTGAGGCCTCCAATGACCCAACCAAAGGGTGTTCTTCATCATTTTGAATGTGTATGATCTTTATTTGATCATAGAAGATGTTAGAAGTTCACAAAATTGAAGAATTTCAAGCCATTTGCAAAGTTGCCATTTTGGGAAAATGACTTGTAATGTAAACTTGCCATTTTAGGAAACTTTTTCAAACCTTTATTTTTGATTCAAAAATTCTTCAAATGGGAAAACTTGGTCATGAAAGTTGTAGAATGGATCATTCCCTTTTCAAAAAGTACAAGAACTCATTCTAATTCATTTTGGATCAAAAGTTATGGCTTGTCAAAATTGGGAAAAATCACATAATTTCAAGTTATGTACCAAAGAGGCAAAGTTGCAAAACCACTTGCCAAGACAAATTGTGCTTTCAAATGAACTTCTAATCTTTGTACAAACATAAACCAAGGCCTAAAATTCAGAATGCACCAAGAGTTTGTCCATTTTCATGACTTGTGCTTTAAGAAATCACAAAAGGGGCAAAAAGTCACAAAGTTGCAAAACTTATCAAAAACCCTAATCCACTTGCTGCATTGCCTCTAATCCTTTTCCATGGCTCTCCCTGATTCAAGCTGCATCCAAGCCATGCTTTGTACCTTCACTGCCATAGCCCATACCTCTCTTACACAAAACTTGACTTTTTGCAAAAAGACCCATACCAATCAAGCTAGACCACACCAACTCCTCTGACCTATCCAAGAGTGATAAGTGGACCAAAAGAGACTGAACACAACACACAACTCATCCTAATCTCTCCCACCAGCCAGCATTCCCAAAAACCTCCCCTTATGCATTTTGCTTCGAATCACACAACACATCCTTCAAACATCAAAACAAACCTCACCAAATCACTCACCATGATCCTCTGATCAATCCCCAACCATTGTTTTGGCCTGAAAGCTCTCACATCAAAAATACGATTTCCACACTCCCTTGACCTGAGCTTCTGCCAACTTTCTCTGGAGGCCATATAAGCTCTAGCTAAGTGTCAAAAGCTTCAAAGGAGGATCGTTGGAGCTTGTTTGAACCAAAGAAGCAGCTAGAGAGTCCCTATTTCGAAAGCTCAAGCTCAGGTAGCCATGGCATTTATTTTTCCAGAACTTCCATTTTTAGTTTCTAAATGCTTCCTTATGCTTCACTGATTGTCATGATGTGATTTGTTTTGAAAATGAGTGAAAAATGACCATGTATGCTTGTTCTGAAACTTTGCCCGTGAAATGCTTTTTGGTTTGATTCTTGATTTTGAGTGGAAATAAATGATTTTGATTGCTGGATTCTTGTTTAGAGTTGTCTAATGTTTGATTCTGGAGAGTTTAGTGGAGTTTCATGGCGTATTCAGGGAGATTGAGTGAGAGGCTTGCCGGAGAAGATGACCGGAACACTGTTCCGGTCATCTGAAAGTAATTAGGGTTTTGGATTAGGGCTTAATCATAATTACGTGAGTTTGAATTCTGGCCGTCCATTAGCGCGCGCAGTCAACTCCCGCCCCCTGGAATTTGAATCCTGGCCTTCAGATCATTTGACTTTCTCATTTTTTTATTTAAATTCATTTTATTTTTATTTGTTTTATGTTTAATTTGCACGAATTTTTAAAAATAGCTAAAATCATTAAAAAATTATGAAAATTTTTGTCAAGGGTTTCATGAATTTTCAGAACACAAAAATATTTTTATTTTTATTTTTTGCATTGAAAATTATTTTTAAATTATTTAAATGTTTATTTTTAATTAATTAATGGAAATTAATTAATTAAAAATACATTTAGGTATTTAAAAATCACAAAAAAATTCATATTACATTTAAAAACATTTAGAAACATTGTCCGACTCTCAAATCAAATTTCTTTTTTGTTCTTGATCCCTTTTGATCATTTTCATTGGATTTAATTTCATCTTTAGGCAATATTTTGCTTCAAACTTCAAAAATTCCTTTCTGCCTAACCATTGAGAGTTGGATAATGATTCTTTTTGCATTGCATCTTGTATAGCATGTAGTTTATAGGATAAAATTGGTTTGAATTGATCTTGAATTTTCAATTTGTTTTGCATTTTTCTTGACAAGGCACCTTAAAACCCTAGCAATCTTAGGAAATTCATAACTTTCACTAGGTTAAGAGTTGGATCATCTCCTTTGGGCAGTGAGTTTGTATAGGTTTAGGGTATCTTTGATTGTATTTTCAAATTTTTATTATGTAATTTGCTTCTGGTTTTGAATTTTTGCTTTGCATGATGCATGTAACCCTAATTTGTGCATCCCTTTGCATCCATATCTCATTTGCTTGCATCCAATGACTTGCCATGACATTTTGTACATTCATTTGATTCATAATACATCTTAGGACATATTAGAATCATGTTTGATCATTGCATCCTTCATTTGCCATGTTATATGATCATTACATGTCATAACTTTTCATGAACATTCATGGTTCAATGCATGCCTCATTTGCATCCTTATGCTTGTTTGATCATTCCCATGCCTTGCCTCATGTTTGTATCTTCTCTTAGCATCATTCACTTCATGTTCTTGCTCCTGGTTTTGGTTTGCATCATCACATTTCATCTCATTTGCATTGCATTTCATTTCTCATGCTAACATTTCAGGTGGTAAGTTGTTTGAGAAGTGGATTTGCCTTCACTTCTCATAATCTTTTCATCTCTTTCATACTTCCCTTGCTGCATTTTGTATGTGTATTAGAGTGAGCTTGCTCATTCATGTTCATCTCTTACTTTCTTTCTTCAAGCAACTTGTCTTCTTAAGTGAAGCAAGTTGTCTTGCTTCTCTCTGCTCCTTCCTCCTTTCATCTGCTTCTCTCCTTGGTGGTTCCTTGAAGATCTTTCTCCCTTGAGCCTCATAAACCCTAGGACCTCCAAGCATGATAATAATTAGGTTTTGATTAGTCCCCCATTTAGCTTCTACCTTTGTGTCATCTTTGAGTATTCTCCTCTCATCTCATAATCAAGGACTAAACCCTAAAGGCTTTAAGGCTTTGTGATTAAGCTTATGCCTGCATCCTTTTATTAGGATGGAGTGTATAACTTTAATCCTAAGTGTTAAACCCTTAGTGTGTTTAAATCCTTTAATCAATCCACTTAATAATCATCAAGACATCAAGCTTGTAACTTGGGCCTTGCATTAGGGTTCTAATTCTTCCTTAATTGGTTAAGAAGGACTAACCCTAATATTAATGGACAAGTCCCCCTCAAGTTGTCTTACAAACCATAAAAATCACTTCTTCATCCTACCATTAATTAAAATCCACTTTAATAAAGGCTTTGTTTTGTCATGAGGTTAATCCCTAATCATGGATTAAGTTGAGGAGTCTTTCTCAGCTTAAATGCTCTCATCTATTATCCTTCTATTAGGATGGTGTAATGAGTCCATTAAATCCTTGATTATGGCTTAATCTCATTACTTAACACTAAACAAAAACAACAAAAACATCTAAATAATCACAAGTAGGTTAATGATCTTAACCCTACATCAGGGTGATTAAATGTGAGATGCTGACTTCACACTTAAGGTATTATCATTACCCCTAATCAGAGGGAGGATGTGATGAGTTTACTAACCAATTGGTTTAGGCTTAAGCTCATTTTCTTATGGCAAACTTCCAAAAGCAAAAAAAGATTGAAAACTAAAAAAAACAAACAATAATCGTCTCCTCCGGGATTCTTTTCTCATCATCTTCACTCATAAATGAGAACTCGCTTCTTCCGTCTAATGCAAGACAGTTTGCACCTGAGCCAGACAGGTCATACACTTGGAGCATAGGCAAGTAAGCAGTTCACCAGTCAATTTACCTTTCAGTCTCTTTGAGTCGAACTACGGTGTTCTGACTTCCTCATTGCACGAGAGGATACGTAGGCATAACTTAACAGTTATCGAACAAAAGTCTCTGTACATCCCCCCTCTTCCAGCATTATTCTTTAAGCCTCATAGTCTTGAGCTTCACATTCTTCCCTTACACTGACACTTCTCCATTTCACTTCACATCTCTTTTACACTGACACATGTACATTCTTTTCCAGCTTTTGCACACAGATAACACTGACACTACCCCTTTAAAACACAAACTTTCAAGCGTGGATCCCGTCGAGTACGACGGACAATCTGGGTGCTAATACCTTCCCAGGTTGTAACCAACCCCCTTTCTCATTTTCTCTGGTTCGCAACCGTCTTATCCATATCTTTCTAGGTCTATGCAGCATTACCTTTCCCCCAGGATAAAAATGTCTAGCTGGCGACTCTTGTCTTTCTGAGTTCATCCCTGTGTGTTCTCTCCCTTTCGCCGAGCGTTCGCGTCTGTACCCCTTCTGACCAGATGTCATTTGGTGGGAGCGACAGAGGCCAATGAAAGGAAGCAACATGAAGCTTTGCTGGCAGCCCAGAAGGAGATTTCAGAGTTGAAGCTTAGGGCTGGAGTGAAGAGATCCAAGGATCAGGACAGGCACAAGAAGCTGACCACTGCCATTGCCACTAGAAACTTCCTCATCAGGACTATTACAGAGCATCCAGCTGGTCCAGTGACTGAGGCACGTTTGAAGGAGGTTAAGGAGGATGAGTTTGGACTAGATGTTTGACTTCTTTGCTTGTTGTTATTTCCATTTGATGTACTTTTCTTTTTATGTTGTATTTTGACCCTTCAGGGGCATATGTTGTGAAAGCAAACTATGTATGATCCACCATTTGTAATGTATTTGTTGGTTTGTTTTCATTGAGTTTCTTTTCTCAAGCAACATCAAAGCATCTTCCTCGGGGTCTGGAAAGGTCAAAACCAAGAACCAAGTCGGGTACCTTGGAAAACAAATAAGCATACTGCATTGCATACTAACTTTTGTTTTGTTTTGTAGGTTTTGCCTTTATTTTGTTTCTAACTCTGTTGTGCTTCAGGAAATATTGCTCGTAGAAGAGTGTTCCCTGTCAACCGTGCACACCGGTATCCTACTCGCAACAACATTCCGGGTATTATAATGGAGCAAGTACAGCAAGACCTGACTGAGGTCAGGACTCAGATGGCTAATGAAAGAGTGGAGATGAGGAACCAAATGGCCCAATTCATGACTGTGATGACCGGCTTAGCCCAGAGTCAGGAAAGGCTAAGGGCATTGGTAGAAAGACAAACCCCCGAGGAACCTCATCCTGGGACTGGAGGAACAAGTAATAATGAGAGAGGTCAGCCTCATGTTAATCCATCTGTATTTAGACCTCATCTAGATCCGGAAGTCAATACCCCTGGCAATGTGCAAGGAAATACTACTGGGGGGAGGATTTTACAAGAAGACCCCCAAGAAGAGCAATTCACTGTCATGGGAGGCTGGGATGAAGTCTATGATAGGAGGTTCGATGAAATTGCTGAGAAATTGAGATCTTTGGAGTCTCAAAACTCCTTGGGTTTTGATGTAATGGATATGGGGTTAGTGGATGGAGTAAGAATTCCTCACAAGTTCAAACCTCCGTGCTTCGAGAAATACAATGGAACCTCCTGTCCACGAACTCACCTGCAGTCTTTTCTGGGAAGACTTAAAGCATATACCATGGATGAGAAACTGTGGATGTTCTATTTTGAAGACAGTTTGACTGGGGCTTCAAGGGAGTGGTATTCACACTTGGCCAGAGCTACTATCAGATGCTGGAAGGACTTAGCTGAAGCCTTCATCAGGCAGTACCAATACAATCTGGACATGGCTCCTAACAGGACCCTCCTAATGGGAATGTCTCAATCCTCCAGAGAAAGCTTCAGGGAATATGCCCAAAGGTGGAGACAGCTTGCTGCTGCTGTCCAGCCACCCATGTCGGAAAGAGAAATGGCCGACATGTTTATGAATACTTTGCAAGGAACACACATTGATAGATTGGCTGCCTTTTCTTCCACTAGCTTCGCAGACGTAGTCATAGCCGGTGAAAGAATTGAAAGTCTGCTAAAGATGGGCAAGATTTCTGATAATGGTGCAAGTTCGTCTAGTAATCCCAGGAAACCTTTTGTGGGACCTCGAAGGACCGGTGAGACAAATGCCATTCATGCCAGCAGGGGCAGACCTCAGTATGTCCACAGATCAGTAGCAGCTGTCACTATTCCAGCTCCGATTCCTCAGCAACCAACATATCAACAACCACAACAACCACATTATCAGCAGCAAGTTCAGTATCCGCCACAAAGAGCCTATAACAACAACAATAACAATCAATAGCAAAGACCCTTCCAGCAAAGACCATCACAGGCAAATAGGGTGATTGACCCTATCCCTATGCCTTATGCTGCCTTATTTCCACAACTCCTGAAACTTAACTTGGTTGAGTTAAGGACATTGGCACCACCAGATCCCTCCAATCTCCCGAAGAATTACGATGTCAATGCCAGATGTGCTTTTCACTCTAATGCACCTGGCCACAATACGGAGAAGTGCAGGGCATTGCAAATGAAAGTTCAAGACCTGGTGGATTCTAAGGCCCTCAACTTCGCACCTCCTCCAAATGTCAACAGAAATCCTATGCCTAACCATGGTGGGCCAAGGATTAATGCCATTGAGGAAGACAAACCGTCTACTTTGATCACCAGTGTTGCACAAATTCGAACACCTCTGGTCGAAATTAAAGCTCAGCTTCTAGAGTGCCAGGTGTTTCCTGGGTGTGAGCTCGGTTGTGGGTATTGCAACATTGCAGTCAACGGGTGTGTTATTTGAGAAGCAGCATAGATGGTCTTATCAAGGATGGTATCCTTCAGATCTCAACGACGACACCTACAAATCCAGCAATTCCTTTGACAACAATTCCTGATTCTTCTACAACAGCAGCAACAATCATTCCAACCGATTCATCAATATCGTCAACAGTGGCTTCATCCATCACTTCAACAAGTCAAGTTTCAACAACCATTTCTTCTACAACATCAGCACCCATTTTATCAGCAGAATCTTCTACAACGCCAACAGAAATTAATGAAGATGTCTCAGCAGTCACCATCTACTATGATCCATCAGATGTTCCTCCAAACAACAATTTCCAACAACAAGAAGTGGCACTTCCTGCCAGGCCACCAGTCACAATATACTACGATCCGCACACCATTTCAGTACCCTCCTCTGCAGCAGTCAGTCCAGTTACCATCACGGTACCGGGACCAGTTCCCTATGAAAGCAGCAATGCCATACCTTGGCATTATGGCTCTGATCTCTACTGCAACGGGGAGAAAATCACTTTGGATTCTTCAACTTATTCTCCACAGATTGATAATGTTGGGGGAGGCGGAGGCTTCACCAGAAGCGGACGCCTTTTTGCCTCACAAGTACAAAGACCTAATGCTGAAGCAGAAGCTGCTGCTAAAGCAAAAGGAAAGAGTGTGGTATTTGAAGAACCGACTGCCAAAGAAACTCAGAAGATATCTTTTGAACAAGATGTAGACGAGTTTATGAGAATCATAAAGAGAAGTGATTACAAGGTGGTGGATCAGCTTCACCAAACTCCCTCAAAAATCTCCATATTATCCCTGTTGATGTGTTCTGAAGCTCACAGGAATGCACTATTGAAAGTCCTGCACGCAGCATACGTGCCAGAGGAGATCACAGTTAATCAGCTAGAAACCGTTGTGGCAAATGTCAACACCAGTCATGGACTGGGTTTTACCAATGCTGACTTAACAACTGAGGGACGTAACCACAACAAGGCTTTACATATCACCCTGGAATGCAAAGGTGCTGTTCTATCTCATGTAATGGTGGACACTGGGTCTTCACTCAATGTTCTACCAAAGAAAGCCTTAGTGAAGCTGGAGTATGATAGCTTGGCACTGCGTCCGAGTAATTTGGTGTTGAGAGCATTTGATGGATCTAAAAGATCAGTGCTTGGGGAGATTGATCTGCCTGTGATGATTGGCCCGCAGACTTTTAAGATCACCTTCTATGTGATGGACATTCAGCCGGCCTACAGCTGTTTGTTGGGTAGACCCTGGATCCAAGCCGCTGGCGCTGTTACGTCTACCCTTCACCAGAAGCTGAAATTCGAGTGGGAAGGCCAGATCATCACCATCTGCGGTGAAGAAGACATCTTTGTTAGCCATCTGGCTACGTACAAATACATAGAAATGGATGGGGAGATCCATGAAACTATGAGCCAAGGGTTTGAGGCCCTGAACATAAATGAAGCATCTGCTGTACTGGGAACCTCCATAACGTCTTATCAGCAATCCCGTAAGGTTGTTGAAGAGGGTACTGCCCAAGGCTGGGGAAAGCTGTTGCCCGTGGAGAAGAAAGAGGACAGATTTGAGTTGGGTTACAAACCAACTCAACAAGATCAATCAGAGGCTGCCAAGAAGCCCAGTTTTATCAGCGGGGGAATGCTCACCATGGATGCAGTGAACAACTTGGAAGACGAGGAGGAAAGCGACCGCAACCTGGACAGCTGGATACGCCCAAGGATCCCGGGGAGCCAAGTCCTTAACTGGTCTTCCCAGGAAATTATAAGCGTTACTCCTGCAGAGTAATTATTATTTCCTGTATTTTTAAGCATGCATCAAGTCTTGCATCTTGCCCAAGATGACAAGACTCATTTTGTAATCGGGCCATCTTGTAATTTTGTGCAAATGGATTAATCAATAAATATCGGACATCTTTTGCAAACGAATCTCTTTTTTTCGCTCACTGTCTTTTCATTTTTTCTTTTTGTACAAAAAAAAATGGAAATGTTTTCCAAAATGGTAACTTCATTTCACTTTTTCTAAACAAGATTAAAATTGATCACTAAAATGAACCAATCTAAACCCTTGCAGAGAGTGCCTTTCAGACTGCACCGACAACTGCACTGCTATGGCTTCGTATGACTTTGACAATCCAATCAATCAAGCTGATGAAGGGGTTGAAGAAGATTATGAGCTTCCTGAAGAGCTAGCCAGGTTGTTAAGGCAAGAGGAGAAGGTTATCACTCCTCATCAGGAGGAAGTCGAAACGGTTAATCTTGGTACAGAGGAAGACGTAAAAGAGGTTAAGATTGGGGCCCGCCTACAAGACTCGGTGAAGGAACAACTGATTGATATGCTTCAAGAGTATGTGGATGTTTTCGCTTGGTCTTATCAGGATATTCCAGGGTTGGACACCGATATTGTCATGCACAAGCTGCCTTTAAACGAAGACTGCCCAACGGTAAAACAGAAGCTGCGCCGTACTCGCCCGGATATGGCAATGAAGATTAAAGAAGAGGTACAAAAGCAGTGGGACGCTGGTTTTGTTGCTGTAACTAGCTATCCGCCGTGGGTTGCTAATATTGTACCAGTGCCTAAGAAAGACGGCAAGGTGAGAATGTGTGTGGATTACCAGGATCTGAACAGAGCCAGCCCAAAAGATGACTTTCCTTTACCTCACATTGATGTATTGGTGGATAATACGGCTCAGTTCTCGGTGTTCTCCTTCATGGATGGATTTTCAGGATACAATCAAATCAAAATGTCACATGAAGACATGGAGAAGACAACTTTTATCACACCCTAGGGCATATTCTGTTACAAGGTGATGCCATTCGGACTGAAGAATGCTGGTGCCACTTATCAACGGGTTATGGTAACATTATTCCACGACATGATCCATAAAGAAATTGAATGTTATGTGGATGACATGATTGCCAAGTCCCTCACAGAAGAAGACCACCTGGTAAATCTGTTGAAGTTATTCAAGCGTCTGAGGAAGTACCAGCTGAAGTTAAACCCCAACAAATGCACATTCGGGGTGCGATCCGGTAAGTTGCTGGGATTTATTGTAAGTGAGAAAGGGATTGAAGTTGACCCTGATAAAGTTAAAGCCATTCAAGAAATGCCTGCACCAAAATCAGAAAAAGAAGTTCGGGGGTTTCTAGGTAAATTGAACTACATCTCACGGTTCATATCTCACCTTACAGCAACCTGTGAACCCTTGTTCAAGTTGTTAAGAAAAGAACAAACGGTCAGGTGGAACGAAGATTGCCAGAGGGCTTTTGACAAAATCAAGGAATATTTACAGGAGCCTCCAATCCTCATGCCTCCATTTGAAGGGAGACCTCTGATCATGTACTTGACAGTATTAGAGGAGTCGATGGGGTGTGTGCTGGGCCAGCATGACGAGTCTGGTCGAAAAGAGTATGTAATATACTACCTAAGCAAAAAGTTTACCGACTGTGAACAACGTTATTCACTGCTCGAGAAAACTTGTTGTGCTTTAGCGTGGGCTGCTCGCCGACTAAGGCAGTATATGTTGACCCACATTACTTTATTGATCTCAAAGATGGACCCAGTTAAGTACATATTTGAGAAGCCAGCACTTACCGGACGGGTTGCAAGATGGCAAATGATCCTCGTAGAATATGACATTCAGTACACGTCTCAGAAAGCCATCAAGGGCAGTGTATTGTCGGATTATCTTGCTGAGCAACCCATTGATGATTACCAGCCTATGATATTTGACTTCCCTGATGAAGACATCATGTTCATAAAAGCAAAAGATCATGAAGAGCCTGTTCACACTGAAGGGCCTGACCCAGAAGAAGAATGGACTATGATGTTTGATGGGGCTGTTAATATGAATGGTCGTGGTGTTGGTGCAGTACTCATTACACCTAAAGGATTTCACATGCCATTCTCGGCAAAACTCACCTTCAACTGCACTAACAACGAAGCTGAATACGAAGCTTGCATTATGGGTCTTGAGGAAGCCATTGACCTCAGGATCAAGACTTTGACTATGTTCGGAGATTCAGCTCTGGTAGTTAATCAAACCAATGGCAAATGGTACACGCACCAAGATCATCTGATACCTTATCGGGATTATACAAGGAGGTTATTGACTTTCTTCACAACGGTTAAGCTTGAGTATATCCCTTGAGACGAAAATCAGTTTGCAGATGCTCTGGCTACCATTTCCTCCATGATCAAAGTTCAAGCTGCCAACTTTGTACCTCGGATCTCAGTGTCCAGACTCGACAGGCTAGCATATGTATTTGCAGCAGATAGTGTCAAAGATGATAAGCCTTGGTTCCATGATATCAAATGCTTCTTGGAGGATCAAACATACCCACCTGGGGCATCTTCCAATGATAAGAAGACATTAAGAAGGCTAGCTGGTAGTTTCTTCCTGAACACTGACGGTTCCCTGTACAAGAGAAATTTTGATATGGTACTCCTCAGATGCGTTGATAGGACAGAAGCAGACTTGTTGATGCACGAGGTGCACGAAGGATCCTTTGGTACCCATGCAGGAGGGCATGTTATGGCTAAAAAGTTGCTAAGGTCGGGATATTACTGGATCACAACTGATACAAACTGTTGTGCCTATGCCAGAAAATGCCATAAATGTCAGATTTATGCGGATAAAGTGCATGTGCCTCCGAATCCTCTGAATGTGATGTCTTCACCCTGGCCCTTTGCCATGTGGGGCATTGATATGATTGGCAAGATTGAACCGACTGCTTCAAATGGCCACAGATTCATCCTGGTAGCCATTGATTATTTCACCAAGTGGGTTGAGGCAGCTTCCTATGCAAATGTCACAAGGCAATTGGTAGCCCGATTTCTGAAGAGGGACATCATCTGTCGGTATGGAGTGCCCGAGCGAATCATTACTCATAATGGTTCCAACTTGAACAATAAAATGATGGCAGAGCTATGCCGAGACTTCAAGATCCAACACCACAATTCTTCTCCTTACAGGCCAAAGATGAATGGTGATGTTGAGGCAGCTAACAAGAATATCAAGAAGATTGTGAAAAAGATGGTGGTCACCTATAAAGATTGGCATGAAATGCTACCATTTGCCTTGCATGGGTACCGTACGTCAATCAGAACATCCACTAGGGCAACACCGTATCAGCTTGTGTATAGTATGGAGGCGGTCCTACCTGTTGAAGTTGAATTACCCTCCTTGCGAGTACTGATGGATGTTAAGTTGAATGAAGCAGAATGGGTCCGATCCCGATACGAACAATTGAGTCTGATTGAAGAGAAGAGATTAGCTGCAATCTGTCATGGGCAGCTGTATCAGAAAAGAATGAAGAAATCCTTCGATCAGAAAGTCAGGCTTCGAGAGTACCAAGTGGGAGATCTTGTGCTGAAAAGACTCCTTCCTCCTCATACAGACCACAGGGGCAAGTGGACTCCGAACTATGAAGGGCCATTCGTAGTAAAGAAAGTTTTCTCTGGTGGAGCACTGATGCTCAGTACTATGGATGGCTAAGACTCCCCGTCCCCTGTGAATTCAGATGCAGTTAAAAAATACTTCGCATAAAATGACCCGCTGGACATAAAAACAGAATATAAGTCCAGGCAAAAATAGGGCATCCCGGTGAGTCAAAAAAAAAATAAAAGACCCGGGCAAAAATGAGGGAAAATAAATAAAAAATTTATACCCGCTGAGTTGAAAAGCCACATTGGACAGCTCAGGCAAAAATGGGTATCCCGGTGGATTGAAAACCTGAAAGGGCGATCCACGCAAAATAAGGGAATAAGCGAACAACTTCATTCTGAATTCGTTTGTATCACTTACAACATGATAAGCTCCGAAAGGTTCAAGCTTCGTTCAGAATCAACCTTCTTCAAAAAGCAAGATGTGAAGAAACGTCAAATGTCATACGAATCATAACAAAAGGGAAGCTCCTTGAAGCGTCATCAACATTGCCAGCATCTCTTTGTCTTTCAATTTGTAACGATCTCCTCATTTCAGGGGATCCGTTTCTCTGACTGTATCTTGCCAATTCAGGGCACACAAATTAATAAAATCATATTTTCAGTCATGTTTCGTCTTATACATTTTATTTTTGTTTGCAAAAATGTCCGATGTCTTTAAGATATTGATTGCATAAATACAAATGCTTCTCTTCTAAAAAGTACGTGCTTGCAGGAAATATACTTACTCCCGGGAGTGTCTAAACTCCTATAATGGAATCCGGTAAGGGATACCTCGGGATTACTTGTGCGTTTCTCTGTCTTTTCAGGAATGCGGGTATTCAAAGCACAACATGAGGCATGGAAGCTTCTCCCCAGCAAGCTGTCAAATCATTGTCTACTCAGTCCGTCTTCCAGATTAGCACCGGAGGTGTTTTCTCCCCAACTGAGATGTCAAGTATCCTCCTCAGCAGGATCCCTACAGAAATCTCTAGGAAGAACTTCCAGTGATCTTTCTTCTTCCCCAGCCAAGTGCTAGACAGGGAACCATCTCCCCACAGAGTTTCAGCTTCTATCCAGAAGAGCAACGCCTGAAGATCTCACAACAGAGTGAAGAAAGCTTCTACAAACCCCAAATGGGTCCCCCGTTACCAAGATAGGTCTATCAGTGATCTATATCCCCAAGCAGAGTCATACATGACATATCTACCAATGATCTCATCCTCAGCTGGGATATCCTTCAAGTAGATCAGCCGGAGATCTCCACAACAACGGGATCCGAATCCCGGATCGGTATCTTTGCATAATCATAGCATTCGCATCATATTTTCCCCACAAAGCGTAGCATTCCGTCTAATACGGAGCATTACGGCAAAAATCAAACATATTGCATAAACATAAGCCATGTTCTGAATCAAACACTTGTAAATACTGATAATCCATCAACGATATACATAAAACTTCCCAAATTCCCCGGCAGAGAGCCAAGGCATTTTCCCTAAAGATACAGATACCTCTTGACACCCGTCCGTGTCATATCCCCAGTAGAAAGCCAAAGCGTCCCCTTTGCACTCACGGATACATATATATATACAACTTCCTTGACACTCGTCCGTGTCACCTCCCCCAGCATAGTTACCCAAACACTTTGGAAACCATACACTTGTTTATAATACACTTTTTCCGACACTCATCCGTGTCGCACTCTCCCCAGCAAGTTAGACACTCGTCCGTGTTTCACTCATACTTGTTACTCATCATCTTTTTACTCATACAGGTACTCGTCCGTATTTTGTATATATCACTTAAATCCCCTCAGATCCGACACTCGTCCGTGTTCTTTGTTAACCAGTTGGTACTCGTCTGTATCATCATCTCTGAACATGCGTCAAGCGTTTGTTTCTACCTGATACCCGTCCGTATCATAGTCTTAAGGATGCTCGTCCGCATCTTTGATCTATACACCGTGTCAAACACTTATGGTCTTGAATTTAGATACTCGTCTGTATCTACCCTTCTCCAGGAGAGTCCCCAACAAAACATGTTAAATTATTTCCCTTCTATCTGACATTCGTCCTATGTTATGATACCTTTCGGCAGCCGTACCCTGCCAGGTGATCGTCCTTCACCTTTTTGATGATCGTCCTTCATCACCCCCAGTGGAGTCTCTATTCATTAGAACCCCTTCTTATCCGACATTCGTCCTATGTCGTGATGTTTTCAGCAGCCGTAGCCTGCTAGGTGATCGTCCTTCACCTCTTGATGATCGTCCTTCATCATTCTATCTGATGGTCGTCCCCATCGTTGACCTTGTTATCTGGCATTCGTCCTATTTCATGATAAACCCTGAGAGCAGCCGTACCCTGCTAGGTGATCGTCCTTCACCTCTTGATGATCGTCCTTCATCATGCTTATCCGATGGCCGTCCCCATCGTCGACCTTTTCTATCCGACATTCGTCCTATGTCGTAATACTTTTGGCAACCGTACCTTGCCAGGTGATCGTCCTTCACCTTAGATGGCCGTCCCCCATCTTATCCCCAGCAGAGCAGCCGTCCCCTGCTAGGTGATCGTCCTTCACCTTTGATGACCGTACCTCATCATTTATTTCATTCATACCTTGAACTTGATGGTCGTCCCCATCATTTACCCATAATCCCCAGAGAGTCTTATAGCTCTACCAGATGGTCGTCCCCATCATAATCTCTTATATCCCCGGCTTGTCGGCCGTCCCCGTCATCGCTTTATTTCCCACATTTTCCCCAGCATGTCGGTCGTCCCCGTCATTGCTTCATCCCCAGCAGTCATCCTCTGCTTGACGGTCGTCCTCCGTCGCCCGCACTTTATAAATATACTTTATTTTCCTTTTACAATCTATATCCCTTTTCTTCTTCATTCTGTGAGTGCAAATTTCGGATTGTCTTTGGTATTCAACCACAAGTTATCTTGTTTGCCTGATAAGCCGCCGCTTACATCCTACACAGCTAACTCATGCTTGAATAGGGGCAGCTGTAAACACCCCAAATTTTCCCTCACCCATTCACACCATGGCTTGTGACCTTTTCATATGCATAAGTTCAGTCATATCATCTCATATTGCATTTTGCTTCACTGCATTGGTTTTAAGTCATCTGCACCTAGGGTTTGTGATCTGAGCCATCCCTGAGCCATTTGATCCACTCCAAAGGTCTTCAATCACTTCAAAGGGGTCCATGTATGTTCAAACATCATATCATATCCTCACAAAGTCAAGAAAGTCAAAGAATCACAAGAACTGAGAAAGGCATGGAAGCAGAGCCAGGCTTAACTACACAGATGACCTAAAATTAGGGTTTTGGCTTCAGAGGCCATAACTCCAAATTTTTTGGTCATTCTTGTTTCTATTTGTCTCTATATGTTATAAGGATCATGCATATCAATTTTCATGAAGAAATTCCATGGGGAAGGCATCTAATCAAGAGTTGACTTCTTAAGCAAGTCAGTGCAAAATCAGGGCATCTGAGGCCCCCAATGACCCAACCAAAGGGTGTTCTTCATCATTTTGAATGTGTATGATCTTTATTTGATCATAGAAGATGTTAGAAGTTCACAAAATTGAAGAATTTCAAGCCATTTGCAAAGTTGCCTTTTTGGGAAAGTGATTTGTAATGAAAACTTGCCATTTTGGGAAAGTTTTTCAACCTCCTCAAATTGATTCAAAAATGCTTCAAATGAGAAAACTTTGGTCATGAAAGTTGTAGAATGGATCTTTCCCTTTTCAAAAAGTACAAGAACTCATTCTAATTCATTATGGATCAAAAGTTATGGCTTGCCAAAGTTGGACAAAATCACATAATTTCAAGTTTTACACCAAAGAGGCAAAGTTGCAAAACCTCTTGCCAAGGCAAAATGTGACATCCAATTGACTTCTATGCATCACACAAACATAAACCAATGCCTAAAGATCAGAATGCACCAAGGATTTGTCCATTTTCATGACTTATGCTTCAAGTAATCACAAAGGGGCCAAAGTTGTACCAACTTGCAAAAACACATGTAACCATGCCTCTACTTGTTACAGCTCACAAAATCTGATCCATGAGCAATCCATGATCTCAGCTGAGCCAAGCCATTCCCCTATCACAGCCTCCCACTTGCCCATACCTCAAGTACACCTAACATGGACTTTATGAAAAATGGCCCATACCAATCAGCATAGGCCACACCAACTCCACAGACCTATCACAGTGTGATAAGTGGACAAAAAGCAACTCAAAGCAACAGACACACAAGCCTGAAACATCTCATAAGCCATAGTTTCAAAAGTTCACCTCTTATGCACTTTCCTTCGAAACTCATCACACAAGACACAAACATCAAAACAAACTTCATAGAATCACTCAACATGTTCCCCTGATCATTTCCCAACCCCCATTGGTCTCTGAAACCACCTCAAACAGAAACATGATTCTCACCCCTCACTGAACAGAACTTCATCAAACTCTTAAACCAGCCACTTTAAAGTCTAACCAAGCTTCAAAGCTTCATCAAGAGGATCATTGGAGCCATTTTGAAGCAAAGAAGCAGGCAGAAAGCTCCTGGATTGAAAGCTCCATTTCAGGTAAGCTCAAGAACTTTTTTTCCAGAAACTTGTTTTTAAGTTCCTAAATGAATCTATGTGATTTGCTGATCATGCTGATATGTTTAGTTTTGCAAATGGTTGAGTATTGAGTATGTATGAAGCTTCTAAAATGTTTTTGACCTAAAAACATTTTGATTCGATTCAGCTTTGATGCGAAAAATAAATGTGTTTTGATGGATGATTCTTGTTGTATGATGTATGGGGTTGGATTCTGGGTAGAGAGATTAAGTTTTAGTGGCCTAGGGGAGAAGTTAGCAATTTTCAGGGAGGGGAGTGGCCGGAGAAGATGACCGGAGGTCATTTCCGGCAACCTGAATGTCATTAATTCATTAATCACGTTTAGGGCAGAGTTTGAATGTGGACCATGGATCTGGCTGACTTTTGTTGGCTCCCGCGTGTTTGAATGGCCAAGATGGTTTCACTTAACCCTAATCTTAATTTATTAATTTAATTAATTAGGTTTAGTTAAATCTATTCAGTTTGAATTGTGTCCATTGGATCTGGCGCGCAGTCAAACCTCCCTTCCCCATAATGAATCTCAGCTCTCCATTGCGCATACTTTCCATTTAATTATATTTTATTGCATTTTCTTTATTTTATTTTGTACGAATTATTTAAAATAGCAAAACATCTTTAAAAATTCTGAAAATTTTTATCAAGCCTTTTATTAATTTTCAGAACCCAAAAATATTTTTATTTTTATTTTTTGCATTAAAAGTCATTTTTAAATTATTTAAATGTTTATTTTTAATTAGTTAATGGGAATTAATTAATTAAAAATACATTTAGGTATTTTAAAAATCCCAAAAAATTCACATTGCATTTAAAAACATTTAGAAACATTATCAAACTCTCAAACCAAATTTCTTTTTTGTTCTTGATGCCTTTTGATCATTTTCAATGGAATTAAATTCATTTTAAGGCAATATTTTTGTGCAAATTTTGAAAAATCCATTCTGCCTAACCTTTGAGAGTTTGATGTTGGTTCTTCTTGCATTGCATCCATCATGGCATGTAGTTTATAGGATAAAATTGGTTTGATTTGATCTTGCATTTTCAATTTGTTTGGTATTTTTCTTGATGAGGTACCCCAAAACCCTAGCCAACTTGGGAAATTCATAACTTTCACTAGGTTAAGAGTTAGGTCCCCTCCTTTGGGAAGTGAACTTGTATAGATTTAGGGTATTTTTTGTTGCATTTTCAATTTTTTATCACATCATTTGCTTATGGTTTTGAATTTTTCTTTGTGTGTTGATCATAAACCCTAATTTGTGCCTTCCTTTGCATCCATTTCTCATTTGCTTGCATCCAATGACTTGCCATGACATTTTGTGCATCCACATGATTCATAATACATCTTAGGACATATTAGAATCATGTTTGATCATTGAATCATTCCTTTGCCATGATATATGTTCATTTCATTTCATAAACATTCATGAATCCTTATGGTTCAAAGCATGCTCCATTTGCATTCTTATGCTTGCTTGATCATCCTCATCTCTTGTCTTGTTTTTGCATCTTCTTTTAGCATCATTAACTTCATGTTCTTGCTTCTGGTTTTGGTTTGCATCATGACATTGCATCTCATTTGCATTGCATTTCATTTCTTTTGCTAACTTTTCAGGTGGTAAGTTGTTTTGAGAAGTGAATTTGCCTTCACTTCTCACAATCTCTTCTCATCTCTCTTATGCATCATTGCTGCATTTTACCTTGTGAATTATAGTGAACTTGCTCATTCATGCTCCTTCCTCCTTCTCTTTCTTCAAGCAACTTATCTTCTTAAGTGAAGTAAGTTGTCTTGTTTCCTTCTGATTCTCTTTCCTTGATCCTGCTTCTCCCTTGGTGGCTTTTCTCTTGAAGTATTCTTGCAAGCCTCACAAACCCTAGGATACCCAAGCATGATAACAATTAGGGTTTGATTAGTCCCCCATTTAGTTTTTCCTTTGTGTCATCATTGAGTCTTCCCCTCTCATCTCATAATCAAGGACTAAACCCTAAAGGTTTTAAGGCTTTGTGATTAAGTTTATGCCTGCATCCTTCTATTAGGATGGAGTGTATAACTTTAATCCTAAGTGTTGAACCCTTAATGTGTTTAAATCCTTTAATCAATTCACCTAATAATCATCAAGACATCAAGCTTGTAACTTGGGCCTGGCATTAGGGTTCTAATTCTTCCTTAATTGGTTAAGAAGGACTAACCCTAGTGTTAATGGACAAGTCCCCCTCAAGTTGTCTTACAAACCATAAAAATCACTTCTTCATCTTATCATTAATTAAAATACACTTTAATAAAGGTTTTGTTTTGTCATGAAGTTAATCCCTAATCATGGATTAAGTTGAGGAGTCTTTCTCAGCTTAAATGTTCTCATCTATCATCCTTCTATTAGGATGGTGTAATGGGTCCATTAAATCCTTGATTATGGCTTAAACTCATTACTTAACACTAAACAAAAACAACAAAAACATCTAAATAAATGCAAGTAGGTTAATGATCTTAATCCTACATCATGGTGATTAAGTGTGAGGTGCTTACTTCATACTTATGGTATTCTCATTACCCCCAATCAGAGGGAAGATGTGATGAGTTTACTAACCCTTGGTTTAGGCTTAAGCTCGTTAACTTATGACAAATCCAAAGGCAATAAAAGATTGAAAATACAAAAACAAACAATAATCGTCTCCTTCGGGATTCTTTTCTCACCTCATTCACTCACATACGAGAACTTACTTCTTCCGTCTAATGCAAGACAGTTTGCACCTGAGCCAGACAGGTCATACACTTGAGCATAGGCAAGTAAGCAGTTCACAAGTCAATTTATTTTCAGTCTCTTTGAGTCGAACTACGGTGTTTTGACTTCCTCATTGCACGAGAGGATACGTAGGCATAACTTAACAGTTATCGAACAAAAGTCTCTGTATATCCCCCCTCTTCCAGCATTATTCTTTAAGCCTCATAGTCATGAGCATTTCACTCTTGTTCTTACACTGACACTTCTTTTATACACTTCACTTTTTCTTGTTACACTGACACTTACATTCTTTTCCAGCCTTGATACACAAATTGCACTGACACTACCCCTTTAAGACACAAATCATTTAAACGTGGATCCCGTCGAGTACGATGGACAATCTGGGTGCTAATACCTTCCTAGGTTGTAACCAACCCCCTTTCTCCGTCTCTCTGGTTCGCAACCGTCTTATCCATCTTTTCTCAGGTTTATGCAGCATTACCTTTCCTCCGGGATAAAAATGCCTAGCTGGCGACTCTTTTCTTCTGAGTTCACCCCTGTGTGTTCTCTCTCTCTCTTTCGCCGACCGTTCGCGTCTGTACCCCTTCTGACCTGGGGCCTCATTTTGGTGGGAGCGACAGTCGTCCCCATCATTGACTTTACCTATAATCCCCAGAGAATTTTGTTACTTCACCTGATGGCCGTCCCCATCATAATCCCTTTATTTCCCCAGCATGTCGGTCATCCCCGTCATTGCTTATCCCCAGCAGTTGTTTTCTGCTCAATGGTCGTCCTCCGTCGCCCGCACTTTATCATCATACTTTGCTTCCTTTTACAATCTATATCCCTTTTCTTCTTCATTCAGTGAGCGCAAATTTCGGATTGTCTTTGGTATCCAACCACAAGTTATCTTGTTTGTCTGTCAAGCCAAGCACTTACATCCTACACAACTAACTCATGTTTGAATAGGGGCAGCTGTAAACACCCCAAATTTGCCCTCACTCATTTCACCATGGCTTATGATCTTTTCATTTGCATAAGTTCAATCATATTATCTCATATTGCATTTTTGCTTCACTGCATTGGTTCAAAGTCATCTGCATCTAGGGTTTGTGATCTGAGCAATCCCTGAGCCATCTGGGCCACTCCAAAGGTCTTCAATCATCTCAAGAGGGTCCATGTATGTTAAAATATCATATTATATCCTCCCAATATCAAAGAAGTCAGAAAATCACAAGAACTGGCAAGGCATGGAAGCAGAGCCAGGCTTAACTGCACAGATGACCTAAAATTAGGGTTTTGGTTTCAGAGGCCATAACTCCAATTTTTTGGTCATTCTTGTTTCTATTGGTCTCTATATGTTATAAGGATCATGCATACCAATTTTCATGAAGAAATTCAATGGGGAAGGCATCTGATCAATAGATGACTTCTTGAGCAAGTTAGTGCAAAATCAGGGCATCTGAGGCCCCCAATCACCCAACCAAAGGATCTTCTCCATCTTTTTTGGTGTCTATGATCTTTATTTGATCTTAGAAGAAGTTATAAGTTCACAAAATTGAATAATTTCAAGCCATTTGCAAAGTTGCCATTTTGGGAAAGTGACTTGTAATGCAAAATTGCTATTTTGGGAAAGTTTTTCAACCTCCTCTTTTTGATTCAAAAATGCTTCAAATGAAATATTCTTGGTCATTAAAGTTGTAGATTGGATCATTCCCTTTTCAAAAAGTACAAGAACTTGATCTAATTCATCATAGAACTCAAGTTATGGTCTTGCAAATTGGGAAAAATCACAAAATTTCACTTTTACACCAAAGAGGGAAGTTTGCAAATTCCCATGCCAAACCAATTTGTGACCTCAAAATGACTTCTAACCATTACACAAGCATAGTACATGACATATAATTCAGATTTGCCCAAGGAATCTCTCACTTTCATGCCTTGGATCCCAAGTATCATAAGCCATTCATCATAAAAGTCACAAAGAGGAAAATCTTGCAAGAATGATTCTTATGGTTTTGTTTGATCTCTAATCAATCTCAAAGTATCATAGCAACATTATATGGTACACTTTTCTGCAAATTGCCCAAGGGATGTCACATATCCATGACCAAAAACTTCAAAATGCAACAAGTTGTAAAAAGGCAAAACATGTGACATCTCACCCTTCATCCATTTCTGATCACTTCAAAGCATCCCGTGGCCACCCTTAAAGCCAGCAGAACTCAGAGCAGCCCTAGGATAGCTTCTGTCACAGCCCATACTTGAGGTACACCTACCACTGACTTTTTGGCCAATTGCCCCATGCCATTCCCACAATATATGTCACTTCCTCTGGCTCTTTCCAATAGTTGAGGATTGGTTTATGGATCATAAAACAGGCTGGACATGAGCTAAACAGACACACACAATCAGATTGCACAAAAAACTATCAAAAGCTTCATCTCTTCGAAACTCTTCCCACAGCCCTCAAACCTAAAACTTCTCTTCACCAACAAGTCACACACCATCCAGGGACCAAGAATCAAGCACTGAAACAACCTAAAACACCACATACACAACCCTCCAAACCTGCTACACCAGAGCCAAAACCTTCAAACCAGGCCATACAAGCTTGTTCTAAGCTTCATTCCATCATCAGGGGGTTCATAGGAGGGGATTTGCACTAAAGAAGGATCCAGAAAGCTCAGCATTAGGAGGTTCAATCTCAGGTATAGCTCAAGAACTTTTTTCCCAGAAGCTTAATTTTAAGTTCTTAATTGAATCCTTGTGTTGTGCTGATGATGTTGATGTATATATTTTTCAAAATGGTGGGATATTGAGCATGTATGGAGTCTCTGAAAGTTTTAACCCTAGAGACGTTTTGCTTCGATTTGAATTTTTGGTGAATGAAAAATGGATTTTGTTTGGGGATTTAGGATCAGTGATGTGTGGGGATCATTTTTGGGCAAAAATCTAGGAGTTTAGAAACCTATAAGAGACCTTAGGTTTTCGGTTCGCCAGAGAAGATGACCGGAACACTGTTCCGGTCACCTGAAACTCATTAGCCCTAATCAGTGTAATTAGTGAGGTTTAAACTTGAGCCATTAGATTTTGCTTCTCGCGCGTGTTTCAAAGGCTCAGATCATTCCAATTAGCCCTAATTCACCATTTAATTAATTAATCATGTTTAATTAATCAGGACACATCTCAGCCATTAAAAAACGCGTTGGTCAACCATTTTCTTTCAACTTCAAATCTGGATCATTGGATCTGTTTACTTCTCATTTAATTTAATTTATTTCATTTTTATTTTGCATTTCTTTGTTCATTTTATTTAAAATAGCAAAACTCATCTAAAAAATTTTATTTTTTACATCATGGTTCTAAATATTTTTCTCATCCTGAAAATAATTTTTATTTTATTTTTTGCACAAAAATTGTATTTTTTAAATATTTTAATGTTTATTTTAATTGATTAATGGAAATTAATTAATTAAAATACCATTTAAGTTTCTAAAAATCACCAAAAAAATCACATTGCATCTTGACACATTTAGAGACATTATAAAACCTTTCATACAAATTTCTTTTTTGTTCTTGATCCATTTTGACATTTTTCTTTGGATTTAGGGTTCTTAAAAATCAATATTTTGACCCTAACTTAGAAAAATCTTTTCTGCCTAACCATAAAGAGTTTGATAATGGTTCTTTTTGCATTGCATTCAACATATCATGTAGTTCCTAGGATAAAATTGGCATGAATTTATCTTTCATTTTTGTTTTGCTTTGCATTTTCCTTTGTGAGGTACCTTAAAACCCTATCAAACTTAGAAAAATCATAAGTCCTTTATGGTTTAGCTTCTGACCTTCCCCTTTGGGTAGTGAACTTGTATAGGTCTAAGGTACATTTGGTACCATTTTCAATTTTTTATCTTTTCATTTTCTTCTGATTTTGAATTTTGCATTGCATGTTGTATATAAACCCTAATTTTTGTCTTCATTTGCATTCATCCTCCATATGCTTGCATACATGAACTTGCCATGACATTTTGTGCATCCATATGACATATAAGACATCTAAGGACATATTGAAATCATGTTTGATCACTGCATCATCCATTTGCCATGTTATGCATCCATTGCATTTCATAAGTTTTCATGAACTTTCATGCTTTCTTTCATGTCTCATTTGCACTCCCATCCTTTGTATGATCATCCACATCTCTTGGCATGCTTTCATACCATCTTATAGCATCATTTTCATCATGATTATTCTTCTGACTTTGGTTTTCATCTTTGCATTTCATCTCATTTTCATTTCATTTCATTTCTTGTTGCTAACTTTTCAGGTGGTAAGTGTTTGGGAAGTGAATTTTCCTTCACTTCTCACAACCTCTGCTCATCTCTCTTATGCATCATTTACTACATTTTGCTTGTGTAGTAGAGTGAGCTTGCTCATTCATGCTCCTTCTCCTCTCCTCTTTCTTCAAGCAACTTATCTTCTTAAGTGAAGTAAGTTGACTTGCTTCTTCTGCTTCTCTTCCACCTCTGCTTCTTTCTTGGTGGTGCCTTCTTGAATATCTTCTTGCAAGCCTCATAAACCCTAGGAACACCCAAGTATGATCACAATTAGGGTTTGATTTAGTCCCCCATTAGTCTTACCTTTGTGTCCTCTTTGTGTCTCTCTTCTCATCTCATAATCAGGGACTAAACCTTTAAGGTTTTAAGGCTTTGTGATTAAGGTTATGCCTGCATCCTTCTCTTAGGATGGAGTGTACAACTTTAATCCTAAGTGTTGAACCCTTAATGTGTTTAAATCTCCTAATAATCATTAAGACATTAACTTGTAACTTGGGCCTTGCATTAGGGTTCTAATTCTTCCTTAATTGGTTAAGAAGGACTAACCCTAGTGTTAATGGACAAGTCCTCCTCAAGTTGTCTTACAAACCCTAAAATCCACTTCTTAATCTTACCATTAACTAAAATCCACTTTAATAAAGGTTTTGTTATGTCATGAGGTTAATCCCTAATCATGGATTAAGTTGAGAAGCCTTCCTCAGCTTAAATGTTCTCATCTATTATCCTTCTATTAGGATGGTGTAATGAGTCCATTAAATCCTTGATTATGGCTTAAACTCATTACTTAACACTAAACAAAAACTCCAAAAACATCTAAATAAATGCAAGTAGGTTAATGATCTCAATCCTACATCATGGTGATTAAGTGTGATGTGTTTACTTCATGCTTAAGGTATTCTCATTACCCCTAATCAGAGGGAAGATGTGATGAGTTTACTAACCCTTGGTTTAGGCTTAAGCTCATTTTCTTATGACAAACTCAAAAAGCAATAAAAGAATGAAAATACCAAAAAAAAACAATAATCGTCTCCTCCGGGATTCTTTTCTCACCTCATTCACTCACAAACGAGAACTCGCTTCTTCCGTTTAATGCAAGACAGTTTGCACCTGAGCTAGACAGGTCATACACTTGAGCATAGACAAGTAAGCAGTTCACAAGTCAATTTATCTTTCAGTCTCTTTGAGTCGAACTACGGTGTTCTGACTTCCTCATTGCACGAGAGGATACATAAGCATAACTTAACAGTTATCGAACGAAAGTCTCTATTTACTCCCCCTCTTCCAGCATTATTCTTTAAACCTTATTGTCTTGAGCTTTGCATTCTTTCCTTACACTGACACTCCTTTTATTCACTTTACACTTCTTCACACTGACACTTGCATTCTTTTCCAGCTTCAGCACACAGATTACACTGACACTACCCCTTTTTTAAACACAAATCTTTTAAGCGTGGATCCCGTTGAGTACGGCGGACAATCTGGGTGCTAATACCTTCCCAGGTTGTAACCAACCCCCTTTCTCAGTTTCTCTGGTTCGCGATCGTCTTATCCATCTTTTCTTAGGTTTATGCAGCATTACCTTTCCTTCGGAATAAAAATGCCTAGCTGGCGACTCTTTTCTTTTCATCTTTCCTCTTTTGCCGACCGTTCGCGTCTGTACCCCTTTTGACCAGGTGTCATTAGGTGGGAGCGACAAGTAACTTCTTGAGCAAGTCAGAGCAAAATCAGGGCATCTGAGGCCCCCATCAATGGAACCAAAGTGGATTTTTCATCAAATTGAAGTTATATGATCTTTATTTGATCATTGAAGTGTTTGGAAGTTCACAAAATTGGAGAAAAGTGAGCTAAACTAAAAGTTGCCAAAAATGGAAATGACTTGTAAAGTAAACTTTCCATTTTGGGAAAGTTTTTCAACCTCCTCTTTCTCAACCAAAAATGCTTCAAATGAAAAATTGTTGGTCATGAAAGTTGTAGATTGGATCATTCCCTTTTCAAAAAGTACAAGAACAAGTCCTAATTCATTATGGAACTCAAGTTATGGCATGTCAAAGTTGGCAAAAATCACATAATTTCAAGAATGCACCAAAGAAGGATTTTTGCAAAACCACTTGCCAATTCATTTTATGACTTCAAACACACTTCTAAGTATCATAACATCATAGTGCATTGCATAAAGATCAGAATTGCCCAAGGAATTGTGTCATTTCATGTCTTGCATTTCAAGAATTTCAAAAGGGGCCAAACTTCATAGAATTTGCAAAATGACACATAACTTTGTTCCCACTTGTTGAATTGCCTGAAGAGCCAGCTGCACCATTGCCCATACCTCAAGTACAAGTCATGTTGACATTTTGGCAACTTGCCCATACCAATCAGCTGCAGCCACCACCCACTCTCTGGCCTATCACTACTTGTTATGTGGACCAAAAGCAGCTCATAACACACAACAATGCAAGCTGAAACCTCAGATTGATCAAGTTCCCAAAATCTCTCCATTTTACAAATTCCTTTGAAACTCTCTGAATACTGACTACAACTCTAAACAAATTTCACCATTCATCTCAAAATCATCCACTGAACACAAAGCAACCATCAAACAAACCTCAAAGCACCTTTAACCTAAAACACGATTCTTGGCCAGTTGAAGTGCAATAACACAAACCAGCCAAAACAAACTCCTGCCAAGCCTCAAAGCTTCTTCAGAAGGATCATTAGAGTGAGTTTGCACAAGAGAGTTGACCAGAAAGCTCCAAACTGAGGAAGCTCAAGCTCAGGTAACTTCTTCAAACTTTTTTCCAGAAATGTTATTTTAAGTTCTTAGAATGTTCATTATGTTGTGCGGATCACGTTGGTACCTTTAGTTTTGAAAATGGTTGCGTATTGAGCATTTACTAAACCTCTGAAACTTTTTCAGTTTTTGAGTTTTTGATTCGAATCATGAGATTGAGCCATCTTAAATTTGTTTTGAGGTTGGATTTGAGTTCAGGAGAGTGAAGTGAGTTGATCTGGAGCCTTAGAGCTCCAGAAATAACCTAGGGGTGAAGATTTGGGATTGCTCAGGGAGGAGCTGGCCGGAGAAGATGACCGGAGGTCTTCTCCGGACACCTGAAAGTAATTAAATGCTTAATTAGGGTTAGGTCTAGGTTTAAATGAGGGCCATTGGATATTTGTTTCCCGCGTGTGATGAATGGTGTGGAACATTTCATTAACTTAATTCCTGGATTAATTAATTAATTAAATAAGATTAGATAAGTTTGAATTGTAGCCTTTGGATCTGGCGCGTGGTCAACCAAAATCCCTCAGCTTTGAATCTAAACCCTTAGATTAGATTACTTCCATTTAATTCAGTTTTAATTTCATTTTTTCTCATTTATTTTGCACATTTTATTTTAAATAGCTAGAAAATCTTAAAAAATATTTTCTTCTGCATTTTGCATCCAAATAATTTTCTTCACCCAAAAATATTTTTATTTTATTTTTTGCATTAAAAAATCATTTTTTAAATATTTAAATGTTTATTTTAATTAATTAATGGAAATTAATTAACCAAAATACTATTTAGGTTTCTAAAAATCCCAAAAAAATTCACATTGCATCGTAGGACATTTAGAAACATTGTCATGCCATTCATACAAATTTCTTTTTGGTTTTGAGTCATCTTTGACATTTTTCTTGAATTTAGGGTTCAGAAAAATCCTATTTTTGAACCCTAACTTCAAGAATTCTTTTCTGCCTAACCATGAATGGTATGACATTGATTCTTTTTACATTGATCTTCATATAGCATGTAGTATCTAGCATAATTTTGTCATGAATTTCTTTAGCATTTTTTATTTGATTTGCATTTTTCCCCTTTAGGTACCTTAAAACCCTAGATAACTTAGAAAAATCATAACTTCCTTTAGGTTAAGAGTTATGTCTTCTCCTTTGGGGTGTGATATCATATTGGTTTAGGGTTCCTTTGATTGCATTTTCAATTTTTTATCTTGTCATTTGCTTCTGTTTTTGACTTTTACATCTCATGTTGCATGAAAACCCTAATTTCTCATGTTCATTCACATACATCTTGCATATGCATTCATTCAAGAACTTGCCATGACATTTCTTGCATCCACATGACATCTAAGACATCTTAGGACACATTAGAATCATGCTTGATCATTTCTTCATCCATTTTCCATGTTATGCATTCATTTCATTCCATGGACTTTCATATGCTTTATTGCTTCCTACATGCTTCATTTGCATTCTCATCCCTTGTATGATCATCCATAGCACTTGACATGCCTTTGCATCATCTCTTAGCGTCATTAACAACATGTATATGCTTCTGGTTTTGGTTTGCATTCTTGCATACATCTCCTTTTCATTTCATTTCATTCCGTTATGCTAACCTTTCAGGTGGTAAGTGCTTTGAGAAGTGAATTTGCCTTCACTTCTCATTTCTCTTCTCATTCTCTTTTATGCATCCTTGCTGCATTTTATCTTTGCTTTAGAGTGATCTTGCTAATTCATGTCAATCATCCACTTTCTTTCTTCAAGTAACTTATCTTCTTAAGTGAAGTAAGTTAACTTGTTTCTTCTGCTTCTCCTTCTTTCATCTGCTTCTTCCTTGGTGGCTTTTCTTGAAGATCTCTTGCAAGCCTTACAAACCATAGGAACATCCAAGCATGACAATAATTAGGGTTTTGATTAGTCCCCCATTAGTTTTACCTTTGTGTCTTCTTTTGTGTCTCTCCTCTCATCTCATAATCAGAGACTAAACCTTTAAGGTTTTAAGGCTTTGTGATTAAGATTATGCCTGCATCCTTCTCTTAGGATGGTGTGTATAACTTTAATCCTAAGTGTTAAGCCCTTAATGTGTTTAAATCTCTTAATCAATCCATCTAATAATCACTAAGACAATAAGCTTGTAACTTGGGCCTTGTATTAGGGTTCTAATTCTTCCTTAATTGGTTAAGAAGGACTAACCCTAGTGTTAATGGACAAGTTCCCCTCAAGTTGTCTTACAAATCATAAAATTCCCTTCTTAATCTTACCATTAATTAAAATCCACTCTAATAAAGGCTTTGTTTTGTCACGAGGTTAATCCGTAATCATGGATTAAGTTGAGGTATCTTCCTCAGGTTAAATGTTCTCATCTATTATCCTTCTATTAGGATGGTGTAATGGGTTCATTAAATCCTTGATTATGGCTTAAACTCATTACTTAACACTAAACAAAAACTCCAAAAACATCTAAATAATCACAAGTAGGATAATGATCTTAAACCTGCATCATGGTAATTAAGTGTGAGGTGCTTACTTCATACTTATGGTATTCTCATTACCCCCAATCAGAGGGAAGATGTGATGAGTTTACTAACCCTTGGTTTAGGCTTAAGCTCATTAACTTATGACAAACACAAAAAAGCAATAAAAGATTGAAAACATCAAAAACAAACAATAATCGTCTCCTTCGGGATTCTTTTCTCATCATCTTCACTTACATACGAGAACTCGCTTCTTCCGTCTAATGCAAGACAGTTAGCACCTGAGCCAGACAGGTCATACACTTGAGCATAGACAAGTAAGCAGTTCACACTCAATTTATCTTTTAGTCTCTTTGAGTCGAACTACGATGTTCTGACTTCCTCATTGCACGAGAGGATACGTAGGCATAACCTAACAGTTATCGAACAAAAGTCTCTGTGTCTTCCCCCTCTTTCATTATTCTTTAAGCCTCATTCCTGAGCAATTCACTTCACTTTCTTGCACTGACACGTGTACATTCTTTTCCAGCACTTTGCACACAGATAGCACTGACACTACCCCTTTAAACACAAACTTTCAAGCGTGGATCCCGTCGAGTACGACGGACAATCTGGGTGCTAAAACCTTCCCAGGTTGTAACCAACCCTCTTTCTCAGTTTCTCTGGTTCCCGATCGTCTTATCCATCTTCTTCTAGGTTTATGCAGCATTACCTTTCCTTCGGGATAAAAGTGCCTAGCTGGCGACTCTTTTTATCTTCATCTTCATTTTCTCCTTTCGCTGACCGTTCGCGCTTGTATCGGGATGCAAATCTTCGGGAGCGACAGCTTGGCGACTCTGCTGGGGATCCTTATATTGCAACCAGGGCTTCTGGTTCTTTTTGTGGGTTCCTCCTAGCGCTTGTTTGATTTGTGTTTACGGGGGTGTTATGTGTTATTTGTGCTTGTTTATTTTTCTTTATTTATTGCTTTATGTACAACTTTATTTACTGCTTTCCTTTACAGTCTTATGCATTTTCATACTGTCATTATCATTGTGCTGGATCTCTTGTCTGTTTTGGTGGGTGGGATTTCATTGATTGATTAAGGTCCTATACCTGGGAACTGAGTGACACCTAGGCTAGAGTGGCTTCATATTCTTTCCCATTCCATTTAGGTATGGTGCAGGAATATGAAACACGGTTCAGATGTGGGTTTCTTCTTGAGAACTTTGTACTACAGATTTCCTGTAGTGCTAGGGCTATACGGGAAGCCTGCTAAGTCTGGATGACCTTTATATTAACCTTCAGAATTTAGGGTGAATTAGAGGAAGATCTTTTATGGTTATTGTAAACATTGTACCTCCGGGTTAGAAGTGTTTACACTTCTCATAACTGATCCAAGTCTGAGGATCCTTGTTTTAGAACATTAACTGTGAGGGGGTTGGGATATTTGCAGGTTTGCAGGAGCCCTTGGCCACATCATATCCTGTTACTAGTATTGTTTAAGAATGCATCACTTTGGACAGTTCTTGTGATTCCCCCGGACTTGTGACTCTTTATTTGAGTCCCCCACCCGGTTACTGGATTTCTAAGCCTTCATCCGGACCTTTGAACATACATGGACTTTTATCAGGGCAGATAATCAGATCCAGCTCTTGATCACAAACCCTTTGCACATCATTTCTGCATCATTTAACATTTGCTTATTTGTTTTACAGGGTATCCATCCTATCATATTTGGTTTGGTTTTGACCCCTTCTGCTATTCAGACTACTTTAGTGTTCTTCTCCAGCAATCTTCATCAGTTTATCAGTGGTTCTCCTCCAGCCAATCTGTCGGAGACTCACCTCCAACTTCTCAGTCAGTGACCTTCATTAGCAGTTGTTCTCAGCTTCTTCATCAGCACCCATCATCAGAATGGACACTTCAAGAAAAAGCAACATATCTTACCACTTCTTTGAGCCTACCTTGACAGGGATCAGGCAGGTCCAGTCCCTCATTACACCTGACCACATCCCACTATTCAGAGAGTACTATGGAGGTGTATTGGACATGGTCATGGATCTTGATGCATCTCAGAGGAGCATGATCCATACATGCTTGCAGTTTTATGACCCTCCACTCATATGCTTCACATTTCCTGATTTCCAGATGGGACCATTGCTAGAAGTGTTTTCCTTGTTGATTGGAGTTCCTGTCAGGAGAGGAATCCCTTTCAACCCAGAGATGACTGCTCCCAGAAATGATGAGATAGCCAGGGCATTGCATTTGGAGCTTGCCCTCATCGAGTAGAACATGACAACCAAAGTTGGGGTTCCAGGCCTTCATCTGGACTTTTTGATCTCTCAGGCCACCCTGAAAGCTGCAGTAGGAGAATGGAAGGCTGTCTGTGCACTTTTAGCCCTCAGTATATATGGGGTTATATTGTTTGCAGATGAGCCCAAGTTTGTGAGTAAAAATGCCATCCACCTGTTCTTGTTGAGGAACCCTGTTCCTACCTTGCTGGGAGACTTCTACTACTCAATCCATCAGAGGAATGAAAAGCAAAGAGGGAAGCTGGTTAGATGTTGTGCTCCTCTGTATTACTCTTGGCTGCTCAGACACTTGCCAAAATCAGATGCCTTCTTGAACCCACATCAGCAGAAGAATTGGGCTAACATCAGATGACATAAGGTGGTGCACTCAGAGCACCAAAGGCAAGGACATTATTACCAGATGTGGGCAGTATCCTAATGTGCCTTTGATAGAAGTGAAAGGTTGCATCAACTACAAACCTTTACTGTTTAAGAGACAATTGGGATACACTTTGGTTCATCCTCCTAGAGGACAAGATTTGGCTGAGACTCTCTATTGTGAAATTCAACCCAAATCTGTTGTTGACAGACAGGCTGCCTGGGCTTGGGATAACATTCAGACCAAAGGGACAGCCATCCTTGGAAGGTGCAACAATATTGCCTCAGCCCAGTATTCTGATTGGTCCCATACTAGATCTCAGATCACTCGGATGCCTTTCATCTTGGAAGATACACCTGGACCTTCTACAGTACAGCCTGCAGCAACAGTCAGCCTGGAAGACTTTGAAAAGCTGAAAGAGAGGAATAATCAGCTAGCTGAAGCCCTGAAGAAGACTCTTTGGGAGAGAAATGACAGTCGTCTGGACATTGAGAGATTGGAAAGACTCAAGATTGAGCATCTGGCCAAGATTGAGAAAACAGATGACTATATTAGGAAGGCAAGAGCAGGGGAGTTGGTACTGAAGAATTCCTACAAGGAGGCAAAGATTCAGAAGGCTAGGGCAGAGCATTATCTGGAAGAGAGCCAGGCTAGATGGATCAGGATCACTGAAGCCCGTGCACAAGAAGATCAAAGGACTCAGGCTAAGATAGAACAGTTGGAGGCTAGTGAGAAGAAGCATCAGGAAGCTTTGTTGGCAGCTCAGAAGGAGATATCTGAATTGAAACTTCGGGCGGGGTTGAAGAGGTCAAAGGATCAGGACAAACATAAGAAGCTAACTAGTACCATTGCTACCAAGAACCTCCTCATCAGGACTATTACTGAGCACCCAGCTGGTCCGGTGATTGAGGCCCTCCTGAAGGAAGTCAAGGAGGATGACTTTGGATTGGATGTCTGATCCTTTTGCTTGTATTTCTTTCTTTTTGATGTACTTTTCTTTTGATTGTTGTATTTTGACCCACCACGGGCATATATTGTAAACAAACTATGTATTTTCATCCTTTGTAATATATCAGTTTGTTTAATTTATTGGTGGGCTTTATCAATCAACATCATCAACATTTCCTCGAGGTCTAGGAAGGTCAAAACCAAAGAACCAAATCGGATACCCTTGGAAGACAAATAAGCATATTACATTGCATACTAACATCTTCTTTGTTTTGTAGGTTTTTGTTTTATTGATGTTTCTCACTTTGTTGTGGTTTCAGGAAACATTGCTCGAAGAAGAGTGTTCCCTGTCAACAGAATACACCGGTACCCGACGAGAAACAACCTTTTGGGCATTCAGATGGATCAAGTGCAGCATGACTTGAATGAAGTAAGGACCTAAATGGAAAATGAAAGGGTTGAGATGAGGAATCAAATGACCCAATTTATGGCTGTGATGACTGGCTTAGCTCAGAGCCAGGAAATACTGAGGGAATTAGTGGAAAGACAAACTCCTGAAGAACACCATCCTGGTACAGGAAGAACCAGTAACAATGATCGCGGGAAGCCTCACATTGATCCACCAGAATTTGGGCCTCATCTAAACCCAGATGTTAATGTCATAAGGAATACTCAAGGTAACACTGCTGAAGGCAGGATCTTGCAAGAGGATCCTCAAGAAGAGCAGTTCACAGTTATTGGAGCTGGGGATGAAGTTTACGACCGAAGGCTGGATGAGATTGCTGAGAAACTGAGGTCTCTTGAATCCTAGAATTCCCTAGGCTTTGATGTAATGGACATGGGGCTGGTAGACGGGGTGATAATTCCTCACAAGTTCAAACCCCCGTGCTTTGAAAAATATAATGGTACCTCCTGCTCGCGTACTCATCTGCAGTCTTTCTTGGGGAGACTCAAGGCTTATACCATGGACGAGAAGTTATGGATGTTCTATTTTGAGGAAAGCCTGACTGGAGCATCAAGAGAATGGTATTCGCATCTGACTAGGGCCACTATAAGATGTTGGAAAGACTTGGCTGAAGCCTTCATCCGTCAATACCAGTACAATCTAGACATGGCTCCCAATAGAACCCTTCTAATGGGCATGTCTCAGTCTTCAAGGGAAAGCTTTCGGGATTATGCTCAGAGGTGGAGACAGCTTGCTGCTGCTGTCCAGCCACCCATGTCTGAACGGGAAATGGCAGACATGTTTATGAATACCTTGCAGGGAACTTATATCGACCGACTTGTTGCATTCTCCACCACTAGCTTTGCTGATGTAGTCATAGCTGGGGAGAGAATAAAGAGTCTTATGAAGATGAGAAAATCTCTGACAATGGTGCAAGTTCCTCCAACAATACAAGAAAACCTTTTCCAGGACCCCGAAGGACGGGCGAAACAAATGATATTCATGCAGGCAGGGGCAGACCCCAATATTCTCACAGATCAGTAGCAACCGTTATTATCCCGGCTCCAGCTCCACAACAACCATTTTTTCCTCAACATCAGCAACAATAACAACACTATCAGCAACAACCGCACTTTCCGCAACAAAGATAATACAACAACAACAACCAACAACAGCGCCCCTTTCAACAGAGGCCATCTCAAGCAAATAGGGTGATTGACCCCATTCCTATGCCAAATGCCACCCTACTGCCACAACTCCTGAAGCTCAACCTGGTTGAGTTAAGGACGTTGGCTCCACCAGATCCTCTCAACCTCCCGAAGAATTATGATGCCAATGCTAGGTGTGCCTTTCATTCCAACGCACCTGGCCACAATACTAAGAAGTGTAGAGCCTTGCAAATGAAGGTTCAGGACCTGGTTGATTCCAAAGCTCACAACTTTGCACCTCCTCCAAATGTTACCAGAAATCCTATGCCTAGTCAGGGTGGGCCCAGGATCAATTCCATAGAGGAGGAACAACCATATGCACTGATTGATAGCGTTGAACATATTCAAACACCGCTGGCAGAAGTCAAAGCTCAACTCTTAAGATTCCAGGTGTTCCTAGGTTGTAATGACTACTGCGAATCTTGCAAGACTGCTATTAATGGTTGTGATAGGCTAAGGCTTAGCATATATGGCCTTATCAGAGATGGAATTTTGCAAATTACCACAACGGTGTCTACAATATCAATAACTCTTTCTTCAGCAACAATAGATCCTCATACAACTGCAACAACCATTGTTCCCACGGATTCATCCACAACTCCAGCAATCACTCCATCCATTATTTCAACAAACCAAAGTTCAGCTACGCTTACTTCTACAACATCAACACCCATCTTATCAACGAAATCGCCTACAACACCAACAGACGCTAACGAAGATGTCTCAACGGTCACAATCTATTATGACCCGGCAACTGTTCATCTCAACAACAACTTTCAACAACAAACTGCAACACCTACTGTCAGACCTCCAGTCACAATCTATTACGACCCGCATACCATCACAGTTCCTTCCGCTGCAGCAATCAGTCCAGTCACCATTACGGTACCTGGACCCGTTCCTTATGAAAGCAGTAATGCCATACCTTGGAACTACGACTCTGATCTCTACTGCGACGGAAATAAGATCACTCTAGATTCATCAACCTCTTCACCACAAGTTGACAATGTTGGGGGAGGCGAAGGCTTCACCAGAAGCGGACGCCTTTTTGCCTCACAAATACCGAGATCCAATGCTGAAGTAGAGGCTGTTGCTAAAGCAAAAGGGAAGAGTGTGGTACTCGAAGAGCCAGCTATTAAAGAAACTCTAAAGACGTCTTTTGACCAAGAGGTGGACGAGTTTATGAGAATAATAAAAAAGAGTGATTACAAAGTGGTGGACCAACTTCATCAGACGCCCTCCAAAATCTCTATCTTGTCATTGTTAATGTGTTCCGAAGCCCATAGGAATGCACTTTTGAGGGTCCTGCACGTAGCCTACGTGTCGGAAGAGATCACGGTTAATCAGCTGGAAATAGTAGTTGCAAATGTTAACACCAGTCATGGACTGGGCTTCACAGATGCTGATTTAACGACAGAGGGACGCAATCATAACAAGGCTTTACACATCACCTTAGAGTGCAAAGGTGTTGTTCTTTCTCATGTGCTGGTAGACAATGGGTCCTCGCTCAATGTCCTCCCAAAGAAAGCCTTGGTGAAGCTGGAATATGATGGTTTGGCATTGTTGTAACACGGTGGGAGAACTGACTTTTTATAAATGTTGCGGATAGCAAGAGTCGCCACCGACTTTTATTTTATCCAAAAGGAAAGGACATAAAAGAACAGGAAAGACCTTAAAAAGATTTTGAGTTCGGGGTGTAGGTTATACAAAGGGAAGGTGTTAGCACCCTTTATATCCATGGTTATCCATGGGCTCTTAGTTACTTAGCTCACTTTGAATTTTTTTGAAAAGGTGTAGTGTGTGATTAGAAACTTTCTAAGTACTTTGTAATGATCCTCGTATGGATGTATACAAAGCCTTGTTTTTTTGAAAATTTGTTTGAAAAGTGTGGTATGAAGATTATTTTGAAAGGTGAGCAAGTAATTAAGAGAAACCTACCCTATATTAAGTCTTTACTGTTCTTATGTTCTTTCAATGGTAAGACTATCCCTATTATTAAGGAATAGGTAGTCAATACCTTGGATGTTATTAAGGGACATGTGTTAGGACATCTGGATATAGGCAACTGTAGGGTGTCTTTAGCAATTCGTAGGGACTTATCATCTTTTATTCGAAGGGACAAGATCATTTATCATAAGCAACCTTGAAGGGACTTGATCTTATAAAATGAAGGGACTTGATGATATTAGTGAAGGGACTTTGCTTAAGACACCTTACTTGACCTTTTGAAATAGGCAACTGAGAGGCAACCCTAGGAAGTGCAAGATGGCGATCAAAGATCGACTTACGTGTGTGCGTGTTCGTCTTCAAATTTTTATCTTATTTAAGTTAATTATTCTAGGTTAATTTCAATTACAAATATGTTATCCACACCCTAGAATTACTAACCACACAGTAAATATATCATAATGAAAATAAAGCAAAAATATAAACCTAAACTATTACAAAGCTTTGGGACAATTACAATATAATCGAGAAATATAATAAAGATAATAAATATAATAAATAAGCAATAATTTAAATGTTAGTGTCACACCCCAAATTTTACCCCTAACATTCGTTCATCTCACCATTTGCATGTTTTTGCGTTTTTTAGTCGTGTTTGACTCATAGAAAGGGTGTCTGGAAGATTTGTTGTTTTCATAACAAGCTTTGGAAGTTTGACTTGGTTCAAGAAACTAGGTTTTATGCTTAAGATTTTAGGTTGTTGGATTGATCTTATAAGAGTTGGAATAAGAATCTCAATGTTGGGTCCTGTTTGATTTTCGTATGAAACAATTACTGGTTGTCATTTGGAAAAGAAAAAGAGGTATCCCGAAGTTTGATTTTCAACCAGTCATGTGGATTTTGAAATCTTTGGTTTCCTTGCCAGGAGAGTTGGTAAGGGAGGTATCTGTTTGTTGATTCCAATGTCAATGATCCATTTGTATTTTCAAGTCCAAAGTCCGAGAGAGTTTTCAAGCCTAATTTATAATTTCTAGGCCATTGCCAATGTTCAGATTTCTTTACGGATCCATTTCAAGTAAACTTCCGAATTTCAAAGTTACGCTTTAGGCTTCCATTTCAAATTTCAAGTTTAGGTTTCTTAGTTTCTTTTGCATTTAGGTATTTTAGATTTTTTTATTTTTAGTCTATTTCGCATTTATATATATATATATATATATATATATATATATATATATATATATTTTTAAATTCAAATTCCAAGTTTTCTTTCCAAGTTTTCACGTTAAAATTTCATCCCAAGCCCACCTTTCATTCAAGATTCAAGATTCACGCATGTTCGATTTATGCTGGCAGAGAAGATCCAAGGAGAATTGTGTGCTTGTTGTAACCGTGTTGATATGATTCCATAGCTAATATTCTCATTTTTATTTCAACGAAAAGGGGAAGTTAAAGGATCACTTTAGGATGTAGTTGGTCCTAAGCCCATAAGGCTTATTCTTTGCTTCAAGACAAATTCAATGGGTGTTAAGTTTGGAACTGATTGGGACACAAGGATGAATACAAATTTTACCACAAATAAATTTCACAAAGGTGTAAAGAGAATTTCCAATGGAGAAAACGCAAGATGATGAGTGGATGCAAGATGTATTTTGAAGATTAATATCTCATTAATAATGCAAGGATGGTTGATACAAGTTAGAATTACAATGAATAAATTTTAGTGATGGCAAGAAACCATTCATGAGAATGTCATGTTAACCATAAAGTAATATCAACATACATCCGTAAAAGTTACAATGTTATTCTATGCCTAAGGTTGAATCCATCATTGAACTCCATGAGATCTCTAAGCATGGCACAAATTTTTCAAGAAGAATTCCTTCTTCAAGTTACCAAGATTACGGTTTCTTCATTATTGCTAAGCCTCCAAACATGCGGTAGCTTTTGTTTTGGCTTCATCCAAGCAATTCCTCAAAGACAACTCCAAGGCATACATGAGAACAAGAAAGAAAAGGCAAAAAATGTTAGAAATACACCAAGGCAAACCTAAAAAATTACCATACCCAAATTTAAAGTGAATAAATCATGCCACATTCTAATGTATACACATACATAAGTCAAATTTGCATTGGAGAAAAAGAGAAGGAAATTTCACAAAAAAGGGTGGTACCATCAACAACAGGCAGCAGGATTTTTCTCTTTTTTACACCTCACAAGCAAACAAATTGGTAGTCAAAGTGCAGCAGACCTTCTGCAATTTCTAGCTATGCCCTGCTATCACCCATCACTCTCAAACTCAGATTTTCCCCCCCAAAATTTTCTCTTCAAACTTAGCAAGCAAGTTGTCTCAATTTCAAACTAAAAACCCTAATCCCATGCTATAAAATTCATTGTTTTATCCAGAACAAGAGGAGACCGCAAAACATCAAAAAAAGCTTCATATCCAAAACATCAACAGCAACTGAAAACATCAACAGCAAAAAGAACCTCAAACCAGCAGCCACAATCTTGACACCAAAGAAAATTATAACCAAACATTTAACACCATACAAAAAAACAGCAAGAGCCATCACACAAAAAAGAATCAGCCGCACAACATTACCACGCACAGACCTAGCCACAAAAGTCACGAAGTTCAAACCGGCCCTATCAAAAAAACCTAACCACAAAAGCACTGAATTCATATCAAAGAGTTACCAGCAAAAGAACCTAACACCAGCCTACATACAAGAACCCTAAACCACATAATAGGTAGGAGAGCCCAAAAAGAAAACCAAAACGTTTATAGAAAAGATTAAAAAAAAATAGTCCTCAACTTACAATCTTCATCTTCAAACTGTTTTTCCTGGATTCGAAACGGAACATCCCAAACCTCTTCACCGCATAAATCCACAACCGAGGAAGAGACGACTGAAACACAGTGAGAGCTGAGAAAAATTCAGAAACATTCGAAACACAGAATGAACTCACAAAAGCCAGAAACGCCTTACCAACCCTTCACCATTCACAGACCATATCCGATGTTCATTCACAAGCCTTCGACCTCCATAACCGAAACCACATCGTTACCACCGAAGTCCATCCTCCCATCGAACCACCGCCCTACGAAATCCTCCATTGCCGAACCAAACCCGCGAGTGAGAATAAAAACAGCAATAACATCCACTGATGTTATAAGCTCCACGGCCGAGAACCTTTCGTCTCTTATCTAAAACTGTGTTACGGCGAAAAGCTTGAAGCATTCCAAAACCTTGCACTTTCATCTCATCAAAACCGCCCTTTTCTTTGACTCTCTTCTCGCCAATGGACTCATTGATTTGTGTTCCAAATGTGGTTGTTTAGAGAATACTCACAAGCCTTCACAAACTCAGAACTGAACCTTCAAAAATACAAGCAGTCACTGAAACAAGATCGTGAATCACCGTGAAGAGGACCTAACCTTCGTCCAAACCGCGACCACGCAGCAACCACAATAAGAGGAGAGGAGTTTCGTTGCAGGCCACCACCGAATACGTCTACGTAACCTTTATTCCGCAGCGAATCCACCGCATTTGAATCACACATGTACACAACACAGAATCATAACAACAAACGCCACAGGTAAGGGCCAGAATCGCGGGACGAAGACGAGGAGGATAACGAATCTGAGAACGGAGAGATCGCGAGTAGCAAAGACTTACCGACGCAAACACCCGAAGCATCTCGACAAGGGTAAAACTCTGAATTTTCTTTGATTGAATGATGTTTTTTCGATTTGATTTCGTCCACCTTTGGTATAATCGCTTTAAATGATGAAATCGGGGTTTGAAGGTTTTCGATTTGGGGAATTATGGTTTGTTATGCTGTGAGAATGGCCGAGAAATTTTGAGAGGGTTCTGGGCGAGTTGTAAGGTGCTGAGAGAGAGAGGTTTCTAAGCAGGATTTTGAGAGGAATTGACGAGAGAGACATTGGAGTAGAGGGACAAGGAAGAGAACAAGCGTTGTTCTTCATGTTTTCCTTGTGTGCGTTTTCTATTGTTTGTGTTCAGAGAATTTTGTTCGATGAACATAATTGGTTGGGCTTCATACGATGCTTGTTCTTTTATTTTTCTTTTTTTATTTATTTCGAGTTTTTTGTGCGGACTGAGTGGGACCTTCATGTTGGCCTTCAATTTATCAATACTGCTGAAGCTTGTGCGGCTAGGTTTTGTTTTATTTTTTTCCTTCTTAGGTTTGTTTTGTGTGGGCCGGAAAGGCCATAGAGTCTCTTTTATGACCCGAACCAAACCAAGCTGAGGACTGCCCAGCTAATGGTTGTTTCCCTCCTTTGACCGAAGGCCCATATGCACCCTCATTTCCTGCGTGGGCTAAGTTTCTTTGGGCCCATCCGTTTGTCTCAATAGCACCCCTGATTTACTCATTAAACCTGACCTGTTGAGTTTTCTTTTTATAAGCTTTAAACTAGTTTTTTATATATAACTTTTCTTTTATTTTGTCTTCTTATAATTATTCTAAAAAAAACAAAATCTGCAAAACATTTTATTTTATTTAATTTATTTGTTTATTTTATTAATTTATGTTATAATTATATTCGATTTGGTTAATTTATTATCTTATGATTAATTTTATTTATGGTGTATGTTTATGCCCTTGTCTATTATTTAGTCGTATGATTATGCGCATGTCATGAGAAAGTTTGTATGGATTTGTTTATCACATTTCGACGTTATTTTGTCAAGTAAATAAAAATAAGCATGATCATCACAGAAAATAATCGTTTCAAATTAATTTTAAAATCTTGGTCCAATGCCAAGAGAGAAATCCATCTCATTATCACTTCAAACGTAAGTCGATTACCAAGTGATCGTCGTCTGCACGACTCTTATCGCGTTTAATTTAACAAGGAATAGAACCCCGGAGTCTAGCACTCCGCACGTTCTAGAACGAACTACAACTGGGCTAGCCCCACGCGTATTTGTTTCGTTCACTACTTCGTTATTAATCACATTAATTCTAAAAAAGCGTCTAAAGAACAGTTATCCAATTTATTTAAAAAAAATTAAATTACGGAAACTGATCTTCGGAGTCTAGTACTCCGCACGTTCTAAAATGGACTGCAGCTGGGCTAGCCCCACGCAACGTGGTCCATTCGCTTTCCGATTTTCAAAATAAATAATCGCATAAATTAATATACGAAAATAGAACTCCGGAGTCTAGCATTCCGCACGTTCTGGATTGGACCGCTACTGGGCTAGCGCCACACGATGTGTTCAATCACCATTCATATATCAAATTATTCAAATAATTTTTATAAATTAAATTACGGAAACAGAACTCCGGAGTCTAGCACTCTGCACGTTCTGAAATGGACTGCAGCTAGGCCAGCCTCACGCAACGTGGACCAACCGCTTTCCGGTTTTCAAAATATCAAATCGCATAAATTAACGTACGAAAACGGAACTCCGGAGTCTAGCATTCCGCACATTCTGGATTGGACCGCTATTGGGCTAGCCCCACGCGATGTGTTCAATCGTCATTCGTATATCAAATTTTTCAAATCATTTTTTATAAATTAAATTACAAAGAACCAAACTCCGGAGTCTAGCACTCCGCACGTTCTAAAATGGACTGCAGCTGGGCTAGCCCCACGCAACGTGGTCCATTCGCTCTTTCACACTTAAAAAAACAACTTAAAACTCACCAACCAATTTAAATTAATTTCATAATCAATCAGTGAAAGACGGAACTCCGGAGTCTAGCACTCCGCACGTTTTGGAACGCAATCGCTCCTGGGCTAGCCCCACGCGACGTGGTTCATTCGCCCTTTCATTTAAAACACCTTAACAAGAGTCAAACACTTTTCTCAAAAACAAACATTGTTTAAATCATTCTATCTCTCGAACAAGCTAGCGCTTCAGCCTCCACCGCGAGTATAAGCCAACGCTTAGCAGTAGAATGCGTTTTAAACGATCGTTTAATTTAAAAACCACAAATCGTAGTAGCACGAACTACGAAGCTCTGACTTTCCCATTGCACAAGGGAATATGTAGGCACAGGGATTTTTATCCTTTGCGAGCACAATAATAAAAAAATTAACTGTCTTTCCGTCACCCTAATAAAAAAATTAATTATTTCTCTGTTTAAATCATAATAAAAAAAACTTTAATCTTTTCTCCGTCATAATAATTTAAAACTTATTTCCTTAGAACAAACATATTAATATCATTAAGAAGACAAAAACTTAAGATCAAACATTTAATCGCATAGTTAGCTAAGAGGTTCCCGTTGAGTACAACGGACGTGAGGGGTGCTAATACCTTCCCCTTGCGTAACCGAATCCCAAACTTAGATTTTGGTTTCGTAAACCATTTCCTATCCTTTATTAGGTTGTATCTATATCTCCCTTTTCTCTCGTAGAATAAATAGAATTAGGTGGCGGCTCTGTTGTTTTGTCTTAGGATCGTATTTTTCGAGGTACGACAGTTGGCGACTCTGCTGGGGATATGCTCCATGCTAGAGAGAGTCGAGCCTAACTTATCTTTGTGTGTTTATTTGTTGGGTCTTGTCTTTTATTGTCTTCTCTATGTTTATTATTTATGTTTGTTTATTTGTTCTTTTACCGCTTTCCATTCATCGCTCATTATATTATTTGTGGGATCTCGGGGTCACTTTACAAGTAAAATTTGAGTGGTGGAAAAAGCAGAGGGAACACCTAAGTTTAGAATTGGATGTTATTAGTGTTAGTCTCCAAGGACTCTCTCCTTGCACGCCTAGCATGAAAGCTCCCCCAGATAGTTAGACTTTTCGTAGATCCTGTCGCAACGCAACTAGCCTGTCGCGTGACCTGATTCACGAAAGGGTTGTGATTCTGGGACCCCCTAGGACCGGTTTCAATTTTGGTAGTTGCGTAATGTAAGGCTCCGAGGGCTCGCCCCTTTATTAGCCTAGCATGAGAACTCCACTCAAGGTAGACCTTATCATTATTATCGTCACAATGCAGCTAGCCTGCGGCAGGGCGTTAGTACGATAAACGTCTGTGACCTTGAGTTTCCTTAAACCATCACCATAGAAACTATCCTGTGAGTGGGACTTATGGGTAGCAAAACGTAGAACCAATCTCTTATAGCCCACCTGTTAAAAAGGTTCCGGATTTACTTGTGACACCTTGCACCCTGCATCCTTGCATCCCTGCGTCTTTGCATCTCAACATCATATGCATCATTTCAGTAAGGTCTTCAAGGAACAAAGAGACATCTATTGCAAACATCACAAGTTTAACCATAGACAAACTTCAGCTTATAATCCCTTTTGGAAAAATTTTTATAATTCGATGTTTGCATTTACTTTTTGAGTTCCTTGAAACCATCCTTGCTTTGAATCCATTCACATACCATTGCATCTACATTGCATATCATTTTCTTCCCTCAGAGTAAGCTCATTCTATCCTTTGTCTTGGGTCAGCAGTTTGATTCCTGGGACGTGTTCAGAACTAAGAATTATGTCTCAAGAAACAGTGGATGAACTGAGAAGAAGTCAGGAATTGTTGAAAGAGGAGGTTATTTCCTTGAAGAAACAGATGGAGTGGGTCTTAGAAACCTTACAAGCTCTGTTGAAGAAGGAGGGTCACCCTGTGCCCATAGCCGCAGCAGAGAGAGCTAATGTCCTACCTCCGTTTGATGCTGCCTTGAATCAAGATTGTTTCCCTGTGGCAACTCCTCATCTGCCAACTCATGGCTCTACCCTATTAGGTCAAAGTCAACCTCTGATTTTCAGATCAGTACCTCAATATCCTCTGGTAGCTCCTTCTCAAGGCCGGAAAAAGAAGCGAAAGCGAAGCAAGGGGCAGTGTCAGAACAAAGGGAGTGAAGCTCGCCATGAACCCATTCATGTGCCACTCAGCAAGCTCTACCCGCTACTTATCCAGAATTCATTAATAACTCCTTACAAACCTGTGCCATCGCCAAATACATGGTACAACCCTGATACAAATGCGATGTGTGAATTCCATAAAGGGGTGGTAGGACATGATTTGAATACTTGCCCTGAATTGAAAGTCTGGGTACAAAGGTTGATCCATAACAAAAGGTTAATTCTTGAAGAGGACCATCCAGAGATTGAATGTGGATACCGCACTAGAGCCATGGGGCACCTTATCGAAGAATGCCAGAGTTTTAAGCTCAAGTTATAAAGTGTGATTAAGTCACAGGTTCCCCAAGAAGGAAAGCCGAATGCAGAAAATTTGATTGTTGAGTCGGAAGATAAGAAAGGACAGAGACCTATGAAGGTTCTTAAGATTTTGTACCATAAAGAGAAGGTCACGCGCATAACTGATGGAGCGTCTTTTCTTTCTCACAAGAGTATCAGGACACCATCTTGGAATTTCAATGTCACCACTCCTGCTGGCGGAAACAAACAAGGAGTAAGAGGCAGATCGGAAGAGATGACATCCAGCATTGAGTGGGAGGAACTCAAAAGTCATCACATCAAGCGACTAGAAGTACTTAGTGTGCCAGTAGTGCCAGCTTGTCAGAAATTGAAAGCTCAGGATTCTTGTCCTGAAAGTGTCTCAAATCAGAGTAGAAGACAAGGGAGAAGGCCTCCAACCCCTCAAATCCCTATGACCCACACGGAATTATATTCTTCATTGTTGAAGAAAGGATTGGTTGTTCCAAAGCCTTTGGGTCCTCTACCGGATCCACTCCCAGCAAACCACAATCCAAATGTCCATTGTCTATTCCATGATGGTGCTTCAGGGCACGATTTGGAGGGCTGTTATGCCTTAAAACGCACTGTGAAATATTTAATTGAGAAGGACATCCTTTCATTTGAAGACACTACTCCGTTTATCAGGGACAACTCTCGTCCAAGTCAACAAGCCCAAAGCCAAGGATATCTGAATTAGCATCAGAGTCCACATAAGCCTCGCAACAATTTGGAAAGAAGGAATGCTCCTCTTCACCCAGTACCTTTATCATACACTCAACTTCTGCAACCTTTGATTCAATACTCATTGGTGGTTCCCAAGTCTCTCAAGCCATTGACAGAGCCATACCCGCCTGAGTATAATCCACATGAGTAATGTGGATATCATGCTGGATCAATGGGGCATTCAACTGAAGACTGTAGAGCTTTTCAAGCCAAGGTACAACATTTGATCGACAAGAGGTGCATATCCTTTTCAGAAGGGAGTCTGTTGGTGCATGTCAACCTCTCGCCCGAGTGACTTCTTGGTGCGTTTCTTGAAGGCAGTAAATTAAGACATTTTCAATTCCCTAAAGCTGGCAATCCCCTGTTTGTTTCAGCGCTGTTGTATTTTCTTTGCATGTTGATTTTTGTATTTGCTTGTAAGAATTTTTGTTTTGAATTGGCAAGATTAATGAAATGTTTATGCATATTTTGAATCAATCCATTCGTATTCACTCGTTTTATTTCATTGTTACAAAAAGAAAAAATATATTTCTATCTGTTGTTTATCAAACTTTTGTTTTAGCAAAGATTGGAGGGAGGATGATGAAAACCAGATACCTGAATTCTCCATTTGTATGCTCTCAATTAAAACCCTGCCAATGATGTACAGGCATTGTTTCAAATTCCCAAACACCAGTGAAATAAGGAAGATAATCCCTCGCTAACCCCTCCGATTCGAGCCTATAAGTAGGAGATTTATTTTTTTTAAATGCAAAAACCCTTAATTTCAAACCTGGGGCAGGGTAGTCAGTTCAGTTAATCTGTTTGTATTCAATCTTCAAGAGATTCGTTCTATCATTCAAGAAAGATCAGCAACGTACTTTCATTCACACACCAAAGAAGTCGTGAAGAGCCAAATGTTTGTAATACGTATTTTCTATCCTCCAATGAAACGGCAGTCATAACCACTCAACAAAGGAATGACGTAAGGAAAAAGAAATACATAAAAAGTCTGCCAAGTCAAAAAATAGAAAAAGACAACTTAGGCGAAAATTAACGAAGTCGTCAAATCCAACAAAGCAGAAAAAAGCAAGGTGGCTGCCATCACTTTCAAATCCTGATCCTTATCACGCACCGTCAAAAGACTTTTGAATGCGTAAATCAATTTAACTGAACATAGGATTGGAGTTTATCGCGAAGATGGGATGGGTACAAATAAATTTTGAGCCTTTTATCTTTTGTTTCATAAACCGTGAACCAAGCCACGTTACAACCCTTAAAAGTCCTAATTGAGGCATGGTTTATTTCGAGAGCATACTACAACAAGGTTGTGTTAACCTGACTCCTAAAGATCTTTGCTAATCATTTGTAATGATCACTTGATCTTCCATTCTATTAAATGGCTAGATCCACTTTATTTTATTTTAATCAACTCCATTGTATCACTGTCATACCAATAAATTGCGATTTCAAAACTTGCATAATCGTTGCATTAAAATTGCCAATTTTTAAATGTATAATGTTCATTTGCAAGTCAATTCAATCTCGAGGGAATCCCAACGAATTCAGCCAGTTAGGGAATTTAAATTGGTAAGAGAAGCCCAGCCAGGGGCAACCACTTTGAGGATAAGTCAATCTGAATCAATCCATTCAAGATCTAGCTACTCAGAGTTTGAACCTTTTTCAGACTAGAGTGAGATATCACAAGAAATTCAAGAGCTCAATGGGATCAGATAATCAGTCAAGTCGGGAGTTTCCTATTCCAAGGATCAGATAACCAGGGGCAAATCTTCGATGTTCGAGCACCGGGGCAACCATTTCAAAGTCCATGCCATGGCAGGTTGTTTCCAAACCTTTTGAAAAGGATATGTTCAAGAAACCATTGATTAAGGGTAAGATGAATCACATAAGGGAAAATCCTCTTCGTACCTACAAGTTGTTCAAGCAGGCCCTATGCAACAACAAATTTTGAGTTCAAGACAGGAGTCGGGAATCCTGTCGTCATCCTTGTCTCCTTTTAGAGAGTTGTTTGCAAAAGAACTTTTCCATCCAATACCCATCCAGGGGCATATTTGGAAATCATACGAGCCGGTATGTCTTTCTCATGTGCTGGTCATGTCGCTTCGCTCTTAGTGTTAAGCCTTGATACTGTCTTACTCATCTGCTCACGGTAGAAAAACAAAACAGGCCTCTGCTGACATGTAATCTACTGTCACTTTACAAGAATCTTTTTGAAGTCCAATTGTCATTGGCAAGTATCTGTTAAGTTGGTTGTGAAACCCTTTGCTTGCAGTCTAAGTCCATTTATTTTGGCACATATCTGTGTTTTCCTGAGTGGTTCCTAATGGTCTTCTCTTGATTTTTCGTTTAAGGAATTTCTAGAGGATTGGATATCTTGCTGAAAAATCCAATTTTCTTGTCTTCATTCTCAGTACCAGCCGGTCTCATGGAGTCGTTGACTATATTTGAGTACACTGTTTTCTACTCCCGGTATCAGTTGGTTACACAAAGCCACTACCCAATCACTGCGTTTGCTTTCTTTATCCTCCGTATCAACAGTTACACTTGAACCTGTTGATTTACCACTCTGGATTTTTTTTGTCTGATACATTTATTTCCCGACCACCGTGTCATTTCCTGTTATTTTATTTCCTGACCACCGCGTCAATGTCTGTTATTTTATTTCCCGACCACCGCGTCAATGTCTCTTATTTTATTTCACGACCACCGCGTCAATGTATGTTATTTTATTTCCCGACCACCGCGTCAATGTCTGTTATTTTATTTCCTGACCACCGCGTCAATGTCTTTTATTTTTTTCTCGACCACCGCGTCAATGTCTGTCATTTTATTTACCGACCACCGCGTCAATGTCTGTTATTTTATTTCCCGACCACCGCGTTAATGTCTGTTATTTTATTTCCTGACCACCGCGTCAATGTCTGTTATTTTTTTTCCCGACCACCGCGTCAATGTCTGTCATTTTATTTACCGACCACTGCGTCAATGTCTGTTATTTTATTTCCTGACCACCGCGTCAATGTCTGTTGTTTTATTTCCTGACCACCGCGTCAATGTTTGTTATTTTATTTCTCGACCACCGCGTCAATGTCTGTCATTTTATTTACCGACCACCGCGTCAATGTCTGACCACCGCGTCAATGTCTGTTGTTTTATTTCCTGACCACCGCATCAATGTCTGTTATTTTATTTCTCGACCACCGCGTCAATGTCTGTTATTTTATTTCCCGACCACCGCGTCAATGTCTGTTATTTTATTTCCCGACCACCGCGTCAATGTCTGTCATTTTATTTACTGACCACTGCGTCAATGTCTGTTATTTTATTTCCTGACCACCGCGTCAATGTCTGTTATTTTATTTCCTGACCACCGCATCAATGTCTGTTATTTTATTTCCCGACCACCGCGTCAATGTCTGTCATTTTATTTACCAACCACCGCGTCAATGTCTGTCATTTTATTTTCCTGACCACCGCGTCAATGTCTGTTGTTTTATTTCCTGACCACCGCGTCAATGTCTGTTATTTTATTTCCCGACCACCGTGTCAATACTTGTCTTTTATTTTCCTGACCACCGTGTCGACGTCTATCTTTAATCTTATGTTTTGTTTTCCGTCTTATGTCATTCCTTAGTGCCAGCAGTTACACTTGAACCTGCTGATTTATCACTTTGAATACATCACGTTGTCGTCTTGTCATCCCCAACATATTGTTATCCCCAGTGAGTCTTCACCCTCGTTATCGTTTATGTGCATTACTTATTGCATTTATCTGCATCATACCATATTCATCATAAAAAAAATCAGCATGCTAGGGTTCATCGCATCTCGCACGTTGTATCCCCAGCAAAACAAGAATCCCTCATAAGTTTGTAGCATGTCATTGTATTTAAGGGTAAAATTTTCGGTTATTTCATTATTTAAACATCTTTCACTCCGATTTTATGAGGATTAACATCACTCATTTTATCTGGTAAAGTTATTTAAATAGGGGCGACTATCACACCCCAAATTTTACCCCTAACATTCGTTCATCTCACCATTTGCATGTTTTTGCGTTTTTTTTTGTCGTGTTTGACTCATAGAAAGGGTGTCTGGAAGATTTGTTGTTTTCATAACAAGCTTTGGAAGTTTGACTTGGTTCAAGAAACTAGGTTTTATGCTTAAGATTTTAGGTTGTTGGATTGATCTTATAAGAGTTGGAATAAGAATCTCAAAGTTGGGTCCTATTTGATTTTTGTATGAAACAATTACTGGTTGTCATTTGGAAAAGAAAAAAGAGGTATCCCGAAGTTTGATTTTCAACCAGTCATGTGGATTTTGAAATCTTTGGTTTCCTTGCCAGGAGAGTTGCAAGGGAGGTATCTGTTTGTTGATTCCAATGTCAATGATCCATTTGTATTTTCAAGTCCAAATTCTGAGAGAGTTTTCAAGCCTAATTTATAATTTCTAGGCCATTGCCAATGTTTAGATTTCTTTACGGATCCATTTCAAGTAAACTTCCGAATTTCAAAATTACGCTTTAGGCTTCCATTTCAAATTTCAAGTTTAGGTTTCTTAGTTTCTTTTACATTTAGGTATTTTAGATTTTAGATTTTTAGTTTATTTCGCATTTATATATATATATATATATATATATATATATATATATATATATATATATATATATATTCTTTTAAATTCAAATTCCAAGTTTTCTTTCCATGTTTTCACGTTAAAATTTCATCCCAAGCCCACCTTTCATTCAAGATTCAAGATTCACGCATGTTCGATTTATGCTGGCAGAGAAGATCTAAGGAGAATTGTGTGCTTGTTGTAACCGTGTTGATTTGATTCCATAGCTAATATTCTCATTTCTATTTCAACGAAAAAGGGGAAGTTAAAGGATCACTTTAGGATGTAGTTGGTCATAAGCCCATAAGGCTTATTCTTTGCTTCAAGACAAATTCAATGGGTGTTAAGTTTGGAACTGATTGGGACACAAGGATGAATACAAATTTTACCACAAATAAATTTCACAAAGGTGTAAAGAGAATTTCCAATGGAGAAAACGCAAGATGATGAGTGGATGCAAGATGTATTTTGAAGATTAATATCTCATTAATAATGCAAGGATGGTTGATACAAGTTAGAATTACAATGAATAAATTTTAGTGATGGCAAGAAACCGTTCATGAGAATGTTATGTTAACCATAAAGTAATATCAACATACATCCGTAAAAGTTACAATGTTATTCTATGCCTAAGGTTGAATCCATCATTGAAATCCATGAGATCTCTAAGCATGGCACAAATTTTTCAAGAAGAATTCCTTCTTCAAGTTACCAAGATTACGGTTTCTTCATTATTGCTAAGCCTCTAAACATGCGGTAGCTTTTGTTTTGGCTTCATCCAAGCAATTCCTCAAAGACAACTCCAAGGCATACATGAGAACAAGAAAGAAAAGGCAAAAAATGTTAGAAATACACCAAGGCAAACCTAAAAAATTACCATACCCAAATTTAAAGTGAATAAATCATGCCACATTCTAATGTATACACATACATAAGTCAAATTTGCATTGGAGAAAAAGAGAAGGAAATTTCACAAAAAAGGTGGTACCATCAACAACAGGCAGCAGGATTTTTCTCTTTGTTACACCTCACAAGCAAACAAATTGGTAGTCAAAGTGCAGCAGACCTGCTGCAATTTCTAGCTCTGCTCTGCTATCACCCATCACTCTCAAACTCAGATTTCCCCCCCAAAATTTTCTCTTCAAACTTAGCTAGCAAGTTGTCTCAATTTCAAACTAAAAACCCTAATCCCATGCTATAAAATTCACTGTTTTATCCAGAACAAGAGGAGACCGCAAAACATCAAAAAAAAGCTTCATATCCAAAACATCAATAGCAACTGAAAACATCAACAGCAAAAAGAACCTCAAACCTGCAGCCACAATCTTGACACCAAAGAAAACTATAACCAAACATTTAACACCATAAAAAAAAATAGCAAGAGCCATCACACAAAAAAGAATCAGCCGCACAACATTACCACACACTGACCTAGCCACAAAAGTCACGAAGTTCAAACCGGCCCTATCAAAAAAACCTAACCGCAAAAGCACTGAATTCATATCAGAGAGTTACCAGCAAAAGAACCTAACACCAGCCTACATACAAGAAACCTAAACCGCATACTAGGTAGGAGAGCCCAAAAAGAAAACCAAAACATTTATAGAAAAGATTCAAAAAAAATAGTCCTCAGCTTACCATCTTCATCTTCAAACTGTTTTTCCTGGATTCGAAACGGAACATCCCAAACCTCTTCACCGCATAATCCACAACCGAGGAAGAGACGACTGAAACGCAGTGAGAGCTGAGAAAAATTCAGAAACATTCGAAACACAGAACAAACTCACAAAAGCCAGAAACGCCTTACCAACCCTTCACCATTCACAGACCATATCCGCTGTTCATTCACAAGCCTTCGACCTCCATAACCGAAACCACATCGTTACCACCGAAGTCCATCCTCCCATCGAACCACCGCCCTGCGAAATCCTCCATTGCCGAACCAAACCCGCGAGTGAGAATAGAAACAGCAATAACATCCACTGATGTTATAAGCTCCACAAGCGAGAACCTTTTGTCTCTTATCTAAAACTGTGTTAAGGCGAAAAGCTTGAAGCATGCCAAGCCTTGCACTTTCATCTCATCAAAACCGACCTTTTCTTTGACTCTCTTCTCGCCAATGGACTCATTGATTTGTGTTCCAAATGTGGTTGTTTAGAGAATACTCACAAGCCTTCACAAACTCAGAACTGAACCTTCAAAAATACAAGCAGTCACTGAAACAAGACCGTGAATCACCATGAAAAGGACCTAACCTTCGTCCAAACCGCTACCACGCAACAACTACAAGAAGGGGAGAGGAGCTTCGTCGTAGGCCACCACCGAATACGTCTACGTAACCTTTATTCCGCAGCGAATCCACCGCATCTGAATCACACCTGTACACAGCACAATATCATAACAACAAACGCCACAAGTAAGGGCCAGAATTGCGGGACGAAGACGAGGAGGATAACGAATCTGAGAACGGAGAGATCGCGAGTAGCAAAGACATACCGACGCAAACACCCGAAGCATCTCGACAAGGGTAAAACTCTGAATTTTCTTAGATTGAATGATATTTTTTCGATTTGATTTCGTCCACATTTGGTATAATCGCTTTAAATGATGAAATCGGGGTTTGAAGGTTTTCGATTTGGGGAATTAGGGTTTGTTATGATGTGAGATTGGCCGAGAAATTTTGAGAGGGTTCTGGGCGAGTTGTGAGGTGTTGAGAGAGAGAGGTTTCTGAGCGGGATTTTGAGAGGAATTGACGAGAGAGACATTGTAGTAGAGGGACAAGGAAGAGAACAAGCGTTGTTCTTCATGTTTTCCTTGTGTGCGTTTTCTATTGTTTGTGTTCAGAGAATTTTGTTCGATGAACATAATTGGTTGGGCTTCATACGATGCTTGTTCTTTTATTTTTCTTTTTTTATTTATTTCGATTTTTTGTGCGGACTGAGTGGGACCTTCATGTTGGCCTTCAATTTATCAATACTGCTCAAGCTTGTGCGGCTAGGTTTTGTTTTATTTTTTTTCCTTCTTAGGTTTGTTTTGTGTGGGCCGGAAAGGCCATAGGGTCTCTTTTATGACCCGAACCAAACCAAGTTAAGGACAACCCAGCTAATGGTTGTTTCCCTCCTTTGACCGAAGGCCCATATGCACCCTCATTTCCTGTGTGGGCTAAGTTTCTTTGGGCCCATCCGTTTGTCTCAATAGCACCCCTGATTTACTCATTAAACCTGACCCGTTGAGTTTTCTTTTTATAAGCTTTAAACTAGTTTTTTATATATAACTTTTCTTTTATTTTGTCTTCTTATAATTATTCTAAAAAAAACAAAATCTACAAAACATTTTATTTTATTTTATTTATTTGTTTATTTTATTAATTTATGTTATAATTATATTCGATTTGGTTAATTTATTATCTTATGATTAATTTTATTTATGGTGTATGTTTATGCCCTTGCCTATTATTTAGTCGTATGATTATGCGCATGTCATGAGAAATTTTGTATGGATTTGTTTATCACATTTCGACATTATTTTGTCAAGTAAATAAAAATAAGCATGATCATCATAGAAAATAATCGTTTCAAATTAATTTTAAAATCTTGGTCCAATGCCAAGTGAGAAATCCATCTCGTTATCACTTCACACGTAAGTCGATTACCAAGTGATCGCCGTCTGCACGACTCTTATCGCGTTTAATTTAACAAGGAATAGAACCCCGGAGTCTAGCACTCCGCACGTTCTAGAACGAACTACAACTGGGCTAGCCCCACGCGTATTTGTTTCGTTCACTCCTTCGTTATTAATCACATTAATTCTAAAAAAGCGTCTAAAGAACAGTTATCCAATTTATTTATAAAAAATTAAATTACAGAAACTGAACTCCGGAGTCTAGCACTCCGCACGTTCTAAAATGGACTGCAGCTGGGCTAGCCCCACGCAACGTGGTCCATTCGCTTTCCGATTTTCAAAATAAATAATCGCATAAATTAATATACGAAAACAGAACTCCGGAGTCTAGCATTCCGCACGTTCTGGATTGGACTGCTACTGGGATAGCCCCACGCGATGTGTTCAATCACCATTCATATATCAAATTATTCAAATCATTTTCATAAATAAAATTATGGAAACAGAACTCCGGAGTCTAGCACTCCGCACGTTCTATAATGGACTGCAGCTGGGCCAGCCCCACGCAACGTGGACCATCCGCTTTCCGATTTTCAAAATATCAAATCGCATAAATTAACGTACGAAAATGGAACTTCGGAGTCTAGCATTCCGCACGTTCTGGATTGGACCGCTACTGGGCTAGCCCCACGCGATGTGTTCAATCGTCATTCGTATATCAAATTTTTCAAATCATGTTTTATAAATTAAATTACAAAGAACCGAACTCCGGAGTCTAGCACTCCGCACGTTCTAAAATGGACTGCAGCTGGGCTAGCCCCACGCAACGTGGTCCATTCGCTCTTTCACACTTTAAAAAAACAACTTAAAACTCACCAACCAATTTAAATTACTTTCATAATCAATCAACGAAAGACGGAACTCCGGAGTCTAGTACTCCGCACGTTTTGGAATGCAATCGCTCCTGGGCTAGCCCCACGCGACGTAGTTCATTCGCCCTTTCGTTTAAAACACCTTAACAAAAGTCAAACACTTTTCTCAAAAACGAACATTGTTTAAATCATTCTATCTCTCGAACAAGCTAGCGCTTCAGCCTCCACCGCGAGTATAAGCCAACGCTTAGCAGTAGAATGCGTTTTAAACGATCGTTCAATTTAAAAACCACAAATCGTAGTAGCACGAACTACGAAGCTCTGACTTTCCCATTACACAAGGGAATACGTAGGCACAGGGATTTTTATCCTTCGCGAGCACAATAATAAAAAAATTAACTGTCTTTCCGTCACCCTAATAAAAAATTTAATTATTTCTCTGTTTAAATCATAATAAAAAAAACTTTAATCTTTTCTCCGTCATAATAATTTAAAACTTATTTCCTTAGAACAAACAGATTAATATCATTAATAAGACAAAAACTTAAGATCAAACATTTAATCGCATAGTTAGCTAAGAGGTTCCCGTTGAGTACAACGGACGTGAGGGGTGCTAATACCTTCCCCTTGTGTAACCGACTCCCGAACTTAGAATTTGGTTTCGTAAATCGTTTCCTATCCTTTATTAGGTTGTATCTATATCTCCCTTTTCTCTCGTAGAATAAATAGAATTAGGTGGCGGCTCTGTTGTTTTGTTTTAGGATCGTATTTTTCGAGGTACGACAGTTAGTAATAATAAAAAATAAGAATAAAGGTTAGAGAAAATAAAAAATACAAGAAATAAGAAATTAACAAGACAAATTAATATTAGAAAATATTTTTTAGATTTAATTAAGAAAATAGGTTTTAATAATAAACAAATAATACATTATTCACATATTTAAAAAATGATTAATGATTAAATTATAGTTTATAAAAAAATTAGGTCAAATATTAAGGTTAAGAAAAATTAGGGTTAGGGTTATAAAAATTAGGGTTTTGGTTATTAATCTAAACCTAATTAATTTATTTACAAAAATATATACAATAATAATAGTAAATATAAATTTATAAAATAAATATAAACAATTTGATTTTAAGAAAATAAATTTTGAATTTTTAAATATAAGTTTTTATATAAGAAAATATTATAAACATTTGTTTTAGAAATCATTTTTTAAGAAATTAATTAAAATAAGTAAACATAAAATAAAAACACAAAGAAATTGAAGAAGAAAAAAAACATACCTTGGGCTGGGATTCGAACCCAGACCTTAGGCTTTCACTCTCCCAGTCCAACAATCACTACCACCGGGCCAAGCGTGTCTTGGTATTTATGATGTGAGTGGCAATCGTTTTATTATAACCTGTAAAAAATCAAATAAAATGCAAAAACACAAAATGGCCTGGGGAGGATTCGAACCCAGGACCATCACAATCACACACAAACACACAAACCAGCTTAGCCACATGGGGCGCGTTCAACATACAATCAGTAATAAAACATTATATATTAAAACAAGTTTTTGAATTTCAGTTTGGCGCCACTCAGACTTCATCTTCTCCAGGATACCTGCGAATGTACCTGCAAAATTACATACAAGATTTCCTGCGAATTTTCCCATATTCATAACCTGCGAAAATCGTATCTCATAGCTAGGCCTATAGTTTCATTAAATTAATTTGGTTAATGTGATCCTTGGGATGTATACAGTCTAGCCATGGTCTTTTAATGGATTTATATTGCTCCATACGCAAAACCCTAAAACGAGCTATCAAACCCTAACAATGGCAATTACATCATCCGGCTTCGAAACTTCAAGAAAATATGCAGAATCAATCTAAACACCATCAGGATTAACAATATTAAGTTAGAATTCATTTATAATATGTATATAATGAGAATCGAAAAATTGAAAATAAAAAGAGAATGTGATTCGGTTAGGTCATATGAGAGTGTTCTTGATGATGCAAATGATTGATACAGGTTCAGTGATCATGGGAGAATGTATTGCAACCTTTAGAATGATCAAAAGTCCTCTCCAACTCTAAAACCGAATCTCACTTTTTGTTTAAATTTCTTGACTTTGCTCTTGTCCTTGGAGGCTGAAAAAATCGTGTCCTTATGATTGCTTTCAGTTTGTCTATATGTATGAAGTAGAATTAGGTCAAAACGTGGTGGATTTATGGGATTTTTAGAGATTACTTGATCATGAAGATTCACCTCTTTCAAATATTCAAAAAAATCTTATAAAACCTTTCTAAATTGGTTCAATCTGATCTCACATGATTCCAATCAACTTTAATTGATTTTTAAGAATTTCTAGAAGAAGAATCATGTCCAAATATTGATTTTTATATTTTATTTAAATTTAATTTGACTTTTAATGGATTAAATCAAAATAAATAATAAATAAATAATAAAAAAATCAGAATTTGGTTGCTTTGGGTCGTGCTAGAGGTCCTTGTATGAATTGGATCACAACATTGCAAGCCCATTTGGAGAAATTTGGTTCTAAGGTCCCATTTGCTTCATAAACCTCCCAAACATTTCTCAACTTTACAAAGACATATCTCCCTCAATTTTAAGGCTATGAGGATGTTATTGGAAATTTTATAAAGCTTAGAGAGTCCTCTAACCAACCTCATTGGTCTCATGTCCATATCCTTTACCATTTTCAAGTTATGCCCTTTGGAAGATGTTGACTTTTTGTTGACTTTTAAAATGACCTATAATGTCTTAGCTCATACCTTCCAAATGAAGAATTTTTGGGCTTGGCTTGTGAGACACAAAGTTGTATAGAATTTAATTTCCTTCAAAATGAGCTTTGGAAGGGAAATTTCTGATGAAGCATGTGAACGTTATGGCTGGTCAAAGTTCAGTAGACTTTTCCTATGAAAACCCTAATTTAGAAACTCCTGATTCTTGATGATCTGAAATCTCCTTGATGAATCATGATCAACCATTGATAAAATGATGAATTTTACTTCACATAATTGATGTTGGCAAAATATCATGAAGTTTGACTTTGGTTTGACCCCAGTTGACCTTAGTTTGACTTTTTGACTGCTTTGACTGATTTTAGCCTATCTGATCATTTGACTGAGCAAACCTTTTGGGAAAGCCTTGAAACTTGACATAGGGATTCTTGAAGACATATAGGATGATATGAAGCTCACTTGAAGCCTTGGAAATCCATTTAGCCTGATGAAACTCAAAACCCTAGTTTAGGATGCATTGTTAGGAGAATGCTTTGTCTGAGGGAACTTCCAAACTTTCTAACTAATTGTAAACCTAGTGAACCTCTTGAGATACCTTGTGAACCTTGTGAACCTCTTGGGACACCTTATTACATAATGTCTTGTCTAGGTGAGGGCAAATTTTGGGGTGCAACATCTGCCCCTGTTCAATTTTCTGAAACCTGAGGGGTTAGATTGGCCTGTGTGCCATTCGTGACTTGGAAGGTTGAAGGGGATTGAACACAAACGCCCAAATATTTGCACTCTCCGGTGCGCAAAGTAACACTGCTGATTGGTTGCATATGCTTGAGTGGGCTTAAATATGCCACTTGGAGGAACTGGAGATGGGCTTATAGATGCCATCCAATATATCAGAAGGTGATAGTATCAACCGGTTGTCACTGGATTTCAGTACTAGGTCTTCGTATAGGCTGTCTCTGAATCATTTCTATAACATGGTTTGAGTTGAATGTCAGCACTAGATCTTCATATAGATCGTCTCTGTATTATCTCTGGGGGAAAATAATTTCCTTCATTAAGTGTCAGTGCTTAGATCTTCGTATAGATCGCATCTGAACAGTCTTTAGGAACATACTTTGACTTAAGCATCAAAATCAAATCTTTGTGATGATCTGTTCTGAATTGTTTTTTTTTGTAATATCTTGGGCTAAGTACAAGATCTTCGTATCGATCATTTATATACCATCCCACAGATAAAATGTTGCATAGACCATTAGAAATAAATCTTCGTAGCGATTATCTCTTTTGGAAATATCCTGGATTAGGTAATAGATCTTCGTATAGACCATTTATATACCATCCCAAGGATAGAAAGAATATCAAGATTAAATCTTCGTGACGATCACTCCTGAACTTCTTCTGATAGAATATCTTGGATTAAGTGCTATATCTTCGTATAGATCGTTTACACCCTATCCCCAAAGATAGTTGACCATCGGAAATAAATCTTCTTAACGATTATATCCTCCAGAAATATCCTAGATTAAGCACTAGATCTTCGTATAGATCATTTACGTACCCTTCTGTAACACCCCAAATTTGCCCTCTTCATTTTAAGCATCATATCACATCATATTCATCATGAACATATCATTTTCCTAGCATCATATCATGGAAAGATGAGGCATAACATCCCTCATGTCCTAGCATCAAGCATATGGTCATCTGTGGAGGTCCTTGAAGCATTTCAAGCCATGACAAGGGTCCCAATGGTTGTATACAAGTTCTATGGTGAGTCTACACTCCATTTACAAGTTCAAGTCCATTGTCAAAAGCTCAAAAGATTGCATGATCATCAGAGATCTCAGGACAAGGCAAAGCTCCTATACAAGGCACCCCAATTAGGGTTTGTGATTCAAGCACCATAATATCACAAATTTGGCCATTTAATTTGGGCAAAGTCTTCTATATGTTAATAGGATCCTAGATGTCAATTTTCATGAGAAAATTCCATGTGGAAGTCAGACAATGCCCCAGTTGCTTGCAGATGAAGTAAAAAAGTCAACTGTGCCCTTAAAAAGTCAACTGTGCAATTTCAAGGAGTCTAACCCAAAATTTTTGGCCAAGAGGGGTCCTTACAATGTTATAAGGGGTTTGGAATGCTTAAATTTCAAGAATCATGGAGATTTGAAGGGTTTTGCAAAAATGGTACAAAGTTGGTTTTTGAAGTTTTCCAAATTTGGCAACTTTTGCCCTAATTTTCAAATGGCCTTAACATGATTAAAAATTCTTCAAATGGACCAAAGTCAAACATGAAAGTTGAAGAGTAAGGGCTCCCATTTTCAAAAAGTAAAAGTACATTTTCATAGGATTTGTAGAACTACCTATAGGCTCTTCGAAAATGTGTGTATTTTAGGGCAAAATTCACTTTTCAAGTATGGCACCAAATGCAATAAGCTTCAAATCTTAATTGTGAGACTTGGTATTGGTCCAATTGTGTTTCAAACTTAAAATTCATCACATTATGACCAATTTGCTCGAAATAATTGTTCATTTTCGTGCACAACAAGAAAATCACTCCAAACATGCAAATTTGGCAAAAGTCATGAAATAAGTGTGAGGGCTGGATCTAAAGGCCAGGATTGATTGGATTTGAATCAAGGGTGGTAAATGCCTTGCACATGTGCTGAGAGGCCTAAGGAAGCATGAGCATAACATGCTTATCTCACATGTTGCCAATTATGCAAAATCACCCAAAACTCATGACTCATTCGTGCATTTCATTTCATTCTTTCAGCATTGCCTTGAAAGGTCACAAAAAGAGCAATTAGGGTTTTAGAAAGCCAGATCTCTCTCTCATTCTCTCATTCACAAACTTCATGCAACTTTGCATTTTCTTCCATATCTCTTCACACAAGCAAGTAAACTCAAAACCAATTGTGGATCTGTGATCTAGGCAAGCTCAGGATCATTAAACACTCTCTCATTGAAGCTTATTCTCAAGTTTGGCCAGCTTGCCATTTCAGAGCAACTTGCTTTGAAACCTCAGATCCAGCTTGTTTCAAGACCTTATTAGATGCATTTATTTTGCATCTAGGGAGTAAGAGGAGTGCATTGCATCCATTCTTTGGCTTTATATCTCATTATACCAAGATCTTCACTTCAGGTATGGCTCAAAATCTCATGATCTAAAAGTGAAATTAATGATGCATTTTGTGATCCTTGATCTTCACTGATGATGCTGCACTCTTTAGATTTGAAAATGATGCTCTGTAGTGAAAGTTATGTGCATTTCAAGTTTCATGATCAATGTTGTTTTGCTTCGATCCGTCCAATTTATTGAGTTTTAGTTGTTTTTTAGGCCATTTTTGAACTCAGGGAGGTTTATTTACTTGATCTGGGTTGTTGTTGTTTTTTATTTTGGTTGTTTAAGGTGCTGTCATGAGTACCGGTACCGGAGCCCTAGCTCCGGTCACCGGAAGCTGGTTTCCGTTCATCCTAGGGTTTCCATGAGGAAGACAAGCCATGGCCGTAGGATCCTTCCATCCAGCGTCCAGCATTGAGCCACGTTGCCCTAGCTTTCTCCGTCTCATGTGTTTATTTCTTTCATTTCATTTAATTCTCCATGTGACACAACCCATAGTAACTACCGTGCGCTCACCAATCACCACGCACCAAACTGCCAACTCAATTAATGAGCTTCTCCCTCACACGCGTTGGATTGATCCAACGTCTCCTCTATTTTACAGTTTTATTTCTTTTATTTTCACAAAATCACACCATAAAACATGTACACCTGCACCAACCTTGGGCCTTCAGCGTACTATATGCACCCCCCTTCACACTCAGCCCAAACACTTTCCACATATAATCCTACTAATCACACCTCTCTCCATTTATTTTATATTTCTTTTTCTTATTAATTTTTCTTTTATTCAATCTAGTTTCAATTTATTAAAAATAGTTCTGGTCATCTAAAAAATCCCAAAACAATCATGAACATTATTTTGAGTCTCTTTTATTTTCTCATATTTTTATTTTATTTTTTTTCCATGTCCACGTGTCTGAATTTAATTCATTGTTTCACTTAGTTTCTTTTGAATCCTCTTTTGACCACACTTCCTTGTCCATTTTCCTTACTCTTCAATATTTTGAGTTTTGATCCCATTCTTTTTGCTCTGGATTCCTAAGACATTTTATTTCTCATGTGATTTTTCTCTTGATTTTTAGAAACTTATTTCTTGAGTTTTGATCCTGTGACTTGTGATGTAAGTTTGTAACCCTAGCTTGTGTTCTTGCCTCCTCTTGACCTAATTTTCTTCTGAATTCTTTCAAATCCTTTTGGCTAGTTGATATAACATGTTTGAAGGTCATTTGGTCTCAATTGTGGAATTTTTAGATGATTGGTTGATTTGTTTTGAATTTTACTTTGAACCTTGTCCCATTTGGCTTCCTTTGAACCTTTAGCTCTCATATAAGCCTAGAAGGGCACTTGTGCCAACTTCTTCTTCTCATTTGGGGTTCTTTTGGGGTGTTGGTACCTTCCTGGTCCTAGGATAGGGTATGAGTCTTAAGAAATTTTGTGTTTGCTTCTTCTTTAAGTCTTTTGTTTCCTTAAGTGCTTTCATTTCATCTCTTTGTTTCTTTTACTTCCATTTGGTATTGTTTGGTCTTGTACCTCTCTTCTCTTCATCTTGTTGGCTTCTTAAGCCATTCTTCATCTTGTTTTGGTTCTGGTTGTGTGCTTTGTGTCCATATCTTGTACATTTTGCTTTGCATATCTCATAATTGTGCATTTGTTTTCATATGTGTTCATGTTGCATCATTTTGATTTGTAAGCTTCACTCCTCATCCCTTTGAGTTGAATTTGAATTATGCATATGTTTATATCATTTCACTTCTGATTGTATGATGTAAGCATGTTATCTTACTCATTGTGTTTCACATGTATGCTTTACTAACCTTGCAGGGGCTATGGTAAGTGTGAGGTGGGGGAATTGAGTCCCCACATCTCCAATTCTCATCTTCTCTTATTATTTCTTCATTGAGCTAACCATTTGCTTGTTGGGCTTAGGCCTTTCTCATCCCTTCTTCTATCTTCTTCTTCTCTTCTTCCTTCTTCTTCATTAGGATAGAAACCTCACTAACCCTTAGGACATCCATGCATGTTAACACTTAGGATTTCTTTAGTCCCCCTTTAGAATTTTTCCTTTGTGATCCTTTGGTGCTTTCTCTTCTCATCTTCAAAATCAATTCTAATCCACTTAATAAAGGTTGAGTACTTTCATGTGACATGAGACTTTGCTATGAGATACTTGTACGCGTTCCGTTTCGGGTCGAGGTGTGAGTTATCCCTCGTGGTGGATAGGTCTTAGCATGAGTACCTCACAAAGAAAAGCTTAAAAAACACTTCTCAATCCAAAACCACAAAAATACTTAATAATGGTAATAGGCCAGTGTGCTTAAGCCTTCACTTGTGGGACTAACTTTGGGGATTTCCTCCATAGATAGGTGTGCCTCTTGCGCATTCCATTTCGGGATGATGTGAGATGTACACATCCCATTGAGTAAGACTTAGGTACACTTACCTATGCAAACTTTCACTCATAAAAGCTTCTAAAAAACACCAAACAAATAATAAGCGTCTTTCCTTCGGGAATTCTTCTCGCATCTCATTCACTCTGCACGCGAACTTGCTCCTACTTGTCACTTTGCAAGACGGTTACGCACTCGTCGTCCGAGTCTGCAACACCTGGCATTGGCATAGGCAGTTCAAGCCTTAATTCACAAGCAATTTCCTTTTATTACCCCTAGTTAGGGGAACTACGGCGTCTCTAATCCTCATTAACCTGATTAGGTACGTAGGCAGCGGGGTAGAGCCCGTTCGAGCACAATCTTTATTTTCCCTACATTTTTCCTTTTCTTTTTTTCAATTCTTTTTTCATTTTCTTTTCATTTTCATTTCTTTGCTGCAGCTTTCATACCCTCACCCTTTTGAAACCGTTTCTTTTGCAAGCGTGGATCCCGTCGGGTACGGCGGACGATCTGGGTGCTAATACCTCCCCAGGTCGTAATCGACTCCCGAACTCAGCATTACCATTCCCTTCCTTCGGGATAAAAATGCATGGCTGGCGACTCTATTCTTTTTCCGCGCCACTTTCGCGTTTGTACCAGGATGGAAATCCGGGGAGCGACAGCTGGCGACTCTGCTGGGGATCGAACCCAGAATCTCTGGTTCCCCTGTGAGTCTCTCATAGTGCTTGTGTGTTTATGTTTCATTGGGTGATGTTTGTTTGTTGTGGCATGTTGTATTTTATTGTTGTATATTTACAGCTTTATTTACAGCTTTATTTACAGTTTTCAGTATTTATATTCTGCATCATGTATATCATACTGGACTGTCTGGACTGGTTTTCTGTTTGGTGGGCTCAGGGTATATTGTTTCTGAGAGATAAGACAAGTACCCGGCTTGAGTGCACTATAGGATTAGAGTGGACATATTGTACTCACATGTGACATGATGAGTGGCAGTGTGTTTCACGCCCAGATTGCGACCGTCTTGGAAATATCTTGTGTGGGGATTTCCTCCACTTCGGGATAGGACCTTGATAGTTATGTGCATCTGGGGACCGATCATTGAGAACCTTTGTGGAAACAACCCTCTCCAGTGGTGGCAGTGGTAGACAATATTTTGTGGCAAACCCATTTGCACCCGAGGGTCCACTGGGGACTCGCATAGGATGGCCTGGTTCTCGTATAGGAACTCAGTCAAAGCATCTGGTCGTATGACATTAGTACTGTATCCTACGGGCTGAATGTACTATTGTTTCTCGATTTTAGCGCTTGAAGATGGGAGCTTATAAGGGATGCTTGTTTTGTCCCGGACTCAGCTGAGGCCTCCCTGCGTAGTACATAATGCCTAACCGATTCCCTGATTTGGTCATGAGCCATTTCTCGGAAATGGTGAAAGTATTATTGCTATTCGGCTTTGAGAGTCCGTGATGTTTGACCCGGAGCACACCTGTGAGAATGGGAGGGGTTTACAGGTTTGCAGGAACCCTTGACCTCATCATACCCTTGTCTCCAGTGCAGTTTCGTGTTCTGATACAGTTACTTTGGTTAAGGAGTTCTTGAGTTTCTCTGGTCTTTGATTGGGAGTATCTGAGCTTATCTGAGTGTTTATGGGCTGGTATTCAGAGGATATGGGTTTCTAATCACTTGGCCTCGGTATCCAGATTCCAGACAGTCCCAGATGATCATATGTCTTTGCATTTGCATCTGCATTGCATCATTTCATCATTAATCATGTTTTGTTTTCATTCACAGGTTCATATCTTTGCTTCCGGTTCCGGTATTCTCTTTAGAGATGGAAGATCCTCGCAAGCAGAATATTCATTTCAAGTTCTTTGACACCAAGGTTGGCCTGTTGAAGAAGATGGTGAAGCTGATTACACCCAACCATGTGGAGAGGTTCAGGAAGGCTTATGGGAGTATTCTGGATGTGGTGGTAGAGCTAGATCCTTCTGAGAGAAGTGCCATTCATACCCTGCTTCAGTATTATGATCCTCAGCTCTGCTGCTTCACTTTTCCTGATTTTCAGCTAGGTCCTTTGCTGGAGGAGTATGCTCTGATCTTGGGAGTGCTTGTTCGAGATCAGATTCCGTTCAATGTTGAGATGAGTAGACCTGCACCTGAGGCTATTGCTAAGGCTCTTTATTTGAGCACTTCTGTTGTGAATTCTTTGACCATCATAAAGGGAGGTGTACCTGGGTTTTCTTTGGAGACTTTAGTAAAGAAGGTGGAAGAGTTGGCTGTTGAAGAAGAATGGGATGCTGTCTGTGCTATCTTGGCTCTTTCTATCTATGGCATTATCTTGTTTGCTGATATGGAGAAGTTCATAGATATGAATGCCATACATCTCTTTTTGTTGAAGAATCCTGTGCCTACATTCCTCGGAGATTTGTATTACTCAGTGCACTACAAGACTGAGAAGAAGAGGGGAGGTTTAGTTTGTTGATGCGCTCCTTTATTTCATATGTGGTTCATGAGGCATCTGCCTAGTACTGGAGTGTTTAGTGACCACACCTTGGTATGGGCTCAGAAGCTGGAAAAGTTGTTTGCCAAGGATGTCAGGTGGATTACTCAAAGGCTGCAAGGTGCACGTTTCATCACTAGCTGTGGGATATATCTTAGTGTACCTTTATTGGGAGTAACTGGAGGGATCAATTATAATCCAATCTTGTTAAGAAGACAATTGGGATATGCCTTGAGAGAGGTACCAGAAGAACTGAAGCTGACCCCTATTTTCTACTTCCCAGTGAAGGACAATATGCCCTTAGTAAGGAAGGTTGCTGGAGTCTGGAAGTGCATTAAGGGAGAAGGGGTAGCAAGCTTTGGAAAGTGCAACAATCAGACATTCCCAGAGTATGAAGCTTGGTTAAAAGACAGAGCCAGAAGGGTATTGTTGCCATTCTCACCACCAGTTCCTCCAGTTGCTGAGTCTATTGATACTGTGTCTTTAGAGGAGTTCAAGAAGTTGGAAGCCCAGCTGCATGCAGTTAGAGTGGAGAACACTGAATTAGTGAGTCTGTATCATCTTGCTAACCGGGCCAAGAATGAAGCTAAAGAGAAATTGCTGAAGATGCAGACTACTTTAGAGGCTAAAGAGAAATACTTCGCTAGAAGGGAAGCTCACTTCCACAGATTGGGTATGATGGAGGCTAAAAGAGAAGCTGAACGCAAGAAGAACTCAAAGACTCTCAAGGAAGCTCGTCAGTCTATTGTCTGGTTGCAGGGACAGAGAGAGCAAGAGCTGAAGAGATATAAGGAAAAATAAGAGTTCTTCGAAGTGCAAATGGCCTACAAAAAGGAAGAGGTGGAGCAAGTCCACAAGATTCGCAGGGAGAAGACTCAGCAGTTAGCAGATAGTCAACAATCCCTCGAAGCATCACTTAAAGAGATTGAAGACCTCAAGTTGATGACTGGAGTCAAGAAGGTTAGGTCTGATGTGGGGCTTAGTGAGGGAGGTTCAGGGTCCTCAGGCGGTGGTTTAACTTCTTAGTTTGTTTTCCTTGTATCTGGATTACCTATAGACATGTTGTAGGAATCCTGGTTGTTTATTTTTCTTCTTAGAAACTTGTACCCCACGGGGAATTCTGTTTTGTTTGCCTTATAGGCTGTTTTATGTTATGCAGTTTTTCAGTCCACCATTTTTTTGTGTGTCTGCTGTTATGGTTTAAATGTGGTTTTCGCGAAGGTTTCTGAAAGTCGAGGATTAGTACCCATCTGGTTTCTTTGCTAAATACCGGAACCAGGGCATGAATGACCTGGGATTGGAAACATAAACAACTACATTGCATACATATAACCTGTTTGTTTGTTTTGCAGGTAGTGTCTCAGTTGCTAACGTGTTTTGTGTTTCAGGCACTATAGCTCCCCGGAAAGTTCGGGAACAACCAGTAGCACATAGATATCCAACAAAGATCAACAGAGAGAGAATCGTGGACCAGATGCAAGCAGACTTAGCTGACCTGAGGCTAAGGATGGATAAGTTTATGACATTGATGGCAGGCATGGGTCAGAACCAAGAGCGTCTGCGGGAGATGATAGAAAATAGTCAACCCAGGAACAACACTGCTGCTGCTGATAATCGTACCGGTGCGGGCGCACGTCAGGTTGAAGCTCCTGTAACACAGCCAGGGGTGACAATAATCAATGATGGGTTGAATAATATTCAAATGGATAACCAGGACGAGCAGTTCACTCTACTTGACGAAGCTGAGGGTCAAGGAGCTGAGATGAACAAGAGGTTTGAAGAAATGGCAGAACAAATCAGAGCCATTCAATCCCAGAGCTCTTTGGGATTTGACATAACAGGATCCCATACAAGTTCAAAGTACCAACCTTTGAGAAATATAATGGCACTACATGCCCGAAGACCCATCTTCAATCCTTCATTGGGAGAATTGCTGCTCACACGGATGATGAGAAACTCTGGATGTATTATTTTCAAGACAGCTTGGTTGGAGCTTCGCTGGAATGGTACATGAAGCTTAGCAGAGTCAATATCAAGAGTTGGAAAGACCTAGCAGAAGCTTTTGTGAGACAATATCAATATAATTTGGACATGGCTCCAAATCTCACGCAATTGCAGCACATGGCTCAGACTGCTAAAGAAGGTTTCAAAGAATATGCTCAGAGGTGGCTCCAGCTCGCTGCCAGAGTGCAACCACCGCTGCTTGAGAATGAAATGGCTGACATGTTTATGGGGACTTTTCAGGGTGTGTTTCTTGAAAGATTGGCGTCCAGTTCTGCCACTAAATTCAATGACATCGTTATTGCTGGAGAGAGGGTTGAGACCTTGCTGAAGATGGGGAAGATCCAAGATACAAGTGCTAGCAGCTCGAATGGAGCGAGGAAAGCTTTCAGTGGACCTCCTAGGAGAAGAGAGGGTGAGACAAATGTTGTATTTGGCCGAGGCAGGGGCCGTGGTTATAGAAGACCGTATGAGCATGTGGCAGCAGTCACAATTCCTTCTGCTCCAGTGCAACAGATGCAACAACATCCTCCACAACAACTACATCAGCAACAACAACAACCTCGCACCAACTATCAGTAGAGACCGTATCAGCCAAGGCAAACTCGCCCGGCTAATAGGGTGATTGAGGCCATCCCTATGACTTATGTTGCTTTGCTTCCAAGACTGCTAGAATTGAACCTAATTCAACTGAGAACTTTGGCACCACCACCTCCTGGAGAGCTTCCAGTAGGTTATGATGTCAATGCACGATGCGCTTTCCACTCTGGAGCACCTGGGCACTCGACTGAGAAGTGCAGGGCTTTGCATCACAAGGTTCAAGACCTAATAGACTCTAAAGCAATCAACTTTGCACCACCGCCGAATGTTAATTCGAACCCTATTCTGAATCATGGGGGAGCAAGAATCAATGCTGTTGAGGGTGGTGACAAGTTGAGTATGGTGTTGAGTATTGAGGAAGTGAAGACTCCTTTGAGGGTAGTGAAAGAGAGACTGCTGAATGGTCAAGTGTTCCCGGGCTGCAGTGCTGGTTGTGAAGAATGTCAGAATGATGTGAATGGGATGTGAGAAGTTGAAGAGAGGATTACAGAGTTTGATTGATGATGGATCCTTACAGTTCAACAAAGTTGGTAATGATGAAGTTGATGATGTGTCAACAATTACCATTTTCTATGATGAAGCTGACATGCCTGTCAGAAGAGAGCCGGTAACAATCTATGCTCCTGAGATTAGTCCTGTGACTATCACCGTGCCTGGGCATGTTCCATACACAGACGATAAAGCCATTCCCTGGCATTATGGCTCAGATGTATATGTAGTTGGACAGAAGATTGAGAGCAAGTCTGTTGCTGTAGACCCGACTGTAGAGAATGTCGGAGGAGTTGGGGGTTTCACCAGAAGTGGGCATTTATTTGCTCGCCCTGTGCTGAGAGGTGATCCTGAGGCTGAGGCTTCATCCAAAGCCAAAGGAAATCAAGATGTACCTGATGAATCAACTACTCCTGTGGCCGGGCAGGGTACATTTGAAAAAGAGGTCGAGGAATTCATGCGGATTATCAAAAAGAGTGACTATAAGGTGGTCGATCAGCTGAACCAGACACCTTCTAAGATATCCATCTTATCACTGCTGATGTGTTCTCCCGCACACAGAGAGGACTTATTGAAAGTACTGCAGATGGCCTACATTCCTCAGGAAATCACTGTCAACCAACTTGAAGCTGTTGTAGGAAGTGTTAATGCAAGCCATGGCCTAGGCTTTACAAACAGAGACCTCACGTCTGAGGGACGAAACCACAACAAAGCACTACATATCACTATGGAGTGCAAGGGTGTTGTGTTGTCGCATGTTCTTGTAGACACAGGCTCTTCCCTGAATGTGCTTCCGAAGAAGGCACTAATGAAGCTCAATGTTGATGGGATTGTCCTGAGACCAAGTGATCTGATTGTCAAGGCTTTTGATGGTTCAAGAAGATCAGTTTTTGGAGAAGTTGAGTTGCCCGTCAAGATAGGCTCTCAAGTTTTCAAAAGTGTTTTCTACGTCATGGACATCCAGCCTGCGTACAGCTGCTTGTTGGGATGCCCGTGGATACATGCTGCTGGAGCTGTTACTTCAACCCTGCATCAGAAGCTTAAATATGTGGTTGACGGCCAGGTAATCACAGTCTGCGGAGAGGAGGACATCTTCGTAAGCCACTTGTCATCGTTCAAGTATGTGGAGATGGATGGAGAAATCCATGAGACTTTATGCCAAGCATTCGAAGAAGGCAACGTCAGCATCTTGACTCCTATGGAGAAGGGCAGTGAGAAGGAGGGTACATCCATCTATTCTTACAGAGAGGCAAAAGAGGTTGTTCAATCAGGCAGTGCCCAAGGCTGGGGCAAGCTGTTGGAGCTAGAAAAGAAAGATGATAAGTTTGGCTTAGGGTATCAGCCTGGTGGATCTACTCCAAGTGGTAAGGTTATCACGTTTACAAGTGCTGGGTTGCTCGACCGCAACCAGATCTATACAGCAAGCCAAGATGGGGATAGTGACAGTGACTGGGACAACTGGATCCACCCGTGTGCGCCCGGCGAGGAGCTAACAAATTGGTCTGCTGAAGACATTGTTCAAGTCACCTGGCTCTCAGAGTAATTATTTTGTTTCCTTTTATTAGCATACTGCATTGTCAAATCCAGCATTTTGCCCAAGATGCTAGGATCCATTGTATTGGGCCACCATGTTTTATACTGTATCTTATTTTGCTATGAAATAAAAGGACATTTTCAGACAAATTGTGTTCTCTTTCTTTGTTTTTAAAATTTTTCACAAAAATATAAAAATGGCAATGTGTTTCCTTTTTGTTTTTGTGTTAGCGACTCTTTTTCAAAAAATAAGCAGATTCTGAATAAGCACATCATCTGTGCAGTGTTGATCATCTGGATTCCATTGATAACGTTCCTGCTATGACTATGCATGACTTTGACAATCATGTCTACCAAGCTGATGAAGGGGTTGAAGAAGACTGTGACCTCCCTGAAGAATTGCCCAGATTGTTGAAACAAGAGGAGCGGGTTATTCAGCCTCATCAAGAAGAGATTGAGATCATCAACATTGGCAGTGAAGATGCGAAGAAAGAGATCAAAATTGGGGCTAGTCTACAGGCCGACGTCAAGAAAGAGATGATCAATATGCTGAAAGAGTATGTGGATATCTTTGCTTGGTCATATCAAGATATGCCAGGGTTGGATACCGATATCGTTGTGCATAAGCTACCTTTGAGAGAGGATTGTCCTCCGGTGAAATAGAAATTGAGAAGAACTCGTCCTGACATGGCGATGAAGATCAAAGAGGAGGTTCAGAAGCAATGGGATGCCGGTTTCCTTGCCGTAACTAGTTATCCACCTTGGGTAGCTAACATTGTACCTGTACTAAAGAAGGACGGCAAGGTCCAGATGTGCGTTGACTACCAGGATTTGAATAGAGCGAGCCTAAAAGATGACTTTCCGTTGCCACACATTGATGTGTTGGTGGACAATACTGCTCAATTCTCGGTATTTTCCTTCATGGATGGCTTCTCCGGATATAACCAGATTAAGATGGCGCCGGAAGACATGAAGAAGACAACGTTCATTACCCCGTGGGGTACATTCTGCTATAAGGTCATGCCCTTTGGTTTGAAGAATGCCGGGGCAACTTATCAGCGGGCGATGGTCACATTGTTCCATGACATGATCCACAAGGAGATTGAGTGTTATGTGGACGATATGATTGCAAAGTCCCGATGTCGCTCCCACCAAATGAAGCCGGGTCAAAAGGGGTACAGACGCGAACGGTCGGCGAAAGGAGGTGTGAGAACACACAGGAGTGAACTCACAGAGAATGAAAAGAGTAGCCAGCTAGGCATTTTTATCCCGGAGGAAAGGCAATGCTGCATAGACCTAGAAAGATATGGATAAGACGGTTGCGAACCAGAGAAACTGAGAAAGGGGGTTGGTTACAACCTGGGAAGGTATTAGCACCCAGATTGTCCGTCGTACTCGACGGGATCCACGCTTAAAATATTTGTGTTTCAAAGGGGTAGTGTCAGTGCAATTTGTGTATAAAGAGCTGGAAAAGGATGTACAGGTGTCAGTGTAAAGGAAGTGAAGTGTATAAATGAAGTGTCAGTGTAAGAATGAGAATGAATTGCTCAAGAATATGAGGCTAAAAGAATGAAGCTGGAAAGAGGGGGAATGTACAGAGACTTTTGTTCGATAACTTTTAAGTTATGCCTACGTATCCTCTCGTGCAATGAGGAAGTCAGAACACCGTAGTTCGACCCAAAGAGACTGAAAGATGAATTGACTTGATGAACTGCTGGCTTGTCTATGCTCAAGCGTGTGACCTGTCTGGCTCAGGTGCAAACTGTCTTGCATTAGACGGAAGAAGCAAGTTCTCGGTTAAGAGTGAATGAGATGAGAAAAGAATCCCGGAGGAGACGATTATTGTTTGTTTTTGTGTTTTCAGTCTTTTATTGCTTTTGACAGTTTGTCATAAGTTAATGAGCTTAAGCCTAAACCAATGGGTTAGTAAACTCATCACATCTTCCCTCTGATTAGGGGTAATGAGAATACCTTAAGTGTGAAGTCAGATTCTCACACTTAATCACCTTTGATGTAGGATTAAGATCATTAACCTACTTGTGATTATTTAGATGTTTTTGGTGTTTTTGTTTAGTGTTGAGTAATGAGGTTAAGCCATAATCAAGGATTAAACAGACTCATTACACCATCCTAATAGAAGGATAATAGATGAGAATGTTTAAGCTGAGGAAAGCTCCTCAACTTAATCCATGATTAGGGATTAAACTCATGACAAAACAAAGCCTTTATTGAGTGGATTTTAGTTAGTGATAAGATGAAGAAGTGAGTTTTAGGGTTTGTAAGACAACTTGAGGGGGACTTGTCCATTAATACTAGGGTTAGCCCTTCTTAACCAATTAAGGAAGAATTAGAACCCTAATGCAAGGCCCAAGTTACAAGTGTGATGTCTTGATGATTATTAAGTGAATTGATTAAGAGATCTAAACACATTAAGGGTTTAACACTTAGGATTAAAGTTATACACTCCATCCTAATAGAAGGATGCAGGCATAAGTTTAATCACAAAGCCTTAAAGCCTTTAGGGTTTAGTCCCTGATTATGAGATGAGAAGAGAAGACTCAAAGAGACACAAAGATAAAACTAAGAGGGGAGACTAATCCAAACCCTAATCATTGTCATGCTTGGTTGTTCCTAAGGTTTGTGAGGTTTATGAAAGAAATCTTCAAAGGAACCACCAGGAAGCAGATGAAAGGATCAAAGAGAAGCAAAGTAACTTGCATCATTGAAGAGGACAAGTCACTTGAGGAAAGAAAGTAAGGAGAAGAAGAAAGAGCAAGCTCAATCTCAAACACATAACAAAATGCAGCAAGGATGCATAAAAGAGATGAAAGGAAATTCTGAGAAGTGAAGGCAAATTCACTTCTCAAAGTTGCTTACCACCTGAAAAGTTAGTGAAAGGAATGCAATGCAATGCAAAATGGAATGAAATGGCATGATGCAAACCAAAACCAGAAGCATATATGAGATGATAATGATGCTATGAGATGATGCAAACATGAATCAAGACATGGGGATGATCATACAAACTTATGGATGCAAATGGAGCAAGCTTGGAACCATGAACATTCATGAAAAGTTATGGAATGCAAATGACACACAACATGGCAAATACATGATGCAATGATCAAACATTCTTTTAATATGTCTTAAGATGTCAAATGAATCAAATGGATGCACAAAATGCCATGGCAAGACATGGTATGAATGCAAATACAAGATGAATGCAAAAGGAAGCCCAAATTAGGGTTTATGATCAATGCATCAAACAAAAACCAAAATCAGAAGCAAACATCAAGATAAAAAATTGAAAATGCACTCAAAGGAACCCTAATCCTATGCAAACTCACTGCCCAAAGGAGAGGTTCCAACTCTTAACCTAATTAGGGTTATGAATTTTCTAAGTTTTCTAGGGTTTTAAGGTACCTTAACAAGAAAAATGCCAAACAAATTGAAAATGAAAGATCAAATCATGCCAATTTAATCTCACAAACTACATGCTAAACAAAATGCAATGCAAAAAGAATCAAAGTCCAACTCTCAATGGTTAGGCAGAAATGATTTTTTGAAGTTTGGATCAAAATAATGCCTTGAAATGGTTTTAATTCCATGAAAAATTCTCAAAAGTCATCAAGATCAAAAAAGAAATTTGGTTTGAGGGTTGGACAATCTTTCTAAATGATTATGAAGGTTTCATGAATTTTTTGGTGATTTTTAAATACCTAAAAGTATTTTTAATTAATTAATTCTCATTAATTAATTAAAAATAAACTTTTAAATGATTTAAAAATATTTTTTTAATGCAAAAAATAAAAATAAAAATGTTTTTGGTTTCTGAAAATTAATAAAAGTTTGTACAAAAAATTTCAGAATTTTTAAAAAGGTTTTACTATTTTAAATAAAATAGAGAAAAGAAATGAATTAATATGAAAAAATAAAATGAATTTAATCTGAAAATGGAAAAGTAATCAGATCCAAAGGCCCAAATTTGAACTGGCTGCGCGTGCGTTTGACCTGGCGCCATATCCAACGGCTGACATTCAAACTCTCATAATTGTGATTAGCCCTAATTAATTATGCCCTAATGACTTTCAGGCGACCGGAACACTGTTCCGGTCGTCTTCTCCGGCAAGCTCAAACTTCTAACTCTCTCTACACGCAATGAAAACAAAATCTAACTGCCCAGAACTCATCCCCACTCAAAAACGAATCAAACCCCTCAATCAAACAACATTTATCATTCAAAATCAGAGAGAATCGAATCAAACATTTTTTAGGGCAAAAGTTTCAGACATTGCATACATCCTGGTTTCTCAACCATTTTCAAAAGTAAGCACATATTCATGATCAGGGAAGCATGTAGATTCATTTAGAAACTTAAAATACACGTTCTGGAAAAAAAAAGTTCATGAAGCTACCTGAGTTTGAAGCTTTTCAGTTTGGAGCTTTCTGACCTCCTTTCTTGTGCAAAACCACTCCTATGACTTCCCTTGTGCTTCTGAAAGGGTTGGAGCAAGTTTATTTTGGCTGGTTTGAGAGTTTGCAGAAGTTCTGTTCAAGGTGGTGTGGTGATCGTGTTTTTGATTCAGTGGGTTTCAGGCCATGGTGATGGGTGCTTTGTGATCAGGGAAGTGTGTTAAGATTGTTTGTGAAGTTTGTTTGTGTGTTTGTGGCTTGTGCTGAGAGTTTCGAAGGCTCTTGAAAATGAGGGTGAAAATGAGAATGATGTCTTGTGGGGTGCTTCAGGCTTGCCTCTTGTTATGTTTGGCTTGCATTTGATTAGTAAAAACAATTGCCATTGGTCAGATGAAGTGACATGTGCTTTATTGATTGGTATGGGTGCTTTTGCCAAAAGGTCAAAGTTGGTGTAAGAAGGCATGGGCTACTTTCTAGCCAAGTACAAGGAGTGTGTCCTGCGCAGCATGATGTGAGGAAAGGCCTAGGATTGATCAGCAAGCTAGCCATCAAGTGGATGAGAAGCTATGATGAGTTTTGCAACTTGCCTTGCCTTTGGTTCTTTATGAAATATCTTGATCCATAAGTCATAAAACATGTGATTATTTGGGTGCAATCTGACTTTTAGGACTTGTGTGATCATGTGGTGAAGTTTAGAAATGCATTTGATGACTTAATTTGCCTTGAGAAGTGAATTTGCAATTTTGCCTCTTTGGTGGAAACCTTGAAATTTTGTGATTTTTGCCAACTTTTACAAGCCATAACTTTTGATCCAAAATGAACTAGGTCATGTTATTGTACTTTTTGAAAAGGGAATTATCCATTCTACAACTTTCATGACCAAAGTTTTTCCATTTGAAGCTTTTTTGAATCAAAAAGTAAAGGTTGAAAAAGTTGCATAAAATGACAATTTCATTAAAAGTCAAACTTGCCCAAAAAGTCAACTTTGCAAAAGACTTGAAATTCTTCAATTTTGTGAAATTCTAACATCTCCTATGATCAAATAAAGATCATACACAATCAAAATGATGAAGATCACCCTTTGGTTGGGTCATTGGGGGCCTCAGATGCCCTGATTTTGCACTGACTTGCTTGAAAAGTCAACTCTTGATCAGATGACTTCCCCATGGAATTTATTCATGAAAATTGATATGCATACTCCCTATACCATATAGAGACCAATATAAACAAGAATGACCAAAAAATTTGGGGTTATGGCCTCTGAAACCAAAACCCTAATTTTAGGTCATCTGTGCAGTTAAACCTGGCTCTGCTTCCATGCCATCCCCAGTTCTTGTGATTTTTTGACTTCTTTGACTTTGAGAGGATATAATATGATGCTTGGACACACATGGACTTCTTTGAAGTGATTGATGACCTTTGGAGTGGCTCAAGAAGCTCTTGGATTGCTCAGACCACAAACCCTAGATGCAGATGACTTTGAATCTATGCAGTGGATTAAGAATGTGGTATGAGATGCTATGATTGAATTTATGCTTATGAAATGATCACAAGCCATGGTGTGAATGGGTGAGGGAAAATTTTGGGTGTTTACAGCTTCCCCTATTCAAACATGAGTTAGCTGTGCAGGGTGTAAGCGACGGCTTATCAGGCAAACAAGATAACTTGTGGTTGAATACCAAAGACAGTCCAAAATTTGCACTCACAGAATGAAGAAGAAAAGGGATATAGATTGTAAAAGAAAATGAAGTATATTGTAAAGTGCGGGCGACGGAGGACGACCGTCGAGCAGAGAATGACTGCTGGGTAAAGAGCAATGACGGGGACGGCCGACATGCTGGGGATAAAAGGGATTATGATGGGGACGGCCATCAAGTAAAGCTGTAAGATTCTCTGGGGATTAATGAAACATGACGGGGACGGCCATCAGGTTCATAAAGTAATGTAACCAACGATGGGGACGGCCATCGGGCTGAAAAGAAAAGGGACCACGACGGGGACGGCCATCGGGTTAAAGAATAAATGAAATAAACAGATGATGAGGTACGGTCATCAAAGGTGAAGGACGATCACCTAGCAGGGGACGACTGCTCTGTTGGGTTAAGATGAGGGACGGTCATCTAAGGTGGAGGACGACCACCTGGCAGGGTACGGCTGCCGAAAATATCGCGACACAGGACGAATGTCGGATAAAAGGTCAACGATGGGGACGGCCATCGGACGAGCATGATGGAGGATGACCATCAAGAGGTGGAGGACGACCACCTAGCAGGGGACGGCTGCTCTCAAGGTTTATCATGACATAGGACGAATGTCAGATAACTAAAATCAACAATGGGGACGGCCATTGGATAAAATGATGAAGGATGATCATCAAAAAGGTGAAGGACGATCACCTAGCAGGGGACGGCTGCTAAATATCACGACATAGGACGAATGTTGGATAGAAAAGTCAATGATGGGGACGGCCATCGGACGAGCATGATGAAGGACGATCATCAAGAGGTGGAGGACGACCACCTAGCAGGGGACGGCTGCTCTCAAAGTTTATCATGACATAGGACGAATGTCAGATAGAAAAGAAAATTGCTTTGTTGGCGATCTACTGGGGAATAGCAAACACGGACGAGTGTTTATATCCAAGAAAGAAAGGTATAAGTGTTTGGATACTGTGTATAGATTAAGGGTGCGGACGAGCATCCTTAAGACTACGATACGGACGAGTATCGGGTAGAAACAAAAACTGACACGTGTTCAGAGATGATGATACGGACGAGTATCAACTGGTTAACAGAGAACACGGACGAGTGTTGAATATGAAGGGACTCTTTCTGGGGAATAGTAAACACAGACGAGTGTCTATATTCAAGAAGACAAGAGTGTTTGACACAGTGTATGGATTAAAGATGCGGACGAGCATCCTCAAGACTATGATACGGACGAGTATCAGGTAGAAACAAACGCTTGACGCATGTTCTGAGATGATGGTACGGACGAGTACCAACGGGTTAACAAAGAACATGGACTAGTGTCGAATCTGTGGGGATATAAATGGTATATACAAGATACGGACGAGTATCTGTATAAGTGAAATAAGTAATAAGTATGAGTGGTGTATAGACAGGTATCTAACTTGTTGGGGAGGGGTGACACGGACGAGTTCCAAAAGGAGAAAGGTATAGTATAAACAAATATCTGATATACAAAGTGTTTATGTTACTGTGCTGGGGAAGGTGACACGGACGAGTGTCAAGGAATTGTATATATACAAGTATCTGTGAGTGCAAAGGGGACGCTTTGGCTTTCTACTAGGGATGTGACACAAACGGGTGTCTCAAGGAGTATATACTGATGTTTGTGAATGTAAAGCAACTGCTTTAGCTTTAGCTCTCCGTTGGGGAATCTGGGGAGCTTTCTGTATACTGATGGTGGATTGTCAATATTCACAAGTGCTTGATTCAGAACATGACTTATGATTATGCAACATGTTTGATTTTTGCCGTAATGCTCCGTATTAGACGGAATGCTACGCTTTGTGGGTGAATATGATGCAAATGCCATGATTATGCAAATATACCAAACCGGGATTTGGGTCCCGCTGCTACGAAGATCTCTGGTTGATCTGCTTGAAGTGAACATCCCAGCTGGGGATGAGATCATTGGTGGATCTGATGAGATGTATTTGCTTGGGGAGATAAGTCACTGATAGACCCGTCCTTGGTAATGAGGGACTCAGCTGGGGTTTGTAGAAGCTTTCGTCACTCTGTTATGATCCCTTCATGCGTTGCTATTCTGGATAGAGGCTGAAGCTCTGTGGGGAAGTGGTTCCCTGGCTTCTGTATTTGGCTGAGGAAGAATGATTGGCAACTTGGATGGGGAGAAATAGCAAATGGAAACTCAGCTGGGGAGAAAGCGCTTCAGGTGCTAAGAATGAGTGTTGATTTGTCAACTTGCTGGGATGAAGCTTTCATGCCTCGAGTTGCGTTTTGGATACCTGCAATCCTGCAAAGATAGAGAAACGCACAAGTGATCCCGAGGTATCCTTTACTGGATTCCGTCATAGGAGTTTTAGACACTTCTGAGAGTAAGTATATTTCCTGCAAGCATGTAATTTTTATTTTGAGGGTAAGCATCTGTATTCATGCAATCAGTTCTTCTTAAGACATCAGACATTTTTTGCAAATAAAAATGTACAAGACGAAACATGACTGAAAATCTGATTTTATTAGTTCATGTGCCCTGAATTGGCGAGATACAGTCAAAGAAACATATCTCCTAAAATGAGGAGATTGTTACAAATTGAGAAACAAAATACAGGCAATGTTGACGACGCTTTAAGGAGCTTCCTCTTTTGCTATGACTCGTATTACTTTTGACGTTCTTCTCATCTTGCTTTCTGAAGAAGGCTGATTCGGAAAGAGGCTTGATCCTTTCGAAGCTTACCAAGTTGTAAGTGATATAGACGAATTCAGAGTGCAGTTGTTCGCTTATTCCCTTATTTTGCATGGATCGCCCTTTCGGGTTTTCAATCCATCGGGGTACCCATTTTTGCCTGAGTCGTCCAATGTGGCTTTTCAACTCAGCGGTTGTACATTTTTTGTTTATTTCCCTTATTTTTGCCCGAGTCTTTTATTCTGTTTTTGACTCGCCGGGATGCCCTATTTTTGCCTGGACTCACATTCTGTTTTTATGTCCAGCGGGTCATTTTTATGCGAAGTATTTTTTAACTGCATCTGAATTTACAGGGGACGGGAAATCTTCACCATCCATGGTGTTGAGCATCATTGCTCCGCCAGAAAAAACTTTCTTTACTACAAATGGTCCTTCATAATTCGGAGTCCACTTGCCCCTGTGGTCTGTATGAGGAGGGAGGACTCTCTTCAGCACAAGGTCTCCTACTTGGTACTCTCGGTGCCTGACTTTCTGATTGAAGGCTTTCTTCATTCTCTTCTGATACAACTGCCCATGACAGATTGCAGCCAGTCTTTTCTCTTCAATCAGACTCAGTTGTTCGTATCGGGACCGGACCCACTCTGCTTCGTTCAGTTTAACATCCATCAGTACCCGTAGAGAGGGTAATTCAACTTCAACAGGTAGGACTGCCTCCATACCATACACAAGTTGATACGGTGTTGCCCCAGTGGATGTTCTGATTGACGTACGGTACCCATGCAAGGCAAATGGTAGCATTTCATGCCAGTCTTTGTATGTGACTACCATCTTCTGCACAATCTTCTTGATGTTCTTGTTAGCTGCCTCAACAGCACCATTCATCTTTGGCCTGTAAGGAGAAGAATTGTGGTGTTGGATCTTGAAGTCCCGGCATAGTTCTGCCATCATTTTGTTATTTAAGTTAGAACCATTATCAGTGATGATTCGCTCGGGAACTCCGTACCGACAAATGATATCTCTCTTCAGAAATCGAGCTACCACTTGTCTTGTAACATTGGCATAGGAAGCTGCTTCGACCCACTTGGTGAAATAGTCAATGGCGACCAGGATGAATCTATGGCCATTTGAAGCAGTTGGTTCAATCTTGCCAATTATGTCAATGCCCCACATAGCAAATGGCCAGGGTGAAGACATCACATTCAGAGGATTGGGAGGCACATGCACCTTATCCGCATAAATATGGCATTTATAACATTTTCTGGCGTAGGCACAACAGTCTGCATCCATTGTGATCCAGTAATAACCTGATCTTAGCAACTTCTTTGCCATGGCATGCCCTCCTGCATGGGTACCAAAGGATCCTTCGTGCACTTCATGCATTAACAAGTCTGCTTCTGTTCTATCAACGCATCAGAGGAGTACCATATCAAAGTTTCTTTTGTACAGGGAGCCATCAGTGTTTAGAAAGAAACTACCAGCAAGCCTTCTCAAAGTCTTCTTATCATTGGAAGATGCCCCAGGTGGGTATGTTTTATCCTTCAAGAAGCACTTAATGTCGTGGAACCAAGGCTTATCATCTTTGACAATGTCTGCTGCAAATACATATGCTGGTCTGTCAAGTCTGGACACTGAAATCTGAGGTACAAAGTTGGCAGCTTGCACTTTAATCATGGACGAAATGGTAGCCAGAGCATCTGCAAACTGATTTTCGTCCCGAGGAATATACTCAAGCTTGACTGTTGTAAAGAAAGTCAATAACCTCCTTGTGTAATCCCTGTAAGGTATCAGATGATCTTGGTGTGTGTACCATTTGCCGTTGGTTTGATTGACTACCAGAGCTGAATCTCCGAATACAGTTAAAGTCTTGATCCTGAGGTTAATGGCTTCCTCAAGACCCATAACGCAAGCTTCGTATTCAGCTTCGTTGTTAGTGCAGTTAAAGGTGAGTTTTTCCGAGAAAGGCATGTGAACTCCCTTAGGTGTAATGAGTACTGCACCAACGCCACGACCATTCATATTAACAGCCCCATCAAACATCATAGTCCATTCTTCTTTTGGGTCAGGCCCTTCAGTGTGATGCGTGTTTTTCGCAAGTGTACGAATCACGTCAGAGTAATATAAAAGATTGTCGAATCCATAGAGACCAAGTGTCAATCTATCGTACCTGTTGTTATGGTGTGTATCTAAGGCAACTAAATATAAGGGTTTTAAGGGTGAAATGGTAAATAAAATAATAATTTTAAATAATAAATAAAGACAGGCTCGAATGTAATTCACGTAATCAATGATAATCCAGTACTTGTTAATGGAACTACTTATGGGCAATGTTTTCTCCTTTGAAAAGAACTAATTTAACAGGAACTGTCGCTTTCGCGTATTCAGAACCGAGTTGTACTCTCTAATCAACCCCTCCTATTGTCACGGATAAAAAGGTGCGTACTGCGTTAGAGTAGTAAACCTATTTTTAAGAAATGTAGTATCTTGACAAAGTTGAAAAGTATTTTAACCTGGACTTCTTAGCAAAAAGAGGTTCTTATGAACCAGACTCTAAACTTCATAACGCGTCCGAAAATCGTTTTAAAATCCCTTTTCTTTTTAATCTAAAAACTCCTAATAAACTAGACAAAGCGCTTTTGGCTGTATTTGAAATAGTTAAAAACAATTACTTGAATTGAAAGATAAAATAGCCCTTAGGTGTTTCCACGAACAATTATACTGATTACTGGTTCAATTACGATCCTTACATTCTAACCTTTATGGAATTAGTTAGACATGATAAAGTAAAGATTATTTTTATAGTTTTTCATAAAAGTAATTTAGTGCGAGTGCGGAAAGTAAATGAATTTAGTGCGAGTGCGAGAAATAAAGTAATTTAAAGCGAGTGCGGGTAATAGAGGAAAGTAAAGCGAGTGCGGGAAATAAAGGAATTTAAAGCGAGTGCGGGAAATAAAGGAATTTAAAGCGAGTGCAGGAAATAAAGGAATTTAAAGCGAGTGCAGGAAATAAATAAAGTAAAACAGTGCGAGAAATAAATGAAAGTAAAGCAATGCAGAAATAAATAAAGTAAATTACGAACTTGAATTAAAATGGCGGCAGGATTAACTTCCTCCAGAGTGCTCCAAAACTCGATCACACAGACAGATTACAGACTCGATCACTCGATTGCAGAAACACCCCGATGTGGAATGGTAACTGCTTTATAACTGATATATGCCTAGAGAAATCTAATTCTGGATGAAGAAAAACGAAAATCTAAGGTCCTATTTATAGGAAAACTGAAAGCATGAAATGACTGGGATGCCCCTCCACTTTTTAGTGGAGGTTACTGGAATTGGCCTTGTGGCGCCCGCCACAGGCCTATGGCGCCCGCCATGGTGGGTGCCGTAAGTGCAAAACGCTGAATTTCTAGGTTTTTGTCCGTTTCCACTCCTTTTTCGCTCCTTTTCTTGATTCAAGCCCCGATTACAATAAAAACCTGAAAACATAAGAAAACAAAGTAATAACATAACAAAATAACAATAAAAGCTAAGAATGCATGCGAAATCAGAGTCAGAAATACGGTGAATTTTAGTGTGATCAAATTCTCCCACACTTAAACCTTTGCTTGTCCTCAAGCAAACATTAAAGCTTAAGAAAATATGGTGTCAACACTTGTCTTTGGGCTAAAGAGCTTCTAAGTTCAAGTCAGGATGCAGTGACAGATACTAACTAAGTGAACCAAGGGTACCATAGTAACACAAACACAAACTTCAATCTTATATTAACCACTCCATATCATCCCACAATACCTAGACCTATCTTCTCATCTTTTTGTGTCCTTTTCATTCAGGCGCAATCACATTAAGCCCGTTATCCGTACATGCTTCATAGTAGAGTGACCGGTTAGTGATTCTGATCCATAACATAAGGTTTCTGGCACATAAGCATGTGTAAACCTGTTTTTATTTCACCTAAATGCAGCTGCGAGGGATCGGATCGTAATCCGCCCTACCAAGTTCAGTGCCAGATACCTCTGAACCAACTAACAATAGGTGACTTGCAATTTTTTTCTTTTTGTGGCAAAATTTTCTTCTTCTCTTTTTTCGGTTTAAATGACTTTGTGAGGGTCACCTATACCAGAGTTTGCCTTTTTTCTTTTTCTTTTTCTTTTTTTCTTTTTTATTAGCATTGGATCATTCACTTATGTTCATCGGCCCCCTACGTAGAGCATGCTTAGGCCGGAGCTGACCGCTAGGATAAACTACTTAGGACAATTTTTAAATGATAGTAAAGGCCATGGTGGTGGGGTTTAGGAGTGATTCCTATATTCAAGAGGTCTATGGTGCTAAAATGGTTCTGATGTTTCAAAAAGTTGACCTAAGTCACCACATCCTAATCTAAACCTGTCTCAAAGCCCAAAAAAACATGTGAAACAACATCATTTTCTTTTTAAAAATTTTCTGGTAAGACTAAGGAAATGGGAAAAAATGAAGATGAACTAAAAATACACTATACTGGTGACTCGTCAGACTCATGCATTATCTAAGAAAAATAAATTACTGAAAAGGGAAATAACTGAAAGGAAATAATTAACTAAAAAGGAAATAACGGAAAGCAATAAAATCCCCTCCCACACTTAAATCGAACATTGTCCCCAATGTTTCGAAATAAGATAAGGGGGGTAACCTGGAAAAGACTACTGAGGAGGGGCACTGGTGCCTTCGCCGTCCTGCTGTGATGGTCTGGAACGACGGGATCTACTACGATGCTGGTCCCTCCAGTCGAGTCGTGCTGATAAAGCAGCCTGAGCACTTCGGACCTCTCGAAGGTTACCTAGGATGGAACCCTGAGTGGCTTCTACAAGTTGGTAGTGTCGGCTGTTGAACTCTCTCTGACGGTTCTGCTCTAATGAAATACCGTTCAAGGTACGGCAAACGTTGCTATAAGCACGATTCGAAACCAATCGCGATTGTTGCATGAAGCTCATGTTGTCCGTCAGCTGTTGTGAAATAGTAGAGAGAAGGCCATCACGCCTTTCTTCTCTAGCTGTCATATCACGCCACATCTCCTCGGTGACATAGAATCCAGGAGCAGTACCTGCAACAGGGTTAGAGGAAGATGGTGCGGTGTGTGACTGTGAAGGACGATGGGGGGACATGTGAGGGATGGGAGACTGCTCTCTCCGATCATACTCTTCATCAGTGTCATGTGCCTCCCCATCGGGAATATTAGGAGGAAGTGGACCCAAAACACGTGGAGCATTAAGATCATAGGTCCAGTTCCTTTCATCACGTACATTAGTACGTCTACTGCATGGTAAAGCAACAGATGGGATAGCTACTCCATGAACCATTAACTCATAACCACCTTCTCTCCTCGTTCGGCACAATTTCATGTCTTTCAGAAATTTTAAATTGATTGTGCGAGGAGGTAGTGGTTCAAGTGTAGCTATCTCATTGTTCAGGCCAAGAGCCCGAGCAATAGACGTAACAAGCCATCCAAAAACAATCGGTCCTGTTTTGTTAGTAAATAAAGTCATGTGGGCAAGCATAAACGGGACCGGATTGATGTGGGTTCTAGTGAGGCATCCCTGCAAAAATAGGAGTTCACGAGCATTTACCTTGTTTGGACTTTCCCGGCCAAAAATAGTACATGCCAAAAGAAGTCTAAAAACTCTTATGGCCGGGTTGTGAATGGTCGACGCAAGTATCCCTTCAAAAGAATTAATTGAAGAACTTGAAAGCCTTTGCCAGAAGGTAAATACCTCGGCCGACCACTCCGCATCCAAAGGTGCCTCACAAATTGCACCTTCCCTATGAGGGATTCCTAACAAACCTGTTAGATCGTCGGTACTGAATTCATACTCAATTCCAAACAGTCTAAAAATAACAGTACCGACAGTACTAGCAGTGTTAGGACTGACAGTGTATATCAAAGAACTCAAAAACTCAGTTGTCAGTCTCTCATAGGTAGGTTCCTGATTAATGAAAATATTATGCAAGCCTAGAAATTCTAATAAATTAAAAACACTATGATAAATACCCAAAGCATACAGACAGTTATCGTCGACGTACCTAGTCGAGAGAATTTCTCGACTCTGAAGCCTCTGAATAATTTTCCGTTGCCTATCGCCCGGTCTTCCATCACGAAGAAGAAATCCGTTGAACTCCATTGTTGATAGCTCCTTAGGTAGTGAAAATGGTAGAAAAGTGGTTTATGAGGGGAATGATAAAGTTTTAATTTTTTTGGTTTTTGATGGATGAAAATGGAAATGGATGTTGGATATGTTTTATGGATGGAGGGTATTTTGGAAATGGGTGAGCTTTAATGGGGTTTAAGGAGGATTTGGAAGGTTGTAAAAATGGGTTTTTGGTGAAGAAAGGGATGAAAATGGTGGAAATGGGGATTCAGCCCCGTATTTGTTGTTGATACGGCGTGGCGCCCGCCACAGGGCCTATGGCGCCCGCCACAAGGCCAATTCCTGGGCCTTGTGGTTTTTGGATCCTCCTTTTTGGGCCTTCCTTGCACCTTGGTCTTCCGGGGGGTCTGGATAGCGTTTTCTTCTTCTTTTCAAGGCTTGAGGCTTGCATATTTTTTTTGTGAAGACAAAAATGAAAATATTTTTGTCTTATATTTTTTTTCTTTGCACGACAAAAATAAAATAATTAAAAAAATCAAAAAAGAAAAAGTTAACATTAGTGCATAATATGTATATATATATATATATAAGGAATTCAAAGTGCATGAAAATATAAAAGCTGCAATAAAGTAAAATATGTCTGGAAATGCGATAAATAAAAGGAAATTAAATACTAGGGGTAGTGCTGTCAGTGTAGAATGAGTCATGTGGTAGGCTTCTTTTCCTGGCTTGATCCACGAATCTCAGCTATCTCCCTCCGAAGCTCTTCAATCGCCTGATGTAGAGCATCGGCCTCTGAGGCATGAGTGAGATCAGAAACCTGCATCTGTAACTCTAAGTCTGCCACTTCCTGCTTGAGCAGGGCAGTCTCCTTACGGAGCTCGTAAATCTGTGTTTGTAGGTCAGGTGGCTGCAGAGACATATTGTTAGACATAACAATGATTCGGGGAGTAAGAGGTGTAGGAGTGTACTCAGCGGCGGGAGGCGATTTCGGCTCTTCGACAGTTTCTCCATAACCCTCTAGAGCATAACTCCAATTTTCAGGATCATGGACACTGGTCATCAGCGGATCTGGTAATGTAAAATAGTGTATCGCTTCGCCGTCGATCAACAATCTAAACATGTTGGGCTCAAAAGAAGCCATCCTCATTAGTCCTCTATCAAGACAAAAATCAATATCCAGGGTGGTGTAGCAGCAGAAGGTCCTGAGGTGCAATAATTTGCGAGACAACCCAATGCAGTAGCTATCTGTGTAACAATCCCACCGACATGGATGATGCCTACGGATGATCTGGCAACACTAGCAAAGCCCTTCAACAGAAAGTTGCCACAAGCAACAGGGCGAGACTGAGTCGCACAAAACAGTAGGAAAATCTCCTCTTCACTTAGCAGTGTCTTTGTATCTGGAAAACATAGGAAAGAATGTGCTAGAATCATCTGGAAGTACCTCAATGCAGGGTTGTGGATTACCTGAGAAAACTGGGTAGAAGGATCTTGGCTCCCTCCACCTGATATTTTAGTCCAAAACTTTTCCACTTCTCTGCTCATAAAATACCCCATCAGAGTCTCTGGAATAGCATCAAGAGTAGTCTGGAAACCTAGTAAATCACCAAACTCTTTGTGAGAGAATGAGTAGTCAATCCTGAACAACCTGAAAACAGCGAGTCCATCGGGTCCAGCCCAAGGGTCATGATGAAACGAGCTGAGGAACTCAAGAGTCAAGTTCCTATAAGTGTTGTTCCTGTCGTCAAACTGGTCCCACTGGAGTTGATGGCATAAAAATCTGACGCTTGGCTCTATCCCCAAGGCATCCATGCAGTCATGGTCAGGGTACCTGGTAGGAGCCATAGGGCGTCTCATGTGGACATAGTAACGCTCTCTCTGTGCATCGTCTCTAAAGGCCACGTGCATGTCATCAGGGTTCTGCATTCTTTACAAGGTTAGCAAACAAGTCCTGAAAGCACATAAAACATTCAATCGTTAGTCCTGACATAATAATAAAATAAACAAATTAAAATAAAGTAAAAATAAATAAAAAGTACATAAATAAGAAAACCATGGGTTGCCTCCCATGCAGCGCTTGTTTAACGTCATTAGCTCGACGACCGATATTTAAACATCATTGGAAGGATATGGTGGATCACTCAGAGTATGACAGGTGTATGTTGTTGGGATGTCACCTCCTTCGTAGGGCTTCAACCTCTGTCCATTGACGATGAATGGTTTACATGTTTGGTTCTTGATTTCAATAGCACCGGATCTCAGGATCTTAGATACTTCGAAAGGGCCAGTCCATCTCGAACGGAGTTTACCTGGAAAAAGTCGTAACCTAGAATCGAACAGGAGAACAGGATCGCCTATTTTGAAGTCTCTTCTTATGATTCTCTTGTCATGCCAAACTTTTGTTCTTTCTTTGTATATGATGGCATTTTCGTAGGCAGATTGTCTGAGCTCTTCTAATTTGTGAATGTCAAGGATACGTTTCTCACCAGCAGTCAATTAATCCAAATTCAAAGTTTTGATGGCCCAATAGGCCTTATGCTCCAATTCAAAAGGTAAGTGACATGATTTTCCATAGACCAGTTGATAAGGGGTTGTTCCTATAGGAGTTTTGAAAGCGGTTCTATAGGCCCATAATGCTTCTTGAAGTTTCTGTGACCAATCCTTTCTAGATATAGAGACAGTCTTCTCGAGGATTTGTTTTATCTCCCTATTAGATACTTCCACTTGTCCATTGGTCTGTGGGTGGTATGGTGTTGCTACTCTGTGCTTAACTCCATACTTGCTTAAAAGTTTATCAAATATTCTCGATATGAAGTGTGATCCTCCATCGCTTATGACTAAACGGGGTGTTCCAAACCTGGGAAATGTATATTTTTTTAATAATTTGATGACTACTCTGGTGTCGTTCGTGGGTGCGGCGATAGCTTCAATCCATTTAGACACGTAGTCAACGGCTACTAAGATGTACTGATTTCCAAAAGATGGTGGGAACGGTCCCATAAAGTCTATACCCCATACGTCGAAGAGTTCTACTTCTTGGATATTTCTCAACGGCATTTCATTACGTCTTGAAATATTTCCTGTGCGTTGGCATCTATCACACTTGACAATGAAAGCATGGACATCACGCCACATAGTGGGCCAGAATAGGCCAGCTTGAAGAATCTTGGCGTAGGTCTTAGATGTGCTTGCATGTCCACCATAAGGTGCAGAGTGACAATGCTCAATTATATTATTTACCTCTTCTTCTGGAACACAACGACGGAAAATGCCATCTTTACCTCTCTTGAAAAGAAATGGTTCGTCCTAATAGAAGTTTCTCACATCACTATAGAACTTCTTCTTCCGGTGGTAGTTTAGATCAGGGGGTATGATGTCAGCAGCTAGATAATTAACAAAGTCTGCATACCAAGGTACATTGCTTATAGCTAAGGATTTATGATAATGCTCATGAGGGTCTGGGTTATCTTCTTCAATAGTTTCTAGTTGGGCTATCAGTCTATCATAGGCAAAATCGTCATCTATGGGTACTGGATCAGGTTTCAGGTATTCTAGCCTAGATAGGTGATCAGCTACTACATTATCAGTGCCTTTCTTATCACGGATATCCAAATCAAACTCTTGCAGTAATAGAATCCATCGAAGTAACCTAGGTTTGGCATCCTTTTTGCTTAGTAAGTAACGAATGGCAGCATGGTCGGTGTAAACTATAATCTTGGCTCCTACTAGATAAGATCTAAATTTGTCTATTGCGAAAACTACAGCTAGGAGCTCTTTTTCGGTTGTTGCGTAGTTGAGCTGTGTAGCGTCTAGGGTTCTACTGGCATAATAAATTACGTGTAACTTCTTATCTTTTCTCTGACCTAGAACGGCTCCAACAGCATAATCACTGGCGTCACACATTATCTCAAACGGTTCTGACCAATCAGGGGGTTTCATTATAGGTACTGAAAGCAGAGCTTGCTTCAGAAGATTAAATGCTTCAGTACATTTTTCATCGAAGATGAATTCAGCATCTTTCATTAAAAGACCAGTTAAGGGCTTTGTTATTTTGGAGAAATCCTTGATAAAACGTCGGTAAAATCCGGCATGTCCAAGAAAACTTCTTATCTCCCTGATAGTCTTCGGCGGTTTTAGATTCTCTATGACTTCTATTTTTGCTTTATCTACCTCTATACCTTTTTCGGAAACTATATGTCCTAAAACAATCCCTTCGGTGACCATGAAATGACATTTTTCCCAATTTAGCACAAGGTTTACCTCCACACATCTCTCCAGGATTTTCTCAAGGTTGACAAGACAATTTTTGAAATCTGATCCACAAACTGAGAAATCGTCCATAAATACTTCCATAATTCCATCTAAATAATCAGCAAAGATAGACATCATGCAGCGTTGGAAAGTTGCAGGAGCATTACAAAGTCCAAAAGGCATTCTTCTATAGGCAAAGGTTCCAACTGGGCATGTAAAGGTAGTTTTTTCTTGATCTTCGGGGTGAATAGGTATTTGGAAGAATCCTGAATATCCATCTAAGTAACAAAAGTAAGAGTGTCTGGCTAGGCGCTCCAACATTTGATCTATGAATGGTAATGGGAAATGGTCCTTCCTAGTTGCTTTATTTAATTTTCTATAATCTATGCACATACGCCAACCTCCATCGGTTCTTTTTGCTACAGGTTCGCCCTTCTCGTTTTGCACGACTGTGATGCCTCCCTTTTTAGGTACTACATGCATAGGACTCACCCATTTACTGTCCGAGATCTGATATATTATACCTGCCTCTAGTAACTTAAGAACTTCAGTCTTAACTACAGTACTCATTATAGGATTTATTCTTCGTTGGTGTTCTCTGGAAGGTTTTGAATCTTCTTCAAGCAAAATCCGATGCATGCATACGGATGGGCTTATTCCTTTTAGATCAGAGATCTTATATCCTAAGGTTGAGGGGTACCTACGTAAAACTTCTAATAATTGATCGGTTTCTTCTTGGTTTAAGGTAGCACTGACTATAACTGGACGGTTCATATCTTCATCGAGAAATTCATATCTCAGGTTTTTAGGCAGTTCCTTAAGTTTTACGGTCGGTTTCATAGGGCAAGGCATAGGATCTGGGGTAAGAGATAAACATTCGTGAAGGTTATCATCAATGTAGGGTGTTTTATAATTGTCATCTTCCAAAATAAGGGTTGACGGCAATTTTATAGATTCATTTTCTTCTTCTTGTTCTAATTCCCTAATGCATTCTTCGATGATATCTAAGGCATAACAAGCATCTCCTATCACAGGTGCCATAAGAAATTTTGACAATATAAATTCTATCTTCTCGTCACCTATCTCAAAAGTTAGTTTTCCTTTTTTAACATCTATTACGGCTCCAGCAGTCGATAAGAACGGTCTACCTAAGAGGATTGGTATGTCGTCATCTTCTTTAATGTCCATGACAACAAAATCAGTAGGTATAAACAACTGACCTATCCTAACAGGGACGTCTTCAAGTATGCCTATAGGGTATTTAACGGATCTATCGACTAATTGAAGTGACATCTTAGTAGGTTGTAATTCTCCTAAGTTTAATCTCTCACAAACTGCTAAAGGCATTAAGCTCACACTAGCTCCTAAGTCTAGAAAAGCTTTTTCGATGACATGATTCCCCAAAATACAAGGAATGGAAAAATTTCCGGGATCTTTATCTTTCTTTGCTAACCTATCTTCGGAAATAGAATTACATTCCACGGGTTTCGGATCTTCAAGTCTACGTTTATTCGTAAGTATGTCTTTGAGAAACTTAGCATAAGAAGGTATTTGGGTGATGGCTTCTGTAAAGGGGATTTCTACGTGAAGTTTTTCTATAACCTTAACGAATTTTTGATATTGATTATCGATTTGGGTTTTATTTAATCTTTGAGGGTATGGTATTGGTGGTTTGTATGGCGGTGGTGGTACATAGGTTTTATTTTTAGGTTCTTCTCCTTTTTCTTGACTTTCCGGGGTTTCAGGCTTCTCTGGTTCCTTTTCCTCATTCCTCTGAGAAGTTTCGGGCTCACTTAATCTAGGGTTCAAAGGTTCCTTATAAGCGGTTCCACTTCGTAGAGTAATGGCATTGGCTTGCCCTTTCGGGTTTTGTTGAGGTTGTCCAGGGAACTGTCCTCCAGGTGTAGTCTGTGGGGCTTGGTTTAACGCTACCTGAGAGATCTGGGTTTCAAGCATCTTATTATGAGTAATAATTTGATCAACCTTGGTTCCTAACTGGGTAATTAGTTCGTTAACATGGACGTTTTGGTTCATGAACTCTTTGTTTTGTTGTTTTTGAGCAACGATGAAATCTTTTACAACTTCCTCAAAGCTCGGGCTTGGTGGTACAGGTTGCATAGGTTGATTTGTTCTTGGGGCTTGGTAACCTTGTTGTCTCGGAGGTGCGGTATTTTGAATAGGGTTATTATTTTTGTAGGAGAAGTTTGGGTGATTCCTCCATCCAGGGTTATATGTGTTTGAAAATGGGTTCCCTTGGGTATAGTTCACTTGCTCAGTGTTGGTCTCATTCAACAGATTGCATTCGGCGGATTGGTGTCCTTGCGTTCCACATATCTCACAATTCGGCGAAACTGCGGCTACAGTATTCGGAGTTGTACACATATGTTCGACTCTAAGGGCCAACGCGTCCATTTTAGCCTGCATCATGTCTATAGAGCTTAGCTCATGTATTCCTCCTTGGGCTTCCCTCTTTTCCACTGTCGCTCGTTCTACTCCCCATGATTGATGGTTTTGGGCCATATCCTCGATAAGGGCACTAGCTTCAGGGTAAGGTTTGTTCATCAGTGCGCCACCAGCGGCAGCGTCGATGGTCATTTTAGTGTTATAATGAAGTCCATTATAGAAGGTTTGGATGATTAGCCAATTTTCTAAGCCATGATGTGGGCATGCTCTTAATAGTTCTTTATATCTCTCCCAGGCTTCGAACAACGACTCTCCTTGGTGTTGGGTAAATCTAGTTATTAGGTTTCGAAGAAGAGCTGTCTTACTTGGGGGGAAATATCTAGCAAGGAAAACTTTTCTAAGGTCATCCCAAGTTGTTATTGAATTGGGTGGAAGGGAATCTAACCATGATAGAGCTTTATCTCTGAGGGAAAAGGGAAATAATCTTAAGCGTATTGCCTCAGGAGAAGCTCAATTGGTTTTAAAGGTGTCTGCTAACTGAAGAAAGTTTTTTAAATGTTGGTTCGTGTTATCAGTAGCGAGACCTGCGAATTGTCTCTGTTGCACTAATTGCAGCAGGGATGGTTTAAGTTCAAAATTATTGGCTGGGATAGCGGGGTTTACTATACTGGAACTAGGTTCCTCGTTTGATGGTTGGGCGAAGTCCTTAAGAGGTCTTCGGTTTTGATCTTCGGCCATAGCTCTCCTATTCCTATGGAAAAACAAACGTGCGCGAGCGTAACGTTCAGGTTCAGCTAGAGGGTCTACTAAACTTCCGGCACTGCGAGTCTTTCGCATTGACCGGTGGGTAACAACCTTAGTCTAAACGGTATAACAACAGGGTAATGAAATTTGACGATATTGGTCCCCGGCAACGGCGCCAAAAACTTGATGCGTGTTTTTCGCAAGTGTACGAATCACGTCAGAGTAATATAAAAGATTGTCGAATCCACAGAGACCAAGTGTCAATCTATCGTACCTGTTGTTATGGTGTGTATCTAAGGCAACTAAATATAAGGGTTTTAAGGGTGCAATGGTAAATAAAATAATAATTTTAAATAATAAATAAAGACAGGCTCGAATGTAATTCACGTAATCAATGATAATCCAGTACTTGTTAATGGAACTACTTATGGGCAATGTTTTCTCCTTTGAAAAGAACTAATTTAACAGGAACTGTCGCTTTCGCGTATTCAGAACCGAGTTGTACTCTCTAATAAACCCCTCCTATTGTCACGGATAAAAAGGTGCGTACTGCGTTAGAGTAGTAAACCTATTTTTAAGAAATGTAGTATCTTGACAAAGTTGAAAAGTATTTTAACCTGGACTTCTTAGCAAAAAGAGGTTCTTATGAACCAGACTCTAAACTTCATAACGCGTCCGAAAATCGTTTTAAAATCCCTTTTCTTTTTAATCTAAAAACTCCTAATAAACTAGACAAAGCGCTTTTGGCTGTATTTGAAATAGTTAAAAACAATTACTTGAATTGAAAGATAAAATAGCCCTTAGGTGTTTCCACGAACAATTATACTGATTACTAGTTCAATTACGATCCTTACATTCTAACCTTTATGGAATTAGTTAGACATGATAAAGTAAAGATTATTTTTATAGTTTTTCATAAAAGTAATTTAGTGCGAGTGCGGAAAGTAAATGAATTTAGTGCGAGTGCGAGAAATAAAGTAATTTAAAGCGAGTGCGGGTAATAAAGGAAAGTAAAGCGAGTGCGGGAAATAAAGGAATTTAAAGCGAGTGCGGGAAATAAAGGAATTTAAAGCGAGTGCAGGAAATAAAGGAATTTAAAGCGAGTGCAGGAAATAAATAAAGTAAAGCAGTGCGAGAAATAAATGAAAGTAAAGCAATGCAGAAATAAATAAAGTAAATTACGAACTTGAATTAAAATGGCGGCAGGATTAACTTCCTCCAGAGTGCTCCAAAACAAGATCACACAGACAGATTACAGACTCGATCACTCGATTGCAGAAACACCCCGATGTGGAATGGTAACTGCTTTATAACTGATATATGCCTAGAGAAATCTAATTCTGGATGAAGAAAAACGAAAATCTAAGGTCCTATTTATAGGAAAACTGAAAGCATGAAATGACTGGGATGCCCCTCCACTTTTTAGTGGAGGTTACTGGAATTGGCCTTGTGGCGCCCGCCACAGGCCTATGGCGCCCGCCATGGTGGGTGCCGTAAGTGCAAAACGCTGAATTTCTAGGTTTTCGTCCGTTTCCACTCCTTTTTCGCTCCTTTTCTCGATTCAAGCCCCGATTACAATAAAAACCTGAAAACATAAGAAAACAAAGTAATAACATAACAAAATAACAATAAAAGCTAAGAATGCATGCGAAATCAGAGTCAGAAATATGGTGAATTTTAGTGTGATCACAGTGTGAACAGGCTCTTCATGATCTTTTGCTTTTATGAACATGATGTCTTCATCAGGGAAGTCAAATCTCATAGGCTGGTAATCATCAATAGGTTGCTTAGCAAGATATTCAGACAATACACTGCCCTTGATGGCTTTCTGAGATGTGTATTGAATGTCATATTCTGTGAGGATCATTTGCCATCTTGCAACCCGTCCGGTAAGCGCTGGCTTCTCGAATATGTACTTAACTGGGTCCATTTTGGAGATCAATAAAGTGGTGTGGGTCAACATATACTGCCTCAGTCGGCGAGCAGCCCACGCTAAAGCACAGCAAGTTTTCTCGAGCAGTGAATAACGTTGTTCACAGTCGGTAAACTTTTTGCTTAGGTAGTATATTGCATACTCTTTTCGACCAGACTCATCATGCTGGCCCAACACACACCCCATCGACCCTTCTAATACTGCCAAGTACATAATCAGAGGTCTTCCTTCAACTGGAGGCATAAGGATTGGAGGCTCTTGTAAGTATTCCTTGATCTTGTCAAAAGCCTTCTGGCAGTCTTCGTTCCACCTGACCGTCTGTTCTTTTCTCAACAATTTGAACAAGGGTTCACAAGTTGCTGTTAGGTGAGATATGAACTGTGAGATGTAGTTCAATCTACCTAGAAACCCTCGAACTTCTTTTTCTGTTTTCGGTGCAGGCATCTCTTGAATAGCTTTGACTTTATCAGGGTCAACTTCAATCCCTTTCTCGCTTACAATAAATCTCAATAGCTTACCGGATCGCACCCCGAATGTGCATTTGTTGGGGTTCAACTTCAGTTGGTACTTCCTCAGGCGCTTGAATAATTTCAGCAGGTTTACCAGGTGATCTTCTTCTGTGAGGGACTTGGCAATCATGTCATCCACATAACACTCGATTTCTTTATGGATCATATCGTGGAATAATGTCACCATAGCCCGTTGATATGTTGCACCAGCGTTCTTCAATCCGAATGGCATCACCTTATAACAAAATGTGCCCCAGGGTGTAATGAAAGTGGTATTCTCCATGTCTTCAGGTGACATCTTGATCTGGTTGTATCCTGAAAATCCGTCCATGAAGGAGAATACTGAGAACTGAGCCGTGTTATCAACCAATACATCAATGTGAGGTAATGGGAAATCATCTTTCGGGCTGGCTCTGTTCGGATCCCGGTAGTCAACACACATCCTTACTTTGCCGTCTTTCTTAGGCACAGGCACAATATTAGCAACCCACGGTGGATAGCTAGTTACAGCAAGGAACCCGGCGTCCCATTGCTTTTGTACCTCTTCTTTGATTTTCATTGCCATGTCTGGGCGAGTACGGCGCAGTTTCTGTTTAACTGGTGGGCATTCTTCTCTTAAAGGCAGCTTATGCATAACAATGTCGGTGTCCAACCCTGGCATATCTTGGTAAGACCAAGCAAAAACATCCACATATTCCTGAAGCAGGTCAATCAGTTGTCTCTTCACTGAGTTTTGTAAGCAGGCCCCGATTTTAACTTCTTTCACGTCTTCGTCTGTACCAAGATTAATCGTTTCGACCTCCTCCTGATGAGGAGTGATAACCCTTTCCTCTTGTTTCAACAATCTGGCTAGCTCTTCAGGAAGCTCATAATCTTCTTCAACCCCTTCATCAGCTTGATTGATTGGATTGTCAAAGTCATACGAAGTCATAGCCGTGATGTTGTCGGTGCTGTCTGGAAGGCACTCTCTGCAAGGGTTCAGTTTGTTCATTTTAGTGATTTGATTTTAATCTTGTTTAGAAGAGTGAAATAAAGTTGCCATTTATTTTTTGTACAAAAAGAAAAATGGAAAAACAGTGAGCGGAAAAGGAAAAAGACTCATTTGCAAAAGATGTCTGATATTTCATTGATTAATCTTGTTGCACAAAAATTACAGATGGCCCGATTACAAAATGAGTCTTGTCATCTTGGGCAAGACGCAAGACTTGATGCATGCTATAAAAATACAGGAAATAATAATTACTCTGCAGGAGTAACTCTTATAATTTCCTGGGAAGACCAGTTTGAGATACTGCTCCCCGGGATCTTTGGACGGATCCAACTTTCCAGGTTGCGGTCGCCTTCATCCTCGTCTTCCAAATTGTTGACAACATCAGGGGTGAGCATCCCCCCACTAACAAAGTTGGGCTCCTTAGCAACCTCTGCTTGATCTTGTTGAGTTGGTTTGTAACCCAACCCAAATTTATCCTCTTTCTTCTCCACAGGCAACAGCTTTCCCCAGCCTTGAGCGGTTCCTTCTTTAACAACCTTCCGGGCTTGTTGGTAAGATGTCATTGAGGTTCCAGGTACAGCAGATGTTTCATTTATGTTCAAGGCCTCAAACCCTTGGCTCATCGTTTCGTGGATCTCCCCATCCATCTCAATGTATTTGTAAGTAGCCAGATGGCTAACAAAAATATCTTCCTCTCCACAAATAGTAACGACTTGGCCCTCCCATTCGAATTTTAACTTCTGGTGCAGGGTAGACGTAACTGCGCCAGCGGCGTGAATCCATGGTCTACCCAACAAACAGCTGTAGGCAGGCTGAATGTCCATCACGTAGAAGGTCGTTTTGAAAGTTTGTGGGCCAATCGTTACAGGCAACTCAATCTCTCCCAGAACTGATCTCTTAGAGCCGTCAAAAGCTCTTACTACCAAGTTACTGGGACGTAATGCCAATCCTTCATACTCTAGCTTCACAAGGGCTTTTTTAGGTAAGACATTGATGGATGATCCTGTGTCTACCAGCACATGGGAAAGAACTGCACCTTTACATTCCATGGTAATGTGCAAAGCCTTGTTATGATTGCGGCCTTCCGTAGTCAAATCAGTGTTAGTAAACCCTAGTCCATTGCTAGCATTAACATTTCCAACCACAGCTTCTAACTGATTGACGGTGATCTCTTCTGGAACATAAGCTGCGTGCAAGACTTTTAGCAGTGCATTCCGATGAGCCTCGGAGCACATAAGCAATGATAGAATAGAGATCTTGGAAGGCGTCTGGTGAAGCTGGTCCACTATCTTGTAATCACTTTTCTTGATGATTCTCATGAATTCATCAACTTCTTGATCAAAAGGTGTTTTCAAAGCTTCTTTAACAATTTGCTCTTCTTGCACCATGCTCTTCCCTTTTGCCTTGGCAGCAGCTTCTGCTTCAGCAGTGGGTCTTTGAATTTGTGGGGCAAAGAGACGTCCGCTTCGAGTGAAGCCTCCGCCTCCTCCCACATTGTCTATTTGTGGTGAAGAAGTTGATGATTCGAGAGTGATTTTCTGTCCTTCGCAGTATAGATCGGAGCCGTAATGCCAAGGGATGGCATTACTGCTTTCATAAGGTACTGGCCCAGGCACTGTGATAGTGACTGGACTGATAGCAGCTGCAGAAGGGACTATAGGAGTGGCATTTTGTGAGTTGTAGGCAGAATCATTTTCAGGATCATAATAAATTGTAACCGTTGAGACATTTACTGTTGAAGTTGTAGGAGACATTGTTGAATGGATGGGTGTTGTTGTTGTAGGAGAATCTGAATGAAGGGGTGTTGAAGTTGTAGAAGGGATGTTCACTGATGTTTGGTCCGTTGAAGTAACAGATGAAACATTTGTTGATGAAATTGAAGAGTTGTTTGGAACAATGGTTGTTGCAGTTGTAGAAGACACGGGAACTGTTGTTAAGGAGGTTGCTGGATTGGTAGGCATTGATGTTGTGATTTGAAGTAGGCCACTCTGGATGAGACCATCTATGCCATCTCTCAAGTTATCACAACCATTCACTGAAATGTTGCAATAAGCACACCCTAGCTCACATCCCGGGAACATTTGACATTCAAGGAGTTGAGCTTTAATCTCTACCAAAGGTGTCCGAATCTGACCCACACTGGTTATTAAGTAAGACGGCTTATCCTCCTCAATAGCATTGATTATGGGTCCTCCGCGGTTTGGCATAGGGTTCTTGTTAACATTTGGTGGTGGTGCAAAGTTTAGAGCTTTAGAATCTACCAAGTCCTGTACTTTCATGTGCAAAGCTCTGCACTTCTCCGTACTGTGGCCAGGTGCATTCGAATGAAAAGCACATCTGGCGCTGGCGTCATAATTTCTGGGTAGACTGGCAGGATCTGGAGGTGCCAATGTCCTTAGCTCAACCAGGTTGAGTTTCAGGAGTTGTGGCAATAATGTGGCATAAGGCATAGGGATCGGATCGATCACCCTATTGGCCTGAGAAGGTCTCTGTTGGAACGGTCTTTGCTGATTGTTGTTGCTGGTGTTGTTGTAGTTTCTCTGAGGAGGATACTGAGTTTGTTGCTGGTAATTTTGTTGCTGTGGTTGATAAGCTGGTTGTGGATGAATTGAAGCGGGAATGGTGACTGCTGCCACAGACCTATGAACATATTGGGGTCTGCCTCTGCTGGCATGGATAACATTAGTCTCACCAGTTCTTCTTGGGCCTACAAAAGGCTTTCTTGTGTTGCTGGATGAGCTGGCACCGTTGTCAGAAATTTTGCCCATCTTTAATAGGCTCTCAATTCTTTCTCCAGCTATAACGACATTTGCAAAGCTGGTAGAAGAAAAGGCAGCTAGCCTATCAATGTATGTCCCTTGGAGGGTGTTCATAAACATATCATCCATCTCCCTCTCTGACATGGGTGGTTGGACAGCAGCAGCAAGCTGTCTCCACCTCTGGGCGTACTCCCGGAAGCTTTCCCTGGATGACTGTGACATTCCCATCAGGAGGGTCCTGTTGGGAGCCATATCCAAATTGTACTGGTATTGTCTAATGAAGGCCTCTGCCAAGTCCTTCCAACATCTGATGGTTGCTCTAGTCAGATGAGAGTACCATTCCCTTGAAGCTCCCGTTAAGCTATCCTCAAAATAAAACATACATAGCTTTTCGTCCATGGTATATGCCTTCAGCCTCCCCAGAAAGGATTGCAAGTGGGTCCGTGGACAGGAAGTCCCGTTGTACTTCTCAAAGCACGGTGGTTTAAATTTATGGGGAATCCTGACCCCGTCCACTAAGCCCATGTCCATAACATCAAAACCCAAAGAGTTTTGAGACTCCAAGGATCTTAATTTTTCAGCAATTTCATCCAGCCTTTTGTCATAGGCTTCATCCCCAGCTCCCATCACTGTGAACTGATCTTCCTGGGGGTCTTCTTGCAGCACCCTGCCTGTAGTGGCATTCCCTTGTACATTAGCAGGGATGTTGATCTCTGGATGAAGGTGGGGTCCAAATACAGGTGGGTTGACATGAGGCTGAACCCTCTCATTGTTGCTTGTCCCAGCAGTCCCTAGATGGGGGTCTTCCTGATTCTGCCTCTCTACCATTGCTCTTAATCTCTCATGGCTTTGAGCCATATTATTCATCACCTCCATAAATTGTGTCATCTGAGCCCTCATTTCCAATCACTCATTGGCCATTTGGTTCCTGACCTCTGTAAGGTCCTGTTGTACCTGGTCCATCTGTATACCCGGAAGGTTCTTGCGGGTTGGATATTGTAACACGGTGGGAGAACTGACTTTAAGTTATGTTGCGGATAGCAAGAGTCGCCACCGACTTTTATTTTATCCAAAAGGAAAGGGTATAAAAGAACAGGAAAGACCTTAAGGGATATTTTTGGGTCCGGGGGGTAGGTTATGTAAAGGGAAGGTGTTAGCACCCTTTACATCCATGGTTATCCATGGGCTCTTAGTTACTTAGCTCACTTTTGAATTGTTTTTGAAAGTGTAGTGTGTGAATAGAAAATTTTTCATAATAGTTGATAATGATCCATGTACGGATGCGTAAAAACTTGTGTTTGAAAATTTATTTGAAATTGTGAAAAAGTTTGAAAAAGTTTTGAATGAAGTGAGCAAGTACATAAGAGGAACCTACCCTAAAGTTTAAGTCTTTTCTGTTCTTTATCCTTTAAATGGTAAGACTATCCCTACTATTAAGGAGTAGGTAGTCATTACCTTGGATGTAAGGGACATGTGAGGGACATCTGTTTTTATGAAGGCAACTGTGGGGTGTATTAAGCATATAGGAGGGACTATCATCATTATTCGAAGGGACTTGATCTTTAAAGGCAACCATTAGGGACTTGATGATTTTTTCTTTTAAGGGACTTGCTTTATACACCCCACTTGACCTTATTAATAGGCAACATTGAGGGATAACCTTAGGAAGTGTAGGATGGCGATTAAAAATCGACTTACGTGTGTGAATGTTCAATATTATTTATCTTATGATTAAAATGATCTAAATTAATTTTTAAATAGAATACATATTTGCACTCCCTAAATTACTAACCATAGCATAACAATTAAATAAATTCAATATTTACAAAATTACACCAAGAAGCAATTACAAAATAATAATAAGCAAATTAAAAATAACTAGCAAAATATAAAAGAAAAAATATAAATAATAAGTAACAAATAAGCAATAATAAATAAATAGGGGTTAGTAATAATAATAATTAAAAATTAAATAATATTAGTGAAATAATAATAATCAAAAGTTAGTAATAATAATAATAATAAAAATAATTAAGTAAGGTTAGTAAATAAAAATAAATCAAGTTAGTGAAATAATAATAATAAAATATATAAGATTAATGAAGCAAAAATAATAAATAATAACATGGTTGGTAACAATAATTAAAATAAATAAAATTAGCCAAAATATCATAAGAATAAAAAATTAACAATTTTTTTTAATATAGGCAATTATATTTACAAATTATTTTTAAATGTATTATAATTACAAAGTTTAATTATTATAAATTCAATTTATTTCTAAACAATTATTTATTAAAAGATATTTATACATTATGTGAAGAAAATAGGTTTTAAATATCATATTTACAAAAATTAATCACATTTACAAAATTTAATTTTTATTAATTATTACATTTACAAAAATTATATTAAATAAATATATATATTATAATTATATAAAGAATTAGAAAGTAAAAATTATTTAGAAAAATAAAATTAGGTTTTCACAAAATTAGGGTTTTGTTTAGAAAAATATTTTTTAGGGTTTTTAATTTAATTATACAAAATTATTTAATTTACATGCATATATTATATTTACATATATAATAAAGAAAATAATTTCTTGAATTAGAAAAAAAAAAAGAATAAAGTTTAGAACTTTAGAAAATAAGATGTTATTTTGAATATTTGAATATATATGATTTATTTTTTATTAATAACAAGAAGACAATTAAGCTAATTACATAAGATATTAAAATAGAAAAAAGTAGTAAAAAAACATACCTTGGCTGGGTTTGAACCCAGGACACTCAGGCTGCAACCATCAAAACGTACCACCAGGCCAGCCAGGCTTTGGTGATAATAGAAGGGATCAACTTTGTTTTGTGCCTTGCCTTGAAAAATCCAGAAAAATACAAGAAAGCAAAAAGGCCTGGGGTGGTGTTGAACCCAGGACCTCATAGCTATACACACGCGCGCATTACCACCCGGCTGGAAGAGCCCACCTGATAGTATAGTGGCAACAGAATATAATATATTAAGTCTCTTTGTTACCTGAAAAAAATAGAAAAAAATAATGTACGAGACCAAGACTCGAACTCAGGTCCCATAGGTTACACGCACAAGCCTCCCACCACAGGACCAACACAGCTGTTGTGATAAACAAACAGGATATTAAGATAATATTTTAAATCAAAAATTTGAATATGGACTCCGCGCCAAAACCAGTCGTCTTCCTCCTCATGCCCTTCGAATTTTCCTGCGATTTCACATACAAACTTACCTGCGATTTTTGAATTGCAGCAAAACCTACAAAATTCAAACAATGACAAAACAGCATGGTTTTATAAAATTGATCATTCCATTAAGTTTCTAACGAGCTTTCCAATCATTCCACGTTCTTAGAATCCATTTATATGGGCTGGATTACAAAACCCTAATTAAAGCCATAAACCCTAAGTATGGTGAATCACGATTCAGGCTATGGAACTTCACCAAATGATCCAGAATCCATCTATAGCTATCAACAAACAAGATTATGTAAGCAAAATTCATTGAAAAGCAACACATTAATGGAATCGAAAAAATTATATTTAAGGTTAAAGTGAGCTCGGGTTGAACAATATGGTGCATATGGGATGCATATGAGTGATGATTTCGCTTCATGGATGCCCAAGGAACACGTCTATGATCATGTTTTACCTTCAAATGCTTTGGAACTCAAAATCCGAATATGAGTTTTTTGGAGAATTTTTGATGTTTGGGACTTACACTTAGAGGCAGTCAATTCGTCCATGGGCAAGGGCAATGAGTTTAGTACTTATATGTGAATGAATTAGGTTAAGAAAATTGAATTGTTGTGTGGAGATTTTGATATTTGAAGATTGAAAAAGATCATGGTTTAAAATTCAAATATTTGTTCATGAAGGCTTGCTATTTTTGTACCAATCTCATAATTTCCTTCCCTTTCAATTCAAATCATCAATTAAGACTTTCTAGAAGCCTAATCCACATAAAATCTCTTATTTTCATATTTTATTTTTATTTAAAATGATTTTTAATGATTTAAATCAAAATAAATAAAAACAAAATAATAAAAATTCTGAATTTTAGTCATTTGGGTCGTGCATGATGATAGTGTATGGGTTGGATCATAATTTGACAAGCCCATTTGAAAAGAATTGGTTTTAAACCTCCATTTTCATCATAAACCATCACAAAATTTCCCAACTTTGCAAGGGCACATCTCCCTCAATTTTAATGCTATGAGGGTGTTCTTGGACATTTTGGAAAGCTTGAAGAGTCCTATAAACAACCCCATTGGTTTCATGTCCATATCATTTACCAATCTCAAGTTATGCCCTTTTGAAGTTGTTGACTTTTTGTTGACTTTTGAAATGACCTATAATGTCTTAGCTCATATCTTCCAAATGAAGCATTTTTGGGCTTGACTTGCAAGATCAAAGTTGTAGAGAATTCAATTTCCTTCAAAATGAGCTTTGAGTGGAGACTTGGTGATGAAGTATGTGAAAGTTATGGCTGGTCAAAGTTCAGTTGACTTTTACTGAGGAAACCCTAATTTAGAAACTCCTGATTCTTGATGATCTGAAATCTCCTTGATGAATCATGATCAACCTTTGATCAAATGATGAATTTTACTTCATATACTTGATGTTGGCAAAAAATCATGAAGTTTGACTTTGGTTTGACCACAGTTGACCTCAGTTTGATTTTTGAACTACTTTGACTGATTTTGACTTATCTGATCATCTGACTGAGCAAACTTTTGAGAAAAGTCTTGAAACTTGACATGGGGGTTCTTACACACATATAAGATGTTATGAAGCTCACTTGAAGTCTTGTAAGTCCATTTAGCCTGATTAAAGTCAAAACCCTAGTTTTGGATGCACTGCTTAGGAGGTGCATTGTCTGAGGGCATTGTCAACTCTTCTGACCAATTGTGAACTTTGTGAACCTTGTGAACCTCATAAAGTGTCTTGTGAACCTCATGGGAGGTATTGTGAAACTTGTGAACCTCAGGAAAGCTTTGTAATCACTGTGAATCTTGTGAACCTTGTGAACCTTCAAGAAGTAACTTGTAGTCTTCATGAACCTCATGAAAGGTTATGTAAATGTTGAGAAACTTGTGAACCTTGTGAACCTTCAAGAAGTGACTTGTAGACTTCATGAACCTCAAGAAAGGTATTGAAAGCATTGTGGAACTTGTGAACCTTGTGAACCTTCATAAAGTAACTTGTAGACTTCATGAACCTCATGAAAGGTCTTGTAAGTGTTGGGAAACTTGTGAATCTTGTGAACCTTCTTAGAACACAAAGTCCTGTATTGTGAGGGCAAATTTTGGGGTGCAACAGCTTCCCCTGTTCAATTTTCTGAAACCTGAGGGGTTAGATTGGTATATTTGCCAGTCGTGACTTGGAAGGTTGAAGGGGATTGAACACAAAAGCCCAAAAATTTGCACTCACCAGTGCATAGAGTGATACAGATGGCTAGTTGAATATGCTTGAGTGGGCTTAAAGATGCCACTTGGAAGAACTGGAGATGGGCTTAGAGATGCCATCTAAAGAACTGGATGTGATGATAGTTTTGTGTTGATATTGGATATCAGTATTAGGTCTTCGTATAGGTCGTCTCTGAATCATTTATAATTTTAATTTGTTGAATAGACCAGTAGAAATAAATCTTCGATGATTTTCCCTTCTGGGAACATTCTGGATTAGGGAATGGATCTTCGTACAGACCGTTTGCCTATTCTCCAAGGGCCAAAAGAACGTCAGGATTTGTTCTTAAGGATCAAAAGAACGTCAGGATTTGTTCTTTTGAATAGAATGTCTTGAACAAGTAGCCAAAAGAGCGTCAGGATTTGCTCTTATGGATCAAAAGAACGTCAGGATTAGTTCCTCTGAGTAAAATATCTTGAACAAGTAGCCAAAAGAGCGTCAGGATTAGTTCCTCTGAGTAATGTATCTTGAACAAGAGGTCAAAAGAGCGTCAGGATTTGCTCTCTTGAAAGATGTCCTGGAGGATGAATCAGTCCAGAAGTAATGATGATAGCTGTCAGGAAGATGGAGCAATCCTGAGGTACAAGAAGCTGTCAGGAGGATGAAGCAATCCTGAGGTAATAATGAGCTGTCAGGAGGATAAAGCATTCCTGAGGTAATGATAAGCTGTCAGGAGGATAGAGCATTCCTGAGGTAATGATAAGCTATCAGGAGGATGAAGCAGTCCTGGTGTAGTAATATGTTCCCAAGAGGATGAAGCAGTCTTGAGAGATGATAAGTTTTCAGGAGGATAAAGCAGTCCTGATAGTCATAAGTATTGTTTGTTGGATAAATAACCTGAAACAAGGTAGCTTTTGTATAATAATATTAGTTTATGTATTATGTATGATATGATGCACTTAAGTAATGTATTATGTATCTATGGATATGTATGGTATGGTATGAAGTAAATGATGTATGTATGATATGATACTGCCGGAAGCGTCTGGATATCTTCATATAACAACTGCTGGCCAGGGAAAATAAATCCCGATTCGTTGCTGAAGAATATGAGGAACTTGTCCCCGTCTTGTTTGATGATGAGATATACATAACCTTTCGTATGTTGGGGATAGTAAGGATGGATATAACCTCCCGTCTGCTGGGGATAATAAGGTATATATAACCTCCCGTCTGCTGGGGATAGTAAGGTATATATAACCTCCCGTCTGCTGGGGATAGTAAGGTATATATAACCTTCGTCTTCGTTTGATAGTAGAGTAGATACCACATCCCGTCTTCGTTCGTCGTACTCTTATTGGAAAGTAATTTCCCGAATATCCGTATGAGGATAAAAGAGATGGATATAAATTCCAGGGGAGATGAGACTTTATGAAGATGGATTTGTCCTACTGAGGGTTTGTAGCTGTTTTGTAAAGATGAACCAGTGAAGCTTCATTGCAATCCTTCCCTCGTTCGTCCTTAGTAAATACTATTACTGCATTTTCATGCATTTCTGGTAAACATTAATCATATTAAAAGCATACATGCATTTTTGGTAAACATTAATCATATTAAAAGCATACATGCATTCAAACTCAACCAATGGACGTTTCGCTTATGTAAATAGGGTAAAAGTAAATCTGGATTCAAAAGATGGAATTTATTTATATCAAAAGTGACCCATACATGAGTAAGTTTGTACAAGGAGACATAAACCCTAGTAAGAGGATTTTGTCATACAGATTTTACAAAAGAGAATCAGCTATGTGGGAAATAATCCTATTGAGTTTCAATTCTACTATTGCCATTATCTTCAAGTATCTCATCTTTCCTGTTGAGACGGAAACGATTGGATTGAGCTTTATCTGTTTGAGCTTGATTAAGTAGCACAACTGGTTGCAGTTTCATGGGTGATCCAAACGAGACATAGTCATACGCTTTAATCCCTAACTTTTGCCTGGATTGCCCTTTCAGGTTTTCAATCCACCGGGATACCCTTTTTTGCCCAAGCCGCCTTTTCAGGTTTTCAACTTGCCGGGTGTACATCTTTTTATATATATCCCTAATTTTTGCCCAAACGCCTTTTGCCGGGTGTACATCTCTTCATCTTTGGACGATACAGAGAAGAGTTGTGATGCTTAATCTTGAACTGCGTGCAGAGATCAGTAATCATAGTGTTGTTCAGATTAGAGCAATTGTCAGTGATAATCCTCTCTGGGATGCCATACCTACATATGAGATTATTCTTAATGAACCGAGCCACAACATTCTTGGTAACAGATGCAAATGAAGCTGCCTCTACCCATTTCGTGAAGTAATCAATAGCAACCAGGATGAAACGATGCCCATTAGAAGCAGTAGGCTTGATCTCACCAATCATATCAATGCCCCACATGGCAAAGGGCCAAGGAGCAGTCAGCACATTCAATGGTGATGGAGGTGCATGGACTTTATCAGCATAAATTTGACATTTGTGACACGTTCTGGAGTGTTGGTAGCAGTCAGCTTCCATGGTAGACCAATAGTAACCTGCTCTCAAAATCTTCTTTGCCATAGTATGACCACTAGAATGAGTGCCAAAGATCCCATCATGCATATCTTCCATAATTTCAGTTGCTTCCTTCTTATCCACACAACGAAGCATAGTTGAATCATGATTGCGCTTGTACAGAATCCCATTACTCAAAAAGAATTTAGCAGAGAACCTTCTCAGAAACTTCCTATCTTTGACAGATGCCCCTTCAGGGAACTCCTGAGCTTCAAGATATCTTTTCACTTCATAGAACCAAGGCCTCTCCTCTGCCCCTTCAGTGTCAATCTCATTGCAGTATGCAGGCTTCTCAAATCTATCAATAGTAATCTTGGGAGCTTCATCATCCCAAATGATCTCAAACATGGATGCCATGGTGGCTAATGCATTTGCCAACTGATTCTCTCTTCGTGGAATGTGTCCAAAGGTAATCTCTTTGAAATGTGGGATCAAAGACAACACATGCTCTCTGTAAGGAATGAGATTATCATGCTTGGTATCCCAATCTCCTTTAATCTGACTTACTACCAGGGCTGAATCTCCATACACATCAAGGAACTGAATCTTCATATCAATAGAAGCTTTAATACCTAGGATACATGCCTCATACTCAGCCATGTTATTGGTACAATAGAAACAAAGTCTGGCAGTAATCGGGGTATGACAACCTTCAGGGGAACTAATCACAACACCAACACCATTACCAAGTGCATTAGAGGCACCATCAAAAACCATAGTCCATCGGGATCCTTGTTCAGGTCCGTCATATTGTCCAGGTTCTTGGGTAATAATCATAATGTCTTCATCAGGGAACTCAAAACTCATTGACTGATAATCATCCACTGCTTGATGAGCCAAATGATCAGCAACAACACTTCCCTTAATGGCCTTCTGAGTAGTATACTGTATGTCATATTCTGTCAATATCATTTGCCATCTTGCAATTCTTCCGGAGAGAGCAGGTTTCTCGAATATGTACTTGATTGGATCCATCTTCGAAATCAACAAGGTAGTATGGGTCAACATATACTGTCTTAGTCGGCGAGCAGCCCAGGCCAAAGCGCAACAAGTTTTCTCGAGCAGTGAGTATCTTGTTTCACAGTCGGTAAACTTTTTGCTAAGGTAGTATATTGCCTGCTCTTTTCGACCAGACTCGTCATGTTGCCCCAACACACACCCCATTGAGTTGTCTAACACTGTTAAGTACATAATCAAGGGTCTTCCATCAACTGGTGGCATCAAAATTGGTGGTTCTAGCAAGTATCTCTTGATTTCATCAAAGGCAGTCTGGCACTCATCATTCCATTCCATCACCTGATCTTTCTTCAACAACTTGAAGATTGGCTCACAGATGGTAGTTAACTGGGAAATAAATCTTGCAATGTAATTCAACCGTCCCAAGAAACCTCTAACCTCCTTCTCAGTACGGGGAGCTGGCATCTCTCGTATAGCTTTCACTTTTGCAGGATCCACTTCAATACCTTTTCCACTGACAATAAAACCCAGGAGCTTTCCAGATCTAACTCCAAAAGTACACTTGTTTGGATTTAATCTCAACTTGTATTTCTTCAACCTCTCAAACAACTTGTGCAGATGATCAAGATGCTGCTCTTCATTCTGAGATCTGGCTATCATATCGTCCACATATACCTCTATCTCATGATGAATCATATCATGAAACAAAGCCACCATAGCACGCTGATATGTTTCCCCTGCATTCTTCAAACCAAATGGCATCACCTTATAGCAAAAGGTGCCCCACTGTGTCACAAATGTTGTCTTCTCCATATCTTCAAGTGCCATCTTAATTTGATTGTAACCAGAGAAACCATCCATAAAAGAGAATACCTTATGCTGAGCAGTGTTGTCTACCAGAATATCAATATGAGGGAGTGGAAAGTCATCTTTAGGGCTAGCCTTGTTCAGATCTCTGTAGTCCACACACATACGTACCTTACCATCTTTCTTAGGAACCGGTACCACATTTGCAACCCACTGAGGATAAGAAGTCACTGCTAAGAACCCTGCATTGAACTGTTTCATTACCTCTGCCTTGATCTTTTCTGACATTTCAGGACGCATACGACGAACCTTCTGCTTCTTTGGACGACAATCCTCTTTCACTGGTAAACGGTGAACCACAATGTCTGTATCCAACCCTGGCATATCTTCATAAGACCAAGCAAAGATCTCCACATAGTCACGTAACATCTGAATCAACCTGCTCTTGACACTGTCCTCTAAATCAGCCCCTATCTTGACCTCTTTCCTGTTTTCTTCAGTTCCCAGATTCACAACTTCGACTGGCTCTTCATGTGGCTGTATAGCTTTCTCTTCTTGTTGTAACAACCTAGCAAGCTCTACAGGTATTTCACAATCGTCCTCATTTCCGTCTTCAGTTTGATAGATCGGATTCTCGAAATCATAATTGGCAATAGTAGAACTGTTATCAACAGGATCCAGAGTGGATGAGGATCTGCATTTTAGTGATGTGGGTGTGTGTAAGAACACATAGCTGATAAAACAAAATAAAAGAAAAAGAAAGACAAGGAACACAATATTTACTAAAACGAAACGTCTACTGATTTTATTGAATGAAGTATGCAAATGAAATGACAGCCCGTAACAAGCATACCATTGTGCCCCGGGTAAGGCACATGGCTTGAAAGTTTTATTGTTCAAAAAATTACAAACTTAAAAGAGAAACAACACAGTAATAGTATTTACTCCTGACTAAAGGAGATAGGGATAACATCTTCAGCTTTCCAATTATTGAGTCCAGCACCCACAGTAGGAAAAATCCAAGCATCCAGATTGTAGTCTTCATCATAGTCTCCCACAGCATTGATCTGATCTTTCATAGCCCCTTGATTGGTGATACGAACAGCACGAGCACGACGAACAGCCTTCTGGGACTCTGCAGTGAAACCCAAACCAAACTTGTCAGACTTGTACGGAATATCAGGAAGCTGACCCCAAATAGTACAACCACCTTCATCTACCACAGCCCTAGCATCATTGAGGGAGGCCATTGCCATTGTTGGAGGTTTTCTGGTGACCACATGAACTTTCTTCGCAACAGGAGGAGCTACATAATCATTAACAACCCAGGGAACCACTTCAAATGTCTGACACGGAGTCTCAATGTATTCACCTTCCATTTCCAGATACTTGAACGTGTTTACATGGCTGACAAAGTATTCTTCTTCTCCATAGACAGTAACAACCTTTCCATTCACCGGATATCTCAACTTTTGGTGCAATGTAGAGGTCACAGCACCTGCCCCATGGATCCAGGGACGACCAAGTAGACAAGAGTATGAAGGACGAATATCCATCACATAAAATGTAGCAGTAAACACCTGAGAGCCAACTTTGATTGGAAGATCAATTTCCCCATGTACTACTCTTCTAGAACCATCAAAAGCCTTCACCACAATATTACTGGGCTTCAGCACAGCATCTTCAGGACTCAGCTTATTCAGGACTTCCTTGGGCAACACATTCAGAGATGAACCATTGTCTATCAGCACATGTGACAGGGTAGTGCCCCTGCATTCAATTGATATATGCAAGGCCCTGTTATGATCCCTCTTGGCAGGGGTCAAATCAACATCAGAAAATCCTAACCCATTATCATAAGTCAGGTGGGCAACACAATTCTCAAACTGGTCAACAGAGATAGCATTAGGTACATGAGCAGTCTTCAGAAACTTGATCAAGGACTTGGCATGAGCCTTTGAACACAGTGTAACACGGTGGGAGAACTGACTTTAGTTATGTTGCGGATAGCAAGAGTCGCCACCGACTTTTATTTTATCCAAATGGAAAGGGTATAAAAGAACAGGAAAGACCTTAAAAGATTTTTGAGTTCGGGGGGTAAGTTATGTAAAGGGAAGGTATTAGCACCCTTTACATCCATGGTTATCCATGGGCTCTTAGTTACTTAGCTCACTTTAAATTGTTTTTGAAAGTGTAGTGTGTGAATAGAAAAATTTTCAGAATAGTTAATAATGATCCATGTACGGATGCGTAAAAACTTGTTTTTGAAAATTTGTTTGAAATTTGTTAAGTGTGAAAAGTTTTGGAAGTGAGCAAGTACATAAGAGGAACCTACCCTAAAGTTTTAAGTCTTTCTTGTTCTTTATCCTTTCATTGGTAAGACTATCCCTACTATTAAGGAGTAGGTAGTCATTACCTTGGATATAAGGGACATGAGAGGGACATTCTGTTTTTATGAAGGCAACTGTGGGGTGTATTAAGCATATAGGAGGGACTATCATCATTTATTCGAAGGGACTCGATTCGTAAAGGCAACCATGAGGGACTTGATGATTTTTTCTTTTTAAAGGGACTTGCTTTATACACCCCACTTGACCTTATTATTTAGGCAACTTGAGGGATAACCTTAGAAAGTGAGACGGCGATTAAAATCGACTTACGTGTGTGAGTGTTTAATTTAATTATCTTATGATTAAAGTGATCTAATTTATTTTAAATAAAATACATGTTGTGCACTCCCTAAATTACTAACCATAGCAACAATTAAATATTTATAAAATTTACATCCGGGAACATTTACATAATAATTATAATAAGCAAAATAAATAAATAAATAGCAAAAATAAATAAAATATAATTAAACAAGCAATAAATAATAAAAAATAAATAATAGGGGTGAGTGATAAATATGATCAAAAAATAAGGTTAGTGAAAACAAAATAATAATAATAATAATTAGAAAAAAATAAACAAGGTTAGAGACATAAAAATATAATATAATAATACATAATAGTATAGTTAGTAATAATTAAAATAAATAAAAATAAATAGAAACAATATTATAATGATATGAACATAAAGTCTAATTCTAAATATATAATAAGAAAAATTTTAAGCATAATATAATTATAAATTTTAATCATTTACAAAAATTCAATTATTTATGAATATATCAACAATTACTAAAAAATATTTACACATTATGAAGAAAATAAGTTTTGAATATCATGTTCATAAAAATAATCATATTTACAAACAATTTACAAGAATTATAATAAATATAATAATTACATTAAGAATTAAAAAATAAAATTATTTTAGAAAAATAGGATTAGGTTTTAATAAGCATTTAGAAAATAAATTAGGGTTTTGTTATATACAAAATAATTTTAACTAATATATACATATTATAATTTAATCACAAGAGATAAAAATATAATTTATGAAAATTTATATATTTTAGAAAATAAAAAAAACATGTTTTATTATCATTTATTTATTATTTAGAAACATATATTCATATAATTATATTTAATTTAATGTTATAATACCTAAAAACAAATAAAAGAAAAAAAAGTGTGAAAACTTACCTGACTGGGGTTTGAACCCAGGTCAACTTGATTTCCAGCAAGAAGAACAACCACCAGGCCATTGGGTGCGCAGGCAATAAGTGAAGGGGAGGAATTTGTTTTATGCTTTGTCTTGAAAATCCAGGAAAATAATAGGAATGAAAAAAAAAGGCCTGGGGTGCGAATCGAACCCAGGACCTTATGATTGCAAGCAAGTACGCGTTACCGCCTGGCTGGGAGAGCCCATCTGGCAATAGGATGACCATATGACATAATATATTAAACTCCTTCATTACCTGGAAAAATAGAAAAAAAACAATGTACGAGACCAAGGCTCGAACTCAGGTCACGTTGACTACACACACAAGCCTTTTACCACTGGACCACAAGCACGCGTGTGATAACAAAATAACAAAACAACATAAAATAAGTTAACATAATTTGAATTTCTGAGCGCGCGGGAAGCAGTTTTCTTCAACCTCCTGAGCTGCGAATTTTCTTATGAAAATACCTACAAATTTTCCTGCGAAAAAACATTCCCAGCAAAACCTACAAACATCAACAAGCAACAAAACCATACAATTTTACAAAATTAAGCATAGCATTATAATCCAGACATTCATACGATCAAGCCTATGTTGTTAGAATCCATTTAAGTTTCTTAAATCCAAAATCCCTAAACCTAGGTCCAAACCCTAATAATGGCATCTCATGAATTAGGTACGGGTTCTTTGATTTTCCTGTCCAGAAACGAGCTACACAACATTTTAAACAACATTAGGCAAGCAAAATCCATTTAAATGCAATTAATTGATGTAATCGAAAAAATATTTTCAAGCATGAACAAAGCTTCGGGTTCATCATTATGGCATGCTTTAGATGAATGTGAGTGATGGTTTTGCTTCCATGATGTCCAAGGAACACGTCTATGAACTTATTTTACCTTGAAACCTCTTGGATGATGAAATCCGAATGCCACTTTTTTGATGAATTTTTGGTTTTGAAAACCTACCTTTGAAGCTGCTGGATCCGTCCTTGGTCAATGGCAATGAGTTTAGTATATATAGGAGACTCAATTAGGTCAAAAACTTTGATTGATTATGTGCAAGAATTGATTCAAAAAGATTCATCATAACAAGCTTTAAAATTTCAATATTTTTGTACCAATGCTTTCTATTTCAAGCCATTCCATATAACTCTTGCATCAATTTGTTCCATGCTGACTTTATGACTTTCTAGAATCAATCACAAAAATAAATCTTCATATTTAATATTTTATTTAAATTTAAAATGATTTTAAGAATAAAAAATCATAATAAATTAATTAAATAAAATAAGAATTATGAAAATATTATGGAAATTTCGTGCATGATATTATTGTATGGGTTGGGTCATAATTTGGCCAGCCCATTTGGAGAAAATTGCTTATAGGCCCCCATTTTCACCATAAACCATCACAAACTTTCCCAACTTTGCAAGGGCACATCTCCCTCAATTTTAAAGGTATGAGGGTGTTCTTGGACATTTTGGAAATCTTGAAAAGTCCTCTAAACAACCCCATTGGTTTCAGGTCCATATCATTTACCAATCTCAAGTTATGCCCTTTTGAAGTTGTTGACTTTTTGTTGACTTTTGAAATGACCTATAATGTCTTAGGTCATATCTTCCAAATGAAGCATTTTTGGGCTTAACTTTCAACATCAAAGTTGTAGATAATTCAATTTCCTTCAAAATGAGCTTTGGATGGAGACTTGGTGATGAAGTATGTGAAAGTTATGACTGGTCAAAGTTCAGTTGACTTTTATTGAGGAAACCCTAATTTAGAAACTCCTGATTATTGATGATCTGGAATCTCCTTGATGAATCATGATCAACCCTTGATCAAATGATGAATTTTACTTCATATAATTTATGTTAGCAAAAAATCATGAAGTTTGACTTTGGTTTGACCACAGTTGACCTCAGTTTGACTTTTTAACTGCATTGACTGATTTTGACTTATCTGATCATCTGACTGAGCAAACTTTTGAGAAAAGTCTTGAAACTTGTCATGAGGGTTCTCACACACATATAAGGTGTTATGAAACTCACTTGAGGTATTGGAAGTCCATTTAGTCTGATTAAAGTCAAAACCCTAGTTTTGGATGCACTGCTTAGGAGGTGCATTGCCTGAGGGAATTGTCAACTCCTTTGACCAATTGTGAACTTTGTGAACTTTGTGAACCATCATAAAATGTCTTGTGAACCTCATGGGAGGTATTGTGAAGCTTGTGAACCTTGTGAACCTTCAAGAAGTGACTTGTAGACTTCATGAACCTCATGAAGGGTTATGTAAACATTGTGGAACTTGTGAACCTTGTGAACCTTCAAAAAGTAACTTGTGGACTTCATGAACCTCATGAAAGGTTATGTAAATGTTGAGAAGCTTGTGAACCTTGTGAACCTTCAGAGAACACAAAGTCTTGTATTGTGAGGGCAAATTTTGGGGTGCAACAGCTGCCCCTGTTCAATTTTCTGAAACCTGAGGGGTTAGATTGGTATATTTGCCAGTCGTGACCTGGAAGGTTGAAGGGGATTGAACACAAAAGCCCAAAAATTTGCACTCACCAGTGCATTAGAGTGATATGATTGAGTGGGCTTAAAGATGCCACTAGGGGAAAGCAGTCCAAAATATGGAGGTATAATGAAAGCTGTCAGGAGTATGAAGCAGTCCTGAGGTATTGATGATATGCTTTCAGGAGACTTGAGTAATCCTGATGTAACAGCATGTCTTCAGGAGGATAGAGCAATCAATAATAATAACCCTAAAGCAGTCTTGAAGTAATAATATGATTTCAGGAGGATAGAGCAATCAATAATGATAACTCTAAAGCAGTCTTGAAGTAATAATATGATTTCAGGAGGATAGAGCAATCAATAATGATAACTCTAAAGCAGTCTTGAAGTAATAATATGATTTCAGGAGGATAGAGCAATCAATAATGATAACTCTAAAGCAGTCTTGAAGTAATAATATGATTTCAAGAGGATAGAGCAATCAATAATGATAACTCTAAAGCAGTCTTGAAGTAATAATATGATTTCAGGAGGATAGAGCAATCAATAATGATAACTCTAAAGCAGTCTTGAAGTAATGATTTCAGGAGGATAGAGCCATCAATAATGATAACTCTAAAGCAGTCTTGAAGTAATGATTTCAGGAGGATAGAGCAATCAATAATGATAACTCTAAAGCAGTCTTGAAGTAATGATTTCAGGAGGATAGAGCCATCAATAATGATAACTCTAAAGCAGTCTTGAAGTAATAATATGATTTCAGGAGGATAGAGCAATCAATAATGATAACTCTAAAGAAGTCTTGAAGTAATAATATGATTTCAGGAGGATAGAGCAATCAATAATGATAACTCTAAAGCAGTCTTGAAGTAATAATATGATTTCAGGAGGATAGAGCAATCAATAATGATAACTCTAAAGCAGTCTTGAAGTAATAATATGATTTCAGGAGGATAGAGCAATCAATAATGATAACTCTAAAGCAGTCTTGAAGTAATAATATGATTTCAGGAGGATAGAGCAATCAATAATGATAACTCTAAAGCAGTCTTGAAGTAATGATTTCAGGAGGATAGAGCCATCAATAATGATAACTCTAAAGCAGTCTTGAAGTAATAATATGATTTCAAGAGGATAGAGCAATCAATAATGATAACTCTAAAGCAGTCTTGAAGTAATAATATGATTTCAGGAGGATAGAGCAATCAATAATGATAACTCTAAAGCAGTCTTGAAGTAATAATATGATTTCAGGAGGATAGAGCAATCAATAATGATAACTCTAAAGCAGTCTTGAAGTCATGAGAAGTTATCAGGAGGATAAAGTAACCCTGAGGTGACGATAAAGCAGTCCCAAAGTAATAAGAAGCTTATCAGGAGGGTAGAGCAGTCCTGATGATCATTAGTTTGTTTGTTGGGTAATTAACCTGAAAACAAGGTAGCATTCTGTATAATAACATTAGTTTATGTTTTATGTATGCATGTATGATATGATGCACTTAGGTAATGTACTATATGTCTATGGATATATATGCTATGGTATGATGTAAAAGATGTATGTATGATATGATACTGCCGGAAGCGTCTGGATATCTTCGTATAACAACTGCTGGCCAGGGAAAATAAATCCCGATTCGTTGCTGAAGAATATATAACCCTCCGTCTGCTGGGGATAACAAGGTATATATAACCTCCCGTATGCTGGGGATAACAAGGTATATATAACCTCCCGTATGCTGGGGATGGTAAGGTATATATACCCTTCGTCTTCGTTTGGTAGTAGGATAAGTATAACATCCCGTCCTCGTTCGCCGTACCCTTATTGGAAAGTAATTTCCCGTACATCCGTATGAGGATAAAAGAGATGGATATAAATTCCAGGGGAGATGAGACTTTATGAAGATGAATTTGCCCTACTGAGGGTTTGTAACTGTCTTGTAAAGGTGAACCGGCGAAGCTTCGTTGAAATCCTTCCCTCGTTCGTCCTTAGTAAATATTATTACTGCATTTTTTTTTATGCATTTCTGGTAAACATCAATCATATTAAGCATACATACATTCAAACACAACCAATGGACGTTTCGCTTATGTAAATAGGGTAAAAGTAAATCTGGATTCAAAAGATGGAATTTATTTATATCAAAAAGTGACCCATACACGGGTAAGTTTTGTACAAGGAGACATAAACCCTAGTAAGAGGATTTTGTCATGAAGTTTTACAAAAGAAAATCAGCTATGTGGGAAACAATCCTATTGAGTTTCAATTCTACTATTGCCATTCAAGTATCTCATCTTCTTGCTGTTGAGACGGAAACGATTGGATTGAGCTTTATCTGTTCGAGTCTTGAGTGAGTAGTACAACTGGTTGCAGTTTCATGGGTGATCCAAACGAGACATAGTCATACGCTTTAATCCCTAACTTTTGCCTGGATTGCCCTTTCAGGTTTTCAATCCACCGGGATACCCTTTTTTGCCCAAGCCGCCCTTTCAGGTTTTCGACTTGCCGGGTGTACATCTTTTTATATATAACCCTAATTTTTGCCCAAACCCTTTTGGTTTGCCGGGATGCCCTTATTTTTGCCTAGGCCTGTCAACCTAGCGGGTCTCTTTTTATGCGTAGTATTTTTTAACTATGTCTGCGTTTACAGGCTGTGGGAAGTCTTCACCATCCATTGTAGTCAGTATCATGGCACCTCCTGAGAACACTGTCTTGACTACAAATGGTCCCTCATATGTTGGAGTCCACTTGCCCCTAGGATCACCCTGTGGTAATATAATACGCTTGATTACCAAGTCACCAGCCTGATATACCTTTGGCTTAACCTTCTTGTTAAAAGCTTTGATCATTCGTTTCTGGTACATCTGGCCATGACAAACTGCTGCTAACCTCTTCTCATCAATCAAATTTAACTGGTCAAGTCGGGTCTGAATCCACTCATCTTCATCCAAACCTGCATCCTTCATAATTCTTAAGGAGGGAATCTGAACTTCAATGGGCAGAACTGCTTCCATACCATAGACTAAGGAGAATGGGGTTGCCCCTGTTGAAGTACGTATTGTGGTACGATAACCATGAAGAGCAAACGGTAACATCTCATGCCAATCCTTATAAGTAACAGTCATCTTCTGTACAATCTTCTTAATGTTCTTATTGGCAGCTTCAACTGCCCCATTCATCTTTGGACGATACGGAGAAGAGTTGTGATGCTTAATCCTGAACTGCGTGCAGAGATCAGTAATCATAGTGTTGTTCAGATTAGAGCCATTGTCAGTGATAATCCTTTCAGGAATGCCATACCTACATATGAGATTATTTTTAATGAACCGAGCCACGACATTCTTAGTAACAGATGCAAATGAAGCTGCCTCTACCCACTTCGTGAAGTAATCAATAGCAACCAGGATGAAATGATGCCCATTAGAAGCAGTAGGCTTGATCTCACCAATCATATCAATGCCCCACATGGCAAAGGGCCAAGGAGCAGTCAACACATTCAATGGTGATGGAGGTACATGGACTTTATCCGCATAGATTTGACATTTGTGACAAGTTCTGAAGTGTTGATAGCAATCAACTTCCATGGTAGACCAATAGTAACCTGCTCTCAATATCTTCTTTGCCATAGTATGACCACTGGAATGAGTGCCAAAGATCCCATCATGCAGGTCTTCCATAATCTCAATTGCTTCCTTCTTATCCACACAACGAAGCAAAGTTGAATCATGATTGCGCTTGTACAGAATGTCATTGCTCAAAAAGAACTTAGCAGAAAACCTTCTCAGAAACTTCCTATCTTTGACAAATGCCTCTTCAGGGAACTCCTGAGCTTCAAGATATCTTTTCACTTCATAGAACCAAGGCTTCTCCTCTGCCCCTTCAGTATCAATCTCATTGCAGTATGCAGGCTTCTCAAATCTATCAATAGTAATCTTGGGAGCTTCATCATCCCAGCTGATCTCAAACATAGATGCCATGGTGGCTAATGCATCTGCCAACTGATTCTCTCTTCGTGGAATGTGCTCAAAGGTAATCTCTTTGAAATGTGGGATCAAAGACAACACATGCTCTCTGTAAGGAATGAGGTTATCATGCTTGGTATCCCAATCTCCTTTAATCTGACTTACTACCAGGGCTGAATCTCCATACACATCAAGGAACTGAATTTTCATATCAATAGCAGCTTTAATACCCAGGATACATGCCTCATACTCAGCCATGTTATTGGTACAGTAGAAACAAAGTCTGGCAGTAATCGGGGTATGACAACCTTCAGGGGAACTAATCACAACACCAACACCATTACCAAGTGCATTAGAGGCACCATCAAAAACCATAGTCCATCGGGATCCTTGTTCAGGTCTGTCATATTGTCCAGGTTCTTTGGTAATAATCATGATATCTTCATCAGGGAACTCAAAATTCATTGAATGATAATCATCCACTGCTTGATGAGCCAAATGATCAGCAACAATACTTCCTTTAATGGCCTTCTGAGTAGTATACTGTATGTCATATTCTGTCAAGATCATTTGCCATCTTGCAATTCTTCCGGAGAGAGCAGGTTTCTCAAATATGTACTTGATTGGATCCATCTTTGAAATCAATAAGGTAGTATGGGTCAACATATACTGTCTTAGTCGGCGAGCAGCCCATGCCAAAGCGCAGCAAGTTTTCTCGAGCAGTGAGTATCTTGTTTCACAGTCGGTAAACTTTTTGCTAAGGTAGTATATTGCCTGCTCTTTTCGACCAGACTCGTCATGTTGCCCCAACACACACCCCATTGAGTTGTCTAACACTGTTAAGTACATAATCAAGGGTCTTCCATCAACTGGTGGCATCAAAATTGGTGGTTCTAGCAGATATCTCTTGATTTCATCAAAGGCTGTCTGGCACTCATCATTCCATTCCATCACCTGATCTTTCTTCAACAACTTGAAGATTGGCTCACAGATGGTAGTTAATTGGGAAATAAATCTTGCAATGTAGTTCAATCGTCCCAAGAAACCTCTAACCTCCTTCTCGGTACGGGGAGCTGGCATTTCTCGTATAGCTTTTACTTTTGCAGGATCCACTTCAATACCTTTTCCACTGACAATAAAACCCAAGAGCTTTCCAGATCTAACTCCAAAAGTACACTTGTTTGGATTCAATCTCAACTTGTATTTCTTCAACCTCTCAAACAACTTGTGCAGATGATCAAGATGTTGCTCTTCATTCTGAGACCTGGCTATCATATCATCTACATATACCTCTATCTCATGATGAATCATATCATGAAACAAAGCCACCATAGCACGCTGATATGTTGCCCCTGCATTTTTCAAACCAAATGGCATTACCTTATAGCAAAAGCTGCCCCACTGTGTCACAAATGTTGTCTTCTCCATATCTTCAGGTGCCATCTTGATCAGATTGTAACCAGAGAAACCATCCATAAAAGAGAATACCTTATGCTGAGCAGTGTTGTCTACCAGAATATCAATATGAGGGAGTGGAAAGTCATCTTTAGGGCTAGCCTTGTTCAAATCTCTGTAGTCTACACACATACGTACCTTACCATCTTTCTTAGGAACCGGTACCACATTTGCAACCCACTGAGGATAAGAAGTCACTGCTAAGAACCCTGCATTGAACTGTTTCATTACCTCTGCCTTGATCTTTTCTGACATTTCAGGACGCATACGACGAACCTTCTGCTTCTTTGGACGACAATCTTCTTTCACCGGCAAACGGTGAACCACAATGTCTGTATCCAACCCTGGCATATCTTCATAAGACCAAGCAAAGATTTCTACATAGTCATGTAACATCTGAATCAATCTGCTCTTGACACTGTCCTCTAAATCAGCCCCTATCTTGACCTCTTTTCTGTTTTCTTCAGTTCCCAGATTCACAACTTCGACTGGCTCTTCATGTGGCTGTATAGCTTTCTCTTCTTGTTGTAACAACCTAGCAAGCTCTACAGGTATTTCACAATCGTCCTCATTTCCGTCTTCAGTTTGATAGATCGGATTCTCGAAATTATAATTGGCAATAGTAGAACTGTTATCAACAGGATCCAGAGTGGATGAGGATCTGCATTTAGTGATGTGGGTGTGTGTAAGAACACATAGCTGATAAAGCAAAAATAAAGAAAAGAAAGACAAGGAACACAATATTTACGAAAACGAAACGTCCACTGATTTTATTGAATGAAGTATGCAAATGAAATGACAGCCCGTAACAAGCACACCATTGTGCCCCGGGTAAGGCACATGGCTTGGAAGTTTTATTGTTCAGAAATTACAAATGTAAAAAACACAACACAGTAATAGTATTTACTCCTGACTAAAGGAGATAGGGATAACATCTTCAGCTTTCCAATTATTGAGCCCAGCACCCACAGTAGGAAAAATCCATGCCTCCAAGTTGTAATCTTCATCTTGATCTCCCACAACATTAATCTGGTCTTTCACAACCCCTTGATTAGTGACACGGGCAGCACGAGCACGACGAATAGCCTTCTGGGACTCTGCAGTGAAACCCAAACCAAACTTGTCAGACTTGTATGGAATATCAGGAAGCTGACCCCAAATAGTACAACCACCTTCATCCACCACAGCTCTAGCATCATTGAGGGAAGCCATTGCCATTGTTGGAGGCTTTCTGGTGACCACAGGAACTTTCTTCACAACAGGAGAAGCTACACAATCATTAACAACCCATGGAACCACTTCAAATGACTGACACGGAGTCTCAATGTATTCACCTTCCACTTCCAGATACTTGAAAGTGTTTACATGGCTGACAAAGTATTCTTCTTCTCCGTAGACAGTAACAACCTTTCCATTCACCGGATATCTCAATTTTTGGTGCAATGTAGAGGTCACAGCACCTGCCCCATGGATCCAGGGACGACCAAGCAGACAAGAGTATGAAGGACGAATATCCATCACATAAAATGTAGCAGTAAACACCTGGGAACCAACTTGGATTGGAAGATCAATTTCCCCATGCACTATTCTTCTAGAACCATCAAAAGCCTTTACCACAATATTACTGGGCTTCAGCGCAGCATCTTCAGGACTCAGCTTGTTCAGGACTTCCTTAGGCAACACATTCAAAGAGGAACCATTGTCTATCAGTACATGAGACAGGGTAGTGCCCCTGCATTCAATTGAAATATGCAAGGCCCTGTTATGATCCCTCTTGGCAGGGGTCAAGTCAGCATCAGAAAATCCTAACCCATTGTCATAGGTCAGGTGGGCAACACAGTTCTCAAATTGGTCAACCGAAATTGCACTGGGTACATGAGCCATCTTCAGAAACTTGATCAATGACTTGGCATGAGCCTCAGAACATAATAATAGGGAGAGCATAGAAATCTTTGAGGGAGTATGCCCCAATTGATCAACAATGTCATAATCACTCTTGCGAATGATTTTCAATACTTCTTCCATCTGCTTAGAGAGATCATCAGCAGCTAGCACATTAGTAGATACAGGCTCAACAACAGGACCTTTTCCCCGAGCATCAGTGGTGGAAGTAGCAGTAGGAGTAACTGCATTCTTGGAAGTATCTGGAGGAGAGAAGACTCTTCCACTACGAGTGATCTTGCTAGATCCAGCAATATTATCAATGTCAACAGGCACATCAGGTAAAGGCTCCTGCTTAACACCATGGATGTAAACATCAGACCCATAGTGCCAAGGCACAGCTTTGTCAGATGTATAAGGAATAGGACCAGGAGTGGTAATGATCAAAGGAGCCACTCTGGCTTCAGCAACAACTTTCACAGGACCTTCAGCAGTAATCTTGATTGGGCCCTGATGAGTGATTTTAATGGGACCCTTTGAAGTGATTCTTACCGGTACTTTGTCAACCATATCAACCTCTTCAATCTTCTTACCCCGAGTCAGATGATCCACCATACTTTCTACAGACGACGGAGTCCTCTCAAACACTATAGTATACTTATCCATGAGACGCTGAATTCCATCTCTCAATATGAAGCAACTATCCGGCTTATAGGTACAATACAAACAATCTTCACGACAACCTGGAAAGATCCCAGCTTGTACTAACCTCTTTTTGATAACAGACAGTGGTGTGGTCAACTCCATAACTGAATAGACATGCAGGTCTTCATCAATGGCATTGACAGTCTTCTCGTGATTTGGCATTGGAGCTGTAATCACATTTGGAGTACCTGGTGGATCAAACTCAATTTCTCCAGCATCAATCATATCTTGAACTTTATTCTTCAAGACCCAGCAGTTATTAGTATCATGTCCCTGACAGTTTGAATGGTATGCACACCTTGCATTGGGATTGTACCTAGGAGAGGTAACATTGGGATTCTGAGGAGCCTCTTTCAAGGTAATGAGTTCAGCCTTCAACAAGTGTTGCAATGCCTGGGCCATTGACATGTTGATCTTCGTGAACTGCCTTCTAGCCCTCTGTTGGTTGCCCTGTGGCTGCTCTGTTGGTGCAGGAGTTGGATTTGAAATATGAACCGCACTAACAGACTGATGTCTTCTGTTACGATCAGGTTGACCATAAACAGCATTAGATTCTTTCTTCCCAGTGGGAGGCTTCTTTGCAGCACCTGATGAAGAAGTACCCACTTGGATCTTACCATTCTTTATACCATTCTCTACTCGCTCTCCTGTCATAATCAACTCAGTGAAGCCTGATGATGAGCTTCCAATGAGATGACTGTAGAACGGACCATTCAGCGTACACATGAACATATCAACCAGCTCCCTGTCAGTCAAAGGGGGTTGAACTCTTCCAGCTAAATCTCTCCACTTCTGAGCATACTCTTTAAAACTTTCTTTGGCACCCATAGACATGCTCTGAAGCTGCATGCGAGTGGGGGCTAAGTCAGCATTGTATTGGTACTGCTTATAGAAAGCTTCAGCAAGATCGTTCCAGTCTCTGATGTTGACACTTTCCAATTGATAATACCACTCCAGCTGAGCTCCAGATAAGCTCTCTTGAAAAAAATGGATCCATAATTTCTTATCAGCAGTGTGGGGTTGAATTCTTCTGACATAAGACCTCAGATGCAGCTTGGGACAAGAGACCCCATCGTAGACAACAAAAGTAGGAACCTTGAAACCCACAGGTATGACCACCCCAGATATCAGACTCAAATCCTCAAAATCCAGCCCAGATGACTTCTGCAACTCCATAGCATCCATTCTATCCACCAGCATCTTGAATTTGTCTTCATTAGGCTCATGGTAGTAGTTAGCCTCAGAATCAGAGTCCCCCATTGTATGGTGGAGACTGCCTACCTCTTGCTCAGACTCTTCAGATTCATAGTCTTCAGCCGGTTCTTTGGTCTTGGAAAGACCTTTGAACCTTCTTCCCATGTTGATCAATCCAGCAGACCTTCTAGTCTTCTTAGTCTTCTTGGCCAGCAGTGCCTTCAATTCATCCTGCCCCTTGGACAGGTTCAAGATCAGCTCTTGGAACTGTGCATTCTGTGCCTGGAGATCCTTAACTGATTGTTCAAGAGCCATTGCTGAAATAAACAGCGAGAAGATGAGAAACCTGTGCATAATTATAAACCTGTGATGCAATGAAATGATATGGGAATGCATATGCAATGTTTTCAAGGACCGCAGGATTTAAATTTGCTTAAACAAACAAGAAAGTAAACTTTTATTAGTAATAACTTTGTTTTTCCTTTTAGGCTTACAAAAAATGAAATGAAATAAGTACAAAAGATGGGGTTTTAAGTCTCCCATGGACGTTTCCTCTTTGTATTGAGGTATGAGTTGAGGTTTCGTTCCTCGTGAAGTTGCTTTGTTAGCTCTAGGATTCTTGCTTGGCTTGCTTTGTAATGAGCCTCGAAAGTATCCCTTTGCTCCTTCAGTTGGATCCATGATCTCTGCAAGTCTTCCATATCAGTAGGCATGTCTGGGTGAAGGATGGTATAAGCTGTGTCTCCTTCAGCAACAGGTTCCATGGTAACTGGTAGGACGGCAGGATATGGCATCATGAGTGTCTGAGCACGAGATCGTACCCATCTGAGATAAGCCTCCATAGGAATAGTGTACTTAGGCTCCAGTGTCTTGCTGTCAACTCTGTTTACCTTTCCCCAAGCTCGTATGAATCTCTGACGGTAACCCTGAAGATCGTTGTCGTAATCAAACACAATGCCCTGAATCAACATGTCATGTGGACCATCGCTCCGGGCGTAACCAAACTGTCGTAAAGCTAGAGAGGGGTTGTAGGTGATGCCTCCTCTTATGCCTAGAAGTGGAACATTAGGAAACTCCCCACAACAGTCAATGATGGTGACATTCTCCATAGATCTGGAGCACCAATGGATATCTGAGTGAGAAAGTGACATGATCCTCTTGGACCACCTGAACCCTTGCTCATTCTTCATTACTGAGCGAGGAAGGTGAGAAATAAACCACCTAGAAAGTAAAGGTATACAGCACATCAAAGTCCCTCTTGCCCTTGTAGTACGGGTATGAAGAGAATGTAGGATATCTCCAAGCAATGTAGGCACTGGATTGTGACTCAGGAAAATGTTGATGGCATGAACATCTATGAACTGACCTGGATTGGGGAACAATACTAAGCCATATATCAGCAAGGCTAAGACCTCCTCAAAAGCATCATAGCTCATGGCCTTCAAGAACATTTGAGCCTTATCCATTAGCACCTTGGCAAGAATACCCTTGACTCCGCTTCTCGTCTCTAGAACGATGTCAGATTTCTTCAGATGTAGAGCTGCAGCAATAACCTCTGGTTTGGGCTCCTTCTCCAAGCCTGTGAAGGGTCTTTGATCAAGAACAGGTATACCCAGAAGTTTAGAGAATTCTTCCATCGTAGGAACCAGCTGATAGTCAGGGAATGTAAAGCAATGGTGCTTAGGGTCAAAGAACTGAAATAGGACACTCATCATGTCTTCATTGAATCCTGAAGTGACTAGATCCAATAGGTGACCATGTCTCTTGATGAACTGGGAGTGATCAGACACTTGAGAAACCAACTCTTTCAGCTTAGCAGGCATGCCCACAAAGTTGATCCTGATGGTGTTTCTACGAGCAGAAGCCATGACCTGCAACAAAGAACAAAGATAAATCCTTTGGTCCTTGAAATGGTTAGTGAAAATGTTATGCTTATGATGCATGATGATGTCATGATGTTATGTTCAATCACAAACATGTGGCACACACAAACAAGTCACACAATAGCCCTAGGTTTGAAAGCTTGCATGAGGTTTAAAGGTAAGTACCCTCCCCTGAAGTTAGATGGTTCATCCTGTCCTATAAAGTAACCAGGTTCTAAGGGATCTCAATATCATTGATCCTTCTCAAGGGTGGTTGTTCAGTAGGCAACTTACTTGCCAACCAAAACCTTCCAAGTTTAGAATCTCAATGAGCGTAGTATCGAGTGTCAACCAACTTCAGTCTGCACCAAAGCCGGTTACCTCACTACCTTCTAAAAGGCCAAGATGAGTTAACTAGGGTTCTAAAAGTTAGTTAGTGCATTGACAACATATGGCAGCCTCATATTATCCTCAACTTGACTTAAGGAACATAAGCACCAACCAAGAAGTCGCACTAACTATGGCCACCAGATCAACCGTATCGATATACGTCGTACAGTTTCCTTGGTCTATTGCCATTTACCTAAGGTACACTAGATCCGGGTTAGGACCTTTCACACATAAGAGCACCCCAACAATATAATAATAAAGCAAACAAATCAAACAATATTAAAGTGATCTTAATTCCTAAGGGTACCCCTCTTAAATTTAAATCCCCAGCAGAGTCGCCAGTTCTGTAACACGGTGGGAGAACTGACTTTAGTTATGTTGCGGATAGCAAGAGTCGCCACCGACTTTTATTTTATCCAAATGGAAAGGGTATAAAAGAACAGGAAAGACCTTAAAAGATTTTTGAGTTCGGGGGGTAAGTTATGTAAAGGGAAGGTATTAGCACCCTTTACATCCATGGTTATCCATGGGCTCTTAGTTACTTAGCTCACTTTAAATTGTTTTTGAAAGTGTAGTGTGTGAATAGAAAAATTTTCAGAATAGTTAATAATGATCCATGTACGGATGCGTAAAAACTTGTTTTTGAAAGTTTGTTTGAAATTTGTTAAGTGTGAAAAGTTTTGGAAGTGAGCAAGTACATAAGAGGAACCTACCCTAAAGTTTTAAGTCTTTCTTGTTCTTTATCCTTTCATTGGTAAGACTATCCCTACTATTAAGGAGTAGGTAGTCATTACCTTGGATATAAGGGACATGAGAGGGACATTCTGTTTTTATGAAGGCAACTGTGGGGTGTATTAAGCATATAGGAGGGACTATCATCATTTATTCGAAGGGACTCGATTCGTAAAGGCAACCATGAGGGACTTGATGATTTTTTCTTTTTAAAGGGACTTGCTTTATACACCCCACTTGACCTTATTATTTAGGCAACTTGAGGGATAACCTTAGAAAGTGAGACGGCGATTAAAATCGACTTACGTGTGTGAGTGTTTAATTTAATTATCTTATGATTAAAGTGATCTAATTTATTTTAAATAAAATACATGTTGTGCACTCCCTAAATTACTAACCATAGCAACAATTAAATATTTATAAAATTTACATCCGGGAACATTTACATAATAATTATAATAAGCAAAATAAATAAATAAATAGCAAAAATAAATAAAATATAATTAAACAAGCAATAAATAATAAAAAATAAATAATAGGGGTGAGTGATAAATATGATCAAAAAATAAGGTTAGTGAAAACAAAATAATAATAATAATAATTAGAAAAAAATAAACAAGGTTAGAGACATAAAAATATAATATAATAATACATAATAGTATAGTTAGTAATAATTAAAATAAATAAAAATAAATAGAAACAATATTATAATGATATGAACATAAAGTCTAATTCTAAATATATAATAAGAAAAATTTTAAGCATAATATAATTATAAATTTTAATCATTTACAAAAATTCAATTATTTATGAATATATCAACAATTACTAAAAAATATTTACACATTATGAAGAAAATAAGTTTTGAATATCATGTTCATAAAAATAATCATATTTACAAACAATTTACAAGAATTATAATAAATATAATAATTACATTAAGAATTAAAAAATAAAATTATTTTAGAAAAATAGGATTAGGTTTTAATAAGCATTTAGAAAATAAATTAGGGTTTTGTTATATACAAAATAATTTTAACTAATATATACATATTATAATTTAATCACAAGAGATAAAAATATAATTTATGAAAATTTATATATTTTAGAAAATAAAAAAAACATGCTTTATTATCATTTATTTATTATTTAGAAACATATATTCATATAATTATATTTAATTTAATGTTATAATACCTAAAAGCAAATAAAAGAAAAAAAAGTGTGAAAACTTACCTGACTGGGGTTTGAACCCAGGTCAGCTTGATTTCCAGCAAGAAGAACAACCACCAGGTCATTGGGTGCGCAGGCAATAAGTGAGGGGGAGGAATTTGTTTTATGCTTTGTCTTGAAAATCCAGGAAAATAATAGGAATGAAAAAAAAAGGCCTGGGGTGCGAATCGAACCCAGGACCTTATGATTGCAAGCAAGTACGCGTTACCGCTTGGCTGGGAGAGCCCATCTGGCAATAGGATGACCATATGACATAATATATTAAACTCCTTCATTACCTGGAAAAATAGAAAAAAAACAATGTACGAGACCAAGGCTCGAACTCAGGTCACGTTGACTACACACACAAGCCTTTTACCACTGGACCACAAGCACGCGTGTGATAACAAAATAACAAAACAACATAAAATAAGTTAACATAATTTGAATTTCTTAGCGTGCGGGAAGCAGTCTTCTTCAACCTCCTGAGCTGCGAATTTTCTTATGAAAATACCTACAAATTTTCCTGCGAAAAAACATTCCCAGCAAAACCTACAAACATCAACAAGCAACAAAACCATACAATTTTACAAAATTAAGCATAGCATTATAATCCAGACATTCATACGATCAAGCCTATGTTGTTAGAATCCATTTAAGTTTCTTAAATCCAAAATCCCTAAACCTAGGTCCAAACCCTAATAATGGCATCTCATGAATTAGGTACGGGTTCTTTGATTTTCCTGTCCAGAAACGAGCTACACAACATTTTAAACAACATTAGGCAAGCAAAATACATTTAAATGCAATGAATTGATGTAATCGAAAAAATATTTTCAAGCATGAACAAAGCTTCGGGTTCATCATTATGGCATGCTTTAGATGAATGTGAGTGATGGTTTTGCTTCCATGATGTCCAAGGAACACGTCTATGAACTTATTTTACCTTGAAACCTCTTGGATGATGAAATCCGAATGCCACTTTTTTGATGAATTTTTGGTTTTGAAAACCTACCTTTGAAGCTGCTGGATCCGTCCTTGGTCAATGGCAATGAGTTTAGTATATATAGGAGACTCAATTAGGTCAAAAACTTTGATTGATTATGTGCAAGAATTGATTCAAAAAGATTCATCATAACAAGCTTTAAAATTTCAATATTTTTGTACCAATGCTTTCTATTTCAAGCCATTCCATATAACTCTTGCATCAATTTGTTCCATGCTGACTTTATGACTTTCTAGAATCAATCACAAAAATAAATCTTCATATTTAATATTTTATTTAAATTTAAAATGATTTTAAGAATAAAAAATCATAATAAATTAATTAAATAAAATAAAAATTATGAAAATATTATGGAAATTTCGTGCATGATATTATTGTATGGGTTGGGTCATAATTTGGCCAGCCCATTTGGAGAAAATTGCTTTTAGGCCCCCATTTTCACCATAAACCATCACAAACTTTCCCAACTTTGCAAGGGCACATCTCCCTCAATTTTAAAGGTATGAGGGTGTTCTTGGACATTTTGGAAAGCTTGAAAAGTCCTCTAAACAACCCCATTGGTTTCAGGTCCATATCATTTACCAATCTCAAGTTATGCCCTTTTGAAGTTGTTGACTTTTTGTTGACTTTTGAAATGACCTATAATGTCTTAGGTCATATCTTCCAAATGAAGCATTTTTGGGATTAACTTTCAACATAAAAGTTGTAGAGAATTCAATTTCCTTCAAAATGAGCTTTGGATGGAGAATTGGTGATGAAGTATGTGAAAGTTATGACTGGTCAAAGTTTAGTTGACTTTTACTAAGGAAACCCTAATTTAGAAACTCCTGATTATTGATGATCTGGAATCTCCTTGATGAATCATGATCAACCCTTGATCAAATGATGAATTTTACTTCATATACTTGATGTTAGCAAAAAATCATGAAGTTTGACTTTGGTTTGACCACAGTTGACCTCAGTTTGACTTTTTAACTACATTGATTGATTTTGACTTATCTGATCATCTGACTGAGCAAACTTTTGAAAAAAGTCTTGAAACTTGTCATGAGGGTTCTCACACACATATAAGGTGTTATGAAACTCACTTGAGGTATTGGAAGTCCATTTAGTCTGATTAAAGTCAAAACCCTAGTTTTGGATGCACTGCTTAGGAGGTGCATTGCCTGAGGGAATTGTCAACTCCTTTGACCAATTGTGAACTTTGTGAACTTTGTGAACCATCATAAAATGTATTGTGAACCTCATGGGAGGTATTGTGAAGCTTGTGAACCTTGTGAACCTTCAAGAAGTGACTTGTAGACTTCATGAACCTCATGAAGGGTTATGTAAACATTGTGGAACTTGTGAACCTTGTGAACCTTCAAAAAGTAACTTGTGGACTTCATGAACCTCATGAAAGGTTATGTAAATGTTGAGAAGCTTGTGAACCTTGTGAACCTTCAGATAACACAAATTCTTGTATTGTGAGGGCAAATTTTGGGGTGCAACACACAGCAACAAGGACAACATAGAAATCTTTGAGGGAGTATGCCCTAGTTGATCCACAATGTCATAATCACTCTTGCGAATGATTTTTAATACTTCTTCCATCTGCTTGGAGAGATCATCAGCAGCTGGCACATCAGTAGATACAGGTTCAATAACGGGACCTTTGCCCCGAGCATCAGTGGTGGAAGTAGCAGCAGGAGTAACTGCATTCTTGGAAGCAACTGGAGGAGAGAAGACTCTTCCACTATGAGTGATCTTGCTAGATCCAGCAATATTATCAATGTCAACAGGCACATCAGCTAAAGGCTCCTGCTTAACACCATGGATGTAAACATCAGACCCATAGTGCCAAGGCACAGCTTTATCAGATGTATAAGGAATAGGACCAGGAGTAGTAATGATCAGAGGAGCCACTCTGGCTTCAGCAACAACTTTCACAGGACCTTCAGTAGTAATCTTGATTGGACCCTGATGAGTGATTTTAATAGGTCTCTTTGAAGTGATTCTTACCGGTACTTTGTCAACCATATCAACCTCTTCAATCTTCCTACCTTGAGTCAGATGATCCACCATACTTTCTACAGACGACGGAGTCTTCTCAAACACTATAGTATATTTATCCATGAGACGTTGAATTCCATCTCTCAATATGAAGCAACTATCCGGCTTATAGGTCCAATACAAACAATCTTCACGACAACCTGGAAAGATCCCAGCTTTTACTAACCTCTTTTTGATAACAGACAATGGTGTGTTCAACTCCATTACTGAGTAGACATGTAGATCTTCATCAATGGCATTGACAGTCTTCTCGTGATTTGGCATTGGAGCTGTAATCACATTTGGAGTACCTGGAGGATCAAACTCAATTTCGCCAGCATCAATCATATCTTGAATTTTGTTCTTCAAGATCCAACAGTTATTAGTATCATGTCCTGGACAGTTTGAATGATATGCACATCGTGCATTGGGATTGTACCTGGGAGAGGTAACATTGGGATTCTGAGGAGCCTCTTTCAAAGTAATAAGTTCAGCCTTCAACAAATGTTGCAATGCCTGAGCCATTGACATGTTGATCTTCGTGAACTGTCTTCTAGCCCTCTGTTGGTTGCCCTGAGGCTGCTCTGTTGTTGCAGGAGTTGGATTTGAAATATGAACTGCACTAACAGACTGATGCCTTCTGTTACGATCAGGTTGACCATAAACAACATTTGACTCTTTCTTCCCAGTGGGAGGCTTCTTTGCAGCACTTGATGAAGAAGTACCCACATGGATCTTGCCATTCTTTATACCATTCTCTACTCGCTCTCCTGTCATGATCAACTCAGTGAAGCCAGATGATGAGCTTCCAATGAGATGACTGTAAAACGGACCATTCAGTGTACACATGAACATATCAACCAATTCCCTGTCAGTCAAATCTCTCCACTTCTGAGCATACTCCTTAAAACTTTCTTTGGCACCCATAAACATGCTCTGAAGCTGCATGTGAGTGGGGGCTAAGTCAGCATTGTATTGGTACTGCTTATAGAAAGCTTCAGCAAGATCATTCCCGTCTCTGATGTTGACACTCTCCAACTGATAATACCACTCCAGCTGAGCTCCAGATAAGCTCTCTTGAAAGAAATGGATCCACAACTTCTTATCAGCAGTGTGAGGTTGAATTCTTCTGACATAAGACCTCAAATGCAGCTTGGGACAAGAGACCCCATCATAGACAACAAAAGTAGGAACCTTGAAACCCACAGGTATGACCACCCCAGATATCAAACTCAAATCCTCAAAATCCAGCCCAGATGATTTCTGCAACTCCATAGCATCCATTCTAACCACCAGCATCTTGAATTTGTCTTCATTAGGCTCATGGTAGTAATTAGCCTCAGAATCAGAGTCCCCCATGGTATTGTGGAGACTGCCTCCCTCTTTTTCAGATTCCTCAGATTCATAGTCTTCAGCTGGCTCTTTGGTCTTGGCAAGACCTTTGAACCTTCTTCCCATGTTGATCAACCCAGCAGACCTTCTAGCCTTCTTAGTCTTCTTGGCCAACAGTGCCTTCAATTCATCTTGCCCCTTGGACAGGTTCAAGATCAACTCTTGGAACTGTGCATTTTGTGCCTGGAGATCCTTAACTGATTGTTCAAGAGCCATTGCTGAAATAAACAGCGAGAAGATGAGAAACCTGTGCACAATTATAAACCTGTGATGCAATGAAATGGAATGTAAATGTATATGCAATGTTTTCAAGGACCGCAGGATTTAAATTTGCTTAAACAAACAAGAAGGTAATTTTTTATTAGTAATAACTTGTTTTGCCTTTTAGGCTTACCAAAAATGAAATGACATAAGTACAAAAGATGGGGTTTTAAGTCTCCCATGGACACTTCCTCTTTGTGTTGAGGTATGAGTTGAGATTTCGTTCCTCATGAAGTTGCTTTGTTAGTTCCAGGATTCTTTCTTGGCTTGCTTTGTAATGAGCCTCGAAAGTATCCCTTTGCTCCTTCAATTGGATCCATGATCTCTGCAAGTCTTCCATATCAGTAGGCATGTCTGGGTGAAGGATGGTATAAGCTGTGTCTCCTTCAGCAACAGGTTCCATGGTAACTGGTAGGACGGCAGGATATGGCATCATGAGAGACTGAGCACGAGATCGTACCCATCTGAGATAAGCCTCCATAGGAATAGTGTACTTAGGCTCCAGTGTCTTGCTGTCAATCCTGTTTACTTTTCCCCATGCTCGTATGAATCTCTGACGGTAACCCTGAAGATCGTTGTCGTAATCAAACACAATGCCCTGAATCAACATGTCATGTGGGCCATCGCTCCGAGCGTAACCAAACTGTCGTAAAGCTAGAGAGGGGTTGTAGGTGATGCCTCCTCTTATGCCTAGAAGTGGCACATTAGGAAACTCCCCACAACGGTCAATGATGGTGACATTCTCCATAGATCTGGAGCACCAATGGATATCTGAGTGAGAAAGTGACATGATCCTCTTGGACCATCTGAACCCTTGCTCATTCTTCATTACTGAGCGAGGAAGGTGAGAAATAAACCACCTAGAAAGCAAAGGTATGCAGCACATCAAAGTTCCTCTTGCCCTGTAGTACGGGTATGAAGAGAATGTAGGATGTCTCCAAGCAATGTAGGCACTGGATTGTGACTCAGGAAAATGTTGATGGCATGAACGTCTATGAACTGACCTGGATTGGGGAACAATACTAAGCCATATATCAGCAAGGCTAAGACCTCCTCAAAAGCATCATAGCTCATGGCCTTCAAGAACAACTGAGCTTTATCCATTAATACCTTGGCAAGAATACCCTTAACTCCGCTTCTCGTTTCTAGAACAATATCAGACTTCTTCAGATGTAGAGCTGCAGCAATTACTTCAGGTTTAGGCTCTCTTTCCAAGCCCGTGAATGGTCTTTGATCAAGAACAGGTATACCCAGAAGTTTAGAGAACTCCTCCATGGTTGGAACCAGCTGATAGTCAGGGAATGTAAAGCAGTGGTGTTTAGGGTCAAAGAACTGGAATAGGACACTCATCATGTCTTCATTGAACCCTGAAGTGACTAGATCCAATAGGTGACCATGTCTCTTGATAAACTGGGAGTGATCAGACACTTGAGAAACCAATTCTTTAAGCTTGGGAGGTATCCCCACAAAGTTGATTCTGATGGTGTTTCTACGAGCAGAAGCCATGACCTGCAACAAAGAACAAAGATAAATCCTTTGGTCCTTGAAATGGTTAGTGAAAATGATATGCTTATGATGCATGATGATGTCATGATGTTATGCTCAATCACAAACATGTGGCACACACAAGCAAGTCACACAATAGCCCTAGGTTTAAAGGCTTGCATGAGGTTCAAAGGTAAGTACCCTCCCCTGAAGTTAGATGGTTCATCCTGTCCTACAAAAGTAACCAGGTTCTAAGGGATCTCAATATCATTGATCCTTCACAAGGGTGGTTGATCAGAAGGCAACTTACTTGCCAACCAAAACCCTCCAAGTTTAAGATCTCAATGAGTGTAGTATCGAGTGTCAACCAACTTCAGTCTGCACCAAAGCCGGTTACCTCACTACTTTCTAAAGGCCAAGATGAGTTAACTAGGGTTCTAAAATTTAGTTAGTGCATTGACAACATATGGCAGCCTCATATTATCCTCAACTTGACTTAAGGAACATAAGCACCAACCAAGAAGTCGCACTAACTATGGCCACCAGATCAACCGTATCGATATACGTCGTACAGTTTCCTTGGTCTATTGCCATTTACCTAAGGTACACTAGATCCGGGTTAGGACCTTTCACACATAAGAGCACCCCAACAAGATAATATAAAGCAAACAAGGCAAACAATTTAAAGTGATCTAATTCCTAAGGGTACCCCTCTTAAATTTAAATCCCCAGCAGAGTCGCCAGTTCTGTAACACGGTGGGAGAACTGACTTTAAGTTATGTTGCGGATAGCAAGAGTCGCCACCGACTTTTATTTTATCCAAAAGGAAAGGGTATAAAAGAACAGGAAAGACCTTAAGAGATATTTTTGGGTCCGGGGGGTAGGTTATGTAAAGGGAAGGTGTTAGCACCCTTTACATCCATGGTTATCCATGGGCTCTTAGTTACTTAGCTCACTTTTGAATTGTTTTTGAAAGTGTAGTGTGTGAATAGAAAAATTTTCATAATAGTTGATAATGATCCATGTACGGATGCGTAAAAACTTGTGTTTGAAAATTTATTTGAAATTGTGAAAAAGTTTGAAAAAGTTTTGAATGAAGTGAGCAAGTACATAAGAGGAACCTACCCTAAAGTTTAAGTCTTTTCTGTTCTTTATCCTTTAAATGGTAAGACTATCCCTACTATTAAGGAGTAGGTAGTCATTACCTTGGATGTAAGGGACATGTGAGAGACATCTGTTTTTATGAAGGCAACTGTGGGGTGTATTAAGCATATAGGAGGGACTATCATCATTATTCGAAGGGACTTGATCTTTAAAGGCAACCATTAGGGACTTGATGATTTTTTCTTTTAAGGGACTTGCTTTATACACCCCACTTGACCTTATTAATAGGCAACATTGAGGGATAACCTTAGGAAGTGTAGGATGGCGATTAAAAATCGACTTACGTGTGTGAATGTTCAATATTATTTATCTTATGATTAAAATGATCTAAATTAATTTTTAAATAGAATACATATTTGCACTCCCTAAATTACTAACCATAGCATAACAATTAAATAAATTCAATATTTACAAAATTACACCAAGAAGCAATTACAAAATAATAATAAGCAAATTAAAAATAACTAGCAAAATATAAAAGAAAAAATATAAATAATAAGTAACAAATAAGCAATAATAAATAAATAGGGGTTAGTAATAATAATAATTAAAAATTAAATAATATTAGTGAAATAATAATAATCAAAAGTTAGTAATAATAATAATAATAAAAATAATTAAGTAAGGTTAGTAAATAAAAATAAATCAAGTTAGTGAAATAATAATAATAAAATATATAAGATTAATGAAGCAAAAATAATAAATAATAACATGGTTGGTAACAATAATTAAAATAAATAAAATTAGCCAAAATATCATAAGAATAAAAAATTAACAATTTTTTTTAATATAGGCAATTATATTTACAAATTATTTTTAAATGTATTATAATTACAAAGTTTAATTATTATAAATTCAATTTATTTCTAAACAATTATTTATTAAAAGATATTTATACATTATGTGAAGAAAATAGGTTTTAAATATCATATTTACAAAAATTAATCACATTTACAAAATTTAATTTTTATTAATTATTACATTTACAAAAATTATATTAAATAAATATATATATTATAATTATATAAAGAATTAGAAAGTAAAAATTATTTAGAAAAATAAAATTAGGTTTTCACAAAATTAGGGTTTTGTTTAGAAAAATATTTTTTAGGGTTTTTAATTTAATTATACAAAATTATTTAATTTACATGCATATATTATATTTACATATATAATAAAGAAAATAATTTCTTGAATTAGAAAAAAAAAAAGAATAAAGTTTAGAACTTTAGAAAATAAGATGTTATTTTGAATATTTGAATATATATATGATTTATTTTTTATTAATAACAAGAAGACAATTAAGCTAATTACATAAGATATTAAAATAGAAAAAAGTAGTAAAAAAACATACCTTGGCTGGGTTTGAACCCAGGACACTCAGGCTGCAACCATCAAAACGTACCACCAGGCCAGCCAGGCTTTGGTGATAATAGAAGGGATCAACTTTGTTTTGTGCCTTGCCTTGAAAAATCCAGAAAAATACAAGAAAGCAAAAAGGCCTGGGGTGGTGTTGAACCCAGGACCTCATAGCTATACACACGCGCGCATTACCACCCGGCTGGAAGAGCCCACCTGATAGTATAGTGGCAACAAAATATAATATATTAAGTCTCTTTGTTACCTGAAAAAAATAGAAAAAAATAATGTACGAGACCAAGACTCGAACTCAGGTCCCATAGGTTACACGCACAAGCCTCCCACCACAGGACCAACACAGCTGTTGTGATAAACAAACAGGATATTAAGATAATATTTTAAATCAAAAATTTGAATATGGACTCCGCGCCAAAACCAGTCGTCTTCCTCCTCATGCCCTTCGAATTTTCCTGCGATTTCACATACAAACTTACCTGCGATTTTTGAATTGCAGCAAAACCTACAAAATTCAAACAATGACAAAACAGCATGGTTTTATAAAATTGATCATTCCATTAAGTTTCTAACGAGCTTTCCAATCATTCCACGTTCTTAGAATCCATTTATATGGGCTGGATTACAAAACCCTAATTAAAGCCATAAACCCTAAGTATGGTGAATCACGATTCAGGCTATGGAACTTCACCAAATGATCCAGAATCCATCTATAGCTATCAACAAACAAGATTATGTAAGCAAAATTCATTGAAAAGCAACACATTAATGGAATCGAAAAAATTATATTTAAGGTTAAAGTGAGCTCGGGTTGAACAATATGGTGCATATGGGATGCATATGAGTGATGATTTCGCTTCATGGATGCCCAAGGAACACGTCTATGATCATGTTTTACCTTCAAATGCTTTGGAACTCAAAATCCGAATATGAGTTTTTTGGAGAATTTTTGATGTTTGGGACTTACACTTAGAGGCAGTCAATTCGTCCATGGGCAAGGGCAATGAGTTTAGTACTTATATGTGAATGAATTAGGTTAAGAAAATTGAATTGTTGTGTGGAGATTTTGATATTTGAAGATTGAAAAAGATCATGGTTTAAAATTCAAATATTTGTTCATGAAGGCTTGCTATTTTTGTACCAATCTCATAATTTCCTTCCCTTTCAATTCAAATCATCAATTAAGACTTTCTAGAAGCCTAATCCACATAAAATCTCTTATTTTCATATTTTATTTTTATTTAAAATGATTTTTAATGATTTAAATCAAAATAAATAAAAACAAAATAATAAAAATTCTGAATTTTAGTCATTTGGGTCGTGCATGATGATAGTGTATGGGTTGGATCATAATTTGACAAGCCCATTTGAAAAGAATTGGTTTTAAACCTCCATTTTCATCATAAACCATCACAAAATTTCCCAACTTTGCAAGGGCACATCTCCCTCAATTTTAATGCTATGAGGGTGTTCTTGGACATTTTGGAAAGCTTGAAGAGTCCTATAAACAACCCCATTGGTTTCATGTCCATATCATTTACCAATCTCAAGTTATGCCCTTTTGAAGTTGTTGACTTTTTGTTGACTTTTGAAATGACCTATAATGTCTTAGCTCATATCTTCCAAATGAAGCATTTTTGGGCTTGACTTGCAAGATCAAAGTTGTAGAGAATTCAATTTCCTTCAAAATGAGCTTTGAGTGGAGACTTGGTGATGAAGTATGTGAAAGTTATGGCTGGTCAAAGTTCAGTTGACTTTTACTGAGGAAACCCTAATTTAGAAACTCCTGATTCTTGATGATCTGAAATCTCCTTGATGAATCATGATCAACCTTTGATCAAATGATGAATTTTACTTCATATACTTGATGTTGGCAAAAAATCATGAAGTTTGACTTTGGTTTGACCACAGTTGACCTCAGTTTGATTTTTGAACTACTTTGACTGATTTTGACTTATCTGATCATCTGACTGAGCAAACTTTTGAGAAAAGTCTTGAAACTTGACATGGGGGTTCTTACACACATATAAGATGTTATGAAGCTCACTTGAAGTCTTGGAAGTCCATTTAGCCTGATTAAAGTCAAAACCCTAGTTTTGGATGCACTGCTTAGGAGGTGCATTGTCTGAGGGCATTGTCAACTCTTCTGACCAATTGTGAACTTTGTGAACCTTGTGAACCTCATAAAGTGTCTTGTGAACCTAATGGGAGGTATTGTGAAACTTGTGAACCTCAGGAAAGCTTTGTAATCATTGTGAATCTTGTGAACCTTGTGAACCTTCAAGAAGTAACTTGTAGTCTTCATGAACCTCATGAAAGGTTATGTAAATGTTGAGAAACTTGTGAACCTTGTGAACCTTCAAGAAGTGACTTGTAGACTTCATGAACCTCAAGAAAGGTATTGAAAGCATTGTGGAACTTGTGAACCTTGTGAACCTTCATAAAGTAACTTGTAGACTTCATGAACCTCATGAAAGGTCTTGTAAGTGTTGGGAAACTTGTGAATCTTGTGAACCTTCTTAGAACACAAAGTCCTGTATTGTGAGGGCAAATTTTGGGGTGCAACAGATATCTGTGTGGACGGTTGAGTGGGAACACCCGACGTCGAGCAATAGTTCCTGAAGTCACAACTGAGTTAGTAACAAAAACAAAACAAACCTACAAAACAAACAAAGGTTAGCATGCAATGCAGTATGCTCATTTGTTTCCAAGGCACTTGGTTTTGACCTTTCCAGACCCTTGAAGATGCTGTTGATGTTGCTTGAAGAATCAGATAAAACAAACCAACACATATATTACAAAAAGTAACTGATACATAGTTTGTTTTTTACAATACAAGCCCTCTGAGGGGTCAAAATACAACATAAGAAAATAAAAGCACATGAAATGAAAGCAACAACAAGCAAAAGTCAGACACCAAGACCAAACTCATCCTCCTGAACTTCCTTTAGAAGTGATTCAGTCACTGGATCAGCCGGACGCTCCGTGAGATTCCTGATGAGAAGATTCCTGGTAGCAACAGCTGCAGTTAGCTTCTTGTGTTGACTCTGGTCCTTTGACCTCTTCACACCAGCTCTAATCTTCAACTCTGAGATCTCTCTCTGGGCTGCTAGCAGGGCCTCCTGTTGCTCCTTGGCACTAGCCTCCAGCTACTCAATCTTGTCCTGAGTCCTCTTATCTTCCAGAGTACGAGCTTCGGTGATCCTGACCCACCTAGCTTGACTCTCCTTCAGATACAAATCAGTCCTGGCCTTCTGGAACTGAGCTTCCTTGCAGGCATTCTTCAAGATCTGTTCTCCAGCCCTAGACTTCTTGATATAGTCCTCTGACTTCTCAATCCTAGCTAGATGCTCCACCTTTAGCTTTTCCAACCTCTCAATGTCCAGCCGACCATCACTCCTTTCCCAGAGGGTCTTCTGTAGAGCCTGAGTCAGCTTCTCATTCCTCTCTTTCAATTTCTCAAACTCCTCTAGGCTGACAGTGACAGGAGGTGGTGCTGAGGATGGTCCAGGTATATCTTCCATGGTGAAGGGCATCCCAGAAAATTGAGCCCTGGCATGGGACCACTCATAGTACTGTGCTGAGGCCACATTGTTGCATCTTCCCAGAATGGCCATTCCCTTGGTTTGGACATTGTCCCAAGCCCAGGCTGCTTGCCTGACAATAGCCAGATTAGGCTTAATCTCACAGTAAAGGGTCTCAGCCAAGTCTTGTGCCTTAGGAGTGTGGACCAATGCATAGCCAGTTGTCTTTTGAATAGCAGAGGGTTGTAGTTGATGCAACCCTTTACTCCTATCAGGGGTACATTGGGAAACTACCCACAACTGGTAATGATGTCCCTGCCTTTTGTGCTTTGAGTGCACCACCTGATATCAGCTGAAGTTAAAGCAGTGAGTCTTCTAGCCCAGTTCTTCTGCTGATGAGGATTCAAAAATGCATCAGTCTTGGGCAAGTGTCTGAGCAACCAGGTATGGAACAGGGGAGCACAGCACCTCACCAATCTTCCTCTTTGCTTTTCATTCCTTTGGTGAACAGAGTAGTAGAAATCTCCCAGTAAGGTGGGCACTGGGTTCCTCAGAATGAAAAGATGGATTGCATTCTTGCTAATGAACTTAGGCTCATCTGCAAATAATATGGTCCCATATATGCTAAGGGCCATTAAAGCACAGACTGCCTTCCACTCTCCCAAAGAGGCCTTCAGGGTAGCCTGAGAGGTCAAGAAATCCAGATGTAGGCCAGAGATTCCAGCCTTGGTAGTCATATTCTGCCCAATCAGACAAGGTTCCAGATATAATGCCTTTGCCACTTCTTCATTACTTGGAAAAGCCATCTCAGGGTTGAAGGGGACCCCACCTCTGATAGGTACATCAACCAATGATGAATACTCCTCTAATAAAGGCCCCAACTGGAAGTCCTGAAAGGTGAAGCACCTCAGAGGGGGATCATAGAACTGTAGGCAAGTATGAATCAAGCTCCTCTGTGAAGGGTCCAAATCCATAACCACGTCAAGTATGCCCCCATAGTGTTCTCTGAATAGTGGTATATGGTCTGGAGTAATCAGGGTCTGGATCTTCCTGATGTCAGTTAGCTCAGGCTGAAAGAAATGATAGGAGATGTTACTCTTCTTAGGTGCCATGTTGCTGAAGAAGAGCTGAGACAGATGCTGATGATGGAGAATAAAAACTGATGATGTGCCACTGACAGGCTGAGACTGGTGATGCAGGTAGCTGATAGCTGAAGTAGATACTGATGAGGACAGGTCTATGCTGATGATGGAGTCAAAACCAAGCCAAAATATATGATGGATACCCTGAAAAACAAATAAGCAATTGTTAAAATGATGCAATGATGATGCATGCAAATGATATGCAAGGGTTTGTGACTGAGCTGAATCTGATCAAGTGCTCTGATACAAGTCCAGGTATGCTCAAGAAATCTAGATGGAGGTTCATAAGTCCAGTAACCAAGGTGGGGGACTCAAATAAAGAGTCACATGTCCAGGGTTAAAAAATCACAAGAACTGTTCCAACATGGAGTACTCTTAATTAAAACAAAGTAACAGGGTATGCTGAGGCCAAGGGTACCTGCAAACCTGTAAACAGCCCAACCCCCTCACAGGTGGTGTTCTAAAACAAGGATCCTCAGACTTGGATCAGTTATTAGAAGTGTAAACACTTCTAACCCGGAGGTACAATTTTTACAATAACCATAAAAGATCCTCCTCTAATTCACCTCAGTTTCTAAAGGTCATAATAAAGGTCATCCAGACTTAGCAGGCTTCCCAGATAGCCCTAGCACTACAGGAAATCTGTAGCACAGAGTTCTCAAGAAGAAACCCATATCTGAACCGTGTTTCATATTCCCGCACCAGACCGAAATGGAATGGGAAAGAACATGAACCACTCTAACCTAGGTGTCACTCAGGTCCCAGGTATATGACCTTAACTTTCAATAGAACACCCACCCACCAAAGAAACAAAACAGATCCAGCCAGCACAGTATGACAGTATGATATATGTAAAGCTATAAAGAAAGCAATAAAACAACTGTACATAAAGCAAAAGTAAATACAAAACAAACACAAATAGCACATAACACCCCAGTAAACACAAATCAATCAAGCGCTAGGAGGAACCCACAAAAAGAACCAGAAGCCCTGGTTACAGTATAAGGGTCCCCAGCAGAGTCGCCAAGCTGTCGCTCTCACCAAATGAAGTCAGGTCAAAAGGGGTACAGACGCGAACGGTCGGCGAAAGGAGGTGTGAGAACACACAGGAGTGAACTCACAGAGAATGAAAAGAGTCGCCAGCTAGGCATTTTTATCCCGGAGGAAAGGCAATGCTGCATAGACCTAAAAAGATATGGATAAGACGGTTGCGAACCAGAGAGACTGAGAAAGGGGGTTGGTTACAACCTGGGAAGGTATTAGCACCCAGATTTTCCGTCGTACTCGACGGGATCCACGGTTAAAAGATTTCTGTTTCAAAGGGGTAGTGTCAGTGCAATTTGTGTATAAAGAGTTGGAAAAGGATGTACAGGTGTCAGTGTAAAGGAAGTGAAGTGTATAAATGAAGTGTCAGTGTAAGAATGAGAATGAATTGCTCAAGAATATGAGGCTAAAAGAATGAAGCTGGAAAGAGGGGGAATGTACAGAGACTTTTGTTCGATAACTGTTAAGTTATGCCTACGTATCCTCTCGTGCAATGAGGAAGTCAGAACACCGTAGTTCGACCTAAAGAGGCTGAAAGATGAATTGACTTGATGAACTGATGGCTTGTCTATGCTCAAGCGTGTGACCTGTCTGGCTCAGGTGCAAACTGTCTTGCATTAGACGGAAGAAGCAAGTTCTCGGTTAAGAGTGAATGAGATGAGAAAAGAATCCCGGAGGAGACGATTATTGTTTGTTTTTGTGTTTTCAGTCTTTTATTGCTTTTGACAGTTTGTCATAAGTTAATGAGCTTAAGCCTAAACCAATGGGTTAGTAAACTCATCACATCTTCCCTCTGATTAGGGGTAATGAGAATACCTTAAGTGTGAAGTCAAATTCTCACACTTAATCACCTTTGATGTAGGATTAAGATCATTAACCTACTTGTGATTATTTAGATGTTTTTGGTGTTTTTGTTTAGTGTTGAGTAATGAGGTTAAGCCATAATCAAGGATTAAACAGACTCATTACACCATCCTAATAGAAGGATAATAGATGAGAATGTTTAAGCTGAGGAAAGCTCCTCAACTTAATCCATGATTAGGGATTAAAATCATGACAAAACAAAGCCTTTATTGAGTGGATTTTAGTTAGTGATAAGATGAAGAAGTGAGTTTTAGGGTTTGTAAGACAACTTGAGGGGGACTTGTCCATTAATACTACGGTTAGCCCTTCTTAACCAATTAAGGAAGAATTAGAACCCTAATGCAAGGCCCAAGTTACAAGTGTGATGTCTTGATGATTATTAAGTGAATTGATTAAGAGATCTAAACACATTAAGGGTTTAACACTTAGGATTAAAGTTATACACTCCATCCTAATAGAAGGATGCAGGCATAAGTTTAATCACAAAGCCTTAAAGCCTTTAGGGTTTAGTCCCTGATTATGAGATGAGAAGAGAAGACTCAAAGAGACACAAAGATAAAACTAAGAGGGGAGACTAATCCAAACCCTAATCATTTTCATGCTTGGTTGTTCCTAAGGTTTGTGAGGTTTATGAAAGAAATCTTCAAAGGAACCACCAGGAAGCAGATGAAAGGATCAAAGAGAAGCAAAGTAACTTGCTTCATTGAAGAGGACAAGTCACTTGAGGAAAGAAAGTAAGGAGAAGATGAAAGAGCAAGCTCAATCTCAAACACATAACAAAATGCAGCAAGGATGCATAAAAGAGGTGAAAGGAAATTCTGAGAAGTGAAGGCAAATTCACTTCTCAAAGTTGCTTACCACCTGAAAAGTTAGTGAAAGGAATGCAATGCAATGCAAAATGGAATGAAATGGCATGATGCAAACCAAAACCAGAAGCATATATGAGATGATAATGATGCTATGAGATGATGCAAACATGAATCAAGACATGGGGATGATCATACAAACTTATGGATGCAAATGGAGCAAGCTTGGAACCATGAACATTCATGAAAAGTTATGGAATGCAAATGACACACAACATGGCAAATACATGATGCAATGATCAAACATGCTTTTAATATGTCTTAAGATGTCAAATGAATCAAATGGATGCACAAAATGCCATGGCAAGACATGGTATGAATGCAAATACAAGATGAATGCAAAAGGAAGCCCAAATTAGGGTTTATGATCAATGCATCAAACAAAAACCAAAATCAGAAGCAAACATCAAGATAAAAAATTGAAAATGCACTCAAAGGAACCCTAATCCTATGCAAACTCACTGCCCAAAGGAGAGGTTCCAACTCTTAACCTAATTAGGGTTATGAATTTTCTAAGTTTTCTAGGGTTTTAAGGTACCTTAACAAGAAAAATGCCAAACAAATTGAAAATGAAAGATCAAATCATGCCAATTTAATCTCACAAACTACATGCTAAACAAAATGCAATGCAAAAAGAATCAAAGTCCAACTCTCAATGGTTAGGCAGAAATGATTTTTTGAAGTTTGGATCAAAATAATGCCTTGAAATGGTTTTAATTCCATGAAAAATTCTCAAAAGTCATCAAGATCAAAAAAGAAATTTGGTTTGAGGGTTGGACAATGTTTCTAAATGATTATGAAGGTTTCATGAATTTTTTGTTGATTTTTAAATACCTAAAAGTATTTTTAATTAATTAATTCTCATTAATTAATTAAAAATAAACTTTTAAATGATTTAAAAATATTTTTTTAATGCAAAAAATAAAAATAAAAATGTTTTTGGTTTCTGAAAATTAATAAAAGTTTGTACAAAAAATTTCAGAATTTTTAAAAAGGTTTTACTATTTTAAATAAAATAGAGAAAAGAAATGAATTAATATGAAAAAATAAAATGAATTTAATCTGAAAATGGAAAAGTAATCAGATCCAAAGGCCCAAATTTGAACTGGCTGCGCGCGCGTTTGACCTGGCGCCATATCCAACGGCTGACATTCAAACTCTCATAATTGTGATTAGCCCTAATTAATTATGCCCTAATGACTTTCAGGCGACCGGAACACTGTTCCGGTCGTCTTCTCCGGCAAGCTCAAACTTCTAACTCTCTCTACACGCAATGAAAACAAAATCTAACTGCCCAGAACTCATCCCCACTCAAAAACGAATCAAACCCCTCAATCAAACAACATTTATCATTCAAAATCAGAGAGAATCGAATCAAACATTTTTTAGGGCAAAAGTTTCAGACATTGCATACATCCTGGTTTCTCAACCATTTTCAAAAGTAAGCACATATTCATGATCAGGGAAGCATGTAGATTCATTTAGAAACTTAAAATACACGTTCTGGAAAAAAAGTTCATGAAGCTACCTGAGTTTGAAGCTTTTCAGTTTGGAGCTTTCTGACCTCCTTTCTTGTGCAAAACCACTCCTATGACTTCCCTTGTGCTTCTGAAAGGCTTGGAGCAAGTTTATTTTTGCTGGTTTGAGAGTTTGCAGAAGTTCTGTTCAAGGTGGTGTGGTGATCGTGTTTTTGATTCAGTGGGTTTCAGGCCATGGTGATGGGTGCTTTGTGATCAGGGAAGTGTGTTAAGATTGTTTGTGAAGTTTGTTTGTGTGTTTGTGGCTTGTGCTGAGAGTTTCGAAGGCTCTTGCAAATGAGGGTGAAAATGAGAATGCTGTCTTGTGGGGTGCTTCAGGCTTGCCTCTTGTTATGTTTGGCTTGCATTTGATTAGTATAAACAATTGCCATTGGTCAGATGAAGTGACATGTGCTTTATTGATTGGTATGGGTGCTTTTGCCAAAAGGTCAAAGTTGGTGTAAGAAGGCATGGGCTACTTTCTAGCCAAGTACAAGGAGTGTGTCCTGCGCAGCATGATATGAGGAAAGGCCTAGGATTGATCAGCAAGCTAGCCAGCAAGTGGATGAGAAGCTATGATGAGTTTTGCAACTTGCCTTGCCTTTGGTTCTTTATGAAATATCTTGATCCATAAGTCATAAAACATGTGATTCTTTGGGTGCAATCTGACTTTTAGGACTTGTGTGATCATGTGGTGAAGTTTAGAAATGCATTTGATGACTTAATTTGCCTTGAGAAGTGAATTTGCAATTTTGCCTCTTTGGTGGAAACCTTGAAATTTTGTGATTTTTGCCAACTTTGACAAGCCATAACTTTTGATCCAAAATGAACTAGGTCATGTTCTTGTACTTTTTGAAAAGGGAATGATCCATTCTACAACTTTCATGACCAAAGTTTTTCCATTTGAAGCTTTTTTGAATCAAAAAGTAAAGGTTGAAAAAGTTGCCTAAAATGACAATTTCATTAAAAGTCAAACTTGCCCAAAAAGTCAACTTTGCAAAAGACTTGAAATTCTTCAATTTTGTGAAATTCTAACATCTCCTATGATCAAATAAAGATCATACACAATCAAAATGATGAAGATCACCCTTTGGTTGGGTCATTGGGGGCCTCAGATGCCCTGATTTTGCACTGACTTGCTTGAAAAGTCAACTCTTGATCAGATGACTTCCCCATGGAATTTCTTCATGAAAATTGATATGCATACTCCCTATACCATATAGATACCAATATAAACAATAATGACCAAAAAATTTGGGGTTATGGCCTCTGAAACCAAAACCCTAATTTTAGGTCATATGTGCAGTTAAACCTGGCTCTGCTTCCATGCCATCCCCAGTTCTTGTGATTTTTTGACTTCTTTGACTTTGAGAGGATATAATATGATGCTTGGACACACATGGACTTATTTGAAGTGATTGATGACCTTTGGAGTGGCTCAAGAAGCTCTTGGATTGCTCAGACCACAAACCCTAGATGCAGATGACTTTGAATCTATGCAGTGGATTAAGAATGTGGTATGAGATGCTATGATTGAATTTATGCTTATGAAATGATCACAAGCCATGGTGTGAATGGGTGAGGGCAAATTTGGGGTGTTTACACCCGAGACGAAGAAGAGCATCTGGTCAACCTGAAGAAGTTGTTTGATAGACTGATCAAGTACAAGCTAAGGTTGAATCCAAACAAATGCACTTTCGGAGTGCGTTCCAGGAAACTGCTGGGTTTCATTGTTAGTCAGAGAGGAATTGAGGTAGATCCTGCTAAAGTAAAAGCTATTCAAGATACGCCTGCATCGAGAACAGAAAAAGAAGTGCGCGGGTTTTAAGGGAGGTTGAACTACATTTCTCGGTTCATATCTCATCTAACCGCCACGTGCGAACCAATATTCAAGTTGCTAAGAAAAGAGCAAACGGTCAGGTGGAACGTTGACTGCCAAAGAGCTTTCGACAAAATAAAAGAATATTTGCAGGAGCCTCCAATTTTGATGCCTCCAGTTGAAGGAAGACCTTTAATCATGTACTTGACTGTGCTAGAAGGGTCAATGGGGTGTGTTCTAGGCCAACATGATGAGTCTGGTCTAAAAGAGTACGCTATTTATTACCTTAGCAAAAAGTTTACCGACTGTGAACCCCGTTACTCACTGCTCGAGAAAACTTGCTGCGCTTTGGTATGGGCTGCTCGCCGACTGAGGCAGTACATGTTGACTCATACCACACTGCTCATTTCCAAAATGGATCCTGTCAAGTACATCTTTGAGAAACCAGCGTTAACCGGAAGGGTTGCTAGGTGGAAGATGATTTTAACTGAATATGACATCCAGTATACTTCTCAGAAAGCCATCAAGGGAAGTGTATTGTTGGATTACCTTGCACAGCAACCTCTTGAGGATGATTATCAGCCAATGAAGTTTGATTTCCCTGATGAGGACATCATGTACCTCAAGGAAAACGATTGCGAGGAACCACTTCCGGAGGAGGGGCCTGACCCTGAATCCAAATGGAAGTCGATGTTTGATGGGGCAGTCAATATCAATGGTCGTGGAGTTGGTGCCATTCTTATCACTCCCGAAGGTGTTCACTTACCCTTCGCTGCCAGAATTATTTTTGGCTGCACCAACAATGAAGCGGAATACGAGGCATGCATAATGGGAATAGAGGAGGCAATTAATCTTCGGATTAAGAACCTCGATATATTCGGAGATTCAGCCTCGTCATCAACCAAGTTACCGGCAAGTGGTATACGCATCAATAGCATCTAATTCCATACAGGGATAATGCTAGAAAACTGTTGACGTTCTTCACGACAGTTAAACTTCAATACATACCACGTGATGAAAATCAGTTTGCCGACGCATTGGCCACTCTTTCTTCGTCAATCAAAGTCTTGTGTTGGAATTATGTGCCCAGAATTGACATCTTCAGGCTTGACGCTCCAGCTCATGCCTTCTCTGTAGACGCCGTGTCTGACGAGAAACCTTGGTATTCTGATATCAAGTTATTCCTGGAAAAGCAAGAATACCCAACTGGGGCATCTTCCAATGACAAGAAGACCTTAAGGCGACTTGCTGCTAGCTTCTTCTTGAACACATATGGGGTTTTGTACAAGAGAAACTTCGACATGGTCTTGCTTAGATGCGTGGATAGACACGAAGCAAGCCTGTTAATGCAGGAAGTCCACGAGGGATCTTTTGGTACCCATGCAGGAGGGCATGCTATGGCTAAGAAATTGCTGAGATCAGGGTATTTCTGGATGACAGTGGATGCAGACTGTTGTTCATTCGCTCGTAAGTGCCACAAATTCCAGATATACGCTGACAAAGTGCATGTTCCTCCTAGCCCGCTCAATGTCATGTCATCTCCTTGGCCCTTTTCTATGTGGGGCATTGACATGATTGGGAAGATTGAGCCTACTGCTTCAAATGGTCATCGCTTCATCCTGGTCGCGATTGATTACTTCACCAAATGGGTGGAAGCAACATCTTATGCCAACGTCACTCGTCAAGTGGTGGCAAGGTTTCTGAAAAGAGACATCATATGCAGATACGGAGTGCTCGAAAGAATCATTACTGACAATGGTTCTAACTTAAACAACAAGATGATGGCAGAGTTGTGTCGGGACTTCAAGATTCAGCATCACAATTCTTCTCCTTACCGACCAAAGATGAATGGTGCGGTAGAGGCAGCAAACAAGAATATCAAGAAGATTGTGCAGAAAATGGTTGTCACTTACAAGGATTGGCATGAGATGTTACCATTTGCGTTGCATGGGTACCGAACGTCAGTCAGGATGTCAACAGGGGCAACTCCTTTTTCTCTGGTATATGGTATGGAAGTTGTTTTGCCTGTTGAAGTAGAGATTCCTTCATTGCGTGTGATGATGGATGTAAAGCTTGATGAGGCTGAATGGGTGCGTGCTCGTTATAATCAGCTATGTCTAATTGAGGAAAAGAGATTAGCGGCTATCTGTCATGGTCAGCTTTATCAGAGGAGAATGAAGCGTGCATTCGACCAACGAGTACGTACTCGGGAGTATCAAGTGGGAAAGCTTGTGTTGAAGAGGATTGTTCCTCCAGGTTCAGATCACAGGGGCAAGTGGACCCCAAACTACGAAGGACCATTCATAGTGAAGAAAGTCTTTTCAGGAGGAGCACTGATGCTCACCAATATGGATGGAGACGACTTCCAATCCCCTATTAACTCAGACGCAGTTAAAAAATACTTCGCATAAAGAGACCCGCTGGACATAAAAACAGAATTAAAGTCCAGGCAAAAAACGGGCATCCCGGCGAGCTAAAAACAGAATAAAAAGCCTGGGGCAAAAGTTAGGGAAATAAATGAAAAAATGTATACACCCGCTGAGTTGAAAAGCCACATTGGACAACTCAAGCAAAAAAGGGTATCCCGGTGGATTGAAAACCCGAAAGGGAGCTGTTGCACTCCAAAATTTGCCCTCCCCAAGACAATACTTTGTGTACTAAGAGGTTCACAAGGTTCACAAGACGTCTCATGAGTTTCACAAGGTTCACAAGATTCACAATTAGTCAGAAAGTTTGACAATTCCCTCAGACAATGCATTCTCCTAAGGAATGCATCTTAAACTAGGGTTTTGACTTTCATCAGGCTAAATTGACTTCCAAGACTTCAAGTGAGCTTAATAGCATCCTATATGTGTTCAAGAATCCCCATGTCAAGTTTCAAGACTTTCCCAAAAGATTTACTCAGTCAGATGATCAGATAGGTTAAAATCAGTCAGAGTAGTTAAAAAGTCAAACTGAGGTCAATTGTGGTCAAACCAAAGTCACACTTCATGATTTTTTGCCAACATCAATTATATGAGGTAAAATTCATCATTTGATCAAGGGTTGATCATGATTCATCAAGGATATTTCAGATCATCAAGAATCAGGAGTTTCTAAATTAGGGTTTTCATAGGAAAAGTCAACTGAACTTTGACCAGCCATAACTTCCACATGCTTCATCAAACATTTTCCATCCAAAGCTCATTTTGAAGGAAATTTAATTCTATATAACTTTGTGTCTCACAAGCCAAGCCCAAAAATGCTTCATTTGGAAGGTATGAGCTAAGACATTATAGGTCCTTTTAAAAGTCAACAACTTCCAAAGAGCATAACTTGAGAATGGTAAAAGATATGGACATGAGACCAAAGAGGTTGGTTAGAGGACTCTTTAAGCTTTCCAAAATGTCCAAGAACACCTTCATAGCATTAAAATTGAAGGATTTGTGCCCTTGCAAAGTTGGGAAATATTTTAGAGGTTTATGAAGCAAATGGGGTCTTAAAACCATAATTCACCAAATGGGCTTGCTTTTTTATGATTCAAATACTTCCATGACATCATGCACGAAATAAAATTTATTTATTCATAATTTTATTCATTTTATTTTTATTTATTATGATTTTTTATGTTAAAAATCATTTTAAATTAAAATAAAATATAAAATGATGGATATTTGATTTGATTTGGTTTCTAGAAAGTCTTAAGACTTATTTAGACTTGATTGATACAAAAATAATGAAGATCATACCAATATGGCAATGCTAGATCAAGGAAAATAAAATTTTGAGATCACATCTTTTTCAATCTCCCAAAGATCAAAAGTCCACAAATTTGTTAAAGTTTTTGACCTAAATTCATTCACTCATATATAAACAACATAAAGATCAACCCTAGACATGAATTCACAGCCTCCAACACCATATTCAAACTTCACAAAATTGTTCAAAAACTCCAATTCGGATTTTAAGCTAGAGGAGATTTCAAAGCAATTTAAAGGTGGCAATGCGTTCTATGATGTCTATTGAACATATTTGGATCATAAACAACACCTAGAACACCTCCATATGCACAAACCGAATACAACTTTTCATATTTTTTTGATTTTTTCGTTCATGATCATTTATATGTTATTAATGGATTTTGTTCAGTGATTTGTGTTCAATGAAGGTTTGTGATGAATTCTGGGCAGTTTAATTGAAGAAACCGTGGCCGAATCGAGTGATGCCATTCTAGGGTTCTTGACCTTCAAGTTAGGGTTTTGTGATTAAACGAATATAAACAAATTCTAAAACCGTAGATCAATCATAAATGACCTCAGGATTATGTTTGTGTGTCCAATTTAACAAAAATTTACATGAATGATGATGTTTGGATTTCGTAGGTTTATCTGCCATTTGAAATTTCGCAGGAAAATTCCTAGCAAAATTCGCAGGTGTTCCCGCAGGTTCAGAGGTAGGAGATGAAGTGGCTGCACGCGAAAATCATATTTGAAATTGATGCAAAGATTAAAACGAATTCGTTCCATCTATATATCACAACGAGCATGTAGCTCAGCTGGTTTTTGTGCGCGTATAATCTAATGAAGGGCTTGGGTTCGAAACCGGCCAAGGTAATTTTTTGCTTGGATTTATTTTATTTTGTAGGATAACAACAAAACCATATTGGGGTGGATTATTATCAGCTCCGTGCAGTGGCTCAGCTGGTTTTGGGAGTCCTTTAGCCAGGTAAAGGACCTGAGTTCAAATCCCAGGTCCTGTTTTTCAGTACTTTGTCCATTTATTTTTATTATTTTACATTTAATTCTTATTTTATTTACTTTTATTCAATTTAAATAATTTCTAAAATAAATAATTAATATTTTTTTTAAATCTCATATTTTCATAAATATAATAATTTATTTTCTCAAACTTTTTATGTTTATATTTATTAATATGTATATATATTTTTGTATATAATTTCATTAATTATATTTAAATTAATTTCTAACCCTAATATTTTTTTATATATATAATTAAAACCCTAATTTTCTCTAACCCTAATCCTAACCCTAATTCTTATTTTATTTAAATCTTAAAATTAATTAAATTTTCCTAATATCCAATTAAATAATTAATCATAGTTTATTTTGTAAATAAATTAGTATATCTTTATTATTTTATTTTCATCTCAAAAAATTCTTTAAAATTGTTTATTAAAATCCAAAAATACTTAATTGAATTATATGTCTATTTTGTATATTATTACTAACCTTTTTTTCTTATAATTATTTCATCACTAACCTTTTATTTAATTGTTTATTTTATTATATAATTATTATTTAATTTGTTTTTATTATAATGTAACTGCAAAAGCTTTGTAATAGTCGTAGTTTATGATTGCTTTATGTTTTATAACTATTATTGCTATGGTTAGTAAAATAGGGAGTGATAACATGTTTGTATTGTAAAATTAATCTAGATCACTAATCATAAGATAAATATATAAACCTATACACGCACACACGTAAGTCGATCTTTGATCGCCATCTCACTTCCTAAGGTTATCCCTCATGTTACCTAAATAAAAAGGTCAAGTAAGGTGTCTAAAAGCAAAGTCCCTTCTCATAAACAAATCATCAAGTCCCTTTTACGATTATAAGATCAAGTCCCTTCGATGTTGCCTTCGTAAATGATCTTGTCCCTTTCGAATAAAAGTTGATAAGTCTCTTCGTATTGTTAAGACACCATACAGTTGCCTAAACACAGATGACCCTTCACATGTCCTTTATAACATCCAAGGTAATGACTACCTATTCCTTAATAATAGGGATAGTCTTACTATTGAAAGAACATTTAAGAACAATAAAGATTTAACTTTGGGTAGGTTCCTCTTAAGTACTTGCTCACTTTACATCAAATTACTTCATTACACTTCACATTTTCAAACAATTTTCAAAACAAAGTCTTTATATATATTCGTACAAGGATCATTATAAAGTACTTAAGAAAATTTTTAATCACACACTACACTTCTCAAAACAATTTAAAGTGAGCTAAGTAACTAAGAGCCCATGGATAACCATGGATGTAAAGGGTGCTAACACCTTCCCTTTACATAACCTACCCCCCGAACCCAAAAATCTTTTAAGGTCTTTCCTGTTCTTTTATGCCCTTTCCTTTGGATAAAATAAAAGTCGATGGAGACTCTTGCTATCCACAACATTTAACTAAAGTCAGTTCTCCCACCGTGTTACAGAACTGGCGACTCTGCTAGGGACTTAATAAAAGAGGGGTACCCTTAGGAATTAGATCACTTAAATTGTTTGCCTTGTTTGCTTTATATTACTTGTTGGGCTTTATGTGTGAAAGATCCTAACCTGGATCTAGTGTACCTTAGGTAAATGGCAATAGACCAAGGAAACTGTACGGCGTATACCGATATGGTTGATCTGGTGGCCATAGTTAGTGTGACTTCTTGGTTGGTGCTTATGTTCCTTAAGCAAGTTGAGGATAATATGATTCTGCCATATGTTGTCAATACACTAACTGACTTTTAGAACCCTAGTCATCCCATCTTGGCCTTTAGAAAGTAGTGAGATAACCAGCTTTGGTGAAGACTGAAGTTGGTTGATACTCGATACTACGCTCATTGAGATCCTAAACTTGGAGGGTTTTGGTTGGCAAGTAAGTTGCCTACTGAACAACCACCCTTGTGAAGGATCAATGATATTGAGATCCCTTAGAACCTGGTTACTTTATAGGACAGGATGAACCAACTAAACTTCAGGGGAGGGTACTTACCTTTAAACCTCATGCAAGCCTTCAAACCAAGGGCTATTGTGTGACTTGTTTGTGTGTGCCACATGTTTATGATTGAGCATAACATTATAACATCATCATGCATCATAAGCATATCATTTTCACTAACCATATCAAGGACCAAAGGATTTATCTTTGTTCTTTGTTGCAGGTCATGGCTTCTGCTCGTAGGAATACTATCCAGATCAACTTTGTAGGAATACATTCTATGCTTAAGGAGTTGGTCTCTCAAGTTTCTGAAAACTCCCAATTCATCAAAAGGCATGCTTGCTTATTGGATCTAGTCAGTTCAGGGTTCAATGAAGACATGATGAGTGTTCTGTTTCAGTTCTTTGACCCTAAACATCATTGCTTCACATTCCCCGACTATCAGCTGGTTCCTACAATGGAGGAATTCTCCAAGCTTCTGGGTATACCTATTCTTGATCAGAAACCCTTCACAGGCTTGTAAAAAGAGCCTAAACCTGAAGTCATTGCTGCAGCCCTACATTTGAAGAAATCAGACATTGTCCTAGAAACAAGGAGTGGAGTTAAGGGTATTCTTGCTAAGGTGTTGATAGATAAGGCTCAAGTGTTCTTGAAGGCTATGAGCTATGATGCTTTTGAGGAGATCTTAGCCTTGTTGATTTATGGCTTAGTGTTGTTCTCCAATCCAGATCAGTTCATAGACGTTCACACCATCAACATATTTCTGACTCATAATCCAGTACCTACATTACTTGGAGATATCTTACACTCTCTTCATACCCGTACTACAAAGGCACGAGGAACTGTGATGTGCTGCATACCTTTGCTATCTAGGTGGTTTATTTCTAACCTTCCTCGATCAGTGATGAAGAATGAACAAGGGTTCAGATGGTCCAAGAGGATCATGTCACTTTATCATTCAGATATTCATTGGTGCTCTAAGTCTATGGAGAATGTTACTATCATTGACCGTTGTGGGGAGTTCCCTAATGTGCCACTCTTTGGCATAAGAGGGGGCATTACCTACAATCCTTCTTTAGCTCTACGTCAGTTTGGTTATGCTCGGAGTGATGGTCCTCATGACATGTTGATTCAGGGTATTGTGTTTGACTACGACAACGATCTTCAAGGTTACCGTCAAAGGTTCATACGAGCATGGGGTAAAGTGAACAAGGTTGACAGCAAGACTCTGGAGCCCAAGTACACTATTCCCATGGAAGCTTATCTCAGATGGGTGCGATCTCGTGCTCAGACTCTTATGATGCCATATCCTGCTATCCTGCCAGTTACTATGGAGCCTGTTGCTGAAGGGGATACTTCTTATACCATTCTTCATCCAGACATGCCCACTGACATGGAAGAGTTACAGAGGTCCTGGATCCAGTTGAGGGAGCAAAGAGATACTTTTGAGACTCATTACAAAGCAAGTCAAGAAAGAATCCTGGAGCTAACAAAGCAACTTCACGAGGAGCGGAATCTCAACTCATACCTCAACACAAAGAGGAAACGTCCATGGGAGACTTAAAACCCCATCTTTTGTATTCATTTCATTTTTATTGTAAGCCCAAGGGGCAAACAAGTTTATTACTAATAAAAGTTTACCTTTTTGATTGTTTAAACAAATTTAAATCCTGCGGTCCTTGAAAACATTGCATACGCATTTATACACCATATCATTGCATCACAGGTTTCTTATGTACAGGTATCTTATCTTCTCGTTGTTTATTTCAGCAGAAATGGCTCTTGAACAGACTGTCAAAGATCTCCAAGCACAGAATGCACAATTCCAAGAGCTGATCCTGAACTTGTCCAAGGGACATGATGAATTGAAGACACTGCTGGCCAAGAAGACTAAGAAGACTAGAAGATCAGGAGGTCTTATTAATTTAGGAAGAAGGTTCAAGGGTCCTGTCAAGACCAAGGAACAGGTTGAAGATTATGAGTCTGAGGAGTCTGAGAAAGAGGGAGGCAGTCTCCATAATACTATGGGGGATTCTGATTTTGAAGCAAATTACTATCATGATCCTAATGAAGATAAGTTCAAGATGCTGGTGGATAGAATGAATGCTATGGAGTTACAGAAGTCTTATGGGCTGGATTTTGAAGATCTGAGTTTGATATCTGGAGTGGTTATACCCATTGGTTTCAAGGTCCCTTCTTTTGTAGTATATGATGGTGTTTCATGCCCCAAGCTGCATCTAAGGTCATATGTCCGGAGGATTCAGCCCCATACTGCTGACAAGAAATTGTGGATTCATTTCTTCCAAGAGAGTTTGTCTGGAGCTTAACTGGAATGGTACTATCAACTGGAGAGTGCCAATAATCGTGATTGGAATGATCTTGCTAAGGCTTTCTACAGGCAATACCAATACAATGCTGATTTAGCACCTACTCGCATGCAACTCCAAAGCATGTCTATGGGTGCTAAGGAAAATTTCAAGGAGTATGCCCAGAAGTGGAGAGACCTGGCTGGAAGAGTTCAACCTCCCCTGAATGACAGGGAGCTAGTGGATATGTTTATGAGTATGCTGAATGGTCCTTTCTATAGTCATCTCATTGGAAGCTCATCATCTGGCTTCACTGAGCTGATAATGACTGGAGAGCGTGTGGAAAGTGGCATAATAAGTGGCAAGATACAGGTGGGTGCATCTTCATCAATTACTGCAAAGAAGCCCCCTAGTGGGAAGAAGGAGTCAAATGTTGTTTATGGTCAACCTGGTCGTAATAGGAGTCACCAATCTGTGGGAGCAGTTCATATCTCCAATCCTACTCCTGCAGCACCAGAGCCACCACAGGGCAATCAGCAGAATCCTAGAAGACAGTTCACCAAGATCAACATGTCACTGGCCCAAGCCTTGCAACACTTGTTGAAAGGGGAACTCTTTACTTTGAAGGACCCTCCTCAGAATCCTAATGTTACCTCTCCTTGGTACAATCCTAATGCACGATGTGCCTATCATTCTAATTGTCAGGGACATGACACCAACAACTGTTTGATATTGAAAAATAAGATTCAAGATATGATTGATGCTGGAGAGATTGAGTTTGACCCTCCTGGGACTCCAAATGTGATTACTGCTCCCATTCCAAATCATGAGAAGACTGTTAATGCCATTGATGAAGTTTCATATATTTCCTCAGTTGCAGATGTGTCTACTCCATTGTCTGTTATCAAGAAGAAGTTGGTACAAGCTGGGTTCTTTCCAGGTTGTAATGAAGACTGTTTCTATTGTGCTTACAAACCGGATAGCTGCTGGAAGTTGAAGGATGGTATTCAACGTCTCATGGACAATTACACCATATTGTTTGAGAGGACACCTTCTGTGGAGAGTATGGTTGAACATATAACTCAAGGTGTGAAGGTTGAAGAGGTGGATATGGTTTATAAAGTACCAATAAGGATTACCTCTAAAGGCCCTGTCAAGATCACTCATAAGGGTATCAAGATTACTGTTGAAGGCCCTGTAAAGACTGTTGCTGAAGCTAGGGTGGCTCCTATGATTATTACCACTCCTGGTCCTATTCCATATACTTCTGATAAAGTTATACCTTGGCACTACGGTTCTGATGTTTATATCCATGGTGTTAAACAGGAACCCTTAGCTGATAAACCTATTATTGATGAAAACCTTGATGTTGACAACATTGTTGGATCTAGTAAGATCACAAGAAGTGGAAGAATTTTCTCTCCTCCGGTTACCTCCAAGAATACAGTTACTCCAACTACTACCTTTACTGCTGAGACAAATACTGATGCCCGGGGCAAAGGTCCTGTCATTGAACCTATGCAAGCTGAGGCACCAACTGCTGATAATCTTTCTAAGCAGATGGAAGAAGTGCTGAAGATCATTCGCAAGAGTGATTATGATATTGTTGATCAATTGGGGCATACTCCCTCCAAAATTTCCATGTTGTCTTTGTTGCTGTGTTCTGAGGCTCATGCTAAAGCCTTTATTAAATTTCTTGAAGACTGCTCATGTACCAAATGAGATTTCCGTGGGTATCTCAAGTCTTCAATTCTACCTTCTATGTAATGGATATTCGTCCTTCATACTCTTGTTTGCTTGTGCGCCCCTGGATCCATGGGGCAGGTGCTGTGACCTCCACTTTACATCAGAAGTTGAGATACCCAGTGAAGGGAAAGGTTGTAACTGTTTACGGAGAGAAAGAATATATAGTCAGTCATGTAAATACTTTCAAGTATGTTGAAGTAGAAGGTGAATATGTTGAGACTCCGTGTCAGACATTTGAAGTAGTTCCTTGGGTTGTTCTTGCTGCTGAAGCTCCTCCTGTTGTCAAAAGAGTTCCTGTGGTTACCAGAGTACCTCCTACAATGGCCTCCCTCAAAGATGCTAGAGCTGTGGTTGATGAAGGTGGTTAAACTATTTGGGGTCAGCTTCTTGACATTCCTTACAAGTCTGATAAGTTTAGTTTGGGTTTCACTACAGAGTCCCAGAAGGTTGTTCGTCGTGCTCGTGATGTCCGTATCACCAATCAAGGGATTATGAAAGACCAAATCAATGTTGTGGGTGACTATAATGAAGACTACAACCTGGATGCTTGGATTTTTCCTACTGTGGGTGATGGGCTCAACAATTGGAAGGCTGAAGACGTTATTCCTATATCCTTTAGTCAGGAGTAAATACTATTACTGTGTTGTTATTTTTTAAGTTTGTAATTTTGAACAATTAAACTTTTAAGCCTTGTGTCTTACCCGGGGCACAATGGTATGTTTGTTTCGGGATGTCATTTCATTTGCATACTTCATTCAATAAAAATCAGTGGACGTTTCGTTTTCGTAAATATTGTGTTCCCTGTATTTCTTTTATTTTATTTTTGTTTTATCAGCTATGTGTTCTTACACACACCCACATCACTAAAATGCAGATCCTCATCCACTCTGGATCCTGTTGATAACAGTTCTACTATTGCCAATTATAATTTCGAGTATCCGATCTATCAAGCTGAAGATGGAAAGGAGGAAGATTGTGAAGTACCTGTAGAGCTTGCTAGGTTGTTACAACAAGAAGAGAAAGTTATACAGCCACATGAAGAGCCAATCAAAGTTGTAAATCTGGGAACTGAAGAGAACAAGAAAGAAGTCAAGATAGGGGTTGAATTAGAGGATGGTGTTAAGAGCAGATTGATTTAGATGTTACATGATTATGTGGAGATCTTTGCTTGGTCCTATGAAGATATGCCAGGGTTGGATACAGACATTGTGGTTCACCGTTTACCGGTAAAAGAAGATTGTCGTCCAAAGAAGTAGAAGGTTCGTCGCGTGCGTCCTGAAATGTCAGAGAAAATTAAGGCAGGGGTGATGAAACAGTTTGATGCAGGGTTCTTAGCTGTGACTTCTTATCCTCAATGGGTTGCAAATGTGGTGTCGGTACCTAAGAAAGATGGTAAGGTATGTATGTGTGTAGATTACAGGGATTTGAACAAGGCCAGCCCCAAAGATGACTTTCCACTTCCTCATATTGATGTTCTGGTAGACAACACTGCTCAGCATAAGGTATTCTCTTTCATGGATGGTTTCTCTGGTTACAATCAAATCAAGATCGCACCTGAAGATATGGAGAAGACTACATTTGTTACACAGTGGGGCACTTTTTGTTATAAAGTGATTCCATTTGGTTTGAAGAACGCCGGGGCAACATATCAATGTGCTATAGTGGCTTTGTTTCACGATATGATTCATCATGAGATAGAGGTATATGTGGATGATATGATAGCTAGGTCCCAGAATGAAGAGCAACATCTTGATCATCTGCATAAGTTGTTTGAGAGGTTGAAGAAATACAAGTTGAGATTGAACCCAAACAAGTGTACTTTTGGAGTTAGATCTGGTAAACTCCTGGGTTTCATTGTCAGTGGAAAAGGTATTGAAGTGGATCCTGCGTAAGTGAAAGCTATACAAGAGATGCCTGCTCCCCGTACTGAGAAGGAAGTTAGAGGTTTCTTGGGATGATTGAATTACATTGCAAGATTTATTTCCCAATTAACTGCTACCTGTGAGCCAATCTTCAAGTGGTTGAAGAAAGATCAGGTAATGGAATGGAATGATGAGTGCCAGACAGCCTTTGATGAAATCAAGAGATATCTTCTAGAACCTCCAATTTTGATGCCACCAGTTGATGGAAGACCCTTGATTATGTACCTAACAGTGTTAGACAACTCAATGGGTGTGTGTGTTGGGGCAACATGACGAGACTGGTCGAAAAGAGCAGGCATTATACTACCTTAGCAAAATGTTTACCGACTGTGAAACAAGATACTCGCTGCTCGAGAAAACTTGTTGCGCTTTGGCATGGGCTGCTCGCCGACTAAGACAATATATGTTGACTCATACCACCTTATTGATCTCAAAGATGGATCCAATCAAGTATATATTCGAGAAACCTGCTCTCTCCGGGCGAATAGCAAGATGGCAAATGATCTTAACAGAATATGATATACAGTACACTACTCAGAAGGCCATTAAAGGAAGTGTAGCAGCTGATCATTTGGCTCATCAAGCAGTGGATGATTATCAGTCAATGAGTTTTGAGTTCCCTGATGAAGACATTATGATTATTACCAAAGAACCTGGATAATATGACGGACCTGAACAAGGATCCCGATGGACTATGGTTTTTGATGGAACTTCTAATGCACTTGGTAATGGTGTTGGTGTTGTGATCATTTCCCCTGAAGGTTGTCATACCCCGATTACTGCAAGACTTTGTTTCTATTGTACCAATAACATGGCTGAGTATGAGGCATGTATCCTGGGCATAAAAGCTGCCATTGATATGAAGATTCGGTTCCTGGACGTATATGGAGATTCAGCTATGGTAGTAAGTCAGATCAAAGGAGATTGGGATACCAAGCATGATAATCTCATTCCTTACAGAGAGCATGTGTTGTCTTTAATCCCATATTTTGAAGATATTACCTTTGGACATATTCCACGAAGAGAAAATCAGTTGGCAGATGCATTAGCCACCATGACATCTATGTTTGAGATTAGCTGGGATGATGAAGCTCCCAAGATTACTATTGACAAATTTGAGAAGCCTGCATACTGCAATGAGATTGACACTGAAGAAGCAGAAGGGAAGCCTTGGTTTTATGAAGTGAAAAGATATCTTGAAGCTCAGGAGTTCCCTAAAGGGGCATCTGTCAAAGATAAGAAGTTTCTGAGGAGGTTTTCTGCTAAGTTCTTCTTGAGTAATGGAATTTTGTACAAGCGCAATCATGATTCAACTTTGCTTCGTTGTGTGGATAAGAAGGAAGCAACAAAGATTATGGAAGAAATGCATGATGGGATCTTTGGCACTCATTCTAGTGGTCATACCATGGCAAAGAAAATATTGAGAGCAGGTTACTATTGGTCTACCATGGAAGCTGACTGCTATCAACATTCCAGAACGTGTCACAAGTGTCAAATCTATGCTGATAAAGTGCATATACCTCCATCACCGTTAAATGTGTTGACTGCTCCTTGGCCTTTCGCTATGTGGGGAATTGATATGATTGGTGAGATCAAGCCTACTGCTTCTAATGGGCATCGTTTCATTCTGGTTTCTATTGATTACTTTACAAAGTGGGTGGACGCAGCTTCATTTGCATCTGTTACCAAGAATGTTGTGGCTCGGTTCATTAAGAATAATCTCATATGTAGGTATGTATAACACCCTAATTTTTGCCCTAAGATTTCGTCATATATCATCTGCATTTTGCATACAAACAAGATCGCATTGGCTTTCGATTTTCTCCTCAGATGTGGGTCTATGCTTCGCAGGGGATCACCATTATTTTTACTTCTTTATATTTGTTTATATTTACTGACTTCTAACCAAAATACCAAAAAAATATGTTGCAATGTTCTTCTTCTTCTCTGTGTTGCAGGTTTGCGAAGATAAGACAGTGATTTCAATCCAGATGCGTTTGTTCAGTCACAATTCGATTTCAGATGGATGTTTGACCTAACATTGGTCAAACTATCAAAAGATTGTGTTGACTGCCAGTTGTGTTTGCAAGGGTTCATTTCTCGGACAATGCGTTTTCAAAGTACAAGTTGGGTTGTGTGACAGTGTTTTGTGCGAAGTTTGGCTTGAATCTTCAGTGTTTATCAGTTCATCGTTTCATCAGTTCATCAGCGATCCATCTGAGGATTTATTTTCCTCAGTTTGGTTTCAAATCATCAGGGCATGTAATCAGACAGTTTTCAGATGACAGTTGGTTTACTTTGTGAAATATTCAGTGGGGCTGTGTTGGCTGTGTTCATTTTTCATCAGTGGCTTGTGCAAGAAAAATCAGGATTCGTTGTGGGCTTGAAAATCAAATTCCATCCATTATCCATTTTCTTTCCGATTAAACCATTTATCCATCCGTATACCCTTTTATGACCATTTTTCATTATCCATTTTTTTCGATTGTTTACCAAATCATATTATCCAAAATATTATCCATTTGTCGATATCCAATTTCATATCCAATTTTCTACCGATTATCTGAATATTCCATAACCATTTTCATTCCATTTTCCCCGATTAAATCATTTCATTTTTTTATTATCCATATATCATTTTCTCTTTATTGTTTCTTTTAAGATCAATTCAATTTTAATGTTTCATTTTTAATCCATTTCCTAAACCAATTTTCCACGTCCAAATTATATGTCCAAATCACATTTTAAATGTCCATCCATTCAATTATCCATTTTTTTGTCCAAATTCTCATGTGCAACTATTTCTCCAAATTATCCATTTAACCAAATTTATCCATTTTTCTTATTCATTTTTTTATCCACTTTTTTTTGTTCATATCAACTTCATTATTAAATTTTACACTAAGGACTATTAATACCACATTATAGTATACATTACTACAAACCATAATCCATACAAGTTAGGCCCACACTATAACCACACCAATTAAAAAAAGAAAAAAAACAAAGCCAATATCCAAGCCTATGCGCACGGCTTCCCAGCAAATGCCCAAGCTTTACCAACACCTTCATGCCAATTTCCTCCAAAGCCCTTCACATCACCAAACTCACCTTTTTGCCCATCCGTATCGTACTGCCTGGCCCACAAACAACAGCAACTTTTCACAAGAAAACCTTCCAAGCCAATAGCAAACAACTTCAAACAAAAACAATAGGCCAAACGCACGTGAAAACCCAGCAACTTCAATCCGTACGCACACCACAAGCTGGCCCCGAACCTCATATCAGCTTGCCTCAAGCCAAAACAGCTTTAGCCTTTTCCTCACATAGCAGCAACCAAAACAACTATACGCCGCATACGTCAAAACTCCCATCCACATGACCTCACGTCACTTGCAGCCAAACTCCAAGGCCTAAGCCGCATCAAGCCTCAGCTGTACAAACTGAAGCCAACAAACAACACCAGCCTTGCCCAAATTCAACAAGCCAATGCATCCCGTATCACGCGCAAGCCACAACTTCCACATCTCCAAACAAATCCGTACCAAGCCTTTCACCACAAGCCTCAGTAAGCCGCAGGCCCAATTTCACACACCTGCACAATAAAATTGACGGCAAAACGAAAATGAATACTTCACGCCATACAGCCCAAGCCAAGGCCTTCACAATCCGCGTCACGCACCTCACGCACCGAAAACACGAGCTTCAAGCCTCACACAATCAGTCACGAATACATCACCTGAAACGCAAACAATCAAAACGCATACCACCAAACAACAAAATGCAGAATTAAAATGAAAACTCACACGGGATTTACATGACATTCCGAAACGCAATCAGATTCTTCTCAAAACGGCAACCCTCTTTCTTCCTCTTCTCCTATTTAAACAGACCTCACCCCTCTCTCATCTCAAGATTGAATAGCCTTCCCAAATCGTTGCTCAAATCAATTCAAATCCCTAAACCCCTTTTCCAATCTTCAACCAAAAAAACATCAAAAGCTAAACCGAATTGAGAGAGAGAAAAGATCCGAAAGTTAAAGAAGAAGAAAGAACGTGCGATTGAGAAGAAGAAAGAGAGATTCTGTGGTTTGATTGTTGAAGGTGAGGGTGTGAGCTTGATTTCCGCCGCCATTTGAGTCTTGGCTCTGTTTTTGTTTGTAACGAAGTGAAGAAGAAGAAGATTAATTACTTTTGTTTATTGTTTTCTTTTTTTTAATAAAATGTGAAATGATGTTGGGCCTAAGGCCATTGGTTTTGTTACTGTTATCACCACCCCTTGACCCGCGGGTTCTCCTTATCCCTCCCCCTTTTTATTTCTTTTAATTTTCTTTTTTTTTAAATGATTTTGTTTATATTTTTTTTTGTTTGATATAAGAGATTTTGGAAAAATGTTTTAGAAAAAGAATTAGAGGAAATGTTTTTTTTAGGAAAACAATTTGGAAAAAGAGTTTAAGAAAAGAGTTTAGAAATGGATTTTTAAAAAGAGAATTTTAAAAAATATTTTTATTACTTTTATAGATCTACTTTTAGATCCATTGTTCTTCATCTTTTTTATTTTGGTCGATGACAATCTCCGATTCGGGGATTGTTGATTTCCGATTAAGTTTAATCTTCATTATTTCAAATCTATGGATGAATGATCGTTTGGATCATTCTTCATACTTTGAGATTGTGATAGGTTGCTTTTCGATGAAATTCAACGAAAATTCCGATTAAGATTAGACCATCCTTTTTCTTTTAGTGTGGCATGTTTTCGGAGAACGATCCATTATATCGTTTCTCTAACATGTATTAACACGAATATTTTCCACTTTAATTAGTGGTGGCCGGCCTCATTTGTAGGGTAATTACTCCGTAAATTACTCGGCGATTGCTTAACATAGACCTAAAGTTGTCCCGATTCGAATTAAGATCCACTTGGATCCGGTTGCCTCGATCTTATTTTTCTTTTCGTGGTTGTGCTTAATTAAGTTCATCATACCACTTTATATTGTAAATATTATAATAATATGAATATAATTGTTTAAATTTAATCTCTCGCACCTTATCCTTTTATTTTAATCTCTTGCTCCTTTATCTCCTTTATTATGCTTTATCATATTATATCATATATCATTTGTTTATAGTTATATTGTTACTTGTTTTTTTATTTTGTCCATTTGGATATCAAAACACTTAATAAAGGATTAAACACCTAAAAGACTTGTGACTTCTAATTGTGGACTATGGTTACTATCCCTTTGCTTTCGGAGTATGGACTTAGACTTTAAGATATTCCCCCTTGCTCAAGTTGGAATGGATTAGAAACCTCAGCCTCAAGTTACTTCATTAGCCTTTGAAGAGGAAATTCCGATCTTTGAAGAATTGTGCATATTTTGGTTTGGTAAACTCTTTCCTTAACTTTTAATTCAAGCATTAGGACTAGTCTCTTCATCTCCTCCCCATTCTTTAATTTTCAAAACTTCTCCCTATTTCAAAAACCTTCTTGTTTTCAAACTTCAAACACTTTCATAAAACAAACCTTGACTTCGGTCAAACAATTTTTAATCTTTTCATTTTATTTTCTTAATCAATGTTAATTCATGTAAATATATCAAAAACCATTTTCTTACATACTTTAAAAAATGCAAACCCACTCAATTGTTTTTGTGCCTTGTGCACTTTTTCTTTTCACATGTTTAGATATGATTCATCTTTTCTAGCGGAATTATTCGCTAAAGGATGACGACTTATCTCTACATTCTAAAATCAATTCAACTCATTTGTTTCTTTTCAAATTTTGTACCACGAACTACGAGGTTTTGATCTCGCATTGCACTTTGTGGGTACGTAGGCATAAGGCGTTAAAACCTTATCAACCACAAAAATCATTAAAAAATATTCTTCTCCTCATCTCTTCCATCTTTTCAAGCAAACCAATTTCAGACCAAAAAAGCAATAAATATTTCAAAGGGCTCCCGTGGAGTACCACGTACGAGTCGGGTGCCTAAAACCTTCCCGGTTTGTAACCAATCCCCTTACCCAATCTCTGTTTATTTTTTTAGCTTTTGCTTTTAGAATCCTAGGTTTTTATTCGTTCTTTTACCTTTTTCTTTTCGGAAATAAAGAAAAGCGCGGTGGCGACTATGTGTACATCGAGTTAAGTTAATCAATAGCTTACACTCGGAATTTTACCGCTACAGTATGGCATCCCTGAAAGGATTATCACTGACAATGACTCTAATCTGAACAACACTATGATTACTGATCTCTGGATGCAGTTCAAGATTAAGCATCACAACTCTTCTCCGTATCGTCCGAAGATGAATGGAGCAGTGGAAGCTGCTAACAAGAACATTAAGAAGATTCTACAGAAGATGACTGTTACTTACAAAGATTGGCATGAGATGTTACCATTTGTTCTTCATGGTTATCGTACTACAATACGTACTTCAACAGGGGCAACCCCATTCTCCTTAGTCTATGGTATGGAAGCAGTTCTGCCCATTGAAGTTCAGATCCCTTCCTTAAGAATCATGAAGGATGCGGGCTTGGATGAAGATGAGTGGATTCAGACTCGACTTGACCAGATAAATTTGATTGATGAGAAAAGGTTGGCAGCTGTTTGTCATGGCCAGATGTACCAGAAACGGATGATCAAAGCTTTTAATGAGAAGGTTAAGCCAAAGGTATATCCGGCTGGTGACTTGGTAATCAAGCGTATCATACTACCACAGGGTGATCCTAGGGGCAAGTGGACTCCTACTTATGAAGGACCATTTGTGGTCAAAACAGTATTCTCAGGAGGTGCCATGATGCTTACTACTATGGATGGTGAAGACTTCCCACAGCCTGTAAACGCAGACATAGTTAAAAAATACTACGCATAAAAAGAGACCCTCTAGGTTGACTGGCCTAGGCAAAAATAAGGGCATCCCGGCGAACCAAAAGGGTTCGGGCAAAAATTAGGGATATATATAAAAAATGTACAACCGGCAAGTCCAAAACCTGAAAAGGCGGCTTGGGCAAAAAAGGGTATCCCGATGGATTGAAAACCTGAAAGGGCAATCCAGGCAAAAGTTAGGGATTAAAGCATATGACTATGTCTCGTTGGGTCACCCATGTAACTCCAACCAGTTGTGCTACCTAACTCAAGCTCGAACAGATAAAGCTCAATCCAATCGTTTCCGTCTCAACAGCAGAAGATGAGATACTTGAAGATAATGGAAATAGTAGAATTGAAACTCAATAGGATTATTTCTCACATAGCTATTTTCTTTGTTTGTAAAATTTTTATGATGAATTCCTCTTACTAGGATTTCTGTCTCCTTGTACAAACTTGCCTATGTATAGGTCACTTTGTGATATAAATAAAATTTCATCTTTGAATCCAGATTTACTTTTACCCTATTTACATAAACGAAACGTCCATTGGTTGTGTTTGAATGTATGTATGTTTTTGAATATGATTGATGTTTACCAGAAATGCATAAAATGCAGTAATAGTATTTACTAAGGACGAACGAAGGTAGGAATTCAACGAAGCTTCGCCGGTTCATCCTCACAAGACAACTACAAATCCCCAGTAGGGAAAATCTATCATCATAGATACTTCAAGTTACGTCTCCCCTTGAATTTATGTCCATCTCTTTTATCCTCAGCCAGGATACTCGGGAACTTATTCCTTCATTAGAAGTACGACGAACGAAGACGGGAGGTTATGAATACCATATTATCAAACAAGACGGGAACAAGTTCCTCATATTCTCCAGCAACGAATCAGGATTTATTTTCCCTATCCAGCAGTTGTTATACAAAGATATCCAGATGCTTCAGGCTGCATGATTCATACATACATCATTTACATCATATCATAACATACATATCCATAAATTTATAATACATTTACTTAGGAGCATGATACTATGCATGCATACATATTGCATAAACTAACATTCTCCTTGCAGGATAGTTATATGCAGATAAAACAATATCAACAATTCACAACAGGTCAGAAATGATCCATACATTACTCAAGATGTCCTCGGAGAGTAGGCAAACGGTCTGTAAGAAGATCCATTCCCTAATCCAGGATATTTCCAGAAGACTTCATCTATCTGGTCTTGAATAGCAGGCAAACGGTCTGTACAAAGATCCATTTCCTGGTTCAAGATATTTTCAGAAGATTTAATCTATTTCCTCGGAGAGTAGGCAAACGGTCTGTACAAAGATCCATTCCCTAATCCAGGATATTTTCAGGAGACTTGATCCTGACACTTTTTTGTCCTCGGAGAGTAGGCAAACGGTCAGTACAAAGATCCATTCCCTAATCCAGGATATTTTCAGGAGACTTGATCCTGACACTTTTTTGTCCTCGGAGAGTAGGAAAACGGTTTGTACAAAGATCCATTCCCTAATCCAGGATATTTTCAGGAGACTTGATCCTGACACTTTTTTGTCCTCGGAGAGTAGGCAAACGGTCTGTAAGAAGATCCATTCCCTAATCCAGGATATTTCCAGAAGATTTCATCTATCTGGTCTTGAATAGTAGGCAAATGGTCTGTACAAAGATCCATTCCCTAGTTCGAGATATGTTTTCAGAAGAATTAATCCTGACGTTCTTTTGACCTTGGAGAGTAGGCAAACGGTCTATACAAAGATCCATTCCCTAATCCAAGATACTTCTAGAAGAGATAATCATCACGAAGATTTATTTCTACTGCTCTATTCAACAATTCAAACTATGTTGCATAAATGATTCAGAGACGGCCTATACAAAGACCTAGTACTGATATCCAATATCAACATAAAAATATCATTACATCCTGATATGGCATCTATAAGCCCATTTCCAGTTCTTCCAAGTGGCATCTTCAAGCCCACTCAAGCATATACAATTAATCTTTAGTGTTACTTTACGCACTGGTGAGTGCAAATTTTTGGGCTTTTATGTTCAATCCCCTTCAACCTTCCAGGTCACGAATGGCACATATACCAATCTAACCCCTCAGGTTTCAGAAAATTGAACAGGGGCAGCTGTTGCACCCCAAAATTTGCCCTCCCCAAGACAAGACTTTGTGTACTAAGAGGTTCACAAGGTTCACAAGACATCTCATGAGGTTCACAAGGTTCACAAGATTCACAATTAGTCAGAAAGTTTGACAATTCCCTCAGACAATGCATTCTCCTAAGCAATGCATCTTAAACTAGGGTTTTGAATTTCATCAGGCTAAATGGACTTCCAAGACTTCAAGTGAGCTTCATAGCATCCTATATCTGTTCAAGAATCCCCATGTCAAGTTTCAAGACTTTCCCAAAAGATTTACTCAGTCAGATGATCAGATAGGTTAAACTCAGTCAAAGTAGTTAAACAGTCAAACTGAGGTCAACTGTGGTCAAACCAAAGTCAAACTTCATGATTTCTTGCCAACATCAAGTATATGAGGTAAAATTCATCATTTTATCAAGGGTTGATCATGATTCATCAAGGAGATTTCAAATCATCAAGAATCAGGAGTTTCTAAATTAGGGTTTTCATAGGAAAAGTCAACTGAACTTTGACCAGCCATAACTTCCACATGCTTCATCAAACATTTTCAGTCCAAAGCTCATTTTGAAGGAAATTTAATTCTCTACAACTTGGTATCTCACAAGCCAAGCCCAAAAATGCTTCATTTGGAAGGTATGAGCTAAGACATTATAGGTCCTTTTAAAAGTCAACAAAAAGTCAACAACTTCCAAAGAGCATAACTTGAGAATGGTATAAGATATGGACATGAGACCAAAGATGTTGGTTAGAGGACTCTTTAAGCTATCCAAAATGTCCAAGAACACCTTCATAGCATTAAAATTGAAGGATTTGTGCCCTTGCAAAGTTGGGAAATTTTTTAGAGGTTTATGAAGCAAATGGGGTCTTAAAACCATAATTCACCAAATGGGCTTGCTTTTTTATGATTCAAATACTTCCATGACATCATGCACGAAATAAAATTTATTTATTCATAATTTTATTCATTTTATTTTTATTTATTATGATTTTTTATGTTAAAAATCATTTTAAATTAAAATAAAATATAAAATGATGGATATTTGATTTGGTTTCTAGAAAGTCTTAAGACTTATTTAGACTTGATTGATACAAAAATAATGAAGATCATACCAATATGGCAATGCTAGATCAAGGAAAATAAAATTTTGAGATCACATCTTTTTCAATCTCCCAAAGATCAAAAGTCCACAAATTTGTTAAAGTTTTTGACCTAAATTCATTCACTCATATATAAACAACATAAAGATCAACCCTAGACACGAATTCACAGCCTCCAACACCATATTCAAACTTCACAAAATTGTTCAAAAACTCCAATTCGGATTTTAAGCTAGAGGAGATTTCAAAGCAATTTAAAGGTGGCAATGCGTTCTATGATGTCTATTGAACATATTTGGATCATAAACAACACCTAGAACACCTCCATATGCACAAACCGAATACAACTTTTCATATTTTTTTGATTTTTTCGTTCATGATCATTTATATGTTATTAATGGATTTTGTTCAGTGATTTGTGTTCAATGAAGGTTTGTGATGAATTCCGGGCAGTTTAATTGAAGAAACTGTGGCCGAATCGAGTGATGCCATTCTAGGGTTCTTGACCTTCAAGTTAGGGTTTTGTGATTAAACGAATATAAACAAATTCTAAAACCGTAGATCAATCGTAAATGACCTCTGGATTTTGTTTGTGTGTCCAATTTAACAAAATTTTACATGAATGATGATGTTTGGATTTCGTAGGTTTATCTGCCATTTGAAATTTCGCAGGAAAATTCCTAGCAAAATTCACAGGTGTTCCCGCAGGTTCAGAGGTAGGAGACGAAGTGGCTGCGCGCGAAAATCATATTTGAAATTGATGCAAAGATTAAAACGAATTCGTTCCATCTATATATCACAATGAGCATGTAGCTCAGCTGGTTTTGGTGCGCGTATAATCTAATGAAGGGCTTGGGTTCGAAACCGGCCAAGGTAATTTTTTGCTTGGATTTATTTTATTTTGTAGGATAACAACAAAACCATATTGGGGTGGATTATTATCAGCTGCGTGCAGTGGCTCAGCTGGTTTTGGGAGTCCTTTAGCCAGGTAAAGGACCTGGGTTCAAATCCGAGGTCTTGTTTTTCAGTACTTTGTCCATTTATTTTTATTATTTTACATTTAATTCTTATTTTATTTACTTTTATTCAATTTAAATAATTTCTAAAATAAATAATTAATATTTTCTTAAATCTCATATTTTCATAAATATAATAATTTATTTTCTCAAACTTTTTATGTTTATATTTATTAATATGTATATATATTTTTGTATATAATTTCATTAATTATATTTAAATTAATTTCTAACCTTAATATTTTTTTATATATATAATTAAAACCCTAATTTTCTCTAACCCTAATCCTAACCCTAATTCTTATTTTATTTAAATCTTAAAATTAATTAAATTTTCCTAATATCCAATTAAATAATTAATCATAGTTTATTTTGTAAATAAATTAGTATATCTTTATTATTTTATTTTCATCTCAAAAAATTCTTTAAAATTGTTTATTAAAATCCAAAAATACTTAATTGAATTATATGTCTATTTTGTATATTATTACTAACCTTTTTTTTCTTATAATTATTTCATCACTAACCTTTTATTTAATTGTTTATTTTATTATATAATTATTATTTAATTTGTTTTTATTATAATGTAACTGCAAAAGCTTTGTAATAGTTGTAGTTTATGATTGCTTTATGTTTTATAACTATTATTGCTATGGTTAGTAAAATAGGGAGTGATTACATGTTTGTATTGTAAAATTAATCTAGATCACTAATCATAAGATAAATATATAAACCTATACACGCACACACGTAAGTCGATCTTTAATCGCCATCTCACTTCCTAAGGTTATCCCTCATGTTACCTAAATAAAAAGGTCAAGTAAGGTGTCTAAAAGCAAAGTCCCTTCTCATAAACAAATTATCAAGTCCCTTTACGATTATAAGATCAAGTCCCTTCGATGTTGCCTTCGTAAATGATCTTGTCCCTTTCGAATAAAAGATGATAAGTCTCTTCGTATTGCCAAGACACCTTTCAGTTGCCTAAACACAGATGACCCTTCACATGTCCCTTATAACATCCAAGGTAATGACTACCTATTCCTTAATAATAGGGATAGTCTTACTATTGAAAGAACATTTAAGAACAATAAAGATTTAACTTTGGGTAGGTTCCTCTTAAGTACTTGCTCACTTTACATCAAATTACTTCATTACACTTCACATTTTCAAACAATTTTCAAAACAAAGTCTTTATATATATTCGTACAAGGATCATTATAAAGTACTTAAGAAAATTTTTAATCACACACTACACTTCTCAAAACAATTTAAAGTGAGCTAAGTAACTAAGAGCCCATGGATAACCATGGATGTAAAGGGTGCTAACACCTTCCCTTTACATAACCTACCCCCCGAACCCAAAAATCTTTTAAGGTCTTTCCTGTTCTTTTATGCCTTTTCCTTTGGATAAAATAAAAGTCGATGGCGACTCTTGCTATCCGCAACATTTAACTAAAGTCAGTTCTCCCACCGTGTTACAGAACTGGCGACTCTGCTGGGGACTTAATAAAAGAGGGGTACCCTTAGGAATTAGATCACTTAAATTGTTTGCCTTGTTTGCTTTATATTACTTGTTGGGCTTTATGTGTGAAAGATCCTAACCTGGATCTAGTGTACCTTAGTTAAATGGCAATAGACCAAGGAAACTGTACGGCATATACCGATATGGTTGATCTGGTGGCCATAGTTAGTGTGACGTCTTGGTTGGTGCTTATGTTCCTTAAGCAAGTTGAGGATAATATGATTCTGCCATATGTTGTCAATACACTAACTGACTTTTAGAACCCTAGTCATCCCATCTTGGCCTTTAGAAAGTAGTGAGATAACCGGCTTTGGTGAAGACTGAAGTTGGTTGATACTCGATACTACGCTCATTGAGATCCTAAACTTGAAGGGTTTTGGTTGGCAAGTAAGTTGCCTACTGAACAACCACCCTTGTGAAGGATCAATGATATTGAGATCCCTTAGAACCTGGTTACTTTATAGGACAGGATGAACCAACTAAACTTCAGGGGAGGGTACTTACCTTTAAACCTCATGCAAGCCTTCAAACCAAGGGCTATTGTGTGACTTGTTTGTGTGTGCCACATGTTTATGATTGAGCATAGCATTATAACATCATCATGCATCATAAGCATATCATTTTCACTAACCATTTCAAGGACCAAAGGATTTATCTTTGTTCTTTGTTGTAGGTCATGGCTTCTGCTCGTAGGAATACTATCCAGATCAACTTTGTAGGAATACATCCTAAGCTTAAGGAGTTGGTCTCTCAAGTTTCTGAAAACTCCCAATTCATCAAAAGGCATGGTCTCTCATTGGATCTAGTCAGTTCAGGGTTCAATGAAGACATGATGAGTGTTTTGTTTCAGTTCTTTGACCCTAAACATCATTGCTTCACATTCCCCGACTATCAGCTGGTTCCTACAATGGAGGAATTCTCCAAGCTTCTGGGTATACCTATTCTTGATCAGAAACCCTTCACAGGCTTGGAAAAAGAGCCTAAACCTGAAGTCATTGCTGCAGCCCTACATTTGAAGAAATCAGACATTGTCCTAGAAACAAGGAGTGGAGTTAAGGGTATTCTTGCTAAGGTGTTGATAGAGAAGGCTCAAGTGTTCTTGAAGGCTATGAGCTATGATGCTTTTGAGGAGATCTTAGCCTTGTTGATTTATGGCTTAGTGTTGTTCTCCAATCCAGATTAGTTCATAGACGTTCACGCCATCAACATATTTCTGACTCATAATCCAGTACCTACATTACTTGGAGATATCTTACACTCTCTTCATACCCGTACTACAAAGGCACGAGGAACTATGATGTGTTGCATACCTTTTCTATCTAGGTGGTTTATTTCTCACCTTCCTCGATCAGTGATGAAGAATGAACAAGGGTTCAGATGGTCCACGAGGATCATGTCACTTTCTCATTCAGATATTCATTGGTGCTCTAAGTCTATGGAGAATGTTACTATCATTGACCGTTGTGGGGAGTTCCCTAATGTGCCACTCCTTGGCATAAGAGGGGGCATTACCTACAATCCTTCTTTAGCTCTACGTCAGTTTGGTTATGCTCGGAGTGATGGTCCTCATGACATGTTGATTCAGGGTATTGTGTTTGACTACGACAACGATCTTCAAGGTTACCGTCAAAGGTTCATACGAGCATGGGGTAAAGTGAACAAGGTTGACAGCAAGACTCTGGAGCCCACGTACACTATTCCCATGGAAGCTTATCTCAGATGGGTGCGATCTCGTGCTCAGACTCTTATGATGCCATATCCTGCTATCCTGCCAGTTACTATGGATCTTGTTGCTGAAGGAGATACTTCTTATACCATTCTTCATCCAGACATGCCCACTGACATGGAAGAGTTACAGAGGTCCTGGATCCAGTTGAGGGAGCCAAGAGATACTTTTGAGACTCATTACAAAGCAAGTCAAGAAAGAATCCTGGAGCTAACAAAGCAACTTCACAAGGAGCGGAATCTCAACTCATACCTCAACATAAAGAGGAAACGTCCATGGGAGACTTAAAACCCCATCTTTTGTATTCATTTCATTTTTATTGTAAGTCCAAGGGGCAAACAAGTTTATTACTAATAAAAGTTTACCTTTTTGATTGTTTAAACAAATTTAAATCTTGCGGTCCTTGAAAACATTGCATACGCATTTATACACCATATCATTGCATCACAGGTTTCTTATATACAGGTATCTTATCTTCTCGCTGTTTATTTCAGCAGAAATGGCTCTTGAACAGACTGTCAAAGATCTCCAAGCACAAAATGCACAATTCCAAGAGCTGATCCTGAACTTGTCCAAGGGACAGGATGAATTGAAGACATTGCTGGCAAAGAAGACTAAGAAGACTAGAAGATCAGGAGGTCTTATTAATTTAGGAAGAAGGTTCATGGGTCCTGTCAAGACCAAGGAACAGGTTGAAGATTATGAGTCTGAGGAGTCTGAGAAAGAGGGAGGCAGTCTCCATAATACTATGGGGGATTCTGATTCTGAAGCAAATTACTATCATGATCCTAATGAAGATAAGTTCAAGATGCTGGTGGATAGAATGAATGCTATGGAGTTACAAAAGTCTTCTGGGATGGATTTTGAAGATCTGAGTTTGATATCTAGAGTGGTTATACCCATTGGTTTCAAGGTCCCTGCTTTTGTAGTATATGATGGTGTTTCATGCCCCAAGCTGCATCTAAGGTCCTATGTCCGGAGGATTCAGCCCCATACTGCTGACAAGAAATTGTGGATTCATTTCTTCCAAGAGAGTTTGTCTGGAGCTTAACTGGAATGGTACTATCAACTGGAGAGTGCCAATAATCGTGATTGGAATGATCTTGCTAAGGCTTTCTACAGGAAATACCAATACAATGCTGATTTAGCACCTACTCGCATGCAACTCCAAAGCATGTCTATGGGTGCTAAGGAAAATTTCAAGGAGTATGCCCAGAAGTGGAGAGACCTGGCTGGAAGAGTTCAACCTCCCCTGACTGACAGGGAGCTAGTGGATATGTTTATGAGTATGCTGAATGGTCCTTTCTATAGTTATCTCATTGGAAGCCCATCATCTGGCTTCACTGAGCTGATAATGACTGGAGAGCGTGTGGAAAGTGGCATAAGAAGTGGCAAGATACATGTGGGTGCATCTTCATCAAGTACTGCAAAGAAGCCCCCTAGTGGGAAGAAGGAGTCAAATGCTGTTTATGGTCAACCAGGTCGTAATAGGAGTCACCAATCTGTGGGAGCAGTTCATATATCCAATCCTACTCCTGCAGCACCAGAGCCACCACAGGGCAATCAGCAGATGCCTAGAAGATACTTCACCAAGATCAACATGTCACTGGCCCAAGCCTTGCAACACTTGTTGAAAGGGGAACTCATTACTTTGAAGGACCCTCCTCAGAATCCTAATGTTACCTCTCCTCGGTACAATCCTAATGCACGATGTGCCTATCATTCTAATTGTCAGGGACATGTGTTGCACCCCAAAATTTGCCCTCACAATACAAGACTTTGTGTTCTAAGAAGGTTCACAAAGTTCACAAGTTCTCCAACACTTGCATAACCTTTCATGAGGTTCATGAAGTCTACAAGTTACTTTATGAAGGTTCACAAGGTTCACAAGTCCCAATGCTTTCAAGACCTTTCATGAAGTTCATGAAGTCTACAAGTTACTTTATGAAGGTTCACAAGGTTCACAAGCTTCCCAATGCTTTCAAGACCTTTCATGAAGTTCATGAAGTCTACAAGCCACTTCATGAGGTTCACAAGGTTCACAAGCTTCACAATGTCTCCTATGAGGTTCACAAGACACTTTATGAAGATTCACAAGGTTCACAAAGTTCACACTGGGTCAGAAGAGTTGACAATTCCCTCAGACAATGCACCTCCTAAGCAGTGCATCCAAAACTAGGGTTTTGACTTTAATCAGGCTAAATGGACTTCCAATACCTCAAGTGAACTTCATAATATCTTATATGTGTATAAGAACCCCCATGACAAGTTTCAATACTTTTCTCAAAAGTTTGCTCAGTCAGATGATCAGATAAGTCAAAATCAGTCAATGCAGTTAAAAAGTCAAACTGAGGTCAACTGTGGTCAAACCAAAGTCAAACTTCATGATTTTTTGCCAACATCAAGTATATGAAGTAAAATTCATCATTTGATCAAGGGTTGATCATGATTCATCAAGAAGATTCCAGATCATCAATAATCAGGAGTTTCTAAATTAGGGTTTCCTCAGTAAAAGTCAACTGAACTTTGACCAATCATAACTTTCACATACTCATCACCAAGTCTCCATCCAAAGCTCATTTTGAAGGAAATTGAATTCTCTACAACTTTGATGTTGAAAGTTAAGCCCAAAAATGCTTCATTTGAAAGATATGATCTAAGACATTATAGGTCATTTCAAAAGTCAACAAAAAGTCAACAACTTCAAAAGGGCATAACTTGAGATTGGTAAATGATATGGACCTGAAACCAATGGGGTTGTTTAGAGGACTCTTCAAGCTTTCCAAAAAGTCCAAGAACACTCTCATACCTTTAAAATTGAGGGAGATGTGCCCTTGCAAAGTTGGGAAATTTTGTGATGGTTTATGTTGAAAATGGAGGCCTAAAAGTAATTCTTTCCAAATGGGCTTGCTAAGTTGTGACCCAATCCACCTCATATCATTATGCACAACCCAATTGACCAAAATTCAGAATTTTTATTTTTATTATTTTTATTTATTATTGATTTAATTCATAAAAATCATTTTAAATAAATATAAAATATGAAAATCTATTTTTGGGTGAAGATTGAGTTTCTAGAATTTCATAATTGATGATTGAATTTGAAAGAGAAAGGAATCATGTGATTAGTCCAAGAATAGCAAGTCTTCATGATCAAATATTTGAACTTTTACACCATGATCTTTTTCAATATTTTTTGGATCAAATCTTCACACAACCAATCCATATTTCTGACCTAATTCACTCACATATATATATACTAAACATAAACCTAACAAAGGGGGACGAATTCCAGCAGCCCATAGGTAAGTTCAAAAACTCAAAAATCCTTCCAAAAAGTGAGATTCGGATTTTGAATTCCAGGGCATTTGAAAGCAAAGTAAGAACATAGAGATGTTTATTGGACATTGTTGAAGCAAAATCATCACTCATATGCATCTCATGTGCACCATATGGCTCTACCCGAACTCATCTTTGCCTTGAATTCAATTTTTTCGAATCCATTAATATATGTATTATGAATTGTTTTTGATGACTGATATGTGTTTATTTTGATCCCTAGAACGATTCTGGACAATTGGATTGAAGGATGAGTGTCTAAAACGTAAACGGCCATGTTAGGGTTCATAACCTCACAATTAGGGTTTATCATTTGAATGCATATAAATAAATTCTGGAAACATAGAATTGTTGTGTGAATTGTGAGAATTATAAATCACTAACCAATTTCATGAATTGATGTGGTTTTGCTTGAGTTTCATTTTCGTAGGTTTTGCTGGGGTTTGTATTTCGCAGGAAAACTTGTATCTAATTTCGCAGCAAATTTTGAAGGACAGGAGGTTGAAGACGAAGGCCATTCGCGCCTGTTTTGAAAGTTTAAATTTTGTTTTAAAATATTATGTGCTCTTTCTGTTTATTATCACAACAGGTTGCCTAGCCCAGTGGTTGGAGGTGTGCGCTCACATTGGTTTGGTCTGGGGTTCGATTCCCCGTTTATGACATTTTGTGCTTTTATTTTGTTTGCTTTTCAGGTTGAATATATTATCAATCATAGCCATATGTTAACAGAATTGGCTCTTCCAGCCGGGTGGTGATGCGCGTGTTTGAATGTATAAAGGTCCTGGGATCAAATCCCACCCCAGGCCTTTTGCTTCTTTATTTTTCTGAATTTTTCAAGATATGGCATAAAAACAATTGCAGTCATCCTATGTTCACCAACGCATGGTTGGTTTAGTGGAAAGTTTTGATGCTGGCAGGCATGAGGACCTGGGTTCAAACCCAGCCAAGGTAAGTTCTCAAATTTTTGTCATTTTTTCTATTTTTCTTAATTAATTAGTTTATTTGTTTTATATTCTTAATAAAATTTAAATCATATATATATTCCAAATTTAAAATAACATCATATTCTCTAAAATTTCTGAACTTTCTATTTTTTTTATTATTCAAAAATTTATTTTATTATTTTATATAATTATAATATGTATATGTATATTAGTTAATTTTGTATATAACTAAACCCTATTTTTTTTAAAACCCTAAAAAATATTTTCTAAAATAAAACCTAATTCTATTTTTTCTAAATAATTTTATTTTCTAATTATTAATATAATTATAATATATATTTATTTATTTAGTATGATTCATGTAAATATTGTAAATATAATTATAAATTATTTTTCTCATATAAGATGTAAATATATTTCATGCTATTAGAAATTAAATCTTGTAAAATTAAAATAATTGTTTGTTCATATTTCTTTTTAAATATAATTGTTCATATGAAAATTTATTAATTTCTTATTCTCATAATTTTGATTAGTTTTATTTATTATTGTTATTACTAACCATATTATTTATTTTGCTTTATTAATTTTATATGTTATTTCACTAATTTTTATTATTTCACTAACCTCTCTTATTTTATTATTACTAACTTTTTGCTTATTATTTAAATATTATTATTTTTTGCTTACTATTTTGCTTATATATTTTTCAATTTGCTTATTATTTAATTTGCTATTTATTTTGCTTATTATAATTATGTTGTAATTGTTTCCTGGATGTAAATTTTATAATTATTTAATTGTTGCTATGGTTAGTAATTTAGGGAGTGTAAATATGTATTCTCTTAAAATAAATTTAGATAATTTTAATCATAAGATAATTAAAATAAACACTCACACACACGTAAGTTGATTTTTATCGCCGTCTCACTTTCTAAGGTTATCCCTCAAGTTGCCTACGAATAATGGTCAAGTGGGGTGTATAAAGTAAGTCCCTTTAAAAAGAAAATCATCAAGTCCCTCATGGTTGCCTATACGAATCGAGTCCCTTCGAATAATGATGATAGTCCCTTCAGTATGCTTATTACACCCCACAGTTGCCTTCTTAAAATAGAATGTCCCTCTCATGTCCCTTTACATCCAAGGTAATGACTACCTACTCCTTAATAGTAGGGATAGTCTTACCAATGAAAGGATAAAGAATAAGAAAGACTTTAAACATTAGGGTAGGTTCCTCTTATGTACTTGCTCACTTCAAAAATTTTCAAACTCTTCACAATTTCAAACAAATTTTCAAAAACAAGTTTTTACACATCCGTACATGGATTATTATTAACTATTCTGAAAATTTTTCTATTCACACACTACAATTTCAAAAAACAATTTAAAGTGAGCTAAGTAACTAAGAGCCCATGGATAACCATGGATGTAAAGGGTGCTAACCCCTTCCCTTTACATAACCTACCCCCCGGACCCAAAATATTCTCTTAAGGTCTTTCCTGTTCTTTTATACCCTTTCCTTTTGGATAAAATAAAAGTCGGTGGCGACTCTTACTATCCGCAACATAACTTAAAGTCGGTGGCGACTCTGCTGGGGATCTATTTAAGAGGGGTACCCTTAGGAATTAGATCACTTTAAATTGTGTGCCTTGTTTGCTTTATTATTATATTGTTGGGGTGCTCTTATGTGTGAAAGGTCCTAACCCGGATCTAGTGTACCTTAGGTAAATGGCAATAGACCAAGGAAACTGTACGACGTATATCGATACGGTTGATCTGGTGGCCATAGTTAGTGCGACTTCTTGGTTGGTGCTTATGTTCCTTAAGTCAAGTTGAGGATAATATGAGGCTGCCATATGTTGTCAATGCACTAACTAACTTTTAGAACCCTAGTTAACTCATCTTGGCCTTTAGAAAGTAGTGAGGTAACCGGCTTTGGTGCAGACTGAAGTTGGTTGACACTCGATACTACACTCATTGAGATCTTAAACTTGGAGGGTTTTGGTTGGCAAGTAAGTTGCCTTCTGATCAACCACCCTTGTGAAGGATCAATGATATTGAGATCCCTTAGAACCTGGTTACTTTTGTAGGACAGGATGAACCATCTAACCTCAGGGGAGGGTACTTACCTTTAAACCTCATGCAAGCCTTTAAACCTAGGGCTATGGTGTGACTTGTTTGTTTGTGCCACATGTTTGTGATTGAGCATAACATCATGACATCATCATGCATCATAAGCATAGCATTTTCACTAACCATTTCAAGGACCAAGGGATTTATCTTTGTTCTTTATTGCAGGTCATGGCTTCTGCTCGTAGAAACACTATCAGGATCAACTTTGTGGGGATACCTCCCAAGCTTAAAGAGTTGGTCTCTCAAGTATCTGATCACTCCCAGTTCAACAAGAGACATGGTCACCTATTGGATCTAGTCACTTCAGGGTTCAATGAAGACATGATGAGTGTCCTGTTCCAGTTCTTTGACCCTAAGCACCATTGCTTCACATTCCCCGACTATCAGCTAGTTCCAACCATGGAGGAGTTCTCTAAACTTCTGGGCATACCTGTTCTTGATCAAAGACCCTTCACAGGTCTGGAGAAGGAGCTTAAACCAGAAGTTATTGCTGCAGCTCTACATCTGAAGAAGTCTGACATTGTTCTAGAAACGAGAAGTGGAGTCAAGGGTATTCTGGCCAAGGTGCTAATGGATAAGGCTCAAATGTTCTTGAAGGCCATGAGCTATGATGCTTTTGAGGAGATCTTAGCCTTGCTGATATATGGCTTAGTATTGTTCCCCAATCCAGATCAGTTCATAGATATTCATGCCATCAACATTTTCCTGAGTCATAATCCAGTGCCTACATTGCTTGGAGACATCCTGCATTCTCTTCACACTCGTACTACAAGGGCAAGAGGAACTTTGATGTGCTGCATCCCTTTGCTTTCTAGGTGGTTTATTTCTCACCTTCCTCGCTCAGTAATGAAGAATGAGCAAGGATTCAGATGGTCCAAGAGGATCATGTCACTTTCTCACTCAGACATCCATTGGTGCTCCAGATCTATGGAGAATGTCACCATCATTGACCATTGTGGGGAGTTTCCTAATGTGCCACTTCTAGGCATAAGAGGAGGCATCACCTATAACCCCTCTCTAGCTTTACGGCAGTTTGGTTACGCCCGAAGTGATGGACCACATGACATGTTGATTCAGGGCATTGTGTTTGATTACGACAACGATCTTCAGGGTTACCGTCAGAGATTCATCCGAGCTTGGGGAAAGGTAAACAGGATTGACAGCAAGACACTGGAGCCTAAGTATACTATTCCTATGGAGGCTTATCTCAGATGGGTACGATCTCGTGCTCAGACACTCATGATGCCATATCCTGCCGTCCTACCAGTTACCATGGAACCTGTTGCTGAAGGAGACACTGCTTATACCATCCTTCACCCAGACATGCCTACTGATATGGAAGACTTGCAGAGATCATGGATCCAACTGAAGGAGCAAAGGGATACTTTCGAGGCTCATTACAAAGCAAGCCAAGCAAGGATCCTAGAGCTAACAAAGCAGCTTCACGAGGAGCGAAACCTCAATTCATACCTCAACATAAAGAGGAAACGTCTATGGGAGACTTAAAACCCCATCTTTTGTACTTATTTTATTTCATTTCATTGATGTACGCCTAAAAGGCAAAACAAAGTTATTACTAATAAAAGTTTACTTTCGTGTTTGTCTAAGCAAATTTAAATCCTGCGGTCCTTGAAAACATTGCATATGCATTACCATATCATTTCATTGCATCACAGGTTTATAATTGTGCACAGGTTTCTCATCTTCTTACTGTTTATTTCAGCAATGGCTCTTGAACAATCAGTTAAGGATCTTCAGGAACAGAATGCACAGTTCCAAGAGCTGATCCTGAACCTGTCCAAGGGGCAGGATGAATTGAAGGCACTGCTGGCCAAGAAGACTAAGAAGACTAGAAGGTCTGCTGGGTTGATCAACATGGGAAGAAGGTTCAAAGGTCTTGCCAAGACCAAAGAACCAGCTGAAGACTATGAATCTGAGGAATCTGAGCAAGAGGTAGGCAGTCTCCACCATGACAGGAGAGCGAGTAGAGAGTGGTATCAAGAGTGGTAAGATCCAGGTGGGCACTTCTTCATCAGGTGCTGCAAAGAAGCCTCCCACTGGGAAGAAGGAATCCAATGCTGTGTATGGTCAACCTGATCGTAACAGAAGGCATCAGTCTGTTAGTGCAGTTCATATTTCAAATCCAACTCCTGCAACAACAGAGCAGCCTCAAGGCAACCAACAGAGGGCTAGAAGACAGTTCACGAAGATCAACATGTCAATGGCTCAGGCATTGCAACACTTGTTGAAGGCTGAACTTATTACCCTGAGGGAGGCTCCTCAGAATCCCAATGTTACCTCTCCCAAGTACAATCCCAATGCACGATGTGCATATCATTCAAACTGTCCAGGACATGATACTAATAACTGCTGGGTCTTGAAGAACAAAATTCAAGATATGATTGATGCTGGAGAAATTGAATTTGATCCTCCAGGTACCCCCAATGTGATTACTGCTCCAATGCCAAACCACGAGAAGACTGTCAATGCCATTGAGGAAGATCTGCATATCCGTTCAGTTGATGAATTGACCACACCATTGGCCATCATCAGAAAGAAGTTAGTGCAAGCTGGGTTCTTTCTGGGTTGTCGTGAAGATTGTGTTTATTGTGAGTATGATCCAGAGAAGTGCTTCAGGTTGAAAGATGGCATTCAACGTCTCATGGATAAGTATACCATAGTGTTTGAAAGAAGACCAGCATCTGTAGAAAGTATGGTGGATCATCTGACTCAGGGTAAGAAGATTGAAGAGGTTGATATGGTTGACAAAGTACCGGTGAGAATCACTTCAAAGGGTCCCATTAAAATCACTCATCAGGGCCCAATCAAGATTACTGCTGAAGGTCCTGTGAAAGTTGTTGCTGAAGCCAGAGTGGCTCCTCTGATCATTACCACTCCTGGTCCTATTCCTTATATATCTGACAAAGCTCTGCCTTGGCACTATGGGTCTGACGTTTACATCCATGGTGTTAAGCAAGAGCCTTTACCTGAGGTGCCTGTTGACATTGATAATATTGCTGGATCTAGCAAGATCACTCGTAGTGGAAGAGTCTTCTCTCCTCCAGTTGCTTCCAAGAATGCAGTTACTCCTGCTGCTACTTCCACCACTGATGCTCGGGGCAAGGGTCCTGTTATTGAGCCTGTATCTACTGATGTGCCAGCTGCTGATGATCTCTCTAAGCAGATGGAAGAAGTATTGAAAATCATTCGCAAGAGTGATTATGACATTGTGGATCAGTTGGGGCATACTCCCTCAAAGATTTCTATGTTGTCCTTGTTGTTATGTTCTGAGGCTCATGCCAAGTCATTGATCAAGTTTCTGAAGATGGCTCATGTACCCAGTGCAATTTCTGTTGACCAATTTGAAAACTGTGTTGCCCACCTGACCTATGACAATGGGTTAGGATTTTCTGATGCTGATTTGACCCCTGCCAAGAGGGATCATAACAGGGCCTTGCATATTTCAATTGAATGCAGGGGCACTACCCTGTCACATGTGCTGATAGACAATGGTTCCTCTTTGAATGTGTTGCCCAAGGAAGTCCTGAATAAGCTGAGTCCTGAAGATGCTGTGCTGAAACCCAGTAATATTGTGGTGAAGGCTTTTGATGGTTCTAGAAGAGTAGTACATGGGGAAATTGATCTTCCAATCCAAGTTGGTTCCCAGGTGTTTACTGCTACATTTTTTGTGATGGATATTCGCCCTTCGTACTCTTGTCTGCTTGGTCGTCCTTGGATCCATGGGGCAGGTGCTGTAACCTCTACATTGCACCAAAAGTTGAGATATCCGGTGGATGGAAAGGTTGTTACTATCTATGGAGAAGAAGAATACTTTGTCAGCCATGTCAATACCTTCAAGTATCTGGAAATGGAAGGTGAATACATTGAGACTCCGTGTCAGTCATTTGAAGTGGTTCCCTGGGTTATTAATGATTATGTAGCTCCTCCTGCTGTGAAGAAAGTTCCTGTTGTCACCAGAAAACCTCCAACAATGGCGATGGCCTCCCTCAATGATGCTAGAGCCGTGGTGGATGAAGGTGGTTATACTATTTGGGGTCAGCTTCCTGATATTCCATACAAGTCTGACAAGTTTGGTTTGGGTTTCACTGCAGAGTCCCAGAAGGCTGTTCGTCGTGCTCGTGCTGCCCGTGTCACTGATCAAGGGGTTGTGAAAAACCAGATTAATGCTGTGGGAGACTATGATGAAGACTACAACTTGGATGCTTGGATTTTTCCTACTGTGGGTGCTGGACTCAATAATTGGAAAGCTGAAGATGTTATCCCTATCTCCTTTAGTCAGGAGTAAATACTATTATTGTGTTATGTTTTAAATTTGTAATTTCTTGAACAATAAAAACTTTCAAGCCATGTGCCTTACCCGGGGCACAATGGTGTGCTTGTTACGGGCTGTCATTTCATTTGCATACTTCATTCAATAAAATCAGTGGACGTTTCGTTTCGTAAATATTGTGTTCCTTGTCTTTCTTTTCTTTTTATTTTTGCTTTATCAGCTATGTGTTCTTACACACATCCACATCACTAAAATGCAGATCCTCATCCACTCTGGATCCTGTTGATAACAGTTCTACTATTGCCAATTATAATTTCGAGAATCCGATCTATCAAACTGAAGACGGAAATGAGGACGATTGTGAAATACCTGTAGAGCTTGCTAGGTTGTTACAACAAGAAGAGAAAGCTATACAGCCACATGAAGAGCCAGTCGAAGTTGTGAATCTGGGAACTGAAGAAAACAGAAAAGAGGTTAAGATAGGGGCTGATTTAGAGGACAGTGTCAAGAGCAGGTTGATTCAGATGTTATGTGATTATGTGGAGATCTTTGCTTGGTCTTATGAAGATATGCCAGGGTTGGATACAGACATTGTGGTTCACCGTTTACCAGTGAAAGAAGATTGTCGTCCAAAGAAGCAGAAGGTTCGTCGTATGCGTCCTGAAATGTCAGAAAAGATTAAGGCAGAGGTAATGAAACAGTTCAATGCAGGGTTCTTAGCAGTGACTTCTTATCCTCAGTGGGTCGCAAATGTGGTACCAGTTCCTAAGAAAGATGGTAAGGTACGTATGTGTGTGGACTACAGAGATTTGAACAAGGCTAGCCCCAAAGATGACTTTCCACTTCCTCATATTGATATTTTGGTAGACAACACTACTCAGCATAAGGTATTCTCTTTTATGGATGGTTTCTCTGGTTACAATCAAATCAAGATGGCACCTGAAGATATGGAGAAGACAACATTTGTGACACAGTGGGGCACCTTTTGCTATAAGGTAATGCCATTTGGTTTGAAGAATGCAGGGGCAACATATCAGCGTGCTATGGTGGCTTTGTTTCATGATATGATTCATCATGAGATAGAGGTATATGTAGATGATATGATAGCCAGGTCTCAGAATGAAGAGCAACATCTTGATCATTTGCATAAATTGTTTGAGAGGTTGAAGAAATACAAGTTGAGATTGAACCCAAACAAGTGTACTTTTGGAGTTAGATCTGGAAAGCTCCTGGGTTTCATTGTCAGTGGAAAAGGTATTGAAGTGGATCCTGCAAAAGTGAAAGCTATACGAGAGATGCCAGCTCCCCGCACTGAGAAGGAGGTTAGGGGTTTCTTGGGACGATTGAACTACATTGCAAGATTTATTTCCCAGTTAACCACCATCTGTGAGCCAATCTTCAAGTTGTTGAAGAAAGATCAGGTGATGGAATGGAATGATGAGTGCCAGATTGCCTTTGATGAAATCAAGAAATATCTGCTAGAACCTCCAATTTTGATGCCACCAGTTGATGGAAGACCCTTGATTATGTACTTAACAGTGTTAGACAACTCAATGGGGTGTGTGTTGGGGAAACATGACGAGTCTGGTCGAAAAGAGCAGGCAATATACTACCTTAGCAAAAAGTTTACCGACTGTGAAACAAGATACTCACTGCTCGAGAAAACTTGCTGCGCTTTGGCATGGGCTGCTCGCCGACTAAGACAATATATGTTGACCCATACTACCTTATTGATTTCGAAGATGGATCCAATCAAGTATGTATTTGAGAAACCTGCTCTCTCCGGAAGAATTGCAAGATGGCAAATGATCTTGACAGAATATGATATACAGTATACTACTCAGAAGGCCATTAAAGGAAGTGTTGTTGCTGATCATTTGGCTCATCAAGCAGTGGATGATTATCAGTCAATGAATTTTGAGTTCCCTGATGAAGACATTATGATTATTACCAAAGAACCTGGACAATATGACGGACCTGAACAAGGATCCCGATGGACTATGGTTTTTGATGGTGCCTCTAATGCACTTGGTAATGGTGTTGGTGTTGTGATTAGTTCCCCTGAAGGTTGTCATACCCCGATTACTGCCAGACTTTGTTTTCATTGTACCAATAACATGGCTGAGTATGAGGCATGTATCCTGGGTATTAAAGCTGCTATTGATATGAAGATTCAGTTCCTTGATGTATATGGAGATTCAGCCCTGGTAGTAAGTCAGATTAAAGGAGATTGGGATACCAAGCATGATAATCTCATTCCTTACAGAGAACATGTGTTGTCTTTGATCCCACATTTCAAAGAGATTACCTTTGGACATATTCCACGAAAAGAGAATCAGTTGGCAGATGCTTTGGCCACCATGGCATCTATGTTTGAGATCAGTTGGGATGATGAAGCTCCCAAGATTACTATTGATAGATTTGAAAAGCCTGCATACTGCAATGAGATTGACACTGAAGGGGCAGAGGATAAGCCTTGGTTCTATGAAGTGAGAAGATATCTCGAAGCTCAGGAGTTCCCTGAAGGGGCATCTGTCAAAGATAGGAAGTTCCTGAGAAGGTTTTCTGCTAAGTTCTTTCTGAGTAATGGCATTCTGTATAAGCGCAATCATGATTCAACTATGCTTCGTTGTGTGGATAAAAAGGAAGCAGCTGAGATTATGGAAGAGATGCATGATGGGACCTTTGGCACTCATTCTAGTGGTCACACTATGGCAAAGAAGATATTGAGAGCAGGTTACTATTGGTCTACCATGGAAGCTGATTGCTATCAATACTCCAGAACTTGTCACAAATGTCAAATTTATGCTGATAAAGTCCATGTACCTCCATCACCTTTAAATGTGTTGACTGCTCCTTGGCCTTTTGCCATGTGGGGCATTGATATGATCGGTGAGATCAAACCTACTGCTTCTAATGGGCATCGTTTCATCCTGGTTGCTATTGATTACTTCACAAAGTGGGTAGAGGCAGCTTCATTTGCATCTGTTACTAAGAATGTCGTGGCTCGGTTCATTAAGAATAATCTCATATGTAGGTATGGCATCCCTGAAAGGATTATCACTGACAATGGCTCTAATCTGAACAACACTATGATTACTGATCTCTGTACGCAGTTCAAGATTAAGCATCACAACTCTTCTCCGTATCGTCCAAAGATGAATGGGGCAGTTGAAGCTGCTAATAAGAACATTAAGAAGATAGTACAGAAGATGACTGTTACCTACAAAGATTGGCATGAGATGTTACCATTTGCTCTTCATGGTTATCGTACCACAATACGTACTTCAACAGGGGCAACCCCATTCTCCTTAGTTTATGGTATGGAAGCAGTTCTGCCCATTGAAGTTCAGATTCCCTCCTTGAGAATTATGAAGGATGCAGGCTTGGATGAAGATTAGTGGATTCAGACTCGACTTGACCAGATAAATTTGATTGATGAGAAGAGGTTAGCAGCAGTTTGTCATGGCCAGATATACCAGAAACAGATGATCAAAGCTTTTAACAAGAAGGTTAAGCCAAAGGTATATCAGGCTGGTGACTTGGTAATCAAGCGTATCATATTACCACAGGGTGATCCTAGGGGAAAATGGACTCCAACATATGAAGGACCATTTGTAGTCAAGACAGTGTTCTCAGGAGGTGCCATGATACTGACTACAATGGATGGTGAGGACTTCCCACAGCCTGTAAACGCAGACATAGTTAAAAAATACTACGCATAAAAAGAGACCCGCTAGGTTGACAGGCCTAGGCAAAAATAAGGGCATCCCGGCAAACCAAAAGGGTTTGGGCAAAAATTAGGGATATATATAAAAAGATGTACACCCGGCAAGTCGAAAACCTGAAAAGGCGGCTTGGGCAAAAAAGGGTATCCCGGTGGATTGAAAACCTGAAAGGGCAATCCAGGCAAAAGTTAGGGATTAAAAGCGTATGACTATGTCTCGTTTGGATCGCCCATGAAACTGCAACCAGTTGTACTACTTATTCAAGCTCGAACAGATAAAGCTCAATTCAATCGTTTCCGTCTCAACAGCAAGAGGATGAGATACTTGAATGGCAATAGTAGAATTGAAACTCGATAGGATTGTTTCCCACATAGCTGATACTCTCTGTTTTATAAAAACTTTATGGCAAAATCCTCTTACTAGGGTTTATGTCTCCTTGTACAAACTTACCCGTATATGGGTCACTTTTTGATATAAATAAATTCCATCTTTTGAATCCAGATTTACTTTTACCCTATTTACATAAGCGAAACGTCCATTGGTTGTGTTTGAATGTATGTATGCTTTTGAATATGATTGATGTTTACCAGAAATGCATGTATGCTTAATATGATTGATGTTTACCAGAAATGCATGTATGCTTAATATGATTGATGGTTACCAGAAAGGCATGAAAATGCAGTAATAGTATTTACTAAGGACGAACGAGGGAAGGATTTCAACGAAGCTTCGCCGGTTCACCTTTATAAGACAGTTACAAATCCCTCAGTAGGACAAATCCATCTTCATAAAGTCTCATCTCCCCTGGAATTTATATCCATCTCTTTTATCCTCATACGGATGTACGGGAAATTACTTTCCAATAAGGGTACGACAAACGAAGACGGGATGTTATACTTATCCTACTATCAAACGAAGACGAAGGTTATATATACCCTACTATCCCCAACAACGGGAGGTTATATATACCTTGCCATCCCCAGTAACGGGAGGTTATATCTATACCTTATTATCCCCAGCAGACAGAGGGTTATATATTCTTCAGCAACGAATCAGGATTTATTTTCCCTGGCCAGCAGTTGTTATACGAAGATATCCAGACGCTTCCGGCCGAATCATATCATACATACATCATTTACATCATACCATAACATACATATCCATAGACATAATACATTACTTGAGTACATCATATCATACATGCATACATAAAGCATAAACTAATGCTATACAAAATGCTGCCTTGTTTTCAGGTTAATTATCCAACAAACAAACTTATGATCTTCGGGACTGCTTTATTGTAACCTCAGGGTTACTTTATCCTCCTGATGAGCTTCTTATTACTTTGGGACTGCTTTATCGTAACCTCAGGGTTACTTTATCCTCCTGATAAGCTTCTTATTGCTTTGGGACTGCTTTATCGTAACCTCAGGGTTACTTTATCCTCCTGATAAGCTCCTTATTACTTTGGGACTGCTTTATCGTAACCTCAGGGTTACTTTATCCTCCTGATAAGCTCCTTATTACTTTGGGACTGCTTTATTGTCACCTCAGGGTTACTTTATCCTCCTGATAAATTCTCATGACTTCAAGACTGCTTTAGAGCTATTGATTGCTCTATCCTCCTGAAATCACATTATTATTTCAAGACTGCTTTGGAGTTATTGATGGCTCTATCCTCCTGAAATCATTACTTCAAGACTGCTTTAGAGCTATTGATTGCTCTATCCTCCTGAAATCACATTATTATTTCAAGACTGCTTTGGAGCTATTGATTGCTCTATCCTCCTGAAATCATATTACTACTTCAAGACTGCTTTAGGGTTATCATTATTGAATGCTCTATCCTCATGAAGACATGTTGTTACATCAGTACTACTCCAATATCTTGAAAACATATCATCAATACCTCAGAACTGCTCCAGACTCCTGACAGCTTTCATTATACTTCCATATTTGGGACTGCTTTATCTTCCAAGAAATATATCTGAAGAACTTTCCCCTAGTGGCATCTTTAAGCCCACTCAATCATATTCAACCTACCATCAATATCACTCTTCGCACTGGTGAGTGCAAATTTTTGGGCTTTTGTGTTCAATCCCCTTCAACCTTCCAGGTCACGACTGGCAAATATACCAATCTAACCCCTCAGGTTTCAGAAAATTGAACAGGGGCAGCTGTTGCACCCCAAAATTTGCCCTCACAATACAAGACTTTGTGTTCTAAGAAGGTTCACAAAGTTCACAAGTTCTACAACACTTGCATAACCTTTCATGAGGTTCATGAAGTCTACAAGTTACTTTATGAAGGTTCACAAGGTTCACAAGTCCCAATGCTTTCAAGACCTTTCATGAAGTTCATGAAGTCTACAAGTTACTTTATGAAGGTTCACAAGGTTCACAAGCTTCCCAATGCTTTCAAGACCTTTCATGAAGTTCATGAAGTCTACAAGCCACTTCATGAGGTTCACAAGGTTCACAAGCTTCACAATGTCTCCTATGAGGTTCACAAGACACTTTATGAAGATTCACAAGGTTCACAAAGTTCACACTGGGTCAGAAGAGTTGACAATTCCCTCAGACAATGCACCTCCTAAGCAGTGCATCCAAAACTAGGGTTTTGACTTTAATCAGGCTAAATGGACTTCCAATACCTCAAGTGAACTTCATAATATCTTATATGTGTATAAGAACCCCCATGACAAGTTTCAAGACTTTTCTCAAAAGTTTGCTCAGTCAGATGATCAGATAAGTCAAAATCAGTCAATGCAGTTAAAAAGTCAAACTGAGGTCAACTGTGGTCAAACCAAAGTCAAACTTCATGATTTTTTGCCAACATCAAGTATATGAAGTAAAATTCATCATTTGATCAAGGGTTGATCATGATTCATCAAGAAGATTCCAGATCATCAATAATCAGGAGTTTCTAAATTAGGGTTTCCTCAGTAAAAGTCAACTGAACTTTGACCAATCATAACTTTCACATACTTCATCACCAAGTCTCCATCCAAAGCTCATTTTGAAGGAAATTGAATTCTCTACAACTTTGATGTTGAAAGTTAAGCCCAAAAATGCTTCATTTGAAAGATATGATCTAAGACATTATAGGTCATTTCAAAAGTCAACAAAAAGTCAACAACTTCAAAAGGGCATAACTTGAGATTGGTAAATGATATGGACCTGAAACCAATGGGGTTGTTTAGAGGACTCTTCAAGCTTTCTAAAATGTCCAAGAACACCCTCATACCTTTAAAATTGAGGGAGATGTGCCCTTGCAAAGTTGGGAAATTTTGTGATGGTTTATGTTGAAAATGGAGGCCTAAAAGTAATTCTTTCCAAATGGGCTTGCTAAGTTGTGACCCAATCCACCTCATATCATTATGCACAACCCAATTGACCAAAATTCAGCATTTTTATTATTTTATTTTTATTTATTATTGATTTAATTCATAAAAATAATTTTAAATAAATATAAAATATGAAAATCTATTTTTGGGTGAAGATTGAGTTTCTAGAATTTCATAATTGATGATTGAATTTGAAAGAGAAAGGAATCATGTGATTAGTCCAAGAATAGCAAGTCTTCATGATCAAATATTTGAACTTTTACACCATGATCTTTTTCAATATTTTTTGGATCAAATCTTCACACAACCAATCCATATTTCTGACCTAATTCACTCACATATATATACTAAACATAAACCTAACAAAGGGGGACGAATTCCAGCAGCCCATAGGTAAGTTCAAAAACTCAAAAATCCTTCCAAAAAGTGAGATTCGGATTTTGAATTCCAGGGCGTTTGAAAGCAAAGTAAGAACATAGAGATGTTTATTGGACATTGTTGAAGCAAAATCATCACTCATATGCATCTCATGTGCACCATATGGCTCTACCCGAACTCATCTTTGCCTTGAATTCAATTTTTTCGAATCCATTAATATATGTATTATGAATTGTTTTTGATGACTGATATGTGTTTATTTTGATCCCTAGAACGATTCTGGACAATTGGATTGAAGGATGAGTGTCTAAAACGTAAACGGCCATGTTAGGGTTCATAACCTCACAATTAGGGTTTATCATTTGAATGCATATAAATAAATTCTGGAAACATAGAATTGTTGTGTGAATTGTGAGAATTATAAATCACTAACCAATTTCATGAATTGATGTGGTTTTGCTTGAGTTTCATTTTCGTAGGTTTTGCTGGGGTTTGTATTTCGCAGGAAAACTTGTATCTAATTTCGCAGCAAATTTTGAAGGACAGGAGGTTGAAGACGAAGGCCATTCGCGCCTGTTTTGAAAGTTTAAATTTTGTTTTAAAATATTATGTGCTCTTTCTGTTTATTATCACAACAGGTTGCCTAGCCCAGTGGTTGGAGGTGTGCGCTCACATTGGTTTGGTCTGGGGTTCGATTCCCCGTTTATGACATTTTGTGCTTTTATTTTGTTTGCTTTTCAGGTTGAATATATTATCAATCATAGCCATATGTTAACAGAATTGGCTCTTCCAGCCGGGTGGTGATGCGCGTGTTTGAATGTATAAAGGTCCTGGGATCAAATCCCACCCCAGGCCTTTTGCTTCTTTATTTTTCTGAATTTTTCAAGATATGGCATAAAAACAATTGCAGTCATCCTATGTTCACCAACGCATGGTTGGTTTAGTGGAAAGTTTTGATGCTGGCAGGCATGAGGACCTGGGTTCAAACCCAGCCAAGGTAAGTTCTCAAATTTTTGTCATTTTTTCTATTTTTCTTAATTAATTAGTTTATTTGTTTTATATTCTTAATAAAATTTAAATCATATATATATTCCAAATTTAAAATAACATCATATTCTCTAAAATTTCTGAACTTTCTATTTTTTTTATTATTCAAAAATTTATTTTATTATTTTATATAATTATAATATGTATATGTATATTAGTTAATTTTGTATATAACTAAACCCTATTTTTTTTAAAACCCTAAAAAATATTTTCTAAAATAAAACCTAATTCTATTTTTTCTAAATAATTTTATTTTCTAATTATTAATATAATTATAATATATATTTATTTATTTAGTATGATTCATGTAAATATTGTAAATATAATTATAAATTATTTTTCTCATATAAGATGTAAATATATTTCATGCTATTAGAAATTAAATCTTGTAAAATTAAAATAATTGTTTGTTCATATTTCTTTTTAAATATAATTGTTCATATGAAAATTTATTAATTTCTTATTCTCATAATTTTGATTAGTTTTATTTATTATTGTTATTACTAACCATATTATTTATTTTGCTTTATTAATTTTATATGTTATTTCACTAATTTTTATTATTTCACTAACCTCTCTTATTTTATTATTACTAACTTTTTGCTTATTATTTAAATATTATTATTTTTTGCTTACTATTTTGCTTATATATTTTTCAATTTGCTTATTATTTAATTTGCTATTTATTTTGCTTATTATAATTATGTTGTAATTGTTTCCTGGATGTAAATTTTATAATTATTTAATTGTTGCTATGGTTAGTAATTTAGGGAGTGTAAATATGTATTCTCTTAAAATAAATTTAGATAATTTTAATCATAAGATAATTAAAATAAACACTCACACACACGTAAGTTGATTTTTATCGCCGTCTCACTTTCTAAGGTTATCCCTCAAGTTGCCTACGAATAATGGTCAAGTGGGGTGTATAAAGTAAGTCCCTTTAAAAAGAAAATCATCAAGTCCCTCATGGTTGCCTATACGAATCGAGTCCCTTCGAATAATGATGATAGTCCCTTCAGTATGCTTATTACACCCCACAGTTGCCTTCTTAAAATAGAATGTCCCTCTCATGTCCCTTTACATCCAAGGTAATGACTACCTACTCCTTAATAGTAGGGATAGTCTTACCAATGAAAGGATAAAGAATAAGAAAGACTTTAAACATTAGGGTAGGTTCCTCTTATGTACTTGCTCACTTCAAAAATTTTCAAACTCTTCACAATTTCAAACAAATTTTCAAAAACAAGTTTTTACACATCCGTACATGGATTATTATTAACTATTCTGAAAATTTTTCTATTCACACACTACAATTTCAAAAAACAATTTAAAGTGAGCTAAGTAACTAAGAGCCCATGGATAACCATGGATGTAAAGGGTGCTAAACCCTTCCCTTTACATAACCTACCCCCCGGACCCAAAATATTCTCTTAAGGTCTTTCCTGTTCTTTTATACCCTTTCCTTTTGGATAAAATAAAAGTCGGTGGCGACTCTTGCTATCCGCAACATAACTTAAAGTCAGTTCTCCCACCGTGTTACAACATGACACCAACAACTGCTGGATATTGAAAAATAAGATTCAAGATATGATTGATGCTGGAGAGATTGAGTTTGAACCTCCTGGGACTCCAAATGTGATTACTGCTCCCATGCCAAATCATGAGAAGACTGTTAATGCCATTGATGAAGTTTCATATATTTCCTCAGTTGCAGATGTGTCTACTCCATTGTCTGTTATCAAGAAGAAGTTGGTACAAGCTGGGTTCTTTCCAGGTTGTAATGAAGACTGTTTCTATTATGCTTACAAACCGGATAGCTGCTGGAAGTTGAAGGATGGTATTCAACATCTCATGGACAGTTACACCATATTGTTTGAGAGGACACCTTCTGTGGAGAGTATGGTTGAACATATAACTCAAGGTGTGAAGGTTGAAGAGGTGGATATGGTTGATAAAGTACCAATAAGGATTACCTCTAAAGGCCCTGTCAAGATCACTCATAAAGGTCCTATCAAGGTTACTGTTAAAGGCCCTGTAAAGACTGTTGCTGAAGCTAGGGTGGCTCCTATGATTATTACCACTCCTGGTCCTATTCCATATACTTCTGATAAAGCTATACCTTGGCACTACGGTTCTGATGTTTATATCCATGGTGTTAAACAGGAACCCTTAGCTGATACACCTGTTATTGATGAAAACCTTGATGTTGACAACATTGCTGGATCTAGTAAGATCACAAGAAGTGGAAGAATTTTCTCTCCTCCGGTTACCTCCAAGAATACATTTACTCCAACTACTACCTCTACTGCTGAGACAAATACTGATGCCCGGGGCAAAGGTCCTGTCATTGAACCTGTGCAAGCTGAGGCACCAACTGCTGATAATCTTTCTAAGCAGATGGAAGAAGTGCTGAAGATCATTCGCAAGAGTGATTATGATATTATTGATCAATTGGGGCATACTCTCTCCAAAATTTCCATGTTGTCTTTGTTGATGTGTTCTGAGGCTCATGCTAAAGCCTTTATTAAGTTTTTGAAGACTCTTCATGTACCAAATGAGATTTCCGTGGATCAGTTTGAAAACTGTGATGCACACCTGACTTATGATAATGGGTTAGGTTTTTCTGATGCTGATTTGACTCCTGCCAAAAGAAATCATAACAGAGCTTTACATATCTCTATTGAGTGTAGGGGCACTACCCTGTCTCATGTGTTGATAGACAATGGTTCTTCATTGAATGTACTTCCCAAAGAGGTTCTGAACAAGCTTAGTCCTGAAGATGCTTTGTTGAGACCGAGTAATATAGTGGTGAAGGCCTTTGATGGCTCAAGAAGGGTGGTGCATGGAGAAATAGATCTCCCGATCAAAGTAGGCTCTCAAGTCTTCAATTCTACCTTCTATGTAATGGATATTCGTCCTTCATACTCTTGTTTTCTTGGGCGCCCCTGGATCCATGGGGCAGGTGCTGTGACCTCCACTTTACATCAGAAGTTGAGATACCCATTGAAGGGAAAGGTTTTCACTGTTTACAGAGAGGAAGAATATATAGTCAGTCATGTGAATACTTTCAAGTATGTTGAAGTAGAAGGTGAATATGTTGAGACTCCGTGCCAGACATTTGAAGTAGTTCCTTGGGTTGTTCTTGCTGCTGAAGCTCCTCCTGTTGTCAAAAGAGTTCCTGTGGTTACTAGAGTACCTCCTACAATGGCCTCCCTCAAAGATGCTAGAGCTGTGGTTGATGAAGGTGGTTGTACTATTTGGGGTCAGCTTCCTGACATTCCTTACAAGTCTGATAAGTTTGGTTTGGGTTTCACTGCAGAGTCCCAGAAGGCTGTTCGTCGTGCTCGTGCTGTCCGTATCACCAATCAAGGGATTATCAAAGACCAAATCAATGTTGTGGGTGACTATAATGAAGACTACAACCTGGATGCTTGGATTTTTCCTACTGTGGGTGATGGGCTCAACAATTGGAAGGCTGAAGACGTTATTCCTATCTCCTTTAGTCAGGAGTAAATACTATTACTGTGTTGTTATTTTTTAAGTTTGTAATTTTGAACAATTAAACTTTTAAGCCTTGTGTCTTACCCGGGGCACAATGGTATGTTTGTTTCGGGATGTCATTTCATTTGCATACTTCATTCAATAAAAATCAGTGGACGTTTCGTTTTCGTAAATATTTTGTTCCTTGTCTTTCTTTTCTTTTATTTTTGTTTTATCAGCTATGTGTTCTTACACACACCCACATCACTAAAATGCAGATCCTCATCCACTCTGGATCCTGTTGATAACAGTTCTACTATTGCCAATTATAATTTCGAGTATCCGATCTATCAAGCTGAAGATGGAAAGGAGGAAGATTGTGAAGTACCTGTAGAGCTTGCTAGGTTGTTACAACAAGAAGAGAAAGTTATACAGCCACATGAAGAGCCAATCGAAGTTGTAAATCTGGGAACTGAAGAGAACAAGAAAGAAGTCAAGATAGGGGTTGAATTAGAGGATGGTGTTAAGAGCAGATTGATTAAGATGTTACATGATTATGTGGAGATCTTTGCTTGGTCCTATGAAGATATGCCAGGGTTGGATACAGACATTGTGGTTCACCGTTTACCGGTAAAAGAAGATTGTCGTCCAAAGAAGCAGAAGGTTCGTCGCATGCGTCCTGAAATGTCAGAGAAAATTAAGGCAGAGGTGATGAAACAGTTTGATGCAGGGTTCTTAGCTGTGACTTCTTATCCTCAATGGGTTGCAAATGTGGTGTCGGTACCTAAGAAAGATGGTAAGGTACGTATGTGTGTAGATTACAGGGATTTGAACAAGGCCAGCCCCAAAGATGACTTTCCACTTCCTCATATTGATGTTCTGATAGACAACACTGCTCAGCATAAGGTATTCTCTTTCATGGATGGTTTCTCTGGTTACAATCAAATCAAGATCGCACCTGAAGATATGGAGAAGACTACATTTGTTACACAGTGGGGCACTTTTTGTTATAAAGTGATTCCATTTGGTTTGAAGAACGTCGGGGCAACATATCAGCGTGCTATGGTGGCTTTGTTTCACGATATGATTCATCATGAGATAGAGGTATATGTGGATGATATGATAGCTAGGTCCCAGAATGAAGAGCAACATCTTGATCATCTGCATAAGTTGTTTGAGAGGTTGAAGAAATACAAGTTGAGATTGAACCTAAATAAGTGTACTTTTGGAGTTAGATCTGGTAAACTCCTGGGTTTCATTGTCAGTGGAAAAGGTATTGAAGTGGATCCTGCGAAAGTGAAAGCTATACAAGAGATGCCAGCTCCCCGTACTGAGAAGGAATTTAAAGGTTTCTTGGGATGATTGAATTACATTGCAAGATTTATTTCCCAATTAACTGCTACTTGTGAGCCAATCTTCAAGTTGTTGAAGAAAGATTAGGTAATGGAATGGAATGATGAGTGCCAGACAGCCTTTGATGAAATCAAGAGATATCTTCTAGAACCTCCAATTTTGATGCCACCAGTTGATGGAAGACCCTTGATTATGTACCTAACAGTGTTAGACAACTCAATGGGGTGTGTGTTGGGGCAACATGACGAGACTGGTCGAAAAGAGCAGGCAATATACTACCTTAGCAAAAAGTTTACCGACTGTGAAACAAGATACTCGCTGCTCGAGAAAACTTGTTGCGCTTTGGCATGGGCTGCTCGCCGACTAAGACAATATATGTTGACTCATACCACCTTATTGATCTCAAAGATGGATCCAATCAAGTATATATTCGAGAAACCTGCTCTCTCCGGACGAATAGCAAGATGGCAAATGATCTTAACAGAATATGGTATACAGTACACTACTCAGAAGGCCATTAAAGGAAGTGTAGCAGCTGATCATTTGGCTCATCAAGCAGTGGATGATTATCAGTCAATGAGTTTTGAGTTCCCTGATGAAGACATTATGATTATTACCAAAGAACCTGGACAATATGACGGACCTGAACAAGGATCCCGATGGACTATGGTTTTTGATGGAGCTTCTAATGCACTTGGTAATGGTGTTGGTGTTGTGATCATTTCCCCTGAAGGTTGTCATACCCCGATTACTACAAGACTTTGTTTCTATTGTACCAATAACATGGCTGAGTATGAGGCATGTATCCTGGGCATCAAAGCTGCCATTGATATGAAGATTCGGTTCCTGGACGTATATGGAGATTCAGCCCTGGTAGTAAGTCAGATCAAAGGAGATTGGGATACCAAGCATGATAATCTCATTCCTTACAGAGAACATGTGTTGTCTTTAATCCCATATTTTGAAGATATTACCTTTAGACATATTCCACGAAGAGAAAATCAGTTGGCAGATGCATTAGCCACCATGACATCTATGTTTGAGATTAGCTGGGATGATGAAGCTCCCAAGATTACTATTGACAAATTTGAGAAGCCTGCATACTCCAATGAGATTGACACTGAAGAAGCAGAAGGGAAGCCTTGGTTTTATGAAGTGAAAAGATATCTTGAAGCCCAGGAGTTCCCTGAAGGGGCATCTGTCAAAGATAAGAAGTTTCTGAGGAGGTTTTCTGCTAAGTTCTTCTTGAGTAATGGAATTTTGTACAAGCGCAATCATGATTCAACTTTGCTTCGTTATGCGGATAAGAAGGAAGCAACAGAGATTATGGAAGACATGCATGATGGGATCTTTGGCACTCATTCTAGTGGTCATACCATGGCAAAGAAAATATTGAGAGAAGGTTACTATTGGTCTACCATGGAAGCTGACTGCTATCAACATTCCAGAACGTGTCACAAGTGTCAAATCTATGCTGATAAAGTGCATATACCTCCATCACCATTAAATGTGTTGACTGCTCCTTGGCCTTTCGCTATGTGGGGAATTGATATGATTGGTGAGATCAAGCCTACTTCTTCTAATGGGCATCGTTTCATTCTGGTTGCTATTGATTACTTTACAAAGTGGTTGGAGGCAGCTTCATTTGCATCTGTTACCAAGAATGTTGTGGCTCGGTTCATTAAGAATAATCTCATATGTAGGTATGGCATCCCTGAAAGGATTATCACTGACAATGACTCTAATCTGAACAACACTATGATTATTGATCTCTGCATGCAGTTCAAGATTAAGCATCACAACTCTTCTCCGTGTCGTCCGAAGATGAATGGAGCAGTGGAAGCTGCTAACAAGAACATTAAGAAGATTCTACAGAAGATGACTGTTACTTACAAAGATTGGTATGAGATGTTACCATTTGTTCTTTATGGTTATCGTACTACAATATGTACTTCAATAGGGGCAACCCCATTCTCCTTAGTCTATGGTATGGAAGCAGTTCTGCCCATTGAAGTTCAGATCCCTTCCTTAAGAATCATGAAGGATGCGGGCTTGGATGAAGATGAGTGGATTCAGACTCGACTTGACCAGATAAATTTGATTGATGAGAAAAGGTTGGCAGTTGTTTGTCATGGCCAGATGTACCAGAAACGGATGATCAAAGCTTTTAATGAGAAGGTTAAGCCAAAGGTATATCCGGTTGGTGACTTGGTAATCAAGCGTATCATACTACCACAGGGTGATCCCAGGGGAAAGTGGACTCCTACTTATGAAGGACCATTTGTGGTCAAAACAGTATTCTCAGGAGGTGCCATGATGCTTACTACTATGGATGGTGAAGACTTCCCACAGCCTGTAAACGCAGACATAGTTAAAAAATACTACGCATAAAAAGAGACCCTCTAGGTTGACTGGCCTAGGCAAAAATAAGGGCATCCCGGCGAACCAAAAGGGTTCGGGCAAAAATTAGGGATATATATAAAAAATGTACACCCGGCAAGTCGAAAACATGAAAAGGCGGCTTGGGCAAAAAAAGGTATCCCGGTGGATTGAAAACCTGAAAGGGCAATCCAGGCAAAAGTTAGGGATTAAAGCATATGACTATGTCTCGTTGGGTCACCCATGTAAATCCAACCAGTTGTGCTACCTAACTCAAGCTCGAACAGATAAAGCTCAATCCAATCGTTTCCGTCTCAACAGCAGAAGATGAGATACTTGAAGATAATGGCAATAGTAGAATTGAAACTCAATAGGATTATTTCTCACATAGCTGTTTTCTTTGTTTGTAAAATTTTTATGATGAATTCCTCTTACTAGGATTTCTGTCTCCTTGTACAAACTTGCCTATGTATAGGTCACTTTGTGATATAAATAAAATTTCATCTTTGAATCCAGATTTACTTTTACCCTATTTACATAAACGGAACGTCCATTGGTTGTGTTTGAATGTATGTATGTTTTTGAATATGATTGATGTTTACCAGAAATGCATAAAATGCAGTAATAGTATTTACTAAGGACGAACAAAGGTAGGAATTCAACGAAGCTTCGCCGGTTCATCCTCACAAGACAACTACAAATTCCCAGTAGGGAAAATCTATCATCATAGATACTTCAAGTTACGTCTCCCCTTGAATTTATGTCCATCTCTTTTATCCTCAGCCAGGATACTCGGGAACTTATTCCTTCAATAGAAGTACGACGAACGAAGACGGGAGGTTATGAATACCATATTATCAAACAAGACGGGAACAAGTTCCTCATATTCTTCAGCAACGAATCGGGATTTATTTTCCCTATCCAGCAGTTGTTATACAAAGATATCCAGATGCTTCAGGCTGCATGATTCATACATACATCATTTACATCATATCATAACATACATATCCATAAATTTATAATACATTTACTTAGGGGCATCATACTATGCATGCATACATATTGCATAAATTAACATTCTCCTTGCAGGATAGTTATATGCAGATAAAACAATATCAACAATTCACAACAGGTCAGAAATGATCCATACATTACTCAAGATGTCCTCGGAGAGTAGGCAAACGGTATGTAAGAAGATCCATTCCCTAATCCAGGATATTTCCAGAAGACTTCATCTATCTGGTCTTGAATAGCAGGCAAACGGTCTGTACAAAGATCCATTCCCTGGTTCAAGATATTTTCAGAAGATTTAATCTATTTCCTCGGAGAGTAGGCAAACGGTCTGTACAAAGATCCATTCCCTAATCCAGGATATTTTCAGGAGACTTGATCCTGACACTTTTTTGTCCTCGGAGAGTAGGAAAACGGTATGTACAAAGATCCATTCCCTAATCCAGGATATTTTTAGGAGACTTGATCCTGACACTTTTTTGTCCTCGGAGAGTATGCAAACGGTCTGTACAAAGATCCATTCCCTAATCCAGGATATTTTCAGGAGACTTGATCCTGACACTTTTTTGTCCTCGGAGAGTAGGCAAACGGTCTGTAAGAAGATCCATTCCCTAATCCAGGATATTTCCAGAAGATTTCATCTATCTGGTTTTGAATAGTAGGCAAACGGTCTGTACAAAGATCCATTCCCTAGTTCGAGATATGTTTTCAGAAGAATTAATCCTGACGTTCTTTTGACCTTGGAGAGTAGGCAAACGGTCTATACAAAGATCCATTCCCTAATCCAAGATACTTCCAGAAGAGATAATCATCACGAAGATTTATTTCTATTGCTCTATTCAACAATTCAAACTATGTTGCATAAACAATTCAGAGACGGCCTATACAAAGACCTAGTACTGATATCCAATATCAACATAAAAATATCATTACATCCTGATATGGCATCTATAAGCCCATTTCCAGTTCTTCCAAGTGGCATCTTCAAGCCCGCTCAAGCATATACAATTAATCTTCAGTGTTACTTTACGCACTGGTGAGTGCAAATTTTTGGGCTTTTGTGTTCAATCCTCTTCAACCTTCCATGTCACGAATGGCACATATACCAATCTAACCCCTCAGGTTTCAGAAAATTGAACAGGGGCAGCTGTTGCACCCCAAAATTTTCCCTCCCCAAGACAAGAATTTGTGTACTAAGAGGTTCACAAGGTTCACAAGACATCTCATGAGGTTCACAAGGTTCACAAGAATCACAATTAGTCAGAAAGTTTGATAATTCCCTCAGACAATGCATTCTCCTAAGCAATGCATCTTAAACTAGGGTTTTGACTTTCATCAGGCTAAATGGACTTCCAAGACTTCAAGCGAGCTTCATAGCATCCTATATGTGTTCAAGAATCCCCATGTCAAGTTTCAAGACTTTCCCAAAAGATTTACTCAGTCAGATGATCAGATAGGTTAAACTCAGTCAAAGTAGTTAAACAGTCAAACTGAGGTCAACTGTGGTCAAACCAAAGTCAAACTTCATGATTTTTTGCCAACATCAAGTATATGAGGTAAAATTCATCATTTGATCAAGGGTTGATCATGATTCATCAAGGAGATTTCAAATCATCAAGAATCAGGAGTTTCTAAATTAGGGTTTTCATAGGAAAAGTCAACTGAACTTTGACCAGCCATAACTTCCACATGCTTCATCAAACATTTTCAGTCCAAAGCTCATTTTGAAGGAAATTTAATTCTATACAACTTGGTATCTCACAAGCCAAGCCCAAAAATGCTTCATTTGGAAGGTATGAGCTAAGACATTATAGGTCCTTTTAAAAGTCAACAAAAAGTCAACAACTTCCAAAGAGCATAACTTGAGAATGGTAAAAGATATGGACATGAGACCAAAGATGTTGGTTAGAGGACTCTTTAAGCTATCCAAAATGTCCAAGAACACCTTCATAGCATTAAAATTGAAGGATTTGTGCCCTTGCAAAGTTGGGAAATTTTTTAGAGGTTTATGAAGCAAATGGGGTCTTAAAACCATAATTCACCAAATGGGCTTGCTTTTTTATGATTCAAATACTTCCATGACATCATGCACGAAATAAAATTTATTTATTCATAATTTTATTCATTTTATTTTTATTTATTATGATTTTTTATGTTAAAAATCATTTTAAATTAAAATAAAATATAAAATGATGGATATTTGATTTGGTTTCTAGAAAGTCTTAAGACTTATTTAGACTTGATTGATACAAAAATAATGAAGATCATACCAATATGGCAATGCTATATCAAGGAAAATCAAATTTTGAGATCACATCTTTTTCAATCTCCCAAAGATCAAAAGTCCACAAATTTGTTAAAGTTTTTGACCTAAATTCATTCACTCATATATAAACAACATAAAGATCAACCCTAGACACGAATTCACAGCCTCCAACACCATATTCAAACTTCACAAAATTGTTCAAAAACTCCAATTCGGATTTTAAGCTAAAGGAGATTTCAAAGCAATTTAAAGGTGGCAATGCGTTCTATGATGTCTATTGAACATATTTGGATCATAAACAACACCTAGAACACCTCCATATGCACAAACCGAATACAACTTTTCATATTTTTTTGATTTTTTCGTTCATGATCATTTACATGTATTAATGGATTTTGTTCAGTGATTTGTGTTCAATGAAGGTTTGTGATGAATTCTGGGCAGTTTAATTGAAGAAACCGTGGCCGAATCGAGTGATGCCATTCTAGGGTTCTTGACCTTCAAGTTAGGGTTTTGTGATTAAACAAATATAAACAAATTCTAAAACCGTAGATCAATCATAAATGACCTCTGGATTATGTTTGTGTGTCCAATTTAACAAAATTTTACATGAATGATGATGTTTGGATTTCGTAGGTTTATCTGCCATTTGAAATTTCGCAGGAAAATTCCTAGCAAAATTCGCAGGTGTTCCCGCAGGTTCAGAGGTAGGAGACGAAGTGGCTGCGCGCGAAAATCATATTTGAAATTGATGCAAAGATTAAAACGAATTCGTTCCATCTATATATCACAATGAGCATGTAGCTCAGCTGGTTTTGGTGCGCGTATAATCTAATGAAGGGCTTGGGTTCGAAACCGGCCAAGGTAATTTTTTGCTTGGATTTATTTTATTTTGTAGGATAACAACAAAATCATATTGGGGTGGATTATTATCAGCTGCGTGCAGTGGCTCAGCTGGTTTTGGGAGTCCTTTAGCCAGGTAAAGGACCTGGGTTCAAATCCCAGGTACTGTTTTTTAGTACTTTGTCCATTTATTTTTATTATTTTACATTTAATTCTTATTTTATTTACTTTTATTCAATTTAAATAATTTCTAAAACTATAATAATTTATTTTCTAAAACTTTTTATGTTTATATTTATTAATATGTATATATATTTTTGTATATAATTTCATTAATTATATTTAAATTAATTTCTAACCCTAATATTTTTTTATATATATAATTAAAACCCTAATTTTCTCTAACCCTAATCCTAACCCTAATTCTTATTTTATTTAAATCTTAAAATTAATTAAATTTTCCTAATATCCAATTAAATAATTAATCATAGTTTATTTTGTAAATAAATTAGTATATCTTTATTATTTTATTTTCATCTCAAAAAATTCTTTAAAATTGTTTATTAAAATCCAAAAATACTTAATTGAATTATATATCTATTTTGTATATTATTACTAACCTTTTTTTCTTATAATTATTTCATCACTAACCTTTTATTTAATTGTTTATTTTATTATATAATTATTATTTAATTTGTTTTTATTATAATGTAACTGCAAAAGCTTTGTAATAGTCGTAGTTTATGATTGCTTTATGTTTTATAACTATTATTGCTATGGTTAGTAAAATAGGGAGTGATAACATGTTTGTATTGTAAAATTAATCTAGATCACTAATCATAAGATAAATATATAAACCTATACACGCACATACGTAAGTCAATCTTTGATCGCCATCTCACTTCCTAAGGTTATCCCTCATGTTGCCTAAATAAAAAGGTCAAGTAAGGTGTCTAAAAGCAAAGTCCCTTCTCATAAACAAATCATCAAGTCCCTTTACGATTATAAGATCAAGTCCCTTCGATGTTGCCTTCGTAAATGATCTTGTCCCTTTCGAATAAAAGATGATAAGTCTCTTCGTATTGCTAAGACACCTTACAGTTGCCTAAACACAGATGACCCTTCACATATCCCTTATAACATCCAAGGTAATGACTACCTATTCCTTAATAATAGGGATAGTCTTACCATTGAAATAACATTTAAGAACAATAAAGATTTAACTTAGGGTAGGTTCCTCTTAAGTACTTGCTCACTTTACATCAAATTACTTCATTACACTTCACATTTTCAAACAATTTTCAAAACAAAGTCTTTATATATATCCATACAAGGATCATTATAAAGTACTTAAGAAAAATTTTAATCACACACTACACTTCTCAAAACAATTTAAAGTAAGCTAAGTAACTAAGAGCCCATGGATAACCATGGATGTAAAGGGTGCTAACACCTTCCCTTTACATAACCTACCCCCCGAACCCAAAAATCTTTTAAGGTCTTTCCTGTTCTTTTATGCCCTTTCCTTTGGATAAAATAAAAGTCGGTGGCGACTCTTGCTATCCGCAACATTTAACTAAAGTCAGTTATCCCACCGTGTTACAGGCGATCCACGCAAAACAAGGGAATAAGCGAACAACTGCGATCCAAGTAATCTGAATCACATCATCGTTTCGTACAACCTGACAATATCAGAAGGATAGGAAACAGTCCCCTCATCCTCTCAGAGAGCCAAAGTAGAACGGAGAGTCTCGTAGACATGCAGGTCATAGCAGAAATGGAACTCCTTGGAATGTCGTGTCCGTTGCCATTAGGATAGTTTCTTTTCTCAATTTTATGGTGGCTACCTCTTTCCAGGTGGTTGTTTCCTGATGTAAATCTTTGCCTATTCAGAGGACATTCAATAAAAAGAATATTCAGTCAAAAGCTGTGTGTGTTTATTTTTGTTTGCAAAATGTCCTGAATTTTCGGCAAAAATAGCATTGCAATTAAAACATGGTGATAATTTTGAAAAGAAAACTGACATGCAGGGAAACTGTAACCCTCTTTGAGTGTCGAGTGACAATGGATGAACAGATCATACCATGCAAGTCCCCGGGGCACACTTGTATTTTCTGTTGTTGCAGGTTGCAGGATGGCGTCACATTCTCCCAAGCAATTTACTCTTCCCCAGTAGAGTGTCTCCCCAAGCAGAGATTCCTTCCCCCAACAGGTATCTTAAAGCCTGACATCTCCAGCAGAGTTCTCCAGCTAAGCCTTGGCAGCAGCCCAAGAAATTTATTCTTCCCCAGTGGAGTAGCATTCCATTCTTCCCCAGTGGAGTATGCCCAGCAGGTATTTGAAAGCCTGACATCACCAGAGTTGGAATTATTAGAATTCTATCCTCAGCAAGAGTCTTTCCCAGCAAGTGTCTTTCCCAGCCAGAGCTCTGAATCAGCAGATGCTTTCCCCAGCTAGAGTATGATTGAAGCTTCTTTTCCAGCCAAGTCTGAAGATGATCCTGTCCCCACAGAGTTCATATTTGATTTTCACTTCCGTCAGTGAAATATTCCCCAACGAAGTTTCCATACTTTTGGGTAATTTGATGATACAGTCAGGTATTCATCACCTCCGTCAGAGTTAGGTATACAGACCTCTTGACTTGTTTTCTCCTACAGAGTCGTAACTCTTGTGGCCAATCAGGCATTTGTCTACCGCTCGTCTGCGTTTTTCAACACTCGTCTGTGTTATCCCTGAGCAGAGTTCTCCCTCAGCAGTGATATATCATGCTTTGTTGCTGCTCGTCTGCATCTCTCAACAGTGGTTTATGATTACCTTGCTATTGCTCTCCCCAGCAGTGGTTTATGATTACCTTGTTATTGCTCGTCTGCAATTTTTCCAACGCTCGTCTGTGTTTGGTATATACTCTCTGTTGTGGTTGCTCGTCTGCAATTTCCGGCACTCGTCTGTGCTTTGAGAGGTTATATCTTTGTTGTTGCCCTCCAGCACTCGTTTGTGTTTGGTTATATATTTGTGATTGCCTGTCCGCAATTCTTAACACTCGTCTGTTTTGTGATATCTCGTATGTTGTTGTTCGTCTGCAACTTCCCAACACTTGTCTGTGTTTGGTTTTGGATCCTTTGCTGCACTTGTCTGTGCCTTTATATGTAATTTCAATTGTTGCTCGTCTGCAATTTTCCATCACTCGTCTTTGTTTGGTATGCCTGATATTTGTGGATCCTCGTCTGTATCATTTCCAAAACTCGTTTGTGTTGATTATATGTTTGAAGCTCGTCTGCTTTGCTTGGATACTCGTCTGTATCATCCCTAGCATTCGTCTGTGTTAGCTTATATCTGTATATGAAGATTTGTTGATTATCCTGGTACTTGTCTGTATTGCTACTTCAAATGCTCGTCTGTGTTTGAATTTCTGGTATTCGTCTATACCAATGGTTGACACTCGTCTGTGTCATTGCCTGAAGCGCTCGTCTGTGTTTCTTAGATCATCGTCTGATACTCGTCTGTATCATTGACTTATGGCACTCGTCTGTGTTATCTTGATGATCATCCAATACTCGTCTGTATTGAAGAGGTTTAAAATCCTGACAGTGGGAATAAATGTCAAAATGGTTCCCGGTCCTGGCGTAACAGGTAAATCCGAAGGAGGCTCGTCTGTCTCAAGCACCAATTATTGTTGCTGCACCTGGCGTAACAGGTTTGCTCAAAGAAGACTCGTCCGTCTTATACCATATATCCGCGGATAATATATGAAGAAGGTTCGTCTACCTTAATTATGCATGTCTATCCCACAGACTTAAGTGCATCCCGGTCTTGGCATAACAGGTATATCCGAAGGAGGCTCGTATGTCTCAAGTTTCTATGTTCTTGCAGTATTTGAGGACTCGTATGTTCAGCTCCTGGCGTAACAAGATTGTTTGAAGACTCGTCTATCAAAGTGTTCTTATTCCAGATATCAGTTTCAGCTTGGAAGAAGCTCGTTTGCTTTTTCTCTTCTTCATATCCCCAGAGCGTCATCTGGTTGGGTTTATTTCCCAATGTTCTGCATTCTTCGTCAGAGTGCAAATTTCTGGTCTTCTTGGTATTCAACCACAGTTTATCTTGAATGGTCGATAGCTCGTGCTATCGTCCTTTTCAGATTAACTGATGTTTGAATAGGGGTAGCTGTAACACCCCAAATTTTTCCTCATCATTTTAAGCATCATATCACATCATATTCATCATGAACATATCATTTTCCTAGCATCATATCATGGAAAGATGAGGTATAACATCCCTCATGTCCTAGCATCAAGCATATGGTCATCTGTGGAGGTCCTTGAAGCATTTCAAGCCATGACAAGGGTCCCAATGGTTGTATACAAGTTCTATGGTGAGTCTCAGGACAAGGCAAAGCTCCTATACAAGGCACCCAAATTAGGGTTTGTGATTCAAGCACCATAATCTCACAACTTTGGCCATTTCATTTGGGCAAAGTCTTCTATATGTTAAGAGGATCCTAGATGTCAATTTTCATGAGAAAATTCCATGTGGAAGTCAGACAATGCCCAGTTGCTTGCAGATGAAGTAAAAAGTCAACTATGCCCTTAAAAAGTCAACTGTGCAATTTCAAGGAGTCTAACCCAATTTTTTTGGCCAAGAGGGGTCCTTAAAATGTTATAAGGGGTTTGGAATGCTTAAAGTTCAAGAATCATGGATATTTGAAGGGTTTTGCAAAAATGGTACAAAGTTGGTTTTTGAAGTTTTCCAAATTTGGCAACCTTTGCCCTAATTTTCAAATGGCCTTAACATGATCAAAAATTCTTCAAATGGACCAAAGTCAAACATGAAAGTTGAAGAGTAAGGGCTCCCATTTTCAAAAAGTACAAGTACATTTTCATAGGATTTGTAGAACTCCCTATAGGCTCTTCGAAAATGTGTGTATTTTAGGGCAAAATTCACTTTTCAAGTATGGCACCAAATGCAAGAAGCTTCAAATCTTAATTGTGAGACTTGGTATTGGTCCAATTGTGTTTCAAACCTTAAAATGTACCACATTATGACCAATTTTCTCCAAATAATTGTTCATTTTCGTGGACAACAAGAAAATCACTCCAAACATGCAAATTTGGCAAAAGTCATGAAATAAGTGTGAGGGCTGGATCTAAAGGCCAGGATTGATTGGATTTGAATCAAGGGTGGTAAATGCCTTGCACATGTGCTGAGAGGCCCAAGGAATCATTAGCATAGCATGCTTATCTCACATGTTTCCAATTATGCAAAATCACCCAAAACTCATGACTCATTCGTGCATTTCATTTCATTCTTTCAGCATTGCCTTGAGAGGTCACAAAAAGAGCAATTAGGGTTTTAGAAAGCCAGATCTCTCTCTCATTCTATCATTCACAAACTTTATGCAACTTTGAATTTTCTTCCATATCTCTTCACACAAGCAAGTAAACTCAAAACCAATTATGGATCTGTGATCTAGGCAAGCTCATGATCATTAAACACTCCCTCATTGAAGCTTATTCTCAAGTTTGGCCAACTTGCCATTTCAGAGCAACTTGCTTTGAAACCTCAGATCCAGCTTGTTTCAAGACCTTAGATGCATTTATTTTGCATCTAGGAAGTAAGAGGAGTGCATTGCATCCATTCTTTGGCTTTATATCTCATTATACCAAGATCTTCACTTCAGGTATGGCTCAAAATCTCATGATCTAAAAATGAAATTAATGATGCATTTTGTGATCCTTGATCTTCACTGATGATGCTGCACTCCTTAGATTTGAAAATTATGCTCTGTAGTGAAAGTTATGTGCATTTCAAGTTTCATGATCAATGTTGTTTTGCTTCGATCCATCCAATTTATTGAGTTTTAGTTGTTTTTTAGGCCATTTTTGAACTCAGGGAGGTTGATTTACTTGATCTGGGTTGTTGTTGTTTTTTATTTTGGTTGTTTAAGGTGCTGTCATGAGTTCCAGTGCCGGAGCCCTAGCTCCGATCACCGAAAGCTGGTTTCCGTTCATCCTAGGGTTTCCATGAGGAAGACAAGCCATGGCCGTAGGATCCTTCCATCCAGCGTCCAGCATTGAGCCACGTTGCCCTATCTTTCTCCGTCTCATGTGTTTATTTCTTTCATTTCATTTAATTCTCCATGTGACATAACCCATAGTAACTACCGTGCACTCACCAATCACCACGCACCAAATTGCCAACTCAATTAATGAGCTTCTCCCTCACACGCGCTGGATTGATCCAACGTCTCCTCTATTTTCCAGTTTTATTTCTTTTATTTTCACAAAATCACACCATAAAACATGTACACCTGCGCCAACCTTGGGCCTTCAGCATACTATCTGCACCCCCCTTCACACTCAGCCCAAACACTTTCCACATATAATCCTACTAATCACACCTCTCTCCATTTATTTTATATTTCTTTTTCTTATTAATTTTTCTTTTATTCAATCTAGTTTCAATTTATTAAAAATAGTTCTGGTCATCTAAAAAATCCCAAAACAATCATGAACATTATTTTGAGTCTCTTTTATTTTCTCATATTTTTATTTTATTTTTTTTCCATGTCCACGTGTCTGAATTTAATTCATTGTTTCACTTAGTTTCTTTTGAATCCTCTTTTGACCACACTGCCTTGTCCATTTTCCTTACTCTTCAATATTTTGAGTTTTGATCCCATTCTTTTTGCTCTGGATTCCTAAGACATTGTACTTCTCATGTGATTTTTCTCTTGATTTTTAGAAACTTATTTCTTGAGTTTTGATCCTGTGACTTGTGATGTAAGTTTGTAACCCTAGCTTGTGTTCTTGCCTCCTTTTGACCTAATTTGCTTCTGAATTCTTTCAAATCCTTTTGTCTAGTTGATATAACATGTTTTAAGGTCATTTGGTCTCAATTGTGGAATTTTTAGATGATTGGTTGATTTGTTTTGAATTTTACTTTGAACCTTGTCCCATTTGGCTTCCTTTGAACCTTTAGCTCTCATATAAGCCTAGAAGGGCACTTGTGCCAACTTCTTCTTCTCATCTGGGGTTATTTTGGGGTGTGGGTACCTTCCTGGTCCTAGGATAGGGTTTGAGTCTTAATAATTTTTGTGTTTGCTTCTTCTTTAAGTCATTTGTTTCCTTAAGTGCTTTCATTTCATCTCTTTGTTTCTTTTACTTCCATTTGGTATTGTTTGGTCTTGTACCTCTCTTCTCTTCATCTTGTTGGCTTCTTAAGCCATTATTCATCTTTTTTTGGTTCTGGTTGTGTGCTTTGTGTCCATATCTTGTGCATTTTGCTTTGCATATCTCATAATTGTGCATTTGTTTTCATATGTGTTCATGTTGCATCATTTTGATTTGTAAGCTTCACTCCTCATCCCTTTGAGTTGCATTTGCATTGTGCATATTTTTATATCATTTCACTTCTGATTGTGTGATGTAAGCATGTTATCTTACTCATTGTGTTTCACTTGTATGCTTTACTAACCTTGCAGGGGCTATGGTAAGTGTGAGGTGGGGGAATTGAGTCCCCACATCTCCAATTCTCATCTTCTCTTCTTATTTCTTCATTGAGATAACCATTTGTTTGTTGGGCTTAGGCCTTTCTCATCCCTTATTCTATCTTCTTCTTCTCTTCTTCCTTCTTCTTCATTAGTATAGAAACCTCACTAACCCTTAGGACATCCATGCATGTTAACACTTAGGATTTCTTTAGTCCCCCTTTAGAATTTTTCCTTTGTGATCCTTTGGTACTTTCTCTTCTCATCTTCAAACTCAATTCTAATCCACTTAATAAAGGTTGATTACTTTCATGTGACATGAGACTTTGCTATGAGATACTTGTACGCGTTCCGTTTCGGGGCGAGGTGTGAGTTATCCCTCGTGGTGGATAGGTCTTAGCATGAGTACCTCACAAAGAAAAGCTTCAAAAACACTTCTCAATCCAAAACCACAAAATACTTAATAATGGTAATAGGCCAGTGTGCTTAAGCCTTCACTTGTGGGACTAACTTTGGGGATTTCCTCCATAGATATGTGTGCCTCTTGCGCATTCCATTTCGGGATGATGTGAGATGTACATATCCTATTGAGTAAGACTTAGGGACACTTACCTATGCAAACTTTCACTCATAAAAGCTTCTAAAAAACACTAAACAAATAATAAGCGTCTTTCCTTCGGGAATTCTTCTCTCATCTCATTCACTCTGCACGCGAACTTGCTCCTACTTGTCACTTTGCAAGACGGTTACGCACTCGTCGTCTGAGTCTGCAACACCTGAGCATTGGCATAGGCAGTTCAAGCCTTAATTCACAAGCAATTTCCTTTTAGTACCCCCGTTCGAGCACAATCTTTATTTTCCCTACATTTTTCCTTTTCTTTTTTTCAATTCTTTTTTCAGTTTCTTTTCATTTTCATTTCTTTGCTGCAGCTTTCATACCCTCACCCTTTTGAAATAGTTTCTTTTGCAAGCGTGGATCCCGTCGGGTACGACGGACGATCTGGGTGCTAATACCTTCCCAGGTCGTAACCGACTCCCGAACTCAGTCTCTTTGGTTCATAGGACCTGTGTCCTTCCTCTTCTTTCTTCTGGTTTGTGCAGCATTACCATTCCCTTCCTTCGGGATAAAAATGCATGGCTGGCGACTCTATTCTTTTTCCGTGCCACTTTCGCGTTTGTACCAGGATGGAAATCCGGGGAGCGACACCTTCCAAGGACAACTTGAGTATTGATCATCAGAAATGAATCTTCGTAGCGATTATCTCTGAATTAAGTATCAGTACTAGATCTTCGTATAGATCGTCTCTGAACTGTTTTGATTTGTTGATTTTATCTGCCTGCAACTATCCTGAAAAGAAAAGGTTAGTTTATGCAATATGTATGCATGTATGGCATGATGCTCTTAAGTAAATGTCTTATGCACTATGGATGCGTATGCTATGATATGATGTAAATGATGTATGTATGAATCATGCAGCCTGAAGCGTCTGGGTATCTTTGTATAACAACTGCTGGCTAGGGAAAATAAATCCCGATTCGTTGCTGAGGAATATGAGGACTTCGTTCCCGTCTTGTTTGATAGTATGGTACTCAGAACCTCCCGTCTTTGTTCGTTGTACTTCTTATTGAAGGAATAAATTCCTGAGTATCCGGACTGAGGATAAAAGAGATGGACATAAATCCGAGGGGAGATATTACTTGAAGTATCTGAAAAGATTATTCTGTGGGGATGAACCGGTGAAGCTTCGTTGAATTCCTACCTTCATTCGTCCTTAGTAAATACTATTACTGCATTTTATGCATTTCTGGTAAACATCAATCATATTCAAAAGCATACATACATTCAAACACAACCAATGGAAGTTTTTTCGTTTAGGTAAATAGGGTAAAAGTAAATCTGGATTCAAAAGACGAGATTTTATTTATTTTAGAAAGTAACCTATACACAGGAAAGTTTGTACCAGGAGACAGAAATCCTAGTAAGAGGAATTCGTCGTATAAGTTTTACAAAAACAAAGAAAAACAGCTATGTGAGAAATAATCCTATTGAGTTTCAGTTCCACTATTGCCATTATCTTCAAGTATCTCATCCTTTGTTGTGAGATGGAAACGATTGGATTGATCTTTATTTGCTTAAACTTGATTTAGGTAGCATCAACAGTTGGAGTTACATGGGTGATTCAACGAGACATAGTCATACGCTTTAATCCCTAACTTTTTCCTGGATTGCCTTTTCAGGTTTTCAATCCACCGAGGATACCCTTTTTTGCCCAAGCCGCCCTTTCAGGTTTTCGACTTGCCGGGTGTACATTTTTTATATATATATCCCTAATTTTTGCCCGAACACTTTTGGTTCGTCGGGATGCCCTTATTTTTGCCTAGGCCAGTCAACCTAGCGGGTCTCTTTTTATGCGTAGTATTTTTTAACTATGTCTGCGTTTACAGGTTGTGGGAAGTCTTCACCATCCATAGTAGTAAGCATCATGGCACCTCCTGAGAATACTCTCTTGACTAAAAATGGTCCTTCATATGTAGGTGTCCACTTGCCCCTAGGATCACCCTGTGGTAATATGATACGCTTGATTACCAAGTCACCAGTCTGATATACCTTTTGCTTAACCTTCTTATTAAAAGCTTTGATCATCCGTTTCTGGTACATCTGACCATGACAAACATCTGCCAACCTTTTCTCATCAATCAAATTTATCTGGTCAAGTCGAGTCTGAATCCACTCATCTTCATCCAAGCCTGCATCCTTCATGATTCTTAAGGAGGGGATTTGAACTTCAATGGGTAGAACTGCTTCCATACCATAGACTAAGGAGAATGGGGTTGCCCCTGTTGAAGTACGTATTGTAGTACGATAACCATGAAGGGCAAATGGTAACATCTCATGCCAATCCTTATGAGTATCAGTCATATTCTGTAGAATCTTCTTGATGTTCTTATTAGCAGCTTCTACTGCCTCATTCATCTTCGGACGATACGGAGAAGAGTTGTGATGCTTAATCTTGAACTGCATGCAAAGATCAGTAATCATGGTGTTAATCAGATTAGAGCCATTATCTGTGATAATCCTTTCAGGGATGCCATACCTACATATGAGATTATTCTTAATGAATCAAGCTACGACATTCTTAGTAACAGATGCAAATGAGGCTGCTTCCACCCACTTTGTAAAGTAATCAATAGCAACAAGGATGAAACGATGCCCATTAGAAGCAGTAGGCTTGATCTCACCAATCATATCAATGCCCCACATAGCAAAAGGCCAAGGAGCAGTCAACACATTCAATGGAACTGGAAGTATATGCACTTTATCAGCATAAATTTGACACTTGTGACATGTTTTGGAATGTTGATAGCAGTCAGCTTCCATGGTAGACCAATAGTAACCTGTTCTCAATATCTTCTTTGCCATGGTATGACCACTAGAATGAGTGCCAAAGATCCCATCATGCATGTCTTCCATAATTTTTGTTGCTTCCTTCTTATCCACACAATGAAGCAAAGTCGAATCATGACTGCGCTTATACCAAATTCCATTACTCAAGAAGAACTTAGCAGAAAACCTCCTCAGAAACTTCTTATCTTTGACAGATGCCCCTTCAGGGAACTCCTGAGTTTCAAGATATCTTTCCACTTCATAGAACCCAGGCTTTTCCTCTTCTCCTTCAGTGTCAATCTCATTGCAGTATGCAGGCTTCTCAAATCTGTCAATAGTGATCTTGGGAGCTTCATCATCCCAGCTAATCTAAAACATAGATGCCATGGTGGCTAGTGCATCTACTAACTGATTCTCTCCTCGTGGAATATGTCCAAAGGTAATCTCTTCAAAGTATGGGATCAAGGACAACACATGCTCTCTGTAAGGAATGAGATTTTCATGCTTGGTATCCCAATCTCCTTTAATTTGACTAACTACCAGGGCTGAATCTCCATATACGTCCAGGAACTGAATCTTCATTTCAATGTCAGCTTTGATACCCATGATACATAACTCATACTCAGCCATGTTATTGGTACAATATAAACAAAGTCTTGCAGTAATTGGGGTATGATAACCTTCAGGGGAAATGATCACAACACTAACACCATTTCCAAGCGCATTAGAAGCTCCGTCAAAAACCATAGTCCATCGGGATCCTTGTTCAGGTTTGTCATATTGTCCAGGTTCTTTGGTAATAATCATAATGTCTTCATCAGGGAACTCAAAACTCATTAACTGATAATCATCCACTGCCTGATGAGCCAAATGATCAGCTACAACACTTCCTTTAATGGCCTTCTGAGTAGTGTACTGTATATCATATTCTGTTAAAATCATTTGCCATCTTGTTATTCGTCCGGAGAGAGCAGGTTTCTCGAATATGTACTTGATTGGATCCATCTTTGAAATCAACAAAGTAGTATGAGTCAACATATACTGTCTTAGTCGGCGAGCAGCCCATGCCAAAGCGCATCAAGTTTTCTCGAGCAGTGAGTATCTTGTTTCACAGTCGGTAAACTTTTTGCTAAGGTAGTATATTGCCTGCTCTTTTCGACCAGACTCGGTAAACTTTTTGCTAAGGTAGTATACTGTTAAGTACATAATCAAGGGTCTTCCGTCAACTGGTGGCATCAAGATTGGAGGTTCTAGAAGATATCTTTTGATTTCATCAAAGGCTGTCTGGCACTCGTCATTCCATTCCATTACCTGATCTTTCTTCAACAATTTGAAGATTGGCTCACAGGTAGCAGTTAGCTGGGAAATAAACCTGGCAATGTAATTCAGTCGTCCCAAGAAACCTCTAACTTCCTTTTCAGTACGGGGAGCCGGCATCTCTTGTATAGCTTTTACTTTCGCATGATCCACTTCAATACTGTTTCCACTGACAATGAAACACAGGAGCTTACCAGACCTAACTCCAAAAGTACACTTGTTTGGATTCAATCTCATCTTGTATTTCTTCAACCTTTCAAACAGCTTATGTAGATGATCAAGGTGTTGTTCTTCATTTAGGGACCTGGCTATCATATCATCCACATATACCTCTATCTCATGATGAATCATATCGTGAAACAAAGCCACCATAGCACGCTGATATGTTGCCCCGACGTTCTTCAAACCAAATGGCATCACCTTATAACAAAAAGTTCCCCACTGTGTAACAAATGTAGTCTTCTCCATATCTTTAGGGGCCATCTTGATCTGATTGTAACCAGAGAAACCATCCATGAAAGAGAATACCCTATACTGAGCAGTGTTGTCTACCAGAACATCAATATGAGGAAGTGGAAAGTCATCTTTGGGGATGGCCTTGTTCAAATCCATGTAATCTACACACATACGTACCTTACCATCCTTCTTAGGTACTGGTACCACATTTGTAACCCATTGAGGATAAGAAGTCACAGCTAAGAACCATGCATCAAATTGTTTCATCACCTCTGCTTTAATCTTTTCTGACATTTCAGGACGCATGCGACGAACCTTCTGCTTCTTTGGACGACAGTCTTCTTTTACCGGTAAACGATGAACCACAATGTCAGTATCCAACCCTGAAATATCTTCATAAGACCAAGCAAAGATTTCCACATAGTCACGTAACATCTGAATTAGTTTGCTCTTAACATCATCCTCTAACTCAGCTCCTATCTTGACCTCTTTCCTGTTTTCTTTATTTCCCAGATTCACAACTTCGATTGGCTCTTCATGTGGCTGTATAACTTTCTCTTCTTGTTGTAACAACCTAGCAATCTCTACAGGTACTTCACAATCTTCCTCCTTTCCATCTTTAGCTTGATAGATCGGATTCTCGAAATTATAATTGGCAATAGTAGAACTGTTATCAACAGGATCCAGAGTGGATGAGGATCTGGATTTTAGTGATGTGGGTGTGTGTAAGAACACATAGCTGATAAAACAAAAATAACAAATAAAAGAAAGACAAGGAGCACAATATTTACGAAAACGAAACGTCCATTGATTTTTATTGAATGAAGTATGCAAATGAAATGACATCCAGAAACAAACATACCATTGTGCCTCGGGCAAGACACAAGGCTTAAAAGTTTTATTGTTAGAAATTACAAACTTAAAATAAAAACATAGTAATAGTATTTACTCCTGACTAAAGGAGATAGGAATAACGTCTTCAGTCTTCCAATTGTTGAGTCCATCGCCCATGGTAGGAAAGATCCAATCATCCAGGTTGTAGCCTTTATTACAGTCACCCACAACATTGATTTGATCTCTTATGACCCCTTGATTGGTGATACGAACAGCACGAGCACGACGAACAGCCTTCTGAGATTCTGCAGTGAAACCCAAACCAAACTTGTCAGACTTGTAAGGGATGTTGGGAAGCTGACCCCAAATAGAAGAACCACCTTTTGCAACCACAACCTTAGCATCTTTGAGGGAGGCCATTGCAGGAGGTATGTTAGTAACCATAGCAACTCTTTCAGAAGCAGGAACAGATTGAGGAGCAGGAGCAGAGCAAGGAACAACTTCAAATGTTTGACACGGAGTTTCAACCATCTCACCCTCCATTTCCACATATTTGAAAGTATTCACATGGCTCACCATGTACTCTTCTTCACCATAGACAGTGACAATTTTGTTCTTCACCGGATATTTCAACTTCTGATGCAAGGTGGAAGTCACAGCACCTGCCCCATGGATCCAGGGGCGCCCAAGTAAGCAAGAATACGCAGGACGAATATCTATCACATAGAAATTAGAGTTGAAGACTTGAAAGCCTACTTTGATTGGAAGGTCTACTTCTCCATGTACCACTCTTCTTGAACCCTCAAAGGCCCTCACCACTACATCACTTGGTCTTAACACATCTTCAGGACTGAGCTTGTCCAGAACCTCTTTAGGGAGCACATTTAATGAATAACCATTGTCCACCAACACATGAGACAAGGTAGTGCCTCTACATTCAATGGAGATATGCAGAGCTCTATTAAGGTTTCTCTTGGCAGGAGTCAAATCAACATCAGAAAAACCCAGCCAATTATCACAAGTCAGATGTGCCACACAATTCTCAAATTGTTCCACAGAAATCTCATTTAGCATATGAGCAGTCTTCAAGAACTTGATTAAGGCTTTAGCATGAGCCTCAGAACACAACAACAAAGATAACATGGAGATTTTGAAGGGAGTATGCCCCAACTGGTCAACAATATCATAATCACTCTTGCGAATGATCTTCAGTACTTCTTCCATCTGTTTAGAAAGATTTTTAGCAGTCGGTGCCTCAGCTTGTACAGGTTCAATCACAGGACCCTTGCCCCGGGCATCAGTACTTGGCCTCGTAGTTGGAGTAACTGCACTTTTGGAGGTAGCTTGAGGGGAGAAAACTCTTCCACTTCTAGTAATCTTACTAGATCCAACAATGTTGTCAATATCAAGACCATCATCAGTAACAGGTGCATCAGCCAGAGGTTCTTATTTGACACCATGGATATAAACATCAGAACCATAATTCCAGGGTATAGCTTTATCGGAAGTATAAGGAACAGGACCAGGAGTGGTAATGATCATGGGAACCACTCTAGCTTCAACAACAGTCTTCACAAGGCCTTCAGCAGTATTCCTGACAGGACCTTTAGAAGTGATCCTGACAGGGCCTTTGGAGGTAATCTTCACTGGCACTTTATCAACCATAGCTATATCTTCAAGCTTCGTACTTCGAGTCAGATGTTCACACATACTTTCAACAGAAGGTGTCCTCTCAAACAATATAGTGTAATTGTCCATGAGGTGTTGAATACCATCTTTCAACTTCCAGCAGCTATCAGGTTTGTAGGCACAATAGAAATAGTCTTCATTGCAACCTGGAAAGAACCCAGCTTGCACCAGCTTCTTCTTGATAATGGATAAGGGAGTAGTCACCTCTTCTACTGAGGAAACATAGGAAACCTCATCAACATCATTAACAGTCTTCTCATGATTGGGCATGGGAGCAGTGATCACGTTTGGGGTCCCAGGAGGGTCAAATTCAATTTCCCCAGCTTCAATCATGTCTTGAATCTTGTTTTTCAACACCCAGCAGTTGTTGGTGTCATGTTCTGGACTATTAGAATGATAAGCACATCTCGCATTAGGATTGTATCGAGGAGAGGAAGTATTAGGATTCTGAGGAGGATCCCTCAAAGTAATGAGTTCCCCTTTCAACATGTGTTGCAAGGCTTGGGCCAGTGACATGTTGATCTTGGTGAATTGTCTTCTAGGCTTCTGTTGATTGTTTTGTTGTGGCTCTGGTGCTGCAGGAGTAGGATTGGAGATGTGAACTGCTACCACAGATTGGTGACTCCTGTTACGACTATGTTGACCATACACAACATTAGACTCCTTCTTTCCACTAGGGGGTTTCTTAGCAGTGCTTAATGAAGAGGCACCCACCTGTATCTTACCACTTCTTATACCACTTTCCACACGTTCCTCGGTCATTATCAGTTTAGTGAAACCAGATGATGAGCTTCCAATGAGGTGACTATAGAAAGGACCATTCAACGTACTCATAAACATATCCACCAGTTCCCTGTCAGTCAGAGGAGGTTGAACTCTGCCAGTCAGGTCTCTCCACTTTTGGGCATACTCTTTGAAACTTTCCTTAGCACCCATAGACATGCTTTGGAGCTGCATGCGAGTAGGTGCTAAATCAGCATTATATTGGTATTTCCTATAGAAGGCCTCAGCAAGATCATTCCAATCACGAATATTAACACTCTCCAGTTGATAGTACCATTCCAATTGAGCTCCAGACAAGCTCTCTTGGAAGAAATGAATCCATAACTTCTTATCAGCAGTATGTGGTTGGATCCTCCGGACATAGGATCTTAGGTGCAGCTTAGGACATGAGACACCATCATATACCACAAAAACAGGAACCTTGAAACCAATAGGTATAACCACTCCAGAAACTAAACTCAGATCTTCAAAGTCAAGCCCAGAAGATTTTTGTAATTCCATGGAATTCATTCTGTCTACCAACATCTTGTACTTCTCCTCACTAGCAGGATCATGATAATAATTTACCTCAGAATCAGAATCTCCCACAGTATCATGGAGACTACCTCCCTCTTTCTCAGAATTCTCAGACTCAGAATCCTCAATCTGTTCCTTTGTCTTGATAGGACCTCTGAACCTTATTCTCAAGTTGATAAGGCCTCCTGATTTTCTAGTCTTCTTCTTCTTCTTAGCCAGCAGTGTCTTCAACTCATCTTGTCCTTTGGACAAGTTCAGAATCAACTCTTGGAATTGTGCATTCTGAGCCTGGAGATCCTTGACAGTTTGTTCGAGATCCATTTCTGCTGAAATAAACAGCGAGAAGATAAGATACTTGTTCATAATAAACCTGTGATGCAATGATATGGTATGTAAATTCATATGCAATGTTTTCAAGGACCGCAAGATTTAAATTTGTTTAAACAACCAGAAAGTAAACTTTTATTAGTAAGTAATAAACTTGTTTGCATCTTGGGCTTACAACAAAATGAAATAAATACAAAGGTGGGGTTTTAAGTCTCCCATGGAAGTTTCCTCTTTGTATTGAGGTATGTGTTGAGATTCCACTCCTCGTGAAGTTGTCTTGTCAGCTCCAGGATTCTTTCTTGACTAGCTTTGAAATGAGTCTCAAAATTATCCCTTTGTTCCTTCAACTGGATCCAGGACCTCTGCAACTCTTCCATGTCAGTGGGCATGTCTGGATGAAGGATGACATAAGGGGTATCTCCTTCAGCAACAGGCTCCATAGTAACTGGCAGGATAGCAGGATATGGCATCATAAGAGTCTGAGCACGTGCTCGTACCCATCTGAGATAAGGTACCATAAGAATGGAGTACTTTGGTTCCAGAGTCTTGATGTCAACCTTGTTCACTTTACCCAGAGCTCGTATAAACCTTTGATGGTAACCTTGCAGATCGTTGTCGTAGTCGAACACAATACCCTGAATAAGCATGTCATGAGGACCATTACTCCGAGCATAACCAAATTGACGTAGAGCTAAAGAAGGATTGTAGGTAATGCCCCCTCTTATGCCAAGGAGTGGCACATTAGGGAACTCCCCACAACAGTCAATGATAGTAACATTCTCCATGGATCTAAAACACCAATGAATGTCTGAATGAGAAAGTGACATAATTCTCTTAGACCACTTTAACCCTTGTTCATTCTTCATCAGTGATCGAGGAAGGTGAGAAATAAACCACCTAGATAATAGATGTATGCAGCACATCAGAGTTCCTCGTGCCTTTGTAGTACAGGTATGGAGAGAATGTAAGATGTCTCCAAGTAATGTAGGCACTGGATTATGAGTCAGAAATATGTTGATGGCGTGTACGTCTATGAACTGGTCTGGATTAGGGAACAACACTAAGCCATATATTAGTAAGGCCAAGATCTCCTCAAAAGCATCATAACTCATAGCCTTCAGGAACACTTGAGCTTTCTCCATCAATACCTTAGCAAGAATACCCTTAACTCCACTCCTTGTTTCTAGGACAATGTCTGATTTCTTCAGATGTAGGGCTGCAACAATGACTTCAGGTTTAGGCTCCTTCTCTAAGCCTGTAAAGGGTCTCTGATCAAGGATAGGTATACCCAGAAGCTTGGAGAACTCTTCTATTGTAGGAACCAGCTGATAGTCGGGGAATGTGAAACAATGATGTTTAGGATCAAAGAACTGAAACAGGACACTCATCATGTCTTCATCAAATCCTGAGGTAACCAAGTCAAGTAGGTGACCATGCTTCTTGATGAATTGGGAGTTTTCAAAAACTTGAGAGACAAATTCCTTAAGCTTAGGAGGTATCCCTACAAAGTTGATCCGGATAGTATTCCTACGAGCAGAAGCCATGACCTGCAACAAAGAACAAAGATAAATCCTTTGGTCCTTGAAATGGTTAGTGAAAATGCTATGCTTATGATGCATGATGGTGTCATGATGCTATGCTCAATCACAAACATGTGGCACACACAAACAAGTCACACAATAGCCCTAGGTTTGAAGGCTTGCATGAGGTTTAAAGGTAAGTACCCTCCCTTGAAGTTTAGTTGGTTCATCCTATCCTACAAAATTAATCAAGTTCTAAGGGATCTCAATATCATTGATCCTTCACAAGGGTGGTTGTTCAGTAGGCAACTTACTTGCCAACCAAAACCCTCCAAGTTTAGGATCTCAATGAGCGTAGTATCGAGTATCAACCTACTTCAGTCTTCACCAAAGCCGGTTATCTCACTACTTTTATAAAGGCCAAGATGGGATTACTAGGATTCTAAAAGTTAGTTAGTGTATTGACAACATATGGCAGCCTCATATTATCCTCAACTTGCTTAAGGAACATAAGCACCAACCAAGAAGTCACACTAACTATGGCCACCAGATCAACCATATTGGTATATGCCGTACAGTTTCCTTGTTCTATTGCCATTTACCTAAGCTACACTAGATCTGGGTTAGGATATTTCACACATAAGAGCCCCACAGATAAATATAAAGCAAACAAAAAAAACAATTTTAAAGTGATCTAATTCCTAAGGGTACCCATCTTTAATATTAAATCCCCAGCAGAGTCGCCAGTTCTGTAACACGGTGGGAGAACTGACTTTTTATAAATGTTGCGGATAGCAAGAGTCGCCACCGACTTTTATTTTATCCAAAAGGAAAGGACATAAAAGAACAGGAAAGACCTTAAAAAGATTTTGAGTTCAGGGGGTAGGTTATACAAAGGGAAGGTGTTAGCACCCTTTATATCCATGGTTATCCATGGGCTCTTAGTTACTTAGCTCACTTTGAATTGTTTTAAAAAGGTGTAGTGTGTGATTAGAAACTTTCTAAGTACTTTGTAATGATCCTCGTATGGATGTATACAAAGCATTGTTTTTTTGAAAATTTGTTTGAAAAGTGTGGTATGAAGAGTATTTTGAAAGGTGAGCAAGTAATTAAGAGAAACCTACCCTATATTAAGTCTTTACTGTTCTTATGTTCTTTCAATGGTAAGACTATCCCTATTATTAAGGAATAGGTAGTCATTACCTTGGATGTTATTAAGGGACGTGTGTAGGGACATCTGTATATAGGCAACTGTAGGGTGTCTTTAGCAATTCGTAGCTGTCGCTCCCACCAAATGAGGCCAGGTCAAATGGCAACAGCTGCGAACGGTCGGCGAAAGGAGAGAGAACACACAAGGGTGAACTCAGAAGACAAGAGTCGCCAGCTAGGCATTTTCATCCCGGAGGAAAGGTAATGCTGCATAAACCTGAGAAAAGATGGATAAGACGGTCGCGAACCAGAGAGACTGAGAAAGGGGGTTGGTTACAACCTAGTAAGGTATTAGCACCCAGATTGTCCGCCGTACTCGACGGGATCCACGCTTAAAAGATTTGTGTTTTAAAGGGGTAGTGTTAGTGCAATTTGTGTTTCTAAGCTGGAAAGAATGCAAGTGTCTATGTAAAAGAAGTGTGAAGTGTATAAGAGAAGTGTCAGTGTAAGAATAGGAGTAAAATGCTCAAGACTATGAGGCTTAAAGAAAAATGCTGAAAGAGGGGGAATAGACAAAGACTTTTGTTCGATAACTGTTAAGTTATGCCTACGTATCCTCTCGTGCAATGAGGAAGTCAGAACACCATAGTTCGACTCAAAGAGACTGAAAGATGAATTGACTTGTGAACTGCTTACTTGTCTATGCTCGAGTGTATGACCTGTCTGGCTCAGGTGCAAACTGTCTTGCATTAGACGGAAGAAGCAAGTCCTCGTTTGTGAGTGAAGATGATGAGAAAAGAATCCTGGAGGAGACAATTATTGTTTGTTTTTGTGCTTTCATTCTTTTATTGCTTTTGGAGGTTTGTCATAAGAAAATGAGCTTAAGCCTAGACCAAGGGTTAACAGACTCATCACATCCTCCCTTTAATTAGGGGTAATGAGAATACCTTAAGCATGAAGTAAGCACCTCACACTTAACCACCATGATGTAGGATTAAGATCATTAACCTACTTGCATTTATTTAGATGTTTTTGGTGTTTTTGTTTAGTGTTAAGTAATGAGTTTAAGCCATAATCAAGGATTTAATGGACTCATTACACCATCCTAATAGAAGGATAATAGATGAGAACATTTAAGCTGAGGAAAGCTCCTCAACTTAATCCATGATTAGGGATTAACCTCATGACAAAACAAAGCCTTTATTAAAGTGGATTTTAGTTAATGGTGAGATTAAGAAGTGAATTTTATGATTTGTAAGACAACTTGAGGGGGACTTGTCCATTAACACTAGGGTTAGTCCTTCTTAACCAATTAAGGAAGAATTAGAACCCTAATACAAGGCCCAAGTTACAAGCTTGATGTCTTAGTGATTATTAGATGGATTGATTAAAGGAGTTAAACACATTAAGGGTTTAACACTTAGGATTAAAGTTATACACTCCATCCTAATAGAAGGATGAGGGCCTAAGCTTAATCACAAAGCCTTAAAACCTTTAGGGTTTAGTCCTTGATTAAGGGATGAGAAGAAAAGACTCAAAGATGACACAAAGGTAAAAGCTAAATGGGGGAATAATCAAACCTTAATTGCTATCATGCTCGGTTGTTCCTAGAGTTAATGAGGCTTAAGAGGAGAAATCTTCAAAGAGCCACCAAGGAGAGAAGCAGATGAAAGAAGGAAGAAGCAGAGAGAAGCAAGACAAGTTCCTTGAAGGAAGAAAGTCGGAAAGAGCATGAATGATCAAGCTCACTCTAATACAAAGATAAAATGCAGCAATGATGCAGAAGAGAGATGAAAAGAGATTGTGAGAAGTGAAGGCAAATTCACTTCTCAAAACAACTTACCACCTGAAAAGTTAGCAAAAGAAATGAGATGCAATGCAAATGAGATGAAATGTCATGATGCAAACCAAAGTCAGAAGCATAAATATGACTTCAATGATGCTAAGAGATGATGCAAACACATTCCAAGAGTTGTGGATGATCATACAAGGATGAGGATGCAAATGAAGCATGCTTTGAACCATGAAAGTTCATGAAAGTTTATGAAATGGAATGGACATATAACATGGCAAATGAAAGATGCAATGATCAAACATGATTCTAATATGTCCTAAGATGCTTTATGAATCATGTGGATGCACAAAATGTCATGGCAAGTTCTTAAATGCAAGCAAATGAGAGATAGATGCAAAGGAAGGCACAAATTAGGGTTTAAATACCACATGCAATGCAAAAATTCAAAACCAGAAGAAAAATAACATGATAAAAAATTGAAAATGGGATCAAAGGAACCCTAACCCTACACAAGTTCACTTCCCAAAGGAGGGGATCTAACTCTTAACCTAGTGCAAGTTATGAATTTCTCAAGTCAATTAGGGTTTTGGGATACCTTACAATGAAAAATACAAAACAAATTGAAAATGGAAGATAAATTCAAACCAATTTTATCCTATAAACTACATGTTATGAAGGATGCAATGCAAGAAGAACCATCATCAAACTCTCAATGGTTAGGCAGAATGGATTTTTCCAAGTTTGAACAAAAATATTGCCTTTAAAAGAATTTAATTCCAATAAAAATTGTCAAAATGCATCAAGAACCAAAAAGAAATTTGTTTTGAGAGTTTGATAATGTTTCAAAATGTTTTGAAATACAATGTGAATTTTTGGTGATTTTTAAATACCTAAATGCATTTTTAATTAATTAATTTTCATTAACTAATTAAAAATAAACATTTAAATGATTTAAAAATAATTTTTAATGCAAAAAATAAAAATAAAATTATTTTTGGGTTCTGAAAATTAATGAAATGTTTGACAAAAATTTTCAAAATTTTTCAATGTATTTTCCTATTTTTAAAAATTCGTAGAAGTTAAATACAAAATAAATGAATTAAAAATAATTAAAATGGAAAGGTATGCAAATCCTGAGGCTGAGGTTCAAATGGTTTTGGAGGGAGTTGACTGGAGCCAGATCCATTGGCCCAGATTCAAACTGGCTAAATTAACCTAAACCCTAATTAATTAAATTAAATAATCAAGATTAATGGCTGATGAAAGGATCCTGGCCCTAGGTTCATGCGCGGGAAGCCAAATCGCACGCTCCTGATTCAAACTTTGCCCTAATCACAGATTAAACCCTAATCACATTCAGGTCACCGGAGAAGAGCTTCGGTCGTCTTCTCCGGTGACATCCTCCCTGAGAAATCTCAATCCCACTCTCTAGGTCATTTTAAGAGCTGTAAAGCTCCAGATCAAACCTCCCAACCTCCCTAAACATGAATCCACCCTCAAAATCCATTTCTTTTCACTCAAAACCTATATTCGAATCAAAAACCTAAAAATGACCAAACTTTTAGAGATGCAGTACATGCTCAATAGTCAATCATTTTCAAAAATAAAAAGTGCAAAGCATTCAGGGGAACATGTAGATCATTTCAATAACTTAAAACAAGGTTTCTGGAAAAATGATTTTTCGAAGCTACCTGAGGTGAAGCTTTCAGTTTGGAGCTTTCAGACTGCCTCCTTGCTTCAAAGCTCCTCTAATGGTCTCCCTGAAGATGCTTTGAGGTTTAGTTGGAGTGTATGGTGGCTGGTTTGTGAGATTGATGAAGTTCTATCCAAGGAAGTGGAAAATCGTGTTTCTGTTTCAGGGACTTTCAAGGCAAGATGAAGGGTGGTTTTTGCTCTATGAAGCTTTTCTGAATGGATGGTGAAGTTGGTGAAGTTGGTTTTTGCTCTATGGCAATGCTGTGTATTCAGGCTGGCTTGTTGTGTGTTTTGAGTCTCTTTTAGTCCACATATCAAGCTGTGATAGGGCAGAGAGTTGTTGGTGGCACAACTTGATTGGTATGGCCCCTTTTGCAAAAAGTCAATGTGACTTGTCCTTTGAGGTATGGGTCATGGCAGGCTGGTTTAGAGGCATGGCTTGGTTCAGCTGTGATCAAGAAGAACCATGGAAATGAATTTGAGGCCAACTTGCAAGTAGATTTATGTGAGGTTTTGCAATTTTCACAAAGTTTGGCCCTTTTGTGATTTCTTGAAGCATAAGTCATGAAACTTGGAGGTTCTTTGGTGCATTCTGATTTTTAGGTCATGGTTTATGTTTGTGTAATGCATAGAAGTCCATTTGAAGTCACATTTTGCCTTGGCATGAGGTTTAGCAACTTTGCCTCTTTGGTACAAAACTTGAAATTATGTGATTTTGTCCAACTTTGACAAGCCATAACTTTTGATCCAAAATGAATTAGAATGAGTTCTTGTACTTTTTGAAAATGGGAAGATCCATTCTACAACTTTCATGACCAAAGTTTTCTCATTTGAAGCAATTTTGAATCAATTTGAGGAGGTTGAAAAACTTTCCCAAAATAGCAAGTTTACATTATAAGTCACTTTCCCAAAAAGGCAACTTTGCAAATGGCTTGAAATTCTTCAATTTTGTGAACTTCTAACACCTTCTATGATCAAATAAAGATCATACACATTCAAAATGATGGATAACACCCTTTGGTTGGGTCACTGGGGGCCTCAGATGCCCTGATTTTGCACTGACTTGCTCAAGAAGTCAAATCTTGATCAGATGCCTTCCCCATGGAATTTCTTCATGAAAATTGATATGCATGATCCTCATAACATATAGAGACCAATAGAAACAAGAATGACCAAAAATTTTGGAGTTATGGCCTTTGAAACCAAAACCCTAATTCTAGGTCATCTGTGCAGTTAAACCTGGCTCTGCTTCCATGCCTTTTTCAGTTCTTGTGATTCTTTGACTTCTTTGACCTTGTGAGGATATAATATGATGCTTGAACATACATGGACCTCTTTTAGAAGATTGAAGACCTTTGGAGTGGCTCAAATGGCTCAGGGATGGCTCAGATCACAAACCCTAGATGCAGATGACTTTGGAACAATGCAGTGAAGCAAAAATGCAATATGAGATGCCATGATTGAACTTATGCATATGAAAAGATCAAAAGCCATGGTGTGAATAGGTGAGGGAAAATTTGGGGTGTTTACAGCTGCCCCTATTCAAACATGAGTTAGCTGTGCAGGATGTAAGCAACGGCTTAACAGTCAAACAAGATAACTTGTGGTTGAATACCAAAGACAGTCCAAAATTTGCACTCACAGAATGAAGGAGAAAAGGGATATATATTGTAAAAGGAAATAAAGTATAATTATAAAGTGCGGGCGACAGAGGACGACCGTCAAGCAGAGGACGACTGCTGGGGATAAAGTAATGACGAGGACGACCGACATGCTGTGGAAAATGCGGGGAATAAAGCAATGACGGGGACGGCCGACAAACTGGGGATATAAGAGATTATGATGGGGGCGGCCACCAAAATAAAGTAACAAAGATTCTCTGGGGATTGAAGGTAATGGTGAATGATGGGGACGACCACCAAGTTCAAAGCATAAATGAAATAAATGATGAGGTACGGTCATCAAAGGTGAAGGACGATCACCTAGCAGGGGACGGCTGCTCTGTTGGGGATAGGATGAGGGACGGTCCTCTATTGGTGAAGGACGATCACCTGGCAGGGTACGGCTGCCGAAAATATCACGACATAGGACGAATGCCTGATAGAAAAGGTCGACGGTGGGGACGGCCATCGGATAAGCATGATGAAGGACGATCATCAAGAGGTGAAGGACGATCACCTAGCAGGGTACGGCTACTCTGAGGGTTTATCATGACAGGATGAATGCCAGATAACAAGATCAACGATAGGGACGACCACCGGATAGAATGATGAAGGACGATCATCAAGAGGTGAAGGACGATCACCTAGCAGGGGACGGCTGCTCTGGGGGTTTTTCATGACATAGGACGAATGCCAGATAACAAGATCAATGATGGGGACGACCACCGGATAATATGATGAAGGACGATCATCAAGAGGTGAAGGACGATCACCTAGCAGGGGACGGCTGCCGAAAAGGTATCATGACATAGGACGAATGTCAGATAGAAAGAAAATAGTTTAACAAGTTTTGTTGGGGATTCTTCTGGGGGAAGGGTAGACACAGACGAGTGTCTAAATTTAAGAGGACATAAGTGTTTGACATGGCGTATAGATTAAAGATGCGGACGAGCATCCTTAAGACTATGATACGGATGAGTATCAGTAGAAACAAACGCTTGACGCATGTTCCGAGATGATGATACGGACGAGTATCAACTGGTTAACAAAGAACACGGACGAGTGTCGAATCTGAGGGGATTTAAGTGGTATATACAAGATACGAACGAGCATCTGTATGAGTAGAAAGTGATGAGTGAGACACAGACGAGTGTTTAACTTGCTAGGGAGAGCATGACACAGACGAGTGCCGGAAAAAGTGTATTATAACAAGTATTTGATTTGCAAAGTGTTTAGGTAACTATGTTGGGGATGGTGACACGGACGGGTGTCAAGGAAATGTGTATATATGTATTTGTGAGTGAAAAGGGGACGCTTTGTCTTTCTGCTGGGATATGACATGGACGGGTGTCAAGAGGTATCTGTACTGTATAAGCATCTGTTTGCTCGGGCAATTTACTGGGGAATGACGACACGGACGAGTGCCAAAAGGAGTGTGTATCTGTATTTGTGAGTGTGCAAGTAAATGCCTTGGTTCTCTGGTGGGGAATTGGGAAATATTCTGTATATTGTTGACGGATTGTCAGTATTCACAAGCGCTCAGTTCGACACATGGCTTATGATTATGCAATATGTTTGATTTTTGCCGTAATGCTCCGTATTAGACGGAATGCTACGCTCTGTGGGAAAAATATGATACGGATGCTATGATTATGCGGAGATAACGATCCAGGATTCGGATCCCGTTGCTGTAGAGATTCCTGGCTGATCTGCTTGAAATGGATGTCCCAGCTGGGGGTGAGATCATTGGCAGATCTGACATATATGACTCTGCATGGGGAAGTAGGTCATTGATAAACCTATCTTGGTAATGAGGGACCCAGCTGGAGCCTGTAGAAGCTTTCGTTGCTCTGTCGTGAGATCTTTAAGCGTTTGCTCTTCTGGATATGAGTTGAAATTCTGCGGGGATGGTTCCCTGTCTAGCACTCGGCTGGGGAAGAAGAAAGATCACTGAAAGATTCTCTTAGAGATTTCTATAGGGATCCTGCTGAGGATGATACTTGATAACACAGCTGGGGATATGAGCACCTTATGGTACTGCTCTGAAGGAAATGTTGGAGAGGTGATGCCTGGCAACTCTGATAGGGAGAAAGCATCTCTGGTGTTGTTTGGGAGATGTACTGAGGAAACAATGATTTGGCAGCCTACTGGGGAGAAGCTTTCATGCCCCATGTTGCGCTTTGGATACCTGCAATCCTGTAAAGTCAAAGAAACGCACAAGTACCCTGAGGTATCCCTTACTGGATTCCATCATAGGAGTTTAGACACTCCCGGGAGTTAGTATATTTCCTGTAAGCACGTATTTTTAAAAAGGGGAGCATCTGTATTTATGCAATCAATATATTAATGACATCGGACATTTTGCAAATGAAATGGACGAGACGAAACATAACTGAAAATCTGATTTTATTAATTCGCGCCCTGAATTGGCAGGATACAATCAAAGAAACGGATCCCCTGAAATGAGGAAATCGTTACGAATTGAGAAACAAAAAGATGCTAGCAATGCTGATGACGCTTCAAGAAGCTTCCCTTTTGCTATGACTTGTATGACTTTTGTCGTTCTTCTCATCTTACTTTTGAAGGAGACTGATTATGACCCGTGCTTGAACCTTTCGAAGCTTGCCATGTTGTAAGTGATACAGACGAATTCAGAACGCAATTGTTCGCTTACTCCCTTATTTTTGCGTGGATCGCCCTTTCGGGTTTTCAATCCACCGGGATACCCATTTTTTTTGCCTGAATTGTCCAATGCGGCTTTTCAACTCAGCGGGTGTACATTCTTATTTATTTTCCCTTATTTTTGCCCGAGTCTTTCATTTTGTTTTTGACTCGCCGGGATGCCCTATTTTGCCTGGACTTACATTCTGTTTTCATGTCCAGCGGGTCATTTTATGCGAAGTATTTTTTAACTGCATCTGAATTCACAGGGGACAGGAAGTCTTCACCATCCATAGTACTGAGCATCAGAGCTCCACCTGAGAAAACTTTCTTTACTATGAATGGGCCATCGTAATTCGGAGTCCACTTGCCCCTGTGGTCTGTATGAGGAGGAAGGAGTCTTTTTAGCACAAGATCTCCTACTTGGTACTCTCGGAGCCTGACTTTCTGATCGAAGGCTTTCTTCATTCTTTTCTGGTACAGCTGCCCATGACAAATTGAAGCCAATCTCTTTTCTTCAATCAGACTTAGTTGTTCGTATCGGGATCGGACCCACTCTGCTTCATTCAGTTTAACATCCATCAATACTCGCAAGGAGGGTAATTCAACTTCAGCAGGTAGGACTGCCTCCATGCCATACACAAGCTGATACGGTGTTGCCCCAATGGATGTTCTGATTGACGTACGGTACCCATGCAAGGCAAATGGTAGCATTTCATGCCAGTCTTTGTAGGTGACCACCATCTTCTGTACAATCTTATTGATATTCTTATTAGCTGCCTCAACAGCACCGTTCATCTTTGGCCTGCAAGGAGAAGAATTGTGGTGCTGAATCTTGAAGTCTCGGCATAGTTCTGCTATCATTTTGTTGTTTAAGTTGGAACCATTGTCAGTAATGATTCGCTCGGGCACTCCATACCGACATATGATGTCTCTTTTTAGAAATCGGGCTACCACCTGCCTTGTAACATTTGCATAGGAAGCTGCTTCAACCCATTTGGTAAAATAGTCAATGGCTACCAGGATGAATCTGTGGCCATTTGAAGCAGTTGGTTCAATCTTGCCAATCATATCAATGCCCCACATGGCAAAGGGCCAGGGTGAAGACATCACATTTAGGGGATTTGGAGGCACATGCACTTTATCCGCATAAATCTGGCATTTATGGCATTTTCTGGCATAGGCACAACAGTCTGCATCCATTGTGATCCAGTAATAGCCTGATCTTAGCAACTTTTTAGCCATAGCGTGCCCTCCGGCATGGGTACCAAAAGATCCTTCGTGAACCTCGTGCATCAGCAAGTCTGCTTCTGCCTTATCAACACATCTGAGAAGTACCATATCAAAGTTTCTTTTGTACATGGAGCCATCAGTATTCAGGAAGAAACTACCAGCTAGCCTTCTTAATGTCTTCATGTCATTTGAAGATGCCCCAGGTGGGTATGTTTGATCCTCCAAGAAGCATTTGATGTCATAGAACCAAGGCTTATCATCTTTAGCAAGGTCTGCTGAGAATACATATGCCGGTCTATCAAGTCTGGATACTGAAATCCGAGGCACAAAGTCGGCAGCTTGAACTTTGATCATGGATGAAATGGTAGCCAGAGCATCTGCAAACTGATTTTCGTCTCGAGGGATATACTAAAGCTTGACCGTTGTGAAGAAAGTCAATAGCCTCCTTGTATAATCCCGATAAGGTATCAGATGATCCTGGTGGGTGTACCATTTGCCATTGGTTTGATTAATTACCAGAGCTGAATCTCCGAACACAGTCAAAGTCTTGATCTTGAGGTCAATGGCTTCCTCAAGACCCATAATACAAGCTTCGTATTCAGCTTCGTTGTTAGTGCAGTTGAAGGTGATTTTTGCCGAGAAAGGCATGTGAACTCCTTTAGGTGTAATGAGTACTGCACCAACACCACGACCATTCATATTAACAGCCCCGTCAAACATCATCATCCATTCTTCTTCCGGGTCAGGCCCTTCAGTGTGAATAGGCTCTTCATGATCTTTTGCCTTTATGAACATGATGTCTTCATCAGGGAAGTCAAATCTCATAGGCTGGTAATCATCAATGGGTTGCTCAGCAAGATAATCAGACAATACACTGCCCTTGATGGCTTTCTGAGATGTGTACTGAATATCATACTCTGTAAGGATCATTTGCCATCTTGCAACCCGTCCGATAAGTGTCGGCTTCTCAAAAATGTACATAACTGGATCCATCTTTGAGATCAATAAAGTAGTGTGGGTCAACATATACTGCCTTAGTCGGCGAGCAGCCCACGCTAAAGCACAACAAGTTTTCTCGAGCAGTGAATAACGTTGTTCACAGTCGGTAAACGTTTTGCTTAGGTAGTATATTGCATACTCTTTTCGACCAGACTCGTCATGCTGGCCCAACACACACCCCATTGATTCTTCTAATACTTTCAAGTACATGATTAGAGGTCTTCCTTCGACTGGAGGCATAAGGATTGGAGGCTCTTGTAAATATTCCTTGATTTTGTCAAAAGCCCTCTGGCAGTCTTCATTCCAACTAACCGTCTGTTCTTTTCTTAACAGCTTGAACAAAGGCTCACAGGTTGCTGTAAGGTGAGATATGAACCTTGAGATGTAGTTCAATCTACCTAGAAACCCCCGAACTTCTTTTTCAGTCTTAGGTGCATGCATTTATTGAATGGCTTTGACTTTGTCAGGGTCAACTTCAATCCCTTTCTCACTTACAATAAATCCCAGCAGCTTACCAGATCGTACCCCAAATGTGCATTTGTTGGGGTTTAACTTCAGTTGGTACTTCCTCAGACGCTTGAATAACTTCAGCAGATTCACCAGGTGGTCTTCTTCTGTGAGGGACTTGGCAATCATGTCATCCACATAAAATTCAATTTCTTTATGGATCATGTCATGGAATAATGTTACAATGGCCCGTTGATAAGTGGCACCAGCGTTCTTCAGTCCAAATGGCATCACCTTATAATAGAACGTGCCCCAGGGCGTGATGAAAGTTGTCTTCTCCATGTCTTCAGGTGACATCTTGATCTGATTGTATCCTGAAAATCCGTCCATGAAGGAGAACACCGAGAACTGAGCCGTATTATCAACCAATACATCGATGTGAGGTAAAGGGAAGTCATCTTTCGGGCTGGCTCTGTTCAGGTCCCGGTAATCCACACACATCCTCACCTTGCCATCTTTCTTAGGTACAGGTACAATATTAGCAACCCACGGTGGGTAACTAGTCACAGCAAGGAAACCGGCGTCCCACTGCTTTTATACCTCTTCTTTAATCTTCATTGCCATATCTGGGCGAGTACGACGCAGCTTCTGTTTTACCGGCGGGTAATCTTCTTTCAAAGGCAGCTTGTGCATGACAATATCGGTGTCCAACCCTGGCATATCTTGATAAGACCAAGCGAAAACATCCACATACTCCCGAAGCATATCAATCAGTTGCTCTTTCACTGAGTCTTGTAGGCAGGCCCCGATCTTGACTTCTTTCACGTCTTCTTCCGTACCAAGATTAACCGTTTCAATCTCCTCTTGATGAGGAGGGATAACCTTCTCCTCTTGCCTTAACAATCTGGCTAGCTCTTCAGGTAGCTCGTAATCTTCTTCAACCCCTTCATCAGCTTGATTGATTGGATTGTCAAAGTCATACGAAGCCATAGCGGTGTTGTTGTCGGTGCAATCTGAAAGGCACTCTCTGCAAGGGTTTAGATTGTTTATTTTAGTGATCAATTTTAATCCTGTTTAGAAAAAGTGAAAATGAAGTTATTTATTTTGAAAACATTGCCATTTTATTTTTGTACAAAAAGAAAAATGAAAAGACAGTGAGCGAAAAAGAGACTCGTTTGCAAAAGATGTCCGATATTCATTGATTAATCCATTTGCACAAAATTAAAAGATGGCCTGATTACAAAATGAGTCTTGACATCTTGGGCAAGATGCAAGACTTGATGCATGCTTATAAAATACAGGAAATAATAATTACTCTGCAGGAATAACCCTTATAATTTCCTGGGAAGACCAGTTAAGGACTTGGCTCCCCGGGATCCTTGGACGTATCCAGCTCTCCAGGTTGCGGTCGCTTTCCTCCTCGTCTTCCAAGTTGTTCACAGCATCCGGGGTGAGCATTCCCCCGCTGACAAAATTGGGCTCCTTGGCAGTCTCTGATTGATCTTGTTGAGTTGGTTTGTAACCCAACCCAAATTTGTCTTCTTTCTTTTCCACGGGCAACAGCTTGCCCCAGCCTTGGGCAGTACCCTCTTCAACAACCTTTCGGGCTTGCTGATACGATGTTATGGAGGTTCCCAGTACAGCAGATGCTTCATTAATATTCAGGGCCTCAAACCCCTGGCTCATGGTTTCATGGATTTCTCCATCCATTTCTATGTACTTATACGTAGCCAGATGGCTAACAAAGATGTCTTCCTCCCCACAGATGGTGATGATCTGGCCTTCCCACTCAAATTTCAGCTTCTGGTGAAGGGTAGACGTAACAGCGCCAGCGGCGTGGATCCAGGGTCTACCCAACAAACAGCTGTAGGCCGGCTGAATGTCCATCACATAGAAGGTAGTTTTAAAAGTCTGCGGGCCAATCATCACAGGAAAATAAATCTCCCCAAGCACTGATCTCTTAGAGCCGTCAAATGCTCTCACCACAAAATTACTCGGACGCAATGCCAAGCCATCATACTCCAACTTCACTAAGGCTTTCTTTGGTAGAACATTGAGTGACGACCCAGTGTCCACCAGTACATGAGATAGAACAGCACCCTTGCACTCTAGGGTGATGTGTAAAGCCTTGTTGTGGTTACGCCCCTCAGTTGTTAAGTCAGCATTGGTAAAACCCAGTCCATGACTGGTGTTGACATTTTCTACCATAGTTTCTAGTTGATTAACGGTAATCTCCTCTGGCACGTATGCTGCGTGCAGGACTTTCAATAACGCATTCCTGTGAGCTTCAGAACACATCAACAATGATAATATGGAGATTTTTGAGGGAGTTTGGTGAAGCTGATCCACCACCTTGTAATCACTTCTCTTTATGATTCTCATGAACTCGTCTACATCTTGTTCAAAAGATGCCTTCTGAGTTTCTTTGACAGCTGGCTCTTCAGGTACCACACTCTTTCCTTTTGCTTTGGCAGCAACTTCTGCTTCAGCGTTAGGTCTTTGTGTTTGTGAGGCAAAAAGGCATCCGCTTCTGGTGAAGCCTCCGCCTCCCCCAACATTATCAATTTGTGGAGAAGAGGTTGAAGAATCCAAAGTAATTTTCTCCCTGTTGCAGTAGAGATCAGAGCCATAATGCCAAGGTATGGAATTATTGCTTTCATAGGGAACCGGTCCAGGCACCGTGATAGTAACTGGACTGACTGATGCAGAGGAGGGTACTAAAATGGTGTGCGGATCGTAGTAAATTGTGACTGGTGACCTGGCCGGAAGTGCCACTGTTTGTTGTTGGAAATCGTTGCTGGGAGGAACATTTGATGGATCATAGTAGATGGTGACTGCTGAGACATCTTCGTTAATTTCTGCTGGCGTTGTAGAAGATTCTGCTGATAAAAAGGATGCTGATGTTGTAGAAGAAATGGTTGTTGAAACTTGACTCGTTGAAGTGATGGACGGAGCCATTGCTGATGATATTGATGAATCGGTTGGAATGATTGTTGCTGCTGTTGTAGAAGAATCAGGAATTGTTGTCAAAGGAATTGCTGGATTTGTAGACGCCGTTGTTGAGATCTGAAGTATACCATCTTTGATAAGACCATCTATGCCACTCCTCAGATTATCACACCCGTTGACTGCAATGTTGCAATACCCATAACCGAGCTCACACCGGGGGAACACCTGGCACTCTAGAAGCTGAGCTTTAATTTCGACCAAAGGTGTCCGAATTTGTGCAACACTGGTGATCAAAGTAGATGGTCTGTCTTCCTCAATGGCATTAATCCTCGGCCCGCCATGATTAGGCATAGGATTCTTGTTGACATTCGGAGGAGGTGCAAAGTTGAGGGCTTTAGAATCCACCATATCTTGGACTTTCATTTGCAAGGCCCTACACTTCTCAGTATTGTGGCCAGGTGCATTGGAGTGGAAAGCACACCTGGCGTTGACATCATAATTCCTTGGGAGATTGGAGGGATCTAGTGGTTCCAATGTCCTTAACTCAACCAAGTTGAGCTTCAGGAGTTGTGGCAATAAGGCAGCATAAGGCATAGGGATAGGGTCAATCACCCTGTTTGCCTGTGATGGTCTTTGTTGAAAGGGTCGTTGTTGTTGATTGTTGTTGCTATTGTTGTAGGTCCTCTGTGGCGGATACTGAACTTGCTATTGATAATGTGATTGTTGTGGTTGTTGATATGCTGATTGTTGAGGAATCGGAGCTGGAATAGTGACAGCTGCTACTGATCTGTGAACATACTGAGGTCTGCCCCTGCTGGCATGGATGGCATTTGACTCACCGGTCCTTCGAGGTCCCACAAAAGGCTTCCTAGGATTACTGGACGAACTTGCACCATTATCAGAAATTTTGCCCATTTTCAATAGACTTTCAATTCTTTCACCGGCTATAACTACGTCATCAAAACTTGTGGAAGAAAAGGCAGCCAACCTATCAATATATGTTCCTTGCAAAGTATTCATGAACATGTCGGCCATTTCTCTTTCCGACATGGGTGGTTGGACAGCAGCAGCAAGCTGTCTCCACCTTTGGGCATATTCCCTGAAGCTTTCTCTGGAGGATTGAGACATTCCCTTTAGGAGGGTCCTGTTAGGAGCCATGTCCAGGTTATATTGATACTGCCTGATGAAAGCTTTAGCTAGGTCCTTCCAGCATCTGATAGTAGCTCTGGTCAAGTGTGAATACCACTCTCTTGGAGCCCTAGTCAAACTGTCTTCAAAATAGAACATCCACAGCTTTTCATCCATGGTATATGCTTTAAGTCTTCCCAGAAAAGACTGCAGGTGAGTTCGTGGACAAGAGGTTCCATTGTATTTCTCAAAGCACGGGGGTTTGAACTTGTGGGGAATTCTCACCCCATCCACTAACCCCATATCCATTACATCGAAACCCAAAGAGTTTTGAGACTCCAAAGATCTAAACTTCTCAGCAATTTCATCAAACCTTCGGTCATAGACTTCATCTCCAGCTCCCATTACAGTAAATTGCTCTTCTTGGGGGTCTTCTTGTAAGATCCTCCCCCAGTAGTATTTCCTTGCACATTACCCGGGATATTGACTTTCGGATCTAGATGAGGTCCAAATACAGGTGGATTAACATGAGGTTGTCCCCTCTCATTGTTACTTGTTCCTCCAGTCCCAGGATGAGGTTCCTCGGGGGTTTGTCTTTCTACCAATGCCCTCAGCCTTTCCTGACTCTGGGCCAAGCCAGTCATCACAGACATGAATTGGGCCATTTGGTTTCTCATCTCCACTCTTTCATTAGCCATCTGGGTTCTGACCTCAGTCAGGTCTTGCTGTACTTGCTCCATTAGAATACCTGGAAGGTTGTTGCGAGTAGGATACCGATGTGCACGGTTGACAGGGAACACTCTTCTGCGAGCAATATTTCCTGAACCACAACAGAGTTAGAAACAAACAAAATGATAACAAAACCTACAAAACAAAACAAAAGTTAGTATGCAATGCAGTATGCTTATTTGTTTTCCAAGGTATCCGGCTTGGTTCTTGGTTTTGACCTTTCCAGACCTCGAGGAAGATGCTTTGATGTTGTTGAGAAAAAGAAACCCCACAATGGAAACAAACTAAAATACATTACAAATGGTGAATCATACATAATTTTTTTTACAACACATGCCCCTGAAGGGTCAAAATACAACACAAAAGAAAAGTACATCAAATGAAAACAACAATAATCAAAAAGTCAGACATCTAGTCCAAACTCATCCTCCTTAACCTCCTTCAGAAGTGCCTCAGTCACTGGACCAGCTGGATGCTCTGTAATAGTCCTGATGAGGAGGTTTCTGGTGGCAATGGCAGTGGTCAGCTTCTTGTGCCTGTCCTGGTCGTTTGATCTCTTCAATCCAGCCCTAAGCTTCAACTCTGAAATCTCCTTCTGGGCTGCCAGCAAAGCTTCCTGCTGCTTCTTTTCATTGGCCTCTAACTGCTCAATCTTGGCTTGAGTTCTTTGATCTTCTTGAGTACGGGCTTTAGTGATCCTGACCCACCTAGCCTGACTTTCTTGCAGATAGAGCTCAGTCCTAGCCTTCTGAAGCTTGGCCTCTTTACAGGCATTCTTCAATATTTGCTCCCCATCTCTTGACTTCTTGATGTAGTCCCCTGTTTTCTCAATCTTGGCCAGATGTTCCACCCTAAGTTTCTCCAGCCTCTTAATGTCCAGATGAACATCACTCCTCTCCCAGAGGGTCTTCTTCAGAGCTTGAGACAGATTCTCATTCCTCTCCTTCAGCTTCTCAAACTCTTCCAGGCTGACAGTGGCTGCTGGCTGTACTGTATAGGGTCCAGGTGTGTCCTCCAAAGTGAAGGGCATCCCAGTAATATGAGCTCTAGCATGAGACTAATCATAGTACTGAGCTGAAGCAACATTATTAAACCTCCCAAGAATAGCCATCCCTTTAGTCTGGATGTTGTCCCAAGCCCAAGATGCTTGTCTGACAGCAGCTAGATTAGGCTTTATCTCACAATACAGGGTCTCAGCTAAATCTTGTACTCTAGGAGGGTGAATCAAAGCATAGCCCATTTGCCTTTTAAACAGCAAAGGATTGTAGTTGATGCAACCCTTTACTCCTATCAGAGGTACATTTGGGTATTGCCCACAGCTAGTGATTATGTCCTTGCCTTTGGTGCTCTGGGTGCACCACCTGATGTCATCTGAAGTCAAAGCAATGAGCCTCTTGGCCCAATTCTTCTGTTGGTGAGGGTTCAAAAAGGCATATGATTTGGGTAGGTGTTTGAGCAGCCAGGTGTGAAACAGAGGAGCACAGCATCTCACTAACTTCCCTCTCTGTTTCTCATTCCTCTGATGAATGGAGTAATAGAAATCTCCCAGCAATGTGGGTACTGGGTTTCTCAGAAGGTAAAGATGAATGGCATTCTTGCTGATAAATTTGGGCTCATCTGCAAACAGTATGACCCCATATATGCTGAGGGCTAACAGTGCATAGACTGCCCTCCATTCTCCCAAGGAGGCCTTCAGGATGGCCTGAGAAATCAAGAAGTCTAAGTGTAAACCAGGGATCCCAGCCTTTGTTGTCATGTTCTGCTCAATCAAAGTAGGCTCCAGGTACAGTGCTTTTTCCACTTATCCATTGCTGGGAGAAGTCATCTCTGGGTTGAAGGGGACACCACCCCTGACAGGTACTCCAATCAATGATGAATACTCCTCCAGCAGAGGTCCTAGCTGAAAGTATGAAAATGTGAAACATCTCAAAGGAGGATCATAAAACTGTAAGCAGGTGTGGATCATACTCCTCTGAGAAGGGTCTAGGTCCATGACCATATCAAGGATACCTCCATAATGCTCTCTGAATAATGGGATATGGTCAGGGGTGATAAGTGACTGGACCTGCCTGATACCAGTCAACACAGGCTCAAAGAAATGATATGATATGTTGCTTTTCCTGGGTGTAGCCATGAATGCTGATGAAGAGTTGAAGATAAGTGCTGATGAGGATCAAGACTGATACTGGAGGTGAGCCACCGACAGGCTAGTACTGATGATGATGAAGATAGCTGAAGCAGACAACTGATGAAGATAGCTGAAGCAGATAACTGATGAAACAGAGGTCTATGCAGATGAAGGGGTCAAAACAAAGCCAGATATAGTGTGGATACCCTGAAAAGCAAATAAGCAAATGTTAAATGATGCAAATGATGAGTATGCAAATGATATGCAAGGGTTTGTGATCAAGCTGGATCTGATTATCTGTCTTGATATAAAGTCCATGTATGTTCAAGGAGTCCAGATGAAGGTCCAGAAATCCAGTAACCAAGGTGGGGGACTCAAGTAAAGAGTCACATGTCCAGGGTTAATCACAAGAACTGTCCAAAATGAGGTACTCTTAAACAAGATAGTAACAAGGTATGATGTGGACAATGGTACCTGCAAACCTGTAAACAGCCCAACCCCCTCACAGGTGGTGTTCTAAAACAAGGATCCTCTGACTTGGATCAGTTATGAGAAGTGTAAACACTTCTAACCCGGAGGTACAGTGTTTACAATAACCATAAAAGATCCTCCACTAATTCACCTCAATTTCTGAAGGTCATAATAAAGGTCATCCAGACTTAGCATGCTTCCCAGATAGCCCTAGCACTACAGGAAATCTGTAGCACAGAGTTCTCAAGAAGAAACCCACATCTGAACCGTGTTTCATATTCTCGCACCAGACTGAAATGGAATGGGAAAGAACATGAACCACTCTAGCCTAGTGTCGCTCCCGATAAGTGGGACCAGGCCCAAGTAAAGGTACAGACGCGAACGGTCGGCGAGAGAGAACAATGAGAACACACAGCCGTGAACTCACTGGAGATGAATAGAGTCGCCAGCTAGGCATTTTTATCCCGGAGGAAAGGCAATGCTGCATAGACCTAGAAAAAGAATGGATAAGACGGTTGCGAACCAGAGAGACTGAGAAAGGGGGTTGGTTACAACCTGGGAAGGTATTAGCACCCAGATTGTCCGCCGTACTCGACGGGATCCACGCTTAAAAGATTTGTGATTTAAAGGGGTAGTGTCAGTGCAATCTGTGTATAAAATAGTTGGAAAAAGATGTACAGGTGTCAGTGTAAAAGAAATGTGAAGTGTATAAATGATGTGTCAGTGTAAAAGAGAAAGAGGTGAAATGCTCATGATAATGAGGCTTAAAGAATGAGGCTGGAAAGAGGGGGAATATACAGAGACTTTTGTTCGATAACTGTTAAGTTATGCCTACGTATCCTCTCGTGCAATGAGGAAGTCAGAACACCGTAGTTCGACCCAAAGAGACTGAAAGATGAATTGATTTGTGAACTGCTTACTTGTCTATGCTCAAGTGTATGACCTGTCTGGCTCAGGTGCTAACTGTCTTGCATTAGACGGAAGAAGCGAGTTCTCGATTATGAGTGAATGAGATGAGAAAAGAATCCCGGAGGAGACGATTATTGTTTGTTTTTTGTGTTTTCAGTCTTTTATTGTTTTTTTGGATTTTGTCATAAGTTAATGAGCTTAAGTCTAAACCAATGGATTTAGTAAACTCATCACATCTTCCCTCTGTTTAGGGGTAATGAGAGTACCTTAAGTGTGAAGTCAGATTCTCACACTTAATCACCTTTGGTATAGGATTAAGATCATTAACCTACTTGTGATTATTTAGATGTTTTTGGTGTTTTTGTTTAGTGTTAAGTAATGAGGTTAAGCCATAATCAAGGATTAAACAGACTCATTACACCATCCTAATAGAAGGATAATAGATGAGAATGTTTAAGCTGAGGAAAGCTCCTCAACTTAATCCAGGATTAGGGATTAAACTCATGACAGAACAAGCTTTTGATTAAGTGGATTTTAGATTAATGATAAGATGATGAAGTGATTTTTAGGGTTTGTAAGACAGCTTGAGGGGGACTTCTCCATTAACACTAGGGTTAGTCCTTCTTAACCAATTAAGGAAGAATTAGAACCCTAATGCAAGGCCCAAGTTACAAGCTTGATGTCTTGATGATTATTAAGTGAACTGATTAAAGGATTTAAACACACTAAGGGTTTAACACTTAGGATTAAAGTTATACACTCCATCCTAATAGAAGGATGCAGGCATAAACTTAATCACAAAGCCTTAAAGCCTTTAGGGTTTAGCCCCTGATTATGAGGTGAGAAGAGAAGACTCAAGGAGACACAAAGGTAAAACTAAGTGGGGAGACTAATCAAAACCCTAATCATTGTCATGCTTGGTTGTTCCTAAGGTTCGTGAGGTTTATGAAAGAAAACTTCAGAAGAACCATCAGGAAGCAGATGAAAAGGAGCCAAGAGAAGCAAAGTAACTTGCTTCATTCAAGAAGTCAAGTCACTTGAGGAAAGAAAGTGAGAAGAAGAAGAAAGAGCAAGCTCAATCTCAAACACATGATAAAATGCAGCAAGGGTGCATGAAAGAGAGATGAGAAGAAAGTATGAGAAGTGAAGGCAAATCCACTTCTCAAAGTTACTTACCACCTGAAAGGTTAGAAAGGAAATGCAATGCAATGCAAAATAGGATGAGATGACATGATGAGAAACAAAACCAGAAGCATATACATGATGCTAATGATGCTATGAGATGCTACAAACATGAGGCAGCACATGGGGATGTTCATACAAGCTTATGAATGCAAATGGAGCAAGTTAAGGAACATGAACAAACATGAAAAGTTATGAGATGCATATGGCATACAACATGGCAAATACATGATTCAATGATCAAACATGCTTTCAATATGTCTTATGATGTTAAATGAATCAAATGGAGGCATGGAATGTCATGGCAAGTCATGTCATGCAAGAAAATGCAAGATGGATGCATATGGAAGCCCAAATTAGGGTTTATGAACAATGCAACAAACAAAAACCCAAAACCAGAAGCAAACAACATTATAAAAAAATTGAAAATGCACTCAAAGGACCCCTAATCCTATACTAAACCACTGCCCAAAGGAGAAGTTTCAACTCCTAACCAAGTTCAAGTTATGGTTTTCTTAAGATTTCTAGGGTTTTAGGGTTCCTAAACAAGAAAATTATCAAACAAATGGAAAATGAAAGATCAAATCATGGCCATTTAATCTCACAAACTACATGCTAAACACAATGCAATGCAAAAAGAATCAATGTCCAACTCTTTAGGGTTAGGCAGAAATGATTTTTGGAAGTTTGGATCAAATTAATGCATAAAAAATGATTTTAATTCAATGGAAAATTCTCAAAATGCATCAAGATCAAAAAGAAATTTGGTTTGAGGGTTGGACAATGTTTCTAAATGTCTTAGAACATTTCATGAATTTTTTGGTGATTTTTAAATACCTAAAAGTATTTTTAATAAATTAATTTTCATTAATCAATTAAAAATAAACTTTTAAATATTTAAAAATACTTTTTTAATGCTAAAAATGAAAATAAAAATATTTTTGTGTTTTAAAAATTAATGAAACTCTTGACAAAAAGTTTCATAATTTTTAAAGCAATTTTGCTATTTTAAATAAATTGTACAAATTAAATGAGAAAAATTGAAATAAAAATAAAATAAAGGGAAAGGTAAGCATATCTGATGGCTGGTATTTGAATCTGGGAAAGAAGGGTTGACCGCGCGCGTTTTTAAAGGGCCAGGATTGTGTCTGATTAAATTAATTTAATTATGATTAATTAAACTAATGAAAAAGGATTAGGGCAAAATGAGTGAATCTGGGCCATTCATCCACGCGCGAAGTCAAGGCAGTCAAATAATCCAACGCTCTAGATTCAAAACTCATTTAATTACAGGATTAGGGCTAAGCATTTTCAGGTGACCGGAGGGAAGCTCCGGTCATCTTCTCCGGCAACATCAAAACCCTAGATCATGATTCAGGCTACCATTCTTCAAATTAAAGGCAGGGAAATGTTCCTCTACTTAAACCTCACTCAAATCACCTTTCAAACTAAATTTCTCATGCTCAAATGAAGAGAATCGAAGCCATGAAGTTTCACGGGCAAAGTTTCAGAGCCCTGGTAAATCCTCATTTCTCACTCATTCTTAATTCTAAATCCATCCCCATGACCAGCAAGGCATACACAATCAATTTTTAACATAAAAATCAAGCTCTGAAAAGTTGAAAACTTGAAGCTACCTGAAGTGGTGAACTATGAATTTGAGCTCTTCTGACCCTGCTTTGATGCAGAATGCCTTCTCTGGACCCCCTGAAGCCAATGGAATGTTCACAACTTCTTGTTGGTGGCTATTTTGGGAGCTTGAACAAGTTCTGTTCAGGATGGTGTAAGAATCGTGTTTCTGATTCTTTGAGCTTTGGGTTGCTTTGAAGGGTGCTTTTTGATCAGGGAGGGATGTTGAAAAGGTTTATGAAGTTTGCTTATGTGTTTGTGAGTTGTGGAGAGAGATTCGAATGCTTTTGCTCTAGGGAGTGAAAATGTGAAAGTGTTGATCTTGTGTGTTTCAGGTTGTTGTATTATGTGAGATGGCTGGCATTTTGTTTGCATAAAATAATCCCATTGGTCAGATGATGTGACTTGGCCTTTATTGATTGGTATGGTGCCTTTTGCAAAATGTCAACTTTGGTGTAAGGAGGGCATGGGTTGTGTTCTAGGCTGGTACAAGGGTGTGGGCTGGCGCAGCTTGGTGAGGGGAAAGGCTAGGGTTGGTTCAGCAACCAAGGCAACAAGTGGGTGAGATGTGATCATGAGTTTTGCAACTTGCTTGCCTTTGCCTTTTCATGAAAATATCTTGCTTCAAAGGCATGAAACATGAGGAACTCTTGGTTCAATCTGAACTTTAGGACTTACATGATGCTTGTGTAATGGTTTGATGTCAATTAGAAGTCACAATTTGCCTTGGTACAAGATTTTGCAAATTCCTCATTTGGTGCATAACTTGAAATTCAATGATTTTTGCCAACTTTGACAAACCATAACTTTTGATCCAAAATGAATTAGGTCATGTTCTTGTACTTTTTGAAAAGGGAAAGATCTAATCTACAACTTTCATGACCAAAGTTTTTCCATTTAAAGCATTTTTGGATCAAAAAGTAAGGGTTGAAAAAGTTGCATAAAATGACATTTCATTAAAAGTCAACCATGCCCTAAAAAGTCAACTTTGCAAAAACTTGTAATTCTTGAATTTTGTGAACTTCAACCTTCTTCCATGATCAAATAAAGATCAAATACACTCAAAATGATGAAGATCACCCCTTGGTTGGGTCATTGGGGGCCTCAGATGCCCTGATTTTGCACTGACTTGTCCAGAAAGTCAACTCTTGATCAGATGACTTCCCCATGGAATTTCTTCATGAAAATTGATATGCATACTCCCTATACCATATAGAGACCAATAGAAACAAGAATGACCAAAAAATTTGGAGTTATGGCCTCTGAAACCAAAACCCTAATTTTAGGTCATCTGTGCAGTCAAACCTGGCTCTGCTTCCATGCCATTCTCAGTTCTTGTGATTCTTTGACATTCTTGACTTTGAGAGGGTATAATATGATACTTGGACACACATGGACCCCTTTGAAATGATTGATGGCCTTTGGAGTGGCTCAAGAAGCTCTTGGATTGCTCAGATCACAAATCCTAGATGCAGATGACTTAGAACCTATGCAGTGAATCAAAATTGTGATATGAGATGTTATGATTGTGTTTATGCATATGAAATGATCACAAGCCATGGTGTGAATGGGTGAGGGAAAATTTGGGGTGTTTACATCTAGGTGTCACTTAGGTCCCAGGTATAGGACCTTAAACTCTCAATGGAACCCCACCCATCAAAACAACAAACCAGATCCAGCAAGATGATAGTATGACAATATGATGTATAAAACTGTAAGGTAAGCAGTAAACAAGTCTGTACATAAAGCAATAAAATAAATAAATAACCATATAGCACATAACACCCCAGTAAACACAAATCAAAAAAACGCTAGGAGGAACCCACAAAAAGAACCAGAAGCCCTGGTTACAGTATAAGGGTCCCCAGCAGAGTCGCCAAGCTGTCGCTCCCACCAAATGAGGCCAGGTCAAATGGCAACAGCTGCGAACGGTCGGCGAAAGGAGAGAGAAAACACAAGGGTGAACTCAGAAGACAAGAGTCGCCATCTAGGCATTTTCATCCTGGAGGAAAGGTAATGCTGCATAAACCTGAGAAAAGATGGATAAGACGGTCGCAAACCAGTGAGACTGAGAAAGGGGGTTGGTTACAACCTGGGAAGGTATTAGCACCCAGACTGTCCGCCGTACTCGACGGGATCCACGCTTAAAAGATTTGTGTTTTAAAGGGGTAGTGTCAGTGCAATTTGTGTATCTAAGCTAGAAAGAATGCAAGTGTCAGTGTAAAAGAAGTGTGAAGTGTATAAGAGAAGTGTCAGTGTAAGAATAGGAGTAAAATGCTCAAGACTATGAGGCTTAAAGAAAAATGCTTAAAGAGGGGGAATAGACAGAGACTTTTGTTCGATAACTGTTAAGTTATGCCTACGTATCCTCTCGTGCAATGAGGAAGTCAGAACACCGTAGTTCGACTCAAAGAGACTGAAAGATGAATTGACTTGTGAACTGCTTACTTGTCTATGCTCGAGTGTATGACCTGTCTGGCTCAGGTGCAAACTGTCTTGCATTAGACGGAAGAAGCAAGTCCTCATTTGTGAGTGAAGATGATGAGAAAAGAATCCCGGAGGAGACGATTATTGTTTGTTTTTGTGCTTTCAGTCTTTTATTGCTTTTGGAGGTTTGTCATAAGAAAATGAGCTTAAGCCTAGACCAAGGGTTAGCAGACTCATCACATCCTCCCTTTGATTAGGGGTAATGAGAATACCTTAAGCATGAAGTAAGCACTTCACACTTAACCACCATGATGTAGGATTAAGATCATTAACCTACTTGCATTTATTTAGATGTTTTTGGTGTTTTTGTTTAGTGTTAAGTAATGAGTTTAAGCCATAATCAAGGATTTAACGGACTCATTACACCATCCTAATAGAAGGATAATAGATGAGAACATTTAAACTGAGGAAAGCTCCTCAACTTAATCCATGATTAGGGATTAACCTCATGACAAAACAAAGCCTTTATTAAAGTAGATTTTAGTTAATGGTGAGATTAAGAAGTGAATTTTATGATTTGTAAGACAACTTGAGGGGGACTTGTCCATTAACACTAGGGTTAGTCCTTTTTAACCAATTAAGGAAGAATTAGAACCCTAATGCAAGGCCCAAGTTACAAGCTTGATGTCTTAGTGATTATTAGATGGATTGATTAAAGGAGTTAAACACATTAAGGGTTTAACACTTAGGATTAAAGTTATACACTCCATCCTAATAGAAGGATGCAGGCCTAAGCTTAATCACAAAGCCTTAAAACCTTTAGGGTTTAGTCCTTGATTAAGGGATGAGAAGAAAAGACTCAAAGATGACACAAAGGTAAAAGCTAAATGGGGGGACTAATCAAACCTTAATTGCTATCATGCTTGGTTGTTCCTAGAGTTAATGAGGCTTAAGAGGAGAAATATTCAAAGAGCCACCAAGGAGAGAAGCAGATGAAAGGAGAAAGAAGCAGAGAGAAACAAGACAAGTTGCTTGAAGGAAGAAAGTGGGAAAGAGCATGAATGAGCAAGCTCACTCTAATACAAAGATAAAATGCAGCAATGATGCATAAGAGAGATGAAAAGAGATTGTGAGAAGTGAAGGCAAATTCACTTCTCAAAACAACTTACCACCTGAAAAGTTAGCAAAAGAAATGAGATGCAATGCAAATGAGATGAAATGTCATGATGCAAACCAAAATCAGAAGCATAAACATGACTTCAATGATGCTAAGAGATGATGCAAACACATGCCAAGAGTTGTGGATGATCATACAAGGATGAGGATGCAAATGAAGCATGCTTTGAACCATGAAAGTTCATGAAAGTTTATGAAATGGAATGGACATATAACATGGCAAATGAAAGATGCAATGATCAAACATGATTCTAATATGTCCTAAGATGCTTTATGAATCATGTGGATGCACAAAATGTCATGGCAAGTTCTTAAATGCAAGCAAATGAGGGATAGATGCAAAGGAAGGCACAAATTAGGGTTTACATACAACATGCAATGCAAAAATTCAAAACCAGAAGCAAAATAACATGATAAAAAATTGAAAATGGGATCAAAGGAACCCTAACCCTACACAAGTTCACTGCCCAAAGGAGGGGATCTAACTCTTAACCTAGTGCAAGTTATGAATTTCTCAAGTCAATTAGGGTTTTGGGATACCTCACAATTAAAAATACAAAACAAATTGAAAATGGAAGATAAATTCAAACCAATTTTATCCTATAAACTACATGCTATGAAGGATGCAATGCAAGAAGAACCATCATCAAACTCTCAATGGTTAGGCAGAATGGATTTTTCCAAGTTTGAACAAAAATATTGCCTTTAAAAGAATTTAATTCCAATAAAAATTGTCAAAATGCATCAAGAACCAAAAAGAAATTTGTTTTGAGAGTTTGATAATGTTTCTAAATGTTTTGAAATGCAATGTGAATTTTTGGTGATTTTTAAATACCTAAATGCATTTTTAATTAATTAATTTTCATTAACTAATTAAAAATAAACATTTAAATGATTTAAAAATAATTTTTAATGCAAAAAATAAAAATAAAAATATTTTTGGGTTCTGAAAATTAATGAAATATTTGACAAAAATTTTCAGAATTTTTCAATGTACTTTCCTATTTTTAAAAATTCGTAGAAGTTAAATACAAAATAAATGAATTAAAAATAATTAAAATGGAAAGGTATGCAAATCCTGAGGCTGAGGTTCAAATGGTTTTGGAGGGAGTTGACTGGCGCCAGATCCATTGGCCCAGATTCAAACTGGCTAAATTAACCTAAACCCTAATTAATTAAATTAAATAATCAAGATTAATGGCTAATGAAAGGATCCTGGCCCTAGGTTCACGCGCGGGAAGCCAAATCGCACGCTCCAGATTCAAACTTTGCCCTAATCACAGATTAAACCCTAATCACATTCAGGTCACCGGAGAAGAGCTCCGGTCGTCTTCTCCGGTGACATCCTCCCTGAGAAATCTCAATCCCACTCTCTAGGTCATTTTAAGAGCTGTAAAGCTCCAGATCAAACCTCCCAACCTCCCTAAACATGAATCCACCCTCAAAATCCATTTCTTTTCACTCAAAACCTAGATTCGAATCAAAAACCTAAAAATGACCAAACTTTCAGAGATGCAGTACATGCTCAATAGTCAATCATTTTCAAAAATAAAAAGTGCAAAGCATTCAGGGGAACATGTAGATCATTTCAATAACTTAAAACAAGGTTTCTGGATAAATGATTTTTCGAAGCTACCTGAGGTGAAGCTTTCAGTTTGGAGCTTTCAGACTGCCTCCTTGCTTCAAAGCTCCTCTAATGGTCTCCCTGAAGATGCTTTGAGGTTTAGTTGGAGTGTATGGTGGCTGGTTTGTGAGATTGATGAAGTTCTGTCCAAGGAAGTGGAAAATCGTGTTTCTGTTTCAGGGACTTTCAAGGCAAGATGAAGGGTGGTTTTTGCTCTATGAAGCTTTTCTGAATGGATAGTGAAGTTGGTTTTGATGTTTGAGACTTGAGTGCCGAGTTTCGAATGAAAATGCAAAAGGGAGAGTTTTTGGGAAATATGGCAATACTGTGTATTCAGGCTGGCTTGTTGTGTGTTTTGAGTCTCTTTTAGTCCACATATCAAGCTGTGATAGGGCAGAGAGTTGTTGGTGGCACAACTTGATTGGTATGGCCCCTTTTGCAAAAAGTCAATGTGACTTGTCCTTTGAGGTATGGGTCATGGCAGGCTGGTTTAGAGGCATGGCTTGGTTCAGTTGTGATCAAGGAGAACCATGGAAATGAATTTGAGGCCAACTTGCAAGTGAATTAGGGTTTATGTGAGGTTTTGCAATTTTCACAAAGTTTGGCCCTTTTGTGATTTCTTGAAGCATAAGTCATGAAACTTGGAGGTTCTTTGGTGCATTCTGATTTTTAGGTCATGGTTTATGTTTGTGTAATGCATAGAAGTCCATTTGAAGTCACATTTTGCCTTGGCATGAGGTTTTGCAACTTTGCCTCTTTAGTACAAAACTTGAAATTAAGTGATTTTGTCCGACTTTGAAAAGCCATAACTTTTGATCCAAAATGAATTAGAATGAGTTCTTGTACTTTTTGAAAATGGGAAGATCCATTCTACAACTTTCATGACCAAAGTTTTCTCATTTGAAGCAATTTTGAATCAATTTGAGGAGGTTGAAAAACTTTCCCAAAATAGCAAGTTTACATTATAAGTCACTTTCCCAAAAAGGCAACTTTGCAAATGGCTTGAAATTCTTCAATTTTGTGAACTTCTAAGACCTTATATGATCAAATAAATATCATACACATTCAAAATGATGGAGAACACCCTTTGGTTGGGTCACTGGGGGCCTCAGATGCCCTGATTTTGCACTGACTTGCTCAAGAAGTCAACTCTTGATCAGATTCCTTCCCCATGGAATTTCTTCATGAAAATTGATATGCATGATCCTCATAACATATAGAGACCAATAGAAACAAGAATGACCAAAATTTTTGGAGTTATGGCCTTTGAAACCAAAACCCTAATTCTAGGTCATCTGTGTAGTTAAACCTGGCTCTGCTTCCATGCCTTTTTCAGTTCTTGTGATTCTTTGACTTCTTTGACCTTGTGAGGATATAATATGATGCTTGAACATACATGGACCTCTTTGAGAAGATTGAAGACCTTTGGAGTGGCTCAAATGGCTCAGGGATGGCTCAGATCACAAACCCTAGATGCATATGACTTTGGAACAATGCAGTGAAGCAAAAATGCAATATGAGATGCTATGATTGAACTTATGAATATGAAAATATCACAAGCCATGGTGTGAATAGGTCAGGGCAAATTTGGGGTGTTTACAGTAGGGACTTGTCATCTTTTATTCGAAGGGACAAGATCATTTATCGTAGGCAACCTCAAAGGGACTTGATCTTATAAAATGAAGGGACTTGATGATATTAGTGAAGGGACTTTGCTTAAGACACCTTACTTGACCTTTTGAAATAGGCAACTGAGAGGCAACCCTAGGAAGTGCAAGATGGCGATCAAAGATCGACTTACGTGTGTGCGTGTTCGTCTTCAAATTTTTATCTTATTTAAGTTAATTATTCTAGGTTAATTTCAATTACAAATATGTTATCCACGCCCTAGAATTACTAACCACACAGTAAATATATTCATAATAAAAATAAAGCAAAAATATAAACCTAAACTATTACAAAGCTTCAGGACAATTACAATATAATCGAGAAATATAATAAAGATAATAAATATAATAAATAAGCAATAATTTAAATGTTAGTAATAATAAAAAATAAGAATAAAGGTTAGAGAAAATAAAAAATACAAGAAATAAGAAATTAACAAGACAAATTAATATTAGAAAATATTTTTTAGATTTAATTAAGAAAATAGGTTTTAATAATAATAAACAAATAATACATTATTCACATATTTTAAAAAATGATTAATGATTAAATTATAGTTTATAAAAAAATTAGGTCAAATATTAAGGTTAAGAAAAATTAGGGTTAGGGTTATGAAAATTAGGTTTAGCTAAATTAGGGTTTTGGTTATTAATCTAAACCTAATTAATTTATTTACAAAAATATATACAATAATAATAGTAAATATAAATTTATAAAATAAATATAAACAATTTGATTTTAAGAAAATAAATTTTGAATTTTTAAATATAAGTTGTTATATAAGAAAATATTATAAACATTTGTTTTAGAAATCATTTTTTAAGAAATTAATTAAAATAAGTAAACATAAAATAAAAATACAAAGAAATTGAAGAAGAAAAAAAACATACCTGGGGCTGGGATTCGAACCCATGCCCTAGGCTTTCACTCTCCCAGTCCAGCAATCACTACCACCAGGCTAAGCGTCTCTTGGTGTTTATGATGTGAGTGGCAATCGTTTTATTATAACCTGTAAAAAAATAAAATAAAATGCAAAAAAAACAAAATGGCCTGGGGGGATTCGAACCCAGGACCATCACAATCACACACAAACACACAAACCAGCTAAGCCACATGGGACGCGTTCAACATACAATCAGTAATAAAACATTATATATTAAAACATGTTTTTGAATTTCAGTTTGGCGCCACTCAGACTTCATCTTCTCCAGGATACCTGCGAATGTACTTGCAAATTACATACAAGATTTCCTGCGAATTTTCCCATATTCATAACCTGCGAATGTGATCCTTGGGATGTATATAGTCTAGCCATGGTCTTTTAATGGATTTATATTGCTCCATACGCAAAACCCTAAAACGAGCTATCAAACCCTAACAATGGCAATTACATCATCCGACTTCGAAACTTCAAGAAAATATGCATAATCAATCTAAACATCATCAGGATTAACAATATCAAGTTAGAATTCATTTATAATACGTATATAATGAGAATCCAAAAATTTAAAATAAAAAGAGAATGTGATTCGGTTAGGTCATATGAGAGTGTTCTTGATGATGCAAATGATTGATACAGGTTCAGTGATCATGGGAGAATGTATTGCAACCTTTAGAATGATCAAAAGTCCTCTCCAACTCTAAAACCGAATCTCACTTTTTGTTCAAATTTCTTGACTTTGCTCTTGTCCTTGGAGGCTGAAAAAATCGTGTCCTTATGATTGCTTTCAGTTTGTGTATATGTATGAAGTAGAATTAGGTCAAAAAGTTGTGGATTTATGGGCTTTTTAGAGATTACTTGATCATGAAGATTCACCTCTTTCAAATATTCAAAAAAATCTTATAAAACCTTTCTAAATTGGGTCAATCTGATCTCACATGATTCCAATCAACTTTAATTGATTTTTAAGAATTTCTAGAAGAAGAATCATGTCCAAATATTGATTTTTATATTTTATTTAAATTTAATTTGACTTTTAATGGATTAAATCAAAAAAAATAATAAATAAATAATAAAAAAATAAGAATTTGGTTGCTTTGGGTCGTGCTAGAGGTCCTTGTATGAATTGGATCACAACAATGCAAACCCATTTGGAGAAATTTGGTTCTAAGGTCCCATTTGCTTCATAAACCTCCCAAACATTTCCCAACTTTGCAAAGACATATATCCCTCAATTTTAAGGATATGAGGGTGTTCTTGGACATTTTGGAAATCTTAGAGAGTCCTCTAACCAACCTCATTGGTCTCATGTCCATATCCTTTACAATTTTCAAGTTATGCCCTTTGGAAGATGTTGACTTTTTGTTGACTTTTAAAATGACCTATAATGTCTTAGCTCATACCTTCCAAATGAAGCATTTTTGGGCTTGGTTTGTTAGACACAAAGTTGTAGAGAATTAAATTTCCTTTAAAATGAGCTTTGGATGGGAAATTTTCGATGAAGCATGTGAAAGTTATGGCTGGTCAAAGTTCAGTTGACTTTTCCTATGAAAACCCTAATTTAGAAACTCCTGATTCTTGATGATCTGAAATCTCCTTGATGAATCATGATCAACCATTGATCAAATAATGAATTTTACTTCATATACTTGATGTTTGGTTTGACCCCAGTTGACCTTATTTTTACTTTTTGACTGCTTTGACTGATTTTAGCCTATCTGATCATTTGACTGAGCAAACCTTTTGGGAAAGCCTTGAAACTTGACATAGGGATTCTTGAAGATATATAGGATGATATGAAGCTCAATTGAAGCCTTGGAAATCCATTTAGCCTTATGAAACTCAAACCCTAGTTTAGGATGCATTGCATAGGAGAATGCTTTGTCTGAGGGAACTTCCAAGCTTTCTGACTAATTGTAAACCTTGTGAACCTCTTGAGATACCTTGTGAACCTTGTGAACCTTGTGAACCTCTTGGGACACCTTAGTACATAATGTCTTGTCTAGGTGAGGGCAAATTTTGGGGTGCAACAATTGCGTCCAAGTAACTTGGTGGTAAGATTGTTTGACGGCTCTAAGAGATCAGTGCTTGGAGAGATTGAATTACCCGTGGTGATTGGCCCGCAAGTCTTTAAAACTAATTTCTCCGTGATGGACATTCAACCGGCCTACAGTTGTTTGTTGGGTAGACTCTGGATTCACGCCGCTGGCGCTGTTACATCTACCCTTCACCAGAAATTAAAATATGAGTGGGAAGGCCAGATTATCACAATCTGCGGGGAGGAAGACATTTTTGTTAGCCAGCTGGCTACTTACAAGTATATAGAGATGGATGGGGAGATCCACGAGACTATAAGCCAGGGGTTTGAGGCCCTTAATGTCAATGAAGCAACTGTTGTGTCTGGAACTTCTATCACTTCATATCAACAAGCCCGGAAGGTTGTTGAAGAGGGTAACACCAGAGGCTGGGGCAAACTGTTGCCGGTGGAGAAAAAAGAAGACAGATTCGGGTTAGGTTACAGACCAATCCGACAAGATCAATTAGAGGCTGCCAAGGAGCCCAAATTTATCAGTGGGGGAATGCTTACCCCGGATGCTGTGAACAATCTGGAAGACGAGGAAGAAAGCAACCGTAACTTGGAAAACTGGATACGTCCAAGGATCCCAGGGAACCAAGTCTCTAACTGGTCTTTCCAGGAAATTATAAGAGTTACTCTTAATTATTATTTCCTGTCTTTTTAGCATGCATCAAGTCCTGCATCTTGCCCAAGGTGTCGGGACTCATTTTGTAATAGGGCCATCTTGTATTTTGTGAAAATGATTAATCAATGAATATCAGGACATCTTTTGCAAATGAGTCTCTTTTTTTCGCTCACTATCTTTTCATTTTTTCACTTTTGTACAAAACAATAAAATGGCAATGTTTTCAAAATAAATAACTTCATTTTCACTTTTCTAAACAAGATTAAAACTGGTCACTAAAATAAACCAATCTCAACCCTTGCAGAGATTATCCTCCAGGTTGCACCGACAACAACACTGCTATGACCTCGTATGACTTCGACAATCCAATTAATCAAGCTGATGAAGGGGTTGAAGAAGACTATGAGTTACCTGAAGAGTTAGCCATGTTGTTAAGGCAAGAGGAGAAGGTGATCACTCCTCATCGGGAGGAGGTTGAGACAGTTAATCTTGATACCGAAGAAGACTTGAAAGAAGTGAAGATCGGGGCCAGTCTGCAAGACTCAGTGAAGGAACAACTTATTGACATGCTTCGAGAGTACGTTGATGTTTTTGCTTGGTCCTATCAAGACATGCCAGGTCTAGATACTGACATTGTTATGCACAAGCTGCCTTTGAAGGAAGACTGTCCTCCAGTGAAGCAGAAGCTACGCCGTACTCGTCCGGATATGGCCATGAAGATTAAAGAAGAGGTACAAAAACAGTGGGATGCTAGTTTCCTTGCTGTAACAAGTTACCCGCTGTGGGTTGCTAATATTGTACCTGGCCTAAGAAGGATGGCAATGTACGGATGTGTGTGGATTACCGGGATCTGAATAGAGCTAGCCTGAAGGATGACTTCCCTTTACCTCACATTGATGTATTGGTCGATACCACGGCTCAGTTCTCGGTGTTCTCTTTCATGGATGGATTTTTGGGGTATAATCAGATCAAAATGTCACCCGAAGACATGGAGAAGACTACCTTCATTACACCTTGGGGCACATTTTGTTATAAGGTAATGCCATTTGGATTAAAGAATGCTGGTGCCACTTATCAACGGGTTATGGTAACATTATTCCACGACATGATCCAAAAAGAAATTGAATGCTACGTGGATGACATGATTGCCAAGTCCCTCACTGAAGAAGACCATCTGGTAAATCTGTTGAAGTTGTTCAAGCGTCTGAGAAAGTATCAGCTGAAGCTAAACCCCAACAAATGCACATTCGGGGTACGATCCGGTAAGCTGTTGGGGTTCATTGTAAGTGAAAAAGGAATTGAAGTTGATCTTGACAAAGTCAAAGCCATTCAGGAGATGCCTGCACCAAGGACTGAAAAGGAAGTTCGGGGGTTCCTAGGTAGATTGAACTACATATCAAGGTTCATATCTCATCTTACAACAACCTGTGAGCCCCTGTTCAAATTGTTAAGAAAGGAACAAATGGTCAAGTGGAATGAAGATTGTCATAAGGCTTTTGACAAAATCAAGGAGTATCTACAATAACCTCCAATCCTTATGCCTCCAGTTGAAGGAAGACCTCTAATAATGTACCTGATAGTATTAGAAGGATCAATGGGGTGTGTGTTGGGCCAGCATGACGAGTCTGGTCGAAAAGAGTATGCAATATACTACCTAAGCAAAAAATTTACCGACTGTGAACAACGTTATTCACTGCTCGAAAAAACTTGTTGTGCTTTAACGTGAGCTGCTCGCCAACTGAGGCAGTATATGTTGACCCACACTACCTTATTGATCTCAAAGATGGACCTAGTCAAGTACATATTTGAGAAGCCAACACTTACCGGAAGGATTGCAAGATGGCAAATGATCCTGACAGAGTATGACATTCAGTACACATCTCAAAAAGCCATCAAAGGCAGTGTACTGTCTGAATATCTGGCTGAGAAACCCATTGATGATTACCAACCAATGAGATTTGACTTCCCTGATGAAGACATCATGTTCCTGAAAGCAAAAGATCATGAAGAGCCTGTTCACACTAAAGGGCCTGACCCAGAAGAAGAATGGACAATGATGTTTGATGGGGCTGTTAATATGAATGGTCGTGGAGTTGGTGCAGTGCTCATTACACCTAAAGGAGTTCATATGCCTTTCTCGGAAAAACTCACCTTTGCATGCACTAACAACGAAGATGAATACAAAGCCTGTATCATGGGTCTTGAGGAAGCCATTGACCTCAGGATCAAGACATTAACTGTATTCGGAGATTCAGCTTTGGTAATCAATCAGACCAACAACAAATGGTACACTCACCAGGAGCATCTGATCCCATACCGTGACTATACGAGGAGATTATTAACTTTCTTCACAATAGTCAAACTTGAGTACATCCCTCGAGACGAAAATCAGTTCGCAGATGCTCTAGCTACCATTTCCTCCATGATCAAGGTCCAGACTGCAAATTTCGTGCCTTGGATTTTAGTATCTAGACTTGACCGACCAGCATACGTATTCTCCGTGGACATTGCTAAAGATGACAATCCTTGGTTCCATGATATCAAAAGCTTCTTAGAGGATCAAACATACCTACCTGGGGCATCATCCAATGATAAGAAGACATTAAGAAGGCTGGCTGGTAGTTTCTTCCTGAATACTGATGGTTCGTTATACAAGGGAAACTTTGACATGGTACTTCTCAGATGTGTTGATATGAAAGAAGCAGACTTGCTGATGCATGAGGTGCATGAAGGATCTTTTGGTAACCATGCTGGAGGACATGCGATGGCTAAGAAATTACTAAGATCAGGTTACTACTGGATCACAATGGATGCAGACTGTTGTGCCTATGCCAAGAAGTGTCATAAATGCCAGATTTACGCAGACAAAGTGCATGTGCCTCCAAATCCGTTGAATGTAATGTCTTCACCTTGGCCCTTTGCCATGTGGGGCATTGACATGATCGGAAATATTGAACCGACTACTTCAAATGGCCACAGATTCATCCTGGTAGCCATTGATTACTTCACCAAATGGGTTGAAGCAGCTTCGTATGCAAACGTCACCAGACAAGTGGTAGCCAGATTCCTAAAGAGAGACATCATATGTCGATATGGAGTACCCGAGCGAATCATTACTGATAATAGTTCCAATTTGAACAACAAAATGATGGCAGAACTGTGTCGGGACTTCAAAATTCAACATCACAACTCTTCTCCTTATAGGCCAAAGATGAATGGCGTTGTTGAGGCAGCTAACAAGAACATCAAGAAGATTGTGCAGAAGATGGTGGTCACTTACAAAGACTGGCACTAAATGCTACCATTTGCCTTGCATGGGTATCGCACCTCAATCAGAACATCCACTGGGGCAACACCGTATCAGCTTGTATATGGTATGGAGGCAGTCCTACCTGTTGAAGTTGAATTACCCTCCTTACGGGTACTGATGGATGTAAAGTTGAATGAAGCAGAATGGGTCCGATCTCGGTACAATCAATTGAATCTAATCGAAGAAAAGAGATTAGCTGCAATATGTCATGGGCAGTTATATCAGAAAATAATGAAGAAAGCCTTCGATCAGAAAGTCAGGCTTTAGGAATACCAAGTAGGAGATCTTGTGCTGAAAAGACATATTACTCCTCATATAGACCACAGGGGCAAGTGGACTCCAAACTACGATGGTCCATTCATAGTAAAGAAAGTTTTATCTGGTGGAGCACTGATGCTCACTACTATGGATGGTGAAGATTTCTTATTCCCTATGAATTCATATGCAGTTAAAAAATACTTCGCATAAAAATGACCCGCTGGACATAAAAACAGAATGTAAGTCCAGGAAAAAATAGGGCATCCCTGCGAGTCAAAAACGGAATAAAAGACTCGGGCAAAAATAAGGGAAAAATAAAAAAAAAATGTACACCCGCTGAGTTGAAAAGCCGCATTGGACAACTCAGGCAAAAATGGGTATCCCGGTGGATTGAAAACCCGAAAGGGCGGTCCACGCAAAATAAGGGAATAAGAGAACAACTGCATTTTGAATTCGTCTGTATCACTTACAACATGGAAAGGTTAAAGCATCGGTCAGAATCAGCCTTTTTCAGAAAGCAAGATGAGAAGAACGTCAAGGTCATACGAATCATAGCAAAGGGAGCTCACCGAAGCGTCGTCAACATTGCCAGCACCTTTATTTTTCTCAATTTGTAACAATCTCCTCATTTCAGGGGATTTGTTTATTTGACTGTATTTGCCAATTCAGGGCACCTAGATTAATAAAATCAGAGTTTTCAGTCACACTGCGTCTTGTACATTATTGTTTCGTTTGCAAAAATGTCCAATATCCATAATATTTGAATTAAACAGATGTGTCGTTCTAATTACATGCTTGCAGGAAATGAATTTACTTCCAGGAATATCTAACTCCTATGATGGAATCCAGTAAGGGATGCCTCGGGACACTTGTGCGTTTCTTTGTCTTAACGGGATTGCAGGTATTCAATACGCGACATGGGGCATGCCAAACATACTTCCTCCCTTAACAGTATCTGGAATGTTTTTCCCCAGCAAAGTTGCCAGGCATCACTTCCCCAGCACATTTTCTTCAAGCAGCATCAGAAAATGCCCATTTCCACAGCTGAGTTGTCAAGATCTCCTCACCCTCAGCAGGATCCTCACAGAAATCTCTCGGAAGATCGTTCAGTGATCTTTCCTCCCCCAGAGTGCCAGATATCTCATCCTCAGCAAAGTTAGGGAACCATCTCCCCACAGAGCTCCAGACTCTATCCAGAAAAGCAATGCCTGAAATTCTCACACAACAAAGTGACGAAAGCTTCTTCATCCCCAGCTGGGCTTTCTCCTTACAGAGATAGATCTATCAGTGATCTAACCCCCCCAAGCAGAACCACACATGTTTTATCAGATCTACCAATGATCTCATCCCCAACTGGGATTCTTATTCCAAGCAGATCAACCAGAGATCTTCACAGCAGCGGGATCTGAATCCCGAACCAGTTTCTTTTGCATAATCATAGCATTCACATCGTTTTCCCCCAGAGCGTAGCATTCCGTCTAATACAGAGCATTACGGCAAAAATCAAACATATTGCATGATCACAAGTCAGGTTCGAACCAGTCACCTGTAAATATCAACAGTATCTCTTCAGTAATATACAAAATACATCCCTTGCACATAAAAGTCAAAATGTCCCTTTGCACTCTCAAATACTTAAACATATCCCTTTTGACACTCGTCTGTGTCATCATTCCCCAGTAAAGTTGCCAGAACACTTTCTACAAACAGATACTTGTCCATAACATGTTCTTCTCGACACTCGTCCGTGTCATCTCATATTTCCCCAACAGAAAGCCAAAGCGTCCCCTTTGCACTCACAAATACATGTTCATATACACTCTCTTGACACCCGTCCGTGTCACCAATCCCCAGCATGGTTGCCCAAACACTTATTGCAAACCAAACACTTGTTTATAATACACTCCTTTTGACACTCGTCTGTGTCATCCTATCCCCACAGGTCACCATATTACCTTTTACACTCTCATACACTTTCTCTTATGACACCCGTTCGTGTCATACTTATTCCCCAGCAAGTCAAACACTCATCCGTGTCTTGCTTATACTTCACAATACTTATTCTTATACAGATACTCGTTCGTATCTTATATACACACCTATTCCCCACAGATTTGACACTCGTCCGTGTTCTTTGTTAACCAGTTGGTACTCGTCCGTATCATCATCTCAGAACACGCGTCATCGTTTGTTTCCACTGATACTCGTCTGTATCATGGTCTTAAGGATGCTCGTCCGCATCTTTAATCTATACACAGCGTCAAACACTTATACCTTTGAATGTAAGCACTTGTCCGTGTTTACCATTCCCCAGCCGCAAAACACCTTTTCTCTTATCCGACATTTGTCCTATGTCGTGATACTTTCGGCAGCCGTACCCTGCCAGGTGATCGACCTTCACCTATGGATGACCTTCCCTCATCCCTTCCCCAACGGAGTCTCCTTAATTGGAACTCTTTTCTATCCGACATTCGTCCTATGTCGTGATAAAGAGCAACCATCCCCTGTTAGGTGATCGTCCTTCACCTTTTTGATGATTGTCCTTCATCATTTTATCCGATGTCCGTCCCCTTCGTTGATCTTGTTATCTGACATTCGTCCTATGTCATGATAAGCACCGAGAGCAGCCGTACCCTGCTAGGTGATCGTCCTTCACCTCTTGATGATCGTCCTTCATCATGCTTATCCGGTGGCCATCCCCATCGTCGACTTTTTCTATCCTACATTCGTCCTATGTCATGGTAAAGAGCAGTCGTCCCCTGCTAGGTGATCGTCCTTCACCTTTGATGACCGTCCCTCGTCATTATTTCATTTATTCTTTAACCCGATGGTCGTCCCCGTCGTGGTCCCTTTTCCTTTTCCTGGTGATCGTCCTTCATCAGTTTAGTTCGATGGTCGTCCCCATCGTTGTTTACTTTACTTTGCAAACCTAATGACCGTCCCCATCATTGCATTACTTTTAATCCCCAGAGAATCTTATTTCCTTACCCGGTGGTCGTCCCCATCGTGGTCCCCTTTATTTCCCCAGCATGTCGGTCGTCCCCGTCATTGCTCTATCCCCAGCAATCGTCCTCTGCTTGATGGTCGTCCTCAATCGCCTACACTTTACAAACATACTATACTTTCTTTTACAATTTATATCCCTTTTCTTCTTCTCTCCATTGATTGCAAATTTCGGACTATCTTTGGTATTCAACCACAAGTTATCCTGTTTGTCTGTTAAGCCCGTCGCTTACATCCTGCACAACTAACTCATGCTTAAATAGGGGCAGTTGTAAACACCCCAAATTTTCCCTCACTAAGTTCACACCATGGCTTGTGATCTTCCATCATTGCATTAGTATAAGCATATCATATCATATTGCATTTTTGTTTCACTGCATTAGTTCAAGTTCATCTACATCTAGGGTTTGTGATCTAAGCAATCCAAGGATCCATATGAGCCACTCCAAAGGCCTCCAATCATTCCAAGAGGGTCCATGTATGTTAAATCATCATTTTATATCACTCAAAGATCAAGGAAGTCAAAGAATCACAAGAACTAGCAAAGCATGGAAGTAGAGCTAGGGTTTCATTACACAGATGACCTGAAATTAGGGTTTTGGTTTCAGAGGCCATAACTCCAAATTTTTTGCTCATTCTTGTTTCTAATGGTCTCAATATGTTATAAGGATCATGTGTACCAAATTTGATGAAAAAATTCATTGTGGAAGTCATATGTTCAATGGGTAACTTCTTGAGCAAGTCAGAGCAAAATCAGGGCATCTGAGGCCCCCATCAATGGAACCAAAATGGATTTTTCATCAAATTGAAGTTATATGATCTTTATTTGATCATTGAAGTGTTTGTAAGTTCACAAAATTGGAGAAAAGTGAGCTAAACTAAAAGTTGCCAAAAATGGAAATGACTTGTAAAGTAAACTTTCCATTTTGGGAAAGTTTTTCAACCTCCTCTTTCTCAACCAAAAATGCTTCAAATGAAAAATTGTTGGTCATGAAAGTTGTATATTGGATCATTCCCTTTTCAAAAAGTACAAGAACAAGTCCTAATTCATTATGGAACTCAAGTTATGGCATGTCAAAGTTGGCAAAAATCACATAATTTCAAGAATGCACCAAAGAAGGATTTTTGCAAAACCACTTGCCAATTCATTTTATGACTTCAAACACACTTCTAAGTATCATAACATCATAGTGCATAGCATAAAGATCAGAATTGCCCAAGGAATTGTGTCATTTCATTGTAATACCTCAAAATTTGCCCTCATATTTATTACCTTAACTAGCATATCATTTTGCATTCATCTGCATTTCTTACCAGGTCATTTAATATCATAGTAGTTTGTTTCATTGTTTCATAAGGCATATGGTCAGGGCTCAAGGAAATTAGGGTTTTGTACCCTATGCGTATCGGGCAAGGATTGAAATAACAGAGAATATTCACTGGACTATGATTTCACTCCAAATGCAGTTGCTCAGTGGTGTCTCAATTCAGATGGGAGTTTAACCTAATCTGGGTCAAACTATCAGAAGATTACTGCAATTGCGAGTTTATCTTGGACCACTGGACTATTTCTTAGACAATGCATATTCAAAGTTCAGGCTGTCTTGTGTTGTGATTCATCAGGATATCGAGCAGTATTTTGTGTGAAGCCTGGGCCGAATCTTCAGTTTACTAGTGATTCATTTGAATTCGAATGGTCAGGGCATGTTTCATACAATTCAAAGAGTTGCGACTAATTTAGAAAATATGTAGCGGCTCAGAATTGGTCGTGTTTATAGATTTGTGGAAAGATTTCAAAAGTAGGTTTTGGGCCAAAAATCAAGATTTCATTCATTGCTTTGTTCTGAACCATCCCTGATTATTCTATTCCACTTTAGCCTTTCTACTCCAGTATGTTTCCATTAATTCATCTTTATTTTTTCTTATTCACTTTTCCATTTATCTTTTGTCCGTGATCCATTTTGAACCATCTTTCAAACTCCTATGTTCTCCTTGTCTATTTTTACACCATTTAAGCTCAATGGCAATTTCGTTTTAGAACCATCACAAAATTTTACAAAAAATAATAGGAGGTCAGTTCTTTTGTTTTCATCTTAGTATCCAAGTTGCTAAACCAATTTCCGATTAGTCATTTTTTAGTTCAAGTCCACGTCCAATAAAATTCATTTCTAATACCTCTTGTTTCCAGTCAATATTCTTTTGAGTTCTATATTTTAAGTCCATTAACCAATTCCATTGTTAGTCCACGACAAGTCAACGGTTTTCATTTTTTTCAAACCCTCCATTTGTTATCTTCCTTTTAAGTCCTAATTGAACCTATAAACTCTTTCTTTAATCCATTTTTTTTAACATATCTTTTAGAGGTTACTCCAATTATCCCGACCTAACAACCCCTAAATCTACACAAGACTTGTTTAAAATCTATGTTGTTGAGGTTTGAATGGTAAACTGTGGTGCTAGTTGGGATAAGAGAGTGTTCATTTTGGCTAAACTCACACACGTGATTGATTGATTCAAATATTAAAGGCGCGTGAGGGTTGGTTATCACAGTCAAGACTCAACATTAGTCAAATGAATTTACCATGAAAGAGCTTTGTAGAAATTTCAGCTGTTCAAAATAACATAGGAAATTCTTTCATAATGGACAGGTTTATTCAGTAGGCATATTGGCATATGATACAGAGTGGTCAGGCATTTACAGAGCTATACCAACTGATAAATTCAGTGTATTTCAATTATAAAGTTCCAGTTACAAATAAACAAAAAAAATAAACAGAATCATAATACAATCTTCAACTAGCTTCTTATATACGCTTCAGCATCACTCCAAAACCTTGGTAAATCTCTAAGTTTGGCATCATTTATCATCTTGAGGAGGATCGGAAACAATCTCGTACTAACAAGTTCATTTCCAACTTTACCGCAACAAAACCTCATCATACCTTGCAATTCAAAGAACTAAAATTCAACAGATGATTATTATAAAAAAGGAAATTCAGATCAGAGATTCAGTTCAAAGGAAAGGGAGTTACTATCGAGTTTTTACCGCTCCCAAAACTTGCATAAAATCAGTGAATTTGCATTTCTGGAAAAGAATGGGAGTAGTATTTAAGTTAAGGGTGCGCAGGGGACATTTGATAGACAGAATGGTAACTAGTTTGCGCACGTTACACCTTCCAATATCTCCTGCCAAATCAATTGCGACTATAATATAAACTCAGTTATAACAGAATGGAAAATCAACCAAAATTTCATTTCACAGCATAACCGAAAGGAGCAAATCCTAGCCATCACAACAGAAATTCAAAACAGAAAAAAGTTGCAATCAATAACTAACTTCAAAACCTCATTCATAACTGAAAAATAACTGAAATCACAACAAATTTTTACCTGAAGCTTCCAGATTATTCTTTGAACACTTTCTATAAAGCAGGAGCTTTCCATTCGATTCAGATTTCTTCCACCATTTTCCAACTACAATCCTTTCTCATTCACCTCCTTCATCTCCTCTTTCTCAACCACACCATAGTCTTCAATTCTTCTTCAATCTCTTGCATCCTGATTTTTGATTCTCCATTCTTCTCTTGATCCTCATTACTCTTCACTCTCCACCCTTTCAATCCAAACTTCCATTTTCATCTTTCAACCTCTCCCTGCAGCCATGGTTTCATCTTCTACACAACTCTATCTTTCTCAATCCTGAACTCTTTTTCTTCAATCTCTTTCACAGATCTCTTCTTCAATCATTTTCACCTCCATCATCTTAGTACCTATCTCAGTCAATATTCAAAGCCCCTGCAGAAAAATTTAGAATGGAAAACTGGTCATGATGATAACAGAATCAAGGTGTTCAACAGCAAAAGAGGCAATTATATCTGCTAAATCCGCATCATCACTTACAATGCCAAGGTTTGTATCAATGATCAACAAAGGTTCGTAAAAAGGAAAAGCAGGGAACAATAATTTCACCTGAATAGCGATATTCATCCCGCGGGGTTTCATCCACCGACACTTGAAAAGCTCCTCATCGGATTTGCTCGACCGCAGCTCACGTCCTCTTCAGTCATCTTCACAGAGTCTTCAAGAAGCCATGGCAAGCCGGAGCATACCCGAACATTGTAATCGTTCGAGCTGAACAAAGCCATCGCCTCCACGGATCTTTTTTGCCTTCAGATCTAATCGCTCAACAACATCCGCATCACGAAATCTTGATTCTCGTTGATTGAAGGTACGTTGTCACAAATTTCGGATTTGGAGTGAGTGTGCTTTTCGTGTTAAGAGAATCGGCTTAGGATTATTGATGATTTTTGGGATGCGGAATTGATGGAGGATGAGGGTTATTTAGAGAAGAAGAAGATTAAGTTAGGAAAGGGGAAATAGGGACGAAGAAGATGGTGTTTTAGGTGATGTTCGGTTTCGGAAAAGGTGAAAGAGGAGGAACTTAGGGTTCGTCGGCGGCGGCGGAAGCTAGGAAGAAGAAATCTTAGGGTTTCGTTTGGGGGAAGGACGAAAGAAAGGATAGGTTGATGACGGTGAAGAAGGCGAAGAAGGCGAGGAAAAAGGAGGTCAATGACGATGAGGGTGAGAGAGGAGGGAGTGAGCCGCGACGGCGAAAGAGGGATGTGAGGAAGAAGAAGGGAATTTAGGGTTTGGGTTTCATTTTTGTTCTTTCAGCTTTAATTTATGTTTTTAACCAATTAATATAATATTCATTTTAATTAATGTGATTTTTGAATAATTATGAGATTAGACTATAGTTTAATTCAGATTTTAATTAAATATTATAACAAGACTATAGTTTAATTCAGATTTTAGAAGAATATTATTATAAGTTAAGAGTTTAATTCATTTATAAGTTAAGAGTTTATAAAAAAGGGGATTATTATAAGATTAAGCTTTGTTTAATTTTAATAAGGTAAGATTTCATAGAATTAAAAGAATAGTATAAGATTAAGATTTATTTAATTTTTTATAAGTTAAGATTTTATGATAATTGGAAAGAATATTATTGATTAAGATTTTTGTTAATTTGCAGTTAATATCAAAATCCACCATTAAAGATTTTATTAAGATAAGATAAAAGGATAGTTTTGCTAGTCAAACCCCCATCTTAGGCCCATAATGAAAAACAACATGAAATAATCACTCTTCTCACCTCCCCTCAGCCTGCGAATTTGGGTTGGATACTTTTGCTACACCTTCTTATCAGGCCCATTGAGAAAAAGCAAATAGAAACTTACTAAGTACACCCCATTTATTTTCTTCTTAGAATTTTATTTTTATATTAGTTTAGGAATAATTGATAAAAAATAATAAAAAGCATTATAAAATTCCCACAAAATTCCAGTAGGTTAACAAATCCAATTAGAAATTTTGTGACTTTTTTATTTTCTAAATTTTGGTTATTTTTCAATTTAATTCTGATTTTTCTTGTAATTAGCTTTATTGAATTTCTTTTAATTGTGCTGAATTTTGTTCATTTTATTTTTATGACTTCCAGCAACTTTTTTGACCCATTCTTTTTTCTGTAATTAGAGGACTCATAATAATCCTTAGGATATTTTTAGTGGATTTTTTAGGGCATTTTATCCTATGTTTTAGTAGCTTAATCCTTAGGAAATAATGGTTAATCTTTAGGTAGAAATAATGGATTTTTAGGCATAGGAAAAATAAGATTTTTAGGATCCCTCTTAGTACAATTTTAGAAATAGTGTTAGGATCTTATAGTTTAATTTTCATAATTTTTCTAGAAGTTTTAATATTGTTTAGGATATTAGTTCTTAGGCCTAGTTATGCATAATTCCCATTAGTTTAGGCCATTAAAAAAAATAAGTTCAATACAAAAAATAATAATAGTCTAGATTAGATTTAGCATTTAAATTTAATATTAGACTTAGGCTAGTTAAAATTGAATTTGTAGAATGAAAGTATTAGGTTTGATTTAGATTTAGAACTTAGGCTTAAAGTTCCTTTTTCATTAGAACTAGAATAAATAAAATAGACTATTTATTTAATTCATGCCTTTAATGGTTTTGTTTAGAAGTTTATTTCTTATAATTCAATTTCATTGTTTTGCCTTGTTATTTGGTTTTTATAACTTGTATAGGCTTTCCCATTGTTCTTAGAATCAACTTAACTTCATTAAGAAGTAAGTTGAATTCTAGTAGTTTCTAGTTTTTCTATTAGGCTTAGAAACCTCACTAACCATTAGGACCTCTTGTAAATAAATAAAATTAGGGTTGTGTCTTAGTTCCCTTTAGATTTTGCCTTTTTTGCAATTTGAGTCATTCTCTTCTTATCTTCAAACAAAATCCAAAAAACACTTAACAAATAAATGAAATGATTCCTTGTGTATAGCCTTATTCCATGAAGCACTTGCATTCATTCCATCTTGGAGTGGTGTAAGCTTGACTATCATGTTGCACAAGTCTCATCAAGGAGTTGTTCACAAAGAAAGCTAAAAAAATATTTCTTCACAAAAGCATCAAAAACACTTAATAAAGTTCCACAAGCCAGTGAACTTAAACCCTAATCCTAGGAAACCAGTCTTGGATAAATTCTCCTTACTGGGTATGCTTGTTCTATTATTCCATCTTGGAATGTAGAATCAAGTGTACATTCCATGGAAAAGAGTTTGGATTCACCTCCTTGTGCCAAATTCATACAAAACTCATAAAAGACAAAAAACAAATAACAAGCGACTATCCTGCGGGAACTTCTTTTCTCATCTCATTCACTCACGACGCGAACTCGCGGCGACTTGTCACACATGCAAGACGGTAAACGCACTCGTACCAGACGAGCCTGCAACACCTGAGCATAGACATACGCAGTTCCAGCTGTAAAAAACACAAACAAATAGTTCCCGCCTTAGTTAGGCGAACTACGTCGACTCTGATCCTCATTATCCCAGTGAGGTACGTAGGCAGCGGGGTAGGGCCCGTTCGAGCACATTCTTTATTTTCCCTACATTTCCCCTTTTGTCCATTCTCTTTTTCCAGTTTCTCATTTCATTCCAGTTTCCAGTTAGCGGTTCATTTGTTCAGCAGCATATTATTTCTCACCCTTTGAAACAAAACAAGCAAGCGTGGATCCCGTCGGGTACGACGGACGATCTGGGGTGCTAATACCTTCCCAAGTCGTAACCGACTCCCGAACTCAGATCTTTGGTTCGCAGGACCTTGTCCTTTCCTTCTTCCTTAGGTTTGTGCAACATTACCTTTCCCATCCATTCGGGATAAAAATGTCTGGCTGGCGACTCTAACCTTTCCGCGCCACTTTCGCGTTTGTACTAAGATGAAAATCCCGGGAGCGACAGCTGGCGACTCTGCTGGGGACCAACCTGATTCTTCCAGTTTCCCTTGTAGAGTCAATCCTAGCGCCTGTTTGGTTTTGTTTCTTTGGGTGTTTAGTTGTTTGTTGTTGTGTGCTTTAGTTTAGCTTTACTGTTTTCATTTACAGTTTTTACTTTACAGCTTTACTTTATCGCATTTATTTACCGCTTTCAGTATTTTATTTTCCATGCATCATATTATACTGGACTGTCTGGCTGTGCTGGTTTTCATTTTTTCTGTGGGATGGGGTTACTGTGAGATGAGCTCGTAACCGGAGCTCGAGTGCACCCTAGGACTTAGAGTGGTTCCACTTTGGCTTCATGGCATCTTTCTATTTTGGTAGTAGTGAGTTCCACACCTTGACTTGCGACCTTCTCGGGAATGTATTGATACCGGAATCTTTCTGGGTTGATGCGCTACCTTGATAGTTATGTGCAGTCAGGGGACCGATCATTGAGAACCTTTGTGGAAACATCCCTCTCCAGTGATGACAGTGGCAGACTACATTTGTTGGCAAACCCACTCGCATCCGAGGGCCCACTGGGAACTCACATAGGATGGCCTGGTTCTCTCATAGGAATTCAGTTAAAGCAAACTGATCGTATGACGATAGTATTTTACCCTTCGGGATGAATGTACTATTGTTTCTCGACTCAGTGCTTGAAGCTGGAGACTTGTGAGAGATGCTTGTTCTTTCCGGACTCAACTGAGACCTCCCTGAGTAGTACATAATGCCAAACCGATTCCCTGATTTGGTCATGAGCCATTTCTCGGAAATGGTGAACCTATTATTGCTATTCGGCCTCAAGAGTCCGTGATGTTTGACCCGAGTAGCACACCCGTGAGATTGGGAGGGGTTTACAGGTTTGCAGGAACCCTGATACCTTCAGCATACCCACTTTGCCTTTGGTTCAGTTTTATGATCTGGATTTCTTTTCTTAAGTTATGGACCCCGGATCAGAGGGATGATTATTGTGATATCTGGATTTTGAGACCTGGCACCGACACCTGATTATATGATTGTCACATCACAGACACTTCACTGATCACATGCCTTGTCTTGCATAAGCATCATAGCATCATTAATCATTTTGTGTTCTTTTTATTCTCAGGGTTCATTACTTCCTAGGTCCTGGTCATATTTGCTACTTCAGCATGGAGATTCCGAGAAAGAGAAATGTTCATTATACTTTCCCGCAGCCAGAGACAGAGAGTGTTCAGGGTTTGATTAGCTTGATGGGTGATCGAGTCCTTGATGATTTCCGGAAAGAGTATGGCAAGATACTGAATTATGTGAGCAAGCCCACAGTCGACCAGAAAGATAGCTTGCATTCTTTGTTGCAGTTCTATGATCCACAGCTGAGGGTCTTTGTTTTTCCTGATTACATCCTGGCACCTACATTAGAGGAGGTTTCTAGCATGTTGAGTATTCCTGTTAAGGAGGGTGTACCGTATTATGTTTCAGAGAGGATCCCTTCTCATGAGGATATCACTATTGCCTGTCATTTGAGTGTGCTTAGACTCAAGGTGGGATTAGAGGCTGGCCAAAGTAAAGGGATCCCTTTGGACTTTCTTATTGCAGAGGCACGTATCATGGCGTCGGAAAAGAAGTGGGCAGACTTCAAAGCACTGTTAGCCATGATAGTATATGGAACCAGTTTGTTTCCAGGAGAGAAAGGGCTAATTAGCATGGAGGCCATCACCATCTTCGTCAAGAGAAATCCTGTTCCTACATTGCTAGCTGACTTTTATTATGGAGTTCACCACAGAAATGAAAAGAGGAAGGGATTTGTAAATTGTTGTGCTCCCATATTCGCTGATTGGTTTGTGAGGCAACTCCCTAAATCAGGACCCTTTCAGGATTTGAAACAATCTTGGAAGTGGTCCAAAAGATTAATGGGCTTAACCTCAGCTGACATTGCTTGGGGATGCAACAGAGATTTGGTGGGCAAAGAAATGTTGGTTAGTTGTGGTAGCTTTCCAAATGTGCCTTTGATGGGAAGGAAAGGTGGGATTAGCTACAATCCTATCTTGTCTAGGAAACAGTTCGGCTATCCTTTAAGAGATGTACCTTTGATCGACGATGCAAATGAGTCCTTATATTTTCCAGCAGAGAGAAACTCCAAAATGAGCATCCTAGCATCCCAAGCTTGGGAAATTAGGGTGATGAAAGGAAAGAAAGAATTTGGAAGAGTAGATCCTAATACCTATGATCCTTTTGCCAGCTGGCTGGAGGATCGTGTGAAGACTCATCTTCTACCATTTTCTAGAGAGACACCCCTCTACCCTAAAGAGGTGGCACCAAGGACTTCGGTACCTTTGGAGGAATATCAGAAGTTATAGGCTTTGGTTAAGAAACTTAGGGTTGAAAATCAAGAGGCTCTTAATTCTTGTCAAAAGCTGATGATCCAGAACCGTCGATTGGAGGATAGAGCTGTAAAGGACGAGGAAATAGTCCGTCTCAAGCAGAAGGACTTTGAAGATAGAGAGCTCTACTTCCGAAAGAAAGGTTTAGCTGAGACTCACAAGACGGCCCAGCGCCGAAGAGAGAAGAAAGATCTTAGCAAAGCCAATGAAGCTGTTACGTTATGGCAGGAGAAATGGGACGAAAATTTGAAGAAACAAAAGGAGTTAGACGCCAAGCACAAGCAGGAAATCAAAAGCCTTCAGGATTCTTTGGATGGGCAAAAAGAACTCCTCAGGAAGGCTTATTATCAAGAGAAGGATCGTCTTCAGCGCGTAGCAGAAAGCCAACAGGCACTGAAGGAAGCTCAAAAGGAGATTGAGGACTTAAAGTTGAAAGCTGATGTGAAAAGGTCGAAGGCCGAGTCGAGTCAAAGCAAGGAGAATGAGGCATCATTTCTACAGCAAATCGAGGAGTTACACACTTCTTCTGATACGAGGGACCTCCTCATTCAGAAGCTCATCCAGGAGCCCGGTCATCCAGATGTGGTTCAGCTGTTCCAGAGCGTCAAATGCCTTAGCTGGAGATTGAAAGATATAGAGTTCCCTAGGGTTTAATTTCATGTTATTGTACTCGGATTACCCACAGGCTTGTTGTGGGATTCCCTATATGTGATGTACTTTTGTTGTTATTGTGATTGGTACCCTTCAGGGACGTTGTATTTTCAAATTCCAGTTTATATGATTGATTTGTTCCGGATTTCTTGTTCGTTATTTGCACTGACACGAGGTAACGAGCACTAATTCTCCACAGCCGTCACTATACTTGAATATTACTTGGGTCTTCTTCCCAATTCTTATCTTATTAATGCCAGGACCGGACACGGGAAAATACTCGAGAATAAAAGGAACACATTGCATTGCATACGCATCATTTGCATTTTGCTTTTGTCTTTGCAGGTTTTCCTACGGGATGTTTAATTTATCTGTGTTCAACAGGCAAAGATTGCGAGGGCCGCCAAGACCCGATACCTTCGACAAGATATACCTCATCGGTACGCGACCCGCAATAATCAAAGAACAACAATGGACGCCATGCAGACAGAACTCAATGAAGTCCGTACCAAGATGGCAGAATTTATGACTCTGATGCAGGGGATGGCCCAGGGGCAGCAGGAGCTGAGAAATGCAATTCAAGGGTTAACTCCTCCTAACACTAATGCTCAGGAAACCACTTCCGGCGGACTAGGGGGTCCTCCCAACACTAACAACGGCCCAAGAGGACCTCATGTTCCAGATCCAGCTATGGCAACGTATGTTCCTGTGCATGACAGGCAGGAAGACCAATTACAGTACTTCAATAACGATATGGGTTTCGGCGGTGATGGAAATCTTAATGACTTCTTGGTGCTTGCAGAGAAGGTCAAGGCCTTAGAGTGCAAAGACACTTTAGGAATTGACGTGTCAGATATGGGTTTAGTACCTGGGGTGGTCATTCCACACAAGTTCAGACCACCAGCATTTGATAAATACAACGGCAGCTCCTGCCCGAAAATTCACCTACAGGCCTTCTACAGGAAGATTGCGGCTCACACACGAGACGAGAAACTCTGGATGTACTATTTCCATGATAGCCTCTCAGGAGGGTCCTTGGAGTGGTACATGAAGCTGGAGAGGAGCTCTATTAGAAGCTGGAAGGATTTGGGAGAGGCCTTCCTCAGACAATATCAATACAACATTGACATGGCACCTAGCCGTACTCAGCTTCAAAGCTTGACACAGAGGAGCTCGGAGAGCTTCAAAGACTATGCACAGAGGTGGAGTGAGGTGGCCGCCCGAGTGCAACCACCTTTATTGGAAAGAGAGATGGTCGACCTTTTCCTGAATACCCTCCCAGGGCATTTCATGGAAAGATTGGCTGGTTGTTCCTCAAGTGGTTTCTCGGACATTATCCTGACTGGAGAAAGAATTGAAAGCTGGCTCAAACAGGGGAAAATTCAGAATGGAAACGCTTCGGTGTCTGGTATCAAGAAGCCCTTTGAGAAAAGGAGGGAAGGAGAAACAGGTGCAGTATACGCACAGAGGGGAATGGTTCACCAAGGATATTATCAGCAAGTGGACCCTGTCACTATTTCAACTCCACCCGTTCAACAACAGGTCCAGCCTCCACAGCCGCAACGCTCACAGGGGTATCAGCCAAGACCCCCTCGTCCGTACTACTCTCAGAGGATGAAGGATAGACATATTGAAGCTCCACCAATGTCTTACTCCCAACTGTTGAAGAATCTCCTGCAGCTTCAAATGATTCAGCTCCGGACCTTGCAACCTCCGAAGCCAGGCCAAATTCCTGAAGGTTATGACTTAAATGCTAGATGCGAGTTTCATTCTGGAGCTCCTGGCCATAGTACTGAGAATTGTAAAGCATTGAGGCATGTTGTCCAGGACTTGTTGGATTCTAAAGCGATCAATTTTGCTCCCTCTCCTAATGTGCTGCAAAATCCCATGCCTCCTCACAGGGGCACGGTTGGTGCAATTGGTGAAGGGGAAAACTTGAATTTGGTGGATGATGTAGATGACTTGCAGACTTCATTGGTTGCTATCAAGGTTTGTTTGTTGAAGAAAGGTGTCTTCCCTGGATGCAAGGAGGATTGTTCAGAATCTACTGAAGCTACCAACGGTTGTAAACGATTAAAGGCTGGAATTCAAGGTATGATTGATGAAGGAGTGCTGCAATTTGACAACATTGTAAAAGAAAGTGAAGTATCCACAGTAACTATCTTTTATGATCCATCCCAAGTTCCTTCACGTGCTAGAGCGGCACCAATAACTATTACCACTGCTGGACCCATAATGTACCAAAGTGACCGAGCTGTTCCTTGGAATTATGGTGGTGAAGTGTACTGCAACGGCCAGAGGCAAGAGTTGGCCACGACTAGTATAACCCCAGCTCAAGTAGAAAATGTTGGAGTAGGGGGTTTTACTCGAAGTGGAAGGTTGTTTTCACCTGAAGCACTGAGAAACAATGTGATACCACCTAGAGATACTGCCGAAGCCCAAGCTAGAGCCAGAGGGAAGCAACCAGTAGTGGTCAATGATCCAACTCCATCAACTGATCCAGACCTCACCTTTGATAAAGAAGCCGAAGAATTCCTGAGGATCATCAAGAAGAGTGATTACAAGATCGTGGACCATCTGCAACAGACGCCGTCAAAGATCTCCATCTTGTCCTTGCTTATGTGTTCCGACTCTCACAGGAAAGCTCTTCTGAATATTCTGAACAAGGCATACTTGCCTCAGGATATTTCTGTAAACCAGTTAGAAACGGTGGTGTCCAGCGTTAATGCCAGTCATGGATTGGGTTTCACAGACTTGGATTTGACTTCTGATGGGCGTGCTCATAATCGAGCATTGCATATCTCTCTAGAGTGTAAGGGTGCAGTACTCTCCCACGTGCTGGTAGATACTGGATCATCTCTGAACGTCTTGCCTAAGAAAGCATTGATGAAGCTGGACTATGATGGAGTGGTGCTAAAGCCCAGTGATCTAGTAGTTCGAGCATTTGATGGATCAAGAAGATCGGTGTTTGGAGAGGTGGAGTTACCTATCAAGGTAGGTCCACAAGTCTTCAATACCACGTTTTACGTGATGGATATCCAGCCGGCATATAGTTGTTTACTTGGAAGACCCTGGATACATTCGGCAGGAGCGGTATCTTCTACAGTCCATCAGAAGCTAAAGTTTGTATGGGAGGGTCAGATTGTGACTGTCAGTGGGGAAGAAGATATCTTCGTTAGTCATCTCGCTTCGTTCAAATATGTGGAGATGGATGGCGAAATAGTCGAAACCCCATGTCAAGCTTTTGAGCCTTTGAAGTCTGAGCAAGCATCCGCCGTAGCAACTTCTCCTGAAGTGCCGAAGAAGGGGGTGTCTATAGCCTCTTATAAACAAGCGCTTGAATTAGTAGACTCCGGAATACGAGAAGGCTGGGGCAGTCCGGTAGAGGTGCCAGAGAAGAAAGACATGTTCGGGATTGGCTATGACCCTGGAAGATCTTCGTCTGAAACAAGTGCTAAAGGTTGTCAGATCCCGGTCACTTTCACAAGCGCGGGAGTGGTAGACTACGGAAACATCAGTGCAGTACAGGACGACGCTGTCGATAGTGATTGTAACTTAGATGAATGGATCAGGCCTGCCGCTCCAGGAACTCAGCTTAGCAACTGGACATCGGAAAGGCTCATTTCGGTCACCTCTTTCGAAGAGTAATGATGTTTTGTTTCTATTTTTCCTGTATTAAAGCACTATGTCTTGCCCGAGGCATAGGGGCTCTTTGTAAGGGTTCATTTTTTCATTAACACAATCATAAATAAAATTGACGTTTCACATTCATTTCATGTTGTTCTCTGTCTTTCGTTTTTTACTTTTGTTTTTCAAAAAGAAAGAAAAGTTTTAAAATGGCAATGTTTCTCATTTTCTCAAGTTGTTGCTAAAGCCTTGCATGAATCATCATTCATGCAGGTGCTCGTCACCGGATCTTATCAATGATGACCCTGTTATGGCTGAGTATGACTTCGACAATCCAATTTATCAAGCCGATGAGGAAGGTGAAGAGGATTGTGATTTACCCGAAGAGTTGGCCAGACTGCTTAAATAGGAGGAGAAGATGATTCAGCCGCACGAAGAAGATGTTGAAGTGATAAACCTGGGTACTGAAGAAGACAAGAAAGAAGTCAAGATCGGAGCTGCATTAGAAGAATCTGTCAAGACTCGTTTGATGGCTATGCTTCGAGAATACGTTGACGTCTTCGCATGGTCCTACCAAGATATGCCTGGTTTAGACACTGACATTGTGGTACACAAGCTACCTCTCAGAGAAGGTTGTCCTCCGGTAAAGCAGAAGTTGAGGCGCACGCGTCCAGACATGGCAATTAAAATAAAAGAAGAAGTACAAAAGCAGTTTAATGCTGGCTTCTTGGCCGTGACTAGTTATCCTCCGTGGGTTTCCAACATTGTGCCGGTTCCCAAGAAAGATGGCAAAGTCAGAATGTGTGTGGACTACAGGGATTTGAATAGGGCTAGCCCCAAAGATGACTTCCCTCTACCTCACATAGATGTACTTGTCGATAATACTGCTCAGTTTTCTGTGTTCTCCTTCATGGACGGATTCTCAGGCTATAATCAAATCAAGATGGCTCCCGAGGATATGGAAAAGACAACTTTCATCACTCCTTGGGGCACCTTATGTTACAAGGTCATGCCATTTGGTTTAAAGAATGCAGGAGCTACTTATCAACGGGCAATGGTGACGTTGTTTCACGACATGATCCATCATGAAATTGAGGTTTATGTTGATGACATGATAGCAAAGTCCCAGACAGAGGAAGAGCACTTGGTTAATCTAGCAAAATTGTTTGACAGGCTTCGAAAATTCAGACTGCGGTTGAATCCGAATAAGTGTACCTTCGGGGTTCGTTCAGGCAAGTTACTCGGTTTCATTGTTAGTGAACGAGGAATTGAGGTCGATCCGGCCAAAGTGAAAGCAATCCAAGAAATGCCTGAGCCGAAGACTGAAAAGCAAATGCGTGGCTTCTTAGGGAGACTAAACTACATTGCACGGTTTATTTCTCACCTAACGGCCACGTGCGAGCCCATCTTCAAGCTTCTGAGGAAGAATCAAGCCATTAAATGGAACGAAGATTGCCAGCGAGCCTTCGACCGAATCAAAGAATACTTGTTGGAACCACCAATTCTTATGCCTCCAGTGCCAGGGAGACCTCTGATTATGTATCTTACTGTGCTCGAAGGATCGATGGGATGTGTGTTGGGTCAGCAGAACGAGTCTGGTCGAAAAGAGCACGCCATTTATTACCTTAGCAAAAAGTTTACCGATTGTGAGACACGATACTCACTACTCGAGAAAACTTGATGCGCTTTGGCATGGGCTGCTCGCCGACTAAGACAGTACATGCTGACACACACTACTCTCTTAATTTCCAATATGGTTCCTGTGAAATACATTTTTGAGAAGCCGGCTTTGACAGGAAGAGTGGCCCGTTGGCAGATGATACTAACGGAGTATGACATATAGTACACTTCACAAAAAGCGATCAAGGGGAGTGTGTTGTCAGAATACTTGGCTCAGCAGCCGATCGATGATTATCAACCCATGAGGTTTGAGTTTCCGGATGAGGACATCATGTTCCTCAAGTCGAAAGACTATGAAGAACCACTTCCGGAGGAGGGGCCTGATCCTGAATCCAGATGGAAGTTGATGTTCGACGGGGCTGTAAACATGAATGGGAGTGGAGTAGGTGTTGTTATTATCTCGCCAGAAGGAGTCCACACACCTCTCGCCGCCCGATTGACCTTCGAGTGCACTAACAATGAGGCAGAGTATGAAGCTTGTATCATGGGGATCGAAGAGGCAATAGACCTGCGAGTCAAGAACCTTGAGATCTTCGGAGATTCTGCTTTGGTGGTAAATCAAGTCAATGGCAAATGGCTAGTTCATCAAGCTCGTTTGATTCCTTACCGAGATTACGTCAGGAGGCTGTTAACCTTCTTTACCAAAGTAAAGCTGAGCTATGTTCCTAGAGACAAAAACCAGTTCGCCGATGCTCTCGCAACTTTGTCATCCATGATTAAAGTTTGTCGAGAAAATTTCGTGCCTCGAATTTCGATCTCCCTTCTTGAAAGACCCGCTTATGTCTTTGCAGTTGGTGATGGTGAAGATAACAAGCCTTGGTACCACGACATCAAACAATTCCTGAAGGCTCAAGAATACCCGGCTGGGGCATCTAGTAAGGATAAGAAAACTCTTAGAAGACTGGCAGGAGGTTTCTTCTTGAATCAAGATGGTGTGTTGTACAAATGGAACTTTGACACGGTGCTGCTCAGATGTGTGGACAGACACGAGGCAGACCTGTTAATGCAGGAGGTTCACGAAGGCTCCTTTGGTACCCATGCTGGAGGGCATGCCATGGCCAAGAAATTATTGAGATCGGGATACTATTGGATTACCATGGAATCTGATTGCTGTAAATATTCCCGTAAATGCCATAAGTGTCAAATTTATGCCGACAAGGTCCATGTGCCTCTGAATCTGTTGAGTGTCATGTCTTCACCGTGGCCGTTCGCTATGTGGGGCATCGATATGATTGGAAAGATTGAGCCAACAGCTTCTAATGGGCATCGCTTCATCCTAGTTGCTATTGATTATTTCACGAAGTGGGTTGAAGCAGCTTCCTACACCAATGTCACTAAACAAGTGGTCGCTCGATTTATTAAGCGGGACATCATCTGCCGGTATGGAGTCCCTGAAAGGATCATTACTGATAATGGTTCTAACCTCAACAACAAGATGATGGCTGACTTGTGTCAAGACTTCAAAATAGAACACCACAACTCTTCTCCATATCGTCCGAAGATGAATGGCGCCGTCGAGGCGGCTAATAAAAACATCAAGAAGATTGTTCAGAAGATGGTTGTGACGTACAAAGACTGGCATGAGATGCTACCATTCGCGCTGCATGGGTATAGAACATCAGTACGCACTTCAACTGGGGCAACTCCATTCTCATTGGTGTATGGTATGGAGGCAGTCCTACCAATCGAAGTGGAAATCCCCTCATTGAGGTTGATGATGGACATCAAGCTAGATGAAGCTGAATGGCTCCGATCCAGATATAATCAATTGAGCCTCATTGAAGAGAAGCGTCTAGCAGCTGTATGCCATGGACAGTTGTATCAGCGACGAATGAAGCAAGCTTTTGACAAGAAAGTGCGACCACAAAGGTACACGCCAGGAGATTTAGTGCTGAAAAGGATTCTTCCTCCTCTCAACGATCACAGGGGCAAGTGGACACCCAATTATGAAGGACCGTTCGTGGTTAAAAAGGTTTTCTCAGGCGGAGCCTTAATGCTGACAACCATGGACGGAGAAGACTTTCCATCCCCTGTCAACGCAGACGCAGTAAGAAAATACTTCGTGTAAAAAGGACCCGCTGGATAAAAACAGAATAATAATCCAGGCAAGAATGGGCATCCCGGCGAGCCAAAAACAGAATAAAAGGCTCGGGCAAAAGTTAGGGAAATCTTGAAAAAAAATGTACACCCGCTGAGTTGAAAAGCCACATCGGACAACTCAGGAAAAAAAGGGTATCTCGGTGGATTGAAAACCTGAAAGGGCGATCCACGCAAAAGAGGGATTAACACGAACGACTGCGATCTGCGAGATCCATGACCTACCTACAGTTGAGGCTATCCTAAGGGTTGAAGATCAGTTCACTTACTTTTTCTCAAGAGGAAGAAAAGCGGAGCGTCTTGAAGACATACGAGTCATAACTGGGTTGAGACTTGATGAGATTCACTTTTCACATTGCCAATAGGATAGTTTGTTTTTCTTTTTAGTTGCTCCCTCATTCCAGAGAACTGCTTCCTTTGTATTGCCTATTCAGGGCCACCTTTCCAAATCAATAAGAATTCAACTTCAGTCAATTGACTATTTTGCTTTTTTTGTTTTTACTTTTTCATCTAGCATTGATTAATTGTGAAAACATCTAGCAAATGGTAACTCGCATTGTGTTATGAACATTTGAATGCTTTTCTAACTCGTGCAGGAGAATAGAAACATTTAATATAACTCATAAAGGGTGTAGAGATACCTACACAATGATTCATGCTATGAGCCTGGGGCAAGCAGGTCCCAAACTAATTCTCTATGTTGCAGGTACTATCGATTGTGTTCATGCAGGTACATGTACTGGTGTTGCTAACAAAGCTAACAACTATTATCCAGGATGGGCATTCCCTTTTGTTTGAACAGAAACAAGTATTTCCCAGGGTGTTTCCAATCATCCCCAGCCATGTGCAAGTTGAAATTTCACCCAACAAGATAGCAGAGAGTGGGTGTCGTCCCCAAGCAGAAGTCTCCTTTCAGACAGGGGCAATTCTTAACAGTATAAGGAGTGTTTTGCCTCCCCGGCAGTTGCTTCCTCAGCAGTGTCACGCCTTTGGTCCCCAGGAGGTCCTCACTTCCCCATCAGAGCTCAAGAAGGGTCCATTTCCAGCAGGGTCTTGGCGCTCCAATCTCAAAGTCCAATTTATTTTTGGCAGTGGCGGCTATTCAGAGCCAGTGAATTATTAACAGCTTTCCCCGCAGAGTTGTTTCCTCCTCATCAGGACAAGCCTGATCAATGCAGTGATCATCGTTTCTTCCCAGCCAAGCCATCTGGGATACCTGCAGTCTCCTTATCAGGAGATCTCCTTGCATTGTCATTCGCATAATCATCATCGCGTCTGCATTCTCCAAAGCGTAGCATTTCCATCGTCATGGAGCATTACGCCATAAATTCAAACATATGCATGCCAGCATGGGCCAGTTTTAAGGTATAAGATCCGTTATATCTCCAATCAGATTGAAATATTCCCCACAGAATACAACTTCATCCCTCAGAGTGGTTACTTTTACCAAGTATTGTTGTTATCCCCAGTTGAGTATTGTTTCAGTACAACAGTCTCATTTCTTCGTGTCTCCGTTTCAGTACAACGGTCAAGTCTTGGGCTCTCGTTTAAGTACAACGATCCCATTTCATTCGAGTTTCCATTTAAGTACAATGGTCTCGTATTTGAGTCTTGTTTCAGTACAACAGTCTCATTTGTTCGCGTCTCCGTTTCAGTACAACGGTCGCATCTTGGGCTCTCGTTTAAGTACAACGATCCCGTTCTTCCGAGTCTCCATTTAAGTACAATGGTCTCACCTTTGAGTATTGTTTCAGTACAACAATCTCATTCTTTCGCGTCTCCGTTTCAGTACAACGGTCGCGTCTTGGGCTCTCGTTTAAGTACAACGATCCCATTTCATTCGAGTCTCCATTTAAGTACAATGGTCTCGTAGTTGAGTCTTGTTTCAGTACAACAGTCTCATTCTTTCACGTCTCCGTTTCAGTACAACGGTCGCGTCTCAGGTTATCATTTAAGTACAATGATCCTGTTGCTTGGGCTCTCGTTTAAGTACAACGATCCCATTTCATTCGAGTCTCCATTTAAGTACAATGGTCTCGTAGTTGAGTCTTGTTTCAGTACAACAGTCTCATTCTTTCGCGTCTCCGTTTCAGTACAACGGTCGCGTCTCAGGTTATCATTTAAGTACAATGATCCTGTTTGCTTGGGCTCTCGTTTAATTACAACGATCCCATTCCTTCCGAGTCTCCATTTAAGTACAATGGTCTCGTCTTTGAGTATTGTTTCCGTACAACAATCTCATTTCCTCGTGTCTCCGTTTCAGTACAACGGTCACGTTTCGGGTTATCATTTAAGTACAATGATCCCGTTCCATCCTGTCCTATTTTCTTTTTGTGTTTGGTTATCAGTTGAGGCTGGTATACCTTTGCGTCTCCATTCGAGGATGATTTCGTGCTAGATCCGGGGATCTTTTGAGTTGTCACTCGAGGATGGCATTTTTCCCAGCACATTCCAACCTGATTCTATTTTCGCTACCTATTCAGAGGTCAAAACAAAAAATACATAAATAAATAAATGGGCAGATGGCATTTCTGTTACTCTCAATGCGCAAATTTTCAGGTTTTATTCGAGTATTCAATCATTCCATACCTTGAACGTCTAAAAGCCGCTGCAATTATTCGTTCAGGCTTGCAGATGATTGAATAGGGGCAGCTGTAATACCTCAAAATTTGCCCTCATATTTATTACCTTAACTAGCATATCATTTTGCATTCATCTGCATTTCTTACCAGGTCATTTAATATCATAGTAGTTCGTTTCATTGTTTCATAAGGCATATGGTCAGGGCTCAAGGAAATTAGGGTTTTGTACCCTATGCGTATCGGGCAAGGATTGAAATAACAGAGAATATTCACTGGACTATGATTTCACTCCAAATGAAGTTGCTCAGTGGTGTCTCAATTCAGATGGGAGTTTAACCTAATCTGGGTCAAACTATCAGAAGATTACTGCAATTACGAGTTTATCTTGGACCACTGGACTATTTCTTAGACAATGCATATTCAAAGTTCAGGCTGTCTTGTGTTGTGATTCATCAGGATATCGAGCAGTATTTTGTGTGAAGCCTGGGCCGAATCTTCAGTTTACTAGTGATTCATTTGAATTCGAATGGTCAGGGCATGTTTCATACAATTCAAAGAGTTGCGACTAATTTAGAAAATATGCAGCGGCTCAGAATTGGTCGTGTTTATAGATTTGTGGAAAGATTTCAAAAGTAGGTTTTAGGCCAAAAATCAAGATTTCATTCATTGCTTTGTTATGAACCATCCCTGATTATTCTATTCCACTTTCGCCTTTCTACTCCAGTATGTTTCCATTAATTCATCTTTATTTTTTCTTATTCACTTTTCCATTTATCTTTTGTTCGTGATCCATTTTGAACCATCTTTCAAACTCCTATGTTCTCCTTGTCTATTTTTACACCATTTAAGCTCAATGGCAATTTCGTTTTAGAACCATCACAAAATTTTACAAAAAATAATAGGAGGTCAGTTCTTTTGTTTTCATCTTAGTATCCAAGTTGCTAAACCAATTTCCGATTAGTCATTTTTTAGTTCAAGTCCACGTCCAATAAAATTCATTTCTAATACCTCTTGTTTCCAGTCAATATTCTTTTGAGTTCTATATTTTAGGTCCATTAACCAATTCCATTGTTAGTCCACGACAAGTCAACGGTTTTCATTTTTTTCAAACCCTCCATTTGTTATCTTCCTTTTAAGTCCTAATTGAACCTATAAACTCTTTCTTTAATCCATTTTTTTTTAACATATCTTTTAGAGGTTACTCCAATTATCCCGACCTAACAACCCCTAAATCTACACAAGACTTGTTTAAAATCTATGTTGTTGAGGTTTGAATGGTAAACGGTGGTGCTAGTTGGGATAAGAGAGTGTTCATTTTGGCTAAATTCACACACGTGATTGATTGATTCAAATATTAAAGGCGCGTGAGGGTTGGTTATCACAGTCAAGACTCAACATTAGTCAAATGAATTTACCATGAGAGAGCTTTGTAGAAATTTCAGCTGTTCAAAATAACATAGGAAATTCTTTCATAATGGACAGGTTTATTCAGTAGGCATATTGGAATATGATACAGAGTGGTCAGGCATTTACAGAGCTATACCAACTGATAAATTCAGTGTATTTCAATTATAAAGTTCCAGTTACAAATAAACAAAAAAAATAAACAGAATCATAATACAATCTTCAACTAGCTTCTTATATACGCTTCAGCATCACGCCAAAACCTTGGTAAATCTCTAAGTTTGGCATCATTTATCATCTTGAGGAGGATCGGAAACAATCTCGTACTAACAAGTTCATTTCCAACTTTACCGCAACAAAATCTCATCATACCTTGCAATTCAAAGAACTAAAATTCAACAGATGATTATTATAAAAAAGGAAATTCAGATCAGAGATTCATTTCAAAGGAAAGGGAGTTACTACCGAGTTTTTACCGCTCCCAAAACTTGCATAAAATCAGCGAATCTGCATTTCTGGAAAAGAATGGGAGTAGTATTTAAGTTAAGGGCGCGCAGGGGACATTTGATAGACAGAATGGTAACTAGTTTGCGCACGTTACACCTTCCAATATCTCCTGCCAAATCAATTGCGACAATAATATAAACTCAGTTATAACAGAATGGAAAATCAACCAAAATTTCATTTCACAGCATAACCGAAAGGAGCAAATCCTAGCCATCACAACAGAAATTCAAAACAGAAAAAAGTTGCAATCAATAACTAACTTCAAAACCTCATTCATAACTGAAAAATAACTGAAATCACAACAAATTTTTACCTGAAGCTTCCAGATTATTCTTTGAACACTTTCTATAAAGCAGGAGCTTTCCATTCGATTCGGATTTCTTCCACCATTTTCCAACTGCAATCCTTTCTCATTCACCTCCTTCATCTCCTCTTTCTCAACCACACCATAGTCTTCAATTCTTCTTCAATCTCTTGCATCCTGATTTTTGATCCTCATTACTCTTCACTCTCCACCCTTTCAATCCAAACTTCCATTTTCATCTTTCAACCTCTCCCTGCAGCCATGGTTTCATCTTCTACACAACTTTATCTTTCTCAATCCTGAACTCTTTTTCTTCAATCTCTTTCACAGATCTCTTCTTCAATCATTTTCACCTTCATCATCTTAGTACCTATCTCAGTCAATATTCAAAGCCCCTGCAGAAAAATTTAGAATGGAAAACTGGTCATGATGATAACAGAATCAAGGTGTTCAACAGCAAAAGAGGCAATTATATATGCTAAATCTGCATCATCACTTACAATGCCAAGGTTTGTATCAATGATCAACAAAGGTTCGTAAAAAGGAAAAGCAGGGAACAATAATTTCACCTGAATAGCGATATTCATCCCGCGGGGTTTCATCCACCGACACTTGAAAAGCTCCTCATCGGATTTGCTCGTCCGCAGCTCACGTCCTCTTCAGTCATCTTCACAGAGTCTTCAAGAAGCCATGGCAAGCCGGAGCATACCCGAACATTGTAATCGTTCGAGCTGAACAAAGCCATCGCCTCCACGGATCTTTTTTGCCTTCAGATCTAATCGCTCAACAACATCCGCATCACGAAATCTTGATTCTCGTTGATTGAAGGTAAGTTGTCACAAATTTCGGATTTGGAGTGAGTGTGCTTTTCGTGTTAAGAGAATCGGCTTAGGATTATTGATGATTTTTGGGATGCGGAATTGATGGAGGATGAGGGTTATTTAGAGAAGAAGAAGATTAAGTTAGGAAATGGGAAATAGGGACGAAGAAGATGGTGTTTTAGGTGATGTTCGGTTTCGGAAAAGGTGAAAGAGGAGGAACTTAGGGTTCGTCGGCGGCGGCGGAAGCTAGGAAGAAGAAATCTTAGGGTTTCGTTTGGGGGAAGGACGAAATAAAGGATAGGTTGATGACGGCGAAGAAGGAGAAGAAGGCGAGGAAAAAGGAGGTCAATGACGATGAGGGTGAGAGAGGAGGGAGTGAGCCGCGGCGGCGGAAGAGGGATGTGAGGAAGAAGAAGGGAATTTAGGGTTTGGGTTTCATTTTTGTTCTTTCAGCTTTGATTTATGTTTTTAACCAATTAATATAATATTCATTTTAATTAATGTGATTTTTGAATAATTATGAGATTAGACTATAGTTTAATTCAGATTTTAATTAAATATTATAACAAGACTATAGTTTAATTCAGATTTTAGAAGAATATTATTATAAGTTAAGAGTTTAATTCATTTATAAGTTAAGAGTTTATAAAAAAGGGGATTATTATAAGATTAAGCTTTGTTTAATTTTAATAAGGTAAGATTTCATAGAATTAAAAGAATAGTATAAGATTAAGATTTATTTAATTTTTTATAAGTTAAGATTTTATGATAATTGGAAAGAATATTATTGATTAATATTTTTGTTAATTTGCAGTTAATATCAAAATCCACCATTAAAGATTTTATTAAGATAAGATAAAAGGATAGTTTTGCTAGTCAAACCCCCATCTTAGGCCCATAACGAAAAACAACATGAAATAATCACTCTTCTCACCTCCCCTCAGCCTGCGAATTTGGGTTGGGTACTTTTGCTATCTGCACCTTCTTATCAGGCCCATTGAGAAAAAGCAAATAGAAACTTACTAAGTACACCCCATTTATTTTCTTCTTAGAATTTTATTTTTATATTAGTTTAGGAATAATTGATAAAAAATAATAAAAAGCATTATAAAATTCCCCAAAAATTCCAGTAGGTTAACAAATCCAATTAGAAATTTTGTGACTTTTTTATTTTCTAAATTTTGGTTATTTTTCAATTTAATTCTGATTTTTCTTGTAATTAGCTTTATTGAATTTCTTTTAATTGTGCTGAATTTTGTTCATTTTACTTTTATGACTTCCAGCAACTTTTTTGACCCATTCTTTTTTCTGTAATTAGAGGACTCATAATAATCCTTAGGATATTTTTAGTGGATTTTTTAGGGCATTTTATCCTATGTTTTAGTAGCTTAATCCTTAGGAAATAATGGTTAATCTTTAGGTAGAAATAATGGATTTTTAGGCATAGGAAAAATAAGATTTTTAGGATCCCTCTTAGTACAATTTTAGAAATAGTGTTAGGATCTTATAGTTTAATTTTCATAATTTTTCTAGAAGTTTTAATATTTTTTAGGATATTAGTTCTTAGGCCTAGTTATGCATAATTCCCATTAGTTTAGGCCATTAAAAAAAATAAGTTCAATACAAAAAATAATAATAGTCTAGATTAGATTTAGCATTTAAATTTAATATTAGACTTAGGCTAGTTAAAATTGAATTTGTAGAATGAAAGTATTAGGTTTGATTTAGATTTAGAACTTAGGCTTAAAGTTCCTTTTTCATTAGAACTAGAATAAATAAAATAGACTATTTTTTTAATTCATGCCTTTAATGGTTTTGTTTAGAAGTTTATTTCTTATAATTCAATTTCATTGTTTTGCCTTGTTATTTGGTTTTTATAACTTGTATAGGCTTTCCCATTGTTCTTAGAATCAACTTAACTTCATTAAGAAGTAAGTTGAATTCTAGTAGTTTCTAGTTTTTCTATTAGGCTTAGAAACCTCACTAACCATTAGGACCTCTTGTAAATAAATAAAATTAGGGTTGTGTCTTAGTTCCCTTTAGATTTTGCCTTTTTTGCAATTTGAGTCATTCTCTTCTTATCTTCAAACAAAATCCAAAAAACACTTAACAAATAAATGAAATGATTCCTTGTGTATAACCTTATTCCATGAAGCACTTGCATTCATTCCATCTTGGAGTGGTGTAAGCTTGACTATCATGATGCACAAGTCTCATCAAGGAGTTGTTCACAAAGAAAGCTAAAAAAATATTTCTTCACAAAAGCATCAAAAACACTTAATAAAGTTCAACAAGCCAGTGAACTTAAACCCTAATCCTAGGAAACCAGTCTTGGATAAATTCTCCTTACTGGGTATGCTTGTTCTATTATTCCATCTTGGAATGTAGAATCAAGTGTACATTCCATGGAAAAGAGTTTGGATTCACCTCCTTGTGCCAAATTCATACAAAACTCATAAAAGACAAAAAACAAATAACAAGCGACTATCCTGCGAGAACTTCTTTTCTCATCTCATTCACTCACGACACGAACTCGCGGTGACTTGTCACACATGCAAGACGGTAAACGCACTCGTACCAGACGAGCCTGCAACACCTAAGCATAGACATACGCAGTTCCAGCTGTAAAAAACACAAACAAATAGTTCCCGCCTTAGTTAGGCGAACTACGTCGACTCTGATCCTCATTATCCCAGTGAGGTACGTAGGCAGCGGGGTAGGGCCCGTTCGAGCACATTCTTTATTTTCCCTACATTTCCCCTTTTGTCCATTCTCTTTTTCCAGTTTCTCATTTCATTCCAGTTTCCAGTTAGCGGTTCATTTGTTCAGCAGCATATTATTTCTCACCCTTTGAAACAAAACAAGCAAGCGTGGATCCCGTCGGGTACGACGGACGATCTGGGGTGCTAATACCTTCCCAGGTCGTAACCGACTCCCGAACTCAGATCTTTGGTTCGCAGGACCTTGTCCTTTCCTTCTTCCTTAGGTTTGTGCAACATTACCTTTCCCATCCATTCGGGATAAAAATGTCTGGCTGGCGACTCTAACCTTTCCGCGCCACTTTCGCGTTTGTACTAGGATGAAAATCCCAGGAGCGACATTCATGTCTTGCATTTCAAGAATTTCAAAAGGGGTCAAACTTCATAGAATTTGCAAAATGACGCATAACTTTGTTCCCACTTGCTGAATTGCCTCAAAACCATTTCCATGGACCTCCTTGATCTCAGCTGCGCATGGACAAGCCAAAAATCCAGCTGCACCATTGCCCATACCTCAAGTACAAGTCATGTTGACATTTTGGCAACTTGCCCATACCAATCAACTGCAGCCACCACCCACTCTCTGGCCTATCACTACTTGTTATGTGGACTAAAAGCAGCTCATAACACACAACATTGCAAGCTGAAACCTCATATTGATCAAGTTCCCAAAATCTCTCCATTTTGCAAATTCCTTCGAAACTCTCTGAATACTGACTCAAACTCCAAACAAATTTCACCATTCATCTCAAAATCATTCACTGAACACAAAGCAACCATCAAACAAACCTCAAAGCACCTTTAACCTAAAACACGATTCTTGGTCAGTTGAAGTGCAATCACACAAACCAGCCAAAACAAACTCCTTCCAAACCTCAAAGCTTCTTCAGAAGGATCATTAGAGTGAGTTTGCACAAGAGAGGTGACCAGAAAGCTCCAAACTGAGGAAGCTCAAGCTCAGGTAACTTCTTCAATGTTTTTTCCAGAAATGTTATTTTAAGTTCTTAGAATGTTCATTATGTTGTGTTGATCACGTTGGTACCTTTATTTTTGAAAATGGTTACGTATTGAGCATTTACTGAACCTCTGAAACTTTTTTAGTTTTTGAGCTTTTGATTCGAATCATGAGACTGAGCCATCATAAATTTGTTTTGAGGTTGGATTTGAGTTCAGGAGAGTGAGGTGAGTTGATCTGGAGCTTTAGAGCTCCAGAAATAACCTAGGGGTGAAGATTTGGGATTGCTCAGGGAGGAGCTGGCCGGAGAAGATGACCGGAGGTCTTCTCCGGCCACCTGAAAGTAATTAAATGCTTAATTAGGGTTAGGGCTAGGTTTAAATAAGGGACATTGGATATCTGTTTCCCGCGTGTGATGAATGGTGTGGATCATTTCATTAACTTAATTCCTGGATTAATTAATTAATTAAATAAGATTAGATAAGTTTGAATTGTAGCCTTTGGATCTGGCGCATGGTCAACCAAAATCCCTCAGCTTTGAATCTAAACCCTTATATTAGATTACTCCCATTTAATTCAGTTTTAATTTCATTTTTTCTCATTTATTTTGCACATTTTATTTTAAATAGCTAGAAAATCTTAAAAAACATTCTCTTCTGCATTTTGCATCCAAATAATTTTCTTCACCCAAAAATATTTTTATTTTTATTTTTTGCATTAAAAAATCATTTTTAAAATATTTAAATGTTTATTTTAATTAATTAATGGAAATTAATTAATCAAAATATCATTTAGGTTTCTAAAAATCCCAAAAAAAATTCACATTGCATCTTAGGACATTTAGAAACATTGTCATGCCATTCATACAAATTTCTTTTTGGTTTTGAGTCATCTTTGACATTTTTCTTGAATTTAGGGTTCATAAAAATCCTATTTTTGAACCCTAACTTCAAGAATTCTTTTCTGCCTAACCATGAATGGTATGACATTGATTCTTTTTGCATTGATCTTCATATAGCATTTACTATCTAGCATAATTTTGTCATGAATATATTTTGCATTTTTGATTTGATTTGCATTTTTCCCCTTTAGGTACCTTAAAACCCTAGATAACTTAGAAAAATCATAACTTCCTTTAGGTTAAGAGTTAGGTCTTCTCCTTTGGGGTGTGATATCATATGGGGTTAGGGTTCCTTTGATTGTATTTTCAATTTTTTATCTTGTCATTTGCTTCTGTTTTTGACTTTTACATCTCATGTTGCATGAAAACCCTAATTTCTCATGTTCATTCACATACATCTTGCATATGCATTCATTCAAGAACTTGCCATGACATTTCTTGAATCCACATGACATCTAAGACATCTTAGGACACATTAGAATCATGCTTGATAATTTCTTCATCCATTTTCCATGTTATGCATTCATTTCATTCCATGGACTTTCATATGCTTTCATGCTTCCTACATGCTTCATTTGCATTCTCATCCCTTGTATGATCATCCATAGAACTTGACATGCCTTTGCATCATCTCTTAGCATCATTAACAGCATGTATATGCTTCTGGTTTTGGTTTGCATTCTTTCATACATCTCCTTTTCATTTCATTTCATTCCTTTATGCTAACTTTTCAGGTGGTAAGTGCTTTGAGAAGTGAATTTGCCTTCACTTCTCATTTCTCTTCTAATTCTCTTTTATGCATCCTTGCTGCATTTTATCTTTGCTTTAGAGTGAGATTGCTCATTCATGTCAATCATCCACTTTCTTTCTTTAAGTAACTTATCTTCTTAAGTGAAGTAAGTTAACTTGTTTCTTCTGCTTCTCCTTCTTTCATCTGCTTCTTCCTTGGTGGCTTTTCTTGAAGATCTATTGCAAGCCTTACAAACCATAGGAACATCCAAGCATGACAATAATTAGGGTTTTGATTAGTCCCCCATTAGTTTTACCTTTGTGTCTTCTTTTGTGTCTCTCCTCTCATCTCATAATCAGAGACTAAACCTTTAAGGTTTTAAGGCTTTGTGATTAAGATTATGCCTGCATCCTTCTATTAGGATGGAGTGTATAACTTTAATCCTAAGTGTTAAGCCTTTAATGTGTTTAAATCTCTTAATCAATCCATCTAATAATTACTAAGACAATAAGCTTGTAACTTGGGCCTTGCATTAGGGTTCTAATTCTTCCTTAATTGGTTAAGAATGACTAACCCTAGTGTTAATGGACAAGTCCCCCTCAAGTTGTCTTACAAATCATAAAATTCACTTTTTAATCTTACCATTAATTAAAATCCACAATAATAAAGGCTTTGTTTTGTCACGAGGTTAATCCCTAATCATGGATTAAGTTGAGGTATCTTCCTCAGCTTAAAGGCTCTCATCTATTATCCTTCTATTAGGATGGTGTAATGGGTTCATTAAATCCTTGATTATGGCTTAAACTCATTACTTAACACTAAACAAAAACTCCAAAAACATCTAAATAATCACAAGTAGGATAATGATCTTAAACCTGCATCATGGTAATTAAGTGTGAGGTGCTTACTTCATACTTAAGGTATTCTCATTACCCCCAATTAGAGGGAAGATGTGATGAGTTTACTAACCCTTGGTTTAGGCTTAAGCTCATTAACTTATGACAAACACAAAAAAGCAATCAAAGATTGAAAACATCAAAAACAAACAATAATCGTCTCCTTCGGGATTCTTTTCTCATCATCTTCACTCACAAACGAGAACTCGCTTCTTCCGCCTAATGCAAGTCAGTTAGCACCTGAGCCAGACAAGTCATACACTTGAGCATAGACAAGTAAACAGTTCACAGTCAATTTATCTTTTAGTCTCTTTTAGTCGAACTACGGTGTTCTGACTTCCTCATTGCACAAGAGAATACGTAGGCATAACCTAACAGTTATCAAACAAAAGTCTATGTGTCTTCCGCCTCTTTCATTATTCTTTAAGCCTCATTCCTGAGAAATTCACTTCACTTTCTTGCACTGACACTTGTACAATCTTTTCCAGCACTTTGCACACAGATAGCACTGACACTACCCCTTTAAAGACAAACTTTCAAGCGTGGATCTCGTCGAGTACGACGGACAATCTGGGTGCTAATACCTTCCCAGGTTGTAACCAACCCCCTTTCTCAGTTTCTCTAGTTCGCGACCGTCTTATCCATCTTCTTCTAGGTTTATGCAGCATTACATTTCCTTCGGGATAAAAATGCCTAGCTGGTGACTCTTTACATCTTCATCTTCATTTTCTCCTTTCACCGACCGTTCGCGCTTGTACCGGGATGCAAATCTTCGGGAGCGACAAGGGTACATTGGGATACTTCCCACAATTGGTGATTATGTCTCTGCCCTTGGTGCTTTGAGTGCACCATCTGATGTTTTCTGATGTGAGAGCAATCATTCTCTTAGCCCAATTTCTTGACTGATGAGGATTCAAGAAAGCTTCTGACTTTGGAAAGTTTCTCAATAACCAGCAGTAGAAGAGAGGTGCACAACATCTGACTAATCTTCCCCTCTGCTTCTCATTTCTCTGATGCACTGAGTAATAGAAATCCCCTAGCAAGGTGGGAACTGGATTCTTCAGCAAGAAAAGATGGATAACATTCTTGCTTACAAACTTAGGCTCGTCTGCAAACAAGATGATACCATATATGCTAAGGTCCAAGAGGGCACAAACAATGTCCCACCTCCCTACTGCAACATGACTAGTGGCCTGAGTGATCAAGAAATCCAAATGGAGGCCTGGGATTCCATCCTTGGTGGTCATGTTCTGATCAATGATGGTGATTTCCAAATACAGAGCCTTAGCTATATCTTCATTCCTGGGAGCAGTCATCTCAGGGTTGAAAGGAATCTCCCTCCTGATGGGGACACCCAACAACATGGAAAACTCCTCTAACAAAGGGCCTAACTGAAAGTCTGGAAAGGTGAAACATCTGAGAGGAGGGTCATAGAACTGAAGGCAAGTGTTGATCATGTTCCTCTGTGATGCATCCAAGTCCATGATCATGTCCATAATGCCACCATAATGTTCCCTGAATAAAGGGACATGATCAGGAGTGATGAGTGTCTGAATCTGCCGGATACCTGCCAGAGTGGGCTCAAAGAAATGATAGGTAATGTTGCTCTTCCTGGATGGGTACATCCTGACAATGGATGCTAAAGAAAATAACTGATGAGAAGCACTGATGGAGGTAACTGATGAAGGTGTTGAAGAGAATCTCTGGTGAAGATAGCTGATGGAGATGGATGAGCAGAAGAACAGTCAAAACCAAACCAAAGAAGATGTGGATACCCTGTAAAACAAATAGACAAATGTTAAAATGATGCAAGATGATGTATGTAAAATGATATGCAAGGGTTTGTGATCAAGTGTTGGATCTGTTATCTGCCTTGATAAGGTCCATGTGTGTTCATAAGTCCAGATGAAGGCTTAGAGAACCAGTAATCAGGTGAGGGACTCAAATAAAGAGTCACAAATACAGAGTTTCACAAGAATAGTCCAAAATGATGTGACCTTAACAATATCAGTAGCAGGGTATGATGAGGCCAAAGGTTCCTGCAAACCTATAAACATCCCAACCCCCTCACATGTATTGTTCTAAAACAAGGATCCCCAGACTTGGATCAGTTATGAGAAGTGTAAACACTTCTAACCCGGAGGTACAATGTTTACAACAATCATAAAGGATGCTCCTCTAATTCACCTCAGATGTTGAAGGTCATAAAAAGGTCATCCAGACTTAGCAGGCTTCCCAGATAGCCCTAGTACTACAGGAAAACTGTAGCACAGAGTTCTCAAGGAGAAACCCATGTCTGAACTGTGTTTCATATTCCCGCACCAGACCAAAATGGAATGGGAAAGAATATGAAGCCACTCAATCCTATGTGTCACTCAGGCTCCCGATATGGAACCTTATTCACTGAGTATCCCTCCCAATCAAGGCAAAAAGATCCAGCACATGATATGATGATAATAGTATGAAATGCATAAAAATAGTAAATGAAAGCAATAAATAAAGTTGTACGGAAAGCAATAAATAAAGCAATAAACAAAAAGCACAAGTAGCACATAACACGCCCATAAACACAAATCAAACAAGCGCTAGGAGAAACCCACAAAAAGAACCAGAAGCTCTGGTTGCAAGATATTCTTCCCCAACAGAGTCGCCAAGTTGTCGCTCCCCCGAAAAAGACACCAGGGTCCCAGGGTGAAAACACGAACGGTCGGAGAAAGAGAAAAGGAAATGAATTGAATAGAGTCGCCATATAGGCATTTTTATCCCGAAGGAAAGGTAATGCTGCATAAACCTAGAAAGAGATGGATAAGACGGTTGCGAACCAGAGAAACTGAGAAAGGGGGTTGGTTACAACCTGGGAAGGTATTAGCACCTAGATTGTTTGTCGTACTCGACGGTACCCACGCTTACAAGATTGTGTTTAAAGGGGTAAGTGTATGTGCTATCTATGTGCAAAAGCTAAGAAAAGAATATACAAGTGTCATTGCAAAAAGGGTAAATGCTTAGGAACTGAGGCTTTAGAAAAGAATACTGAAAGACGGGTGTAACACGGTGGGAGAATTGACTTTCTATAAATGTTGCGGATAGCAAGAGTCGCCACCGAATTTTATTTTATCCATAAGGAAAGGACATAAAAGAACAGGAAAGACCTATTTTAAAAGACTTGGGTTCGGGGGGTAGGTTATATAAAGGGAAGGTGTTAGCACCCTTTATATCCATGGGCTCTTAGTTACTTAGCTCACTTTGTTTGTTTGCAAGAGTGTAGTGTGTGATTAGAAAAATTTCTTTAAGTACTTGGTAATGACCCTCGTATGGGTGTCTACAAAGCCTAGTTTAGAAATTGTGAGGTGTAAAAGTAATTTTGAAAAGTGTGAGCAAGTAACTATGAGGTACCTACCCTAGATTAAGTCTTTCGTGTTCTCGTATGTTCTTTCAATGGTAAGACTATCCCTATTATTAAGGAATAGGTATTTATTACCTTGGATGTGTTAAGGGACAAGTATAGGGTCATCGTATGGTCATAGAAAGCAACTTTGAGGGGTGTCTTTAGCAATTCGTAGGGACTATCATCATTTATTCGAAGGACAAGATCATTATTCTGTAGGCAACCTCGAAGGGACTTGATCTTTTAAACTATAGGGACTTGATGATTTATACTTGAAGAGACTTTGCTTAAGACACCCCTATATTCGAGGGACTTGACCATATTTAAGGCAACCAAGAGGGGTAACTTAGGAAGTGCAAGATGACGATCAAAGATGGACTTACGTGTGTGAGTGTTTATATTCAGGTATTTATCTTGTTTAATTAATTTTCTAAGTTATTTTAATCACATATAGGTTATACACACCCTAAGATTACTAACCATACAATAAAATATTTACAAAAATAAAGTAAAGACGGAAAATAAACCTACACATATTACATGACTTTAGCAGTTACGTAATAATATAAATAATACTGATAATAATAAATATAATAAGAATAATAAATAAACAATAATCAAATATTAGTAATAATAAAATAATAATCATAATGGTTAGAATAATGAATAAAGAGAATAAAAATTCAAAAGAAAAATTATTTTTAGGTTAAACAAATATTAGAAATTTTTAGAAATTAGTTATGAAATTAAATTTAATAATAATAAAAAAATAACAAATTATTTACATATTAATAAAAATTAAGATTAATAATTTAATTAGGGTTTAAAAAAAATAAGTTAATTTTTAGGGTTAGGCTAATAATTAGGGTTGAGAATTTTAATTAAGAGAATTAGGGTTTTTAATTATAATCAAAATACATTATTTATTTATTTACAAAAAATATAATAACTATATATAAACATATTATAAAATTAATACAAAATAAATAACATTAAGAAAATAATTTATGAGTTTTTTTAGAAAATATAAAGTTTTATGAAAATATTAGTGGTTATTATTTTAGAAATTATTTTAATTATATTAATTTAAATTAAAAATAAGAAAATAGCAAAAATAAGGAAAATATGGGAAAAAACCCCTAAAAAGATAGGACCTGGGATTTGAACCCAGGTCCCTTACCTCAATCAACCACATACAAAACCAGCTGAGCCAGCATGCGCTGGTGTAAGCTATGTACAATGCAATCCTTATATTGTAAACCTACAAAAACAAATGAAATTAAAACCAAAATGGCCTGCGGCAAAATTCGAACTCATGACCATCACAACAACAACCAAACAACTTCAACCAACTGAGGCACATGGGGCGCGTCTGCATACTGAACAACAAACAATCATAATATATTAAGTTAACTGAATAATTGAAAAATTGAACAAAATATGTCGTCACCAAGGATCGAACACAGGTCATAGCCATAACACACACACGTCTACACCACTGGGCCAAGCAGCTTTTGTTGAAATAATATGAAAACAATTCAATAAAATATTAAGTTAAATATTTGAATTCCCAGATGGCGCCAACTGACTTCATCTTCTTCCTCTTACCTGCAAATTTTCCTACGAGTTTACCTACAACTTTTCCTGCGAATTTTCAATTTCAAGAACCCTAACAATGGCAGTTTTCGATTCAGGTCATGGTTCTTCAATCTCTTTGCCCAAAAACAATCTAAACATCATTGCTAACAAGAATATATGGTTAGAATTCATCAACAACACACAAACAATCAAAATCGAAAAGAAAAAAAAACATGAACAAGCTTGGTTCGGTTTATGCAAATAGTGACGATTTGGATGCTGCAAATGATTCAAATAGATTCAATGATCATCCAGGAATGTATTGCAACCTTCAAAACTTCTTGATATGGCCTGCAATCAAAAATCCGAATATGAGTTTTTGTATGAAATTTTGAAGTTGAATGATGTTCTTGGAGGCTCTGAATTTAGTCCCTTGAGCTTGTAATAGGTTTGTGAACTTATAGTGATGTGAATTAGGTCAAGACTTTGTGGATTTGTGGGCTTTTGATGGTTGCTTGATCATGAAGTTTCACCACTTTCAAATATTCTCAAAAATCTTATAAAACCTTTCTAATTTGGTTAAGCACGAATTTAAATGATACCAATCAATTTTGAATAACCTTTAAGAGCTTCTAGAATGAGAATCATATCAAATATTGAGTTTTTCATATTTTATTTTGATTTAAATTGATTTTTAATGTATAAAATCAAAATAAATCAAAATAAACTAATAAAAATATGAATAAATGATATTTGATTCGTGCATGATGTCATGGTAGAGATTGGGTCATAAAATTGCAAGCCCATGTGGAAAGAATTGGTTCTAAGACCCCTTTTGCTCAATATACCTCTAAAAAATTTCCCAACTTTGCAAAGGCACAAATCCCTCAATTTTAGTGCTATGAAGGTGTTCGTGGACATTTTAAAAAGTTTAGAGAGTCCTCTAACCAACCTATTTGGTTTCATGTCCATATATTTTACCATTTTCAAATTATACCCTTTTGAAGATGTTGACTTTTTGTTGACTTTTAAAATGACCTATAATGTCTTAGCTCATACCTTCCAAATGAAGAATTTTTGGGCTTGGCTTGTGAGACACAAAGTTGTAGAGAATTAAATTTCCTTCAAAATGAGCTTTGGATGGAAAAATTTTGATGAAGCATGTGAAAGTTATGGCTGGTCAAAGTTCAGTTGACTTTTCCTGTGAAAACCCTAATTTAGAAACTCCTGATTTTTGATGATCTGAAATTTCCTTGATGAATCATGATAAACCCTTGATCAAATGATGAAATTTACTTCATATACTTGATGTTGGCAAAAACTCATGAAGTTTGACTTTGGTTTGACCACAGTTGACCTTAGTTTGACTTTTTAACTGCTTTAACTGATTTTAGCCTATCTGATTATCTGACTGAGCAAACCTTTTGGGAAAGTCTTGAAACTTGACATAGGGATTCTTGAAGACATGTGGGATTCTATGAAGCTCATTTGAAGCCTTGGAAGTCCATTTAGCCTGATGAAATCCAAAACCCTAGTTTAGGATGCATTGCTTAGGAGGATGCTTTGTCTGAGGGGATTGTCAAACTTTCTGACCAATTGTGAACCTTGTGAACCTCTTTAGATACTTTGTGAACCTCTTGAGATACCCTGTGAACCTTGTGAACCTCTTGGGACACCTTAGTACACAATTTCTGATCTAGGGGAGGGCAAATTTTGGGGTGCAACAGCTGCCCCTGTTCAATTTTCTGAAACCTGAGGAGTTAGATTGGCCTGTGTGTCTTTCGTGACTTGGAAGGTTGAAGGGGATTGAACACAAAAGCCCAAAAATTTGCACTTTCCGATGCGTAAAGTAACACTGTTGATTGGTTGTATATGTTGGAGTGGGCTTAAAAGATGCCACTCGGAGGAACCGGAGATGGGCTTATAGATGCCATCCATAATATCAGGAGGTGATAATATCTTTATGTTGTCACTGGATATTAGTACTAGGTCTTCGTATAGGCCGTCTCTGAATCATTCTTGTAACATGGTTTGAGTTGAATGTCAGCACTAGATCTTCGTATAGATCGTCTCTGCATTATCTCTGGGGGAGAAGAATATCCTTCATTAGGTGTCAGTGCTTATATCTTCGTATAGATCGGCTCTGAACTATCTTTTAGGAACATACTTTAATTTAGGCATCAGAATCAAATCTTCGTGGCGATCTTTTCTGAATTGCTTTTGGTAATATCTTGGGTTAAGTACAAAATATTCGTATCGATCATTTATGTACCATCCCACAGATGAACTGTTGTATAGACCATTAGAAATAAATCTTAGTAGCGAATATCTCTTCTGGAAATATCCCGGATTAGGTAATAGATCTTTGTATAGACCATTTACATACCATCCCAAGGACAAAAAGAATATCAGGATTAAATCTTCGTGGCGATTATCCCTGAACTTCTTCTAAAAGAATCTCTTGGATTAAGTGCTAGATCTTCGTATTGATCATTTACACACTATCCCAAAGATAGTTGACCATCGGAAATAAATCTTCGTAAGGATGATCTCCTCTGGAAATATCCTGGATTAAGCACTAGATCTTCGTATAGATTATTTACGTACCCTTCCAAAGACAACTTGAGTATTGATCATCAGAAATGAATCTTCGTAGCGATTATCTCTGAATTAAGTATCAGTACTAGATCTTCGTATAGATTGTCTCTGAACTGTTTCGAGTTGTTGATAGTGTTTATCTGCCTGCAACTATCCTGAAGAGAGAAGGTTTGTTTATGCAAGATGTATGCATGTATGGCATGATGTACCTAAGTAAATGTCTTATGCACTATGGATGTGAATGCCGTGATATGATGTAAATGATGTATGTATGAATCATGTAGCCTGAAGCGTCCGGATATCTTTGTATAACAATTGTTGGCTAGGGAAAATAAATCTCGGCTTGTTGTTGAGGAATATGAGGATTTCGTTCCCGTCTTGCTTGATAGTATGGTACTCAGAACCTCCCGTCTTTGTTCGTCGTGATTTTTACTAAAGGAATGAGTTCCTGAATATCCTGACTGAGGATAAAAGAGATGGACATAAATCTGAGATACTTAATTCTTCGGAGGATATGAAACTACTTGAAGACTTCGTTGAGTGGGAAGTATAAGATATTACTTGAAGTATCTTGTATGGATATTCGTAAAGATTACTCTATGGGGATGAACCGGTGAAGCTTCATTGAATTCCTACCTTCGTTCGTCCTTAGTAAATACTATTACTGCATTTTATGCATTTCTGGTAAACATCAATCATATTCAAAAGCATACATACATTCAAACACAACCAATGGACGTTTTCGTTTAGGTAAACAAGGTAAAAGTAAATTTGAATTTAAAGACGAGACTTTATTTATTTAAAGAGTGGCCTATACACAGGCAAGTTTGTACAAGGAGACATATTTCCTAGTAATAGGAATTTGTCACAAAAGTTTTTTACAAAGACAAAGAAAAACATCTATGTGAAAAACAATCCTATAGAGTTCCAATTCTACTATTGCCATTAACTTCAAGTATCTCATCCTTTGCTGTCGAGATAGAAATGATTGGATTGATCTTTATCTGCTTGAACTTGATTCAGGTAGCACAACTGGTTGGGGTTACATGAGTGATCCAACGAGACATAGTCATACGCTTTAATCCCTAACTTTTGCCTGGATTTCCTTTTCAGGTTTTCAATCCACCGGGATACCCTTTTTTGCCCAAGTCTCCTTTTCATGTTTTCGACTTGCTGGGTGTACATTTTTTTTATATATATATCCCTAATTTTTGCCCGAACCTCTTTGGTTCGCCGGGATGCCCTTATTTTTGCCTAGGCCAGTCAACCTAGCGGGTCTCTTTTTATGCGTAGTATTTTTTAACTATGTCTGCGTTTACGGGTTGTGGGAAATCTTCACCATCCATAGTAGTAAGCATCATGGCACCTCCTGAGAATACACTCTTGACTACAAATGGTTCTTCATATGTAGGAGTCCACTTTCCCCTAGGATCACCCTGTGGTAATATGATACGCTTGATTACCAAGTCACCAGCCTGATATACCTTTTGCTTAACCTTCTTATTAAAAGCTTTGATCATCCGTTTCTGGTACATCTGACCGTGACAAACAGCTGCCAGCCTTTTCTCATCAATCAAATTTATCAGGTCAAGTCGAGTCTGAATCCACTCATATTCATCCAAGTCTGCATCCTTCATGATTCTTAAGGAGAGGATCTGAACTTCAATGGGTAGAACTGCTTCCATACCATAGACTAAGGAGAATGGGGTTGCCCCTGTTGAAGTACGTATTGTAGTACGATAACCATGAAGAGAAAATGGTAACATCTCATGCCAATCCTTATACGTAACAGTCATCTTCTGTAGAATCTTCTTCATGTTCTTATTAGCAGCTTCTACTGCCCCATTCATCTTTGGATGATACAAAAAAGAGTTATGATGCTTAATCTTGAACTGCATGCAGAGGTCAGTAATCATAGTGTTGTTCAAATTAGAGCCATTGTCTGTGATAATCCTTTCAGGGATTCCATACCTACATATGAGATTATTCTTAATGAATCGAGCCACAACATTCTTAGTAACAGATGCAAATGAGGCTGCCTCCACCCACTTTGTAAAGTAATCAATGGCAACAAGGATGAAACGATGTCCATTAGAAGCAGTAGGCTTGATCTCACCAATCATATCAATGCCCCACATGGGAAAAGGCCAAGGAGCAGTCAACACATTCAATGGAGCTTGAGGTATATGCACCTTATCAGCATAAATCTGACACTTGTGACATGTTTTGGAATGTTGATAGCAGACAACTTCCATGGTAGACCAATAGTAACCTGCTCTCAATATCTTTTTTGCCATGGTATGACCACTAGAATGAGTGCCAAAGATCCCATCATGCATATCTTCCATATTCTCTGTTTCTTCCTTCTTATCCATACAACGAAGCAAAGTTGAATCATGATTGCGCTTGTACAAAATTCCATTACTCAAGAAGAACTTAGCAGATAACCTCCTCAGAAACTTCTTATCATTGACAGATGCCCCTTCAGGGAACTCCTGAGCTTCAAGATACCTTTTCACTTCATAGAACAAAGGCTTTCCCTCTACTCCTTCAGTGTCAATCTCGTTTCAATATGCAGGCTTCTCAAATCTATCAATAGTGATCTTGGGAGCTTCATCATCCCAACTTATCTCAAACATAGATGCCATGGTGGCTAATGCGTCTGCCAACTGATTCTCTCCTCGTGGAATATGTCCAAAGGTAATCTCTTCAAAATATGGGATCAGAGACAACATATGCTCTCTGTAAGGAATGAGATTTGTATGCTTGGTATCCCAGTCTCCTTTAATCTGACTAACTACCAGGGCTGAATCTCCATATACTTCCAGAAACTGAGTCTTCATCTCAATGGAAACTTTGATACCCACGATACATGCTTCATATTCATCCATGTTGTTGGTACAATATAAACAAAGTCTAGCAGTAATTGGGGTATGACAACCTTCAAGGGAAATGATCACAACACCAACACCATTACCAAGCGCATTAGAAGCTCCATCAAAAATCATAGTCCATCGGGATCCCTGTTCAGGTCCGTCATATTGTCTAGGTTCTTTAGTAACAATCATAATATCTTCATTCGGGAACTCAAAATTCATATACTAATAATCATCCACTGCCTGATGAGCCAAATGATCAGCTACAACACTGCCCTTAATGGCCTTTTGAGTGGTGTACGGTATATCATATTCTGTTAAGATCATTTGCCATCTCGCTATTCGTCCGGAGAGAGCAGGTTTCTCGAATATGTACTTGATTGGATCCACCTTTGAAATCAACAAGGTAGTATGGGTCAACATATACTGTCTTAGTCGGCGAGCAACCCATGCCAAAGCGCAGCAAGTTTTCTCGAGCAGTGAGTATCTTGTTTCACAGTCGGTAAACGTTTTGCTAAGGTAGTATATTGCCGGCTCTTTTCGACCAGACTCGTCATGTTGCCCCAACACACACCCCATTGAGTTGTCTAATATTGTTAAGTACATAATCAAGGGTCTTCCATCAACTGGTGGCATCGAAATTGGAGGTTCTAGGAGATATCTCTTGATTTCATCAAAGGCTACTTGGCATTCGTCATTCCACTCCATTACCTGATCTTTCTTCAACAACTTGAAGATTGACTCACAGGTAGCAGTTAGCTGGGAAATAAATCTTGCAATGTAATTCAGTCGTCCCAAGAAACCTCTAACTTCCTTTTCAGTACGGAGAGCAGGCATCTCTTGTATAGCTTTTACTTTTTCAGGATCCACTTCAATACCTTTTCCACTGACAATGAAGCCCAAGAGTTTACCAGACCTAACTCCAAAAGTACACTTGTTTGGATTCAATCTCAGTTTATACTTCTTCAACCTCTCAAACAACTTGTGCAGGTGATCAAGGTGTTGTTCCTCATTCTGGGACCTGGCTATCATATCATCCACATATACCTCTATCTCATGGTGAATCATATCATGAAACAAAGCCACCATAGCACGCTGATATGTTGCCCCAGCGTTCTTCAAACCAAAGGGCATCACCTTATAACAAAAAGTGCCTCATTGTGTAACAAATGTAGTCTTCTCCATATCTTCAAGTGCCATCTTGATCTGATAGTAACCAGAGAAACCATCCATGAAAGAGAATACCTTATGCTGAGCAGTGTTGTTTACCAAAACATCAATATGTGGAAGTGGAAAGTCATCTTTAGGACAAGCCTTATTCAAATCCCTGTAATCCACACACATGCGTACCTTACCATCCTTCTTAGGTACAGGTACCACGTTTGCAACCCATTGAGGATAAGAAGTCACAGCTAAGAACCCTGCATCAAATTGTTTCATCACCTCTGCTTTAATCTTTTCTGACATTTCAGGACGCATGCGACGAACCTTCTGCTTTTTTGGACGACAATCTTCTTTTACCGGTAAACAGTGAACCACAATGTCTGTATCCAACCCTGGCATATCTTCATAAGACCAAGCAAAGATTTCCACATAGTCACGTAACATCTGGATTAGTCTGTTCTTAACACCATCCTCTAATTCAGCCCCTATCTTGACCTCTTTCCTGTTTTCTTCAGTTCCCAGATTCACAACTTCGATTGGCTCTTCATGTGGCTGTATAGCTTTCTCTTCTTGTTGTAACAACCTAGCAAGCTCTACAGGTACTTCACAATCTTCCTCCTTTCCATCTTCAGGTTGATAGATCAGATTCTCAAAATTATAATTGGCAATAGTAGAACTGTTATCAACAGGATCCAAAGTGGATGAGGATCTGCATTTTAGTGATGTGGGTGTGTGTAAGAACACATAGCTGATAAAACAGAAATAATAACAGAAGAAAGACAAGGAGCACAATATTTACGAAAGCAAAACGTCCATTGACTTTATTGAATGAAGTATGCAAATGAAATGACATCCTGAAACAAGCATACCATTGTGCCCCGGGCAAGACATAAGGCTTAAAAGGTTTTATTGTTCAAAATTACAAACTTGAAACAAAACATAGTAATAGTATTTACTCCTGACTAAAGGAGATAGGAATAACGTCTTCAGCCTTCCAATTGTTGAGCCCATCACCCATGGTAGGAAAGATCCAATCGTCCAGGTTGTAGTCTTCATTATAGTCACCCACAACATTGATTTGATCTCTTATGACCCCTTGATTAGTGATACAAACAGAACGAGCACGATGAACAACCCTCTGAGCTTCTGCAGTGAAACCCAAACCAAACTTGTCAGAATTGTAAGGGATGTTGGGAAGCTAACCCCAAATAGCGCAACCACCTTTTTCAACCACAACCTTAGCATCTTTGAGGGAGGCCATTGTAGGAGGTAGTCTAGTAACCACAGGAGCTCTTTCAAAAGCAGGGACATATTGAGGAACAGGAGCAGAGCAAGGAACAACTTCAAATGTTTGGCATGGAGTTTCAACCATTTCACCCTCCATTTCTACATATTTGAAAGTATTCACATAACTCACCTTGTACTCTTCTTCACCATAGACAGTGAAAATTTTGTTTTTCACCGGATATTTCAACTTCTGATGCAAGGTGGAAGTCACAGCACCTTCCCCATGGATCCAGGGGTACCCAAGCAAACAAGAATACGCAGGACGGATATCCATCACATAGAAAGTAGAGTTGAAGACTTGAGAGCCTACCTTGATTGGGAGGTCTACTTCTCCATGTACCACTCTTCTTGAACCATCAAAGGCCCTCACCACTACATCACTTGGTCTTAACACCACATCTTCAGGACTGAGCTTGTCCAAAACCTCTTTAGGGAGCACATTTAATGAAGAACCATTGTCCACCATTACATGAGACAAAGTAGTGCCCCTACATTCAATGGAGATATGCAGAGCTCTGTTATGATTTCTCTTGGCAGGAGTCAGATCAGCATCAGAAAAGCCTAAACCATTATCACTAGTCAGATGTGCAACACAATTCTCAAATTGATCCACAAAAATTTCATTTGGCACATGGGCAACCTTTAAGAACCTGATTAAGGCTTTAGCATGGGCCTCAGAACACAACAACAAAGATAACATGGAGATTTTGGAGGGAGTATGCCCCAACTGGTCAACAATATCATAATCACTTTTACGAATGATCTTCAGTACTTCCTCCATCTGTTTAGAAAGATTTTCAGCAATTGGTGCTTCAGCTTGCACAGGTTCAATCACAGGACCCTTGCCCCGGGCATCAGTACTTGGCCCAGGAGTAACTGCATTTTTAGAGGTATCTTGAGGGGAGAAGATTCTTCCGCTTCTGGTGACCTTACTAGATCCAGCAATATTGTCCACATCAAGACTGACATCAATAACAGGTGCATCAGTCAAAGGTTCTTGTTTGACACCATGGATATAAACATCAGAACCATAATTCCAGGGTATAGCTTTATCAGAAGTATAAGGAACAGGGCCAGGAGTGGTAATGATCTTGGGAGCCACTCTAGCTTCAGCAACAGTCTTCACAGGGCCTTCAGTAGTAATCTTTACAGGTCCTTTGGATGTAATCCTGACAGGAGCTTTGGAGGTGATCCTCACTGGTACTTTATCAACCATAGCTACATCTTCAAGCTTCATGTTTCGAGTCATATGTTCACACATACTTTCTATAGAAGGAGTCCTTTCAAACAATATATTGTAATTGTCCATGAGGCGTTGAATTCCATCCTTCAACTTCCAGCAACTATCAGGTTTATAGGCACAATAAAAATAGTCTTCATTGCAACCTAAAAAGAACCCAGCCTGCACCAGCTTCTTCTTGATAATGGATATAGGAGTAGTCACATCTTCTACTGAGGAAACATAGGAAACCTCATCAACAGCATTAACAGTCTTCTCATGATTGGGCATTGGAGCAGTGATCACATTTGGGGTCCCAGGAGGGTCAAATTCAATTTCCCCAGCTTCAATCATGTCTTGAATCTTGTTTTTCAACACCCAGCAACTGTTGGTGTCATGTCCCAGACTATTAGAATGATATGCACATCTTGCATTAGGATTGTACCGAGGAGAGGATGTATTAGGATTCTGAGGAGGATCCCTTAAAGTAATTAGCTCCCCTTTCAACATGTGTTGCAAGGCTTGGGCCAGTGACATGTTGATCTTGGTGAACTGTCTTATAGGCTTCTATTGATTGTTTTGTTGTTGCTCTGGTGCTGTAGGGGCAGGATTGGAGATGTGAACTGCTCCCACAGATTGGTGACTCCTGTTACGACTATGTTGACCATACACAACATTAGACTCCTTCTTTCCACTAGGGGGCTTCTTAGCAGTGCTTGATGAAGAGGCACCCACCTGTATCTTACCACTTCTTATACCACTTTCCACACGTTCTCCAGTCATTATCAGCTCGGTGAACCCAGATGATGAGCTTCCAATGAGATGATTGTAAAAAGGACCATTCAGAGTACTCATAAACATATCCACCAGTTCCCTGTTAGTTAGAGGAGGTTGAACTCTGCCATCCAGATCTCTCCATTTCTGGGCATACTCTTTGAAACTCTGCTTAGAACCCATAGACATGCTTTGGAGCTGCATGCGAGTTGGTGCTAAATCAACATTATATTGGTATTGCCTATAGAAATCCTCAGCAAGATCATTCCAATCACGAATATTAACACTTTCAAGTTGATAATACCATTCCAATTGAGCTCCAGATAAACTCTCTTGGAAGAAATGAATCCACGGTTTCTTGTCAGCAGTATGTGGTTGAATCCTCTGGACATAGGACCTCAAATGCAGTTTAGGACATGAAACACCATCATACACCACAAAAACAGGAACTTTGAAGCCAATAGGTATAACCACTCCAGAAACTAAACTCAAATCTTCAAAATCAAGCCCAGAAGATTTTTGTAGTTCCATAGCGTTCATTTTGTTTACCAACATCTTGTACTTCTCCTCACTAGCAGGATCATGATAATAGTTTGCCTCAGAATCAGAATCTTCCACAGTATCATGGAGACTACCTCCCTCTTTCTCAGAATTTTCAGACTCAAAATCCTCAACCTCTTCTTTTGTCTTGATAGGACCTCTGAATCTTCTACCCAGGTTGATGAGGCCCCCTGATTTTCTAGTCTTCTTCTTCTTCTTAGCCAGCAGTGTCTTCAGCTCATCTTGTCCCTTGGACAAGTTCGGGATCAGCTCTTGAAATTGTGCATTCTGAGCCTGGAGATCCTTGATAGTTTGTTTGAGAGCCATTTCTGCTGAAATAAACAGCGAGAAGATAAGATACTTGTTCATAAGAAACCTGTGATGCAATGATATGGTATGTAAATGCATATGCAATGTTTTCAAGGACCACGGGATTTAAATTTGTTTAAACAGCCAGAAAGTAAACTTTTATTAGTAAGTAATAAACTTGTTTGCCTCTTGGGCTTACAACAAAATGAAATAAATACAAAGATGGGGTTTTAAGTCTCCCATGGACGTTTCCTCTTTGTATTGAGGTATGTGTTGAGATTTCGGTCCTCGTGAAGTTGTCTTGTCAGCTCCAAGATTCTTTCTTGACTAGCTTTGAAATGAGTCTCAAAAGTATTCTATTGTTCCTTCAACTGGATCCAGGACCTCTGCAACTCTTCCATGTCAGTGGGCATGTCTGGATGAAGGATGACATAAGGGGTATCTTCTTCAGCAACAGGCTCCATGGTAACTGGCAGGATAACAGGATATGGCATCATAAGAGTCTGAGCACATGCTCGTACCCATCTGAGATAAGGTTCCATAGGAATGGAGTACTTTGGTTCCAGAGTCTTGATGTCAACCTTGTTCACTTTACCCCAAGCTCGTATAAACCTTTGACGGTAACCTTGCAGATCGTTGTCGTAGTCGAACATAATACCCTGAATAAGCTTGTCATGAGGACCATTACTCCGAGCATAACCAAATTGACGTAGAGCTAAAGAAGGATTGTAGGTAATGCCCCCTCTTATGCCAATGAGTGGAACATTAGGGAACTCCCCACAATGCTCAATGATAGTAACATTCTCCATAGATCGAGAGCACCAATGAATATCTGAATGAGACAGTGACATAATCCTCTTGGACCACCTGAACCCTTGTTCATTCTTCATCACTGATCGATGAAAGTGAGAAATAAACCACCTAGACAATAAAGGTATGCAGCACATCAGAGTTCCTCTCGCCTTTGTAGTACGGGTATGGAGAGAGTGTAAGATGTCTCCAAGTAAGGTAGGCACTGGATTATGAGCCAGAAATATGTTGATGTCGTGTAGGTCTATGAACTGGTCTAGATTAGGGAACAACACTAAGCCATAGATCAATAAGGCCAAGATCTCTTCAAAAGCATCATAACTCATAGCCTTCAGGAACATTTGAGCTTTCTCCATCAATACCTTAGCAAGGATACCCTTAACTCCACTTCTCGTTTCTAGGACAATGTCTGATTTCTTCAGATGTAAGGCTGCAGCAATGACTTCAGGTTTAGGCTCTTTCTCTAATCCTGTGAAGGGTTTCTGATCAAGGATAGGTATACCCACTAGCTTGGAGAACTCTTCCATTGTAGGAACCAGCTGATAGTCGGGAAATGTGAAGCAATGATGTTTAGGATCAAAGAACTGAAACAGAACACTCATCATGTCTTCATTGAACCCTGAAGTAACCAAATCAAGTAGGTGACCATGCTTCTTGATGAACTGGGAGTTTTCAGACACTTGAGAGACCAATTCCTTAAGCTTAGGATGTATCCCTACAAAGTTGATCCGGATAGTATTCCTACGAGTAGAAGCCATGACCAGCAACAAAGAACAAAGATAAATCCTTTGGTCCTTGAAATAGTTAGTGAAAATGCTATACTTATGATGCATGATGATTTTATGATGTTATGCTCAATCACAAACATGTGGCACACACAAACAAGTCACACAACAACCCTAGGTTTGAACGCTTGCATGAGGCTTAAAGGTAAGTACCCTCCCCTGAAGTTAGTTGGTTCATATTGTCCTACAAAAGTAACCAGGTTCTAAGGGATCTCAATATCACTGATCCTTCCCAAGGGTGGTTGTTCAGTAGGTAACTTATTTTCCAACCAAAACCCTCCAAGTTAAGGATCTCAATGAGCATAGTATCGAGTATCAACCAACTTCAGTCTTCACCAAAGCCGGTTATCTCACTACTTTCTAAAGGCCAAGATGGGATTACTAGGGTTCTAAAAGTCAGTTAGTGTATTGACAACATATGGCAGCCTCATATTATCCTCAACTTACTTAAGGAATATAAGCACCAACCAAGAAGTCACACTAACTATGGCCACCAGATAAACCGTATCGGTATACGTCGTACAGTTTCCTTGGTCTATTGCCATTTACCTAAGGTACACTAGATCCGGGTTAGGATCTTTCACACATAAATCCCAACAAGTAATATAAAGCAAACAAGGCAAACAATTTAAGTGATCTAATTCCTAAGGGTACCCCTCTTTTATTAAATCCCCAGCAGAGTCGCCAGTTCTGTAACACGGTGGGAGAACTGACTTTCTATAAATGTTGCGGATAGCAAGAGTCGCCACCGACTTTTATTTTATCCATAAGGAAAGGACATAAAAGAACAGGAAAGACCTATTTTAAAAGACTTGGGTTCGGGGGGTAGGTTATATAAAGGGAAGGTGTTAGCACCCTTTATATCCATGGGCTCTTAGTTACTTAGCTCACTTTGTTTGTTTGCAAGAGTGTAGTGTGTGATTAGAAAAATTTCTTTAAGTACTTGGTAATGACCCTCGTATGGGTGTATACAAAGCCTAGTTTAGAAATTGTGAGGTGTAAAAGTAATTTTGAAAAGTGTGAGCAAGTAATTATGAGGTACCTACCCTAGATTAAGTCTTTCGTGTTCTCGTATGTTCTTTAAATGGTAAGACTATCCCTATTATTAAGGAATAGGTAGTCATTACCTTTGATATGTTAAGGGACAAGTATAGGGTCGTCGTATGGTCATAGAAAGCAACTTTGAGGGGTGTCTTTAGCAATTCGTAGGGACTATCATCATTTATTCGAAGGGACAAGATCATTATTCCGTAGGCAACCTCGAAGGGACTTGATCTTTTAAACTGTAGGGACTTGATGATTTATACTTGAAGAGACTTTGCTTAAGACACCCATATATTCGAAGGACTTGACCATATTTAAGGCAACCAAGAGGGGTAACTTAGGAAGTGCAAGATGGTGATCAAAGATCGACTTACGTGTGTGAGTGTTTATATTCAGGTATGTATCTTGTTTAATTAATTTTCTAAGTTATTTTAATCACATATAGGCTATACACACCCTAAGATTACTAACCATACAATAAAATATTTACAAAAATAAAGTAAAGACGGAAAATAAATCTACACATATTACATGGCTTTAGAAGTTACATAATAATAAAAATAATACTGATAATAATAAATATAATAAGAATAATAAATAAACAATAATCAAATATTAGTAATAATAAAATAATAATAATAATGGTTAGAATAATGAATAAAGAGAATAAAAATTCAAAAGAAAAATTATTTTTAGGTTAAACAAATATTAGAAATTTTTAGAAATTAGTTAAGAAAATAAATTTAATAATAATAAACAAATAAAAAATTATTTACATATTAATAAAAATTAAGATTAATAATTTAATTAGGGTTTAAAAAAAACAAGTTAATTTTTAGGGTTAGGCTAATAATTAGGGTTGGGAATTTTAATTAAGAGAATTAGGGTTTTTAATTATAATCAAAATACATTATTTATTTATTTACAAAAAATATAATAACTATATATAAACATATTATAAAATTAATATAAAATAAATAACATTAAGAAAATAATTTATGAGTTTTTTTAGAAAATATAAAGTTTTATGAAAATATTAGTGGTTATTATTTTAGAAATTATTTTAATTATATTAATTTAAATTAAAAATAAGAAAATAGCAAAAATAAGGAAAATATGGAAAAAAACCCTAAAAAGATAGTGTAGACACCCTAAATTTGCCCTCTGGTTTTCTGGCTTTTCGTTTGCATCTCATTTGCATTTCCATTAGGTCATTAACATTTGAATTCTTATCATGTGCATGAGGCATGGGATCGGCATTTTCAGAAAATTAGGATTTCACGACCCATATTTGGTTATCAGGAGAATTCAAGGGTTTGGATTGCAACCATCAGTTATATCATTCTCCCCTGCTACTGCCATTGAATTAGGGTTTATTTCCCTAAAATCAGTGATCTTCAGGGATTTCACGTCTGCAAGGACTATTCACTGATATATCTGGCCTATCATCAGTAGTTAAATGTGAATCAGGGGTTTCTCTTTCAAGGCTATTCTTCTTTTCTCAGCATCTCAAGATATTCTTCTTTCTCGATATCTCAAGTTGTGGTTTCGATTCAAGTGATGCGTGTTCAGAGTCAGGTTGGGTGGTGTACTGAATTCATCAAGTTATTGAGCCGTGATTCATAAAAAGTTTTGGTGCGGAAAATCGGAGTCATTCGGTTAGTTATGTTCAGACTGTGGCTTTAATCGAGTGATTTTTGTGGAAGCACGCAAGATAAGGGTGTGACTTAATTGTGGGAAGCATGAGTAATAGTTTGGGTTCGTTTTCTTTTATTATTAACCCATTTTTAATCCATTTCTTATCATTTTTTTTCTCTCCAATTTTATCCATATGCAAATAAGTCCATATTACATTTTATTCCATTTTTCAACCATATTCTTTTTCATTCCAATATCCAACTTCTATCCATAAGTTTATACCTCTTACCAATATTCATAATTTGATCCATGCCTAATGTCCATCTTCTTTTTTATCATTATTAATTCTACACCCATTTCATTTTAAATTTAATTTTACACTTTCTTATTCCATTTTCATAAATCATTACAAACCAATTCACGCAGGCCCATTTTTTGTTCCCCTCATTCATGATTCACACACATATACACCCAAGAGGCCCCACTTCTGGCACACACACGCTCTTTTCCACTGCCATCACCCGCAGCCCACACACAAAGGTACAATTCCATTCATCCATAATAGTACCTATTTGCAACAAAGAAAAAAAGAAAAGAGAGTCACACATTTCTTTCCACTCATGATGGACCCACATGATTCTTCTTGTACAAACTGCATCACACAACATGAACATCTCTATTTTTCATTTCTGCAAACGAAAACAATAACAAAAACTAAAGGTCAGAACTATTTCCCATTCACCTCGCAAAAACCGTACCAGCCATAACACGCACAACGCACACGCATTTTTCTCTCGGCCCCATTCGCATTTTTCATCACACTTTTCCCCACCTCATTTGGACACAAACAACAATAACAAACTTCCCTCACGCATACGCACTCATTTTTCATCACTCTTCACAGCCAGCACCACAGTAACATAAACCTGCACACAGCAACGTTTTCTGATATTCACTAACGCAATCACCCTCATCATTCAACCTTCAACAGCCATATCACCACACCTTCACCGCTGCATCAAAACAACAGCAACGCTCCCTTAAACTTTCATCAACCTTCACCGCAAACCATCTCACTCTCAAAACAACAACCAACCTTCATCTTCCATTCAACATAAACAATCCACTCTTAAACTCTCAACCTTCGAACATCCCTTCACGTCACACAAATCGGCCTCCACCACCATCTCCCATTTCCACACAACAACAACAACAACAGAAAACAGAACGCAGACAACAGAAAACAGAACGCAAAAGAGGAAAAGAAGTTTAGCAAAGCAGATCGAAGGTGAAATTTCAAAACGAAATCGTTGGAGGGAGGAAGCCGTGTCCGTTGGTGATTTGCTATTTGCGATTAGGGATTGGAGAGGTCGTACTACGACGCCGGTAAAGCCTCGACCGTCAAATCAAAGCTGAGAGAAAGACATCAGCAGCAGCCACGCTTCTATTCCGTACCAATAAATCCAACAAAGCCTCCATCAACTTCATTAATTTTTCTTCAAACAAAAGACAAACAAGAGCTGCACACATCTTCAATATCTTTCAGCAAACCTTCGTCATCCTTGTTCACAAACCGTTCTTCGCACAAACCCTAAACTACCACCATCACCGCCTCCTCCAACAACCAAAACAGAATCAGATCAGAAAACTCAGAGAGTTAAGATGAAAGAGAGGCGAGATCGGAACTGAGATGAAAGAGCAAACGAAGGATCGATTTTGTTCCGTTGATCGATTTTGAGTGAGATCGCGGCGGAGAAATCGGCGTTGTTTTTCTTTTGTTTTTTTTCAGAGCTGTTGTTTCGAGACATTAGAGAAGTAGCGTTAAAAAAACCTTTTGACTGATAATGTTATTTTATTATTTATATAAAACCCTTTTCTTGTGTTTCATATTATTTGTTGTATGGGTTGATGATCTGCCAAACATATTACACACACAATTTGTCACCCCTCCTTTTTGTTGTTGTGGGCTTGATAAGCCCATGATCTGTTGTTTTCTACACCTCATTTCCAGCAAACACACGTCCATCCCTTTCTTTTCTTTATCTTTAAATTTTCTTTAATTTAGTTATTTGTTTCTCCTAATTTTTGTTTAGTTACTTGATATTTAGTTTTTGTTTTAATCAATTTTGTTAAGAGTTTAAGAGTTATTAGAATTTAGATATAATTTAGATATTTTGTATAACTTTGATTAATTTGTTTCCGACTAATTTAGTTTAAGAGTTTAAGAGTTTAATTAAATAGGATTTTGTTTAATCTTGGTTTTAGTTTGCGTTTGATGTTTTGTAGGCTTCTTGCTTGATTTTGATGACGGAGGATGTAACTTGGTGATGACCTTGTGATCGGTTATTTTGGGACTGATGAGATCTCTGGATACTATTTGCACTTAACCTTTGTTTTTGCACGAACTAATTCTTGGTTTTTATTCTGGATGCTGGAAGCTTACATTGGAGCTTTGGTATGATATCCTAATGATTGACACTTGCGCTTGACTGTTGAATTCACTTTGGACTTGGCCTACTTCTTCTTGATTTCTCTTGCGCGCATTTAAGAGGCAACGGACCTTCTCCGTTAGGTAACACTGAGTCCCGATTTTATCTTATTGCATGCTGCTGCATCTGGAAGTCCTACTGGTGTAGGCTCTGTTTGTGCATTGTCATCTTATCTTCATATCGCATTCTCGTCTCTTTATCTTATTTCTTCATGTTGCATTCTTATCTCCTTATATTATTTCTATTTCATCTTAATTCTTCTTCCTCATCTTCTCTTATTCTTTTTTAGCTTGAGGTGTGTTTAGGCCACCATGGAGCTTCTCCTTCTCCTTTCATCTTCTTCTTTTCTTCTCCTTCATTAGGATAGTGAGCCTCACTAACTTAGGACCATCCGAGCATGTGAATATTAGGATTATTTTAGTCCCCTTTAGATTTTTTCCTTCGAGATCCTTTGGTGCTCTCTCTTCTCATCTTCAAACTTAATTCTAATTCACTTAATAAAGGTTGAGTACTTTCATGTGACATGAGACTTTGCTATGAGATGCTTGCACGCGTTCCGTTTCGGGGTGAGGTGTGAGTCATCACTCGTGGTGGATAGGTCTTAGCATGAGTACCTCACAAAGAAAAGCTAAAAAACACTTCTTAACCAAAAAACCACAAAAATACTTAATAATGGTAATAGGCCAGTGTGTTTAAGCCTTCACTTGCGGGACTAGCTTTGGGGATTTCCTCCATAGATAGGTGTGCCTCTTGCGCATTCCATTTTGGGATGATGTGAGATGTACACATCCCATTGAGTAAGACTTAGGTACACTTACCTATGCAAACTTTCACTCATAAAAGCTTCTAAAAAACACCAAACAAACAATAAGCGTCTTTCCTTTGGGAATTCTTTTCTCACCTCATTCGCTCCGTACGCGAACTTGCTCCTACTTGTCACTTTGCAAGACGGTTACGCACTCGTCGTCTGAGTCTGCAACACCTGAGCAATGGCATAGGCAATTCAAGCCTTTTAATTCACAAGAAATTTTCCTTTTGGTACCCCTAGTTAGGGGAACTACGGCGTCTTTGATCCTCATTATCCTGATGAGGTACGTAGGCAGCGGGGTAGGGCCCGTTCGAGCACAATCTTTATTTTCCCTACATTTTTTCTCTTTGCTTTCTTATTCAGTTCTTTTCCAGTTCCAGTTTCTTTTCATTTTCATTTCTTTGCTGCAGTTTTCATACCCTCACCCTTTGAATCAATTTCTTTTGCAAGCGTGGATCCCGTCGGGTACGGCGGACGATCTGGGTGCTAATACCTTCCCAGGTCGTAACCGACTCCCGAACTCAGTCTCTTTGGTTCGCAGGACATGTGTCCTTCCTCTTTCTTTCTTCTGGTTTGTGCAGCATTACCATTCCCTTTCTTCGGGATAAAAATGCATGGCTGGCGACTCTATTCTTTTTCCGCGCCACTTTCGCGTTTGTACCAGGATGGAAATCCGGGGAGCGACAGCTGGCGACTCTGCTGGGGAGACCGAACCCAGAATCTCTGGTTCCCCTGTGAGTCTCTCCTAGCGCTTGTGTGTTGCTGTTTCATTGGGTGATGTTTGTTTGCTGTGGCTTGTTGTATTTTACTGTTGTTTATAGTTTATTTACAGCTTTATTTACAGTTTTCGGTATTTATTTTCTGCATCATGTATATATACTGAACTGTCTGGACTGGTTTTCTGATTGGTGGGCTCGAGTGATACTGTTTCTGAGAGATAAACCAAGTACCCGGCTTGAGTGCACTATAGGATTAGAGTGGATATATTTTACTCACATGTGACATGATGAGTGGCGATGTGTTTCACGCCCAGATTGCGACCGTCTTGGAAATATCTTGTGAGGGGATTTCCTCCACTTCGGGATAGGACCTTGATAGTTATGTGCATCTGGGGACCGATCATTGAGAACCTTTGTGGAAACAACCCTCTCCAGTGGTGACAGTGGCAGACCACATTTCGTGGCAAACCCATTCGCACCCGAGGGTCCACTGGGGACTTGCATAGGATGGCCTGGTTCTCTTATAGGAACTCAGAGGATCTGGTCATATGACATTAGTACTGTATCCTACGGGATGAATGTACTATTGTTTCTCGATTTCAGCGCTCGAAGCTGGGAACTTATAAGGGATGCTTGTTTTTCCTGGACTCAGTTGAGGCCTCCCTGCGTAGTATATAATGCCAAACCGATTCCCTGATTTGGTCATGAGCCATTTCTAGGAAATGGTGAACGTATTATTACTATTCGGCTTTGAGAGTCCGTGATGTTTGACCCGAAGCACACCCGTGATATTGGGAGGGGTTTACAGGTTTGCAGGAACCCATGACCTCAACATACCCTTATTGCTAGTGCAGTCTTATGTTTGATCCGGTCACTATGATCCTGAAGTTCTTGATCCTTCGGTTTTCGGTTACTATTTTGGGTTATTATGAAGATCTTGTGGTTACAGACACTTGATTCTCGGTAGTATTCCAGAATCCAGGCAGTTTCCAGCTGTTGATCCCATGTCTTTGCATATTTTGCATCATCATATTGCATTTTGCATTTTGCATCAGCATGTCATATCCTTTTTCCAGAGAGCTCATCCTTCCTCATTTGCCTATGGTCGGCCAGCTGATTTATTGATATTCAGTTTGAACAAGTGGTAACCGTTGAAAGACGATAGAGTGTGTGAAGCTAGACTGAGCATTTGTCAGAAATTAAGAAAAGGTCAGTTTGGAAGACATCAGTAGCTATGTCAGAGAGCAACCGTCAGAATGTTGAGTTTCCACCTGGTTTCACTTCGATGACCAATCCTTTGTATGGTCTTTCTCCTGACGAGGATCTCCCACAAGTGAACTATCTTACTCAAGCTCAGCCTGCACAGACCCCAATCGTGAGTCAGAGTGTACCTGAACCATCTGTTGTCCGAGGTGGACCTTCATCTTCTTCTGATTCTACGGATTATCAGAGTTTTGCTTTCCCTATGCCGAACTTCCAAGGGGTAATCCCTCTTGTGAAAGCCAGGGATCCGCGAGTTATTGATCCTGCTGAAAGGTTTCGTGTGTTGGACGAGCAACTCAAAGCCTTAGCGGATCCTGATGCCTTTGGTTTTGATGCTCTAAACTTGTGTTTGGTGCCTGGTCTTGTCATTCCTCCAGATTTCAAAGCTCCGAAGTTTGAGAAATACACTGGTGTCAGTTGCCCAAAGTGTCATTTGGTGATGTTCTGCAGAAAAATGACTTCTCATGCCCGCAACGATAAGTTAATGATTCACTGTTTTCAGGACAGTTTAAGCGGTGCATCCTTAAGTTGGCACATGGATTTGGAAAGCACTTGTGTCCGATCTTGGAATGATTTATCCAGAGCTTTCGTAAAGCAATACCAGTATAATGTAGACATGGCGCCCAGTCGCATGCAGTTGCAAAGTCTATCTCAGAGAACTGGTGAATCTTTCAGAGAATATGCACAACGGTGGAGAGAATTGGCAGCCCAAGTGCAACCACCACTTTCAGACAGAGAATTGGTTGACCTGTTCGTGGGCACGTTGCAAGGTCCGTACTTGGAAAGAATGAGTAGCATTGGGACGTCAAGCTTCTCTGATTTGATGATAGTCGGAGTACGCATCGAGAGCCTGCTCAAAAGTGGAAAGATCCAAGACTTTTCGAACATCCCAGCTAGTGAAAGTGAGTCTGTTGTTAGCTCTCAAGAGGAAGAAGGGTATGACACCAGTGCAGTCATGGCTAATTTTGAATATTCCAGACCATCATCTTCTCAGAGATCATCCGTTACTAGGTCTGGCTACTCTTATGGGCATTCGGAAATGCTCAGAGCACCATATCAGAAACCCTGGACTCCTCCTCGTTCAAATCCGCAAGCACTAGGTCGAAGACCTCAGAATCAACTTCAAAGCCATCATAGGCCTCGCAACAACCTGGAAAGAAGGAACGCTCCTCTTCATCCAGTTCCCATGGCATACAGTGAACTCTTGCCACATCTAATTCAGAGCTTTTTGGTGGTTCCTAGGCCTCTCAAGCCGTTGCCAGAGCCGTACCCTCTAGAGTACAATCCTCATGAGCAGTGTGGGTATCATGGTGGATCAATGGGGAATTCAACCGAAGATTGCAAAGCTTTTCAAGCCAAAGTACAAAAGTTGATCGACAAGGGGTACATTTCCTTTCCAGAAGGAAGCTTGGTTGTGCACGTCAACCTCTCGACTGATTAAGTTCAAAGACTTCGGAGAAGCGTCTCCTGATTTCAATGGCTCAGACAAGAAGATGTCATCAGAATTGGAGATCACTGTATCCTTTTTTATCCTTTGCATTGTAGTTTCTTTCCTGTTAGCATCTACTTCTCTTTTAAGCATTGTTGTTTTGAATGGTAATGTTAATGTAGTGATCTTGCACTTTTTGAATCAATTATGTCGCATTCGCTCATTTTTCTTTACTTGCATTGAAAAAAAAAATTGCATCCATTTACCTCCCACTTATTTCACTGTTTTTAGCAGTTTGAGGGAGGATGATGACAACTGAATACCCATAATTGTCGAAGGTATGCTTTCATAGTAGAACCTGCTGACGATGTACAGGCATTGCTTCAATTCCCAAACACCGGAGATATAAGGGAGATAGACCCTCGTCAACCCCTTTGAGCCTTGAAGTAGGAGTTTCTTTTTTAAACGAAAAAACCCTCACATTTAACCCGGGGCAGGGTAGTCATCAGTTAGTTTGACCGAGCGTTCAAATTTCCAAAGGAGTGTGCATCCGAGGATCCATTACCTTTTCTTCAGCACACCTCAAGAGGCCAAGAGATGTGAACCCACAATGGTTACCCCTCGCCAATAAAGGAATGAGGCAGTCAAAACCCTTTCAGCAAGTCAGACAGCCTGTGTCACACGATTTGTTCAAAAGTAATAATCAAAAAAGAGAAATAAAAGCCCGCTAAGTCGAAAAAAATGTGTGAATACAAATGACTTAGGCAAAAGTTAGGGCATCCCGCTGGACTTCAAAATCGAAAAAACATTCAGAAAGATTCAGTCCAGGAAAAAATTAGGGAGTAAAAACAAATCAGAAAGAAAAATCTTCCATTAGAACAAAGTCGTGTGACCAGACACAAAGTCAGAAGGGGTGATTGTTACTCCAAAAACCTCATTGGTGCTTAAACCGTCAACGTCATTGGTTCCTCAACCATTACAAAACCCTTTTGAGAGGCGAGCGTTTAGGTCAAATTAGCTGAACATAGGACTAGAGAACATCAAGGAGAATGGGTGGGCACAAATAAACTTTGAGCCATAAATCTTTCTTTCTAAAACCGTGAACCAGACCACGTTATAACCCTTGAAAGTCCTAATTGAATCGGGTTTAATTCTGAAAGCATACTACAACAAGGTTGCGTAAGCTGACTCCTAAAGATTTGCTAACTCAACACTACGTTTGGACTAATCGTCCATTCGTCACACACTGTCACAACATTCAAATAAATAAATTTTCAAAACTTGCATGTGCACTGCATTAAAATTACCATTTGTAAATGAGCAGTTTTAATTGCATGTCAACCAGTGTCATCAGGAAAGTTCCTACGGAGAGAAAATCAGAGGAGAACTTGATTATTCAACAATGATGACCAGAATCAAGAGCATCTTGTAGGCCTATGAATCAGGGGCATGTTATCCAGGCATTTCATCGACCAATGAATCTGTCAGGGTAAATCAAGTTCCCAGAGATCAGTTTATTGAGGGAATATCATTCAAAGCCAGTTGATCAGAATTGAATCTGCCAAACAGGGGCAGGCCACCCGGTTTTTCTGTTGATTAAGGATGAATTCTTCCAATGCTCAGTCAGAATGAGTCAAGTCGCTTCCACGCTCATGCAGGGGCAGGACACTTCCAGAGATCACTAAGTGCAACTCTCCTCGAGAGGACATCCAGGTCCGCCATGCCAGGAATTGGATAATCAGTGACAGTCTGTTCAGAGACTCACCCAACTGGGGAAACTTTAGTTACACAGAGCAAGTTATATCAGTGATCTCCGAGTTCAAGACGAGTATCGGGAAATCGTGCTACCCACCCTCGCCTTTGTCTCCCTTCTCAACCAGAAGCCTTGTCACTAAGACTTTTCTTCCCACCTTGGGAATTTTTCTAGCCTTTCATGTGCATTGCATAAGTCATTTGCATACGTTACTCATGTCGCTCGAGCATATATAGCATACGCATCATAATTGCATTGGGCATACCCCGCAACATCAGATCTCACATCCAGGGCCCCGTAACCCCAGCTTATGAACCGTTCCCAAAGTCCAATTCTCGTCTGGCAAAGCCGTTTCAAAGTCCAGTTCTTGTCTGGCAAACCAACCCAGATTCCAGTTCTCGTCTGGAAAACCAACTTCAAATACCAATTCCCGTCTGGTAGGCGAATCTTTTAACCAGTTCTCGTCTGGTCGCCTTTTCATTTAACCTGTTGAACGCCAGTTCTCGCCGGGTAGCCATTCTTTTTCAGAGTCAATTCTCGTTTGACAATGAATCTTAAGAAGTCAGTTCTCGTCTGACGACTTATTCTTTTCCCATCAGTTCTCGTCTGTTGGCCTACCTTTAATAAACCAGTTCTTGTCTTTTACTTCACCTTTAAAGTCCAATGGCTTGGCAACCAAAACAAAATAAATCTCTATCAACCTGGCCTTACGCCCAATCATCCTTGTATCATCATATCCTTAGCATCATGAGCATACATATACATCTCGCATTATTTGCATTGCATTTTCATACTGCATGATTTCTGTTTTTCTCTGATGTGAAGCAGAATGGTTACATGACGCAATCTGGGGCAGTCATCCTGAGATCCGTTTGATTTCTGCGAGAGTTTGAAGACACTGGGGCAAGTTTGGATGCCAGGTCTTCTGTAAAATCCTCTAAAGGCGATCTTGTTATAGACGATGCAATCTGAGGAAATTCGAAGAGTAAAGGGATGCTTGGTCACTCTAGATAATCAGTATGCAGTTGTTGAGCTCAGAAGTTTGAAACACTGTGTTAATTCTCAGGGAATATCTGGTATTTATTTTACCAGCAGGGCGTTGAAAGTTTATTTCTTCCCCGAGCATATGGATTTGTGTTCAACCGACAAGGTTTCCTCATAAGGAGTTGGTGTTATCATTTAGTCAAAGGCCAATTTTCATTGGCATATCTTTCCAACACAGTCATAGTACTATACTTGGGGCATATTGAGACTTAATTGATTCTCCAGCAAAGCCTCTCCTCAGCAGAGCACCACCAATTATGTTTCTCAGCTAGGCCAGAAGGTTAATATCTCCCCAGCTGAGGTAGAGCAGATGGTATCCCCAGCAGAACTTCAAGGCTAATTGAATCGTTCTTGTCCCCAAGCGGATTTATCTTTCCACAGTGAAGTTTTCCCAACAGGCAGCTGAAGGCCTTGCTTCCCCACAGAGCTTAGAATTGTCAGAATTCTATCCTCAGCAAGAGTCCTTCCCAGCAGGTGGGACTGAAAGCCTGATATCCCCTCAGAGTCTTGAATCAGCAGATGCTCTCCCCAGCCAGAGTATTGTTCAAGCAGCTTCCCTAGCCAAGTCTGAAGATGATCCTGTCCCCACAGAGTTCATATTTGATTTTCACTTCTGTCAGTGAAATATTCCCCAGTGAAGTTGCCAACACTCGTATGTGTTTGATATCTGATGTTTGTTGTTGCTCGTCTACAACTTTCCAGCACTCGTCTCTGTTTGGTATGACCTGATATTTATGGATACTCGTCTGTATCATCCCCAGCACTCGTCTGTGTTAATTTATATCTATATGTGAGGATTTGCTGTTTATCCTGATATTTTCTATGACTACTTCAAATGCTCGTCTGTGTTTGAATTTCTGGTATTCGTCTATACCAGTGGCTGATACTCGTCTGTATCACTTCCTGAAGCGCTCGTATGTGTTTCTCAGATCGTCGTCTGATACTCGTCTGTATCATTGACTTATGACACTCGTCTGTGTTAGCTGGATGATCATCCAATACTCGTCCGTATTGAAGAGGTTTAAAATCCTGACAGTGGGAATTAATGTCAAAATGGTTATCGGTCCTGGCGTAACAGGTAAATCTGAAGGAGGCTCGTCTGTCTCAGGCACCAATAATTGTTGTTGCTGCACCTGGCGTAACAGGTTTGCTCAGAAGACTCGTCTGTCTTATACCATATATCCGCGGATAATATAAGAAGAAGGTTCGTCTACCTTGATTGCATGTCTATCCCACAGACTTAAGTGCATCACCGGTCCTGGCAACAGGTAAATCCGAAGGAGACTCGTCTGTCTCATGTTTTTGCATTGTTTGAGGACTCGTATGTCCAGCTCCTGGCGTCACAGGATTGTTTGAAAACTCGTATGTCTCAGATATTGTTGCTTATGCAATAGTTGAGGATTCGTATGTCCAGTTCCTGGCGTCACAGGATTGTTTGGAGACTCGTCCGTCAGCATGCTCTTATTCCAGATATCATTTTCAACTTGGAAGAAGCTCGTCTACTTTTTCTCTCTTTCTTTTCCCCAGAGCGTCATCTGGTTGGGTTTATTTCCCAGTTTCTGCTTTCTTCGTCAGAGTGCAAATTTCTGGTCTTCTTGGTATTCAACCACAGTTTATCTTGAATGGTCGATAGCCCGTACTATCGTCCTTTTCAGATTAACTGATGATTGAATAGGGGCAGCTGTAGACACCCTAAATTTGCCCTTTGGTTTTCTGGCTTTTCGTTTGCATCTCATTTGCATTTCCATTAGGTCATTAACATTTAGAATTCATATCATGTGCATGAGGCATGGGATCGGCATTTTCAGAAAATTAGGATTTCACGACCCATATTTGGTTATCAGGAGAATTCAAGGGTTTGGATTGCAACCATCAGTTATATCATTCTCCCCTGCTACTGCCATTGAATTAGGGTTTATTTCCCTAAAATCAGTGATCTTCAGGGATTTCACGTCTGCAAGGACTATTCACTGATATATCTGGCCTATCATCAGTAGTTAAATGTGAATCAGGGGTTTCTCTTTCAAGGTTATTCTTCTTTTCTCAGCATCTCAAGATATTCTTCTTTCTCGATATCTCAAGTTGTGGTTTCGATTCAAGTGATGCGTGTTCAGAGTCAGGTTGGGTGGTGTACTGAATTCATCAAGTTATTGAGCCGTGATTCATAAAAAGTTTTGGTGCGGAAAATCGGAGTCATTCTGTTAGTTATGTTCAGACTGTGGCTTTAATCGAGTGATTTTTGTGGAAGCACGCAAGATAAGGGTGTGACTTAATTGTGGGAAGCATGAGTAATAGTTTGGGTTCGTTTTCTTTTATTATTAACCCATTTTTAATCCATTTCTTATCATTTTTTAACTCTCCAATTTTATCCATATGCAAATAAGTCCATATTACATTTTATTCTATTTTTCAACCATATTCTTTTTCATTCCAATATCCAACTTCTATCCATAAGTTTATACCTCTTACCAATATTCATAATTTGATCCATGCCTAATGTCCATCTTCTTTTTTATCATTATTAATTCTACACTCATTTCATTTTAAATTTAATTTTACACTTTCTTATTCCATTTTCATAAATCATTACAAACCAATTCACACAGGCCCATTTTTTGTTCCCCTCATTCATGATTCACACACATATACACCCAAGAGGCCCCACTTCTGGCACACACACGCCCTTTTCCACTTCCATCACCCGCAGCCCACACACAAAGGTACAATTCCATTCATCCATAACAGTACCAATTTGCAACAAAGAAAAAAAGAAAAAAGAGTCACACATTTCTTTCCACTCATGATGGACCCACATGATTCTTCTTGTACAAACTGCATCACACAATATGAACCTCTCTATTTTTCTTTTCTGCAAACGAAAACAATAACAAAAACTAAAGGTCAGAACTATTTCCCATTCACCTCGCAAAAACCGTACCAGCCATAACACGCACAACGCACACGCATTTTTCTCTCGGCCCCATTCGCATTTTTCATCACAATTTTCCCCACCTCATTTGGACACAAACAACAATAACAAACTTCCCTCACGCATACGCACTCATTTTTCATCACTCTTCACAGCCAGCACCACAGTAACATAAACCTGCACACAACAACGTTTTCTGATATTCACTAACACAATCACCCTCATCATTCAACCTTCAACAGCCATATCACCACACCTTCACCGCCGCATCAAAACAACAGCAACGCTCCCTTAAACTTTCATCAACCTTCACCGCAAACCATCTCACTCTCAAAACAACAACCAACCTTCATCTTCCATTCAACATAAACAATCCACTCTTAAACTCTCAACCTTCGAACATCCCTTCATGTCACACAAATCGGCCTCCACCACCATCTCCCATTTCCACACAACAACAACAACAACAACAGAAAACAGAACGCAGACAACAGAAAATAGAACGCAGAAGAGGAAAAGAAGTTTAGCAAAGCAGATCGAAGGTGAAATTTCAAACCGAAATCGTTGGAGGGAGGAAGCCGTGTCCGTTGGTGATTTGCTATTTGCAATTAGGGATTGGAGAGGTCGTACTACGACGCCGGTAAAGCCTCGACCGTCAAATCAAAGCTGAGAGAAAGACATCAGCAACGGCCACGCTTCTATTACCAATAAATCCAAAAAAGCCTCCATCAACTTCATTAATTTTTCTTCAAACAAAAGACAAACAAGAGCCGCACACATCTTCAATATCTTTCAGCAAACCTTCGTCATCCTTGTTCACAAACTGTTCTTCGCACAAACCCTAAACTACCACCATCACCGCCTCCTCCAACAACCAAAACAGAATCAGATCAGAAAACTCAGAGAGTTAAGATGAAATAGAGGCGAGATCGGAACTGAGATGAAAGAGCAAACGAAGGATCGATTTTGTTCCGTTGATCGATTTTGAGGGAGATCGCGGCGGAGAAATCGGCATTGTTTTTCTTTTGTTTTTTTCAGAGCTGTTGTTTCGAGACATTAGAGAAGTAGCGTTAAAAAAAACCTTTTGACTGATAATGTTATTTTATTATTTATATAAAACCCTTTTCTTGTGTTTCATATTATTTGTTGTATGGGTTGATGATCTGCCAAACATATTACACACACAATCCGTCACCCCTCCTTTTTGTTGTTGTGGGCTTGATAAGCCCATGATCTGTTGTTTTCTACACCTCATTTCCAGCAAACACACGTTCATCCCTTTCTTTTCTTTATCTTTAAATTTTCTTTAATTTAGTTATTTGTTTCTCCTAATTTTTGTTTAGTTATTTGATATTTAGTTTTTGTTTTAATCAATTTTGTTAAGAGTTTAAGAGTTATTAGAATTTAGGTATAATTTAGGTATTTTGTATAGCTTTGATTAATTTGTTTCCGACTAATTTAGTTTAAGAGTTTAAGAGTTTAATTAAATAGGATTTTGTTTAATCTTGGTTTTAGTTTGCGTTTGATGTTTTGTAGGCTTCTTGCTAGATTTTGATGACGGAGGATGTAACTTGGTGATGACCTTGTGATCGGTTATTTTGGGACTGATGAGATCTCTGGATACTATTTGCACTTAGCCTTTGTTTTTGCACGGACTAATTCTTGGTTTTTATTCTGGATGCTGGAAGCTTACATTGGAGCTTTGGTATGATATCCTGATGATTGACACTTGCGCTTGACTGTTGAATTCACTTTGGACTTGACCTATTTCTTCTTGATTTCTCTTGTGCGCATTGAAGAGGCAATGGACCTTCTCCGTTAGGTAACACTGAGTCCCGATTTTATCTTATTGCATGCTGCTGCATCTGGAAGTCCTACTGGTGTAGGCTCTGTTTGTGCATTGTCATCTTATCTTCATATCGCATTCTCGTCTCTTTATCTTATTTCTTCATGTTGCATTCTTATCTCCTTATATTATTTCTATTTCATCTTAATTCTTCTTCCTCATCTTCTCTTATTCTTTTTTAGCTTGAGGTGTGTTTAGGCCACCATGGAGCTTCTCCTTCTCCTTTCATCTTCTTCTTTTCTTCTCCTTCATTAGGATAGTGAGCCTCACTAACTTAGGACCATCCGAGCATGTGAATATTAGGATTATTTTAGTCCCCTTTAGATTTTTTCCTTCAAGATCCTTTGGTGCTCTCTCTTCTCATCTTCAAACTTAATTCTAATTCACTTAATAAAGGTTGATTACTTTCATGTGACATGAGACTTTGCTATGAGATGCTTGCACGCGTTCCGTTTCGGGGCGAGGTGTGAGTCATCACTCGTGGTGGATAGGTCTTAGCATGAGTACCTCACAAAGAAAAGCTAAAAAACACTTCTTAACCAAAGAACCACCAAAATACTTAATAATGGTAATAAGCCAGTGTGCTTAAGCCTTCACTTGCGGGACTAGCTTTGGGGAATTCCTCCATAGATAGGTGTGCCTCTTGCGCATTCCATTTCGGGATGATGTGAGATGTACACATCCCATTGAGTAAGACTTAGGTACACTTACCTATGAAAACTTTCACTCATAAAAGCTTCTAAAAAACACTAAACAAACAATAAGCTTCTTTCCTTCGGGAATTCTTTTCTCACCTCATTCGCTCCGTACGCGAGCTTGCTCCTACTTGTCACTTTGCAAGATGGTTACGCACTCGTCGTCCGAGTCTGCAACACCTGAGCAATGGCATAGGCAGTTCAAGCCTTTTAATTCACAAGCAATTTTCCTTTTGGTACCCCTAGTTAGGGGAACTACGGCGTCTCTGATCCTCATTATCCTGATGAGGTACGTAGGCAGCGGGGTAGGGCCCGTTCGAGCACAATCTTTATTTTCCCTACATTTTTTCTCTTTGCTTTCTTATTCAGTTCTTTTCCAGTTCCAGTTTCTTTTCATTTTCATTTCTTTGCTGCAGTTTTCATACCCTCACCCTTTGAATCAGTTTCTTTTGCAAGCGTGGATCCCGTCGGGTACAGCGGACGATCTGGGTGCTAATACCTTCCCAGGTCGTAACCGACTCCCGAACTCAGTCTCTTTGGTTCGCAGGACCTGTGTCCTTCCTCTTTCTTTCTTCTGGTTTGTGCAGCATTACCATTCCCTTTCTTCGGGATAAAAATGCATGGTTGGCGACTCTATTCTTTTTCCGCGCCACTTTCGCGTTTGTACCAGGATGGAAATCCGGGGAGCGACAGATATGACCTGGGATTTGAACCCAGGTCCCTTACCTCAATCAACCACATACAAAACTAGCTGAGCCAGCATGCGCTGGTGTAAGCTATGTACAATGCAATCCTTATATTGTAAACCTGCAAAAACAAATGAAATTAAAACCAAAATGGCCTGCGGCCAAATTCGAACCCATGACCATCACAACAACAACCAAACACTTCAACCAACTGAGCCACATGGGGCTCGTCTGCATACTGAACAACAAACAATCATAATATATTAAGTTAACTGAATAATTGAAAAATTGAAGAAAATATGTTGTCACCAAGGATCGAACACAAGTCACAGCCATAGCACGCACACGCCTACACCACTAGGCCAAGCAGCTTTTGTTGAAATAATATGAAAACAATTCAATAAAATATTAAGTTAAATATTTGAATTCCCAGATGGCGCCTACTGATTTCATCTTCTTCCTCTTACCTGCAAATTTTCCTGCGAGTTTACCTACAACTTTTCCTGCAAATTTTCAATTTCAAGAACCCTAACAATGGCAGTTTTCGATTCAGGTCATGGTTCTTCAATATCTTTGCCCAGAAACAATCTAAACATCATTGCTAACAAGAATATATGGTTAGAATTCATCAACAACACACAAACAATCAAAATCGAAAAAAAATAAAACATGAACAAGCTTGGTTCGGTTTATGCAAATAGTGATGATTTGGATGCTGCAAATGATTCAAATAGATTCAATGATCATCCAGGAATGTATTGCAACCTTCAACACTTCTTGATATGGCCTGCAATCAAAAATCCAAATATGAGTTTTTGTATGAAATTTTGAAGTTGAATGATGTTCTTGGAGGCTCTGAATTTCGTCCCTTGAGCTTGTAATAGGTTTGTGAACTTATAGTGATGTGAATTAGGTCAAGACTTTGTGGATTTGTGGGCTTTTGATGGTTGCTTGATCATGAAGTTTCACCACTTTCAAATATTCTCAAAAATCTTATAAAACCTTTCTAATTTTGTTGAGCACGAATTTAAATGATACCAATCAGTTTTGAATAACCTTTAAGAGCTTCTAGAATGAGAATCATATCAAATATTGAGTTTTTCATATTTTATTTTGATTTAAATTGATTTTTAATGTATAAAATCAAAATAAATAAAAATAAACTAATAAAAATCTGAATAAATGATATTTTATTCGTGCATGATGTCATGGTAGAGATTGGGTCATAAAATTGCAAGCCCATGTGGAAAGAATTGGTTCTAAGACCCCTTTTGCTCAATATACCTCTCAAAAATTTCCCAACTTTGCAAAGGCACAAATCCCTCAATTTTAAGGCTATGAAGGTGTTATTGGACATTTTAGAAAGCTTAGAGAGTCCTCTAACCAATCTCTTTGGTCTCATGTCCATATCTTTTACCATTTTCAAATTATGCCCTTTTGAAGATGTTGACTTTTTGTTGACTTTTAAAATGACCTATAATGTCTTAGCTCATACCTTCCAAATGAAGCATTTTTGGGCTTGGCTTGTGAGACACCAAGTTGTATAGAATTCAATTTCCTTCAAAATGAGCTTTGGATGGAAAAATTTTGATGAAGCATGTGAAAGTTATGGCTGGTCAAAGTTCAGTTGACTTTTCCTATGAAAACCCTAATTTAGAAACTCCTGATTCTTGATGATCTGAAATTTCCTTGATGAATCATGATCAACCCTTGATCAAATGATGAATTTTACTTCATATACTTGATGTTGGCAAAACATTATGAAGTTTGACTTTGGTTTGACTACAGTTGACCTTAGTTTGACTTTTTAACTACTTTGACTGATTTTAGCCTATCTGATTATCTGACTGAGCATCCCTTTTGGGAAAGTCTTGAAACTTGACATAGGGATTCTTGAAGACATGTGGGATTCTATTAAGCTCACTTGAAGCCTTGGAAGTCCAATTAGCCTGATGAAATCCAAAACCCTAGTTTAGGATGCATTGCTTAGGAGGATGCTTTGTCTGAGGGGATTGTCAAACTCTCTAACCAATTGTGAACCTTGTGAACCTCTTGAGATACTTTGTGAACCTCTTGAGATGCCCTGTGAACCTTGTGAACCTCTTGGGACACCTTAGTACACAATGTCTGGTCTAGGGGAGAGGGCAAATTTTGGGGTGCAACAAGGGGGAAGACAAATAGACTTTTGTTCGATAATAGTTAAGTTATGCCTATGTATCCTCTCGTGCAATGAGGAAGTCAGAACATCGTAGTTCGACTCAAAGAGACTGGAAGATAAATTGACTATGAATTGCTTACTTGTCTATGCTCAAGTGTATGACTCGTCTGGCTCGAGTGCTAACTGTCTTGCATTAGACGGAAGAAGCAAGTTCTCGTTTGTGAATGAGGGTGATGAGAAAAGAATCCCGGAGGAGACGATTATTCTTTGTTTTGATGTTTTCAGTTTTGTTATTGTTTTTTATGTTTTGCATAAGTTAATGAGCTTAAGCCTAAATTAAAGGCTTGCAAACTCATTATATCTTCCCTGATTAGGGATAATGAGCCTACTTAAGTATGAGATAAGCATCTCAACTTAATTGCCATGATGATGTAGGATTAAGATCATTAACCTACTTGTGATTAATTAGATGTTTTTTTGTTTAGTGTTAAGTAGTGAGTTTAATCTCTAATAACAGATTAGTGAACTCATTAAACCATCCTAATAGAAGGATAATAGATGAGTACACTTAAGTTGAGGAAGATGCCTCAACTTAATCCATGGTTAGGGATTGAATTCATTATATAACAAGCCTTTATTAAATGGGTTTTAATTAAGGGATGGGATTAAGAAGTGGATTTTATGGTTTTTAAGACAACTTGAGGAGGACTTGTCCATTAAACACTAGGGTTAGTGACTCTTAACCATAAGGAAGAGATAGAACCCTAATGTAAGGCCCAAGTTACAAGATAAAGTCTTTGTTATTATTAATGTGTTTTGATTAAGAGGTGTAAACAAATTAAAGGTTTAAAACTAAGGATTAAAGTTATACACTCCATCCTAAGAGAAGGATGCATGCATAACCCTAATTCCAAAGTCCTAAAACTTTAAGAGTTTAGCCTCTGATTATTGAGATGAGAAGAGAGACTCAAGGAGACTCAAAGGTAAAAGACTAGGGGGACTAAACACAACCCTAAACATTATCATGCTTGGTTATCCTATGGTTTTTTAGGCTTAAGATAGAAGATCTTCAAGGCCACCAAGGGAAGAAGCAGATGAGAAGAGAAAGAAGAAGAAGAATAAGTTACTTACTTCCTGAAGAAGATAAGTAACTTAAAGAAAGAAAATAAGAAGGATGGAACATAAGTGAACAAGTTCACTTCAAAGACAAGTTAAAATTCATATGTATGAAATAAGAATAGGTGAGAGGTTAAGGCAAATCCACCTCCCAAAAACAAGTTACCAAAAGTTCCTGAAAAGTTAGTATGGATGCATAAAACATAAAGCATGAAGAAATGAATTGAAATGAGATTAAATTAGATGCAAAGACCAAATTCAGAAGTGATTATGCAATGCAAATTACATATGAGATGATGCAAATTCATACAATGTGCATATGAATGATCATACAAAGATGGGATGTCATGAAAGCATGTTTGGAAGCTTGAAAACACATGGATGTGTATGGAATGAAATGAATGCAACACATGGAAAATGAATGAAGAAATGATCAAGCAAGGTTCTAACATGTCCTAAGATGTCTAAGATGACATGTGAATGCTTGAAATGTCATGGCAAGTTCATGTGATGATGATATGCAAAGGAGAATGCAAATGAACATGAGAAATTAGGGTTTTATGAACACATGAGATGCAAATGGATAAAACAGAAGCATACAACATGAAAAAAATTGAAATCAATCTCAAAAAAAACCCTAATCCCATATTAGGTCAAACCCCAAAGGAGAAGGTCAGAAGCTAATTCTATTGAAAGTTATGATTTTCCTAAGTTTGCTAGGGTTTTTGGGTGATTCTCAAAGAAAAATGCAAATCAATTTGAAAATGCAAGATAAATTCATGAGAAAAATAACCTAGAAACTATATGCAATATGTGAAACAATGCAAAAAGAATCATGTTCAAACTCTTCTTGGTTAGGCAGAAATGATTTTTCAAAGTTAGGGTTAAAAATTGTGATTTTAAAGAACCCTAATTCAAAGAAAATTGTGAAATTATGATCAAACCTAAAAAGAAATTTTTATGAAGAGTTTGAAAATGTTTCTAAATGTATTGGAATGGTTCATGATCTTTTTGGTGATTTTTAGAAACCTAAATGCATTTTTAATTAATTAAAAAACTTTAATTAATTAAAAATAACATTTAAATATTTTAAAAATACTTTTTAATTGCAAAAAATAAAATAAAAAATCATTTTCAGGTTGAGAAAAATATTTAAAACCAGAATGCAAAGTTTCATATTTTTTGAAAGTGTTTTGGTATTTTTAATAAATTATGCAAAAGAAATGAATTAAAATGAAAATAAAATAAACAAAAATGAGAAGTAATCAGATCATGTGGTCCAGATTCAAACCTAAGGGGATGGGGTTGATTGCGCGCGTTTTTGAATGGCTGGGATTCAATCTGAGGAAATTAATTTAATTAATCCTAATTAAACTGATTTAAAGTTAATGAAACAATATGGACCACTCATTTGCGCGCTAACTCTAAGATCTAAAGGCCTACATTCAAATTGGCTAATTAAACCCTAAGCATTTTCAGGTGACCGGAGCTAGCTCCGGTCATCTTCTCCGGCGAAACAAAATTCCAGAAACTCATACAAGCATCTAAACTCCTAATTTCTTGCCCATAATCACTCCTCTAACATCATAGAACATGAATCCATAAACAAAAATCATTTATCATGCATAACAAGGCTGAATCGAAGCAATCAAGTTCTAGGTCAAAAATTTCATAACAACTATACATGCTCATTTCTCAATCATTTTCAAAACAAAACATATCAGAGTGATCTAGAGAACATATAAAATCATTCTAAAACTTAAAAGAAGGTTTCTGGAAAATTTGTTCTTGAGGTATACCTGAGTTGAAGCTTTTCAGTTTGGAGCTTTCAGACCCACTCTCTTGTGCAAAACCACTCCAATGATCCCCCTTGTGCCTCTGAAAGGCTTAGAACAAGTTTGTTTTGGCTGGTTTGAGATGTTTGGTTCTGATAACTCAGAAATCGTATTTCTGATTTGGGGGGTTTCAGGCCATGGTGAGGGGTGTTTTGTGTTCTATGAGTGATTTGAAGATTATTTGTGGTGTTTGTTTTGAAGTTTGATGGTTGTGTTTTGAGTTTCGAAAAAGGGAAGGTTTTGACAATTTTTGTGGATTCTGAGCTCTAATGTGTTTCAGGCTTCAATGTGTTATGAAATGGTCTCCTTAGGGTTTGCATAAAAGGTTGTGATTGGTCAGAGAGTGGGTGGTGGCTCAGATTGATTGGTATGGGAGGAAATGCAAAAATGTCAACTTATGTGTACTTGAGGTATGGGCTTGTGCAGGAAGGATTTTTGAGCATAAATTACCTCAGCATGGTTCATGGGGAGCCCTTAGATCATTAGTATGCAGCTGGAAGGCTTAGATGAAGAGATAGCAAGGTTTATGCAATTTTCCCTCTTTGATGTTTCTTGAGAATTAAGTCACCAAAACCCTAGGTTCAATGCATAATTCTGATCTTTGAAGGTTGCTTGAACATGTTATGACATAATTGAGCACATTAGAGGTCACTTAGAAGCTTAGAATGCCAATATGCAAAAAATCCTCTTTGACATGAACTTGAAAATTATGTGATTTTTGCCAACTTTGAAAGGCCATATCTTGAGTTATAGGATGAATCAAGACATGTTCTTGTACTTTTTGAAAAGGGAAAGACCTAATCTACAACTTTCATGACCAAGAATTTTTCATTTGAAGCATTTTTGATCATGAAAGAGGAGGTTGAAAATCTTTCCCAAAATGGAAAGTTTGCATTTCAAGTCATTTCCAAAAATGGCAAGTTTGAAATTGGCTCAAAATGCTTCAATATTTTGAACTCCCAACCACTTCTAAGATCAAATAAAGATCATTGAACTTCAATTTGATGAAATTGAACCTTTGGTTCCGTTGTTGGGGGCCTCAGATGCCCTGATTTTGACTTAACTTGCTCAAGAAGTTACCCAATGATCAGATGACTTCCACAATGAATTTCTTCATCAAACTTGGCGAAGGGCCAAGGTGAAGACATTAAATTCAAAGTATTAGGAGGTACATGAACTTTGTCTGCGTAGATCTGGCATTTGTGGCATTTTATGGAATAGGCACAACAGTCTGCATCCATTGTGATCCAATAGTAACCCGATCTTAATAACTTCTTTGCCATTGCATGTCCTCCGACATGGGTACCGAAAGAACCTTCATGTACTTCGTGCATCAGTAGGTCTGCTTCCTTCTTGTCAACACATCTGAGCAAGACCATGTCGAAGTCCCGCTTGTATAAAGAACCATCAGTATTGAGTAAGAAACTGTCGGCTAGCCTTATTAATGTCTTCTTATCATTTGACGATGCCCCAGGTGGGTATGTCTGATTTTCCAAGAAGAATTTGATGTCATGGTACCAAGGCTTGTTATCAGTGACAGTGTCCACAGAGAATACATATGTCGGTCTGTCTAGTCTGGATACCAAAATCCGAGGCACATAATTAGCAGTTTGTACTTTGATCATGGATGAAATGGTAGCCAAAGCGTCTGCAAACTCCTTGTATAGTCACGGTAGGGAATCAGATGCTCCTGATGAGTGTACCACTTGTCGTTGGTCTGGTTGATTACCAAAGCTGAATCTCCGAATACATTCAAGGTTTTGATCCTGAGGTCAATTCTTCTTCAAGACCCATGATACAAGCTTTGTATTCTGCTTCATTGTTAGTGCAAGCAAAGGTGAGTTTTGCTGAGAAAGGCATATGGACTCCCTTAGGTGTGATAAGTATTGCACCAACCCCATGACCGTTGCAATTAACTGCCCCATCGAACATCATAGTCCATGCTTCTTCTGGGTCAGGCCCTTCAGTGTGAACTGGATCTTCACAATCTTTTGCTTTCAAGAACATGATGTCTTCATCGGGGAAGTCAAATCTCATAGGCTGGTAATCATCAATGGGTTGCTCAGCAAATTAGTCAGACAATACACTGCCTTTGATGGCTTTTTAAGAGGTGTACTGAATGTCATATTCCGTTAGAATCTTTGAGATCAATGTAGATGTCTTGAATTGGCAGAATTTTTGACCAACAAGAAATATTGAATTCAGTTCAGAATGTCCTATCAAATGTTGGGACATTATCAAACAGAGTATATGAACTTATTTCAGGATGTCTTATCAAATGTTGGGACATTGTGTAAATGACTTAAGTTCAGTTTTTCAGGATGTCCCAACAGATGTTGAGACATCTCAAACCTGCTACCAGAATTAATTATTGACTAACTGATCAGAGATATTTAAGGAGAGTTATCTGGAATTAATTAATGATGGATAAAAATAGAACAAGGCGCATCTGTAGGGAGTTTTATATTGAAGATTCAGATTAAAACAGAAGACCTAAATCACCTAGAATCTAGGAGTAACAAACCCTAAATTCAAGGTGGAAGTTGCATGCGCATTAGGGATGGATCATTCTACAGAAAGCCCAAATTACAGATACCTATTTAATCAACAGAAACTCATAGAATTGAGTACGAATTTCAGAAGACCAAATAGGGTGTCTAGTGTTTTTAATAGCAGGTTGTTTAATTGTACCACTTTATGAGCTTTTAAGAAAAAGTGCATTTGTGACTTGATTGAAACTGTGAAGTAAGATCAAGCTGTTTTTGTTTGAAGTATGACTTCAATTTCATTAAACTTGTAAACAAAATCACTGTGTGATTGAGGGGGAGTGAGTAGGGTACTCTTATCTAAGTTGTGGCTTAGGTAGAAATTGCATTGGGTAGTTATTAAGTGATAGATTAAACAGGGTGGTTTAAGTCTAGAATTAATATTACTTATAGTGGATTTCCTCCTGGCTTGGTAGCCTCCAGATGTAAGTGTGGTTATACACTGAACTGGGTTAACAAACTTCTGTGTTGTTTACTTTTCTTGCTATTTAAGTTTTGGTTAAATCTGTCAAGTGTTGGGACATCTCTTAGGACATCTCATACCTGATCACAGAATTTCAATTGGCATCAGAGCAGGTGATGCGTGTTTTTCGCAAGTGTACGAATCACGTCAGAGTAATATAAAAGATTATCGAATCCACAGAGACCAAGTGTCAATCTATCGTACCTGTTGTTATGGTGTGTATCTAAGGCAACTATTTTTAAGGGTTTTAATAAGGGTGCAATGGTAAATAAAATTATAATTTTAAATAATAAATAAAAGACAGGCTCGAATGTAATTCACGCAATCAATGATAATCCAGTACTTGTTAATGGAACTACTTATGGGCAATGTTTTCTCCTTTGAAAAGAACTAATTTAACAGGAACTGTCGCTTTCGCGTATTCAGAACCGAGTTGTACTCTCTAATCAACCCCTCTTATTGTCACGGATAAAAAGGTGCGTACTGCGTTAGAGTAGTAAACCTATTTTTAAGAAATGTAGTATCTTAACTAAGTTGAAAAGTATTTTAACCTGGACTTCTTAGCAAAAAGAGGTTCTTGCGAACCAGAGTTTAAACTTCCTAACGCGTCCGAAAATCGTTTTAAAATCTCTTTTCTTTTTAATCTAAAAACTCCTAATAAACTAGACAAAGCGCTTTTGGCTGTTTTTGAAATAGTTAAAAACAATTACTTGAATTGAAAGATAAAATAGCCCTTAGGTGTTTCCACGAACAATTATACTGATTACTGGTTTAATTACGATCCTTACATTCTAACCTTTATGGAATTAGTTAGACATGATAAAGTAAAGATTCTTTTTATAATTTTTCATAAAAGTAATTTAAAGCGAGTGCGGAAAGTAAATGAATTTAAAGCGAGTGCGGATAATAAACAAAGTAAATGTGCGAGTGCGGGAAATAAACAAAGTAAAGTGCGAGTGCGGGAAATAAACAAAGTAAAGTGCGAGTGCGGGAAATAAACAAAGTAAAGTGCGAGTGCGGGAAATAAACAAAGTAAAGCAATGCGAGAAATAAATAAAAGTAAAGTACGAACTTGAATTAAAATGGCGGCAGGATTAACTTCCTCCAGAGTGCTCCAAAACTCGATCCACAGACAGATTACAGACTCGATCACTCGATTGCAGAGGCACCCCGATGTGGAATGGCAACTGCTTTATAACTGATATATGCCTAGAGAAATCTAATTCTGGATGAAGAAAAATGAAAATCTAAGGTCCTATTTATAGGAAAACTGAAAGCATGAAATGACTGGGATGCCCCTCCACTAAAAAGTGGAGGTTACTGGAATTGGCCTTGTGGCGCCCGCCACAGGCCTATGGCGCCCGCCATGGTCCCTACAGGGGATGAGAAAGTGGGGATCGTGGGTCCTGGAGGTTGAGGAGTGGTCTTGAGACGTGGCCACGTCATGGCTAACCCCATGGCGCCCGCCACGGTGGGTGCCGTAAGTGCAAAACGCTGAATTTCTAGGTTTTCGTCCGTTTTCACTCCTTTTTCGCTCCTTTTCCCGATTCCAGCTCCGATTATTATAAAAACCTGAAAACATAAGAAAACAAAGCAATAACAAAGCAAAACAACAATAAAAGCTAAGAATGCATGCGAAATCGGAGTCAGAAATACGGTGAATTTTAGTGTGATCAAATTCTCCCACACTTAAACCTTTGCTTGTCCTCAAGCAAACATTAAAGCTTAAGAAAATATGGTGTCAACACGTGTCTTTGGGCTAAAGGGCTTCTAAGTTCAAGTCAGGATGAAGTGACAGATACTAACTAAATGAACCAAGGGTACCATAGTAACACAAACACAAACTTCAATCCTATATTAACCACTCCATATCATCCCACGATACCTAGGCCTATCTTCTCATCTTTTTGTGTCCTTTTCATTCAGGCGCAATCACATTAAGCCCGTTATCCGTACATGCTTCATAGTAGAGTGACCGGTTAGTGATTCTGATCCATAACATAAGGTTTCTGGCACATAAGCATGTGTAAACCTATTTTTATTTCACCTAAATGCAGCTGCGGGGGATCGGATCGTAATCCGCCCTACCAAGTTCAGTGCCAGATACCTCTGAACCAACTAACAATAGGTGACTTGCAATTTTTTTCTTTTTGTGGCAAAATTTTTTTTCTTCTCTTTTTTCGGTTTAAATGACTTTGTGAGGGTCACCTATACCAGAGTTTGCCTTTTTTTCTTTTTTTTTCTTTTTTATTAGCACTGGATCATTCACTTATGTTCATCGGCCCCCTACGTAGAGCATGCTTAGGCCGGAGCTGACTGCTAAAATAAACTACTTAGGACAATTTTTAAATGATAATAAAGGCCAAGGTGGTGGGGTTTAGGAGTGATTCCTATATTCAAGAGGTCAATGGTGCTAAAATGGTTCTGATGTTTCAAAAAGTTGACCTAAGTCACCACATCCTAATCTAAACCTGTCTCAAAGCCCAAAAAACATGTGAAACAACATTGTTTTCTTTAAAATTTTTCTGGTAAGGCTAAGGAAATGGGAAAAAAATGAAGATGAACTAAAAAGACACTATACTGGTGACTCGTCAGACACATGCATTATCTAAGAAAATTAAATTACTGAAAAGGGAAATAACTGAAAGGAAATAATTAACTAAAAAGGAAATAACGGAAAGCAATAAAATCCCCTCCCACACTTAAATCGAACATTGTCCCCAATGTTTCGAAATAAGATAAGGGGGGTAACCTGGAAAAGACTACTGAGGAGGGGCACTGGTGCCTTTGCCGTCCTGATGTGATGGTCTGGAACGACGGGATCTACTACGATGCTGGTCCCTCCGGTCGAGTCGTGCTGATAAAGCAGCCTGAGCACTCCGGACCTCTCGAAGGTTACCTAAGATGGAACCTTGAGTGGCCTCGACAAGCTGGTAGTGTCGGCTGTTGAACTCTCTCTGACGGTTCTGCTCTAATGAGATATCGTTCAAGGTACGGCAAACGTTGCTATAAGGACGATCCGAAACCAATCGCGATTGTTGCATGAAGCTCATGTTGTCCGTCAGCTGTTGTGAAATAGTAGAGAGAATGCCATCACGCCTTTCTTCTCTAGCTGTCATATCACGCATGGATAGCGTTTTCTTCTTCTTTTCAAGGCTTGAGGCTTGCATATTTTTTTGTGAAGACTAAAATGAAAATATTTTTGTCTTATATTTTTTTTTCTTTGCACGACAAAAATAAAATAATTAAAAATCAAAAAAGAAAAAGAAAAAGTTAACATTAGTGCATAATATGTATATATATAAGGAATTCAAAGTGCATGAAAATATAAAAGCTGCAATAAAGTAAAATATGTCTGGAAATGCGATAAATAAAATAAAGCGTAAAAAAGGAAATTAAATACTAGGGTAGTGCTGTCAGTGTAGAATGAGTCATGTGGTAGGTTTCTTATCCTGGCTTGATCCACGAATCTCAGCTATCTCCCTCCGAAGCTCTTCAATCGCCTGATGTAGAGCATCGGCCTCTGAGGCATGAGTGAGATCAGAAACCTGCATCTGTAACTCTAAGTCTGCCACTTCCTGCTTGAGCAGGGCAGTCTCCTTACGGAGCTCGTAAATCTGTGTTTGTAGGTCAGGTGGCTGCAGAGACATATTGTTAGACATAACAGTGATTCGGGGAGTAAGAGGTGTAGGAGTGTACTCAGCGGCGGGAGGAGATTTCGGCTCTTCGACAGTCTCTCCATAACCCTCTAGAGCATAACTCCAATTGGCAGGATCATGGACACTGGTCATCAGCGGATCTGGTAATGTAAAGTAGTGTATCGCTTCGCCGTCGATTAGCAATTTAAACATGTTGGGCTCAAAAGAAGCCCTCCTCATCAGTCCTCTATCAAGACAAAAATCAATATCCAGGGTGGTGTAGCAGCAGAAGGTCCTGAGGTGCAATAATTTGCGAGACAAACCCAATGCAGTAGCTATCTGTGTAACAATCCCACCGACATGGATGATGCCTACGGATGATCTGGCAACACTAGCAAGGCCCTTCAACAGAAAGTTGCCACAAGCAACAGGGCGAGACTGAGTCGCACAAAACAGTAGGAAAATCTCCTTTTCACTTAGCACCGTCTCTGTATCTGGAAAACCTAGGAAAGAATGTGCTAGAATCATCTGGAAGTACCTCAATGCAGGGTTGTGGATTACCTGAGAAAACTGGGTAGAAGGATCTTGGCTTCCTCCACCTAATATTTTAGTCCAAAACTTTTCCACTTCTCTGCTCATAAAATACCCCATCGGTGTCTCTGGAATAGCATCAGGAGTAGTCTGGAAACCTAGCAAATCACCAAACTCTTTGTGAGAGAATGAGTAGTCAATCCCGAACAACCTGAAAACAGCGAGTCCATCGGGTCCAGCCCAAGGGTCATGATGAAACGAGCTGAGGAACTCAAGAGTCAAGTTCCTATAAGTGTTGTTCCTGTCGTCAAACTGGTCCCACTAGAGTTGATGGCATAAAAATCTGACGCTCGGCTCTATCCCCAAGGCATCCATGCAGTCATGGTCAGGGTACCTGGTAGGAGCCATAGGGCGTCTCATGTGAACATAGTAACGCTCTCTCTGTGCATCGTCTCTAAAGGCCACGTGCATGTCATCAGGGTTCTGCATTCTGTACAAGGTTAGCAAACAAGTCCTGAAAGCACATAAAACATTCAATCGTTAGTCCTGACATAATAATAATATAAACAAATTGAAATAAAGTAAAAATAAATAAAAAGTACATAAATAAGAAAACCATGGGTTGCCTCCCATGCAGCGCTTGTTTAACGTCATTAGCTCGACGACCGATATTTAAACATCATTGGAAGGATATGGTGGATCACTCAGAGTATGGCAGGTGTATGTTGTTGGGATGTCACCTCCTTCGTAGGGATTCAACCTCTGTCCATTGACGATGAACGGTTTACATGTTTGGTTCTTGATTTCAATAGCACCGGATCTTAGGATCTTAGACACTTCGAAAGGGCCAGTCCATCTCGAACGAAGCTTACCTGGAAAAAGTCGTAACCTAGAATCGAACAGGAGAACAGGATCGCCTATTTTGAAGTCTCTTCTTATGATTCTTTTGTCATGCCAAGCTTTTGTTCTTTCTTTGTATATGATGGCATTTTCGTAGGCAGATTGTCTGAGCTCTTCTAATTTGTGGATGTCAAGGATACGTTTCTCACCAGCTGTCAAGTAATCCAAATTCAAAGTTTTGATGGCCCAATAGGCCTTATGCTCCAATTCAAAAGGTAAGTGACATGATTTTCCATAGACCAGTTGATAAGGGGTTGTTCCTATAGGAGTTTTGAAAGCGGTTCTATAGGCCCATAATGCTTCTTGAAGTTTCTGTGACCAATCCTTTCTAGATATAGAGACAGTCTTCTCGAGGATTTGTTTGATCTCCCTATTAGATACTTCCACTTGTCCATTGGTCTGTGGGTGGTATGGTGTTGCTACTCTATGCTTAACTCCATACTTGCTTAAAAGTTTATCAAATATTCTCGATATGAAGTGTGATCCTCCATGACTTATGACTAAACGGGGTGTTCCAAACCTGGGAAATATATAATTTTTGAATAATTTGATGACTACTCTGGTGTCGTTCGTGGGTGCGGCGATAGCTTCAATCCATTTAGACACATAGTCAACTGCTACTAAGATGTACTGATTTCCAAAAGATGGTGGGAACGGTCCCATAAAGTCTATACCCCATACGTCGAAGAGTTCTACTTCTTGGATATTTCTTAACGGCATTTCATTACGTCTTGAAATATTTCCTGTGCGTTGGCATCTATCACACTTGACAATGAAAGCATGGACATCACGCCACATAGTAGGCCAGAATAGGCCAGCTTGAAGAATCTTGGCGTAGGTCTTAGATGTGCTTGCATGTCCACCATAGGGTGCAGAGTAACAATGCTCAATTATATTATTTACCTCTTCTTCTGGAACACAACGGCGGAAAATGCCATCTTTACCTCTCTTGAAAAGAAACGGTTCGTCCCAATAGAAGTTTCTCACATCACTATAGAACTTCTTCTTCCGGTGGTAGTTTAGATCAGGGGGTATGATGTCAGCGGCTAGATAATTAACAAAGTCTGCATACCAAGGTACATTACTTATTGCTAAGGATTTATGAGAATACTCATGAGGGTCTGGGTTATCTTTTTCAATGGTTTCCAGTTGGGCTATCAGTCTATCATAGGCAAAATCGTCATTTATGGGTACTGGATCAGGTTTCAGGTATTCTAGCCTAGATAGGTGATCAGCTACCACGTTATCAGTGCCTTTCTTATCACGGATATCCAAATCAAACTCTTGCAGTAATAGAATCCATCGAAGTAACCTAGGCTTGGCATCCTTTTTGCTTAGTAAGTAACGAATGGCAGCATGGTCGGTGTAAACTATAATCTTGGCTCCTACTAGATAAGATCTAAATTTGTCTATTGCAAAAACTACAGCTAGGAGATCTTTTTCGGTTGTTGCGTAGTTGAGCTGTGCAGTGTCTAGGGTTCTACTGGCATAATAAATCACATGTAACTTTTTGTCTTTTCTCTGACCTAGAACAGCTCCAACAGCATAATCACTGGCGTCACACATTATCTCAAACGGTTCTGACCAATCAGGGGGTTTCATTATAGGTGCTGAAATCAGAGCTTGCTTCAGAAGATTAAATGCTTCAGTACATTTTTCATCAAAGATAAATGCAGCATCTTTCATTAAAAGACCAGTTAAGAGCTTTGTTATTTTGGAGAAATCCTTGATAAAACGTCGGTAAAATCTGGCATGTCCAAGAAAACTTCTTATCTCCCTGATAGTCTTCGGCGGTTTTAGATTCTCTATGACTTCTATTTTTGCTTTATCTACCTCTATACCTTTTTCGGAAACTATATGTCCTAAAACAATCCCTTCGGTGACCATGAAATGACATTTCTCCCAATTTAGCACAAGGTTTACCTCCACACATCTCTCCAGGATTTTCTCAAGGTTGACAAGACAATTTTTGAAATCTGATCCACAAACTGAGAAATCGTCCATAAATACTTCCATAATTCCATCTAAATAATCAGCAAAGATGGACATCATGCAGTGTTGGAAAGTTGCAGGAGCATTACAAAGTCCAAAAGGCATTCTTCTATAGGCAAAGGTTCCAACTGGGCATGTAAAGGTAGTTTTTTCTTGATCTTCGGGGTGAATAGGTATTTGGAAGAATCCTGAATATCCATCTAGGTAACAAAAGTAAGAGTGTCTGGCTAGGCGCTCCAACATTTGGTCTATGAATGGTAATGGGAAATGGTCCTTCCTAGTTGCTTTATTTAATTTTCTATAATCTATGCACATACGCCAACCTCCATCGGTCCTTTTTGCTACAGGTTCGCCCTTCTCGTTTTGCACGACTGTGATGCCTCCCTTTTTAGGTACTACATGCACAGGACTCACCCATTTACTGTCCGAGATCTGATATATTATACCTGCCTCTAATAACTTAAGAACTTCAGTCTTAACTACCGTACTCATTATAGGATTTATTCTTCGTTGGTGTTCTCTAGAAGGTTTTGAATCTTCTTCAAGCAAAATCCGATGCATGCATACGGATGGGCTTATTCCTTTTAGATCATAGATCTTATATCCTAAGGCTGAGGGGTACCTACGTAAAACTTCTAATAATTGATCGGTTTCTTCTTGGTTTAAGGTAGCACTGACTATAACTGGACGGTTCATATCTTCATCGAGAAATTCATATCTCAGGTTTTTAGGCAGTTCCTTAAGTTTTACGGTCGGTTTCATAGGGCAAGGCATAGGATCTGGGGTAAGAGATAAACATTCGTGAAGGTTATCATCAATGTAGGGTGTTTTATAATTGTCATCTTCCAAAATAAGGGTTGATGGCAATTTTATAGATTCAATTTCTTCTTCTTGTTCTAATTCCCTAATGCATTCTTCGATGATATCTAAGGCATAACAAGCATCTCCTATCACAGGTGCCATAAGAAATTTTGAAAGTATAAATTCTATCTTCTCGTCACCTACCTCAAAAGTTAGTTTTCCTTTTTTAACATCTATTACGGCTCCAGCAGTCGATAAGAACGGTCTACCTAGGAGGATTGGTATGTCGTCATCTTCTTTAATGTCCATGACAACAAAATCAGTAGGTATAAACAGCTGACCTATCCTAACAGGGACGTCTTCAAGTATGCCTATAGGGTATTTAACGGATCTATCGGCTAATTGAAGTGACATCTTAGTAGGTTGTAATTCTCCTAAGTTTAATCTCTCACAAACTGCTAAAGGCATTAAGCTCACACTAGCTCCTAAGTCTAGAAAAGCTTTTTCGATGACATGATTCCCCAAAATACAAGGAATGGAAAAATTTCCGGGATCTTTATCTTTCTTTGCTAACCTATTTTCGGAAATAGAATTACATTCCACGGGTTTCGGATCTTCAAGTCTACGTTTATTCGTAAGTATGTCTTTGAGAAACTTAGCGTAAGAAGGTATTTGGGTGATGGCTTCTGTAAAGGGGATTTCTACGTGAAGTTTTTCTATAACCTTAACGAATTTTTGATATTGATTATCGATTTGGGTTTTCTTTAATCTTTGAGGGTAAGGTATTGGTGGTTTGTATGGCGGTGGTGGTACATAGGTTTTATTTTTAGGTTCTTCTCCTTTTTCTTGACTTTCCGGGGTTTCAGGCTTCTCTGGTTCCTTCTCCTGATTCCTCTCAGAAGTTTCGGGCTCACTTAATCTAGGGTTTAAAGGTTCTTTATAAGCGGTTCCACTTCGTAGAGTAATGGCATTTGCTTGCCCTTTCGGGTTTTGTTGAGGTTGTCCAGGGAACTGTCCTCCAGGTGTAGTCTGTGGGGCTTGGTTTAACGCTACCTGAGAGATCTGGGTTTCAAGCATCTTATTATGAGTAATGATTTGATCAACCTTGGTTCCTAACTGGGTAATTAGTTCGTTAACATGGACGTTTTGGTTCATGAACTCTTTGTTTTGTTGTTTTTGAGCAACGATAAAATCTTTTACAACTTCCTCAAAGCTCGGGTTTGGTGGTACAGGTTGCATAGGTTGATTTGTTCTTGGGGCTTGGTAACCTTGTTGTCTCGGAGGTGCGGTATTTTGAATAGGGTTATTATTTTTGTAGGAGAAGTTTGGGTGATTCCTCCATCCAGGGTTATATGTGTTTGAAAATGGGTTCCCTTGGGTATAGTTCACTTGCTCAGTGTTGGTTTCATTCAACAGATTGCATTCGGCGGATTGGTGTCCTTGCGTTCCACATATCTCACAATTCGGCGAAACTGCGGCTACAGTATTCGGAGTTGTACACATATGTTCGACCTTAAGGGCCAACGCGTCCATTTTAGCCTGCATCATGTCTATAGAGCTTAGCTCATGTATTCCTCCTTGGGCTTCCTTCTTTTCCACTGTCGCTCGTTCTACTCCCCATGATTGATGGTTTTGGGCCATATCCTCGATAAGGGCACTAGCTTCAGGGTAAGGTTTGTTCATCAGTGCGCCACCAGCGGCAGCGTCGATGGTCATTTTAGTGTTATAATGAAGTCCATTATAGAAGGTTTGGATGATTAGCCAATTCTCTAAGCCATGATGTGGGCATGCTCTTAATAGTTCTTTATATCTCTCCCAGGCTTCGAACAACGACTCTCCTTGGTGTTGGGTAAATCTAGTTATTAGGTTTCGAAGAAGAGCGGTCTTACTCGGGGGGAAATATCTAGCAAGGAAAACTTTTCTAAGGTCATCCCAAGTTGTTATTGAATTGGGTGGAAGGGAATCTAACCATGATAGAGCTTTATCTCTGAGGGAAAAGGGAAATAATCTTAAGCGTATTGCCTCAGGAGAAGCTCCATTGGTTTTAAAGGTGTCTGCTAACTGAAGAAAGTTTTTTAAATGTTGGTTTGGGTTATCAGTAGCGAGACCTGCGAATTGTCTCTGTTGCACTAATTGCAGCAGGGATGGTTTAAGTTCAAAATTATTGGCTGGGATAGCGGGGTTTACTATACTGGAACTAGGTTCCTCGTTTGATGGTTGGGCGAAGTCCTTAAGAGGTCTTCGGTTTTGATCTTCGGCCATAGCTCTCCTATTCCTATGGAAAAACAAACGTGCGCGAGCGTAACGTTCAGGTTCAGCTAGAGGGTCTACTAAACTTCCGGCACTGCGAGTCTTTCGCATTGACCGGTGGGTAACAACCTTAGTCTAAACGGTATAACTACAGGGTAATGAAATTTGACGATATTGGTCCCCGGCAACGGCGCCAAAAACTTGATGCGTGTTTTTAGCAAGTGTACGAATCACGTCAGAGTAATATAAAAGATTATCGAATCCACAGAGACCAAGTGTCAATCTATCGTACCTGTTGTTATGGTGTGTATCTAAGGCAACTATTTTTAAGGGTTTTAGTAAGGGTGCAATGGTAAATAAAATTATAATTTTAAATAATAAATAAAAGACAGACTCGAATGTAATTCACGCAATCAATGATAATCCAGTACTTGTTAATGGAACTACTTATGGGCAATGTTTTCTCCTTTGAAAAGAACTAATTTAACAGGAACTGTCGCTTTCGTGTATTCAGAACCGAGTTGTACTCTCTAATCAACCCCTCTTATTGTCACGGATAAAAAGGTGCGTACAGCGTTAGAGTAGTAAACCTATTTTTAAGAAATGTATATCTTAACTAAGTTGAAAAGTATTTTAACCTGGACTTCTTAGCAAAAAGAGGTTCTTGCGAACCAGAGTTTAAACTTCCTAACGCGTCCGAAAATCGTTTTAAAATCTCTTTTCTTTTTAATCTAAAAACTCCTAATAAACTAGACAAAGCGCTTTTGGCTGTTTTTGAAATAGTTAAAAACAATTACTTGAATTGAAAGATAAAATAGCCCTTAGGTGTTTCCACGAACAATTATACTGATTACTGGTTTAATTACGATCCTTACATTCTAACCTTTATGGAATTAGTTAGACATGATAAAGTAAAGATTCTTTTTATAATTTTTCATAAAAGTAATTTAAAGCGAGTGCGGAAAGTAAATGAATTTAAAGCGAGTGCGGATAATAAACAAAGTAAATGTGCGAGTGCGGGAAATAAACAAAGTAAAGTGCGAGTGTGGGAAATAAACAAAGTAAAGTGCGAGTGCGGGAAATAAACAAAGTAAAGTGCGAGTGCGGGAAATAAACAAAGTAAAGCAATGCGAGAAATAAATAAAAGTAAAGTACGAACTTGAATTAAAATGGCGGCAGGATTAACTTCCTCCAGAGTGCTCCAAAACTCGATCCACAGACAGATTACAGACTCGATCACTCGATTGCAGAGGCACCCCGATGTGGAATGGCAACTGCTTTATAACTGATATATGCCTAGAGAAATCTAATTCTGGATGAAGAAAAACGAAAATCTAAGGTCCTATTTATAGGAAAACTGAAAGCATGAAATGACTGGGATGCCCCTCCACTAAAAAGTGGAGGTTACTGGAATTGGCCTTGTGGCGCCCGCCACAGGCCTATGGCGCCCGCCATGGTCCCTACAGGGGATGAGAAAGTGGGGATCGTGGGTCCTAGAGGTTGAGGAGTGGTCTTGAGACGTGGCCACGTCATGGCTAACCCCATGGCGCCCGCCACGGTGGGTGCCGTAAGTGCAAAACGCTGAATTTCTAGGTTTTCGTCCGTTTTCACTCCTTTTTCGCTCCTTTTCCCGATTCCAGCTCCGATTATTATAAAAACCTGAAAACATAAGAAAACAAAGCAATAACAAAGCAAAACAACAATAAAAGCTAAGAATGCATGCGAAATCGGAGTCAGAAATACGGTGAATTTTAGTGTGATCAGCAGGCACCCTGCATGTTTATACTGGGTGAGATCTAGGGAATACAAATTCTGTAACATGGACAGAGATATAGGGTCAGTAAATAGACCACCTATTCTGGATGGATCTAATTATGACTACTGGAAGCCAAGAATGATTGCATTCTTAAGATCACTTGACAACAGGGCATGGAGAGCAGTCAACATTGGATGGGATTATCCTGTCCAAGATACCAAAGATGGATCAAAAGTGCTGAAACCTGAAGAAGAATGGAGTAAGGAAGAAGAATATTCAGCACTAGGCAACTCAAAGGCCTTAAATGCTTTATTCAATGGCATTGATAGGAACATCTTCAGACTTGTACATCATTGTGAACTAGCCAAAGATGTGTGGGATACTCTCAAAACAACTCATGAAGGAACATCAAAAGTAAAGATGTCAAGACTTCAACTTCTCACCACCAAGTTTGAAAACTTGAGAATGAAGGAAGATGAGACAGTTCATGAATTCTACATGAACATTTTAGAAGTAGCTAATACTTCTGGAGCTTTGGGAGAAAAGATGACTGATGAAAAGCTTGTAAGAAAAATCCTCAGATCTTTGCCAAAAAGATTTGACATGAAAGTCACAGCAATAGAAGAAGCTCAAGACATATGCTCTATGAAAGTTGAAGAACTCATTGGTTCCCTTCAAACTTTTGAGATGGGAATGAATGACACAAATGTTAAAAAGAACAAAAGCATAGCCTTGGTGTCAAATACTGATGAAGAAGAAGATGATGAATCAGAAAATGATAAAAGCTTATCAGACAATCTTGCTATGCTTGGAAGACAATTCAAACAGATTCTCAGAGGAATGGAAGGCAAATCCAAACCCAGTGGAAGATACACAAACTCTTCTGAGAACAGGAGACCTGATGATGCTAACAGAATGTCAAATTATACTGAAAAGACCAGTCAAGAAAAAGGAGTCAAATGCCATGGATGTGAAGGATATGGACACATCAGGAATGAATGTCCTACCTACTTAAAAAGGCAAAAGAAAGGACTCTCTGTGACCTGGTCTGATGAAGACTCAGGAGGTGATTCAGAAGAAGAATCAGCTAAGCATATCACTGCTTTAGCTGGATTATGTGAGTCTGAAAGTGAATCCAGTGATGGAGAACTTACTTATGAAGAACTTGAGCAAGCATTCAAAGATCTATACAAAAGAAGCTCTGAAATATGCAGTGAGGTTATAAAGCTAAAGAAGCAGAATGAGGCATTAGAAGATGAAAAAGCAAGTGATCAAGAGATCATTGACACCTTGAAAAGTGAAGTAAGTCTTCTCAACTCCAAGTTGGAACATATGTCCAAATCTGTTAGAATGTTGAACAGCAGCTCAAATACACTGTATGTTATTCTCAACAACAATAAGCAGTCAGGGGATAAAAGTGGACTGGGATTTAACAGAGTAAATAAAGATGAAGCTAGCTCTAGCAAAACAACTTCAAAATCCATACAGTTAAACAAGATGTCCCAACAGATGCTTCAACATCAAGAAAAGAACACAAAGTCAAACATAATGTTCCAACAGATGTCTCAGCATTCTGAAAAGAACAAAATGAAGAAGAAGTATCAAAGATGGAGATGCCATCACTGTGGAAAATTTGGACATATCAAACCTCATTGTTATAAGCTGCATGGATATCCAAATCAGATGTATCAGCATCCTTCCAAGAAGAAAATAGAAGTTACCAAGAAAGTGCTGCATAAACATCAAAGAAATCAGCAACCTCCTAAGCAGAAGACAGAAATCATCAAGAAGGTATGGAAACCAAAAGCTAGCACTGAAGTTGATCAAAGCTACAAGAACAAGATCAACAATCAAGCTTGGAGATCAGCTGATGAACAACACACAGGGCAGAGGCATCAAAAGAAATCTCAACTCAAATGGTCAAAGAAAAGTACTGCTTATATAGCACATACATCACTAAGAGTATCAGCTAAAGAAGACTGGTACTTTGACAGTGGATGTTCAAGACACATGACTGGATTGAAGAATCTGCTAGTAAACTTAAAATCACATTCATCCAGGTATGTGACATTTGGAGATGGAGCTAAAGGAGAAATCAAGGGAGTTGGGACCTTGGATTGTCAAGATGTTCCAAGACTAGATGATGTGCTGCTAGTTAAAGGTTTAACTGCTAACCTGATCAGCATAAGTCAATTATGTGATCAAGGGTACAATGTAAACTTTACCAAAACTGAATGCATAGTGACTAACAAAGAACAAGAGGTTGTCATGAGAGGAGCCAGATCTAAAGACAACTGTTACATGTGGGAATCCCAAAATCTCAGTCTCACTTCAACTTGTTCTTTAGCTAAAGAAGAAGAAGTGAAACTATGGCACCAAAGACTAGGTCATCTTCATTTCAGAGGCATAAAGAAGATAATATCTATGGATGCTGTAAGAGGTATTCCTAAACTGAAGATTGATGATGGCAAAATATGTGGTGAATGTCAAATAGGCAAGCAAACCAAGATGTCCCATCCAAAGCTCCAACATCTGACAACTTCCAAAGTTTTGGAACTTTTGCATATGGATCTGATGGGACCTATGCAGGTTGAAAGTCTTGGTGGTAAGAGGTATGCCTATGTTGTCGTTGATGACTTTTCAAGATATACATGGATAAATTTCATCAAAGAAAAGTCTGATGTATTTGATGTATTCAAAGAATTATGTCAAAGATTACAAAGGGAAAAATCCAGCTGTGTGATCAGAATAAGAAGTGATCATGGAAAAGAATTTGAGAACCAAAAGTTCTTAGATTTCTGCTCTTCAGAAGGAATCAATCATGAATATTCTTCACCAATCACTCCTCAACAGAATGGGATTGTTGAAAGGAAGAATAGAACTATTCAAGAATCAGCAAGAGCTATGATCCATGCTAAAAAGTTACCTTTGTACTTCTGGGCTGAAGCTATGAACACTGCCTGTTACATCCATAACAGAGTTACTTTAAGGAAAGGAACTTTGTCCACAATATATGAAGTCTGGAAGGGCAGAAAACCCACAGTTAAGTACTTCCATGTATTTGGAAGTAACTGTTATATTCTGGCAGATAGGGAGCAAAGAAGAAAAATGGATCCTAAAAGTGATGAAGGGATTTTCCTTGGATACTCCATAAACAGCAGAGCATATAGAGTATTTAATTCTAGAACCAAGGTTATCATGGAGTCCATAAATGTGATAATTGATGATGCTCCTACAGATGTCCCAGAAGATGTTGGAACATCTGCTGATATCAAGATTGAAGCTGAAGAAAAGAATGATCATTATAACTTCACTCAAACTGATACAAGGACAGAAGAATCCAGCAAACCTCCCTCCATCAGAATACAGAAGGATCATCCCAAAGATTTGATAATTGGTGATCCCAACAGAGGTGTGAGCACTAGATCAAGAGAAGTGATTTCAGGTTCTTGTTTTGTTTCCAAAATAGAACCTAAAAACATCAAGGAAGCTCTTACTGATGAATACTGGATTTGTGCTATGCAAGAGGAATTAGGTCAATTCACAAGGAATGAAGTGTGGAATCTTGTTCCTAGACCTGATGACATAAATGTGATTGGAACAAAATGGGTGTATAAGAACAAGTCAAATGAACAAGGAGTTGTTACAAAGAACAAAGCTAGACTTGTAGCTCAAGGATACACTCAAATTGAAGGAGTAGACTTTGATTAAACCTTTGCACCAGTAGCAAGGATTGAATAAATTAGACTACTTTTGGGAATTGCTTGTATCTTGAAGTTCAAGCTATTTCAAATGGATGTGAAAAGTGCCTTTTTAAATGGCTATCTTAATGAAGAGGTATATGTAGAACAGCCTAAAGGATTTGTTGATCCAAGCTGTCCAAATCATGTATACAAACTAAAGAAGGCACTTTATGGTTTGAAGCAAGCTCCAAGGGCATGGTATGAAAGACTGACCACATTTCTTGTCAAGCAAGGGTACAGAAAAGGTGGAATTGACAAAACCCTGTTTGTTAAAGATGAAGAAGGGAATGTCATGATTGCTCAAATATATGTTGATGATATTGTCTTTGGTGGGATGTCTGACAGGATGGTCAAACATTTTGTCAAGCAGATGGAATCTGAATTTGAAATGAGCCTAGTAGGAGAGTTAACCTACTTTCTTGGTCTGCAAATAAAGCAAATGGAAGACTCAATGTTCATTTCCCAAAGCAAGTATACCAAGAACATAGTCAAGAAATTTGGAATGGAAAATGCTACTCATAAGAGGACTCCAGCCCCCACACATTTAAAGCTGACTAAAGATGAAAAGGGTGAGAGTGTAGATCAAAGCTTATACAGAAGCATGATTGGAAGCTTGTTATACTTGACTGCCAGCAGACCTGACATAGCATTTGCAGTAGGTGTATGTGCAAGATATCAAGCTGATCCAAAAGTCAGTCATCTCAATCAAGTCAAGAGAATTCTTAAATATGTTAATGGTACTTGTGACTATGGCATAATGTACTTTCATGGATGTAAACCAATTCTCACTGGCTTTTGTGATGCTGATTGGGCTGGAAGTGCTGATGACAGAAAAAGCACTTCAGGAGGATGCTTCTTTCTAGGAAACAATTTGATTTCTTGGTTCAGTAAGAAACAAAATTGTGTATCCTTATCTACAGCTGAAGCTGAATATATAGCAGCTGGAAGCAGTTGTTCTCGGTTGGTTTGGATGAAGCAAATGCTCACTGAGTACAATGTCCCACAGGATGTCATGACATTGTACTGTGACAACTTAAGTGCAATCAACATATCAAAGAATCCTATCCAACATAGCAGGACCAAGCATATTGATATCAGACATCATTTCATCAGAGATCTTGTAGAAGAAAAGGTGATTTCATTGGAACATGTAGCTACAAATCTGCAGTTAGCTGATATCTTTACCAAAGCATTGGATGCTACACAATTTGAGAACTTAAGGGGCAAACTTGGAATCTGTTTATGTGATATTTAGCAGTTAATGAGATGTGCCAACATGTCATATGACATTGTATGGCATAAGTTCCAGATGGCAAAACTAGTCTGGACAAGAACCTTGGGAATTCCATTCCTAATAATTTGCAATGTAACGACTACTTATTTAGTAACTGCTTATAATCAGCTATCAAGATTCTCATCATACTATCACAAGCGAATCACATTAACTAATTGTTCTTCAGAAATCATCAACCCTAAAGCTCTTCATCCATCTTCCTTAACAATGTCTCAAAACCCTAACACTCCTGAAGAAGTTCTCAACAAAGAAGACGTAGTTCATGCAACTCCTATCTCTGTGGTACCAATGAAATCAACCCCATTGGACAAACTAAGAGGAAGTGCTTCTCATGCTAAAAAGCCAAGAACTCCAAAGAGAGCTAAAGATCAAGTCTGCAGCAAATCCAAAGGAGGCATTCCTTCTCCAGCTAACATGCCTCCAAAATCTTCTGACTATGTTGATGCTTCCATCAAGGAGATAGTCAACAAGATTCTATTTGAACAGAGAGTGTTTAGTGGGATTTCTGTTCCTCTGAACACCATGCCTGCACCTCAAGAAGAACAAGCTCAAGCTGCAGAGGACACTCCTGCACAACAGGATCTCCCAATAGATGTTGGAACATCTGAAGATGAGAAAAAGAACTCATTTGATGCTGATTTGGAACAAACTGAGGACCAGAAAAAGGCCTCAAATGAAAGTGATGAAGAAGTCTCCGAGGATCAGACCAAAGCCTCAAATGAAGATCAAATCTCTGCTAATCAACCAGCTGAAGAGGAGACTGCTCAATCTCCTCCAGTGGTCAACCTGGAGCAGGACTCTGATACAGAGATTATAGCCTCTGTTAGACCTAGCATAGCCAAAAGGCTCAGGTCCAGGAAAGGAAAAATGCAAGCTGAACCTGAAATTCCTGAGAAAAAGAAAGCTACCCCAAAGAAAGGCAAAGCTAAAGCTGCCTTTGGTCCAACAAAACAATGGAGTAAAGTCCAAACCCAGAAGAGGAAAGTTGTCACCCCATCAGACTCAGATGTTGAATCAGATGTCCCAACATCTCCTCCCAAGAAGAAACCAGCACCATCTAGGGCTTCAACTGCTGTTCCATAAGCCCCCTTGGACAACATTTCATTTCATCATGTTTCAAGTGTAAACAGATGGAAGTTTGTGTACCAAAGAAGGGTTGCCCTAGAAAGAGAACTGAGCAGCAATGCACTTGAGTGCACTGAACTGATTGACCTCATCTCTGCTGCAGGCCTCTTCAAAATAGTCTCAGATCTCTCTCCCTGCTATGAACTTCTTCTCAAAGAGTTCATTGTTAATCTTCAGGAGGATTGTGCCAATGGTAAGTCCTCTGAATTTAGAAAAGTCTTTGTTAGAGGTAGGTGTGTTGAGTTCTCTCCTCAGATCATCAACCAATACCTAGGAAGAGAAACAGATGGACCAAATGAGCTAGGTAAGACAGATAACCAAGTCTGCAAGGTGATCACTGCAAACCAGGTCAAGGCATGGCCTGTCAAAGGAAAGCTCTCAGTGAGCATGCTTACAAGGAAATATGCCATGCTGAACAGGATTGGTACAGCAAACTGGGTGCCTACCAACCACACATCTTCAATCTCCACTGGTCTGGCCAGGTTTATCTATGTTGTGGGAACTCAGACTAAGCTGGACTATGGTGCTTACATATTTGATCAGACCTTGAAGCATGCCAGCTCTTCTGCAACAAAGCTGCCAATAGCCTTTCCCTCCTTGCTGTGTGGTATAGTGCTCAATCAATACCCTGGAATTCTCACTGAAAAGGATACAGCCTGCAAAAGAGAAATCCCCCTGGCTTTTCACTACAAATTGTTCCTCAGTCATCATGCTGCAGATGTTGAAGCACCTTCTGGGACATCTGCAGGTCCTTCAACTGCTAAGACTCCAATCTCCAAGAAGACATTAATTGCTGAGCTAAAAAGCACATGCAAAGAACTTGAAGCAAGGAAGCTGAAACTTGAAGAAATCATCCAAAGGCTGGAGAGTGAAGGAGATCAGAAAGCTGCCTCTGATGAAGAAAGTGAAGCTGATGAAGAAACTGAAGTTGAGGAAGAAACTGAGAGTGGTGAATCTGAGTGATCATTGTATGTGAGGACAATTGTAATGACAGCATTGTATTTCTGGATTAGTGTCTTTGGCCCCATAATTTGTGTCTAACAAGGGGGAGAACAACAACAACAAATTGTATTGCTGTTTAATTATGAATGAAAAATCTGTTTGCTTATGTCTGAACTGAATCAATGTGTTTTGATAAATATTTCTGTTGCAACAAGACTGGATACATATATGTTTGAGGGGGAGTAATCTCAAATATGAATCAACAGAAAAGTAATGCTATACTCTGATAAAAAGAACTTTTGCTGCACTCTGAAAACCAGAAAAGATGTTAGCCAAAAATTAGCCAAAGGGGGAGTTTGTAGATGTCTTGAATTGGAAGAATTTTTGACCAACAAGAAATATTGAATTCAGTTCAGAATGTCCTATCAAATGTTGGGACATTATCAAACAGAGTATATGAACTTATTTCAGGATGTCTTATCAAATGTTGGGACATTGTGTAAATGACTTAAGTTCAGTTTTTCAGGATGTCCCAACAGATGTTGAGACATCTCAAACCTGCTACCAGAATTAATTATTGACTAACTGATCAGAGATATTTAAGGAGAGTTATCTGGAATTAATTAATGATGGATAAAAACAGAACAAGGCGCATCTGTAGGGAGTTTTATATTGAAGATTCAGATTAAAACAGAAGACCTAAATCACCTAGAATCTAGGAAGTAACAAACCCTAAATTCAAGGTGGAAGCTGCATGCGCATTAGGGCTGGATCATTCTACAGAAAGCCCAAATTACAGATACCTATTTAATCAACAGAAACTCATAAAATTGAGTACGAATTTCAGAAGACCAAATAGGGTGTCTAGTGTTTTTAATAGCAGGTTGTTTAATTGTACCACTTTATGAGCTTTTAAGCAAAAGTGCATTTGTGACTTGATTGAAACTGTGAAGTAAGATCAAGCTGTTTTTGTTTGAAGTATGACTTCAATTTCATTAAACTTGTAAACAAAATCACTGTGTGATTGAGGGGGAGTGAGTAGGGTACTCTTATCTAAGTTGTGGCTTAGGTAGAAATTGCATTGGGTAGTTATTAAGTGATAGATTAAACAGGGTGGTTTAAGTCTAGAATTAATATTACTTATAGTGGATTTCCTCCTGGCTTGGTAGCCTCCAGATGTAAGTGTGGTTATACACTGAACTGGGTTAACAAAATTATGTGTTGTTTACTTTTCTTTCTATTTAAGTTTTGGTTAAATCTGTCAAGTGTTGGGACATATCTTAGGACATCTCATACCTGATCACAGAATTTCAATCAACAAGGTAGTATGAGTCAACATATACTGTCTTAGTCGGCGAGAAGCCCACGCTAAAGCACATCAAGTTTTCTCGAGCAGTGAATAACGTTGTTCATAGTCGGTAAACGTTTTGCTTAAGTAGTATATTGCATACTCTTTTCGACCAGACTCGTCATGCTGGCCCAACACACACCCCATTGACTCTTCTAATACTGTCAAATACATGATTAGAGGTCCTCCTTTGACTGGAGGCATGAGAATTGGAGGTTCTTGTAGATATTCTTTGATGCTGTCAAAAGCTCTCTGACAGTCATCGTTCCACCTGATTGTTTGTTCCTTTCTTAACAGCTTGAACAAGGGTTTGCAGGTTGCAGTGAGATGAGATATGAACCTTGAGATGTAGTTCAATCTAACTAGGAACCCTCGAACTTCTTTCTCAGTCTTAGGTGCAGGCATCTCCTAAATGGCTTTGACTTTGTCGGGATCAACCTCAATTCCTTTTTCACTTACAATAAAACCCAACAGCTTACCAGAACGTACCCCGAATGTGCACTTGTTGGGGTTCAACCTTAACTGATACTTTCTCAGACGCTTGAACAGTTTCAATAGATTCACCAAATGCTCTTCCTCTGTTTGGGACTTGGTAATCATTTCATCCACATAGCACTAGATTTCTTTGTGGATCATATCGTGGAATAATGTTACCATAGCCCGTTGATATGTTGCACCAGCATTCTTCAGATCGAACGACATTACTTTGTAGCAGAATATGCCCCAGGATGTGATGAAGGTTGTCTTCTCCATGTCTTCAGGTGACATTTTAATCTGATTGTATCCAGAAATCCATCCATGAAAGAAAAATACCGAGAACTGAGCTATGTTGTCTACCAATACATCAATGTGAGGTAATGGGAAATCATCCTTCGGGCTTGGTCTGTTCAGATCTCGGTAATCCACACACATACGCACCTTACCATCCTTCTTAGGTACGGGCACAATATTAGCAACCCACGGAGGGTAACTAGTTACAGCGAGAAACACGGCGTCCCACTTCTTTTGTACTTCCTCTTTAATTTTCATGTCCATATCTGGGCGAGTACAGCGTAATTTCTGTTTGACCGACGGACAATCTTCTTTCAATGGCAGCCTGTGCATGACAATGTTTGTATCCAGACCCGTCATATCTTGATAAGACCAAGCGAACACATCGACATACTCTCGAAGCATACTGATGAACTGTTCTTTCACTGGAGCTTGCAGACTGGCCCCGTTTTTCACCTTTTTTACATCTTCCTCAGTACCAAGATTGACAGTTTCAACCTCCTCCTGATGAGGAGCAATCACTTTTTCCTCTTGTCTCAACTACCTAGCCAACTCTTCAGGAAAATCATAGTCTTCATCAACCCCTTCATCTGCTTGATTAATCGGATTGTCGAAGTCATACGAGGTCATAGCATTGTCGTTGTCGGTGCAATCTGGAAGGCTATCTCTGCAAGGGTTGAGATTTGTTCATTTTAGTGATTGATTTTATTTTATTTAGAAAATGCGTGGATGGAGTTATTAATGAAAAACATTTCCATTCATTATTTTGTGACAGTGAGCGAAATAAGATCGTTTGCAAAAGATGTCCATTGTTCATTAATCATTCATTTGCACAAAATACATATATGGCCCTATTACAAAATGAGTCATGACACCTTGGTGTTGCACCCCAAAATTTTACCTCCCCCAGACAAGGCATTGTGTACCAAGGTGTCCCAAGAGTTTCACAAGGTTCACAAGGTATCCCAAGAGGTTCACAAGGTTCACAATTAGTCAGAAAGTTTAACAATTACCTCAGACAAAGCCTCCTCCTAAGCAATGCACCCTAGACAAGGAATTGTGTACCAAGGTGTCCCAAAAGTTTCAATAGGTTCACAAGGTTCACAAGGTATCCCAAGAGGTTCACAAGGTTCACAATTAGTCAGAAAGTTTGACAATTCCCTCAGACAAAGCCTCCTCCTAAGCAATGCACCCAAAACTAGGGTTTTGGATTTCATCAGGCTAAATGGACTTCCAATGCCTCAAGTTAGCTTCATAACATCCTACATGTCTTCAAGAATCCCTATGTCAAGTTTCAAGGCTTTCCCAAAAGGTTTGCTCCATCAGATGATCAGATATGCAAAAATCAGTAAAAGTGGTTAAAAAGTCAAACTAAGGTCAACTGTGGTCAAACCAAGTCAAACTTCATGATTTTTTGCCAACATCAAGTTTATGAAGTAAAATTCATCATTTGATCAAGGGTTTATCATGATTCATCAAAGAGATTCCAGATCATCAAGAATCAGGAGTTTCTAAATTAGGGTTTTCATAGGAAAAATCAACTAAACTTTGACCAGCCATAACTTTCACATGCTTCATCAAAAATTTCTCATCCAAAGCTCATTTTGAAGGAAATTGAATTCTCTACAACTTTGTGTATCAAAAGCCAAGCCTAAAAATGCTTCATTTGAAAGGTATGAGCCAAAACATTACAGGTCATTTCAAAAGTCAACAAAAAGTCAACATCTTCCAAAGGGCATAATTTGAAAATGGTAAAGGATATGGACATGAGACCAAAGAGGTTGGTTAGAGGACTCTCAAAGCTTTCCAAAATGTCCATGAACACCTTCATAGCCTTAAAATTGAGGGAGATATGCCTTGTCAAAGTTGGAAAATTTTTGAAGGGTGTATGAAGAAAATAAGGGCTCAAATCCAATTTTTTCCAAATGGGCCTATCATTTTGCAACCCAAGCTTCATGATAATATCAAACACGACCAAATCCAAGTATTTTCTGATTTTTATAATTTATTTATAATTTATTTGGATTTTATTCATTAAAATTCATTTTAAATCAAAATAAAATATGAAAATATGAATATTTGATTGGATTCTTCTTCTAGAAGCTTTTAAATAACATTTAAGTTGATTCAAAACCATCCAATTTCGTGCAAACTTGTTATGGAAATGATATATTTGATTTTTTGACAAAAATAGAAGTGGGATTTCTTCATGATCAAGCAATGTAAATCCATGATAAAAAGCCCAAAGTTTTGACCTAGAAGGATTCTCTATAAAGCCTTGGTCATAACACAAACAAGAGGAGGTTTTTTTCCAGAACCAAAAAACATCGTTACCATCTTCAAAATTTTACAAAAAAATTTGATTTTCGTCTTGTCATTTGCAGGTCGTATTAAGGTATTCTAATGATCTAAACATGATCCCTGGACCTTCTTGATGTTATTACCATCAATTGCATCATTCAAAACATCTTCATACGCCATGACTGAATTCGTTTTACATGTGTTTTAAACTTTTTTCGATCTCACATATCTAACCATTATAATCTAATTTTGTTGATTGTTTTGTGTTTGTTACGATCTAAGGATACTTTCTGGGTGGTTTAATTGAAGCTTCATGGCCTGATGTGTGAAATGCCATTGTTAGGGTTTTACTTTCGAGTTTGGGGTTTTGCAATATAGGCCATATAAATGCTTTTAAAGGACACATTTATATTGTATGAACTGCAATGAACATATTGGTACTATTAATTTGATGAAATTGCAAGTATTCTAGGTGGTATGATATTTGCAGGTTTTGGTCGCAAGAAAAATCGCAGGTGATTTCATAAGGGATTTCGCAGGAAAGATGAGGAAGAAGATGAAGATCTGGCGCTAATTTTAAAAATTCAAATCTTTTTTTGTTTTTTCATTATTTTTGTTTTATAAGTATTTCAAACCTGTGTAGGTGATCCAGTGGTAATGATGCGCGCGTGTGATGTCTAAGACCTAGGTTCGATTCCCAGGTCCTTTATTTTATTAACTTTTCTGTTCATTTTTAGGTTTAATATTTAATGCATTGGCTCCATCATATATCACAACAACGCAAGTGGCCTGGTGGCAAGAAGGCTAGACCAACATGGAAAAAGCCTAGGGCGTGGGTTCAAATCCCACCCCAGGTATTTTGGCTATTTCTTTTCCTTTTACACATTTTCTATTATTTTATATATTATTTATCATTTTAATTAAACTAAATTTTTTTTTCTAAAAAATAAAATAAATAAAATATATTTTTCTCATAAAATGTTAATATATATTTTTAAAAAAATAAATAAATATTTTACAAAAAAATAATAACTTCTTTCTTTTTCCTTTAAAAAATCATTTTATTTCTCTCAAAACACTTAATGTAGGTTTTAGATTAAATTGCTAATTTTAACCCTAATATTTTTAATTCTCTAAACCTTTTTTTTTAAACCTTAATTTTGTTCAAAACCTAATTTTTTAGATAAACCCTAAAAAATTTCATAAACCAAAACCCTTTTTTTTATAAACCTAAAACCTTAAACTTTTGTAAACCTTCAACCTAGTTTATGAACCTTGGTCGCTCATTTTTATGCTATTCATGTGTATTATATTTTTACTGTGTAATTGTTCCTCTCTTGTAATAGTGTAGTTTAATTTTTCGCCATATAATTATGTAACTGCCCCAGCCATGTAATAGTCTAGATTTTATATTTCTGTATTTTATTTACTTTATTTAACTGCGTGGTTAGTAAACCTAGGGAGTAAAAAGATTAAATGAATTAAATTGAATTCAGAAAATTAATTTAAAATAAGATAAATATTTGAATATAAACACTCACACACGTAAGTCGATCTTTGATCGCCATCTTACACTTCCTAGGGTATTCCTCTTGGTTGCCTTAAAAAATAGTCAAGTCCCTCGAATATATGAGTGTCTTAAGCGAAGTCCCTTCACATATAAATCATCAAGTCCCTACAGATTTAAAAGATCAAGTCCTTTCGAGGTTGCCTACGGAATAATGATCTTGTCCCTTCGAATAAATGATGATAGTCCCTACGAATTGCTAAAGACATCCCTTAAGTTGCCTTCTTTGACCATACGATGACCCTACGCTTGTCCCTTAACACATCCAAGGTAATGACTACCTATTCCTTAATAATAGGGATAGTCTTACCATTGAAAGAACATAATAGAATAAGAAAGACTTAATCTAGGGTAGGTATCTCGTAGTTACTTGCTCACACTTTCAAAATTACTTTTACACCTCACAATTTCTAAACTAGGCTTTGTATACACCCATACGAGGGTCATTACAAAGTACTTAAAGAAATTTTTCTAATCACACACTACACTCTTCAAAAACAATTTAAGTGAGCTAAGTAACTAAGAGCCCATGGATAACCATGGATATAAAGGGTGCTAACACCTTCCCTTTGTACAACCTACCCCCCGAACCCAAGTTTTTTAAAATAGGTCTTTCTTGTTCTTTTATGTCCTTTCCATTTGGATAAAATAAAAGTCGGTGGCGACTCTGCTGGGGAGTTACTAAGTAAAAGAGGGGTACCCTTAGGAATTAGATCACTTAATTGTTTGTCTTGTTTTCTTTACTTTCTTGTTGGGCTTAATGTGTGAAAGATCCTAACCCGGATCTAGTGTACCTTAGGTAAATGGCAATAGACCAAGGAAACTGTACGGCGTATACCGATATGGTTGATCTGGTGGCCATAGTTAGTGTGAATTATTGGTTGGTGCTTATGTTCCTTAAGTAAGTTGAGGATAATATGAGGCTGCCATATGTTGTCAATACACTAACTGGCTTTTAGAACCTTAGTTATCCCATCTTGGCCTTTAGAAAGTAGTGAGATAGCCGGCTTTTTTGGTGAAGACTGAAGTTGGTTGATACTCGATGCTACACTCATTGAGATCCTAAACTTGGAGGGTTTTGGTTGGCAAGTAAGTTGCCTACTAAACAACCACCCTTGGGAAGGATCATTGATATTGAGATCCCTTAGAACCTGGTTACTTTTGTAGGACAGGATGAACCAAGTAAACTTCAGGGGAGGGTACTTACCTTTAAACCTCATGCAAGCCTTCAAACCTAGGGCTATTGTGTAACTTGTTTATGTGTGCCACATGTTTGTGATTGAGCATAACATCATGACATCATGCATCATAAGCATAGCATTTTCACTAACCATTTCAAGGACCAAAGGATTTATCTTTGTTCTTTGTTGCAGGTCATGGCTTCTGCTCGTAGGAATACTATCCGAATCAACTTTGTAGGGATACCTCATAAGCTTAAGGAATTGGTCTCTCAAGTCTCTGAAAGATCACAGTTCATCAAAAAGCATGGTCACCTTCTTGACTTGGCCACTTCAGGGTTTGATGAGGATATGATGAGTGTCTTATTTCAGTTCTTTGATCCTAAACATCATTGTTTCACATTCCCCTACTATCATCTGGTTCCTACAATAGAGGAATTCTCCAAACTATTGGGTATACCTATCCTCGATTAGACACTCTTCACAAGCTTAGAAAAAGAGCCTAAACCTGAAGTCAATGCTGCAGCCCTACATCTGAAGAAATCAAACATTGTCCTAGAAACAAGAAGTGGAGTTAAGGGTATCCTTGCTAAGGTATTGATGGAGAAAGCTCAAGTGTTCTTGAAGGCTATGAGTTATGATGCTTTTGAGGAGATCTTGGCCTTATTAATCTATGGCCTAATGTTGTTCCCTAATCCAGACCAGCTCATAGACGTACACGCCATCAACATATTTCTGACTCTTAATCCAGTGCCTACATTACATGGAGACATCTTACATTCTCTTCATACCCGTACTACGAAGGCACGAGGAACTCTGATGTGCTGCATACCTCTATTATCTAGGTGGTTTATTTCTCACCTTCCTCGATCAGTGATGAAGAATGAACAAGGGTTAAGGTGGTCCAAGAGAATCATGTCACTTTCTCATTCAAACATTCATTAGTGCTCTAGATCCATGGAGAATGTTATTATCATTGACCGTTGTGGGGAGTTCCCTAATGTGCCACTCCTTGGCATAAGAGGGGGCATTACTTACAATCCTTCTTTAGCTCTACGCCAGTTTGGTTATGCTCGGAGTAATGGTCCTCATGACATTCTTATTCAGGGTATTATGTTCGACTACGACAACGATCTGCAAGGTTACCGTCAAAGGTTCATACGAGCTTGGGGTAAAGTGAACAAGGTGACAGCAAGACTTTGGAACCAAAGTACTTCATTCCTATGGAACCTTATCTCAGATGGGTACGAGCACGTGCTCAGACTCTTATGATGCCATATCCTGCTATCCTACCAGTTACCATAGAGCCTGTTGCTGAAGGACATACTCCTTATATCATCCTTCATCCATACATTCCCACTGACATGGAAGAGTTGCAGAAATCTTGGATCCAACTGAAGGAACAAAGAAATACCTTCGAAGCTCAATTCAGGATTAGCCAAGAAAAAGTGTTGGAGCTGACCAAGCAACTTCACGAGGAGCGGAACCTCAACATATACCTACATACAAAGAGGAAACGTCCATGGGAGACTTAAAACCCCATTTTTGTACTTATTTCCCTTCATTGTAAGCCCAAGGGGCAAAATAATTTTAACATTTACTAATAAAAGTTTTATTTCTGTTTGTTTAACAAATGTAAATTTTGCGGTCCTTGAAAACATTACATATGCATCTATATACCATATCATTGCATGACATGTTGTCACAACAGGTTAGTCATCTTCTCGCTATTTATTTCAGCAGAAATGGCTCTCGAACAATCTGTCAAAGATCTTAAAGCTCATAATGCTCAGTTTCAAGAAGTGATTCTGAATTTGTCCAAGGGGCAAGAAGAGTTGAAAGTACTCCTCTCTAAGGACATGAAGAAGAAGAATCCTGAGGACAACAAGGATGATCAGCTGAAACAACTACAAGCTGAGATGGAAGAGATGAGGATCCAGATGAATGGCCAAATGGCTCTTATCCAGAGTTTGGCCCAGGGGCAAGAAGAGCTGAGAAGCTTTGTCAATAAGCTTCGACATAACAGAGTTGGGAATCTAATCATCAGTCAACCTCCGTTGAAACAAGTCGACTTGGCTGAAAGGAAAGTAAGGATAAGAGAAGGAAAGAGACATGCTACCACTGATTGTTCTTCAATGGAAGAAGGAAGACCCTGTAAGATTAATCCACTTCGACACAAGGAATATAAAAGACAGTTCATCAAATTCAACACGCCAATGCCACAAATGTTGCAATGCATGTTGGAAATGAAGCTAATTTACTTGGAAAATTCTCCTAAAAATCCTAATACCTCTTATCCTCGCTATAATCCCAAAGCAAGGCGTATGTACCACTCCGACAGTCCCGGACACGACACTAATAACTGTTGGGCATTGAAGGATAAGATTCAAGACCTAATTGACGAAGGAATACTCGAGGTTACGCCAGAAGGCCAAGTTGAGTTCTTCTATCGTCCATCAAGCATCAAAGTTTCCAGATAACTAGAGTGACGAGTTTAGAGGAATAGGCTTTGAGAACATTTGAATTTTCTTTTGTTATTTCTTTTGTTTGCCTAAACACTTACTATTATGTTAGACTTTATTTTCACTAATGCATTGCATATGTTTGTCTTGAGTTAATCCATTCGTTTCACTATATTTAAAACTATGCTTCTTATTTCTATCTTGTGATATTTAACTCCTGATAAAGATATAAGCCTGTAGAGGGAGGATGAAGAAAACAATACCATAATCTTATGCAGTATGCTTTTGAACAGACTATGTTGACGATGTACAGGCATTATTTCAGTTCCTAAATAGTGGAGATATAAGGAAGTTAATCCCTAGTCAACCCTTTTGAGCCTATGAAGTAGGAGTTTTCATTCTCACGCAAATTAAAACCCTTATTCATAACCTGGGGCAGGGTAGTTACTCGGTTAACTCAAATATCCCAATTATCTGTGTTGTACACAACTAATGATGGTTCTCTGTAATCATTAAACCTGACAGTCAATATCCAGCAAAAGAAAAACCCACTAATTCAAAACCTTTGAAGGAGACTTAGTAAAAAAAATTGAGAAATTCCGCTGACTGTAATTTTGAAACAAACAGTTCAGGCAAAAAGAAGGGATAACAAAATCAAAAGAAAAAAGAGGTAACTATGAATCCTCAACAAAGAAAGATGACTGAATGTTCAAATAAATTTTTGGTTTTTGAATCATCACAAATGTCAGTGTTACAATTCTAAATTCCTTCGAAGCTTCAATGCATAAGTTAACCGAACATAGGACTGAAGAACATCATGAAGAATGGGTTGGGTACAAATAAATTTTAACCTTTATCCTTTGTTTCTTAAACCATGAACCAAGCCATGTTACAACCCTTTAAAAGTCCTAACTGAAGTATGGTTAGTTCTAAAGCATACTGCTACAAAAAGGTATCTTAACTCCTTTAGGGCTTATTATAAAACTTGAGTTAATATCACAGTTTTCACGAAAATTGTTTTTTCTAAAATAACTCTTTTTCAAAACTTCAAGACAGACATAAGCATTGCATTTTTGAATATATTTGTTTGCATATACCTGAGTGTTTGACAAATAGTGAAACTTATAAGATGAATGTTCAATAAACCAAAGTCCTTCTAATAGACAAAGTTGCTTCCTGAATAAAAGCCAATGTATACAAGGGGCATAGTCACTGCTTCCCAATCATTGAGGCATACCATGATACTGCCTATTTCATTTGGGGCATCAGGTCAAGATTCAACTATGCTTAAGTAGCTAGGGGCAGATCTCCTCATCTATCTGAAGTACCAAGGGTAACATTACAGAGTTCATAATGCCAGGGGCATAGTCACTGTTTCCTAATCAAGGGGGCATACCAAGTTACTGTTCAATTCATTCGGGGCAATCAGGTCCAGATTCAACAGTGCTTAATAGCCAGGGGCAGCTCTCCTCATATATTTGAATTAACAAGGGTAACATTACAAAGTTCATGATGTCAGGGGCATATTATTGTGGGGTATTCTGCTTATTTCGCTTGAGGTAACTACATTCAGATACTTCCATTATGGGACAATTCATCCTCAACCAAGGGGCAATGCTCTCTTTTCAAATCTAATACCCGGAGCGTATATGGTCCATCACAATTTGAAGACACGTTCCTCTCATTGTATTACCTTGATATTGGATTCTCAGCAGAAGCCATTGTGGAAATTAATTGTCTACGCCAGTAGTATCAGATGGTGTCAGTATCATATCTTTGGATCCAATCATGAGGAAATTACTCAGGGAAGTCAAGAACCTCAGAAGCTCTAAACCCAATTGGTTATACACTCTCAAAGTTGAAACGATTATGTTTTCGAGTTCAACTTTACTTTTCCCTCTCTATTCAGGTTTACTATTCCCCTTTTACTAAAGCAAGAAACGTTCGTTGGTTATGGTGGAATGTATATGTACTTTTGAATATGATTGATGTTTACCATAAATGCATAAAATACAATAATAACATTTATTCAGAACGAAGGGAGATAAGAATTCAACGAAGCTTCGTCGGTTCATCCCCACGGAGTAATCATTACGGATATCCTTACGGAATACCTCAAGTAATAGCTTACACTTCCAGCTTGACGAAGTCTCCAAGCAGCTTCATATCCTCCGAAGAATTGATACTTAACTATATAGGTCTCCCGGATCTATGTTCATCTCTTTTATCCTCAGTCGGGATATTCAGGAACTTAATCCTTCAATAAGAAGTATGAAGAACGAAAACGAGAGGTTCTAAGTACGATATTCTTAAACAAGACAGGAACGAAGTCTTCATGCTCCTCAGCAACGAATCAGGATTTATTTTCCTCAGCCACCAGTTGATTGAAGCTACTGATCAACTTCCCGGCATAATTCATTCATACATACATCATTTACATTATGTCATGGCATACGCATCCATAATCCATATGACATTCTTACTTAAGAGCATCATGCCATACATGCATACATCAAATAATCTTGCATAAACTAACCTTTTCTTTTCAGGATAATTGCAGGCAGATAAACACTATCAATTCCATGAAACGGTTCAGAGATAATCGCTACGAAGATTCATTTTTGATGATCAATACAAATTGTCCTTGGGATGGCACATAAATGGTCTATACGAAGACCTAGTGTTTAGTCCAGGATATTAACAGAAGCAATTCGGGAGTAATCGCCACGAAGATTTAATCCTGATGCTCAAGTTGCCCTTGGAAGGGTACGTAAATGATCTATACGAAGATCTAGTACTTAATCCAGGATATTTCCAGAAGAGATAATTGTTACGAAGATTTATTTCTGATGGTCAATTATCTCTAGGATATTGTGTAAATGATCTATACGAAGATCTAGCACTTAGTCTAAGAGATTTTTTAGAAGAAGTTCAGGGATAATCGCCACGAAGATTTAATCCTGATATTCTTATTGTCCTTAGGATGGTACGTAAATGGTCTATACGAAGATCTAGTGCCTAATCCGAGATACTTCCAGAAGAGATAATCGCTACGAAGATTTATTTCTAATGGTCAATTCAACCGTTTATCTTTGGGATAGTGTGTAAATGATCTATACGAAGATCTAGCACTTAGTCCAAGAGATTTTTCAGAAGAAGTTCAGGGATAATCGCCACGAAGATTTAATCCTGATATTCTTATTTTCCTTAGGATGGTACGTAAATGGTCTATACGAAGATCTAGTGTTTAATCCAGGATATTTCCAGAGGAGATAATCGTTACGAAGATTTATTTCTGATGGTCAACTATCTTTGGGATAGTGTGTAAATGATCTATACGAAGATCTAGCACTTAATCCAAGAGATTCTTTCAGAAGAAGTTCAGGAATAATCGCCACGAAGATTTAATCATGATATTTCTTTTGTCATTGGGAAGGTATGTAAATGGTCTATACTAAGATCTATTACCTAATCCGGGATATTTCTAGAAGAGATAATCGCTACGAAGATTTATTTCTAATGGTCTATGCAATAGTTTATCTGTGGGATGGTACATAAATGATCGATACGAAGTACTTGTACTTAGCCCAAGATATTACCAAAAGCAATTCAGAAAAGATTGCCACGAAGATTTGATTCTGATTCTTAAATTAAATTATGTTCCTAAAGATGGTTCAGAGTCGATCTATACGAAGATCTAAGTACTGACACCTAATGAAGGATATTCTTTTCCCCCAGAGATAATGCATAGACGATCTATACGAAGATCTAGTGCTGACATTTAACTCAAACCTTGTTACAGGAATGATTCAGAGGCGGTCTATACGAAGACCTAGTACTGATATCCAGTGACAACCTTTTGATACTATCACCTCCTGATATTATGGATGGCATCTATAAGCCCATCTCCAGTTCCTCTGAGTGGCATCTTTAAGCCCACTCCAGCATATACAACCAATCAGTAGTATTACTTTACGCACCGACGAGTGCAAATTTTTGGACTTTTGTGTTCAATCCCTTTCAACCTTCCAAGTCTCGAATGGCATACAGGCCAATCTAACTCCTCAGGTTTCAAAAAATTGAACAGGGGCAGCTGTTGCACCCCAAAGTTTGCCCTCCCCTAGACAAGGAATTATGTACCAAGGTGTCCCAAAAGTTTCAATAGGTTCACAAGGTTCACAAGGTATCCCAAGAGGTTCACAAGGTTCACAATTAGTCAGAAAGTTTGACAATTCCCTCAGACAAAGCCTCCTCCTAAGCAATGCACCCAAAACTAGGGTTTTGGATTTCATCAGGCTAAATGGACTTCCAATGCCTCAAGTGAGCTTCATAACATCCTACATGTCTTCAAGAATCCCTATGTCAAGTTTCAAGGCTTTCCCAAAAGGTTTTCTCCATCAGATGATCAGATATGCAAATATCAGTCAAAGTGGTTAAAAAGTCAAACTAAGGTCAACTGTGGTCAAACCAAGTCAAACTTCATGATTTTTTGCCAACATCAAGTTTATGAAGTAAAATTCATCATTTTATCAAGGTTTTATCATGATTCATCAAAGAGATTCCAGATCATCAAGAATCAGGAGTTTCTAAATTAGGGTTTTCATAGGAAAAGTCAACTAAACTTTGACCAGCCATAACTTTCACATGCTTCATCAAAAATTTCTCATCCAAATCTCATTTTGAAGGAAATTGAATTCTCTACAACTTTGTGTCTCAAAAGCCAAGCCTAAAAATACTTCATTTGAAAGGTATGAGCCAAAACATTACAGGTCATTTCAAAAGTCAACATTTCCAAAGGGCATAATTTGAAAATGGTAAAGGATATGGACATGAGACCATAGAGGTTGGTTAGAGGACTCTCAAAGCTTTCCAAAATGTCCATGAACACCTTCATAGCCTTAAAATTGAGGGAGATATGCCTTGTCAAAGTTGGGAAATTTTTGAAGGGTGTATGAAGAAAATAAGGGCTCAAATCCAATTTTTTCCAAATGGGCCTATCATTTTGCAACCCAATCTTCATGATAACATCAAACACGACCCAATCCAAGTATTTTCTGATTTTTATAATTTATTTATAATTTATTTGGATTTTATTCATTAAAATTCATTTTAAATCAAAATAAAATATGAAAATATGAATATTTGATTGGATTCTTCTTCTAGAAGCTTTTACATAACATTTAAGTTGATTCAAAACCATCCAATTTCGTGCAAACTTGTTATGGCAATGATATATTTGATTTTTTGACAAAAATAGAAGTGGGATTTCTTCATGATCAAGCAATGTAAATCCATGATAAAAAGCCCAAAGTTTTGACCTAGAAGGATTCTCTATAAAGCCTTGGTCATAACACAAACAAGAGGAGGTTTTTTTCCAGAACCAAAAAACATCGTTACCATCTTCAAAATTTTACAAAAAATTTTGATTTTCGTCTTGTCATTTGCAGGTCGTATCAAGGTATTCTAATGATCTAAACATGATCCCTGGACCTTCTTGATGTTATTACCATCAATTGCATCATTCAAAACATCTTCATACGCCATGACTGAATTCGTTTTACGTGTGTTTTAAACTTTTTTCGATCCCACACATCTAACCATTATAATCTAATTTTGTTGATTGTTTTGTGTTTGTTACGATCTAAGGATACTTTCTGGGTGGTTTAATTGAAGCTTCATGGCCTGATGTGTGAAACGCCATTGTTAGGGTTTTACTTTCGAGTTTGGGGTTTTGCAATATAGGCCATATAAATGCTTTTAAAGGACACATTTATATTGTATGAACTGCAATGAACATATTGGTACTATTAATTTGATGAAATTGCAAGTATTCTAGGTGGTATGATATTTGCAGGTTTTGGTCGCAAGAAAAATCGCAGGTGATTTCATAAGGGATTTCGCAGGAAAGCTGAGGAAGAAGATGAAGATCTGGCGCTAATTTTAAAAATTCAAATCTTGTTTTGTTTTTTATTATTTTTGTTTTATAAGTATTTCAAACCTGTGCAGGTGATATAATGGTAATGATACGCGCGTTTGATGTCTAAAACCTGTGTTCGATTCCTAGGTCCTTTATTTTGTTAACTTTTCTGTTCATTTTTAGGTTTAATATTTAATGCATTGGCTCCATCATATATCACAACAGCGCAAATGGCCTGGTGGCAAGAAGGCTGGACCAACATGGAAAAAGCCTAGGGCGTGGGTTCAAATCCCACCCCAGGTATTTTGGCTATTTCTTTTCCTTTTACACATTTTCTATTATTTTATATATTATTTATCATTTTAATTCAACTAAATTTTATTTTCTAAAAAATAAAATAAATAAAATATAGTTTTCTCATAAAATGTTAATATATATTTTTAAATAAAATAAATAAATATTTTACAAAAAAATAATAACTTCTTTCTTTTTCCTTTAAAAAATCATTTTATTTCTCTCATAACACTTAATGTAGGTTTTAGATTAAATTGCTAATTTTAACCCTAATATTTTTAATTCTCTAAACCTTTTTTTTAAACCTTAATTTTGTTCAAAACCTAATTTTTTAGATAAACCCTAAAAATTTTCATAAACCAAAACCCTTTTTTATTATAAACCTAAAACCTTAAACTTTTGTAAACCTTCAACCTAGTTTATGAACCTTGGTCGCTCATTTTTATGTTATTCATGTGTATTATATTTTTACTGTGTAATTGTTCCTCTCTTGTAATAGTGTTGCACCCCAAAATTTGCCCTCACCTAGACAAGACATTGTATACCAAGGTGTCCAAAGAGGTTCACAAGGTTCACAAGATTCACAAGATATCTCAAGAGGTTCACAAGGTTCGCAAGGTTCACAATTAATTGGAAAGTTTGACAATTCCCTCAGACAATGTATCCTCCTAAGCAATCCATCCTAAACTAGGGTTTTGGATTCCATCAGGCTAAATGGACTTCCAAGGCCTCAAGTTAACTTAATAACATCCCACATGTCTTCAAGAATACCTATTTAAAGTTTCAAGGCTTTCCCAAAAAGTTTGCTCAGTCAGATGATCAGATAGGCTAAAATTAGTCAAATCAGTCAAAGTAGTTAAAAAGTCAAACTGAGGTCAACTATGGTCAAACCAAAGTCAAACTTCATTATTTTTTGCCAACATCAAGTATATGAAGTAAAATTCATCATTTGATCAAGGGTTGATCATGATTCATCAAGAAGATTTCAAATCATCAAGAATCAGGAGTTTCTAAATTAGGGTTTTCACAGGAAAAGTCAACTAAACTTTGACCAGCCATAACTTTCACATGCTTCATCAAAAATTTATCATCCAAAGCTCATTTTGAAGGAAATTGAATTCCATACAACTTTGTGTCTCACAAGCCAATCCCAAAAATGCTTCATTTGGAAAGTATGAGCTAAGACATTATAGATCATTTTAAAAGTCAACATCTTCCAAAGGGCGTAACTTGAGATTGGTAAAGGATATTGACATGAAACAAAAGAGGTTTGTTAGAGGACTCTATAAGATTTCAAAAATGTCCAAGAACACCTTCATAGCCTTTAAATTGAGGGATTTGTGCCTTTGCAAAGTTGGGAAATGTTTTAGAGGTTTATGAGGCAAATGGGACCTTAGAACCAAATTTCTCCAAATGGGCTTGCATTTTTATGACCCAATCACTACCATGACATCATGCACGAATTAAAAACCATTTATTCAAATTTTTATTTATTTTATTTTATTTATTATGATTTTATACATTAAAAATCATTTTAAATCAAAATAAAATATAAAAGTCTCAATATTTGATATGATTTTTGTTCTAGAATGTCATAAACACCAATTAAAGATGATTGAGATCATATAAAATCAGATCAACCAAAAATAGTAAGAAGATCTCAAATTTTTTCAATATTTTGAAGCATATCTTTCTTCAATCTCAAGTTATCCAAAAGTCCAAAGTAAGATGTGATTTTTTGACCTAATTAGGTTCTATTATATATCTATAACATAAAGCAATGCAAGGACACGAAAATTTGGCAGCAAAAGCATTCATAGAAAGTTCAAAAATTCAAGAAAATTCAAATTTCGGTTTGGTGGATTGAGGTTGTTTTAAGACATAATCAAGGTTGCAATGTCTTACAAGATGATCATTGAATGAATATCAGTCATTTACTTCATCAAAAACTCGTTCATATGCATAAATCGAATTCATGTTTTCTTATTTTTTTTGTTTTCTAATTCTGATTATTCATGCGCTTTCAATGAATTTTAACCGTACATTATTGTTTGTGATGATCCATAGGATGTTTCTGGGCAGGTTTCTTGAAGTGCCATAGCCAAATCCGTGAATCACCATGTTTAGGGTTTCAAAATCTTGATTTGGGGATTTCATTCAAAAGCTTATTTTAGGCCAAATTAAGGATGTTTTTAGACTTATTGGGTTGCCTTTGATTAATTTGGACCATTAAACTGGATTTATTGTCTGTATTTTTCATGTTCAAGTATGCAGGACTTCTAGTGACGGAAAATATCTGTCACTGTAGGCTATTGTGACAGACAAAGTGTCACTAAAGGTTAAACAAACGGCCAGAGGTAGGAGACAGTGTTTCACGCGCAGGGAAATTTTGAAATTTTCGGATTGCTTAAAACGAATGCGTTTCATATGGATATCACATGTGCGCGTTAGCTCAGTTGGCAAGGATTCAGGTTATGGAGGTACTGGACCTGGGTTCGATTCCCAGGTCTTGCATTATTTTTTTTTAATTTCTTCATATTTTGCAAGTTGTGTATATTATATATTCTAGTCATCACTTCTTCAAGCCGCGCGCTTAGCCCAGTGGTCTTGGCCTCTTACTGGTAATAGGGAGGTCTTGGGTTCAAATCCAGGCCTCCCCCATTTTTTTAAAACTTGTTTTTATTATTTTTCTTAATTGTTTAATTATATATTATTATCTAATTAGTTAATTTGTTTTATATTAAAATTATAAACTCAATTAAAAATTTTAATCAAATTTATATTTTTATAAATATCATAATATATTTTGTAAATAATTTTGTATATAATTTTATTATTTATAATTTGTAAATAATTAACTATTTAAACCTAAAACATAAACCCTAATTTTTCTTAAATAAAATGTAAACCCTAATTTTTTCAAAACCCTATTTTTTTATTAACCCTAATTTTTATTAACTTTAACATTTAACTTAATTAATTTTTGTTCTAAACTATAATTAAATAATTAATAATTTATTTTTATGAAAATAATTAGTATTTGTTTATTATTATTGTAATTATTCTATTTTCTTCTAAAATATTTTCTAAATGTTTATTCAACTTAAAAAATAATATTCTCTTAAATTTTTATCTTCTTTATATTTTTACTAACCCTTTTATTATTATTATTATTTCATTAATACTAACCATTTAAATTATTGCTTATTTATTTTCTATTTTATCGTTATTATTATTTTATCCCAAAGCTTTGTAATAGTTTAGGTTTATATTTTTGCTTTATTTTTATTGTAAATGTATTAACTGTGCGGTTAGTAAATAGGGAATGCATAACATCTTTGTGATTAAAATTAACTTAGAATGACTAATTTAAAAAGATTAATATTTGAATATGAACACTCACACGCGTAAGTCTATCTTTGATCGCCATCCTGCACTTTCTAGGGTTACCTCTCATGTTGCCTATTTCTAAGGTCAAGTAAGGTGTCTTAAGCAAAGTCCCTTCATAAATATCATCAAGTCCCTTCAGTTTATAAGATCAAATCCCTTTGAGGTTGCCTACGATAAATGATCTTGTCCCTTTGTATAAAAGATGATAAGTCCTTACAAATTTCTAAAGACATCTTACAGTTTCCTATATTCAGATGTCCCTATACATGTCCCTTCTCACATCCAAGGTAATGACTACCTATTCCTTAATAATAGGGATAGTCTTACCATTGAAAGAACATATAAGAACAGTAAAGACTTAATATAGGGTAGGTTCCTCTTAATTACTTGCTCACCTTTTCAAAATACATTTTACACTTCACATTTCAAACAAATTTTAAAAACAAAGTCTTATATACATCCATACGAGGATCATTATAAAGTACTTAGAAATTTTTTAACCACACACTAAACCTTTCTCAAAACAATTTAAAGTGAGCTAAGTAACTAAGAGCCCATGGATAACCATGTATATAAAGGGTGCTAACACCTTTCCTTTGTATAACCTACCCCCCGAACTCAAAATCTTTTTAAGGTCTTTCCTGTTCTTTTATGTCCTTTCCTTTTGGATAAAATAAAAGTCGGTGGCGACTCTTGCTATCCGCAACATTTAACTAAAGTCAGTTCTCCCACCGTGTTACAGAACTGGCGACTCTGCTGGGGATTTAATAAAAGAGGGGTTCCCTTAGGAATTAGATCACTTAAATTGTTTTCCTTGTTTGCTTTATATTACTTGTTGGGCTTCATGTGTGAAAGATCCTAACCCGGATCTAGTGTACCTTAGGTAAATGGCAATAGACCAAGGAAACTGTACGGTGTATACCGATATGGTTGATCTGTTGGCCATAGTTAGTGTGACTTCTTGGTTGGTGCTTATGTTCCTTAAGCAAGTTGAGTATAATATGAGGCTACCATATGTTGTCAATACACTAACTGACTTTTAGAACCCTAGTTATCCCATCTTGGCCTTTAGAAAGTAGTGAGATAGCCGGCTTTGGTAAAGACTGAAGTTGGTTGATACTCGATACTACGCTCATTGAGATCCTAAACTTGGAGGGTTTTGGTTGGCAAGTAAGTTGCCTACTGAACAACCACCCTTGTGAAGGATCAATGATATTGAGATCCTAAACTTGGAGGGTTTTGGTTGGCAAGTAAGTTGCCTAATGAAAAACCACCCTTGTAAAGGATCAATGATATTGAGATCCCTTAGAACCTGGTTACTTTATAGGACAGGATGAACCATCTAAACTTCAGGGGATGGTAATTACCTTTAAACCTCATGCAAGCCTTCAAACCTAGGGCTATTGTGTGACTTGCTTGTGTGTGCCACATGTTTGTGATTGAGCATAACATCATAACATCATCATGCATCATAAGCATAGCATTTTCACTAACCATTTCAAGGACCAAAGGATTTATCTTTGTTCTTTGTTGCAGGTCATGACTTCAGCCCGTAGGAATACTATTCGGATCAACTTTGTAGGGATACCTCCTAAGCTTAAGGAATTGGTCCCTCAAGTTTCTGAAAACTCCCAGTTCATCAAGAGGCATGGTCACCTACTGGATCTAGTAACTTCAGGGTTCAATGAAGACATGATGAGTGTTCTGTTTCAGTTCTTTGACCCTAAACATCATTGCTTCACATTCCCCGATTATCAGTTGGTTCCCACAATGGAGGAGTTCTCTAAACTACTAGGTATACCTATCCTTGATCAAAGACTTTTCACAGGCTTAGAAAGAGAGCCTAAACCTGAGGTTATTGCTACAGCCTTACATTTGAAGAAATAAGACATTGTCCTAGAAACGAGAAGCCAAGTTAAGGGTATTCTTGCTAAGGTATTGATGGAAAAGGCTCAGGTGTTCTTGGATGCTATGCGTTATGATGCTTTTGAGGAGATCTTAGCCCTATTGATCTATGGCTTAGTATCGTTCCCTAATCCAGACCAGTTCATAGACGTACACACCATCAACATATTTCTGACTCGCAATCCAGTGCCTACTTTACTTGGAGACATCTTACATTCTCTCCATACCCGTACTACGAAGGCACGAGGAACTCTGATGTGTTGTATACCTCTATTGTCTAGGTGGTTTATTTCTCACCTTCCTCGATCAGTGATGAAGAATGAACAAGGGTTAAGGTGGTCTAAGAGAATTATATCACTTTCACATTCAGATATTCATTGGTGTTCTAGATCTATGGAGAATGTTACTATCATTGACCATTGTAGGGAGTTCCCTAATGTGCCACTCCTTGGCATAAGAGGGGGCATTACCTACAATCCTTCCTTAGCTCTACATCATTTTGGTTATGCTCGGAGTAATGGTCCTCATGACATGCTTATTCAGGGTATTGTGTTCGACTACGACAACGATATGCAAGGTTACCGTCAAAGGTTCATACGAGCGTGGAGTAAAGTGAACAAGGTTGACAGCAAGACTCTGGAACCAAAGTACACTATTCCTATGGAACCTTATCTCAGATGGGTGCGATCTCGTGCTCAGACTCTTATGATGCCATATCCTGCCATCCTGCCAGTTACCATGGAGCCTGTTGCTTAAGGAGATACTTCTTATATCATTCTTCATCCAGACATGCCCACTGACATGGAGGAGTTACAGAGGTCCTGGATCCAGTTGAAGGAGCAAAGGGATACTTTTGAGACTCATTTCAAATCTAGTCAAGAAAGAATCCTGGAGCTAACAAAACAACTTCACGAAGAGCGGAATCTTAACTCATACCTCAACACAAAGAGGAAACGTCCATGGAAGACTTAAAACCCCATCTTTGTATTCATTTCATTATTGTTGTAAGCCCAAGCGGAAAACAAGTTTATTGATTACTAATAAAAGTTTACTTTCTGGTTGTTTAAACAAATTTAAATCTTGCGGTCCTTGAAAACATTGCATACGCATTTACATACCATATCATTGCATCACATAATTTTTATGAACATGTATCTTATCTTCTCGCTGTTTATTTCAGCAGAAATGGCTCTTGAACAGACTGTCAAAGATCTCCAGGCTCAGAATGCACAATTCCAAGAGTTGATTCTAAACTTGTCCAAGGGACAAGATGAGTTGAAGACACTGCTAGCTAAGAAGAAGAAGAAGACTAGAAGATCAGGAGGCCTTATCAATCTGGGAAGAAGGTTCAGAGGTCCTATCAAGACAAAGGAACATATTGAGGATTCTGAGTCTGAAAATTCTAAGAAAGAGGGAGGTAGTCTCCATGATACTGTGGGAGATTCTGATTCTGAGGCAAATTATTATCATGATCCTGCTAGTGAAGATGGGTACAAGATGCTGGTAGATAGAATGAATGCTATGGAACTACAAAAATCTTCTGTGCTTGATTTTGAAGATCTGAGTTTAGTTTCTGGAGTGGTTATACCTATTGGTTTCAAGGTTCCTGTTTTTGTGGTATATGATGGTGTTTCATGTCCTAAGCTGCATTTAAGATCTTATGTCCGGAGGATTCAACCACATACTGCTGACAAGAAACTGTGGATTCATTTCTTCCAAGAGAGTTTGTCTGAAGCTCAATTTGAATGGTACTACCAACTAGAAAGTGTCAATATTCATGATTGGAATGATCTTGCTGAGGCCTTCTACAGGAAATACCAATATAATGTTGATTTAGCACCTACTTGCATGCAGCTCTAAAGCATGTCAATGGGTGCTAAGGAGAGTTTCAAGGAGTATGCCCAAAAATGGAGAGACCTGGCTGGCAGAGTTCAACCTCCTCTGACTGACAGGGAGCTAGTAGATATGTTTATGAGTACGCTGAATGGTCCTTTCTATAGTCACCTCATTGGAAGTTCATCATCTGGTTTCACCGAACTGATAATGACTGGAGAACGTGTGGATAGTGGTATAAGAAGTGGTAAGATACAGGTGGGTTCCTCTTCATCAAGCACTGCTAAGAATCCCCCTAGTGGAAAGAAGGAGTCTAATGTTGTGTATGGTCAACATAGTCGTAACAGGAGTCACCAATCTGTGGGAGCAGCTCACATTTCCAATCCTACTCCTGCAGCACCAGAGCTACCACAAAACAATCAGCAGAAGCCTAGAAGACAATTCACCAAGATCAACATGTCACTGGCCCAAGCCTTGCAACACATGTTGAAAGGGGAACTCATTACTTTGAAGAACCCTCCTCAGAATCCTAATACTTCCTCTCCTCGATACAATCCTAATACACGATGTGCCTATCATTCTAATAGTCCGGGACATGACACCAACAACTGCAGGGTGTTGAAAAACAAGACTCAAGACATGATTGAAGCTGGGGAGATTGAATTTGACCCACCTGGGACTCCAAATGTGATCACTGCTCCTATGCCCAACCATGAGAAGACTGTTAATGTTATTGATGAGGTTCCCTATGTTTCCTCAGTAGCAGATGTGACTACTCCCTTATCCATTATCAAGAAGAAGCTGGTGCAGGCTGGTTTCTTTCCAGGTTGTAATGAAGACTATTTTTATTGTACCTACAAACCCGATAGCTGCTGGAAGTTGAAAGATGGTATTCAACGCCTCATGGACAATTACACTATATTGTTTGAGAGGACACCTTCTGTGGAAAGTATGTGTGAACATCTGACTCGAAGTACGAAGCTTGAAGATGCAGCTATGGTTGATAAAGTGTCAGTGAAGATTACCTCCAAAGGCCCTGTCAAGATCACCTCTAAGGATCCTGTCAGGATTACTGCTAAAGGCCCTGTGAAGACTGTTGTTGAAGCTAGAGTGGCTCCCATGATTATTACCACTCCTGGCCCTGTTCCTTATACTTCTGATAAAGTTATACCCTGGAATTACGATTCTGATGTTTACATCCATGGTGTCAAGCAAGAACCTCTGACTGATGCACCTGTTACTGATGATAACCTTGATGTTGATAATATTGTTGGATCTAGTAAGATCACCAGAAGTGGAAGAATTTTCTCTCCTCAGGCTACCTCCAAAAGTGCAGTTACCCTAACTACTACCTCCACTTCTGAGCCCAGTACTAATGCTCGAGGCAAAGGTCCTGTGGTTGAACCTGTGCAAGCCGAGGCACCGACTGCTGAAAATCTCTCTAAACAAATGGAAGAAGTGCTGAAGATCATTCGCAAGAGTGATTATGATATTGTTGACCAGTTGGGGCATACTCCCTCCAAAATCTCCATGTTATCTTTGTTGCTGTGTTCTGAGGCTCATGCTAAAGCCTTAATCAAGTTCTTGAAGACTGCTCATGTGCCAAATGAGATTTCTGTGGATAAATTTGAGAATTGTGTTGCACATCTGACTTATGATAATGGGTTGGGCTTTTCTGATGCTGACTTGACTCCTGCCAAGAGAAACCATAACAGAGCTTTGCATATCTCCATTGAATGTAGGGGCACTACCTTGTCTCATGTGCTGGTGGACAATGGTTCTTCATTAAATGTACTCCACAAAGAGGTTCTGGACAAGCTCAGTCCTGAGGATGTTGTGTTAAGACCAAGTAATGTAGTAGTGAGGGCCTTTGATGGCTCAATAAGAGTGGTACATGGAGAAGTAGATCTCCCGATCAAAGTAGGCTCTCAAGTCTTCGACTCTACTTTCTATGTAATGGATATTCGTCCTGCGTACTCCTGTTTGCTTAGGCGCCCCTGGATCCATGGGTCAGGTGCTGTGACTTCCACTTTACATCAGAAGTTGAAATATCCGGTGAAAGGAAAGATTGTCACTGTTTATGGTGAAGAAGAATACATGGTCAGTCATGTGAATACTTTTAAATATGTTGAGGTGGAGGGTGAATATGTTGAGACTCCTTGCCAGACATTTGAGGTAGTTCCTTGGATCGTTCCTGCTACTGAAGCTCCCCCTGTTGTTAAAAGAGTTCTTGTGGTTACCAGAGTACCTCCTACAATGGCCTCCCTCAAAGATGCTAGAGTTGTGGTTGAAGAAGGTGGTTGTACTATTTGGGGTCAGCTTCCCGACATCCCTTACAAGTCTGACAAGTTTGGTTTGGGTTTCACTGCAGAATCCCAGAAGGTTGTTCGTCGTGCTCGTACTGTTCGTATCACCAATCAAGGGGTCATGAGGGATCAAATCAATGTTGTGGGTGACTATAGTAAAGACTACAACCTGGATGACTGGATCTTTCCTACCATGGGTGATGGGCTCAACAATTGGAAAACCGAAGACGTTATTCCTATCTCCTTTAGTCAGGAGTAAATACTTTTACTGTGTTTTTATTTTAAGTTGGTAATTTTGAACAATTAAACTTTTAAGCCTTGTGTCTTACCCGGGGCACAATGGTATGCTTGTTTCGGGATGTCATTTCATTTGCATACTTCATTCAATAAAAATCAATGGACGTTTCATTTTCGTAAATATTGTGCTCCTTGTCTTTCTTTTATTTTTATTTTTGTTATTTTTATCAGCTATGAGTTCTTACACACACCCACATCACTAAAATGCAGATCCCCATCCACTCTGGATCCTGTTGATAACAGTTCTACTATTGCCCATTATAATTTCGAGAATCCGATCTATCAAGCTGAAGATGGAAAGGAGGAAGATTGTGAGGTACCTGTAGAGCTTGCTAGGTTATTACAACAAGAAGAGAAAGCTATACAGCCACATGAAGAGCCAATCGAAGTTGTGAATCTGGGAACTGAAGAAAACAGGAAAGAGGTCAAGATAGGGGATGAACTAGAAGATGGTGTTAAGATCAGACTAATTTAGATGTTACGTGATTATGTGGAGATCTTTGCTTGGTCCTATGAAGATATGCCAGGGCTGGATACAGACATTGTGGTTCACTATTTACCAGTAAAAGAAGATTGTCGTCTGAAGAAGCAGAAGGTTCGTCGCATGCGTCCTGAAATGTCAGAAAAGATTAAAGCAGAGGTGATGAAACAGTTTGATGTAGGGTTCTTAGCTGTGACTTCTTATCCTCAATGGGTTGCAAATGTGGTACCCGTACCTAAGAAAGATGGAAAGGTACGCATGTGTGTGGATTATAGAGATTTGAATAAATCTAGCCCTAAAGATGACTTTCCACTTCCTCATATTGATGTTCTGGTAGACAACACTGCTCAACATAAGGTATTCTCTTTCATGGATGGTTTCTCTGGTTACAATCAAATCAAGATGGCACCTGAAGGTATGGAGAAGACTACATTTGTTACACAGTGGGGCACCTTTTGCTATAAAGTGATACCATTTGGTTTGAAGAATGCTGGGGCAACATATCAGCGTGCTATGGTGGCTTTGTTTCACGATATGATTCATCATGAGATAGAGGTATATGTGGATGATATGATAGCCAGGTCCCAGAATAAAGAACGACACCTTGATCATCTGCATAAGCTGTTTGAAAGGTTGAAGAAATACAAGCTCAGATTGAACCCAAATAAGTGTACTTATGGAGTTAGGTCTGGTAAACTCCTGGGTTTCATTGTCAGTGGAAAAGGTATTGAAGTGGACCCTGCAAAAGTGAAAGCTATACAAGAGATGCCAGCTCCCCGTACTGAGAAGGAAGTTAGAGGTTTCTTGGGACTAGAGAATTACATTGCAAGGTTTATATCCCAGCTAACTGCTACCTGTGAGCCAATCTACAAATTGTTGAAGAAAGATCAGGTAATGGAATGGAATGACGAGTGCCAGACAGCCTTTGATGAAATCAAGAGATATCTCATAGAACCACCAATTTTGATGCCACCAGTTGATGGAAGACCCTTGATCATGTACTTAACAGTGTTAGACAACTCAATGGGGTGTGTGTTGGTGCAACATGACGAGTCTGGTCGAAAAGAGCAGGAAATATACTACCTTAGCAAAACGTTTACCGATTGTGAAACAAGATACTCACTGCTCGAGAAAACTTGTTGCACTTTGGCATGGGCTGCTCGCCGACTAAGACAGTATATGTTGACTCATACTACCTTGTTGATTTCAAAGATGGATCCAATCAAGTACATATTCGAGAAACCTCCTCTCTCCGGACGAATAGCAAGATGGCAAATGATCTTAACAGAATATGATATACAGTACACTACTCAAAAGGCCATTAAAGGAAGTGTTGTGGCTGATCATTTGGCTCATCAGGTAGTGGATGATTATCAGTCAATGAGTTTTGAGTTCCCTGATAAAGACATTATGATTATTACCAAAGAACCTGGACAATATGACGGACCTGAACAAGGATCCCGATGGACTATGGTTTTTGACGGAGCTTCTAATGCACTTGGTAATGGTGTTGGTGTTGTGATCATTTCCCCTGAAGGTTGTCATACCCCGATTACTGCAAGACTTTGTTTCTATTGTACCAATAACATGGCTGAGTATGAGGCATGTATCATGGGTATCAAAGCTGCCATCGAGATGAAGATTCAGTTCCTGGATGTATATGGAGATTCAGCCCTGGTAGTGAGTCAGATTAAAGGAGATTGGGATACCAAGCATGAAAATCTTATTCCTTACAGAGAGCATGTGTTGTCTTTGATCCCATATTTTGAAGAGATTACCTTTGGACATATTCCACGAGGAGAAAATCAGTTGGTAGATGCGTTAGCCACCATGGCATCTATGTTTGAGATTAGCTGGGATGATGAAGCTCCCAAGATTACTATTGACAGATTTAAGAAGCCTGCATACTGTAATGAGATTGATACTGAAGGAGGAGAGGAAAATCCTTGGTTCTATGAGGTGAAAAGATATCTTGAAACTCAGGAGTTCCCTGAAGGGGCATCTGTCAAAGATAAGAAGTTTCTGAGGAGGTTTTCTGCTAAGTTCCTTTTGAGTAATGGAATTTTGTACAAGCGCGATCATGATTTAACTTTGCTTCGTTGTGTGGATAAGAAAGAAGCAACAGAGATTATGGAAGACATGCATGATGGGATTTTTGGCACTCATTCTAGTGGTCATACCATGGCAAAGAAGATATTTAGAGCAAGTTACTATTGGTCTACCATGGAAGCTGATTGCTATCAACATTCTAGAACATGTCACAAGTGTCAAATCTATGCCTATATAGTGCATATACCTCCAGCTCCATTGAATGTGTTGACTGCTCCTTGGCCTTTTGCCATGTGGGGCATTGATATGATTGGTGAGATCAAGCCTACTGCTTCTAATGGGCATCATTTCATCTTGGTTGCCATCGATTACTTTACAAAGTGGATGGAGGCAGCTTCATTTGCATCTGTTACTAAGAATGTGGTGGCTCGATTCATTAAGAATAATCTCATATGTAGGTATGGCATCCCTGAAAGGATTATCACCGACAATGGCTCTAATCTGAACAACACTATGATTACTGATCTCTGCATGTAGTTCAAGATTATGCATCACAACTCTTCTCTGTATCGTCCGAAAATGAATGGGGTAGTAGAAGCTGCTAACACGAACATTAAGAAGATTCTACAGAAGATGACTGTTACTTACAAGGATTGGCATGAGATGTTACCATTTGCTCTTCATGGTTATCGTACTACAATACGTACTTTAACAGGGGCAACCCCATTCTCCTTAGTCTATGGTATGGAAGCAGTACTGCCCATTGAAGTTCAGATCCCCTCCTTAAGAATCATGAAGGATGCAGGCTTGGATGAAGATGAATGGATTCAGACTTGACTTGACCAGATAAATTTGATTGATGAGAAAAGGCTGACAGTTGTTTGTCACGGTCAGATGTACCAGAAACGGATGATCAAAGCTTTTAATAAGAAGGTTAAGCAAAAGGTATATCAGGCTGGTGACTTGGTAATCAAGCGTATCATATTACCACAGGGTGATCCTAGGGGCAAATGGACTCCTACATATGAAGGACCATTTGTAGTCAAGAGGGTATTCTCAGGAGGTGCCATGATGCTTACTACTATGGATGGTGAAGACTTCCCACAACCCGTAAACGCAGACATAGTTAAAAAATACTACGCATAAAAAGAGACCCGCTAGGTTGACTGGCCTAGGCAAAAATAAGGGCATCCCGGCGAACCAAAAGGGTTCGGGCAAAAATTAGGGATATATATATAAAAAAATGTACACCCGGCAAGTCGAAAACCTGAAAGGGCGACTTGGAAAAAAAAAGGGTATCCCGATGGATTGAAAACCTGAAAAGGCAATCCAGGAAAAAGTTAGGGATTAAAGCGTATGACTATGTCTCGTTGGATCACCCATATAACTCCAACTGTGAGTACTACCTAACTCAAGTTCAAACAGATAAGGATCAATCCAATCGTTTCCGTCTCAACAGCAGAGGATGCGATACTTGAAGATAATGGCAATAGTGGAACTGAAACTCAATAGGAATATTTCTCACATAGCTGTTTTCTTTGTTTTGTAAAATATTTTACGACGAATTCCTCTTACTAGGATTTCTGTCTCCTTGTACAAACTTGCATGTGTATAGGTCACTTTATAATATAAATAAATTTTCATCTTTGAATCCGGATTTACTTTTACCCTATTTACCTAAGCGAAAACGTCCATTGGTTGTGTTTGAATGTATGTATGCTTTTGAATATGATTGATATTTACCAGAAATGCATAAAATACAGTAATAGTATTTACTAAGGACGAACGAAGGTAGGAGTTCAACGAAGCTTCACCGATTCATCCCCACCAGACAACTACAAATCCCCAGCAGAGCAAATATATCTTCATAGATACTTCGAGTTACATATCCCCTTGAATTTATGTACATCTCTTTTATCCTCAGTCGGGATACTTAGGAACTTATTCCCTCAATAGAAGTACGACGAACAAAGACGGGAGGTTATAAATACTATACTATCAAACAAGACGGGAATGAAGTCCTCATACTCCTCAGCAACAAATCAGGATTTATTTTCCCTAGTCAGCACTTGTTATACAAAGATATCCGGACGCTTCAGGCTGCATAATTCATACATACATCATTTACATCATACCATAGCATATCCATAAATGCATCATGCCATGCATGCATACATATTGCATAAACTAATCTTTTCCTTGCAGGATGGTTATATGCAGATAAAATACTATCAACAATTCACAACAGTTCAGAGACGATCTATACGAAGGTCTAGTGCTGATACTTAATTCAGAGATAATCGCTACGAAGATTTATTTCTGATGGTCAATACTTAAGTTGTCCTTGGAAGGGTAAACGGTCTATACGAAAATCTATTACCTAATCCAGGATATTTCCAAAAGAGATAATCGTTACGAAGATTTATTTCTACTGGTCTATTCAACAACTCAAAACAGTTCAGAGACGATCTATACGAAGGTCTAGAGCTGATACTTAATTCAGAAAAAGATCGCCACGAAGATTTGGTTCTGATACTTAAATTAAAGTATGTTCTTAGATATGGTTCAGAGACGATCTATACGAAGATCTAAGCCCTGACACTTAATGAAGGATATTCTTTTTCCCCAGAGATAATGCAGAGGCGATCTATACGAAGATCTAGTGCTAGCATTCAACTCAAACCATATTGCATAAACGATTCAGAGACGGCCTATACGAAGACCTAGTACTGATATCCAGTATCAACATAAAGATATTATCACCTCCTGATATTATGGAAGACATCTATAAGCCCATCTCCAGTTCTTCCAAGTGGAATCTTCAAGCCCACTTAAGCATATACAACTAATCATCAATGTTACTTTACGCACCGGCGAGTGCAAATTTTTGGGCTTTTGTGTTCAATCCCCTTCAACCTTCCAGGTCACGAATGGCACATATGCCAATCTAACCCCTCAGGTTTCAGAAAATTGAACAGGGGCAGCTGTTGCACCCCAAAATTTGCCCTCACCTAGACAAGACATTGTATACCAAGGTGTCCAAAGAGGTTCACAAGGTTCACAATATTCACAAGGTATCTCAAGAGGTTCACAGGGTTCACAAGTTTCACAATTAATCAGAAAGTTTGACAATTCCCTCAGACAATGCATCCTCCTAAGCAATGCATCCTAAACTAGGGTTTTGGATTCAATCAGGATAAATGGACTTCCAAGGCCTCAAGTGAACTTTATAACATCCCACATGTCTTCAATAATCAATATGTCAAGTTTCAAGGCTTTCTCAAAAAGTTTGCTCAGTCAGATGATCAGATAGGCTAAAATCAGTCAAAGTAGTTAAAAAGTCAAACTGAGGTCAACTGTGGTCAAACCAAAGTCAAACTTCATGATTTTTTGCCAACATCAAGTATATGAAGTAAAATTAATCATTTGATCAAGGGTTGATCATGATTCATCAAGAATATTTCAGATCATCAAGAATCAGGAGTTTCTAAATTAGGGTTTTCATAGGAAAAGTCAACTGAACTTTGACCAGCCATAACTTTCACATGCTTCATCAAAAATTTCTCATACAAAGCTCATTTTGAATTAAATTGAAATCCCTACAACTTTGTGTCTCACAAGCCAAGCCCAAAAATGCTTCATTTGGAAAGTATGAGCTAAGACATTATAGGTCATTTTAAAAGTCAACAAAAAGTCAACATCTTCCAAAGGGCATAACTTGAGATTGGTAAACGATATTGACATTAAACCAAAGAGGTTTCTTATAGGACTATTTAAGCTTTCCAAAATGTCCAAGAACACCTTCATAGCCTTAAAATTGAGGGATTTGTGACTTTGCAAAGTTGGGAACTTTTTTAGAGGTTTATGAAGCAAATGGGACCTTATAACCAAATTTCTCCAAATGGGCTTGCATTTTTATGACCCAATCACTACCATGACATCATGCACGAATTAAAAATCATTTATTCAAATTTTTATTTATTTTATTTTATTTATTATGATTTTATACATTAAAAATCATTTTAAATTAAAATAAAATATAAAAGTCTCAATATTTGATATGATTTTTGTTCTAGAAAGTCATAAACACCAATTAAAGATGATTGAGATCATATAAAATCAGATCAACCAAAAATAGTAAGAAGATATCAAATTTTTTCAATATTTTGAAGCATATCTTTCTTCAATCTCAAGTTATCCAAAAGTCCAAAGTAGGATGTGATTTTTTGACCTAATTAGGTTTTATTATATATGTATAACATAAAGCAATGCAAGGACACGGAAATTTGGCAGCAAAAGCATTCATAGAAAGTTCAAAAATTCAAGAAAATTCAAATTTCGGTTTGGTGGATTGAGGTTGTTTTAAGACATAATCAAGGTTGCAATGTCTTACAAGATGATCATTGAATGAATATCAGTCATTTGCTTCATCAAAAACTTGTTCATATGCATAAACCGAATTCATGTTTTCTTATTTTTTTCGTTTTCTAATTCTGATTATTCATGCGCTTTCAATGAATTTTAACCGTACATTATTGTTTGTGATGATCCATAGGATGTTTATGGGCAGGTTTCTTGAAGTGCCATAGCCAAATCCGTGAATCACCATGTTTCGGGTTTCAAAATCGTGATTTGGGGATTTCATTCAAAAGCTTATTTTAGGCTAAATTAAGGATGTTTTTAGACTTATTGGGTTGCCTTTGATTAATTTGGACCATTAAACTGGATTTATTGTCTGTATTTTTCATGTTCAAGTATGCAGGACTTCTAGTGATGGAAAATATTTGTCACTATAGGCTATTGTGACAGACAAAGTGTCACTAAAGGTTAAACAGACGGCCAGAGGTAGGAGACAGTGTTTCGCGCGCAGGGATATATTGAAATTTTCGGATTGGTTAAAACGAATGTGTTTCATATGGATATCACATGTGCGCGTTAGCTCAGTTGGCAAGGGTTCAGGTTATGGAGGTACTGGACCTGGGTTCGATTCCCAGGTCTTGCATTATTTTGTTTTAATTTCATCATATTTTGCAGGTTGTGTATATTATATATTCTAGTCATCACTTCTTCAAGCCGCACGCTTAGCCCAGTGGTCTTGGCCTCTTGCTGGTAATGGGGAGGTCCTGGGTTCAAATCCAGGCCTCCCCCATTTTTTTAAAACTTGTTTTTATTATTTTTCTTAATTGTTTAATTATATATTATTATCTAATTAGTTAATTTGTTTTATATTAAAATTATAAACTCAATTAAAAATGTTAATCAAATTTATATTTTTATAAATATCATAATATATTTTGTAAATAATTTTGTATATAATTTTACTATTTATAATTTGTAAGTAATTAACTATTTAAACCTAAAACATAAACCCTAATTTTTCTTAAATAAAATGTAAACCCTAATTTTTTCAAAACCCTATTTTTTTATTAACCCTAATTTTTATTAACTTTAACATTTAACTTAATTAATTTTTGTTCTAAACTATAATTAAATAATTAATATTTTTTTTTATGAAAATAATTAGTATTTGTTTATTATTATTGTAATTATTCTATTTTCTTCTAAAAAAATTTCTAAATGTTTATTCAACTTAAAAAATAATATTCTCTTAAATTTTTATCTTCTTTATATTTTTACTAACTCTTTTATTATTATTATTTCATTATTACTAACCATTTAAATTATTGCTTATTTATTTTCTATTTTATCGTTATTATTATTTTTCAGATTATATTGTAACTATCCCAAAGCTTTGTAATAGTTTAGGTTTATATTTTTGCTTTATTTTTATTGTAAATATATTAACTGCGTGGTTAGTAAATAAGGAGTGCATAACATCTTTGTGATTAAAATTAACTTAGAATGACTATTTAAAAAGATTAATATTTGAATATGAGCACTCACACACGTAAGTCGATCTTTGATCGCCATCCTGCACTTTCTAGGGTTACCTCTCATGTTGCCTATTTCTAAGGTTAAGTAAGGTGTCTTAAGCAAAGTCCCTTCATAAATATCATCAAGTCCCTTCAGTTTATAAGATCAAGTCCCTTCGAGGTTGCCTACGATAAATGATCTTGTCCCTTCGAATAAAAGATGATAAGTCCCTACAAATTGCTAAAGACATCTTACAGTTGCCTATATTCAGATGTCCCTATACATGTCCCTTCTCACATCCAAGGTAATGACTACCTATTCCTTAATAATAGGGATAGTCTTACCATTGAAAGAACATATAAGAACAATAAAGATTTAATATAGGGTAGGTTCCTCTTAATTACTTGCTCACCTTTTCAAAATACATTTTACACTTCACATTTCAAACAAATTTTCAAAACAAAGTCTTATATACATCCATACGAGGATCATTATAAAGTACTTAGAAAAATTTTAACCACACACTACACCTTTCTCAAAACAATTTAAAGTGAGCTAAGTAACTAAGAGCCCGTGGATAACCATGGATATAAAGGGTGCTAACACCTTCCCTTTGTATAACCTACCCCCCGAACTCAAAATCTTTTTAAGGTCTTTCCTGTTCTTTTATGTCCTTTCCTTTTGGATAAAATAAAAGTCGGTGGCGAATCTTGCTATCCGCAACATTTAACTAAAGTCAGTTCTCCCACCGTGTTACAAATAGTGTAGTTTAATTTTTTGCCATATAATTATGTAACTGCCCCAGCCATGTAATAGTCTAGATTTTATATTTCTGTATTTTATTTACTTTATTTAACTGCGTGGTTAGTAAACCTAGGGAGTAAAAAGATTAAATGAATTAAATTGAATTTAGAAAATTAATTTAAATAAGATAAATATTTGAATATAAACACTCACACACATAAGTCGATATTTGATCGCCATCTTACACTTCCTAGGGTATTCCTCTTGGTTGCCTTAAAAAATGGTCAAGTCCCTCGAATATATGGGTGTCTTAAGCAAAGTCCCTTCACGTATAAATCATCAAGTCCCTACAGATTTAAAAGATCAAGTCCCTTCGAGGTTGCCTACAGAATAATGATCTTGTCCCTTCGAATAAATGATGATAGTCCCTACGAATTGCTAAAGACATCCCTTAACTTTCCTTCTATGACCATACGATGACCCTACGCTTGTCCCTTAACACATCCAAGGTAATGACTGCCTATTCCTTAATAATAGGGATAGTCTTACCATTGAAAGAACATAATAGAATAAGAAAGACTTAATCTAGGGTAGGTATCTCGTAGTTACTTGCTCACACTTTCAAAATTACTTTTACACCTCACAATTTCTAAACTAGGATTTGTATACACCCATACGAGGGTCATTACAAAGTACTTAAAGAAATTTTTCTAATCACACACTACACTCTTCAAAAACAATTTAAGTGAGCTAAGTAACTAAGAGCCCATGGATAACCACGGATATAAAGGGTGCTAACACCTTCCCTTTATATAACCTACCCCCCGAACCCAAGTCTTTTAAAATATGTCTTTCCTGTTCTTTTATGTCCTTTCCATTTGGATAAAATAAAAGTCGGTGGCGACTCTTGCTATCCGCAACATTTATAGAAAGTCAGTTCCCCCACCGTATTACACTTGGGAAAGATGCAGGACTTGATGCATGCTTAAACAGGAAATAATAATTACTCTGCAGAAGTAATCCTTATAATTTCCTAGGAAGACCAGTTGAGGACTTGCTGGCCTGAGACCCTTGGACGAATCCAGCTTTCCAGGTTGAAGTCGCTTTCAGCCTCGTCTTCCACATTGTTGATTGCATCAGGGGTCAACATTCCCCCACTGATAAACTTGGGAGTTTCAGCAGCCTCCTCTTGGACCTGTCGAGATGGTTTGTAACCCAACCCGAACTTGTCTTCCTTGACCTGAACTTGCAGCAGCTTGCCCCAGCCCTGGGCATTCCCATCTTCAACAACCTTCCGAGCTTGCTTATAAGAAGAGATCGAAGTACCAAACACTTCAGTTGTTGCTTCATTGACATTGAGGGCCTCAAACCCTTGGCTCATTCTCTCATGGATCTCTCCATCCATCTCAATATACTTGTAAGTAGCTAGATGACTAACGAATATATCCTCCTCCCCACAGATTGTGATGACTTGGCCCTCCCATTCGTATTTTAACTTCTGGTGAAGGATCGACGTTACGGCGCCAACGGTGTGAATCCAAGGCCGACCCAACAGACAACTATAGGCAGGCTGATTGTCCATCACGTAGAAGATAGTTTTGAAGATCTGTGGGCCAATCACCATAGGCAGCTCAATTTCCCTAAGAACCGATCTTTTAGAACTGTCAAAGGCTCTCACTACCAGGTTACTTGGACGCATTGCAAGACCATCATATTCCATCTTGACCAAGGATTTCTTTTAAGAACATTGAGTGAGGACCCAGTTGTAAACACCCCAAATTTGCCCTCACCCATTCACACCATGGCTTGTGATCTTTTCATATGCATAAGTTCAATCATAGCATCTTATATTGCATATTTGCTTCACTGCATTGCTTCTAAGTCATCTGCATCTAGGGTTTGTGATCTGAGCAATCCCTGAGCCATTTGAGCCACTCCAAAGGTCTTCAATCATTTCAAAGGGGTCCATGTATGTTCAAGCATCATATTATATCCTCTCAAAGTCAAGAATGTCAAAAAATCACAAGAACTGGGAAAGGCATGGAAGCAGAGCCAGGTTCGACTGCACAGATGACCTAGAATTAGGGTTTTGGTTTCAAAGGCCATAACTCCAAATTTTTTGGTCATTCTTATTTCTATTGGTCTCTATATGTTATAGGGATCATGCATATCAATTTTCATGAAGAAATTCCATGGGGAAGACATCTGATCAAGAGTTGACTTTTTAAGCAAGTCAGTGCAAAATCAGGGCATCTGAGGCCCCCAATGACCCAACCAAAGGGTGTTCTTCATCATTTTGATTGTGTATGATCTTTATTTGATCATATAAGATATTTGAAGTTCACAAAATTGAAGAATTTCAAGCCATTTGCAAAGTTGACTTTTTGGGAAAATGACTTGTAATGGAAACTTGCCATTTTGGGAAACTTTTTCAACCCTTGCTTTTTGATTAAAAAATGCTTCAAATGGGAAAACTTTGGTCATGAAAGTTGTAGAATGGATCATTCCATTTTCAAAAAGTACAAGAACTTGTCCTAATTCATTTTGGATCAAAAGTTATGGCTTGTCAAAGTTGGGAAAAATCACATAATTTCAAGTTTTCTACCAAAGAGGCAAAGTTGAAAAATCCCTTGCCAAGGCAAATTGAGACCTCAAATAGACTTCTAATCTTCACACAAACATGAACCAATGTCTAAAAGTCAGATTGCATCAAAAGTTCACTCATTTTCATGACTTGTGGATCAAGAAATTTCAAAAGGGCCAAAGTGGATCAAAGTTGCAAAACCTCACTCAAACCCTAATCCATGAGCTGGATGACTTCAAAATTGATCCTATGGTTCTCCTCACTTCTTGCTGCGCAGGACACCCCTCTTGTCCTTGGCTAGCCATGAGCCCATACCTCTCTTACACAAAGCTTGACTTTTTTGCAAAAGACCCATACCAATCACAATAGGGCACACCAGACCTATCCATGAGTGATAAGTGGACAAAATGGAACTCAACACAACACACAACTCATGCTGAAACACTCTCCAAGCCAGCATTCTCATTTTTCACCTCTTATGCAACTTCCTTCGAAACTCATCATACAAGCATCAAGCATTAAATCAAACTTCACAAAACATCTCATCATACTCCCCTGATCATTTCCCTGCCCTCATTCATCCCTGAAACATCCTCAAACTGAAACACGATTTCTCTCCCTCACTGAACAGAACCTGCTCAATCTCACAAACCAGCCATTTTAAACTCCTATCAAGCCTTGCAAACTTCTCAGGGGGGTCATTGGAGGTGATTGGAAGCAAAGAGCTGGCCAGAGAGTTGCAAACTGAGAAAGCTCAAGCTCAGGTACCTCATGAACTTTTTTTCCAGAAATGAAAATTTAAGTTTCTAGATTGTTCCTTATGTCTTGCTGATCATCCAGATGTTTTTACTTTTTGAAATGGTTAAGATTTGAGTATGTACTGGTTGTCTGAAACTTTTGCCGTTTTGCAAGTTTTGATTCGAATCCTGTTTTGTAGGTCATAGAAATTTGTTTTGAGGTGGGGTTTGGATTCAGGGAGGTTAGAAGGTTTGATCTGGAGCTTTAGAGCTCCAGAAATGGCCTAGGGAGAGAGTTCCATTTTTCGTCTCGCCGGAGAAGATGACCGGAACCACTGTTCCGGTCATCTGAAAGTGATTAAATTAGGGTTAGGTTTTAGCTGAGTTTGAATGCTAGCCTTTGGATCCAACTTCCCGCGCGCTGTGAACGGCCCAGATCCTTTGATTTAGCTCTAATCCAGTCATTAGCTTTAATTAATTAGGATTAAAATTTGAATTTCTCAGAAGCAATCCCAGCCACTCAAACGCGCGCCAGTCAATTCCCGCGTGTCCAATTTGAATCTCAGCCTTAGATCTTGCATACTTTCCATTTAATTTCATTTTTATTTAATTTTTATGCATTTAACTTTCATATTTATTTTAAAATAGTTAGAAAAATCCCAAAAATATTTCCTTTTTCATTTTTGTTTCAAATATTTTTCTCAATCAGAAAATGATTTTTATTTTATTTTTTGCATTAAAAATAATTTTTAAATAATTTAAAGGTTTATTTTTAATTAATTAATGAAAATTAATTAATTAAAAATACTTTTAGGTATTTAAAAATCACAAAAAAATTCATGTAACATTCAAAAACATTTAGAAACATTGTCCAACTCTCAAACCAAATTTCTTTTTTGTTCTTGATGCCTTTTGATGATTTTCTTTGGAATTAATTTCATTTCAAGGCAATATTTTGTTTCAAACTTCAAAAATTCATTTCTTCCTAACCATTGAGAGTTGGATCATGATTCTTTTTGCATTGCATCTTGCATAACATGTAGTTTATAGGATAAAATTGGCATGAATTAATCTTGCATTTTCAATTTGTTTTGCATTTGTCTTGTCAAGGTACCTTAAAACCCTAGCAATCTTAGGAAATTCATAACCCTCATTAGGTTAAGAGTTCGATCCCCTCCTTTGGGCAGTGAGTTTGTATAGGTTTAGGGTTCCTTTGATTGCATTTTCAAATTTTTATCATGTCATATGCTTCTGGTTTTGAATTTTGCTTTGAGTTTTGATCATAAACCCTAATTCATACCTTCCTTTGCATCCATTCCCCATTTGCTTGCATACCATGACTTGCCATGACATTTTGTGCATCCATTTGATTCATAATACATTTTAGGACATACTAGAATCATGTGTGATCATTGCATCTTTCATTTTCCATGTTGTATGTCATTTGCATTCCATAACTTTTCATGTATGTTCATGGTTCTAAACATGCTTCTCTTGCATCCATATGTTTGTATGATCATTCTCATGCCTTGCCTCATATTTTCATCATCTCTTAGCATCATTAACATCATACTTATGCTTCTGGTTTTGGTTTTCATCATGACAATGCATCTCATTTTGCATTGCATTTCATTTCTTTACTAACTTTTCAGGTGGTAAGTTGTATTGAGAAGTGAATTTTCCTTCACTTCTCACAATCTCTTTTCATCTTTCTTATGCATCATTGCTGCATTTTTGCATGTGTATTGGATTGATCTTGCTCATTCTTGTCCATCTTACCTTCTTTATTCAAGCAACTTGACTTCTTGAGTGAAGCAAGTTGTTTTGCTTCTCTTTGTTTCTGGATCCTTTCATCTGCTTCTCTCCTTGGTGGCTCTTTGAAGATTCTTTCTCTCTTAAGCCTCACAAACCCTAGGAATGACCAAGCATGATAACAATTAGGGTTGATTAGTCCCCCATTTAGGTTTTACCTTTGTGTCATCTTTGAGTCTTCTCTTCTCATCTCATAATCAGGGACTAAACCCTAAAGGCTTTAAGGCTTTGTGATTAAGCTTATGCCTGCATCCTTCTATTAAGATGGAGTGTATAACTTTAATCCTAAGTGTTAAACCCTTAATGTGTTTAAATCCTTTAATCAATCCACTTAATAATCATCAAGACATCAAGCTTGTAACTTGGGCCTTGCATTAGGGTTCTAATTCTTCCTTAATTGGTTAAGAAGGACTAACCCTAGTGTTAATGGACAAGTCCCCCTCAAGTTTGTCTTACAAACCATAAAACTCACTTCTTCATCTTATCATTAACTAAAATCCATCTAATAAAGGTTTTGTTTTGTCATGAGATTAATCCCTAATCATGGATTAAGTTGAGGAGTCTTCCTCAGCTTAAACATTCTCATCTATTATCCTTCTATTAGGATGGTGTAATGAGTCTGTTTAATCCCTGATTATGGCTTAATCTCATTACTCAACACTAAACAAAAACAACAAAAACATTTAATTAATAACAAGTAGGTTAATGATCTTAATCTTACATCATGGTGATTAAGTGTGAGATGCTGACTTCACACTTAAGGTACTCTCATTACCTCTAATCTGAGGGAAGATGTGATGAGTTTACTAACCCATTGGTTTAGGCTTAAGCTCATTAACTTATGACAAACATCCAAAAGAAATAAAAGACTGAAAACTCAAAAACAAGCAATAATCGTCTCCTCCGGGATTCTTTTCTCACCTTAATCACTCACAAACGAGAACTCGCTTCTTCCGTCTAATGCAAGACAGTTTGCACCTGAGCCAGACAGGTCATACACTTGAGCATAGACATGCAAGCAGTTCACAAGTCAATTTATCTTTCAGTCTCTTTGGGTCGAACTACGGTGTTCTGACTTCCTCATTGCACGAGAGGATACGTAGGCATAACTTAACAGTTATCGAACAAAAGTCTCTGTATATTCCCCCTCTTTCCAGCTTTATTCTTTTAGCCTCATGGTCATGAGAATTTCATCCTTGTTCTTACACTGACACTTCACTCATACACTACACTTCTTTTACACTGACACTTGCATTCTTTCCAGCTATGATACACAAATTGCACTGACACTACCCCTTTAAAACACAAATCTTTCAAGCGTGGATCCCGTCGAGTACGGCGGAAAATCTGGGTGCTAATACCTTCCCAGGTTGTAACCAACCCCCTTTCTCAGTCTCTCTGGTTCGCAACCGTCTTATCCATATCTTTTCCTAGGTCTATGTAGCATTACCTTTCCTTCGGGATAAAAATGCCTAGCTGGCGACTCTTTTCTTTTCTCTTGAGCTCACTCCTGTGTGCTCTCACCTTCCCTTTTCGCCGACCGTTCGCGTCTGTACCCCTTCTGACCCGAGGTGTCATTTTGGTGGGAGCGACACCAGTGTCAACCAAGACATGAGAAAGAACAACACCTTTACACTCCAAGGTGATATGCAAAGCCTTATTATGGTTACGGCCCTCCATAGTCAGATCAGCATCAGTAAAACCTAGTCCATGACTAGTGTTGACATTAGAAACCACCGTTTCTAGTTGATTAACTGTAATCTCTTCTGGCACGTAAGCTGCGTGCAGGACTTTGAGAAGTGCATTCCTGTGGGCTTCGGAACACATTAGCAGTGATAGAATAGAGATTTTGGAGGGTGTCTGATGGAGCTGGTCCACAACCTTATAGTCTCTCTTCTTAATTATTCTCATGAACTCGTCTACATCCTGGTCAAAGGATGTCTTCTAAGCTTCCTTGGCAACAGGTTCTTCAGGCACCACACTCTTGCCCTTAGCCTTGGCAGCAACTTCTGCTTCAACATTAGTTCTTGGGAATTGTGAGGCAAAGAGACTTCCGCTTCGAGTGAAGCCTCCGCCTCCCCCCCACATTATCAATCTGTGGTGTAGAAGTATCAAGAGTGACTTTCTTTCCGTAAAAATATAAATCTGAGTCGTAGTGCCAAGGCACGACACTGCTACTATCATATGGAACTGGTCCTGGTACCGTGATAGTAACTGGACTGATTCCTGCGGAAGAAGGAGTTGAGAAAGTCTGAGGTTCATAATAAATTGTGACAGGAGGTTTGACCGAAGATGGTGTTGGTGATGAAGGTTGCTGATGTTGATGGAGATATTGATGTGAGTTGTTGAAAGAATCTGGAACGTGGATTGTTGCCGGATCATAGTAAATGGTAACTGTGGAAATGTCTTCATTGATTGTTGTTGTTGTTGTAGAAGGATGTGTTGAACTGATATCTATTGAAGTTGAAGAAGGGATGATTATTGATGTCGTAGAAGAATCTGTGAGAATGGTTGTTGTTGAAGTTGTAAGAGTGATGTCTGTTACATCTGGTGGAATGATATGTACTGGTGTTGTATGAGGAATGGTTGTTGATGTTGTAGGAGCTAGAACTATTGAAGTGATCTATAAAATGCCTTCCTTGATAAGATTGTTGATACCGGTCTTCAAATTTTCACAACCGTTGATAGAAATCTTGCAAGCTTCGCAATGGGCCTCACAACCCGGGAACACTTGGCACTTTAAAGGCTGGGATTTAACCTCGGTCAGAGGTGTTTGAATACCTGCAACATTGTCAATTTGGTTTACTGGTTGATCCTCCTCAATGGCATTTATCCTAGGCCCACCATTGCTAGGAATATGATTTTTGGTAACACTTGGATGGGTGCAAAGTTGATTGCCTTAGAATCAATCAAATCTTGAACCTTCATGTGTAAGGCTCTGCACTTCTCTGTAGTATGGCCAGGTGCATTGGAGTGGAAGGCACATCTGGAATTAACATCAGTTTCTTGGAAGATTCTGGGGATCTAGTGGGGCCAGAGTCCTCAATTCGATCAGGTTCAGCTTTAATAATTGTGGAAGTAAGGCAACATAGGGCATCAGAATGGGATCGATAACCCTATTGATTTGTGAAGTCCTTTGTTGAAACGGACGTTGTTGCTGATTATTATTGTTGTAAGATCTCTATTGAGGAAATTGTTATTGCGGTGGGAAGTGTTGTGGTTGTGGAGGATACTGTTGTTGAGGTGCTGGAGCTGGAATGGTGACAACAGACACTGATTTTGGCATGTATTGAGGCCTACCTCTGCCCATGTGTACTGAGTTGGTCTCACCTATTCTTTGAGGTCCCGATAAGGGTTTCCTGGCATTGCTGGAACTAGCACCGTTGTCTGAAATTTTTCCCATCTTCAAAAGACTTTCAATTCTCTCACCAGCTATAACTACATCCGCAAAGTTGAGGGACGAGAAAGCAGCAAGTCTGTCAATGTAAGTTCCTTGCAACATGTTCATAAACATGTCGGCCATCTCTCTTTCTGACATAGGAGGTTGGAAAACAGCAACAAGCTGTCTCCATCTTTGGGCATATTCCCGGAAAATTTCTCTTGAAGATTGAGACATACCCATCAGGAGGGTCCTGTTGGGAGCCATGTCCAAGTTATATTAATACTGGCGTATGAAAGCTTCGGCCAAATCCTTCCAGTTTCTGACCATTGCTCTGGACAGGTGAGAATACCATTCACGGGATGCCTCGGTCAGTCTGTCTTCAAAGTAGAACATCCACAACTTTTCGTCCATGGTATAAGCTTTCAGTCTCCCCAGAAAGGACTGTAGGTGAGTACGTGGATAAGAGGTACCATTATATTTCTCAAAGTAACGAGGCTTGAATTTATGAGGAATCCTGACTCTCTCAAATAAACTCATGTCCATTACACCAAATCCCAAAGCGTTTTGGGACTCCAAAGATCTCAGCTTCTCCGCTATTTCGTCCAGACGACGATCATAGGCTTCATCCCCAACACCAATTACTGTAAACTGTTCCTCTTGAGGGTCCTCTTGCAAGGCATGACCTCTAATGTTTCCTTGAGTATTTCTGATAGCATTGACTTTAGGAATGAGGTGAGGCCCAAACTCTGGCGGATCCGTTTGTGGCTGCCCGTGATCATTGTTACTAGTACCTCCTGTACCTGGATGATTCTCTTCTGGAGTTTGCCGCTCGACTAAATCTCTTAATCTTTCTTGGCTTTGGGCCAACCCAGTCATTACTGCCATGAACTGGTTCATCTGAGCCCTCATCTCAGTTCTCTCATTAGTCATTTGTGTTCTCATGTCAGTCAGATCTTATTGAACTTGGTCCATCAGTAAGCTCGGAAGGTTGTTTCTAGTTGGATACCGGTGAACTCTATTGATGGGGAAAACCCTTCTACGAGCAATGTTTCCTGAAACAACAGCAAAGTGAGAAAACAACAACAAAAACACCTACAAAACAAAGAATGAGGTTAGTATGCAATGCAGTATGTCTATTTGTCTTCCAAGAGTATCTGATTTGGTTCTTTGGTTTTGACCTTCCAGTCCTCTGGGAACGAAGATGTTTGAAGAGAAATGAAGTCCAAGAGAAAATCTAGGTAATACATAAACCATATATTACAAATGCAAAAGACACATAGTTTATGATTACAACAAGTTCCCAGGGTGGGTCAAAATACAATTAAGTCGAGAAATACAACAAAATCATCATGAGAAATAAATTACAACCAAAATAAAATACAAGTACAAAGAAATCAAACATCCAGCCCAAAGTCATCCTCCTTGACTTCCTTCAAAAGAGCATCAGTCACTGGTCCAACTGGATGCTCTGTGATGGTCCTAAGAAGGTTCATGGTGGAAATGGCACTTGTCAACTTTCGGTGCTTGTCTTGGTCCTTTGATCTCTTCAACCCTGCCCGGAGTTTCAACTCGGAGATTTCTTTTTGTGCTGCTAATAAGGCTTCCTAACTCTTCTTCTCATTAGCTTCCAGCTACTCTATCCTAGCCTGTGTCTTCTGATCTTCTTGCAAACGAGCCTAAGTGATACTGATCCACCTAGCTTGACTCTCTTCCAAGTAGTGCTCAGCTCTGGATTTCTGAATCTTAGCTTCTTTGCAAGCATTCTTCAATACCAACTCCCCTGCTCGGGCTTTTCTGATGAAGTCCTCTGTCTTTTCTATCTTAGTCACATGCTCGATATGGAGCTTATCTAACCTCTCATTGTCCAAACGACTATCATCCCTCTCCCAGAGGGTCTTCTTTAGAGCTTCAGAAAGTTGGGTATTCCTCTCTTTCAGCTTATCAAATTCCTCCGGACTCACTGTATCTATGGGCTCTACTGATGATGGCCCTGGCATATCTTCCAGGGTGAATGGCATGCGGGTGATCTGTCCTCTGATGCGAGACCAATCAATGTAATGAGTTGAAGCTATGTTGTTGCACTTGCCAAGAATAACAATCCCTTTTGTCTGTATGTTATCCCAAGCCTAGGCTGCTTGTCGGATGATGGCATGATTATTCTGAAAATCATAGTAAAGGGTCTCTGCTAAATCCTGCTCTCTTGGTGGATGTGTTAAGGCATACCCTAGCTGCCTTTTGAAAAGCAAAGGATTGTAGTTGATGTAACCCTTCACTCCAATAAGAAGTACATTGGGATACTACCCACAATTTGTAATTATGTCCCTGCCCTTGGTGCTCTGAGTACACCACCTGATGTCTTTTGAAGTGAGAGAAATCATTCTCTTAGCCCAATTTCTTGACTGATGAGGATTCAGGAAAGCTTCTGTCGTTGGGAGGTGTATCAATAACCAATAGTAGAAGAGAGGTGCACAACATCTAACTAGTCTTCCCCTCTGCTTCTCATTCCTTTGATGCACTTAGTAGTAGAAATCCCCTAACAAGGTAGGAACTGGATTCTTCAGCAAGAAGATGTAGGTAGCTTTCTTACTTACAAACTTAGGCTCGTCTTCAAATAAGATGATTCCATATACACTAAGATCCAGGAGAGCACAAATAGTTTCCCACTTCCCTGCTGCAGCATGACTGGTGGCCTGAGTGATTAAGAAGTCCAAATGGAGGCCTGGGATTCCAGTCTTGGTGGTCATATGCTGATCAATGATGGTGGCTTCCAAGTGTAGAGACTTAGCTATGTCTTCATTCCTAGGAGCAGTCATCTCAGGGTTGAAAGGGATTCCTCTTCTGATGGGGACACCCAACAACATGGAAAACTCTTCCAACAAAGGACCCATCTGAAAGTCTGGGAAAGTGAAACATCTGAGAGGAGGGTCATAAAACTGAAGGCAAGTGTGAATCATGCTCCTCTGTGATGCATTCAAGTCTATGATCATGTCCATAATACCACAATAATGTTCCCTGAATAAAGGGACATGATCAGGAGTGATAAGTGCCTGAATCTGTCTGATGCCTGCTAGAGAAGGCTCAAAGAAATGGTAAGTGATGTTGCTCTTCCTGGATGAGTCCATACTGACAATGGATGTTGATGAAGATAACTGAGGAGAAATACTGATGAAGATAACTGAGGAGAAATACTGATGAAGACAACTGGAAAAGATATCAGCTGAATGATTTCTCTCACTCCATACTGACAATGGATGTTGATGAAGATACCTGAGGAGAAATACTGATGAAGATAATGAAGGAAAATTGTGATCTAAACGCAGCGGAAAACAAAAATTTCCTTTAGTGATCCTTACGAATGAGCATGGTCAGTGATAGAATCGTTACCTCTTTGTGGCGATTCAGATCTTTGATGCAGCGATCACAAGCGTTGATGAAGTGCAACGCCTCTACTCAGTCCACACGAACAGCTTCCGGTCACAGTGCTAGCTGCTTACAAACGGAATTATTTGAGTGAGAAAAGAGAATCAAAAACGAAATTGCATCAAGTGAAAGCTTCATCACAAGGGTTCCTTTTATAGACTCTCTTGTGGGCTGCGGGCTAAAAGCCCAATTCACATGATCCATAATAATATTATATATTATTATAATAACTATTATTATAATAAATATATTTATTTTATTATTATTTTATAACCATTATAAAATAACAATAATTATTATTATATTATCCGAATTTCTATTTTCACTTAAGTGCACCGTACCTTACGGTGTTCCTTTGATTTCTCTATCTCTCATCAAACTGTCCTTATGTGTGTGACCCTGTAGGATTTCGTAACGTTGGTAATTATATTAAATTATATATTTAACATAATAAACAGTGAGCGGTATCTAGCAACACATCACTGCTACCCAAGTCACGAAAATGTCATGTGATCTGACAAAACCTTTTTTCGTGATAATATATGTTTGTACAATTACCCTTTTGCCCCTATGTCTATATTGAACACAAGGCATACACTGTGTCATCCTTGTCCAGTTCAATATTGGGCCCTTAGACATTTCTCCTGTTATGCAGGATTGGCAAATTCCATCTAGGACACTCATGTCCCTCAGCATGCTTCGTGGAGTGCCCATCAACTGTCTTTATGATCATCCAGTTACGGATAATGTTTGATCAGCAATAAAGCACCCGACTCTACATCTAGGGTCCATAGTGGTTTCAGGTCGAAGGGTGGTAATACACCATTATCACCATGAGAATAACTTATGACACTTTGCATAACATACTATGTAGTATTCTCATAGCGGGTCAATCCGGTATAAATATTACTCCTAATATTTATACCTATGTCAAGACTTGATAACTCTTTATCCATGATCCATGAGATGTGATCATCAGTCTATCTTCATAATAGTCTCAATGCTTTAATGTTATCCCACTTTGCAATAAAGCTTGACTACAGATATTTAAAGAATAATGTCTTTATGTTTAATGGGATCTCATGATTAAGTCACACTTAACATTTCATTAAACAGACTAACTATTCTAGGGACTTTATTATTCTGAAAGACAAACATAATAAAGAAATGCCTTTTATTATTAAACGAATAATCCGATAAAAGTACCAAAAAGTATTGGCCTCTAGGGCTTACACCAACAGATAACTGAGGAGAAATACTGATGAAGACAACTGGAAAAGATATCAGCTGAAGAAGATCTTTGAGGAAGATAACTGATGAAAATGGCTAAGCAGAAGAACAGTCAAAACCAAACCAAAGAAGATATGGATACCCTGTAAAACAAATAGACAAATGTTAAATGATGCAAAAAATGATGTATGCAGAATGATATGCAAGGGTTTGTGATCAGATGCTGGATTTGTCATTTGCTTTGATAGGGTCCATGAGTGTTCAAAAATCCAGATGAAGGCTAGAAAACCAGTAACTAGGTGGGGGACTCAAATAAAGAGTCACAAGTCCAAGGTTTCATAAGATCAGTCAAAAGTAGTGTAACCTTAAACAAATTCCAGTGACAGGGTATGTTGAGGCCAAGGGTTCCTGCAAACCTGTAAACATCCCAACCCACTCACAGGTATTGTTCTAGAACAAGGATCCTCGGACTTGGATCTATTATGAGAAGTGTAAACACTTCTAACTCGGAGGTACAATGTTTACATTAATCATAAAGGACCCTCCTCTAATTCACCTCAGATGCTGAAGGTTATCTAAAAAGGTCATCCAGACTTAGCAGGCTTCCCAGATAGCCCTAGCACTACAGGAAATCGGTAGCATAGAGTTCTCAAGACGAAACCCATGTCTGAACCGTGTTTCATATTCCCGCACCAGACCGAAATGGAATGGGAAAGAATATGAAGCCACTCTAATCATATGTGTCACTCAGGCTCCCGGTGTGGAACCTTACTCACTGAGATACCCCTCCCACCAAGGCAAATCAACAAATCCAGCACATGATATGATGATAATAATATGAAATGCATAAAGCAGTAAATGAAAGGGATAAATAAATGCAGTAAATAAAGCTGTACAGAAAGAAATAAATAAAGCAATAAAAAAAAGCACACATAACACCCCCATAAACACAAATCAAACAAGCGTTAGGAGAAACCCATAAGAAGAACCAAAAGCCCTGGTTGCAAAGATAATTCCCCAGCAGAGTCGCCAAGCTGTCGCTCCCCGGACTTTCGTCCCGGTGCAAACGAGAACCGTCGGCAAAGAGAAGGGTTGAATAGAGTCTCCAGCTAGGCATTTTTATCTCGAAGGAAAGGTAATGCTGCATAAACCTGGAAAGAGATGGATAAGATGGTTGCGAACCAGAGAAACTGAGAAAGGGGGTTTGTTACGACCTGGGAAGGTATTAGCACCCAGATTGTCCGTCGTACTCGACGGGATCCACGCTTACAAGATTGTGTTTAAAAGGGGTAAGTGTATGTGCTATCTGTGTGCAAAAGCTAGGGAAAGAAAGTACAGGTGTCAGTGCAAAAGGTGTGAATTACTCAGGAACAGATGCTTAAAAAGAAGGCAGAAAGAGGGGGATGACAAAGAGACTTTTATTCGATAACTGTTAAGTTATGCCTATGTATCCTCTCGTGCAATGAGGAAGTCAAAACACCATAGTTCGACTCAAACAGACTGAAAATAAATTGACTGTGAACTGCTTGCTTGTCTATGCTCAAGTGTATGACTCGTCTGGCTCGAGTGCTAGCTGTCTTGCATTAGACGGAAGAAGCGAGTTCTTGTTTATAAAGTGAATGTGATGAGAAAAGAATCTCGGAGGAGACGATTATTGTTTGTTTTTGTATTTTCAGTTTTTTATTGTTTTTGGTGTTTTGCATAGGATTATGAGCTTAAACCTAAACCAAGGGTTGTAAACTCATTATATCCTCCCTGATTAGGGATAATGAGCCTACTTAAGTGTGAGATAAGCATCTCAACTTTAATTACCATGATGATGTAGGTTTAAGATTATTAACCTACTTGTGATTATTTAGATGTTTTTGGGTTTTTTTTTAGTGTTAAGTAATGAGTTTAATCTTTAATCGCAGATTAGTGAACTCATTACACCATCCTAATAGAAGGATGATAGATGAGGACACTTAAGCTAAGGAAGATACCTCAACTTAATCCATGGTTAGGGATTAAATTTATTATATAACAAGCCTTTATTAAAAGGATTTTAATTAAAGGATGAGATTAAGAAGTGGATTTTATGGTTTGTAAGGCAAATTGAGGGGGACTTGTCCATTAAACACTGGGGTTAGTCCCTCTTAACCCTAAGGAAGAGATAGAACCCTAATGTAAGGCCCAAGTTACAAGATAAAGTCTTAGTGATTATTAATGTGTTTTGATTAAGAGGTGTAAGCAAATTAAAGGTTTAACACTAAGGATTAAATTTATACACTCCATCCTAAGCTAAGGATGTTGGCATAACCCTAATTCAAAGTCCTAAAGCTTTAAGAGTTTAGCCTCTGATTATTGAGATGAGAAGAGAGACTCAAGGAGACTCAAAGGTAAAACGTTGGGGGGGACTATATACAACCCTAAATATTATCATTCTTGGATATCCTATGGTTTGTGAGGCTTAAGAGAAAAGATCTTCAAGAAGGCCACCATGGAAGAAGCAGATGAGAAGAGAAGAAGAAAGAGGAATAAGTTACTTACTTCCTGAAGAAGATAAGTAACCTAAAAGAAAGAAAGTAAGAAGGAGGGAGCACAAGTGAAGCAAGTTCACTTCAAAGACAAGTAAAAATATGCAAATGAAAAGGAAAGAAAAAGTGGGAGGTGAAGGCAAATCCACCTCCCAGATAACTTACCAAAGGTTCCTGAAATGTTAGTATGAATGCATAACACATAAAGCAAAAGGAAATGAGATGAATAAAGATGAAAAGACCAAAACCAGAAGTGATTATGCAATTAAAATATGTTATGAGATGATGAAAAGTCATACAAGATACATATGAATGGTCATACAAGGATGAGATGCAATGGAAGCATGTTTAGAAGCATGAAAACACATGGATGTTCATGAAATGTAATGGATGCAAAGCATACTAAAATGATGCAACAATGATCAAGAAATGTTTCAAACATGTCCTAAGATGTCTAAGATGACATACAAAATAATGGAATGGCATGACAAGATCACAAGTTCATGAAATGCAAGGAAGGATGCAAATGGAGATGCAAAATTAGGGTTTTATGAACAAGCATGATGCATATGACCAAAACAGAAGCATACATCATGATAAAAATTTGAAATTGAACTCAAACAAACCCTAATCCCATATAAGATCACACCCCAAAGGAGAAAGTCAGAAACTTAACCTAGTGAAAGTTATGAAATTTCTAAGTTGACTAGGGTTTTTGGGTGATTCTTAAGGAAAAATGCAAATCAAATTGAAAATGCAAGATAAAAATATGAGATAAATAACCTAGAAACTATATGCAATATGTGAAACAATGCAAAAAGAATCATGTTCAAACTCGTCATGGTTAGGCATAAATGAATTTTTCAAGTTAGGGTTAAAAAATGTGAAATTTAAGAACCCTAATTCAAAGAAAATTATGAAAATGTGATCAAACTTAAAAATAAATTTGTATGGTGAGTTTGAAAATGTTTCTAAATGTTTAAGAATGCTTCATGATTTTTTTGGTGATTTTTAGAAACATAAATGCATATTTAATTAATTAAAATCAATTAATTAATTAAATAAAACATTAAAATGTTTTAAAAATACTTTTTTAATGTAAAAATTAAAATAAAAAATGTTTTTAGGTTAAGAAAAATATTTGAAACAAAAATGAAGAAAATGGGATTTTTTTTAATTGTTTTTGCTATTTTTAAAAATTATATGAAAGAAATGCAATAAAAATTAAATAAAAATGAATTAAATGGAAAGTATGATGATCCAGTGGTCCAGATTCAAACATGGGGGGAAGAGGTTGACTGCGCGCATGTTTTAATGGTCAGGATGCAATCTGGCAAAAATTAATTAATAAACCTAATTAATCTAATTAATCAGATTTAGGGTTTTAAGTGAATTAATCTGGAACCTACAAACACGCGCTAAACAAGATCCTACGACCTACATTCAAACTGGCAAGATTAACCCTAATTACAACCCTAAACAATTTCAAGTGACCGGAGCAAGCTCCAGTCATCTTCCCCGGCGAGCCCTTCAACCTATCTTCTTCCCTAGGCTACCTCAAACTCTCTAAAGCTCCAGAATCATCCCCCAAACAATCCTAAACAAGAATCAGGCCATGAAAATCATTTATATTGCATCAAAATGGAGAATCGAAGAAAAACATTTTCAGATCAAAAAGTTTCAGAACATCAATACATCCTGGTTTCTTAACCATTTTCAAAAATAATCATATCACCATGATCAGGGGAGTGCATAGATTCATTCTAGAACTTAAAACAAGAGTTCTAGAAAAAAGTTTGAAGATGACTACCTGAGATGAAGCTTTCTGACTTTGAGCTTTCTGACCCTTCCTTTGATGCAAAACCACTCCAATGGTCCCCCTTGAGCTTCTGAAAGGCTTGAAACAAGTTTGTATGGATTGGTTTTAAAGATTCAGTTCTGCTAAGGCAGCAATCGTGTCTTTGATTCAGAGGCTTTTAGGGCAAAATGAAGGGTGGTTTGTGATCCTTAGGCCATTTATATATGATTGGTGAAGTTTGTTTTGAGGTTTGTGGCTTGTGGGATCAGATTCAAAGAGATGAAGTTCTTGAGTGGTTTTTTTGCAATCCTGAGTTGTAGGATAATTCAGGCCAATGTGTCTTATGAAATAAAGTCCTTAGGGATTTCATAAAGAATGTTGATTGGTCCAGAGAGTTGTTGTGGCTCAGCTTGATTGGTATGGTGTGTTTTGCAAAAAAGTCAAGATTGTGTACTATGAGGTATGGGCACGGGTCAGAGTTGTTTCAAGGGGTTTCTTGGCCTCAGCTTGCATCAAGGATGGCCTTAGGATTGAAATATGTGAGTTGGATGGCTTTGATCAAGTGTTTGCAAGCTTTATGCATTTTTCCCTCTTTGAATATTTTGTGAAAATGGGGCATAATTTCTTGTGATCCAAGGCACAATTCTGGTCAAAATGTATTGCATTATGTTGGTATGATGTTTAGAAGTTGATTAGAGTTCATGAAATGGCTTGGCAAGTGAATTTGCAAAATTCCCTCTTTGGTGCACACTTGAAAATCATAGGATTTTTGCCAACTTTGAAAGGCCATATCTTGAGTTCTAGGATGAATCAAGACATGTTCTTGTACTTTTTTAAAATGGGAAGACATAATCTACAACTTTCATGTCCAAGGATTTTTCATTTGAAACATTTTTGGTCATGAAAGAATAGCAAGTTTGCATTTGGCTCAAAATTCTTCAACTTTGTGAACTTCCAACCACTTCAATGATCAAATAAATATCATAGAGACTCAAAATGATGATGATGACCCTTTGGTACTCTTGATGGAGGCCTCAGATGCCCTGATTTTTACTTTACTTGCTCAAGAAGTTACCCAATGATCAGATGACTTCCACAGTGAATTTCTTCATCAAACATGGTACACATGATCCTTATAACATTTTAAGACCATTAGAAACAAGAATGGCCAAAAAATTTGGGATTAAGGCCTCTGAAACCAAAACCCTAATTTTAGGTCATATGTGCGGGAAATCTTTAATCTGCCTCTATGCCTTTGCCATGCTTTGTGATCCCTTGACCTTTATGAACTTCGGGGAGCATATTATGATCATGGAACACACATGGATCCTCTTGGCAAGCTTCAAGACAATTGGGATGGCTCAGATCACTTCTTGGATTGCTCAGACCACAAACCCTAGATGCAAATGAAAAGAATTATGCAGTGGGATATGATATGCTTATGCTAATGCAAAAAAATGAAAGATCACAAGTCATGGTGTGAGAAAAAGTGAGGTCAAGTTTGGGGTGTTTACAATCAGCAGTAGGGGTTAAAACCTCCTCGGTAGCTACCTGTTTTCCTTTAGCTCTGGCGGCTGCTCTAGCTTCGTCGTTGTTCCGGAGAGTCTGTGGAGCAAACAATCGCCCACTTCGAGTGAAGCAACCCAAGCCTCCAACACTGGCAACAACAGGATTTATCGTTACTGGCTTATCCCCCACTTTCTGCCCTTGTACATAAACATCTGATCTATAATGCCATGTGTTGTACCCCAAAATTTTCCCTATATTTTTAACTCGAACCGACTTTTTATTTCGCATTCATTTGCATCATCTTCATAGCATAACATGTATTTCGTCTTAGTATTAGCTGAAATAATTTCTCGGAATTTACAGACAGACTGGTCAAATTAATTTTCAATTGTGCCTAAAACCAGTAAACGAAAAAATGTCGCATTTAAATTTGCAAATGTCAGTACTATTAATTTACGGTTCATGTAGATTAACCTGACATGCTAACAATATTTTTACGACAATTTTTGGTCGTATGTTGATCAGTCTGAGCAGTTTAAATGGTCATAATTTTTATTTCAAAATCCGACCAAACGCTGTATTTTTCCGAGTCATTTATTTCGCGCTGATTATTTTGACATGTTCATTTTATTTTTTCGAGCACTTTGGCGCCCGGCTTTTATTTTTTTTAGTCTATATTGGGTTTAAAATAAATAAATAGGTTTATTAGTTTTTTATTTTAATTTTAACTATTTTTATTAAACTCTATTTATTTATTTTTCAATTGGGTTCCAAAATAAACATTAAGACCCATTATAATTAACCCTAATTGGTCCCTATATATACTAACTAGTGGAAGACAGAAAGGGGACCGAAACAAAAGACCGAAAAAAATACAAACACGGTGGATCACCCTTAACCATTACATTCTTTTTTTATCTTTCTCATAGGATATATATGTATTCTCTAAAATATGCATATACATAGATATGTATCGGTTAAGTTTGCATCTTTTCATAAAGTTTCTCATATTACTACTATCCTTTATTTTACAATTTACTTATATTTTTGAAATTATATAAATGTGTTCATTATAGGTATATACATGAGGAAGTCAAATTCTTACACCGGAAGTTGCAGAAGTACTTTTAATATTATTTGCGATATATATATATATATATATATATATATATATATATATATATATATATATATAGTTACATTTATTTTTAAAAAAAATTTAGATCTACACGATTTTGATTCTATTGCGATGATCACAATTTTTGCGTTAGCAACGTCGTTGTTCCTTTTTTTTAATTCATTTTTTTATGTTATATATCTAGGTCTGCACAAATAACTAACTACCCTGATTATTTCATAAACCTTGACGATTTTGTCTCAAACATTTTTTTCATACGTTTTATTTTATTATATAATAACTATTTTTTAGGTACATACACATGTGCGCGCCTTCTTAGTGGCAAGAAGGAAAGGCTGGTGGTGTAGTGGCTAAGGGCTTGGTTGGTGAAGGCAGGGTCAAGGGTTCAAGGCATTTTGACAAAGAAACATGGGTTTTATCTTCATTCTCCTAATTTCCTTTTTTTAATTCTCTAATTTCTTAAATTAACTAACCTTAAATCTTTAGATTAATTTTATTTGTTTATTTTCTAAAAAACTCTTAACTTTTTCTTTTAATTACTTATCTTCATAATTCATTCATAATATTAATTAATTATTTCTTTTATTGTAAATTAATAATTCAATATAGTTTTTTTTTAACAACAATTTTTTTATATATATATTTTCATAAACCATTTTATAATTTAGTTATGTTAGAGTTATTTTTATTCACTTTTTAAACCTATTTTTTGTTATAGATAACCCTAAAAAAAACTTTTCTAACTTTTTTTTTATATTATTTTTTATTAAACCTTAATTTCATAAACCTAAAAATTTTATTTTCTTAGTAGCTCTAAACTTTTTCAAATCCTAAACCTTTTCCCTAAGTTTTTTTCTCTAAACCTTCTTATTTTTATTCATTCCTGTTATATTCACTGCTTGCCTTATTATTATTCTGAGTTTGTTTATCATTATTTATCTCTTTTCAGCCATTATAATTATGTAATTGCCCTAAGGCATTGTAATAGTTAGGTTTTTATTTTCTGCCATTTTATTTTCTACCATTTTATTTCTGCCACTTAAATTCCTACCATTGATCCTATTCTAATTACGTGGTTAGTAAATTAAGGGCGTGACAAGATTTAATAAAATAAAGAGGTCTAGATAATAAAAATAATAATAGTTTTCTTATATAAATTAATTAATTTGTAGATTAATTAGTAATTAGATTGATATTTTTCTAAATCACCCTAATTTTCTTAAAATCTTAATTTTTCTTTAATTTCACTAATAATTCTTTTTATTAATATGTAAGTTTTTTTTATCTCTTATGTAAATTAATCAATTTATAATAATTCGTAATTAGGTCAATATTTTTCTTAATAAATTTAAATTTTCTTAAAAAACCCTAATTATAACCTTTTTTTTGTTTAAACCCTAATATTTATTTTCTAACCCTAATTTCCAAAATTTAATTTATTTTAATTTATTTTGTTTTATTTAATAATTTAGCATAGTTTGCTTTATTTATCTATATTCATTTATTCCGCCTTACTTAAATTGTTTAGAAAATTGTATAGGTTATTTTTATTATGTAATTTATTTTTTTTGCTCGATTATTATGTAACTGCCCCAAAGTCGTGTAATAGCATAGGATTTATTTTCTCTTATTTTATTTATTTATTTTATTTACATGGTTAGTAATAATAGGGAGTGTAAAACATAAATGAAAATAAATTGGACTTAGATAATTCAAAAATAAGATAAATACTTGAATATAATCACTCACACACGTAAGTCGATCGTCTTACGATCGGCATCTGCACCTCCTAGGGTTACCCATCTTAATTGCCCTAAACAAATAGTCAAGTCCCTCGAAAGTGGGGGTGTCTTAAGCAAAGTCCCTTCATAAATAAATTATCAAATCCCTTCCAGTTTAAAAGATCAAGTCCCTACGAGTTTGCCTACGATATAATGATCTTGTCCATTCGGTAAATATGATGATAGTCCCTTCAAATTGCTAAAGACACCCCTTAAGTTGCTTTCATTGACCATACGATGACCCTATGCCTGTCCCTCAAATAAATCCAAGGTAATGACTACCTACTCCTTAATAGTAGGGATAATCTTACTTTTGAAAGAAATAAAAGAACATGAAAGACTAGTCTAGGGTAGGTACCTCTTTGTTACTTGCTCACATTTCAAAAATACTTTTCACACCTCACTCTTTTCAAAAATCTTCAAAAAATAAGGCTTTGTATACATCCATACGAGGATCATTACAAAGTACTTAGACAAATTTCTAAACACACACTAAACTTTCCTTTTTCAAACAAATAAGTGAGCTAAGTAACTAAGAGCCCATGGATAACCATGGATATAAAGGGTGCTTACACCTTCCCTTTATATAACCTACCCCCGAACTCAAATCTTTTAAAATAGGTCTTTCCTGTTCTTTTATGTCCTTTCCATATGGATAAAATAAATGTCGGTGGCGACTCTTGCTATCTGCAATATATATAGAAAGTCAGTTCTCCCACCGTGTTACACCATGGCACGACTTTGTCATCATCATATGGTACGAGACCAGGCATAGTGATTGTGACAGGACTGACTTCCTGTGGAACATAAATGGTAACAGGTTCCCTTCGGACTGGGACTGGCATATTAGTAGGGTCATAGAAGATGGTCACAGTAGAGACACAATCACTTTGTTTGTTAACTTTGTCAAACTGTAATGACCCTTCATTTATCAAACTTTGTTGTCCAGCTCTCAATTTATCACAGCCATTAACAGAAACCTCACATTCTTCACAATCAAAATCACACCCAGGAAACACATATCCTCTTAACAAACTTTCCTTCACAAACAAGAGGGGGGTCTGCACCTCTTTTACATCTCAAATCAAATTCAAATGCTCTCCACCCTCAACGGCGTTAATCCTAGTCCCCCCCATGATTAGGGATATGATTAGAGGTAACATTCGATGGTGGCGCAAAATTGATAGCCTTTGATCTATTAAATCTTGAGTTTTGTTATGCAGCACCCTGCATTTTTCTGTTGAATGTCCCGAAGCTCCTGAGTGTAAATCACATCTAACATTGACATTATATCCTGGTGGAAGTTCACCCGGTGGTGGTGGAGCCAACGTCCTCAATTGTATCATGTTCAAGTCTATCAACCTCTGTAGCAGTGTTGTATAGGTCATGGGAATTGCTTCGAAAACACGATCAACATGGAGAGGCTGACGTTGTTGGTATGGCCTCTATTGATAATTGTTTTGTTGTTATTGCGGTTGAGGAGCAGGACTTGTAGGTATAGTGACAGCTGCCACTTCGTCATATGAATTCATGTATCCACGGTCCCTTCCTCTTCCATAGACGGTATTGGTTTATACTTCTCTTCTTTTTTGAGGGACAACAAAAGGCTTCCTTGCTCCAGAAGAACTTCCAGCCCCATTGTCCTGAATCTTGCCCATCTTCAATAGGGTTTCAACTCTCTTTCCTGCTATAATAATATCATTGAATTTGGTCTCCGAGCATAACGTCAAACGTTCAATGAATACTCCTTGCAAAGTACCCATGAACATGTCAGCCATCTCGTTTTCCAACAGTGGAGGTTGGCAGCAAGCTGGCGCCATCTTTAAGCATACTCCTTAAAACTTTCCTTTGCATTCAGCGACATGCTTTGCAACTGCATGCGATTGAGAGCCATGTCCAGGTTATATTGATAATGCTTAACAAATGCCTCCGCCAAGTCTTTCCAGCTTCTAACAGTAACCCTTCTTAACTTCATATACCATTCCAAAGACGCCCCAACGAGGCTATCTTGAAAGTAGTACATCCATAGCTTTTCATCGTCCGTGTGGGCAGAGATTCTTCCGACAAAAGATTGAAGATGAGTTTTTGGGCATGCAATGTCGTTGTATTTATTAAACGTTGGAGCCTTAAACTTATAAGGGATCCTCACGCCGGGCACCAACCCCAAATCAGTAATATCAAACCCCAAGGAGTTCTGGGATTGAATAGAACGGATCTGTTCAGCCATCTCTTCAAAATGACGAGTCATGTCAGTCCATTGTCCTTCAGTTTCATCTAACAATGTAAATTGTTCATCTTGTCCATCCATCTGAAGATTGTTCGTTCCATCATTGATAATAGTAACACCAGGTTGTACCACATGAATTTCAGCATGACGGGCACCTGCCCCATTACGATTGCCTCCATCTCCTTGACCATTGTTCCTAGCTTGATTCCCTTCCACCAACTCTCACAAGCGCTCATGAGTCTGACCCATACCAGCCATAAGGGTCATGAATTGATCCATTCTCGTACATAAGTCTGCCAAGTCAGCTTGCATATGATTCATCACTCGTCCTCTGTTCTCCTTTGTGGGATATCTGTGAATCTTCTTGGGAACTCTCTTTGAAGCTATAGTGCTTGAAATGATAAGATATGTTAGAAACTTGGTAACTATACCTGCAAAACAAACACAAGGTTATATGCATGCAATGCAACTATTCGTGTTTCCATGGTCAGACATTTGGGCGCCCAAGTTCCGGTATTTAGCAAGAAATGCCCCAGATGGATTTTGGAAATTGACTTTCCATCATGAGATTTCTTTGAGAGGTATTCAGATCCTGATGGCTTTAGACAAACAGGTTTTAGTACACTCAGAGAAAAACCAGAAAACTGAACAAAGGAAGTTACTATTATAAACAAAGCCCCCAATAAGGATGTAAACACCCCAAATTTGCCCTCACTAAATTCACACCATGGCTTGTGATCTTTCTCATTTGCATTAGTTCAATCATATCATACATGATGCATTTTTGCTTCACTGCATTGGTTCAAAGCCATCTGCATCTAGGGTTAGTGATCTGAGCAATCCAAGGATCCATCTGAGCCACTCCAAAGGTCTTAAATCATCTCAAGAGAGTCCATGTATGTTCAAGCATCATATTATATCCTCCCAAGATCAAGAAAGTCAGAAAATCACAAGAACTGGGAAAGGCATGGAAGTAGAGCCAGGTTTAACTGCACAGATGACCTAAAATTAGGGTTTTGGTTTCAAAGGCCATAGCTCCAAATTTTTTGGTCATTTTTGTTTCTATTGGTCTCTATATGTTATAAGGATCATACATACCAATTTTCATGAAGAAATTCAATGGGGAAGGCATCTGATCAATAGATGACTTCTTGAGCAAGGTAGTGCAAAATCAGGGCATCTGAGGTCCCAATCACCCAACCAAAGGGGCTTCTCCATCATTTTGGGTGTTTATAATCTTTATTTGATCTTAGAAGAAGTTAGAAGTTCACAAAATTGAAGAATTTCAAGCCATTTGCAAAGTTGCCATTTTGGGAAAGTGACTTGTAATGCAAACTTGCCATTTTGGGAAAGTTTTTCAACCTCTTCTTCTTGATTCAAAAATGCTTCAAATGAAAAATTCTTGGTCATGAAAGTTGTAAATTGAATCATTCCCTTTTCAAAAAGTACAAGAACTTGACCTAATTCATCATAGAACTCAAGTTATGGCCTTGCAAAGTTGGGAAAAATCATAAAATTTCACTTATGTGCCAAAGAGGGAAACTTGCAAAAACTCATACCAAGGCAAAATGTGACCTCTAATTGACTTCTAAGCATTGCAAAAACATCATACATGACATAAAATTCAGAATTGCCCAAAGATTTCTCAAGTTTCATGCCTTGATCATTAAGATTTCTCAAAGGGGCCAAAACCTTCATAATTTGCAAAATCAACCACAAACTTCATTCAACTTGCTGCCTTGCCTCAAAAATGATCCCATGGACCTCCCTAAAGCCAGCTGCGCAGGACACCCCATTGTCCTTGGCCTTCCATGTGCCCATACCTCAAGTACACCAACTCTTGACTTTATGCATTTTGCCCCATACCAATCAACATAGGCCACCACCCACCCTCTGACATATCACAGCTTATCATGTGGATCAAAACCAAGCCAAAGCACAGAACATTATAGGCTAACTCTTGAGAATCCTCAGCATTGCTGAAAACTCTCAAACCTTCAAAACTCTTCGAAACTCAGCACACAAGCTTCAAACCTCAAAACAAATTCCATAGAACAACTCACCATGACTCTCTGATCATCTTCCAACCATCACTTTGCCCTGAAACCTCCCACATCAAAAACACGATTTTCACATTTCTTGAACTGAGTTTCAGCCAACATCACTTAGAGGCCATATAAACTCCAACCAAGCATCACAAACTCTTCAGAAGGATTAGTGGAGTTGATTTGAAGCAAAGAACTGGCCAGAAAGTACCAAAGGTGAAAGCTCAAGTTCAGGTGAGCTCAAGAACTTTTTTTCCAGAACTCCCATTTTAAGTTTCTAAATGATTCCTTATGCTTCACTGATCACCATGATATGATTTGTTTTGAAAATGAGTGAAAAATGGCCATGTATGCTTGTTCTGAAATTTTGCCCGTGAAACTTGATTGCTTCGATTCTTGTTGTTGATGTAATATAAATGGATTTCGTGCCTGGATTCTTGTTTATTGTTGCTCATTGATCATTTCTGGAGAGTTTGAGGGTTTGGGGTTGCGTATTGAGAGAGATTGAATGAGAGGATGGTCGGAGAAGATGACCGGAACACTGTTCCGGTCAGCTGAAAGTAATTAGGGCTCATATTAGGGTTTTAATCATAATTAGCGTAGTTTGAATTCTGGCCCTTGGATTGCGGGCGAAGTCAATTCCATCCCTTTTTCATTTGAACCTGGACCACTAGATCAACATACTTCCATTATTTCTCAATTTAATTTTCATTTTAATTGCATTTCTTCATCATTTTATTAAAAATAGCAAAACACTTTCAAAAAAATTTATCTTTTGCATTTCCCTTTCAAATATTTTTTCTCATTCTGAAAATAATTTTTATTTTATTTTTTGCATAAAATTCGTATTTTTAAAATATTTAAATGTTTATTTTAATTAATTAATGAGAATTAATTAATTAAAATACCATTTAAGTTTCTAAAAATCACCAAAAAAATCATATTGCATCTTGATACATTTAGAAACATTATCGAACCCTTCACACAAATTTCTTTTTGGTTCTTGACCTATTTTGACATTTTTCTTTGGATTTAGGGTTCTTAAAAATCAATATTTTTACCCTAACTTAGAAAAATTCTTTCTGCCTAACCATGAAGAGTTTGATGATGGTTCTTTTTGCATTGTATTCCTCATGTCATGTAGTTTCTAGGATAAAATTGGTTTGAATTTATTTTTCATTTTCAATTTGTTTTGCATTTTTCATTGTGAGGTATCTTAAAACCCTAACAAACTTAGGAAAATCATAACTTCTTTAGGATTAAGAGTGAGGTCTTCCCCTTTGGGCAGTGAACTTGTATGGGTCTAGGGTACTTTTGATTCCATTTTCAATTTTTTATCATGTCATTTTCTTCTGATTTTGAATTTTGCATTGCATATTGTATGTAAACCCTAATTTTTTGCCTTCATTTGCACCCATCTTGCATAAGCTTGCATACATGAACTTGCCATGACATTTTGTGCATCCACATGATATATGAGACATCTTAGGACACATTGAAATCATGTTTGATTATTGCACCATCCATTTGCCATGCTTTTGCTTTCATTTCATGTCATATGTATTCATGAACTTTCATGTTTTCTTATATGCTTCATTTGTATTCTCATCTCTTGTATGAACATTCATATCACTTGGCATGCTTTCATACCATCTCATAACATAATTTGCATCATGAATATGCTTCTGACTTTGGCTTTCATCTTTGCATTCCATCTCATTTCCATTTCATTTCATTTCCTTTTGCTAACTTTTCAGGTGGTAAGTGTTTGAGAAGTGAATTTGTCTTCACTTCTCACAATCTCTTCTCATTTCTCTTATGCATTCATTGCTGAATTTTACTTATGAATTAGAGTGAGCTTTCTCATTCATGCTCCTTACTCTCTTTCTTTCTTCAAGCAACTTATCTTCTTAAGTGAAGTAAGTTGTCTTGTTTATTTCTGCTTCTCTTCCTTCCATCCAGTTTCTTCCATGGTGGCTTTTCCTTGAAGATCTTCTTGCAAGCTTCATAAACCCTAGGAACACCCAAGCATGATCACAATTAGGGTTTGATTAGTCCCCCCATTAGTTTTACCTTTGTGTCATCTTTGTGTCTTCTCTTCTCATCTCATAATCAAGGACTAAACCTTAAAGGTTTTAAGGCTTTGTGATTAAGTTTATACCTGGATCTTTCTATTAGGATGGAGTGTATAACTTTAATCCTAAGTTTTAAACCCTTAATGTTGTTTAAATCCTTTAATCAATTCACCTAATAATCACTAAGACATCAAGCTTGTAACTTGGGCCTTGCATTAGGGTTCTAATTCTTCCTTAACTGGTTAAGAAGGACTAACCCTAGTGTTAATGGACAAGTCCCCCTCAAGTTGTCTTACAAACCCTAAATTCCATTTCTTAATCTCACCATTAACTAAAATCCATTTAATAAAGGTTTTGTTTTGTCATGAGGTTAATCCCTAATCATGGATTAAGTTGAGAAGCCTTTCTCAGCTTAAATGTTCCCATCTATTATCTTTCTATTAGGATAGTGTAATGGGTTCATTAAATCTTTGATTATGGCTTAAACTCATTACTTAACACTAAACAAAAACTCCAAAAACATCTAAATAATTACAAGTAGGTTAATGATCCTAATCCTACATCATGGTGATTAAGTGTGAGGTGCTTACTTCATACTTAAGGTATTCTCATTACCCCTAATCAGAGGGAGGATGTGATGAGTTTACTAACCCTTGGTTTAGGCTTAAGCTCATTTTCTTATGACAAACCACAAAAAGCAATAAAAGATTGAAAACACCAAAAACAAATAATAATCGTCTCCTCCAGGATTCTTTTCTCATCATCCTCACTCACAAACGAGAACTTTCTTCTTCCGTCTAATGCAAGACAGTTTGCACCTGAGCCAGACAGGTCTTACACTTGAGCATAGACAAGTAAGCAGTTCACAAGTCAATTTATCTTTCAGTCTCTTTGATCGAACTACGGTGTTCTGACTTCCTCATTGCACGAGAGGATACGTAGGCATAACTTAACTGTTATCGAACAAAAGTCTCTGTATATTCCCCCCTCTTCCAGCATTATTCATTTAGCCTCATTATCTTGAGCTTTACACTCATGTTATTGCACTAACACTTCATATATTTCACTTCACTGTCTTCCAGCATTGACACTTGCATTCTTTCCAACATTGATACACAGATTGCACTGACACTACCCCTTTAAACACAAATCTTTTATGTGTGGATCCCGTCGAGTACGGCGGACAATCTGGGTGCTAATACCTTCCCAGGTTGTAACCAACCCCCTTTCTCATTTTCTCTGGTTCGCAATCGTCTTATCCATCTTTTTCTTAGGTTTATGCAGCATTACCTTTCCTTCGGGATAAAAATACCTAGCTGGCGACTCTATTCATTTCTTCTCTTTCGCCGACCGTTCGCGTCTGTACCCCTTCTGACCGGGTGTCATTTGGTGGGAGCGACAGCTTGGCGACTCTGCTGGGGACCCTTATATTGCAACCAGGGCTTCTGGTTCTTTTTGTGGGTTCCTCCTAGCGCTTGTCTGATTTGTGTTTACCGGGGTGTTATGTGCTATTTGTGTTGATTTATTGGCTTTATTTATTGCTTTATGTACAGCTTTATTTATTTGCTTTCTTTACTGTCTTCTGCATATTTCATACTGTCATTTGCTGGATCTGGTTTGCTTTTTTGGTGGGTGGGGTTCCATTGAGAGTTTAAGGTCCTATACCTGGGACCTGAGTGACACATAGGCTAGAGTGGTTCATGTTCTTTCCCATTCCATTTCGGTCTGGTGCGGGAATATGAAACACGGTTCAGATATGGGTTTCTTCTTGAGAACTCTGTGCTATAGATTTCCTGTAGTGCTAGGGCTATCTGGGAAGCCTGCTAAGTCTGGATGACCTTTATTATGACCTTTATTGTAAACATTGTACCTTCGGGTTAGAAGTGTTTACACTTCTCATAACTGATCCAAGTCTGAGGATCCTTGTTCTAGAACACTACATGTGAGGGGGTTGGGTTGTTTACAGGTTTGCAGGAACCTTTGGCCACATCATACCCTGTTACTGTTGTGCCTAAGAATACCTCACTTTGGATAGTTCTTGTGATTAACCTTGGACATGTGACTCTTTATTTGAGTCCCCCACCCTGGTTACTGGATTTCTGAGCCTTCATCTGGACTTTTGAACATACATGGGCCTTATATCAACAGATAATCAGATCCAGCTTAATCACAAACCCTTGCATATCATTTGCATTTATCATCATTGCATCATTTGACATTTGTTTATTTTCTTTTCAGGGTATCCATTTCATTATATATTGGTTTTGGTTTTGACCCCTTCTTCTGCGTAGACCTCTGCTTCAGCTGATTCCATCATTTATCTGCTTCAGTTATCTCCATCAACACCAGTACCATTATGTCAGTGATTCTCCTTCAGTATCTCAGTCTGTGGTATTCATCAGCACTCATTTCCAGTTTCATCAGCAGCACTCATGACTACTCCCAGGAAGAGCAACATATCCTACCACTTTTTTGAGCCTATATTGACTGGTATCAGGCAGGTCCAATCACTCATCACTGTAACACGGTGGGAGAACTGACTTTAGTTATGTTGCGGATAGCAAGAGTCGCCACCGACTTTTATTTTATCCAAAAGGAAAGGGCATAAAAGAACAGGAAAGACCATAAAAAGATTTTGAGTTCGGGGGGTAGACTATGTAAAGGGAAGGTGTTAGCACCCTTTACATCCATGGTTATCCATGGGCTCTTAGTTACTTAGCTCACTTTAAACTGTTTTGAGGAGTGTAGTGTGTGATTAAAAATTTTCTTAAGTACTTTATAATGATCCTTGTATGGATATATATAAAGACTTTGTTTTGAAAATTGTTTAAAAATGTGAAGTGTAATGAAGTGATTTGATGAAAAGTGAGCAAGTACTTAAGAGGAACCTACCCTAATTTGAATCTTTACTATTCTTAAATGTTCTTTCAATGGTAAGACTATCCCTATTATTAAGGAATATGTAGTCATTACCTTGGATGTTATAAGGGACATGTGAAGGGTCATCTGTGTTTAGGCAACTGTAAGGTGTCTTAGCAATACGAAGGGACTTATCATCTTTAATTCGAAAGGGACAAAATCATTTACGAAGGCAACATCGAAGGGACTTGATCTTATAATATTGAAAGGGACTAGATGATTTGATTATGATAAGGGACTTTGCTTTCTTAGACACCTTACTTGACCTTTTGATTTAGGCAACATGAGGGATAACCTTAGGAAGTGAGATGGCGATCAAAGATCGACTTACGTGTGTGCGTGTATATGTTCAAATTTTTATTTTATGATTAGTGATCTAAATTAATTTTAAAGCAAATAGGTTATCACTCCCTATATTACTAACCATAGCAAGAATATTTATAAATAAATAAACAATAAAAAAAACTACGACTATTACAACGCTTTTACAGTTACATTTATAATAATAAAAATAAGTAAATGATAAATATAAGCAATAAATAAAAAGGGTTAGTAATAAAACAATGATAAGAAAAAGAGGTTAACACAAAATATAAAATATATACAAGTTAATTAAATATTTTAAAATTAAATAAACATTTTTTAAGAATTTTTGAAATAAAAATAAAATAATAAACCATATACTAATTTATTTACAAAATAAAGCATGATTAATTAGTTAATTATATACATTAGAAAAAATTATTAAGTTTAATATTTAAACAAAATAATTAAGGTAATAAATTAGGTTTTTTAAAAAAATTAGCGTTTTTAAAAATTAGAAAATAGAATTAGGGTTAGGATTTTTTAGAAAATAAAACTAGGGTTTATAATTTAATTTACATTATTAATTTGATTATTAAATAAATATATACAAAAAAAACTAGGATTAAGAGTTTAGAAAATAATTTAGAGGTTTTTTAGAAAATATGAAATATTTACATATTATTTACCTATAATTATTTAAATATATATTAAACATGATTATAACTAATTAGAAATAAAATAACTAAGCAAAATAATTAAACAAAACAAAAAATTAAAACTTACCTGGGGCAGGGATTGAACCCACGCCCTAGGCCTCACAACCCTTGGACCAGCATGGCTTCCACTAGGCCAGTTGCGTGCTGGTGAACAATGGATGAGCACAAACCCTCCTATATTAAGCCTGGAAATACAAAGGAAATAAAGCAAAAAAATGGTGAAGCTGGGATTCGAACCCCTTCCCTGTTCTCCATACGCGCCTGCGTTTACCAGCTGAGCCACTGCAGCGTTTATGAAATATAACGCAAACGAATTAATAATAAAATAAGTCCAATTTCAAATTATATTTTCGCGCCAGATCACTTCATCTTCAACCTCCAGACTTGCGAATTTTCCTGCGAAATTTGCAACCAATTTTCCTGCGAAATTTTAAATGGCAGGTAACCCTACGAAACTCAAACATCATCATTCACGTAAAATTTTGTTAAATTGAACACACAAACATAATTCAGAGGTCATTTACGATTGATCTACGGTTTTAGAATTTGTTTATATTCGTTTAATCGCGAAACCCTAACTTGAAGGTCAAGAACCCTAAAATGGCATTACACGATTCGGCTACGGTTTCTTCAATTAAACTGCCCAGAATTCATCACAAACCTGAAAAACCACACAATATTAGAATCCGAATTTCAATTTTTTGATGAATTTTCAAAATGAAAAACTTATCCTTGAGGCTCTGAATTCGTGTCTTTATGCTTGCTATGTGTTGTATATATATGATACAATGAAATTAGGTCAAGAGATTAATCAAACTTGTGGATTTTTGGACCTTTTAAGATTGAAAAAGATGTGATCTTAAATTTTGAATATTATTGATCTAGCCTTGCTATTTTGGTATGATCTCCATTATTTTTGTATCAATCAAGTCTAAATAAGTCTTAAGACCTTCTAGAAACCAAATCCTTTTCAAATATATGATTTTTATATTTTATTTCAATTTAATTTGTATTTTAATGAATAAAATTCAAATAAATATGAAATAAAAAATAAAAAATCATAAAATGAGTGGGTTGGGTCGTGCTTGATGAGTTTGTAAAGTTTGAATGGCAATTAGGTGGGCTCATTTAGCAAAAATTGACTTTAAGGCCTTATTTGCTTCATAAAATTCCCAAAACTTTCCCAACTTTGCAAGGGCACAAATCCTTCAATTTTAATGATATGAAGGTGTTCTTGGACATTTTGGAAAGCTTAAAGAGTCCTCTAACCAACCTATTTGGTCTCATGTCCATATCTTTTACCATTCTCAACTTATGCTCTTTTGAAGTTGTTGACTTTTTGTTGACTATTAAAAGGACCTATAATGTCTTAGTTCATACCTTCCAAATGAAGAATTTTTGGGCTTGGCTTGTGAGACACAAAGTTGTAGAGAATTCAATTTCCTTCAAAATGAGCTTTGGATGGAAAAAATTTGATGAAGCATGTGAAAGTTATGGCTGGTCAAAGTTCAGTTGACTTTTCCTATGAAAACCCTAATTTAGAAACTCCTGATTCTTGATGATCTGAAATCTCCTTGATGAATCATGATCAACCCTTGATCAAATGATGAATTTTACTTCATATACTTGATGTTGGCAAAAAATCATGAAGTTTGACTTTGGTTTGACCATAGTTGACCTCAGTTTGACTTTTTGACTACTTTGACTGATTTTAACCCTCCTGATCATCTGACTGAGCAAATCTTTTGGGAAAGTCTTGAAACTTGACATGGGGATTCTTGAACACATATAGGATGTTATGAAGCTCACTTGAAGTCTTGGAATTCCATTTAGCATGATGAAAGTCAAAACCCTAGTTTAAGATGCAGTGCTTAGGAGGATGCATTGTCTGAGGGAATAGTCAAATTTTCTGACTAATTGTGAACCCTGTGAACCTTGTGAACCTCATGAGATGTCTTGTGAACATTGTGAACCTTGTGAACCTATTGGGACACAATGTATTGTCTTGTGGAGGGCAAATTTTTGGGTGCAACAGCTGCCCCTGTTCAATTTTCTGAAACCTGAGGGGTTAGATTGGTATATGTGTCATTCGTGACCTGGAAGGTTGAAGGGGATTGAACACAAAAGCCCAAAAATTTGCACTCGCCGGTGCATAAAGCAACACTGATGATTAATTGTATATGCTTAAGTGGGCTTGAAGATGCCACTTGGAAGAACTGGAGATGGGCTTATAGATGCCATCTAAAATATCAGGATGCGACGATGTCTTTATGTTGATACTGGATATCAGTACTAGGTCTTCGTATAGGTCGTCTCTGAATCGTTTATGCAACATATTTTGAATTGTTGGATAGATCAGTAGAAATAAATCTCTGTGACGATTATCTCTTCTGGAAATATCTTGGATTAGGGAATGGATCTTTGTACATACCGTTTGCCTACTCTCCAAGGTCAAAAGAATGCCAGGATTAATTCTTCTGAAAAACATCTTGAACTAGGGAATGGATCTTTGTACAGACCGTTTGCCTACTATTCAAGAGAAAATAGATTAAATCTTCTGAAAATATCTTGAACTAGGGAATGGATCTTTGTACAGACCGTTTTCCTACTATTCAAGACCAGATAGATGAAATCTTCTGGAAGTATCCTGGATTAGGGAATGGATTTTTGTACATACCGTTTGCCTACTCTCCGAGGACAAAATGTGTCAGGATCAAGTCTCCTGAAAATACCCTGGATTAGGGAATGGATCTTTGTACAGACCGTTTTCCTACTCTCCGAGGACATCTTGAGTAATGTATAGATCATTTCTGACCTGTTGTGGATTGTTGATAGTGTTTTATCTGCATATAACCATCCTGCAAAGAGAATGTTAGTTTATGCAATATGTATGCATGTATGGCATGGTGCACCTATGTAAATATATTATGTATTTATGGATATGTTATGGTATGATGTAAATGACGTAAGTATGAATCATGCAGCCTGAAGCATCTGAATATCTTTGTATAACAACTGATGGCTAGGGAAAATAAATCCCGATTCGTTGCTGAAGAATATGAGGAACTTATTCCCGTCTTGTTTGATAGTATAGTATTTGTAACCTCCCGTCTTCGTTCGTCGTACTTCTATTGAAGGAATAAGTTTCTGAGTATCCCGACGGAGGATAAAATAGATGGACATAAATTCAAGGGGAGATGTAACTCGAAGTATCTATAAAGATAGATTTACTCTGCTGGAGATTTGTAGTTGTCTTGTGGGGATGAACTAGCGAAGCTTCGTTGAATTCCTACCTTCGTTCGTCCTTAGTAAATACTATTACTGCATTTTATGCATTTCTGGTAAACATCAATCATATTCAAAAACATACATACATTCAAACACAACCAATGGACGTTTCGCTTATGTAAATAGGGTAAAAGTAAATCTGGATTCAAAGATGAAATTTTATTTATATTACAAAAGTGACCTATACGTAGGCAAGTTTGTACAAGGAGACAGAAATCCTAGTAAGAGGAATTCGTCGTAAATTTATTTTACAAAACAAAGAAAACAGCTATGTGAAAAATGATCCTATTAAGTTTCAATTCTACTATTGCCATTATCTTCAAGTATCTCATCTTCTGCTGTTGAGATGGAAATGATTGGATTGATCTTTATCTGTTAAAGCTTGAGCTAGGTAGCACAACTGGTTGGAGTTACATGGGTGATCCAAACGAGACATAGTCATACGCTTTAATCCCTAACTTTTGCCTGGATTGCCCTTTCAGGTTTTCAATCCACCGGGATACCCTTTTTTGCCCAAGCCGCCCTTTCAGGTTTTCGACTTGCAGGGTGTACATTTTTTTAAATATATATATCCCTAATTTTTGCCCGAACCCTTTTGGTTCGCCGAGATGCCCTTATTTTTGCCTAGGCCAGTCAACCTAGCGGGTCTCTTTTTTTATGCATAGTATTTTTTAACTATGTCTGCATTTACAGGCTGTGGGAAGTCTTCACCATCCATAGTAGTAAGCATCATGGCACCTCCTGAGAATATTGTTTTAACTACAAATGGTCCTTCATATGTAGGAGTCCATTTGCCCCTAGGATCCCCCTGTGGTAATATGATACGCTTGATTACCAAGTCACCAGCCTGATATACCTTTGGCTTAACCTTCTTATTAAAAGCTTTGATCATCCGTTTCTGGTACATCTGGCCATGACAAACAGCTGCCAACCTTTTCTCATCAATCAAATTTATCTGGTCAAGTCGAGTCTGAATCCACTCATCTTCATCCAAGCCTGCATCCTTCATAATTCTTAAGGAGGGGATCTGAACTTCAATGGGCAGAACTGCTTCCATACCATATACTAAGGAGAATGGGGTTGCCCCTGTTGAAGTGTGTATTGTAGTACGATAACCATGAAGAGCAAATGGTAACATCTCATGCCAATCCTTGTAAGTAACAATCATCTTCTGTATAATCTTCTTAATGTTCTTATTAACAGCTTCTACTGCCCCATTCATCTTCGGACGATACGGAGAAGAGTTGTGATGTTTAATCTTGAACTGCGCGCAGAGATCAGTAATCATAGTGTTGTTCAGATTAGAGCCATTGTCAGTAATAATCCTTTCAGGGATGCCATACCTACATATGAGATTATTCTTAATGAATCGAGCCACCACATTCTTAGTAACAGATGCAAATGAAGCTGCCTCCACCCATTTCGTGAAGTAATCAATAGCAACCAGGATGAAACGATGCCCATTAGAAGCAGTAGGCTTGATTTCACCAATCATATCAATGCCCCACATAGCAAAAGGCCAAGGAGCAGTCAACACATTCAATGGTGATGGAGGTATATGTACTTTGTCAGCATATATTTGACACTTGTGGCATGTTCTGGAATGTTGATAGCAGTCAGCTTCCATGGTAGACCAATAGTAACCTGCTCTAAATATCTTCTTTTCCATAGTGTGACCACTAGAATGAGTGCCAAAGATCCCATCATGCATTTCTTCCATAATCTCTGTTGCTTCCTTCTTATCCACACAACGAAGCAAAGTTGAATCATGATTGCGCTTGTACAAAATTCCATTACTCAAGAAGAACTTAGCAGAAAACCTTCTCAGAAACTTCTTATCTTTGATAGATGCCCCTTCAGGGAACTCCTGAGCTTCAAGATATCTTTTCACTTCATAGAACCAAGGCTTCCCCTCTGCTTCTTCAGTGTCAATCTCATTGCAGTATGCAGGCTTCTCAAATCTATCAATAGTAATCTTGGGAGCTTCATCATCCCAGCTAATCTCAAACATAGATGCCATGGTGGCTAATGCATCTGCCAACTGATTTTCTCTTCGTGGAATATGTCCAAAGGTAATCTCTTCAAAGTATGGGATCAAGGACAACACATGCTCTCTATAAGGAATGAGATTATCATGCTTGGTATCCCATTCTCCTTTGATCTGACTTACTACCAGGGCTGAATCTCCATACACGTCCAGAAATTGAATCTTCATATCAATGGCAGCTTTGATGCCCATGATACATGCCTCATACTCAGCCATGTTATTTGTACAATAGAAACAAAGTCTTGCAGTAATCGGGGTATGACAACCTTCAGGGGAACTGATCACAACACCAACACCATTACCAAGTGCATTAGAAGCTCCATCAAAAACCATAGTCCATCGGGATCCTTGTTCAAGTCCGTCATATTGTCCAGGTTCTTTGGTAATAATCATAATGTCTTCATCAGGGAACTCAAAACTCATTGACTAGTAATCATCCACTGCTTGATGAGCCAGGTGATCAGCTACAACACTTCCTTTAATGGACTTCTGAGTAGTGTATTGTATATCATATTCTGTTAAGATCATTTGCCATCTTGCTATTCTTCCGGAGAGAGCAGGTTTCTCGAATATGTACTTGATTGGATCCATCTTCGAAATCAATAAGGTAGTATGAGTCAACATATAATGTCTTAGTCGGCGAGCAGCCCATGCCAAAGCGCAGCAAGTTTTCTCGAGCAGTGAGTATCTTGTTTCACAGTCGGTAAACTTTTTGCTAAGGTAGTATATTGCTTGCTCTTTTCGACCAGACTCGTCATGTTGCCCCAACACACACCCCATTGAGTTGTCTAATACTGTTATGTACATGATCAAGGGTCTTCCATCAACTAGTGGCATCAAAATTGGAGGTTCTAGAAGATATTTATTGATTTAATCAAAGGCTGTCTGGCATTCATCATTCCACTCCATTACCTGATATTTCTTCAACAGCTTGAAGATTGGCTCACAGGTAGCAGTTAATTGGGAAATAAATCTTGCAATGTAATTCAGTCGTCCCAAGAAACCTCTAACTTCCTTCTCAGTACGGGGAGCTGGCATCTCTTGTATAGCTTTCACTTTTGCAGGATTTACTTCAATACCTTTTCCACTGACAATGAAACCCAAGAGTTTACCAGATCTAACTCCAAAAGTACACTTGTTTGGGTTCAATCTTAACTTGTATTTATTCAACCTCTCAAACAACTTATGTAGATGATCAAGATGTTGCTCTTCATTCTGGGACCTGGCTATCATATCATCCACATATACCTCTATCTCATGATGAATCATACCATGAAACAAAGTCACCATAGCACGCTGATATGTTGCCCCGACATTCTTCAAACCAAATGGCATCACTTTATAACAAAAAGTACCCCACTGTGTAACAAATGTAGTCTTCTCCATATCTTCAGGTGCCATCTTGATTTGATTGTAACCAGAGAAACCGTCCATAAAAGAGAATACCTTATGCTGAGCAGTGTTGTCTACCAGAACATCAATATGAGGAAGTGGAAAGTCATCTTTAGGGCTGGCCTTGTTCAAATCCCTGTAGTCTACACACATACGTACTTTACCATCTTTCTTTGGTACCGGTACCATATTTGCAACCCATTGAGGATAAGAAGTCACAGCTAAGAACCATGCATCAAACTGTTTCATCACCTCTGCTTTAATCTTCTCTGACATCTCAAGACGCATGCGACGAACCTTCTGCTTCTTTGGACGACAATCTTCTTTTACCGGTAAAAGGTGAACCACAATGTCTGTATCCAACCCTGGCATATCTTTATAAGACCAAGCAAAGATCTCCACATAATCATGTAACATCTGAATTAATCTGCTCTTAACACCATCCTCTAATTCAACCCCTATCTTGACCTCTTTCCTGTTTTCTTCAGTCCCCAGATTCACAACTTCGACTGGCTCTTCATGTGGCTGTATAGCTTTCTCTTCTTGTTGTAACAACCTAGCAAGCTCTACAGGTACTTCACAATCTTCCTCCTTTCCATCTTCAGCTTGATAGATCGAATTCTCGAAATTATAATTGGCAATAGTAAAACTGTTATCAACAGGATCCAGAGTGGATGAGGATCTGCATTTTAGTGATGTGGGTGTGTGTAAGAACACATAGCTGATAAAACAAAAATAAAATAAAAGAAAGACAAGGAACACAATATTTACGAAAACGAAACGCCCATTGATTTTTATTGAATGAAGTATGCAAATGAAATGACACCCCGAAACAAGCATACCATTGTGCCCCAGGTAAGGCACAAGGCTTAAGAGTTTATTTGTTCAAAAATTACAAACATAAAAATAACAACACAGTAATAGTATTTACTCCTGACTAAAGGAGATAGGAATAAAGTCTTCAGCCTTCCAATTGTTGAGCCCATCACCCATAGTAGGAAAGATCCAGTCATCCAGGTTGTAGTCTTCATTATAGTCACCCACAACATTGATTTGGTCTTTCATGATCCCTTGATTGGTGATACGAACAGCACGAGCACGACGAACAACCTTCTGGGACTCTGCAGTGAAACCCAAACCAAACTTGTCAGACTTGTAAGGAATGTCAAGAAGCTGACCCCAAATAGTACAACCACCTTCTTCAACCACAGCTCTGGCATCTTTGAGGGAGGCCATTGTAGGAGGTACTCTGGTAACCACAGGAACTCTTTTGACAACAAGGAGGAGCTTCAACAGCAGGAACAACCTAAGGAACTACTTCAAATGTCTGACAAGGAGTCTCAACATATTCACCTTCCACTTCAAGGTACTTAAATGTATTCACATGACTGATCATATATTCTTCTTCTCCGTAAACAGTGACAACCTTTCCCTTCACTGGATATCTCAACTTCTGATGTATAGTGGAGGTCATAGCACCTGCCCCGTGGATCCAGGGGCGCCCAAACAAACAAGAGTACGAAGGACGAATATCCATTACATAGAAGGTTGAATTGAAAACTTGATAGCCTACTTTGATTGGGAGATCTATTTCTCTATGCACCACCCTTCTTGAACCATCAAAGGCCCTCACCACTATATTACTTGGTCTCAACACAACATCTTCAGAACTAAGCTTGTTCAGAACCTCTTTGGGAAGTATATTCAGTGAAGAACCATTGTCTATCAACACATGAGACAGGTTAGTGCTCCTACATTCAATAGAGATATGTAAAGCTCTGTTATGATTTCTTTTGGCAGGAGTCAAATCAGCATCAGAAAAACCTAACCCATTATCATAAGTCAGGTGTGCAACACAGTTTTCAAACTGATCCACAGAAATCTCATTTGGTACATGAGCAGTCCTTAAGAACTTAATCAAGGATTTAGCATGAGCCTAAGAACACAGCAACAAAGACAACATGGAAATCTTGGAGGGATTATGCCCCAATTGATCAACAATATCATAATCACTCTTGCGAATGATCTTCAGTACTTCTTCCATCTGCTTAGAAAGATTATCAGCAGTTGGTGCCTCAGTTTGCACAGGTTCAATAACAAGACCTTTGCCCCGGGCATCAGTATTTGTCTCAGCAGTAGAGGTAGTAGTTGGAGTAACTGTATTCTTGGAGGTAACCGGAGGAGAGAAAATTCTTCCACTTCTTGTGATCTTACTAGATCCAGCAATATTATCAACATCAAGGTTTTCATCAGCAATAGGTGTATCGGCTAAGGGTTCCTGTTTAACACCATGGATATAAACATCGGAACCGTAATGCCAAGGTATAGCTTTATCAGAAGTATACGGAATAGGACCAGGAGTGGTAATAATCATAGGAGCCACTCTAGCTTCAGCAACAGTCTTTACCGGACCTTCAGCAGTAATCTTAATAGGACCCTTATGAGTGATCCTGACAGGGCCTTTGGAGGTAATCCTTATTGGTACTTTATCAACCATATCCACCTCTTCAACCTTCGCACCTTGAGTTAGATGTTCCACCATACTCTCCACAGAAGGTGTCCTCTCAAACAATATGGTGTAATTGTCCATGAGGCGTTGAATACCATCCTTCAACTTCCAGCAGCTATCAGGTTTATAAGCACAATAAAAACAATCTTCATTACAACTTGGAAAGAACCCAGCTTGTACCAACTTCTTAATAACAGATAATGGAGTAGTCACATCTGCAACTGAGGAAATATATGAAACTTCATCAATGACATTAACAGTCTTCTCATGATTAGGCATGGGAGCAGTAATCACATTTGGAGTCCCAGGAGGGTCAAATTCAATTTCTCCAGCATCAATCATATCTTGAATCTTGTTTTTCAATATCCAGCAGTTGTTGGTGTCATGTCCCGGACAATTAGAATGATAGGCACATCGTGCATTAGGATTGTACCGAGGAGAGGTAACATTAGGATTCTGAGGAGGGTCCTTCAAAGTAATGAGTTCCCCTTTCAACAAGTGTTGCAAGGCTTGGGCCAGTGACATGTTGATCTTGGTGAACTGTCTTCTAGGCTTCCGCTGATTACCCTGTGGTGGCTCTGGTGCTGCAGGAGTAGGATTGGAGATGTGAACTGCTCCCACAGATTGGTGACTCCTATTACGACCAGGTTGACCATAAACAACATTTGAATCCTTCTTCCCACTAGGGGGCTTCTTTGCAGTACTTGATGAAGATGCACCCACCTGTATCTTGCCACTTCTTATGCCATTTTCCACACGCTCTCCAGTCATTATCAGCTCAGTGAAGCCAGATGATGAGCTTCCAATGAGATGACTATAGAAAGGACCATTCAGCGTACTCATAAACATATCCACTAGCTCCTTATCAGTCAGAGGAGGTTTAACTCTACCAGCCAAGTCTCTCCACTTCTGGGCATACTCCTTGAAATTCTCCTTAGCACCCATAGACATGCTTTGGAGTTGCATGCGAGTAGGTGCTAAATCAGCATTGTATTGGTATTTCCTGTAGAAGGCCTCAGCAAGATCATTCCAATCACGAATATTGGCACTCTCCAATTGATAGTACCATTCTAATTGAGCCCCAAATAAACTCTCTTGGAAGAAATGGATCCATAACTTCTTATCAGCAGTATGAGGTTGAATCCTCCGGACATAGGACCTTAGATGCAGCTTGGGGCATGAGACACCATCATATACTACAAAAGCAGGGACCTTGAAACCAATGGGTATAACCACTCCAGATATCCAACTCAAATCTTCAAAATCCAGCCCAGAAGACTTTTGTAACTCCATAGAATTCATTCTATCCACCAGCATCTTGAACTTATCTTCATTAGGATCATGATAGTAATTTGCTTCAGAATCAGAATCCCCCATAGTATTATGGAGATTGCCTCATTCTTTCTCAGACTCTTCAGACTCATAATCTTCAACCTGTTCCTTGGTCTTGACAGGACCTTTGAACCTTCTTCCTAGATTAATAAGGCCTCCTGATCTTCTAGTCTTCTTAGTCTTCTTAGCCAGCAGTGTCTTCAATTCATCTTGCCCTTTGGACAAGTTCAGAATCAACTCTTGGAATTGTGCATTTTGTGCTTGGAGATCTTTGACAGTCTGTTCAAGAGCCATTTCTGCTGAAATAAACAGCGAGAAGATAAGATACGTGTACATAAGAAACCTGTGATGCAATGATATGGTGTATAAATGCGTATGCAATGTTTTCAAGGACCGCAGGATTTAAATTTGTTTAAACAATCAAAAAGGTAAACTTTTATTAGTAATAAACTTGTTTGCCCTTTGGGCTTACAATAAAAATGAAATGAATACAAAAAATTGGGTTTTAAGTCTCCCATGGACGTTTCCTCTTTGTGTTGAGGTATGAGTTGAGATTCCGCTCCTCGTGAAGTTGTTTTGTTAGCTCAAGGATTCTTTCTTGACTTGCTTTGTAATGAGTCTCAAAAGTATCTCTTTGCTCCTTCAACTGGATCCAGGACCTCTGTAACTCTTCCATGTCAGTGGGCATGTCTGGGTGAAGAATGGTATAAGAGGTATCTCCTTCAGCAACAGGATCCATAGTAACTGGCAGGATGGCAGGATATGGCATCATAAGAGTCTGAGCACGAGATCGCACCCATCTGAGATAAGGTTCCATAGGAATGGTGTACTTGGGTTCCAGAGTCTTGTTGTCAACCTTGTTCACTTTACCCCATGCTCGTATAAACCTTTGACGGTAATCTTGCAGATCGTTGCCGTAGTCAAACACAATACCCTGAATCAACATGTCATGAGGACCATCACTCCGAGCGTAACCAAACTGACGTAAAGTTAAGGAAGGGTTGTAAGTAATGCCCCCTCTTATGCCTAGAAGTGGCACATTAGGGAACTCCCCACAACGGTCAATGATAGTAACATTCTCCATAGATCGAGAGCACCAATGAATATCTGAATGAGAGAGTGACATAATCCTCTTGGACCACCTGAACCCTTGTTCATTCTTCATCACTGATCGAGGAAGGTGAGAAATAAACCACCTAGACAAGAGAGGTATGTAGCACATCAGAGATCCTCGTGCCTTCGTAGTACGGGTATGAAGAGAGTGTAAGATGTCTCCAAGTAATGTAGGTACTGGATTGCGAGTTAGAAATATGTTGATGGCGTGTACGTCTATGAACTGGTCTGGATTGGGGAAAAACACTAAGCTATAAATCAACAAGGCTAAAATCTCCTCAAAAGCATCATAGCTCATAGCCTTCAAGAACACTTGAGCCTTCTCTATCAACACCTTAGCAAGAATACCCTTAACTCCACTCCTTGTTTCTAGGACAATGTCTGATTTCTTCAAATGTAGAGCTGAAACAATGACTTCAGGCTTAGGCTCTTTCTCTAAGCCTGTGAAGGGTTTCTGATCAAGTATAGGTATACCCAGAAGCTTGGAGAATTCTTCCATTGTCGGAACCAACTGATAATCGGGAAATGTGAAGCAATGATGTTTAGGGTCAAAGAATTGAAACAGAACACTCATCATATCTTCATTGAACCCTGAAGTGACTAGATCCAGTAGGTGACCATGCCTCTTGATGAACCGGGAGTTTTCAGAAACTTGAGAGATCAATTCCTTAAGCTTAGGAGGTATTCCTACAAAGTTGATCCTGATAGTATTCCTACGAGCAGAAGCCATGACCCGCAACAAAGAACAAAGATAAATCCTTTGGTCCTTGAAATGGTTAGTGAAAATGCTATGCTTATGATGCATGATGATGTTATGATGTTATGCTCAATCACAAACATGTGGCACACACAAACAAGTCACACAATAGCCCTAGGTTTGAAGGCTTGCATGAGGTTTAAAGGTAAGTACCCTCCCCTGAAGTTTAGATGGTTCATCCTGTCCTATAAAGTAACCAGGTTCTAAGGGATCTCAATATCACTGATCCTTCACAAGGGTGGTTGTTCAGTAGGCAACTTACTTGCCAACCAAAACCCTCCAAGTTTAGAATCTCAATGAGCGTAGTATCGAGTATCAACCAACTTCAGTCTTCACCAAAGCCGGTTATCTCACTACTTTCTAAAGGCCAAGATGGGATGACTAGGGTTCTAAAAGTCAGTTAGTGTATTGACAACATATGGCAGCCTCATATTGTCCTCAACTTGCTTAAGGAACATAAGCACCAACCAAGAAGTCACACTAACTATGGCCACCAGATCAACCATATCGGTATACGCCGTACAGTTTCCTTGGTCTATTGCCATTTACCTAAGGTACACTAGATCCGGGTTAGGATCTTTCACACATAAGAGCACCCAACAAGTAAATTAAAGCAAACAAGGCAAACATTTTTAAAGTGACCTAATTCCTAAGGGTACCCCTCTTTTATTAAATCCCCAGCAGAGTCGCCAGTTCTGTAACACGGTGGGAGAACTGACTTTAGTTATGTTGCGGAGAGCAAGAGTCGCCACCGACTTTTATTTTATCCAAAAGGAAAGGGTATAAAAGAACAGGAAAGACCTTAAAAAGATTTTAAGTTCGGGGGTTAGGTTATGTAAAGGGAAGATGTTAGCACCCTTTACATCCATGGTTATCCATGGGCTCTTAGTTACTTAGCTCACTTTAAACTGTTTTGAGGAGTGTAGTGTGTGATTAAAAAATTTCTTAAGTACTTTATAATGATCCTTGTATGGATATATATAAAGACTTTGTTTTGAAAATTGTTTAAAAATGTGAAGTGTAATGAAGTGATTTGATGAAAAGTGAGCAAGTACTTAAGAGGAACCTACCCTAATTTGAATCTTTACTGTTCTTAAATGTTCTTTCAATGGTAAGACTATCCTTATTATTAAGGAATAGGTAGTCATTACCTTGGATGTTATAAGGGACATGTGAAGGATCATCTGTGTTTAGGCAACTGTAAGGTGTCTTAGCAATACAAAGGGACTTATCATCTTTTATTCGAAAGGGACAAAATCATTTACGAAGGCAACATCGAAGGGACTTGATCTTATAATATTGAAAGGGACTAGATGATTTGATTATGAGAAGGGACTTTGATTTCTTAGACACCTTACTTGACCTTTTGATTTAGGAAACATGAGGGATAACCTTAGGAAGTAAGATGGCGATCAAAGATCGACTTACGTGTGTGCGTGTATATGTTCAAATTTTTATTTTACGATTAGTGATCTAAATTAATTTTAAAGCAAACAGGTTATCACTCCCTATATTACTAACCATAGCAAGAATATTTATAAATAAATAAACGATAAAAAAAACTACGACTATTACAACGCTTTTACAGTTACATTTATAGTAATAAAAATAATTAAATGATAAATATAAACAATAAATAAAAAGGGTTAGTAATAAAACAATGATAAGAAAAAGAGGTTAGCACAAAATATAAAATATATACAAGTTAATTAAATATTTTAAAATTAAATAAACATTTTTTAAGAATTTTTGAAATAAAAATAAAATAATAAACCATATACTAATTTATTTACAAAATAAAGCATGATTAATTAGTTAATTAGATACATTAGAAAAAATTATTAAGTTTAATATTTAAACAAAATAATTAAGGTAATAAATTAGGTTTTTTTTTAAAAAATAGGGTTTTTAAAAATTAGAAAATAGAATTAGGGTTAGGATTTTTTAGAAAATAAAACTAGGGTTTATAATTTAATTTACATTATTAATTTGATTATCAAATTAATATATACAAAAAAAACTAGGATTAAGAGTTTAGAAAATAATTTAGAGGTTTTTTAGAAAATATGAAATATTTACATATTATTTACCTATAATTATTTAAATATATATTAAACATGATTATAACTAATTAGAAATAAAATAACTAAGCAAAATAATTAAACAAAACAAAAAATTAAAACTTACCTGGGGCAGGGATTGAACCCACGCCCTAGGTCTCACAACCCTTGGACCAGCATGGCTTCCACTAGGTCAGCTGTGTGCTGGTGAACAATGGATGAGCACAAACCCTCATATATTAAGCCTGGAAATACAAAGGAAATAAAGAAAAAAAATGGTGAAGCTGGGATTCGAACCCCTGCCCTGTTCTCCATACGCGCCTGCGTTTACCAGCTGAGCCACTGCAGCGTTTATGAAATATAACGCAAACGAATTAATAATAAAATAAGTCCAATTTCAAATTATATTTTCGCGCCAGATCACTTCATCTTTGTCGCTCCCGACAAATGAAAACGGGTCAGATGAGGGTACAGACGCGAACGGTCGGCGAAGGGAACAGTGAGAACACACAGCCGTGAACTCACTGGAGATGAAAAGAGTCGCCAGCTAGGCATTTTTATCCCGGGGGAAAGGTAATGCTGCATAGACCTAGAAAGATATGGATAAGACGGTTTGCGAACCAGAGAGACTGAGAAAGGGGGTTGGTTACAACCTGGGAAGGTATTAGCACCCAGATTGTCCGTCGTACTCGACGGGATCCACGCTTGAAAGATTTGTGTTTTAAAGGGGTAGTGTCAGTGCAATCTGTGTATAAAATAGCTGGAAAAGAATGTACAGGTGTCAGTGTAAAGAAATGTGAGGGGTATAAATGTACAGTGTCAATGTAGGAACAAGGATAAAATGCTCAAGATCATGAGGCTAAAGAAATAAGGCTGGAAAGAGGGGGTATAGACAGAGACTTTTGTTCGATAACCGTTAAGTTATGCCTACGTATCCTCTCGTGCAATGAGGAAATCAGAACACCGTAGTTCGACCCAAGGAGACTGAAAGGATTGACTGGTGAACTGCTTGCAGTCTATGCTCAAGTGTATGATCTGTCTGGCACAGATGCAAACTGTCTTGCATTAGACGGAAGAAGCAAGTTCTCGTTTGTGAATGAGTGTGATGAGAAAAGAATCCCGAAGGAGACGATTATTGTTTGTTCTTGTGTTTTCAGTCTTTTATTGCTTTTGAGAGTTTGTCATAAGTTAATGAGTTTAAGCCTAAACCAATGGGTTAGTAAACTCATCACATCTTCCCTCTGATTAGGGGTAATGAGAATTACCTTAAGTGTGAAGTCAGATTCTCACACTTAATCACCTTTGGTGTAGGGTTAAGATCATTAACCTACTTGTGATTAATTAGATGTTTTTGTGATTTTTGTTTAGTGTTAAGTAATGAGGTTAAGCCATAATCAGGGATTTAACAGGCTCATTACACTATCCTAAAAGAAGGATAATAGATGAGGGTGTTTAAGCTGAGGAAGGATCCTCAGCTTAATCCATGATTAGGGATTAAACCCATGACAGAACAAACCTTTGATTAAGTGGATTTTATTAATGATATGATGATGAAGTGAATTTTATGATTTGTAAGACAACTTGAGGGGGACTTGTCCATTAACTTTAGGGTTAGTCCTTCTTAACCAATTAAGGAAGAATTAGAACCCTAATGCAAGGCCCAAGTTACAAGTGTAATGCCTTGATATTTATTAAGTGAATTGATTAAGAGATTTCAACACCTTAAGGGTCCAAGACTTAGGATTAAAGTTATACACTCCATCCTAAAAGAAGGATGCAGGCATGATCTTAATCACAAAGTCTTAAAGCCTTGAGGGTTTAGTCCCTGATTATGAGGTGAGGAGAGAAGACTCAAAGAGAGACACCAAGGTAAAAACTATGGGGAGACTAATCAAAACCCTAATTCATTGTCATGCTTGGTTGTCCTAATGTTTGAGAGGTTTCAAGAAACAATCTTCAAAGGAGCCACCAGGAAGCAGATGAACAAGATCAAGAGAAGCAAAGTGACTTGCTTCATTCAAGAAGTCAAGTCACTTGAAGAAAGAAAGTGGGAGAAGCAAGAATGAGCAAGCTCAAACTCAAACACATGTATAAATGCAGCATGCTATGCAAGAGAGATGAGAAGAAAAGTTATGAGAAGTGAAGGCAAATTCACTTCTCAAGTTACTTACCACCTGCAATGTTAGAAAGAAATGCAATACAATGCTAAATGAGATGAAATGATATGATAAGCAAAAACCAGAAGCATGTTGATGATGATGATGATGCTATGGAGTGCTATGAACATGAGACAAGACAATGAGATGTTCATACAAGGTCATGGATGCAAATGATGCAAGTTAAGGAACATGAATAAACATGAAATGTCATGAAGCATACAAGACAAATGGCATGGCAAAGATGTAATGCAATGATCAATGATGCTTCATACATGTCTTAAGATGTCAAATGAATCATAAGAATGCACAAAATGTAATGGCAAGTCAAATTATGCAAGAGAATGCAAGGAGGATGCAAGAGGAAGCCCAAATTAGGGTTCATGGATCAAACATCAAACACAAACCAAAAACAGAAGCAAACCTTAACCTAAAAAATGGAAAATGGTACCCAAAGAAACCCTAGGCCTATAATGAACCACTGCCCAAAGGGGAGCTCTCAACTCTCAACCAAACTCAAGTTATGATTTTTACAAGTTATTAGGGTTTTTTAGGGTTTGTAACAAAAGAAATGCCAATCAATTAGAAAATGCAAGATCAAATCTTGGCCTTTTTCTCCTTGAAAGTTCATGCTAAATGAAAAACAATGCAAAAAGAATCAATGTCTCAACCTTTACCAAAAGACAGAAATGAATTTTCAAACATATGATCAAAATAATGCATCAAAAATGATTTAATTCAATGAAAAATTCTTAAAATGCATCAAGATCAAAAAAGAAATTTGGTTTGAAGGTTGGACAATGTTTCTAAATGTCTTAGAACATTTCATGAATTTTTTTGTAATTTTTAAATACCTAAAAGTATTTTTAATTAATTAATTCTCATTAATCAATTAAAAATAATCTTTTAAATATTTAAAAATACTTTTTTAATGATAAAAATAAAATAAAAAATATTTTTGTGTCATAAAAATTAATGAAACCTTAAAGAAAAAGTTTCATAATTTTTATGATTTTTTAACTATTTTTAATAAATTGTGCAAATAAAATAGAAGGAAAATGAATTAAAATTAAATAAAATGCAAAGTCAAAGGAATGAGGGGCCAGGATGCGTTCTGAGGGTAAGTGGGTTGACTTGGCGCGCCATCTGATGGCCTAGATTCAAAGTGAATTAATCCTGATTAATTAATTTAATTAAACCTAATTAGAACTAATGATGCCATCCAGACCATTCATACACGCGCGGGAAAGAAGATCAAATGGTCCAGATTCAAACTCAGTGCCCTAACCCTAATTATGAATTAATGACTCTCAGGTCACCGGAGACGAGCTCCGGTCGTCTTCTCCGGTGACCTCCTCCCCTGAAAAACTCCAAACCTCCTTAAAACGTAAAATAAATGAAAACTAAGATCATGGAAACGTTCCTCTCATCCTCACGAATCAAAGCCCTATCCTAAAACAAATTTATTTAACCTAAACAAGCTGAATCGAAGAGGGAAAGTTCTAGGGTTCGTGAGCTTCAAACAGCAATTAAATTCTCAAAACGCATCCATTTCAAAAACTAAAAGCATCAGCATGATCAGGAGAACATAAGGAACAAGTTTGTAACTAAAAAAGAGATTTCTGGAAAAAATTATTTGGAGCTACCTGAGATTTGCAACCTCTGACTTAGGAACTTTCAGGCCCTTTCTTTAAGTGCAAGCTGCTCCTCTTGGCCCCCCAAAGATGTCTGGATGCTCAAATGGAGTTTAGACTTGCTGGATGATGAGTTTCGAAGAGAACTGCTTCAGTTCAGTCAACAATGGCAGTTGAGCTTTTGGCACTTTCAGGCTATGAGAGATGGTTGTTTGTGATCTATGAAGTGTGTTGAGAAGTTTGGCAAAGTTTGTTTTGATGTTTGTGGGCTAGAATGAGGGATTCGAATGAAACTGCAACATGAAGGTGAGCTATGGCAGATGGGGATTCAGGGTGTTTTTGGCTTTGTTTCTTGATGCTTTGTGTTCTATAGATCAAGATGAGATGAATGGAGGCAAAGGTTTTGGTGTTTGCAGGCTGTGTAATGAAATTCGAAGGAAGTTGCAAGTTGGGGTGTTTTTGTGTAAGTTGTGAATGGTGTGGTTTCAGCCCTTGTTCTTAGTGTTATGGCCAGCAAAATGAATGAATAAAATAATGCAAGTGGCTGTGAGATGTGACTTGTGCAGCTGTGATAGGTAGTTCACTTTTTGCTCAAAAACCACTTTTGTGTAAGATAGGGCATGGCATGATACTAGGCAAGGACAACTTGGGTGCTGGTGCAGCAAAAGGTGAGGGAGAGGCTAGCCCAAAGTCAGCTTCCAATGCTGCAAGTTGTGGGAAGTGAATCATGAGCTTTTGCAAGTTGTTGTACTTTTGGTTCACATGTGATCTTTTGGCCAACCAAGCATGAAATCATGGGCATTCCTAGTCAAAATCTGATTTTTGTGACTTAGAGAAAGTTCACATGCTGGTTTGACATGAGTTTGAGGCAGCAATCATGCATTGATTCAAGACTTAGCAAAATTTCCACTTGGTGCATAACTTGAAAAACAATGATTTTTGGCAACTTTGCATGGCCATAACTTTTGATCCATGAAGAGTTAGATCATGTTCTTGTACTTTTTGAAAAGGGAAAGATGAGATCTACAACTTTCATGACCAAAGTTTTTCCATTTGAAGCCTTTTTGGATCATGAATCAAGGCTTGAAAATTGACCTAAAATGATGCATTCTTGAAAAGTCAACAAAACCCAAAAAGTCAACTTTTGCAAAAAACCCTAAATTCTTGATTTCCATGAACTTCAAACTTCTTCCATGATCAAATAAAGATCATATACACTCAAAATGATGAAGATCACCCATTGGTTGGGTCATTGGGGGCCTCAGATGCCCTGATTTTGCACTGACTTGTCTGAAAAGTCAACTCTTGATCAGATGACTTCCCCATGGAATTTCTTCATGAAAATTGATATGCATACTCCCTATACCATATAGAGACCAATGGAAACAAGAATGACCAAAAAATTTGGAATTATGGCCTCTGAAACCAAAACCCTAATTTTCAGTCAACTGTGCAGTTCATCCTGGCTCTGCATCCACTCAAACCTTAGTTCTTGTGATCCCTCTGCAATTTTGACTTTGTGAGGATGTAACATGATATAAGAACACACATGGACCCCTTTGAGTTGATTAGTGGCCTTTGGAATGGCTCAAGATGCCCTGAGGTTGCTCAGATCACAAACCCTAGGTGCAGATGCCTTAGAAACTATCCAGTGAAACCAAATGAGACATGAGATGATGTGATTGTGTTTATGCATATGAGATGATCACAAGTCATGTGTGAATGGGTGAGGGCAAATTTGGGGTGTTTACAGCTGCCCCTATTCAAGCATGAGTTAGCTGTGCAGGTTGTAAGCGGCGGCTTAACAGGCAAACAAGATAACTTGTGGTTGAATACCAAAGACAGTCCAAAATTTGCACTCACAGAAATGAAGAAGAAAAGGGATATAGATTGTAAAAGCAAATAAAGTATATTGTAAAGTGTGGGCGACGGAGGACGACCGTCGAGCAGAGAACGACTGCTGGGTAAGGTGGTATGTGAAGCAAAGCGATGACGGGGACGGCCGACATGCTGGTAAAGTGTATAGGGCAATGACGGGGACGGCCGACATGCTGGGGATAAAAGGTAAAGCTAAGACGGGGACGGCCGACTAGCTGGGAAAATAAAATATCATGATGGGGACGGCCATCAAGATAGAGCTGCAAAATTCTGAGGATTAATGAAACATGACGGGGACGGCCATCAAGTTCATAAAGGTAAAGTAACCAACGATGGGGACGGCCATCGGGCTAAAAAGGAAAAGGGACCACGACGGGGACGGCCATCGGGTTAAAGAATAAATGAAATAAACAGATGATGGGGTACGGCCATCAAAGGTGAAGGACGATCACCTAGCAGGGGACGGCTGCTCTGTTGGGTATAAAAGAAATATGATGGGGACGGCCATCAAAGGTGGAGGACGACCACCTGGCAGGGTACGGCTGCCAAAATATCAACGATGGGGACGGCCATCGGATAGAAAAGGTCAACGATGGGGACGGCCATCGGACGAGCATGATGGAGAACGACCATCAAGAAGTGGAGGACGACCACTCAGCAGGGGACGGCTGCTCTCAAAGTTTATCATAACACAGGACGAGTGTTAGATAACCAAAATCAACAATGGGGACGGCCATTGGATAAAATGATGAAGGACGATCATCAAAAGGTGGAGGACGACCGCCTAGCAGGGGACGACTGCTAAAATCAACGATGGGGACGGCCATCGGATGAGCATGATGGAGGACGACCATCAAGAAGTGGAGGACGACCACTCAGCAGGGTACGGCTGCTCTCAGAGGTATCATAACACAGGACGAGTGTTAGATAAAAAGAAAATTTGTTGGCAATCTACTGGGGAGATAGTAAACACGGACGAGCGTTTACATCCAAGAAACAAAAGGTATACGTGTTTGGTATTGTGTATAGATTAAAGGTGCGGACGAGCATCCTTAAGACTATGATACGGACGAGTATCATGTAGAAACAAACTGACACGTGCTCAGAGCTGATGATACGGACGAGTATCAAATGGTTAACAAGGAACACGGACGAGCGTTGCATCTGAAAGTATCCTTCTGGGGAATAGTAGACACAGACGAGCATCTATATTCACGAAGACATAAGTGTTTGACACGGTGTATGGATTAAAGATGCGGACGAGCATCCTTAAGACTATGATACGGACGAGTATCATGTAGAAACAAACATTAGACGCAATGTTCTGAGATGATGATACGGACGAGTACCAACTGGTTAACAAAGAACAAGGACTACTGTCGAGTCTGTGGGGATATGCATGGTGTATACAAGATACGGACGAGTATCTGCGTAGGTGTACCAATGAGTAGTGAGTATATAATGTATAGGTGAGTGTTTATCTGCTGGGGATATGACACGGACGGGTGTCAGGAAAGTGTATATACAAGTATAGGCGACCACGCTGGGGATATGACACGGACGGGTGTCAAGAAAGTGTATAGGTATATGTAAGTGCAAAGAGGGTGTCTTTGGCTTTCTGCTGGTGACACGACACGGACGAGTGTCAGGATGTATCTGCGATACTGGTGATCTTGGTTTGTAAAGTGTATTCAGGCAACCTGCTGGGAAATGATGATACGGACGGGTATCAAAAAGGAGATATGCACTGGTGTTTGTGATATGGAGCAACTGCTCTTGCTGGGACTCTGATGGGGATGTATTCTGCATGCCGACAGATTGTCAATATTTACAAGTGTTCAAATCACAACATGACTTATGATTATGCTATGCATTTGATTGATTTTTTTTTTTTTTTTTTTTTTTTTTTTTTTTTTTTTTTTTTTGCCGTAATGCTCCGTATTAGACGGAATGCTACGCTTTGAGGGTGAATATGATGCGAATGCTATGATTATACAAAGAGGCGCCGATCCGGGATTCGGATCCCGTTGCCGCGGAGATCTCTGGTCGATCTGCTGAGGAAGACATCCCAGCTGGGGATGGGATCATTGATAGATCTATAGTTGTATCTGCTTGGGGATATACGTCATCGATTGACATATTCTTATAATGCGGGACCCAGCTGGGATTTGTAGAAGCTTTCTCTCTCTCTGTTGTGACTTCTTCGTGCGCTGCTCTTCTGAATAGAGGCCTGAAGCTCTGTGGGGAGATGATTCCTCGATTCTCGCATCCTGCTGAGGAAGAATGGCAACTCGGCTGGGGAATTGTGAGAGGCAACTCAGCTGGGGAGAGCAACTCAGCTGGGGATAGAACATTTCAGATGCTGTATGTTGATTTGGCAACTTTGCTGGGGAAGTGGGCACCTCCCAGTGCCAGGTGAGTTGATAATGATTTGCCAGTTGCTGAGACGTAACTTGTATGCCCCAGGTCGCGTTCTGGATACCTGCAATCCTGCAAAGATAAAGAAACGCACAAATGGTCCCGAGGTATCTTTTACTGAGATTCCGTCATAGGAAATAAGTACTTTCGAGAGTAAGTGTATTCCCTGCAAGCATGTGTTTTATTTTTAGAGAGAGGCATCTGTACTTATGCAATTGTGTTTTTAGAGACATCAGACAACTCTTTGCAAAACATAAATGTAAAACGAGACATGACTGAAAATCTGATTATATTAATTCGTGTGCCCTGAATTGGCAAGATACAGTCAGAGAAACATATCTCCTGAAATGAAGAGATTGTTACAAATTGAGAAATAAAGTGTTGGCGGTGTTGACGACGCTTTGAGGAGCTTCCTCTCCTGCTATGACTCGTATGACAATGACGTTCTTCTCGTCTTGCTTTCTGGAGAGAGTTGATTCTGATTGCAGCTTGATCCCTTGGAGCCTACCAAGTTGTAGGCGATACAGACGAATTCAGAATGCAGTTGTTCGCTTATTCCCTTATTTTGCATGGATCGCCCTTTCGGGTTTTCAATCCATCGGGATACCCATTTTTGCCTGAGCTGTCCAATGCGGCTTTTCAACTCAGCGGGTGTACATTTTTTTGCTTATTTCCCTTACTTTTGCCCGAGTCTTTTATTCTGTTTTTGACTCGCCGGGATGCCCTATTTTTGCCTGGACTTACATTCTGTTTTTATGTCCAGCGGGTCATTATTTATGCGAAGTATTTTTTAACTGCATCTGAATTTACAGGGGACGGGAAGTCTTCACCATCCATGGTGCTGAGCATCAGTGCTCCACCAGAGAAAACTTTCTTTACGACGAATGGTCCTTCATAATTCGGAGTCCATTTGCCCCTGTGGTCTGTATGAGGAGGGAGTATTCTTTTCAGCACAAGATCTCCTACTTGGTACTCTCGGTGCCTGACTTTCTGATCGAAGGCTCTCTTCATTCTCTTCTGATATAACTGCCCGTGGCAGATTGCAGCCAATCTTTTCTCTTCGATCAGACTCAGTTGTTCGTATCGGGACCTGACCCACTCTGCTTCGTTCAGCTTAACATCCATCAATACCCGTAGCGAGGGTAGTTCAACTTCAACAGGTAGGACTGCTTCCATACCATACACAAGTTGATACGGTGTTGCCCCAGTGGATGTTCTGATTGATGTGCGGTACCCATGCAAGGCAAACGGTAGCATTTCATGCCAGTCTTTGTAGGTGATTACCATCTTCTGCACAATCTTCTTGATATTCTTATTTGCCGCCTCAACAGCGCCGTTCATCTTTGGCCTGTAAGGAGAAGAATTGTGATGTTGGATCTTGAAGTCCCGGCACAGCTCAGCCATCATTTTGTTGTTCAAGTTGGAACCATTATCAGTAATGATTCGCTCGGGCACTCCATACCGACAGATGATATCTCTTTTCAGAAATCTGGCTACCACTTGCCTTGTGACATTTGCATATGAGGCTGCTTCAACCCACTTTGTAAAATAATCGATGGCGACCAGGATGAATCTGTGGCCGTTCGAAGCAGTTGGCTCAATTTTGCCAATCATGTCGATGCCCCACATAGCAAAGGGCCAGGGTGAAGACATTATGTTCAGAGGATTGGGAGGCACATGCACCTTGTCTGCATAAATCTGGCATTTATGGCATTTTCTGGCGTAGGCACAACAGTCTGCATCCATTGTGATCCAGTAATAGCCTGATCTTAACAACTTTTTAGCCATGGCATGCCCTCCTGCATGGGTACCAAAGGATCCTTCGTGCACTTCATGCATCAACAAATGTGCTTCTGTCTCGTCAACACATCTGAGGAGTACCATATCAAAGTTCCTCTTGTATAAAGATCCATCAGTGTTCAGAAAGAAACTTCCAGCAAGCCTTCTTAAAGTCTTCTTATCATTGGAAGATGCCCCAGGTGGGTATGTTTGATCCTCCAAGAAGCACTTAATGTCGTGGAACCAAGGCCTGTCGTCTTTAACAACATCTGCTGCAAATACATATGCTGGCCTATCAAGTCTCGATACTGAAATCTGAGGTACAAAGTTAGCAGTCTGAACTTTGATCATGGACGAAATGGTAGCCAAGGCATCTGCAAATTGATTCTCATCCCGAGGGATATACTCAAGTTTGACTGTTGTGAAGAAAGTCAATAACCTTCTTGTATAATCCCTGTAAGGTATCAGATGATCTTGGTGGGTGTACCATTTTCCGTTGGTCTGATTGACTACCAAAGCTGAATCTCCGAATACGGTCAATGTCTTGATCCTGAGGTCAATGGCTTCCTCAAGACCCATAATACAAGCTTCGTATTCAGCTTCGTTGTTAGTGCAGTTGAAAGTGAGTTTCGCCGAGAAAGGCATGTGAACTCCTTTGGGTGTAATGAGCACTGCACCAACGCCACGGCCATTCATGTTGACAGCCCCGTCGAACATCATAGTCCATTCTTCTTCTGGGTCGGGCCCTTCAGTGTGAATAGGCTCTTCACGATCTTTTGCTTTAATGAACATGATGTCTTCATCGGGGAAGTCGAACCTCATTGGCTGGTAATCATCAATGGGTTGCTCAGCAAGATATTCAGATAGTACACTGCCCTTGATGGCTTTCTGAGATGTGTACTGTATGTCGTATTCTGTAAGAATCATCTGCCATCTTGCAACCCGTCCGGTAAGAGCTGGCTTCTCGAAAATGTATTTGACTGGGTCCATTTTTGAGATTAACAAGGTAGTGTGGGTCAACATATACTGTCTCAGTCGGCGAGCAGCCCACGCTAAAGCACAGCAAGTTTTCTCGAGCAGTGAATAGCGCTGTTCACAGTCGGTAAACTTTTTGCTTAGGTAGTATATTGCATACTCTTTTCGACCAGACTCGTCATGCTGGCCCAGCACACACCCCATTGACTCTTCCAATACTGTCAAGTACATAATCAGAGGTCTTCCTTCAACTGGCGGCATGAGGATTGGAGGTTCTTGCAGATATTCTTTAATTTTGTCAAAAGCCCTTTGGCAATCTTCGTTCCACCTGACCGTTTGCTCCTTTCTTAACAGCTTGAATAAGGGTTCACAAGTCGCTGTAAGGTGAGATATGAACCGTGAAATGTAGTTCAATCGACCTAAGAACCCTCGAACTTCTTTCTCAGTTTTCGGTGCAGGCATTTCTTGAATAGCTTTGACTTTATCAGGGTCAACTTCAATCCCTTTCTCACTTACAATAAAGCCCAGCAGCTTACCGGATCGCACCCCGAATGTGCATTTGTTGGGGTTCAACTTTAGTTGGTATTTCCTCAGACGCTTGAATAACTTGAGCAGATTCACCAGGTGATCTTCCTCTGTAAGGGACTTGGCGATCATATCATCCACATAACATTCGATTTCCTTATGGATCATATCGTGGAATAATGTCACCATAGCCCGTTGATATGTGGCACCAGCATTCTTCAGTCCGAATGGCATCACCTTGTAACAGAACGTGCCCCAAGGTGTGATGAATGTTGTCTTCTCCATGTCTTCAGGTGACATCTTGATCTGATTATATCCTGAAAATCCGTCCATGAAGGAGAATACCGAGAACTGAGCCGTGTTATCCACCAATACATCAATGTGAGGTAATGGGAAGTTATCTTTCGGGCTGGCTCTGTTCAGATCCCGGTAATCAACACACATTCTTACTTTTCCGTCCTTCTTAGGCACAGGTACTATGTTAGCAACCCACGGAGGATAGCTAGTCACAGCAAGGAACCCGGCGTCCCATTGCTTTTGTACCTCTTCCTTGATTTTCATAGCCATGTCTGGGCGAGTTCGGCGCAACTTCTGTTTGACTGGTGGGCATTCTTCCCTCAAAGGCAGCTTATGCACAACAATATCGGTATCCAACCCTGGCATATCTTGGTAGGACCAAGCAAACACATCAACATACTCTTGAAGCAGATCTATCAGCTGTCTCTTCACTGAGTCTTGCAGGCGGGCCCCGATTTTAACCTCTTTCGCATTTTCCTCCGTACCAAGATTAATCACTTCAATCTCCTCCCGATGAGGAATAATCATTTTTTCCTCCTGTCTCAGCAACCTGGCTAGCTCTTCAGGAAGCTCACATTCTTCATCAACCCCTTCATCAGCTTGATTGATCGGATTGTCAAAGTCATACGATGTCATAGCTGTGCTGTTGTCGGTGCTGTCTGGAAGGCACTCTCTGCAAGGGTTAAGTCGGTTCATTTTAGTGATTGATTTTAATCTTGCTTTAGAAAAAAGTGAAATGAAGTTATCATTTTGAAAACACCGCCATTTATTTTTGTACAAAAAGAAAAACAGTGAGCATAAAAGAAAAAGACTCGTTTGCAAAAAGATTGTCTGATATTTCATTAATTTAATCTTGTTTGCACAAAAGTACAGATGGCCCTGATTACAAAATGAGTCTTGTCATCTTGGGCAAGATGCAAGACTTTGATGCATGCTATAAAAGATACAGGAAATAATAATTACTCTGCTCGAGTAACACTTATAATTCCCTGGGAAGACCAGTTCGAGACACTGTTCCCCGGGACCTTTGGACGAATCCAATTCTCCAGGTTGCGTTCTTCTTCCAGCTCGTCTTCCAGACAGTTGATAGCATCGGGGGTTAGCATTCCCCCACTGACAAATCCTGGCTCTGCAGCAGCCTTTGCTTGATGTTGAGTTGGTCTGTAACCCAACCCAAATTTGTCCTTCTTCTCCTCCACAGCTAAGACCTTGCCCCAGCCTTGGGCAGTTCCTTCTTCAACAACCTTCCGGGCTTGTTGATAAGATGACATTGGAGTACCAGATACAGCAGATGCTTCATTGACATTCAAGGCTTCAAAACCTTGGCTCATTGTTTCAACGATCTCTCCATCCATTTCAATATACTTGTAAGTAGCCAGATGGCTAACAAATATATCCTCCTCCCCGCAGATTGTGACAACTTGGCCTTCCCACTCATATTTTAACTTTTGGTGAAGGGTAGACGTTATTGCGCCAGCGGCGTGAATCCAGGGTCTACCCAACAAACAGCTGTAGGCGGGCTGAATGTCCATCACATAAAAGATAGTTTTAAAGGTCTGCGGGCCAATTGTCACGGGCAGCTCTACTTCTCCCAGAACCGATCTCTTCGAGCCATCAAAAGCTCTAACCACCAGGTTGCTGGGTCTCAATGCCAGTCCATCATATTCAAGCTTCACCAGAGCCTTCTTTGGTAAGACATTCAGGGATGATCCTGTGTCCACCAGCACATGTGAAAGGACAGCTCCTTTGCATTCCATGGTTATGTGCAAGGCTTTGTTGTGATTGCGGCCATCCACTGTCAGGTCAGAATTGGTAAACCCTAGCCCATTGCTAGCAGTAACATTACCAACCACGGTTTCCAATTGGTTGACAGTAATCTCCTCGGGCACATAAGCTGCGTGCAGTACCTTCAGTAGTGCATTCCGATGGGCTTCGGAGCACATGAGCAGTGAGAGGATGGAGATTTTGGACGGCGTCTGATGAAGCTGATCCACAACTTTATAGTCACTCTTCTTGATGATCCGCATAAACTCATCAACTTCCTGATCAAACGGAGTCTTCAGGGCTTCTTTGACAGCTGGATCTTCCTGCACCGGGCCTTTCCCCTTTGCCTTGGCAGCAGCTTCTGCTTCGGCATTAGGTCTTTGGACTTGTGAAGCAAAGAGACGTCCGCTTCGGGTGAAGCCTCCGCCTCCGCCCACATTATCAATTTGTGGTGCAGGTGCTGATGTTTCAAGAGTGATTCTTTTCCCTTCACAGTATACGTCAGAGCCATAGTGCCAAGGGATGGCCCTATCGCTTTCATACGGTACAGGTCCAGGTACTGTGACGGTAACCGGACTGATTGATGCTGCTGAAGGGACTGCAATTGTTTGTGGATCATAAAAGATAGTAACTGGTGCTCTAGTGGGAGCAGCACCCTCTGAATGGTAGGCGGAGTTATTCTCTGGATCGTAGAAGATGGTAACAGTAGAGACATCTTCATGATCGTTTGCTGGAGTTGTAGGAGGTCCTGATGGAAGGACTGTTGTTGTTGTTGATGGAGAGTCGAAATGGAATGAAGCTGATGTTGTAGCAGGAGAAACTGTTGAAAACTGATCATTTGGTAGGACAGCTGAAGTACTTGCTGATGGTGTTGATGAATTGTTGGGAACATTAGTTGTTGTAGTTGTAGGAGGGTCTGAAACCGTTGTTGATGAAGTCGTCGGGTTTGCCGGGAATGATGTAGTGATTTGTAAGAGGCCACTCTTGATAAGACTGTCAATGCCATTCCTCAAGTCTTCACACCCATTCCATGAAATATTGCAATAAGGGCACCCCAGCTCACACCCTGGAAATATTTGATTTTCACGGAGTTGAGCTTTGATTTCCACCAATGGTGTCCTGATCTGATCCACACTAGTTATCAAATAAGACTGTTGGTCTTCTTCAATAGCATTAATCCGGGGACCACCATGGTGTGGCATTGGGTTTTTGTTGACGTTGGGCGGAGGTGCAAAATTCAAAGCCTTGGAGTCTACCAAGTCTTGTACCTTCATATGCAGGGCCCTGCACTTTTCTGTACTGTGACCAGGCGCGTTTGAGTGAAAAGCACACCTAGCATTAGAGTCATAGTTTCTTGGTAGACTGTTTGGATCCGGAGGTGCCAACGTTCTTAGCTCAACCAGGTTGAGTTTCAGAAGCTGTGGCAACAAAGCAGCATACGGCATTGGAATCGGGTCGATCACTCTGTTAGCTTGAGAGGGCCTCTGTTGAAATGGCCTCTGTTGATTGTTGTTGTTGGAGTTGTTGTTGTAGTTGTTTCTTGGAGGATATTGATTTTGCTGGTACTGGGGTTGTTGTTGGAAATTTTGTTGAGGAGGTTGATAAACGGGCTGAGGATGTGCTGGAGCAGGGATAGTGACTGCTGCTATGGACCTTTGAGCATATTGGGGCCTACCCCTGTTGGTATGAATGGCATTGGTCTCGCCAGCTCTTCTAGGTCCTGCAAAAGGCTTTCTTGTACCACTGGACGAGCTAGCACCATTATCAGATATCTTACCCATTTTTAACAGGCTTTCAATTCTCTCCCCGGCTATAACAACATCTGCGAAGCTGGTGGAAGAGAAAGCAGCTAGCCTATCAATATAGGTTCCCTGAAGGGTATTCATGAACATATCAGCCATCTCTCTTTCAGACATAGGTGGCTGGACAGCAGCAGCAAGCTGTCTCCATCTTTGAGCATATTCTCTGAAGCTCTCTCTTGATGATTGTGACATCCCCATTAGGAGGGTCCTATTGGGTGCCATATCCAGATTATACTGATACTGTCTGATGAAGGCCTCTGCCAGGTCCTTCCAGCATCTTACAGTTGCTCTTGTCAGATGGGAATACCATTCCCTTGATGCTCCAGTCAAGCTATCTTCGAAGTAGAACATCCACAATTTCTCGTCCATGGTGTAAGCTTTTAATCTTCCGAGAAAAGATTGCAGATGGGTTCGAGGACAAGAAGTCCCATTATACTTTTCAAAACATGGAGGCTTGAACTTGTGAGGGATCCTGACCCCCTCTACTAAACCCATGTCCATGACATCGAACCCCAAAGAATTTTGGGATTCCAAAGACCTCAACTTCTCAGCCAACTCATCCAATCTCCTATCATAGGTTTCCTCTCCAGCACCCATGACTGTAAATTGATCCTCCTGAGGATCCTCTTGAAGTACTCTGGCCGCAGTGGCTGTTCCTTGAACGTTTGCAGGAATATGAATCTCAGGATGTAGGTGTGGACCAAATACAGGGGGGTTGACATGTGGTTGCACCCTTTCATTGTTACTGGTGCCAGCAGTTCCCACATGGGGGTCATCTTGAGTTCTCCCCTCTACCAGAACTCTAAGCCTCTCCTGGCTTTGAGCTAAATTATTCATCACTTCCATGAACTGAGTTATTTGGGTTCTCATCTCCACCCTTTCATTAGCCATCTGGGTTCTGGCCTCATTGAGGTCTTGCTGCAACTGGTCCATCTGGATGCCCGGAAGGTTGTTTCTTGTAGGGTACCTGTGTGGCCTGTTGAGAGGGAATAGCCTGCGGCGAGCAATAATTCCTGAATGTCACAACAGAGGTTAGAAACGATAAAACAAAACCTACAAAACAAACAAAAGGGTTAGTATGCAATGCAGTATGCTTATTTGCTATCAAGGTATCCGGCTTGGTCTTCAGTTTTGACCCGTCCAGACCCTTGAAGATGATGCTGTTGAAGTTGCTTTTGAAGTGAACCCAGATGGAAACAAACACAAATATATTACAAAGGTAAAATAATACAAATTGTTCATTTTTACAACACCAGCCCACTAAGGGGTCAAAAATACATCACCAAAAAGCAAAAGTACATGGAAAAGGAACAACAACAAGCAAATAATCAGACTCCAAGGCCAAACTCATCCTCGCGAACTTCCTTAAGAAGTGCTTCGGTCACAGGATCAGCCGGGTGCTCCGTAAGATTCCTGATGAGAAGGTTTCTTGTTGCAACAGCTGTAGTCAACTTCTTGTTCTGGCTTTGGTCTTTGGATTTCTTCACTCCAGCTTTGATTTTTAACTCTGAAATTTCCTCCTGGGCTGCTGCCAGGGCTTTTTCCATCTGCTCCATCTTATCTTGAACTCTCTTGTCTTCTAGAGTACGGGCCTCAGTGATCCGGACCCACCTGGCCTGACTTTCCTTCAAGTACAAGTCTGTTCTTGCTCTTTGGAACTGGGCTTCTTTACAAGCATTCTTCAGAATCTGCTCACCAGCTTTAGACTTGTTGACATAATCCCCAGACTTCTCAATCTTGGTCAACTGCTCCACTCTCAGCTTCTCCAATCTTTCAATCTCCCTTACACCTTCACTCCTCTCCCTGAGGGTCTTCTGCAGGGCTTGGGATAGCTTCTCATTTCTTTCTTTCAAGCCTTCAAACTCTTCCAAACTGACAGTAGCAGGGGGTGGTGCTGATGATGACTCAGGCATGTCTTTGATGGTAAAGGGCAATCCTGAGATTTGGGCCCTAGCATAGGACCACTCATGATATTGGGCTGATGCCACATTATTGCACTTCCCCAGAATGGTGATTCCCTTGGTTTGAACATGATCCCAGGCCCAGGCAGCCTGCCTAACAACAGTCAAACTGATCTTGTTCTCACAGTAGAGGGTCTCAGCCAAGTCCTTTTCCCTAGGAGCATGAACCAGTGCATAACCCAATTGCCTCTTGAACAGCAGGGGGTTGTAATTGATACTTCCCTTGACTCCTACCAAAGGCACATTAGGAAAATGCCCACAGCTAGTGATTATGTCTCTGCCCTTGGTACTTTGATTGCACCACCTGATATCTGCTGTAGTTAGGACAGAAAGTCTCCTTGCCCAGTTGCTTTGCTGGTGAGGGTTTAGGAATGCATCTGTCTTAGGTAGATGCTTGAGAAGCCAGGCATGGAATAGTGGAGCACAAATCCTCACTAACTTCCCTCTCTGTTTCTCATTCCTCTGATGTACTGAGTAATAGAGATCACCCAACAAGGTAGGCACTGGGTTCTTCAAGATGAACAAATGGATTGCACTCTTGCTGATGAATCTGGGCTCATCTGCAAATAACACAATTCCATACACACTTAAAGCCAACAGAGCACAAACAGCTTTCCATTCCCCCAGGGAGGCCTTCAGACTAGCTTGAGAGATTAGGAAGTCCAGCTGTAATCCAGGGACACTAGATTTAGAGGTCAGGTGTTGTTCAATCAAAGCAGGTTCCAGGTGCAAAGCTTTGGCTATCTCCCCACTGCTGGGAAAATCCATTTCAGGATTGAATGGGATCTCCCTCTTGATAGGCAAACCAGTCAAAGATGAGTATTCTTCCAAAAGAGGACCCAACTGGAAGTCTTGAAATGTAAAGCATCTCAATGGGGGGTCATAGAACTGAATGCAGGTATGAATCAGGCTCCTCTGAGACGGGTCCATGTCCATAACTAGGTCAAGTATGTCCCCATAATGTTCCCTGAACAAAGGGATGTAATCTGGTGTAATCAGGGTTTGGATCCTCCTGATGTCTGACAAGTCTGGTTGGAAGAAATGATAGGTGATATTGCTTTTCTTTGGAGCCATGATGCTGAAGACTGGGTAGAGTGCTGATGACAATGCTGAAGTAGAGAAAACCACTGACTGGCTGGTGCTGAAGCAGACAGCTAAACTGAAGCAGATGCTGGTGAAGATGGGTCAAAGCTGCAGATGGGGTCAAAACCAAAACCTGATGAACAATGGATACCCTGAAAAACAAATAAGCACATGTTAATATGATGCAATGAGTATGCATGCAAATGAAATGCAAGGGTCTGTGACAGAGCTGGATCTGAATGAATGCCTTGGTATAGATCCATGTGTGTTCAAGAATTCCGGATGGAGGTCTATAAATCCAGTAACCAAGGTGGGGGACTCAAATAAAGAGCCACATGTCCAGGGTTTTAGAATCGCAAGAACTATCCAACATGAATCATTCTTAACAAAGTCAAAGTAACAGGGTATTCTGAGGTCAAGGTACCTGCAAACCTGTAAACAGCCCAACCCCCTCACAGGTAGTGATCTAGAACAAGGATCCTCAGACTTGGATCTGTTATGAGAAGTGTAAGCACTTCTAACCCGGAGGTACAGTGTTTACAATTACCATAACAATTCCTCCTCTAATTCACCTCAATTTCTGAAGGTCAATACTAAAAGGTCATCCAGACTTAGCAGGCTTCCCAGATCCCCCTAGCATTGCAGGAAATCTGCAACACAGAGTTCTCAAGAAGAAACCCATATCTGAACCGTGTTTCATATTCCCGCACCAGACTGAAAATTGACTGGGAAAGAATATGATTCACTCTAGCCTAGGTGTCACTCAGGTCCCAGGTATAGGACCTAAACTCTCAATGGAACACCCACCCACCAAAGAAAAACCAGATCCAGCCAGCACAGTATGACAGTATGAAAAATATAAAGCTATAAAGAAAGCAATAAACCAACTGTACATAAAGCAATAAACAAAATACAAATATACAAACACAAATAAGCACATAACACCCCAGTAAACACAAATCAATCAAGCGCTAGGAGGAACCCACAAAAAGAACCAGAAGCCCTGGTTGCAATATAAGGGTCCCCAGCAGAGTCGCCAAGCTGTCGCTCCCGACAAATGAAAACGGGTCAGATGAGGGTACAGACGCGAACGGTCGGCGAAGGGAACAGTGAGAACACACAGCCGTGAACTCACTGGAGATGAAAAGAGTCGCCAGCTAGGCATTTTTATCCCGGGGGAAAGGTAATGCTGCATAGACCTAGAAAGATATGGATAAGACGGTTTGCGAACCAGAGAGACTGAGAAAGGGGGTTGGTTACAACCTGGGAAGGTATTAGCACCCAGATTGTCCGTCGTACTCGACGGGATCCACGCTTGAAAGATTTGTGTTTTAAAGGGGTAGTGTCAGTGCAATCTGTGTATAAAATAGCTGGAAAAGAATGTACAGGTGTCAGTGTAAAGAAATGTGAGGGGTATAAATGTACAGTGTCAATGTAGGAACAAGGATAAAATGCTCAAGATCATGAGGCTAAAGAAATAAGGCTGGAAAGAGGGGGTATAGACAGAGACTTTTGTTCGATAACCGTTAAGTTATGCCTACGTATCCTCTCGTGCAATGAGGAAATCAGAACACCGTAGTTCGACCCAAGGAGACTGAAAGGATTGACTGGTGAACTGCTTGCAGTCTATGCTCAAGTGTATGATCTGTCTGGCACAGATGCAAACTGTCTTGCATTAGACGGAAGAAGCAAGTTCTCGTTTGTGAATGAGTGTGATGAGAAAAGAATCCCGAAGGAGACGATTATTGTTTGTTCTTGTGTTTTCAGTCTTTTATTGCTTTTGAGAGTTTGTCATAAGTTAATGAGTTTAAGCCTAAACCAATGGGTTAGTAAACTCATCACATCTTCCCTCTGATTAGGGGTAATGAGAATTACCTTAAGTGTGAAGTCAGATTCTCACACTTAATCACCTTTGGTGTAGGGTTAAGATCATTAACCTACTTGTGATTAATTAGATGTTTTTGTGATTTTTGTTTAGTGTTAAGTAATGAGGTTAAGCCATAATCAGGGATTTAACAGGCTCATTACACTATCCTAAAAGAAGGATAATAGATGAGGGTGTTTAAGCTGAGGAAGGATCCTCAGCTTAATCCATGATTAGGGATTAAACCCATGACAGAACAAACCTTTGATTAAGTGGATTTTATTAATGATATGATGATGAAGTGAATTTTATGATTTGTAAGACAACTTGAGGGGGACTTGTCCATTAACTTTAGGGTTAGTCCTTCTTAACCAATTAAGGAAGAATTAGAACCCTAATGCAAGGCCCAAGTTACAAGTGTAATGCCTTGATATTTATTAAGTGAATTGATTAAGAGATTTCAACACCTTAAGGGTCCAAGACTTAGGATTAAAGTTATACACTCCATCCTAAAAGAAGGATGCAGGCATGATCTTAATCACAAAGTCTTAAAGCCTTGAGGGTTTAGTCCCTGATTATGAGGTGAGGAGAGAAGACTCAAAGAGAGACACCAAGGTAAAAACTATGGGGAGACTAATCAAAACCCTAATTCATTGTCATGCTTGGTTGTCCTAATGTTTGAGAGGTTTCAAGAAACAATCTTCAAAGGAGCCACCAGGAAGCAGATGAACAAGATCAAGAGAAGCAAAGTGACTTGCTTCATTCAAGAAGTCAAGTCACTTGAAGAAAGAAAGTGGGAGAAGCAAGAATGAGCAAGCTCAAACTCAAACACATGTATAAATGCAGCATGCTATGCAAGAGAGATGAGAAGAAAAGTTATGAGAAGTGAAGGCAAATTCACTTCTCAAGTTACTTACCACCTGCAATGTTAGAAAGAAATGCAATACAATGCTAAATGAGATGAAATGATATGATAAGCAAAAACCAGAAGCATGTTGATGATGATGATGATGCTATGGAGTGCTATGAACATGAGACAAGACAATGAGATGTTCATACAAGGTCATGGATGCAAATGATGCAAGTTAAGGAACATGAATAAACATGAAATGTCATGAAGCATACAAGACAAATGGCATGGCAAAGATGTAATGCAATGATCAATGATGCTTCATACATGTCTTAAGATGTCAAATGAATCATAAGAATGCACAAAATGTAATGGCAAGTCAAATTATGCAAGAGAATGCAAGGAGGATGCAAGAGGAAGCCCAAATTAGGGTTCATGGATCAAACATCAAACACAAACCAAAAACAGAAGCAAACCTTAACCTAAAAAATGGAAAATGGTACCCAAAGAAACCCTAGGCCTATAATGAACCACTGCCCAAAGGGGAGCTCTCAACTCTCAACCAAACTCAAGTTATGATTTTTACAAGTTATTAGGGTTTTTTAGGGTTTGTAACAAAAGAAATGCCAATCAATTAGAAAATGCAAGATCAAATCTTGGCCTTTTTCTCCTTGAAAGTTCATGCTAAATGAAAAACAATGCAAAAAGAATCAATGTCTCAACCTTTACCAAAAGACAGAAATGAATTTTCAAACATATGATCAAAATAATGCATCAAAAATGATTTAATTCAATGAAAAATTCTTAAAATGCATCAAGATCAAAAAAGAAATTTGGTTTGAAGGTTGGACAATGTTTCTAAATGTCTTAGAACATTTCATGAATTTTTTTGTAATTTTTAAATACCTAAAAGTATTTTTAATTAATTAATTCTCATTAATCAATTAAAAATAATCTTTTAAATATTTAAAAATACTTTTTTAATGATAAAAATAAAATAAAAAATATTTTTGTGTCATAAAAATTAATGAAACCTTAAAGAAAAAGTTTCATAATTTTTATGATTTTTTAACTATTTTTAATAAATTGTGCAAATAAAATAGAAGGAAAATGAATTAAAATTAAATAAAATGCAAAGTCAAAGGAATGAGGGGCCAGGATGCGTTCTGAGGGTAAGTGGGTTGACTTGGCGCGCCATCTGATGGCCTAGATTCAAAGTGAATTAATCCTGATTAATTAATTTAATTAAACCTAATTAGAACTAATGATGCCATCCAGACCATTCATACACGCGCGGGAAAGAAGATCAAATGGTCCAGATTCAAACTCAGTGCCCTAACCCTAATTATGAATTAATGACTCTCAGGTCACCGGAGACGAGCTCCGGTCGTCTTCTCCGGTGACCTCCTCCCCTGAAAAACTCCAAACCTCCTTAAAACGTAAAATAAATGAAAACTAAGATCATGGAAACGTTCCTCTCATCCTCACGAATCAAAGCCCTATCCTAAAACAAATTTATTTAACCTAAACAAGCTGAATCGAAGAGGGAAAGTTCTAGGGTTCGTGAGCTTCAAACAGCAATTAAATTCTCAAAACACATCCATTTCAAAAACTAAAAGCATCAGCATGATCAGGAGAACATAAGGAACAAGTTTGTAACTAAAAAAGAGATTTCTGGAAAAAATTATTTGGAGCTACCTGAGATTTGCAACCTCTGACTTAGGAACTTTCAGGCCCTTTCTTTAAGTGCAAGCTGCTCCTCTTGGCCCCCCAAAGATGTCTGGATGCTCAAATGGAGTTTAGACTTGCTGGATGATGAGTTTCGAAGAGAACTGCTTCAGTTCAGTCAACAATGGCAGTTGAGCTTTTGGCACTTTCAGGCTATGAGAGATGGTTGTTTGTGATCTATGAAGTGTGTTGAGAAGTTTGGCAAAGTTTGTTTTGATGTTTGTGGGCTAGAATGAGGGATTCGAATGAAACTGCAACATGAAGGTGAGCTATGGCAGATGGGGATTCAGGGTGTTTTTGGCTTTGTTTCTTGATGCTTTGTGTTCTATAGATCAAGATGAGATGAATGGAGGCAAAGGTTTTGGTGTTTGCAGGCTGTGTAATGAAATTCGAAGGAAGTTGCAAGTTGGGGTGTTTTTGTGTAAGTTGTGAATGGTGTGGTTTCAGCCCTTGTTCTTAGTGTTATGGCCAGCAAAATGAATGAATAAAATAATGCAAGTGGCTGTGAGATGTGACTTGTGCAGCTGTGATAGGTAGTTCACTTTTTGCTCAAAAACCACTTTTGTGTAAGATAGGGCATGGCATGATACTAGGCAAGGACAACTTGGGTGCTGGTGCAGCAAAAGGTGAGGGAGAGGCTAGCCCAAAGTCAGCTTCCAATGCTGCAAGTTGTGGGAAGTGAATCATGAGCTTTTGCAAGTTGTTGTACTTTTGGTTCACATGTGATCTTTTGGCCAACCAAGCATGAAATCATGGGCATTCCTAGTCAAAATCTGATTTTTGTGACTTAGAGAAAGTTCACATGCTGGTTTGACATGAGTTTGAGGCAGCAATCATGCATTGATTCAAGACTTAGCAAAATTTCCACTTGGTGCATAACTTGAAAAACAATGATTTTTGGCAACTTTGCATGGCCATAACTTTTGATCCATGAAGAGTTAGATCATGTTCTTGTACTTTTTGAAAAGGGAAAGATGAGATCTACAACTTTCATGACCAAAGTTTTTCCATTTGAAGCCTTTTTGGATCATGAATCAAGGCTTGAAAATTGACCTAAAATGATGCATTCTTGAAAAGTCAACAAAACCCAAAAAGTCAACTTTTGCAAAAAACCCTAAATTCTTGATTTCCATGAACTTCAAACTTCTTCCATGATCAAATAAAGATCATATACACTCAAAATGATGAAGATCACCCATTGGTTGGGTCATTGGGGGCCTCAGATGCCCTGATTTTGCACTGACTTGTCTGAAAAGTCAACTCTTGATCAGATGACTTCCCCATGGAATTTCTTCATGAAAATTGATATGCATACTCCCTATACCATATAGAGACCAATGGAAACAAGAATGACCAAAAAATTTGGAATTATGGCCTCTGAAACCAAAACCCTAATTTTCAGTCAACTGTGCAGTTCATCCTGGCTCTGCATCCACTCAAACCTTAGTTCTTGTGATCCCTCTGCAATTTTGACTTTGTGAGGATGTAACATGATATAAGAACACACATGGACCCCTTTGAGTTGATTAGTGGCCTTTGGAATGGCTCAAGATGCCCTGAGGTTGCTCAGATCACAAACCCTAGGTGCAGATGCCTTAGAAACTATCCAGTGAAACCAAATGAGACATGAGATGATGTGATTGTGTTTATGCATATGAGATGATCACAAGTCATGTGTGAATGGGTGAGGGCAAATTTGGGGTGTTTACAATCTTCAACCTCCAGACTTGCGAATTTTCCTGCGAAATTTGCAACCAATTTTCCTGCGAAATTTTAAATGGCAGGTAACCCTACGAAACTCAAACATCATCATTCACGTAAAATTTTGTTAAATTGAACACACAAACATAATCCAGAGGTCATTTACGATTGATCTACGGTTTTAGAATTTGTTTATATTCGTTTAATCACGAAACCCTAACTTGAAGGTCAAGAACCCTAAAATGGCATTACACGATTCGGCTACGGTTTCTTCAATTAAACTGCCCAGAATTCATCACAAACCTGAAAAACCACACAATATTAGAATCCGAATTTCAAATTTTTGATGAATTTTCAAAATTCAAAACTTATCCTTGAGGCTCTGAATTCGTGTCTTTTTGCTGGCTATGTGTTGTATATATATGATATAATGAAATTAGGTCAAGAGATTAATCAAACTTGTGGATTTTTGGACCTTTTAAGATTGAAAAAGATGTGATCTTAAATTTTGAATATTATTAATCTAGCCTTGCTATTTTGGTATGATCTCCATTATTTTTGTATCAATCAAGTCTAAATAAGTCTTAAGACCTTCTAGAAACCAAATCCTTTTCAAATATATGATTTTTATATTTTATTTCAATTTAATTTGTATTTTAATGAATAAAATTCAAATAAATATGAAATAAAAATAAAAAATCAGAAAATGAGTGGGTTGGGTCGTGCTTGATGAGTTTGTAAAGTTTGAATGGCAATTAGGTGGGCTCATTTAGCAAAAATTGACTTTAAGGCCTTATTTGCTTCATAAAATTCCCAAAAATTTCCCAACTTTGCAAGGGAACAAATCCTTCAATTTTAATTCTATGAAGGTGTTCTTGGACATTTTGGAAAGCTTAAAGAGTCCTCTAACCAACCTATTTGGTCTCATGTCCATATCTTTTACCATTCTCAAGTTATGCTCTTTTGAAGTTGTTGACTTTTAAAAGGACCTATAATGTCTTAGCTCATACCTTCCAAATGAAGCATTTTTGGGCTTGGCTTGTGAGACACAAAGTTGTAGAGAATTCAATTTCCTTCAAAATGAGCTTTGGATGGAAAAAATTTGATGAAGCATGTGAAAGTTATGGCTGGTCAAAGTTCAGTTGACTTTTCTTGTGAAAACCCTAATTTAGAAACTCCTGATTCTTGATGATCTGAAATCTCCTTGATGAATCATGATCAACCCTTGATAAAATGATGAATTTTACTTTATATAGTTGATGTTGGCAAAAAATCATGAAGTTTGACTTTGGTTTGACCACAGTTGACCTCAGTTTGACTTTTTGACTGCTTTGACTGATTTTAACCCTTCTGATCATCTGACTGAGCAAATCTTTTGGGAAAGTCTTGAAACTTGACATGGGAATTCTTGAACACATATAGGATGTTATGAAGCTCACTTGAAGTCTTGTAAGTCCATTTAGCCTGATGAAAGTCAAAACCCTAGTTTAAGATGCAATGCTTAGGAGGATTGTCTGAGGGAATTGTCAAATTTTCTGACTAATTGTGAACCCTGTGAACCTTGTGAACCTCATGAGATGTCTTGTGAACCTTGTGAACCTCTTGGGACACAATGTATTGTCTTGTGGAGGACAAATTTTGGGGTGCAACAATCACACCTGACCACATCCCACTCTTCAGAGAACACTATGGGGGTATCTTAGATATGGTTATGGATCTTGATTCTTCTCAGAAAAGCATGATCCACACATGCTTACAGTTTTATGATCCACCTCTGAGATGTTTCACCTTTCCAGACTTTCAGTTGGGACCTCTGTTGGAAGAATTCTCTTTGTTGACTGGAGTACCTATCAGAGGTGGAAGCCCCTTAATCCCAGAAATGACTTCTCCCATAAATGAGGAAATAGCAAGGGCATTGTACTTGGAGCCTGCCCTGATTGAGCAAAGTATGACAACAAAAGCTGGGATTCCTGGTTTGCATTTGGACTTCTTGATTTCGCAGGCCATCCTGAAGGCTTCATTGGGAGAGTGGAGGGCAGTCTGTGCACTGTTACCCCTCAGCATGTATGGGGCTATATTGTTTGCAGATGAGCCTAAATGTGTCGGCAAGAATGCCATCCATCTGTTTCTTCTGAAGAACCCAGTGCCTACATTGCTAGGAGATTTCTATTATTCCATTCATCAGAGGAATGAGAAACAAAGGGGGAAGCTGGTAAGATGTTGTGCTCCTTTGTTCTACATATGGCTGCTCAGACACCTGCCTAAGTCAGATGCCTTCCTAAACCCACAACAACAGAAGAATTGGGCCAAGAGGCTCATTGCTTTGACTTCAGATGATATCAGATGGTGCACCCAGAGCACCAAAGGCAGAGACATTATCACCAGCTGTGGGCAATACTCAAATGTGCCTCTCATAGGAGTGAAGGGTTGCATCAACTACAATCCTTTACTATTTAAGAGACAACTGGGTTATGCCTTAGTTCACCCTCCCAGAGGACAGGATTTAGCTGAGACCCTGTATTGTGAAGTGCAACCTAATTCAATTGTTGTCAGACAAGCTGCCTGGGCTTGGGACAACATCCAGACAAAAGGGGTGGCTATCCTTGGAAGATGTAACAATGTTGCTTCAGCTCAGTACTATGATTGGTCTCTTACTAGAGCTCAGATTACTAGAATGCCTTTCACCTTGGAAGACATGCCTGGACCATCTACTGTACAGCCAGCAGCAACTGTCAGCCTGGAAGAATTTGAAAAGTTGAGGGAGAGGAATGAGAAGTTATCTGAGGCTTTAAAGAAAATTCTTTGGGAGAGGAGTGATGGTCGTCTGGACATTGAGAGATTGGAGAAGCTCAAGGTTGAGCATCTGACCAAAATTGAAAGGACATAGGACTACATAAGGAAAGCAAGGGCTGGAGAATAGATATTGAAAAACGCCTGTAAAGAGGCCAAGATTCAGAAAGCTAGGGTCGAGCACTATCTGTAGGAAAGCCATGCTAGGTGGGTCAGAATCACCGAAGCCCGTACTCAAGAAGACCAAAAGACTCAAGCCAAGATTGAACAGCTAGAGGCCAATGAGAAGAAACAGCAGGAAGCTTTGTTGGCTGCACAGAAAGAGATATCATAGTTGAAGCTCAGAGCAGGATTGAAGAGATCAAAGGACCAAGACAAACATAAGAAGCTGACCACTGCTATTTCCACCAGGAACCTCCTCATTAGGACCATTACAGAGCACCCAGCTGGTCCGGTGACTGAGACCCTCCTGAAGGAGGTCAGAGAGGATGAGTTTGGGCTGGATGTCTGATCATTTGCTTGTTATTTGTTTCCATTTGATGTACTTTTTTCTTTTGTTGTGTTTTGACCCTTCATGGGCATGAATTGTAAAACAGACTATGTATTATTCATCAGTTGTAATATATGTTTTAGTTTGTTTTTCATCTGGGTTTTTTCTCAACAACATCAAGCATCTTCCTCGAGGTCTGGAAAGGTCAAAACCAAGAACCAAACCGGATACCTTGGAAAACAAATAAGCATACTGCATTGCATACTAACTTTGTTTTTGTTTTGTAGGTTTTGTTATTATTATTGTTTCTAACTTTGTTGTGATCTCAGGAAATATTGCTCGCCGCCGAGTGTTCCCTGTCAACCGCGCGCACCGGTACCCAACTCGTAACAACCTTCCCGGCATTCAAATGGAACAAGTACAACAGGACCTGTCTGAGGTCAGAAACCAGATGGCCAATGAGAGAGTGGAGATGAGAAATCAGATGTCTCAGTTTATGGCAGTGATGACTGGCTTAGCCCAGAGTCAAGAAAGGTTAAGAGAGCTGGTGGAAAGACAAACTCCTGAGGAGCCTCATCTCGGAACAGGAGGAACTAGCAACAATGAACGGGGCCAACCTCGTATTGATCCACCAGTATATGGACCTCATCTGGATCCAGAGGTTAACATCCCGAGGAATGTTCAAGGTAACACTACTGGGGGCAGAATCCTGCAGGAGGATCCCCAGGAAGAACAGTTCACTGTCATAGGAGCTGAAGATGAGGTATATGACAGGAGATTGGATGAGCTTGCTGAAAAGTTAAGATCTTTGGAATCTCAGAATTCTTTGGGCTTCGATGTGATGGACATGGGCCTAGTAGATGAGGTGAGAATTCCCCACAAATTCAAACCACCATGCTTTGAAAAATACAATGGTACCTCCTGTCCACGCACTCATCTGCAGTCTTTCTTGGGAAGGCTCAAAGCTTATACTATGGATGAAAAATTGTGGATGTTCTACTTTGAAGACAGTCTGACCGGAGCTTCGAGAGAGTGGTATTCACATTTGTCTAGGGCCACCATAAGATGTTGGAAGTATTTGGCCGGGGCTTTCATCCGTCAGTATCAATACAACCTAGACATGGCTCCAAATAGGACCCTCCTAATGGGAATGTCTCAATCTTCTAGAGAGAGCTTCCGGGAGTATACGCAAAGATGGAGGCAGCTTGCTGCTGCTGTCCAACCACCCATGTCAGAAAGGGAAATGGCCGACATGTTCATGAATACGTTGCAAGGGACCTATATTGATAGATTGGTTGCTTTCTCCTCTACCAGTTTTGCTGACGTAGTCATAGCTGGTGAGAGAATTGAAAGCCTGTTGAAGATGGGCAAAATCTCTGACAGTGGTGCAAGTTCCTCCATCAACCATCATATCCTCTACAACAACAACCACAGTATCAACAACAATCTCACTATCAACAACAATCCCATTTTCCGCAACAGAGAACCTACAACAACAGTAATAACAACCAACAGCAGCGTCCTTTCCAACAAAGGTCATCCCAAGCAAACAGGGTAATTGACCCAATTCCAATAACATATGATGCACTCTTGCCACAACTCCTGAAGCTCAACCTAGTTGAGTTAAGGACATTGGCACCTCCAGATCCTCTTAATATGCCAAAGAACTATGATGTAAATGCCAGGTGTGCATTCCACTCAAACGCACCGGGGCATAACACTGAGAAATGCAGGGCCCTACAGATGAAAGTCCAGGATCTGGTGGACTCAAAAGCTCTCAATTTTGCACCTCCTCCGAACGTCACAAGAAACCCAATGCCTAGTCACAACGGGCCTAGGGTAAATGCTATTGCGGAGGGAAAACCATCCACATTAATCAACAGTGTTGCACAAATCCGAACACCTCTGGTTGAAATCAAAGCTCAACTGTTAGAATGCCAAGTGTTCCCCGGGTGTGAGCTCGGTTGTGGATATTGAAACATTGCTGTTAATGGATGTGAGAGACTGAGAAACGGCATAGATGGTCTTATTAAGGATGGTATCCTTCAGATTACAACAACAGTAACTACAACTCCAACAGTTCCTTCATCAACAATCATAGATACTCCTACTACGTCAGCAACCATTGTTCCAACAGATTCTACTACAACTCCAACAACTGCTCAATCAATCACTTCAACGGATACAAGTTCAGTCACAATTCCTTCTACAACGACAACATCCATTATTCCATCAGTTCCTGCTACAACTTCAACACCTTCTACAACATCAGCAACAGTTAATGAAAGTGTCTCAACAGTTACGATATACTACGATCCCGTAGATGTTCCTCCCAACAATTCACCACAAAATGCTACTCCAGCCAGATGATAGTATGACAGTATGATGTATAAAGCTGTAAAGAAAGCAATAAATAACTGTACATAAAGCAGTAAATAAAGCAAATATATAAACACAATTAGCACATAACACCCCAGTAAACACAAATCAAATAAGCGCTAGGAGGAACCCACAAAAAGAACCAGAAGCCCTGGTTACAGTATAAGGGTCCCCAGCAGAGTCGCCAAGCTGTCGCTCCCACCAAATGATACCCAAGGTCAAGAGGGGTACAGACGCGAACGGTCGGCGAAAAGGAGGAGAACACATAAGGGTGAACTCAGAAGACAAGAGTCGCCAGCTAGGCATTTTTATCCCGGAGGAAAGGTAATGCTGCATAAACCTGGGAAAGATATGGATAAGACGGTTGCGAACCAGAGAGACTGAGAAAGGGGGTTGGTTACAACCTGGGAAGGTATTAGCACCCAGATTGTCCGTCGTACTCGACGGGATCCACGCTTAAAAGATTTGTGTTTTAAAGGGGTAGTGTCAGTGCAATTTGTGTATTAAGGCTGGAAAGAATGCAAGTGTCAGTGTAAAGTGAAAGTGAAGTGAAATATGTGAAGTGTCAGTGTGAGAACAAGAATGAATTGCTCAAGACTATGAGGCTTAAAGAATAATGCTGGAAGAAGGGGGAAAATACAGAGACTTTTGTTCGATAACTGTTAAGTTATGCCTACGTATCCTCTCGTGCAATGAGGAAGTCAGAACACCGTAGTTCGACTCAAAGAGACTGAAAGGTAAATTGACTTGTGAACTGCTTGCTTGCCTATGCTCTAGTGTATGACCTGATTGGCTCAGGTGCAAATTGTCTTGCATTAGACGGAAGAAGCGAGTTCTCGTTTATGAGTGAATGAGATGAGAAAAGAATCCCGGAGGAGACGATTATTGTTTGTTTTTGTGTTTTCAATCTTTTATTGCTTTTGAAAGTTTGTCATAAGAAAATGAGCTTAAGCCTAAACCAATGGGTTAGTAAACTCATCACATCCTCCCTCTGATTAGGGGTAATGAGGATACCTTAAATGTGAAGTAAGCACCTCACACTTAATCACCATGATGTAGGATTAAGATCATTATCCTATTTGTGATTATTTAAATGTTTTTGTTGTTTTTGTTTAGTGTTAAGTAATGAGTTTAAGCCATAATCAAGGATTTAATGGACTCATTACACCGTCCTAATAGAAGGATAATAGATGAGAACATTTAAGCTGAGGAAGACTCCTCAACTTAATCCATGATTAGGGATTAATCGAATGACAAAACAAAGCCTTTATTAAAGTGGATTTTAGTTAATGATAAGATTAAGAAGTGGATTTTATGATTTGTAAGACAACTTGAGGGGGACTTGTCCATTAACACTAGGGTTAGTCCTTCTTAACCAATTAAGGAAGAATTAGAACCCTAATGCAAGGCCCAAGTTACAAGCTTGATGTCTTGATGATTATTAAGTGAATTGATTAAAGGATTTAAACACACTAAGGGTTCAACACTTAGGATTTAAGTTATACACTCCATCCTAATAGAAGGATGCAGGCATAAGCTTAATCACAAAGCCTTAAAGCCTTTGGGGTTTAGTCCTTGATTAAGAGATGAGAAGAGAAGACTCAAAGATGACTCAAAGGTAAAACTAAATGGGGAGACTAATCAAACCCTAATTGTTATCATGCTTGGAGATCCTAGGTTTAATGAGGTTTGCAAGAAGATCTTCAGAGAAACCACCAGGAAGGAAGCAGATGAAAGGAGCAGGAAGCAAAAAGAAGCAGAACAACTTGCTTCACTTAAGAAGACAAGTTGCTTGAAGAAAGAAAGTAAGATGAACATGAATGAGCAAGCTCACTCTAATACACATTCCAAATGCAGCAAAGGAAGTATGAAAGAGATGAAAAGAGAAAGTGAGAAGTGAAGGCAAATTCACTTCTCAAACAACTTACCACCTGAAATGTTAGCATAAGAAAATGAAATGTAATGCAAATGAGATGAAATGCCATGATGCAAACCAAAGTCAGAAGCATTCACATGATGTTAATGATGCTAAGAGATGATGCAAACATGATGCAAGGCATGAGAATGATCATACAAGCATAAAAAATGCAAATGAGGCATGTTTTGAACCATGAAAGTACATGAAAAGTTATGAAATGTAAAGGACAAATAACATGGCAAATGAAAGATGCAATGATCACTCATGATTCTAATATGTCCTAAGATGTATTATGAATCAAGTGAATGCACAAAATATCAAGGCAAGTCATTGGATGCAAGCAAATGAGAAATGGATGCAAAGGAAAGCACAAATTAGGGTTACATGCATCATGCAAAACAAAAATCCAAAACCAGAAGCAAATGTCATGATAAAAATTTGAAAATACAATCAAAGATACGCTAAACCCATACAAGCTCACTGCCCAAAGGAGAGGATCCAACTCTTAACCTAGTGAAAGTTATGAAATTCCTAAGATTGATAGGGTTTTAAGGTACCTCATCAAGAAAAATGCAAAACAAATTGAAAATGGAAGATCAAATCAAACCAATTTTATGCTATAAACTACATGCTATGAAGAGTGCAATGCAAGAAGAATCATCATCCAACTCTCAATGGTTAGGCAGAAAGGATTTTTCAAAGTTTGCACAAAAATATTGCCTTAAAATGAATTTAATTCCAATGAAAATGATCAAAAGGCATCAAGAACAAAAAAGAAATTTGGTTTGAGAGTTGGGCAATGTTTCTAAATGTTTCTAAATGCAATGTGAATTTTTTTGTGATTTTTAAATACCTAAATGTATTTTTAATTAATTAATTTTCATTAACTAATTAAAAATAAACATTTAAATGATTTAAAAAATAATTTTAATGCAAAAAATAAAATAAAAATCATTTTCTGATTAAGGAAAATATTTGAAACAAAAATGCAAAGGGAAATATTTTTAGGATTTTCCTAACTATTTTAAAATAAATGACAAAGAAAAAGGGATTAAAATGAAATAAAAATTGATTTAAATGGGAAGTAATCAGATCTGAGGCCCAAGATTCAAAGCTGAGACGCGGGAGTTGACTACGCGCGTGATCTAGTGGCTACAATTCAAACTGAATAAATCTCAATTAAATAATTAATTAATCCTGGTTAACTTAAATAATTGGAAATTAGGGTTAAGTGGGACAATCTGGGCCATTGGACACGCGCGGGAAATGAAATCGTACGCTCCACATTCAAATCAAACCCTAATCCAGATTAACACATTAATGACTTTCAGGTCACCGGAGAAGAGCTCCGGTCGTCTTCTCCGGTGACCCCCTCACCTGAAAGTTGCCAACTTCTTCCCTACGTTATTTCTGGAGCTCTAAAGCTCCAGATCAACTCCCCTCACTCTCCTAAACATGAATCTACACTCAAAATGAATTTATTTTTGCTCAAACACAAGATTCGAAGGAAAGATTAAAAATGTCAAAACTTTCAGAACAATCATACAAACTCAATTCTCAACCATTTTCGAAAGTATAAAGCTCAGAGTGATCAGTGGAACATACTCTACCATTCTATAACTAAAGAAACAAGTTCTGGAAAAAAGTTTCAAGGAGGTACCTGAGCTTGAGCTTTCTCAGTTTGGGACTTTTAGGCCTTCTCTTTTTGTGTAAACCACTCCCCTTGAACTCCTGATGAAGTTTTGATACTTGGAAGGAATTTCTTTTGGCTGATTTGGGAGTTTGCAAGCCAACTGGTCAGAAATCGTGTTTGGTTTATGGGGTGTTTTTGACTGTTTCAATGGTTGGTTTGTGGTCAATGAGTCACTTTGAGATCAATGGTGAAGTTGGTTTGAAGATTGGTTGAGTGAGCTGAGAGATTCGAAAGGTTTTGCAAGTTGGAGAATTTTTGATAACTTTGGCAATCTAAGGTTTCAGCTTGTGTTGTGTGTTGTGTTTAGTCTCTTTTGGTCCACTTATCACTCTTGGATAGGTCAGAGTAGTTGGTGTGGTCTAGCTTGATTGGTATGGCCCTTTTGCATAAAGTCAATGTTTTGTGTAAGAGAGGTATGGGTCATTGGTAGGCCAAGGACAAAGGGGTGTCCTGCGCACCAAGGAATGAGGAGAGCCATGGGATCAGTCTTGAAGCCAATTAGCAAGTGGATTAGGGTTTGTATGATGTTTTGCAACTTTGTCCAATTTTGCCCCTTTTGAAGTTTCTTGATCCCTAAGTCATGAAAATGGGTAAAACTTTGGTGCATTCTGACTTTTAGGCATTGGTTTATGTTTGTACAAAGATTAGAAGTCACTTTGAGGTCTCATTTTACCTTGGCAAGGGGTTTTGCAACTTTGCCTCTTTGGTGCATAACTTGAAATTATGTGATTTTGTCCAACTTTGACAAGCCATAACTTTTGATCCAAAATGAATTAGAATGAGTTCTTGTACTTTTTGAAAAGTGAATGATCCATTCTACAACTTTCATGACCAAAGTTTTCCCATTTGAAGCATTTTTGAATCAAAAAGCAAGGGTTGAAAAACTTTCCCAAAATGGCAAGTTTCCATTACAAGTCATTTTCCCAAAAAGGCAACTTTGCAAATGGCTTGGAATTCTTCAATTTTGTGAACTTATAACACTTTCTATGATCAAATAAAGATCATACACAATCAAAATGATGATGAACACCCTTTGGTTGGGTCAATGGGGGCCTCAGATGCCCTGATTTTACAATGACTTGCTCAAGAAGTCATCTTGTGATCAGATGCCTTCCCCATGGAATTTCTTCATGAAAATTGATATGCATGATCCCTATACCATATAGAGACCAATAGAAACAATAATGACCAAAAAATTTGGAGTTATGGCCTTTGAAACCAAAACCCTAATTCTAGGTCATCTGTGCAGTTAAACCTGGCTCTGCTTCCATGCCTTTCTCAGTTCTTGTGATTCTTTGACTTTCTTGACTTTGTGGGGATATAAGATGATACTTGAACATACATGGACCCCTTTGAAGTGATTGATGACCTTTGGAGTGGCTCAAATAGCTCTTGGATTGCTCAGATCACAAACCCTAGATGCAGATGACTTAGAAGCAATGCAGTGAATCAAAAATGTGGTATGAGATGCTATGAGTGAACTTATGCATATCACAAACCATGGTGTGAATGGGTGAGGGAAAATTTGGGGTGTTTACAGCTGCCCCTATTCAAACATGAGTTAGCTGTGCAGGATGTAAGCGACGGCTTAGCAGGCAAACAAGATAACTTGTGGTTGAATATCAAAGACAGTCCAAAATTTGCACTCACAAAATGAAGAAGAAAAGGGATATAGATTGTAAAAGAAAATAAAGTATAGTTATAAAGTGCAGGCGGCGGAGGACGACCATCGAACAGAGGACGACTGCTGGGGATAGAGCGATGACGGGGACGACCGACATGCTGGGGAAGATGCGGGAAATAAAGCAGTGACGGGGACGGCCGACAAGCTGGGGATATGAGAGATTGTGATGGGGACGGCCATCAGGTAAAGATATAAGACTCTCTGGGGATTATAGGTAAACGAAATAAAATGATGAGGTACGGTCATCAAAGGTGAAGGACGATCACCTAGCAGGGGACGGCTGCTCTGTTGGGGATAAGATGAGGGACGGTCATCTAAGGTGAAGGACGATCACCGGGCAGTGTACGGCTGCCGAATGCACCACGACATAGGAAGAATGTCGGGTAACAAGGTCGACGATGGGGACGGCCATCAAATAAGCATGATGAAGGACGACCATCAAGAGGTGAAGGACGATCACCTAGCAGGGTACGACTGCTCTCAGGGTTCATCATGACATAGGACGAATGTCAGATAACAAGGTCAACGATGGGGACGACCATCGGATAAAATGATGAAGGACGATCATCAGGAGGTGAAGGATGATCACCTAGCAGGGGACGGCTGCTAAAGATATCACGACATAGGATGAATGTCGGATAAGAAGGGGTTCTAATGAATAGAGACTCCACTGGGGGGGTTGATGAAGGACGATCATCAAAGAGGTGAAGGACGATCACCTAGCAGGTTACGTCTGCCGAAAAGGTATCATGACATAGGACGAATGTCAGATAGAATATTTTAACACGTTTTGTTGGGGACTTTGCTGGGGAAAAGTAAACACGGACGGGTGTCTACATCCAAGAAATGAGAGGTATAAGTGTCTGGGTACTGTGTATAGACTAAAGATGCGGACGAGCATCCTTAAGACTCTGATACAGACGAGTATCACGTAGAAGTAAATGCTGACACATGTTCAGAGATGATGATACAGACGAGTACCAACTGGTTAACAAAGAACACGGACGAGTATTTATTCTGCGGGGACTCTCCCGGGGAATAGTAGACACAGACGAGTGTCTAAATTCAAGAAGACATAAGTGTTTGACACGTGTATGGATTAAAGATGCGAACGAGCATCCTTAAGACCATGATATGGACAAGTATCAGGTAGAAACAAACGCTTGACGCATGTTCTGAGATGATGATACGGACGAGTATCAACTGGTTAACAAAGAACACGGACGAGTGTCGAATCTGAAGGGATTTGAGTCGTATATACAAGATACGGACGAGTATCTGTATGAGTGAAACAGGAGTAATAAGTATGAGTGGTGTACAGATGAGGGTTTAACTTGCTGGGGAGAGTGACACGGACGATTGTCAAAGGAGAAAAGTGTAATATAGACAAGTATATGGTTTCCCGAGTGTTTGGGTAATCATGCTAGGGGTGACACGGACGAGTGTCAAAGGAGTTGTATATATATATATATGTATCTGTGAGTGCAAAAAGGGCGCTTTGGATTTCTACTGGGGATATGACACAGACGGGTGTCAGGAAGTATCTATATCTTTAGGGAAAGTGCCTTGGCTCTCTGCCGGGGAATCTGGGGAGTTTTCTGTATATCGCTGACGGATTGCCGGTATTCACAAATGTTTGATTCAGAACATGGCTTATGGTTATGCAATATGTTTGATTTTTGCCGTAATGCTCCATATTAAACGGAATGCTACGCTCTGCGGGGAGAACATGATGCGAATGCTATGATTATGCAAAGATAGCGACCCGTGATTCGGATCCCATTGCTGTGAAGATCTCCGACTGATCTGTTCGAAGTAGACATCTCCAGCTGGGGGTAAGATCATTGGTAGATCTGACATATATGACTCTGCGTGGGGAAATAGATCACTGACAGACCTATCTCAGTAATGAGGGACCCAGCTGGGGTTTTGTAGAAGCTTTCGTCACCTTGTCGTGGGATCTTCAGGCGTTGCTCTTCTGGTCAGTGGCTGAAACTCTATGGGGTGATGGTTCCCTGGCTTTTGTACTTGGCTGAGGAGGAAACATAAATGGCATCTCAGCTGGGGAGAAAGCACCTCCGGTGCTAATTGTGAGATGGATTGAGTAGGTAATGATTTGCCAGCTTGTTGGGACGAAGCTTTTATGCCCCATGGTTTGCTTTGAATGCCTGCAATCCTGAAAAGATAGAGAAGCACACAAGTAATCCCGAGGTATCCCTTACCGGATTCCATCATAGGAGTTTAGACACCCCCGAGAGTAAGTATATTTCCTGCAAGCACGTATTTTTTAGAAGAGAAACATCTGTATTTATGCAATCAGTAACCTAAAGACATCAGACATTTTTTGCAAATGAAGATAAAATGTACGAAACGAAACATGACTGAAAATCTGATTTTATTAATTCGTGTGCCCTGAATCGGCAAGATACAGTCAAAGAAACAAATCCCCTAAAATGAGGAGATTGTTACAAATTGAGAAATAAAAGGTGTTGGCAATGTTGATGACGCTTTAGGGAGCTTCCCTTTGCTATGACTCGTATGACATTTGACGTTCTTCTCGTCTTGCTTTCTGAAGAAGGCTGATTCTGAAAGAAGCTTGACCCTTTCGAAGCTTACCAAGCTGTGAGTGATACAGACGAATTCAGAATACAATTGTTCGCTTATTCCCTTATTTTGCATGGATCGCCCTTTCGGGTTTTCAATCCATCGGGATACCCTTTTTTGCATGAGTTGTCCAATGCGGCTTTTCAACTCAGCGGGTGTACATTTTTTGTTTATTTTCCCTTATTTTTGCCCGAGACTTTTATTCTGTTTTTGACTCGCCGGGATGCCCTATTTTTGCCTGGACTTACATTCTGTTTTTATGTCCAGCGGGTCATTTTTTATACGAAGTATTTTTTAACTGCATCTGAATTCACAGGGGATAGGAAGTCTTCACCATCCATAGTGCTGAGCATCAGTGCTCCACCAGAGAAAACTTTCTTTACTACGAATGGCCCTTCATAGTTCGGAGTCCACTTGCCCCTGTGGTCTGTATGAGGAGGAAGGAGTCTTTTCAGCACAAGATCCCCTACTTGGTATTCTCGGAGCCTAACTTTTTGATCGAAGGCTTTCTTCATTCTTTTCTGGTACAACTGCCCATGACAGATTGCAGCTAATCTCTTCTCTTCAATCAGATTCAGTTGTTCGTATCGGGATCGGACCCACTCTGCTTCATTCAGCTTAACATCCATTAACACCCGTAAGGAGGGTAATTCAACTTCAACAGGTAGGACTGCCTCCATACCATACACAAGTTGATGCGATGTTGCCCCAGTGGATGTTCTGATTGACGTACGGTACCCATGCAAGGCAAACGGTAGCATTTCATGCCAGTCCTTATAAGTGACTACCATCTTCTGCACAATCTTCTTGATATTCTTATTAGCTGCCTCAACAGCGCCATTCATCTTTGGCCTGTAAGGAGAAGAATTGTGGTGTTGGATTTTGAAGTCCCGGCATAGCTCTGCCATCATTTTGTTGTTTAAGTTGGAACCATTATCAGTAATGATCCTCTCGGGCACTCCATATCTACAAATGATGTCCCTCTTAAGAAATCGGGCCACCACCTGCCTTGTAACATTTGCATAAGAAGCTGCTTCAACCCACTTGGTAAAATAGTCAATGGCTACCAGGATGAATCTGTGGCCATTTGAAGCGGTCGGTTCAATCTTGCCAATTATATCAATGCCCCACATGGAGAAGGGCCAGGGTGAAGACATCACATTCAGAGGATTTGGAGGCACATGCACCTTATCCGCATAGATCTGGCATTTATGGCATTTTCTGGCATAGGCACTACAGTCGGCATCCATTGTGATCCAGTAGTAGCCTGATCTTAGCAACTTTTTAGCCATTGCATGCCCTCCAGCATGGGTACCAAAGGATCCTTCGTGCACCTCGTGCATTAACAGGTTTGCTTCTGTCTTATCAACGCATCTGAGAAGTACCATATCAAAGTTTCTCTTGTACAGGGAACCATCAGTATTCAGGAAGAAACTACCAGCTAGCCTTCTTAACGTCTTCTTATCATTGGAAGATGCCCCAGGTGGGTATGTTTGATCCTCCAAGAAGCACTTAATGTCATGGAACCAAGGCTTATCATCTTTGGCAACATCTGCTGCAAATACATATGCTGGTCTGTCGAGTCTGGACACCGAAATCCGAGGTACGAAGTTAGCGACTTGAACTTTGATCATGGATGAAATGGTAGCCAGAGCATCTGCAAACTGAATCTCGTCTCGAGGGATATATTCAAGCTTGACCGTTGTAAAGAAAGTCAATAACCTCCTTGTATAATCCCTGTAAGGTATTAGATGATCCTGGTGTGTGTACCATTTTTCGTTGGTTTGATTAACTACCAGAGCTGAATCTCCGAACACAGTCAAAGTCTTAATCCTGAGGTCAATGGCTTCCTCAAGACCCATAATACAAGCTTCGTATTCAGCTTCGTTGTTAGTGCAGCTGAAAGTGAGCTTTGTCGAGAAAGGCATGTGAACTCCTTTAGGTGTAATGAGTACTGCACCAACACCACGACCATTCATATTAACAGCCCCATCAAACATCATAGTCCATTCTTCCTCTGGGTCAGGTCCTTCAGTGTGAACGGGATCTTCATGATCTTTTGCTTTAATGAATATGATGTCTTCATCAGGGAAGTCAAATATCATAGGCTGGTAATCATCAATGGGTTGCTCAGCAAGATAATCAGACAATATACTGCCCTTGATGGCCTTCTGAGATGTGTATTGGATGTCATATTCTGTGAGGATCATTTTCCATCTTGCAACCCGTCCGGTAAGCGCTGGCTTCTCAAAAATGTACTTAATTGGGTCCATCTTTGATATCAATAAAGTAGTGTGGGTCAACATATACTGCCTTAGTCGGCGAGCAGCCCACGCTAAAGCACAACAAGTTTTCTCGAGCAGTGAATAGCGTTGTTCACAGTCGGTAAACTTTTTGCTTAGGTAGTATATTGCATACTCTTTTCGACCAGACTCGTCATGCTGGCCCAGCACACACCCCATTGACTCTTCTAATACTGTTAAGTACATTATTAGAGGTCTTCCTTCAACTGGAGGCATAAGGATTGGAGGCTCTTGTAAGTATTCCTTGATCTTGTCAAAAGCCCTCTGGCAGTCTTCGTTCCACCTGACCGTTTGTTCCTTTCTTAACAGCTTGAACAAAGGCTCACAAGTTGCTGTAAGGTGAGATATGAACCTTGAAATGTAGTTCAATCTTCCTAGAAACCCTCGAACTTCTTTTTCAGACTTCGGTGCAGGCATTTCTTGAATGGATTTAACTTTATCAGGGTCAACTTCAATCCCTTTCTCACTTACAATAAATCCCAGCAGCTTACCAGACCGTACCCCGAATGTGCACTTGTTGGGATTTAACTTCAATTGGTACTTCCTCAAACGTTTGAATAAATTCAACGGATTTACCAGGTGGTCTTCTTCTGTGAGGGACTTGGCAATCATGCCATCCACATAACATTCAATTTCTTTATGGATCATGTCGTGGAATAATGTTACCATAGCCCGTTGATAAGTTGCACCAGCATTCTTCAGTCCGAATGGCATCACCTTATAACAGAATATGCCCCAGGGTGTGATGAAAGTTGTCTTCTCCATGTCTTTAGGTGACATCTTGATCTGATTGTATCCTGAAAATCTGTCCATGAAGGAGAACACCGAGAACTGAGCCGTATTGTCGACCAATACATAAATGTGAGGTAAAGGGAAGTCATCTTTCGGGCTGGCTCTGTTTAGATCCCGGTAATCCACACACATCCTCACCTTACCGTCTTTCTTAGGTACCGGTACAATGTTAGCAACCCACGGCGGATAGCTAGTTACAGCAAGGAACCCGGAGTCCCACTGCTTTTGTACCTCTTCTTTGATCTTCATTGCCATATCTGGGCGAGTACGGCGCAGTTTCTGCTTTACTGGCGGGCAGTCTTCTTTCAAAGGCAGCTTGTGCATAACAATATCGGTATCCAACCCTGGCATATCCTGATAAGACCAAGCAAAGACATCTACATACTCCCGAAGCATGTCAATCAGTTGTTCCTTCACTGAGTCTTGTAGGCAGGCCCCGATCTTAACCTCTTTCACATCTTCATCCGTACCAAGATTAACCGTTTCGACCTCCTCCTGATGAGGAGTGATAACCTTCTCCTTTTGCCTTAACAACCTGGCTAGCTCTTCAGGTAGCTCATAATCTTCTTCAACCCCTTCATCAGCTTGATTGATTGGATTGTCAAAGTCATACGAAGTCATAGCTGTGCTGTTGTCGGTGCAGTCTGAAAGGCACTCTCTGCAAGGGTTTAGATTGTTCATTTTAGTGATCGATTTTAATCTTGTTTAGGAAAAAAGTGAAATGAAGTTATCATTTTGGAAAACATTGCCATTTTATTTTTGTACAAAAAGAAAAATGAAAAACAGTGAGCGGAAAAGAAAAAGACTCATTTGCAAAAGATGTCCGATATTCATTGATTGATCTGTTTGCACAAAATTACAAGATGGCCCGATTACAAAATGAGTCTTGTCATCTTGGGCAAGATGCAAGTCTTGATGCATGCTTAAAAATACAGGAAATAATAATTACTCTGCAGGAGTAACCCTTATAATTTCCTGGGAAGACCAGTTATGGACTTGGCTCCCCGGGATCCTTGGACGTATCCAGCTCTCCAGGTTGCGGTCGCTTTCATCCTCGTATTCCAAGTTGTTCACTGCATCCGGGGTGAGCATTCCCCCGCTGACAAAACTGGGCTTCTTGGCAGCCTCTGATTGATCTTGTTGAGTTGGTTTGTAACCCAACCCAAATTTGTCCTCTTTCTTCTCCACGGGCAGTAGCTTGCCCCAGCCCTGGGAAGTACCCTCTTCAACAACCTTCCTGGCTTGCTGATAAGACGTCATGGAAGTTCCCAGTACAGCAGATGCTTCATTTATGTTCAGGGCCTCGAATCCCTGGCTCATAGTTTCATGGATCTCTCCATCCATCTCAATGTATTTATACGTAGCCAGATGGCTAACAAAGATGTCTTCTTCACCACAGATGGTGATGATCTGGCCTTCCCACTCGAATTTCAGCTTCTGGTGAAGGGTAGAGGTAACAGCGCCAGCGGCATGGATCCAAGGTCTACCCAACAAACAGTTGTAGGCTGGTTGAATGTCCATCACATAGAAGGTAATCTTAAAAGTCTGCAGGCCAATCATCACAGGCAGATCAATCTCCCCAAGCACTGATCTTTTAGAGCCATCAAATGCTCTTACCACCAAATTACTCGGACGCAATGCTAAGCCATCATACTCCAGCTTCACTAAGGCTTTCTTTGGTAGAACATTGAGTGAAGACCCAGTGTCCACCAGTACATGGGATAGAACAGCACCCTTGCATTCTAGAGTGATGTGTAAAGCCTTGTTGTGGTTACGTCCCTCAGTTGTTAAGTCAGCATTGGTAAAGCCCAGTCCATGACTGGTGTTGACATTTGCCACCACAGTTTCTATCTGATTAACAGTGATCTCTTCTGGCACGTATGCTGCGTGCAAGACCTTCAGTAATGCATTCCTGTGAGCTTCAGAACACATTAACAAGGATAATATGGAGATCTTTGAGGGAGTTTGGTGAAGCTGATCCACCACCTTGTAATCACTTCTCTTTATAATTCTCATAAACTCGTCTACATCCTGTTCAAAAGATGTCTTCTGAGTTTCTTTGATGATTGGTTCTTCAGGTATCACACTCTTCCCCTTTGCTTTTGCAGTAGCTTCTGCTTCGGCATTAGGTCTTTGCAATTGTGAGGCAAAAAGGCGTCCGCTTCTGGTGAAGCCTCCGCCTCCCCCAACATTATCAATCTGTGGAGAAGAAGTTGAAGAGTCCAAGGTGATTTTCTCCCCGTTGCAGTAGAGGTCAGAGCCACAATGCCAAGGTATGGCATTACTGCTTTCATATGGAACTGGTCCAGGCACCGTGATGGTAACTGGACTGACTGCTGCAGAGGAAGGTACTGAAGTGGTGTGCGGATCGTAGTAAATGGTGACCGGTGATCTGGCAGGAGGTGCCACTGTTTGTTGTTGAAAGTTGTTGTTTGGAGGAACATTTGATGGATCATAGTAAATTGTGACTGCTAAGTTATCTTCATTAATTTCTGCTGGCGTTGTAGAAGATTCTGTAGAATAAATGGATGCTGATGTTGTAGAAGAAAGGGTTGTTGACATCTGATTTGTTGAAGTGATAGATGAAGCCATTGTTGATGATATTGATGAATTGGTTGGAATGATTGTTGTTGCAGTTGTAGAAGAATCAGGAATTATTGTCAAAGGGATTGCTGGATTTGTAGGCACCGTTGTTGTGATCTGGAGTATACCACTTTTGATAAGACCATCTATGCCGCTTCTCAAATTATCACACCCGTTGACCGAAATGTTGTAATAACCACAACCGAGCTCACACCCGGGGAACATCTGGCATTCTAGGAGCTGAGCTTTAATTTCGACCAGAGGTGTCTGAATCTGCCCAACACTGATGATTAAGAAAGATGGCTTGTCTTCCTCAATGGCATTAATTCTTGGCCCTCCATGATTGGGCATGGGATTCTTGGTGACACTTGGAGGGGGTGCAAAGTTGAGGGCTTTAGAATCCACCAGGTCCTGGACTTTCATTTGCAAGGCCCTGCACTTCTCCGTATTGTGGCCAGGTGCATTGGAATGGAAAGCACATATGGCGTTGACATCATAATTTCTTGGGAGATTAGAGGGATCCGGTGGAGCCAATGTCCTTAATTCAACAAAGTTGAGTTTCAGGAGTTGTGGTAATAAGGCAGCGTAGGGCATAGGGATAGGGTCAATCACCCTATTTGCCTGTGATGGTCTTTGCTGAAAGGGTCTTTGTTGTTGATTGCTGTTGTTGTTGTTATTGTTGTAGGTCCTCGGTGGCGGATACTGAACTTGCTGCTGATAATGTGGTTGTTGTGGTTGTTGATATGCTGATTGCTGAGGAATCGGAGCTGGAATAGTGACAGCTGCTACTGATCTGTGGACATGCTGAGGTCTGCCCCTGTTGGCATAAATGGCATTTGTTTCACCAGTTCTTCTAGGTCCCACAAAAGGTTTCCTGGGATTACTGGATGAACTTGCACCATTATCAGAAAAATCTTACCCATCTTCAGAAGGCTTTCAATTCTTTCCCCAGCTATGACTACGTCAGCAAAACTGGTGGAAGAAAAGGCAGCTAGCCTATCAATATATGTTCCTTGCAGAGTATTCATGAACATGTCGGCCATCTCTCTTTCCGACATGGGTGGCTGGATAGCAGCAGCAAGCTGTCTCCACCTTTGGGCATATTCCCTGAAGCTCTCCCTGGAGGATTGAGACATTCCCATCAAGAGGGTCCTGTTAGGAGCCATGTCCAGATTGTATTGGTACTGTCTGATGAATGCTTCAGCTAAGTCCTTCCAACATTTGATAGTGGCTCTGGTCAAGTGTGAGTACCACTCCCTTGAAGCTCCAGTCAAACTATCTTCAAAATAGAACATCCACAGTTTTTCATCCATGGTGTATGCCTTAAGTCTCCCCAGAAAGGACTGCAAGTGAGTTCGTGGACAGGAAGTTCCATTGTACTTCTCGAAGCACGGGGGTTTAAACTTGTGGGGAATCCTTACCCCATCCACTAACCCCATATCCATTACATCGAAGCCTAGGGAATTTTGAGACTCCAGAGATCTACACTTCTCAGCAATTTCATCAAACCTCCTATCATAAACTTCATCCCCAGCTCCCATCACAGTAAACTGCTCTTCTTGGGGGTCTTCCTGTAAGATCCTTCCCCCAGTAGTATTTCCTTGCACATTACCCGGGATGTTGACTTCCGGATGTAGATGAGGCCCATATACTGGTGGATTAACATGAGGCTGACCCCTTTCATTGTTACTTGTTCCTCCAGTTCCCAGATGGGGTTCTTCCGGGGTTTGTCTTTCTACCAATGCCCTCAACCTTTCTTGACTTTGGGCCAGGCCATTCATTACTTCCATGAATTGGGTCATTTGGTTTCTCATCTCCAGCCTTTCATTAGCCATCTGAGTTCTGACCTCTGTCAGATCTTGCTGTACTTGATCCATTTGGATACCAGGAAGATTGTTGTGAGTAGGATACCGGTGCGGATGGTTGAGAGGGAACACCCGGCGGCGAGCAATAGTTCCTGAACCACAACAGAGTTAGAAACAAACAAAAAAAACAAAAACCTACAAAACAAATCAAAAGTTAGCATGCAATGCAGTATGCTTATTCGCTTTCCAGGGTATCCGGCTTGGCTCTTGGTTTTGACCTTTCCAGACCCTGAGGAATATGCTTTTGATGTTGCTTGAGAGAAAGAGACTCAATGAAACAAACTAACAAATACATTACAAATGGTGAATCATACATAGTTTGTTTTTACAACATACGCCCCTGAAGGGTCAAAATACAACAAAAAGAAAAGTACATGAAAAGGTGATAACAACAAGCAAAGAAGTCAAACATCTAATCCAAACTCATCCTCCTTAACCTCCTTCAAAAGTGCTTCAGTTACAGGACCAGCCGGATGCTCTGTAATGTTTCTGATAAGAAAGTTTCTGGTGGCAATAGCAGTGGTCAGCTTCTTGTGCCTGTCCTGGTCCTTTGACCTTTTCAAACCAGCCCTAAGCTTCAACTCTGAAATCTCCTTCTGGGCTGCCAGCAAAGCTTCTTGTTGTTTCTTTTCATTGGCCTCTAACTGCTCAATCCTGACTTGAGTTCTCTTATCTTCTTGAGTACGAGCTTCAGTGATCCTGACCCACCTAGCTTGACTTTCTTGCAGATAGAGATCAGTCCTAGCCTTCTGAAACTGGGCCTCTTTACAGGCATTCTTCAGTATTTGCTCCCCCGCTCTTGATTTCTTGATGTAGTCCTCTGCTTTCTCAATCTTGGCCAGATGCTCCACCTTAAGCTTCTCCAACCTCTCAATGTCTAGACGACCATCACTCCTCTCCCAGAGGGTCTTCTTCAGAGCTTGAGACAGATTCTCATTTCTTTCCTTCAACTTCTCAAATTCTTCCAGGCTGACAATGGCTGGAGGTGGTACTGTGGATGGTCCAGGTGCATCCTCAATGGTGAAAGGCATCCCAGAAATCTGAGTTCTAGCATGAGACCATTCCTAATACTGAGTTGAAGCCACATTATTGCACCTCCCAAGAATGGCCATCCCTTTGGTCTGGATGTTGTCCCAAGCCCAAGATGCTTGTCTGACAACAGCTAGATTAGGCTTTATCTCACAATACAGGGTTTCAGCTAGATCTTGCACTCTAGGAGGGTGGACCAAAGCATAGCCCAATTGTCTTTTAAACAGCAGAAGATTGTAGTTGATGCAACCTTTCACTCCTACTAGAGGTACATTGGGGTACTGCCCACAGCTAGTGATTATGTCCCTGCCTTTGGTGCTCTGGGTGCACCATCTAATGTCATCTGAAGTCAAAGCAATAAGTCTCTTAGCCCAATTCTTTTGTTGGTGAGGATTCAGGAAGGCATCAGTCCTAGGTAAGTGTTTGAGCAGCCAGGTGTGAAATAGAGGAGCACAGCATCTCACCAACTTTCCTCTCTGCTTCTCATTCCTCTGATGAATGGAATAATAAAAATCTCCCAGTAAGGTGGGTACTGGGTTCCTCAGAAGGAAGAGATGAATGGCATTCTTGCTGATAAACTTGGGCTCATCTGCAAACAGTATAACCCCATATATACTGAGGGCTAACAATGCACAAACTGCCCCCCATTCTCCCAAGGAGGCCTTCAGGATGGCCTGAGAAGTCAGAAAGTCTAAGTGCAAACCAGGGATCCCAACCTTTGTTGTCATGTTCTGCTCAATCAAAATAGGCTCTAGATACAGTGCTTTCGCCACTTCTCCATTGCTGGGAGAAGTCATCTCTGGGTTGAAGGGGACACCACCCCTGACAGGTACTCCAATCAAAGATGAGAACTCCTCAAGCAGAGGTCCCAACTGAAAGTTCTGGAAAGTGAAGCATCTCAAAGGAGGGTCATAAAACTGTAGGCAGGTGTGGATCAAACTCCTCTGAGAAGGGTCTAGGTCCTTAACCATATCAAGGATGCCTCCATAATGCTCTCTGAATAATGGGATGTGGTCTGGAGTGATAAGTGTCTGGACCTCCCTGATGCCACTCAGTACAGGCTCAAAGAAATGGTATGAAATGTTGCTCTTTTTGGGTGCCATGACTGCTGATGAAGAGCTGAAGACAAGTGCTGATGAAGATCAAAAACTGGTACTGGAGATGAACCACTGATAAGCTGAGGCTGGTGATAAAAGTAGCTGAAGCAGGCAAATGATGAAGATAGTTGAAGCAGATAACTGATGAACAGAAGTCTATGCAGATGAAGGGGTCAAAACCAAGCCAGATGTAATGTGGATACCCTGAAAACAAATAAACAAATGTTAAAATGATGTAATGATGAGTATGCAAATGATATGCAAGGGTTTGTGATCAAGTTGGATATAAGTCCATGTATGTTCAAGAAGTCCAGATGGGGGTTCAGAAATCCAGTAACCAAGGTGGGGGACTCAAATAAAGAGTCACATGTCCAGGGTTAAATCACAAGAACTGTCCAAAGTGAGGTACTCTTAATCAAAACAAGTAACTGGGTATGATGGGGCCAATGGTACCTGCAAACCTGTAAACAGCCCAACCCCCTCACAGGTGGTGTTCTAAAACAAGGATCCTTAGACTTGGATCAGTTATGAGAAGTGTAAACACTTCTAACCCGGAGGTACAGTGTTTACAATAACCATAAAAGATCCTCCTCTAATTCACCTCAGTTTCTGGAGGTCATAATAAAGGTCATCCAGACTTAGCAGGCTTCCCAGATAGCCCTAGCACTACAGGAAATCTGTAGCACAGAGTTCTCAAGAAGAAACCAATATCTGAACCGTGTTTCATATTCCCGCACCAGACCGAAATGGAATGGGAAAGAACATGAACCACTCTAGCCTAGGTGTCACTCAGGTCCCAGGTATAGGACCTTAAACTCTCAATCAACCCCACCCATCAAAACAATAAACCAGATCCAGCCAGATGATAGTATGACAGTATGATGTATAAAGCTGTAAAGAAAGCAATAAATAACTGTACATAAAGCAGTAAATAAAGCAAATATATAAACACAATTAGCACATAACACCCCAGTAAACACAAATCAAATAAGCGCTAGGAGGAACCCACAAAAAGAACCAGAAGCCCTGGTTACAGTATAAGGGTCCCCAGCAGAGTCGCCAAGCTGTCGCTCCCACCAAATGACACCCAAGGTCAAGAGGGGTACAGACGCGAACGGTCGGTGAAAAGGAGGAGAACACACAAGGGTGAACTCAGAAGACAAGAGTCGCCAGCTAGGCATTTTTATCCCGGAGGAAAGGTAATGCTACATAAACCTGGGAAAGATATGGATAAGACGGTTGCGAACCAGAGAGACTGAGAAAGGGGGTTGGTTACAACCTGGGAAGGTATTAGCACCCAGATTGTCCGTCGTACTCGACGGGATCCACGCTTAAAAGATTTGTGTTTTAAAGGGGTAGTGTCAGTGCAATTTGTGTATCAAGGCTGGAAAGAATGCAAGTGTCAGTGTAAAGTGAAAGTGAAGTGAAATATGTGAAGTGTCAGTGTGAGAATAAGAATGAATTGCTCAAGACTATGAGGCTTAAAGAATAATGTTGGAAGAAGGGGGAAAATACAGAGACTTTTGTTCGATAACTGTTAAGTTATGCCTACGTATCCTCTCGTGCAATGAGGAAGTCAGAACACCGTAGTTCAACTCAAAGAGACTGAAAGGTAAATTGACTTGTGAACTGCTTGCTTGCCTATGCTCTAGTGTATGACCTGATTGGCTCAGGTGCAAATTGTCTTGCATTAGACGGAAGAAGCGAGTTCTCGTTTATGAGTGAATGAGATGAGAAAAGAATCCCAGAGGAGACGATTATTGTTTGTTTTTGTGTTTTAAATCTTTTATTGCTTTTGAAAGTTTGTCATAAGAAAATGAGCTTAAGCCTAAACCAATGGGTTAGTAAACTCATCACATCCTCCCTCTGATTAGGGGTAATGAGGATACCTTAAATGTGAAGTAAGCACCTCACACTTAATCACCATGATGTAGGATTAAGATCATTATCCTATTTGTGATTATTTAAATGTTTTTGTTGTTTTTGTTTAGTGTTAAGTAATGAGTTTAAGCCATAATCAAGGATTTAATGGACTCATTACACCGTCCTAATAGAAGGATAATAGATGAGAACATTTAAGCTGAGGAAGACTCCTCAACTTAATCCATGATTAGGGATTAATCCCATGACAAAACAAAGCCTTTATTAAAGTGGATTTTAGTTAATGATAAGATTAAGAAGTGGATTTTATGATTTGTAAGACAACTTGAGGGGGACTTGTCCATTAACACTAGGGTTAGTCCTTCTTAATCAATTAAGGAAGAATTAGAACCCTAATGCAAGGCCCAAGTTACAAGCTTGATGTCTTGATGATTATTAAGTGAATTGATTAAAGGATTTAAACACACTAAGGGTTCAACACTTAGGATTTAAGTTATACACTCCATCCTAATAGAAGGATGCAGGCATAAGCTTAATCACAAAGCCTTAAAGCCTTTGGGGTTTAGTCCTTGATTAAGAGATGAAAAGAGAAGACTCAAAGATGACTCAAAGGTAAAACTAAATGGGGAGACTAATCAAACCCTAATTGTTATCGTGCTTGGAGATCCTAGGGTTAATGAGGTTTGCAAGAAGATCTTCAGAGAAACCACCAGGAAGGAAGCATATGAAAGGAGCAGGAAGCAAAAAGAAGCAGAACAACTTGCTTCACTTAAGAAGACAAGTTGCTTGAAGAAAGAAAGTAAGATGAACATGAATGAGAAAGCTCACTCTAATACACATACAAAATTCAGCAAAGGAAGTATGAAAGAGATGAAAAGAGAAAGTGAGAAGTGAAGGCAAATTCACTTCTCAAACAACTTACCACCTGAAATGTTAGCATAAGAAAATGAAATGTAATGCAAATGAGATGAAATGCCATGATGCAAACCAAAGTCAGAAGCATTCACATGATGTTAATGATGCTAAGAGATGATGCAAACATGATGCAAGGCATGAGAATGATCATACAAGCATAAAAAATGCAAATGAGGCATGTTTTGAACCATGAAAGTACATGAAAAGTTATGAAATGTAAAGGACAAATAACATGGCAAATGAAAGATGCAATGATCACTCATGATTCTAATATGTCCTAAGATGTATTATGAATCAAGTGAATGCACAAAATATCAAGGCAAGTCATTGGATGCAAGCAAATGAGAAATGGATGCAAAGGAAAGCACAAATTAGGGTTACATGCATCATGCAAAACAAAAATCCAAAACCAGAAGCAAATGTCATGATAAAAATTTGAAAATACAATCAAAGATACCCTAAACCCATACAAGCTCACTTCCCAAAGGAGAGGATCCAACTCTTAACCTAGTGAAAGTTATGAAATTCCTAAGATTGCTAGGGTTTTAAGGTACCTCGTCAAGAAAAATGCAAAACAAATTGAAAATGGAAGATCAAATCAAACCAATTTTATCCTATAAACTACATGCTATAAAGAGTGCAATGCAAGAAGAATCATCATCCAACTCTCAATGGTTATGCAGAAAGGATTTTTCAAAGTTTGCACAAAAATATTGCCTTAAAATGAATTTAATTCCAATGAAAATGATCAAAAGGCATCAAGAACAAAAAAGAAATTTGGTTTGAGAGTTGGACAATGTTTCTAAATGTTTCTAAATGCAATGTGAATTTTTTTGTGATTTTTAAATACCTAAATGTATTTTTAATTAATTAATTTTCATTAACTAATTAAAAATAAACATTTAAATGATTTAAAAAATAATTTTAATGCAAAAAATAAAATAAAAATCATTTTCTGATTAAGGAAAATATTTGAAACAAAAATGCAAAGGGAAATATTTTTAGGATTTTCCTAACTATTTTAAAATAAATGACAAAGAAAAAGGGATTAAAATGAAATAAAAATTGATTTAAATGGGAAGTAATCAGATCTGAGGGCCAAGATTCAAAGCTGAGACGCGGGAGTTGACTACGCGCGTGATATAGTGGCTACAATTCAAACTGAATAAATCTCAATTAAATAATTAATTAATCCTGGTTAACTTAAATAATTGGAAATTAGGGTTAAGTGGGACAATCTGGGCCATTGGACACGCGCGGGAAATGAAATCGTACGCTCCACATTCAAATCAAACCCTAATCCAGATTAACACATTAATGACTTTCAGGTCACCGGAGAAGAGCTCCGGTCGTCTTCTCCGGTGACCCCCTCACCTGAAAGTTGCCAACTTCTTCCCTACGTTATTTCTGGAGCTCTAAAGCTCCAGATCAACTCCCCTCACTCTCCTAAACATGAATCTACACTCAAAATGAATTTATTTTTGCTCAAACACAAGATTCGAAGGAAAGATTAAAAATGTCAAAACTTTCAGAACAATCATACAAACTCAATTCTCAACCATTTTCGAAAGTATAAAGCTCAGAGTGATCAGTGGAACATACTCTACCATTCTATAACTAAAGAAAAAAGTTCTGGAAAAAAGTTTCAAGGAGGTACCTGAGCTTGAGCTTTCTCAGTTTGGGACTTTTAGGCCTTCTCTTTTTGTGTAAACCACTCCCCTTGAACTCCTGATGAAGTTTTGATACTTGGAAGGAATTTCTTTTGGCTGATTTGGGAGTTTGCAAGCCAACTGGTCAGAAATCGTGTTTGGTTTATGAGGTGTTTTTGACTGTTTCAATGGTTGGTTTGTGGTCAATGAGTCACTTTGAGATCAATGGTGAAGTTGGTTTGAAGATTGGTTGAGTGAGCTGAGAGATTCGAAAGGTTTTGCAAGTTGGAGAATTTTTGATAACTTTGGCAATCTAAGGTTTCAGCTTGTGTTGTGTGTTGTGTTTAGTCTCTTTTGGTCCACTTATCACTCTTGGATAGGTCAGAGGAGTTGGTGTGGTCTAGCTTGATTGGTATGGCCCTTTTGCATAAAGTCAATGTTTTGTGTAAGAGAGGTATGGGTCATTGGTAGGCCAAGGACAAAGGGGTGTCCTGCGCAGCAAGGAATGAGGAGAGCCATGGGATCAGTCTTGAAGCCAATTAGCAAGTGGATTAGGGTTTGTATGATGTTTTGCAACTTTGTCCAATTTTGCCCCTTTTGAAGTTTCTTGATCCCTAAGTCATGAAAATGGGCAAAACTTTGGTGCATTCTGACTTTTAGGCATTTGTTTATGTTTGTACAAAGATTAGAAGTCACTTTGAGGTCTCATTTTACCTTGGCAAGGGGTTTTGCAACTTTGCCTCTTTGGTGCATAACTTGAAATTATGTGATTTTGTCCAACTTTGACAAGCCATAACTTTTGATCCAAAATGAATTAGAATGAGTTCTTGTACTTTTTGAAAAGTGAATGATCCATTCTACAACTTTCATGACCAAAGTTTTCCCATTTGAAGCATTTTTGAATCAAAAAACAAGGGTTGAAAAACTTTCCCAAAATGGCAAGTTTCCATTACAAGTCATTTTCCCAAAAAGGCAACTTTGCAAATGGCTTGGAATTCTTCAATTTTGTGAACTTATAACACTTTCTATGATCAAATAAAGATCATACACAATCAAAATGATGATGAACACCCTTTGGTTGGGTCAATGGGGGCCTCAGATGCCCTGATTTTACAATGACTTGCTCAAGAAGTCATCTTGTGATCAGATGCCTTCCCCATGGAATTTCTTCATGAAAATTGATATGCATGATCCCTATACCATATAGAGACCAATAGAAACAAGAATGACCAAAAAATTTGGAGTTATGGCTTTGAAACCAAAACCCTAATTCTAGGTCATCTGTGCAGTTAAACCTGGCTCTGCTTCCATGCCTTTCTCAGTTCTTGTGATTCTTTGACTTTCTTGACTTTGTGGGGATATAAGATGATACTTGAACATACATGGACCCCTTTGAAGTGATTGATGACCTTTGGAGTGGCTCAAATAGCTCTTGGATTGCTCAGATCACAAACCCTAGATGCAGATGACTTAGAAGCAATGCAGTGAATCAAAAATGTGGTATGAGATGCTATGAGTGAACTTATGCATATCACAAACCATGGTGTGAATGTGTGAGGGAAAATTTGGGGTGTTTACAGCTTTGAAGACTCCTTTTGATCAAGAGGTTGATGAATTCATGAGGATCATCAAAAAGAGTGATTATAAGGTGGTGGACCAGCTTCACCAAACACCTTCCAAAATCTCCATACTATCATTGCAAATGTGCTCCGAGGCTCATCGGAACGCACTATTAAAAGTCCTGCACGCAGCTTATATGCCGGAGGAGATTACCGTCAATCAATTAGAGGTTGTGGTTGGAAATGTCAACGCTAGTCATGGACTGGGAATTACCAACACTGATCTGACAACAGAAGGTCACAATCACAACAAGGCTTTGCACATTACCTTGGAGTGTAAGGGTGCAGTTCTTTCTCACGTACTGGTAGACACATGGTCATCCCTCAATGTCCTGCCCAAGAAAGCCCTTGTGAAGCTGGAACATGATGGATTGGCATTACGCCCAAGTAACTTGGTAGTAAGAGCCTTTGATTGTTCTAAAAGATCAGTTCTGGGAGAGATAGAATTACCAATAATGATTGGCCCACAAGTTTTCAAAACGACCTTCTTTGTGATGGATATACAGCCTGCCTATAGCTGTCTATTGGGTAGACCATGGATACACGCCGCTTTCGCCGTGACGTCAACCCTTCACCAGAAGTTAAAATTTGAGTGGGAAGGCCGAGTCATTACCATTTGTGGGGAGGAGGATATCTTCGTTAGCCAGCTGGCTACTTTCAAATACATTGAGATGGATGGGGAGATCCACGAAACAATGAGTCATGGGTTTGAGGCCCTTAATATTAATGAAACATCTGCTATGCTGGGGACTTCCATCACATCATATCAACAAGCCCGGAAGGTTGTTGAGGAAGGTACCGCTCAAGGCTGGGGAAAGTTGCTGCCAGTTGAGAAGAAAAAAGACCGATTCGGGTTGGGTTACAGACCAACTCGACAAGATCAACCAGAGGACGCAAAGGAGCCCAAGTTTGTCAGTGGGGGAATGCTCACCCCGGATGCTGTAAATAGTTTGGAAGATGAGTCAGAAGACGAGCGTAACCTGGAAAACTGGATACGTCCAAGGATCCCGGGGAACCGTGTCTCAAACTGGTCTTCCCAAGAAATTATAAGGGTTACTCCTGCAGAGTAATTATTATTTCCTGTCTTTAAGCATGCATCAAGTCCTGCATCTTGCCCAAGATGTCAGGGCTCATTTTGTAATCGGGCCATCTTGTATTTTGTGCAAACGATCAATTAATGAATATCAGAACATCTTTTGCAAATGAGTCTTTTCTTTTTTCGCTCACTGTTTTTCATTCTTCATTTTTTGTACAAAAATAAAATGGCAATGTTTTTCAAAATAATAAACTTCATTTTTCACTTTTTCTAAGCAAGATAAAATTGATCACTAAAACGAACCAATCTCAAACCTTGCAGAGTTTATCCTCCAGATTGCACCGACAACAATACTGCTATGACCTTGTATGACTTTGATAATCCAATTAATCAAGCTGATGAAGGGGTTGAAGAAGACTATGAGTTACCTGAAGAGTTAGCCAGGTTGTTGAGACAAGAAGAGAAGGAGATTACTCCTCATTAGGAGGAGGTTGAAACAGTTAATCTTGGTACCGAAGAAGACTTGAAAGAGGTTAAGATTGGGGTCTGCCTGCAAGATTCAGTAAAAGAGCAACTTATTGACATGCTTCGGGAGTATGTGGATGCTTTTGCTTGGTCTTATCAGGACATGCCAGGTCTGGACACCGACATTGTTATGCACAAGCTGCCTTTGAAAGAAGATTGTCCGCCAGTAAAACAGAAGTTGCGCCGTACTCGCCCGGATATGGCAATGAAGATAAAAGAGGAGGTACAAAAACAGTGGGACGCCGATTTCCTTGTTGTGACTAGTTACCCGTCGTGGGTTGCTAACATTGTACCTGTGCCTAAGAAGGATGGAAAAGTGAGGATGTGTGTGGATTACCGGGATCTGAACAGAGCCATCCTGAAAGATGACTTCCCTTTACCTCACATTGATGTATTGGTTGACAATACGGCTCAGTTCTCGGTGTTCTCCTTCATGGATGGATTTTTGGGATATAATCAGATCAAGATGTCACCTGAAGACATGGAGAAGACAACTTTCATCACACCCTGGGGCACGTTCTGTTATAAGGTGATGCCATTCGGACTGAAGAATGCTGGTGCCACTTATCAATGGGCTATGGTAACATTATTCCATGACATGATCCATAAAGAAATTGAATGTTATGTGGATGACATGATTGACAAGTCCCTCACTGAAGAAGATCATATGGCAAACCTGATAAAGTTGTTCAAGCGTCTGAGGAAATACCAAATGAAGCTAAACCCCAACAAGTGTACATTCGGGGTGCGATCCGATAAGCTGCTGGGATTTATTGTAAGTGAGAAAGGCATTGAAGTTGACCCTGATAAAGTTAAAGCCATTCAAGAAATTCCTGCACCGAAGACTGAAAAAGAAGTTCGGGGGTTTCTGGGTATATTGAACTACATTTCGAGGTTCATATCTCACCTTACAGCAACCTGTGAGCCTTTGTTCAAGTTGTTGAGAAAAGAACAAATGGTCAGATGGAATGAAGACTGCCAAAGGGCTTTTGACAAAATCAAGGAATACTTACAAGAGCCTCCGATCCTTATGCCTCCAGTCGAAGGAAGACCTCTAATAATGTACTTGACAGTATTAGAAGAATCAATGGGGTGTATGCTGGGCCAGCATGACGAGTCTGGTCGAAAAGAGTATGCAATTTACTACCTAAGTAAAAAGTTTACCGACTGTGAACAACGTTATTCACTGCTCGAGAAAACTTGTTGTGCTTTAGCGTGGGCTGCTCGCCGACTAAGGCAGTATATGTTGACCGACACTACCTTATTGATCTCAAAGATGGACCCAGTCAAGTACATTTTTGAGAAGCCAGCACTTACCGGGCGGGTTGCAAGATGGCAAATGATTCTCACAGAATATGACATTCAATACACATCTCAAAAAGCCATCAAAGGCAGTGTATTGTCTGATTATCTTGCTGAGCAACCCATTGATGATTACCAGCCTATGAGATTTGACTTCCCTGATGAAGACATCATGTTCATTAAAGCAAAAGATCATGAAGAGCCTATTCATACTAAAGGGCCTGACCCAGAAGAAGAATGGACAATGATGTTCGATGGGGCTATTAATATGAATGGTCGTGGTGTTGGTGCAGTACTCATTACACCTAAAGGAGTTCACATGCCGTTCTCGGCAAAACTCACCTTTAACTGCACTAACAACGAAGCTGAATACGAAGCTTGTATTATGGGTCTTGAGGAGGCCATTGACCTCAGGATCAAGACTTTGACTGTATTCGGAGATTTAGCTCTGGTAATTAATCAAACCAACGGAAAATGGTATACTCACCAGGAGCATCTGCTACCTTACCGGGACTATACAAGGAGGTTGCTTACCTTCTTCACTACAGTCAAGCTTGAGTATATCCCTCGAGATGAAAACAGTTTGCAGATGCTCTGGCTACCATTTCATCCATGATCAAAGTTCAAGCTGCCAACTTTGTGCCTCAGATTTCAGTATCCAGACTTGACAGACCAGCATACGTATTCTCTGCAGACCTTGCTAAAAATGAAAAGCCTTGGTTCTATGACATCAAAACCTTCTTGGAGGATCAAACATACCCACCTGGGGCATCATCCAATGACAAGAAGACATTAAGAAGGCTAGCCGGTAGTTTCTTCCTGAATACTGATGGATCCTTGTACAAGAGGAACTTTGATATGGTACTTCTCAGATGCGTTGATAAGTTAGAGGCAGACTTGTTGATGCACGAGGTGCACGAAGGATCTTTTGGTACCCATGCTGGAGGGCATGCTATGGCTAAAAAGTTGTTAAGATCAGGCTATTACTGGATCACAATGGACGCCGACTGTTGTGCTTATGCCAGGAAGTGCCATAAATGCCAGATTTAGGCAGATAAGGTGCATGTGCCTCCAAATCCTTTAAATGTAATGTCTTCACCTTGGCCCTTTGCCATGTGGGGCATCGATATGATTGGTAAGATTGAACCGACTGCTTCAAATGGCCACAGATTCATCCTGGTTGCCATTGACTATTTTACCAAGTGGGTTGAAGCAACTTCCTATGCAAATGTCACCAGGCAAGTGGTAGCCCGATTTCTGAAGAGAGACATCATATGTCGGTATGGAGTTCCCGAGCGAATCATTACTGATAATGGTTCCAACTTGAATAATAAAATGATGGCAGAACTGTGCCGGGACTTCAAGATCCAACACCACAATTCTTCTCCTTACAGGCCAAAGATGAATGGCGCTGTTGAGGCAGCTAACAAGAATATCAAGAAGATTGTGCAAAAGATGGTGGTCACCTATAAAGACTGGCATGAAATGCTACCATTTGCCTTGCATGGGTACCATACGTCAATCAGAACATCCACTGGGGAAACACTGTATCAACTTGTGTATGGTATGGAGGCAGTCCTACCTATTGAAGTTGAATTACCCTCCTTGCGGGTACTAATGGATGTTAAACTGAATGAAGCTGAGTGGGTCCGATCCCGGTACGAGCAACTGAATATGATTGAAGAGAAGAGATTAGCTGCAATTTGTCATGGGCAGTTGTATCAGAAGAGAATGAAGAAAGCCTTCAATCAGAAAGTCAGGCTTCGAGAATACCAAGTGGGAGATCTTGTGCTGAAAAGACTCCTTCCTCCTCATACAGACCACAGGGGCAAATGGACCCCGAATTACGATGGTCCATTCATAGAAAAGAAAGTATTCTATGGTTGAGCACTAATGCTCAGTACTATGGATGGTGAAGACTTCCTGTCCCCTGTGAATTCAGATGCAGTTAAAAAATACTTCGCATAAAGAGACCCGCTGGACACAAAAATAGAATTATAGTCCAGGCAAGAAAAAGGCATCCCGGCGAGCTAAAAACAGAATAAAAAAGCTCGGGAAAAAGTTAGGGAAATAAATAAAAAATGTACACCCGTTGAGTTGAAAAGCCGCATTGGACAGCTCAGGCAAAAAAGGGTATCCCGGTGGATTGAAAACCCGAAAGGGCGATCCACGCAAAATAAGGGAATAAGCGAACAACTGCATTCTGGATTCGTCTGTATCACTTACAACGTGGCAAGTTTTAAAAGGTTAGAGCATCGTTCAGAATCAGCCTTCTTCAGAAAGCGGGATGAAAAGAACGTCAATGTCATATGAGTCATAGCGAAAGGGAAGCTCACTGAAGCGTCATCAACATTGCCAACATCTTTTTGTTTCTCAATTTGTAACAATCTCCTCATTTCAGGGGATCTGTTTCTTTGACTGTACTTGCCGATTCAGGGCACACAAATTAATAAAATCAGATTTTCAGTCAATACTCCGCCTCGTACATTATTATTTCATTCACAAAAAATGTCTGGTGTCCTTAAAATATCGATTGCATAAATACGGATGCGTCTTTTCTAAATCACATGTTTACAGGAAATATATTTGCTCCCGGGAGTGTCTAAACTCCTATGATGGAATCCAGTAAGGGATACCTCGGGATATTTGTACGTTCCTTTGTCATAACAGGATTGCAGGTATTCAAAGCGCAACAGGGGGCATGAAAGCTTCTCTCCAGCGAAGTTGCCAAAGCATTCTTCCTCAGCATCTTCTTCAAAACAGCATCAGAAAATGCTCATTCCCCAGCTGAATTGTCAAGTCTTCTCATCCTTAGAAGGATCCTCATAGAGATCTCCGGGAAGATCGTTCAGTGATCATTCCTCCCCAGCCAAGTGCTAGACATGGAACCATCTCCCCACAGAGCTCCAGCCTCTCCAATAGAGCAATATCTGAAGATCATAACAAAATGACGAAAGCTTCCGCAAACCCCAGCTGGGCTCATCACCAAAGATAGGTCTATCAATCACTTATTTCCCCAAGCTGAGATAGACATCAGTTCTACCATTGATCTCATTCCCAGCTGGGATGCCCTTTCAAGCAGATCCGCCAGAGATCTTTACAGCAACGGGATCCGAGTCCCGGATTGGTATCTTTGCATAATCATAGCATTCACATCATATTTCCCCCCCCCCCCAAAGCGTAGCATTCCGTTTAATACGGAGCATTACGGTAAAAATCAAACGTATTGCATAATCACAAGCCATGTTTTGAATCAGTCACCTGTGGATATTCCATCGACAACATACAGAATACCTCTCAAATTCCCCGGCAGAATATCAAAGCATTTTCTTTACATTCCCAAAGATACGAATACATGCTCCTTGTGACACCCATCTGTGTCATCTTTCCCCAACACAGTTGCCTAAACACTTGTTTATAATACACTTCTTTCGACACCCGTCTGTGTCATCCTATCCCCACAGGTCATCAAACACCTTCTATACTTATAAGTTCATAACTTACACTTTTTCTCTTTTAACACCCGTCCGTGTCACACTCTCCTCAGCAAGTTGAACACCCGTCTGTGTCTCACTCATGTTTATTTTACTCATACAGGTACTCGTCCATATCTTGTATACACCACTTGTCTTTTCCAGATTCAACACTCGTCCGTGTTCTTTGTTAACCAGTTGGTACTCGTCTGTATCATCATCTCTAAACATGCGTCAGCGTTTGTTTCTATCGATACTCGTCCGCATCATAGTCTTAAGGATGCTCGTCCGCATCTTTAATCTATACACAGCGTCAGACACTTATACCTTTCCTTTCTTGAATGTAGACACTCGTCTGTATCTACCATTCCCCAGAAGAGTTCCCGGAAAATTCTTGGCAGAACTTCTTTTCTATCTGGCATTCGTCCTATGTCATGATACTTTCGGCAGCCGTACCCTGCCAGGTGATCGTCTTTCACCTTGGATGACCTTCCCTCATCCATCCCCCCAGCCGAGTCTCCATTATTGGAATCCCTTTCTATCCGGCATTCGTGCTATGTCGTGATATTTAGCAGTCGTCCCCTGCTAGGTGATCGTCCTTCACCTCTCGATGTTCGTCCTTCATCATTTTATCCGATGGTCGTCCCCACCGTTGATCTTGTTATCTGGCATTCGTCCTATGTCACGATAAACCCCGAGAGCAGTCGTCCCCTGCTAGGTGATCGTCCTTCACCCCTTGATGATCGTCCTTCATCATGCTTATCTGATGGCCGTTCCCATCGTCGACCTTTTCTATCCGGCATTCGTCCTATGTCGTGATACAAAGCAGCCGTCCCCTGCTAGGTGATCATCCTTCACCTCTGATGACCGTCCCTCATCGTTTATTTCTTCAACCGGATGGTCGTCCCCATTATTTCCTTTACCTTTAATCCCCATAGAATCTTTACCTGATGGTCGTCCCCATCATGATCCTTTATTTCCAGCATGTCGGTCGTCCCCGTCTTTGCTTATCCCCAGCAGTCGTCCTCTGCTCGACGGTCGTCCTCCGTCACCCGCACTTTATAATCATACTTTACTTCCTTTTATAATCTATATCCCTTTTCTCCTTCATCCAGTGAGTGCAAATTTTGGACTGTCTTTGGTATTCAACCACAAGTTATCTTGTTTGCCTGTTAAGCCGTTGCTTACATCCTGCACAGCTAACTCATGCTTGAATAGGGGCAGCTGTAAACACCCCAAATTTGCCTTCACTAAATTCACACCATGGCTTGTGATCTTTCTCATTTGCATTAGTTCAATCATATCATATCATGATGCATTATTGCTTCACTGCATTGGTTCAAAGCCATCTGCATCTAGGGTTAGTGATCTGAGCAATCCAAGGATCCATCTGAGCCACTCCAAAGGTCTTCAATCATCTCAAGAGGGTCCATGTATGTTCAAGCATCATATTATATCCTCCCAAGATCAAGAAAGTCAAAAAATCACAAGAACTGGGAAAGGCATGGAAGCGGAGCCAGGTTTAACTACACAGATGACCTAAAATTAGGGTTTTGATTTCAAAGGCCATAGCTCCAAATTTTTTGGTCATTTTTGTTTCTATTGGTCTCTATATGTTATAAGGATCATACATACCAATTTTCATGAATAAATTCAATGGGGAAGGCATCTGATCAATAGATGACTTCTTGAGCAAGGTAGTGCAAAATCAGGGCATCTGTGGCCCCAATCACCCAACCAAAGGGGCTTATCCATCATTTTGGGTGTTTATGATCTTTATTCGATCTTAGAAGAAGTTATAAGTTCACAAAATTGAAGAATTTCAAGCCATTTGCAAAGTTGCCATTCTGGGAAAGTGACTTGTAATGCAAACTTGCCATTTTGGGAAAGTTTTTCAACCTCCTCTTCTTGATTCAAAAATGCTTCAAATGAAAAATTCTTGGTAATGAAAGTTGTAGATTGAATCATTCCATTTTCAAAAAGTACAAGAACTTGACCTAATTCATCATAGAACTCAAGTTATGGCCTTGCAAAGTTGGGAAAAATCATAAAATTTCACTTATGTGCCAAAGAGGGAAACTTGCAAAAACTCATACCAAGGAAAAATGTGACCTCTAATTGACTTCTAAGCATTTCACAAACATCATACATGACATAAAATTCAGAATTTCCCAAAGATTTCTCAAGTTTCATGCCTTGATCATTAAGATTTCTCAAAGGGGCCAAAACCTTCATAATTTGCAAAATCAACCACAAACTTCATTCAACTTGCTGCCTTGCCTCAAAACTGATCCCATGGACCTCCCTAAAGCCAGCTGCGCAGGACACCCCATTGTCCTTGGCCTGCCATGTGCCCATACCTCAAGTACACCAACTCTTGACTTTATGCATTTTGCCCCATACCAATCAACATAGGCCACCACCCACCCTCTGACCTATCATAGCTTATTATGTGGATCAAAACCAAGCCAAAGCACAGAACATTACAGGCTAACACTTGAGAATCCTCAGCATTTCCAAAAACTCTCAAACCTTCAAAACTCTTCGAAACTCAGCACACAAGCTTCAAACCTCAAAACAAATTCCATAGAACAACTCACCATGACTCTCTGATCATCTTCCAACCATCACTTTGCCCTGAAACCTCCCACATCAAAAACACGATTTTCACATTTCTTGAACTGAGTTTTAGCCAACATCACTTAGAGGCCATATAAACTCCAACCAAGCATCACAAACTCTTCAGAAGGATCAGTGGAGTTGATTTGAAGCAAAGAACTGGCCAGAAAGTACCAAAGGTGAAAGCTCAAGTTCAGGTGAGCTCAAGAAATTTTTTTCCAGAACTCCCATTTTAAGTTTCTAAATGATTCCTTATGCTTCACTGATCACCATGATATGATTTGTTTTGAAAATGAGTGAAAAATGGCCATGTATGCTTGTTCTGAAATTTTGCCCGTGAAACTTGATTGCTTCGATTCTTGTTGTTGATGTAATATAAATGGATTTCGTGCCTGGATTCTTGTTTATTGTTGCTCATTGATCATTTATGGAGAGTTTGAGGGCTTGGGGTTGCGTATTGAGAGAGATTGAATGAGAGGTTGGCCAGAGAAGATGACCGGAACACTGTTCCGGTCACCTGAAAGCAATTAGGGCTCAAATTAGGGTTTTAATCATAATTAGCGTAGTTTGAATTCTGGCCCTTGGATTGCGCGCGAAGTCAATTCCCTCCCTTTTTCATTTGAACCTGGACCACTAGATCAGCATACTTCCATTATTTCTCAATTTAATTTTCATTTTAATTGCATTTCTTCATCATTTTATTAAAAATAGCAAAACACTTTCAAAAAAATTTATCTTTTGCATTTGCCTTTCAAATATTTTTTCTCATTCTGAAAATAATTTTTATTTTATTTTTTGCATAAAATTCGTATTTTTAAAATATTTAAATGTTTATTTTAATTAATTAATGAGAATTAATTAATTAAAATACCATTTAAGTTTCTAAAAATCACCAAAAAAATCACATTGCATCTTGATACATTTGGAAACATTATCAAACCCTTCACACAAATTTCTTTTTGGTTCTTGACCTATTTTGACATTTTTCTTTGGATTTAGGGTTCTTAAAAATCAATATTTTTACCCTAACTTAGAAAAATTCTTTCTGCCTAACCATGAAGAGTTTGATGATGGTTCTTTTTGAATTGTATTCCTCATGTCATGTAGTTTCTAGGATAAAATTGGTTTGAATTTATTTTTCATTTTCAATTTGTTTTGCATTTTTCATTGCGAGGTATCTTAAAACCCTAACAAACTTAGGAAAATCATAACTTCTTTAGGGTTAAGAGTTAGGTCTTCCCCTTTGGGCAGTGAACTTGTATGGGTCTAGGGTACTTTTGATTCCATTTTCAATTTTTTATCATGTCATTTGCTTCTGATTTTGAATTTTGCATTGCATATTGTATGTAAACCCTAATTTTTTGCCTTCATTTGCACCCATCTTGCATAAGCTTGCATACATGAACTTGCCATGACATTTTGTGCATCCACATGACATATGAGACATCTTAGGACACATTGAAATCATGTTTGATCATTGCACCATCCATTTTCCATGCTTTTGCTTTCATTTCATGTCATATGTATTCATGAACTTTCATGTTTTCTTATATGCTTAATTTGTATTCTCATCTCTTGTATGAACATTCATATCACTTGGCATGCTTTCATACCATCTCATAACATCATTTGCATCATGAATATGCTTCTGACTTTGGCTTTCATCTTTGCATTCCATCTCATTTCCATTTCATTTCATTTCCTTTTGCTAACTTTTCAGGTGGTAAGTGTTTGAGAAGTGAATTTGCCTTCACTTCTCACAATCTCTTCTCATTTCTCTTATGCATTCATTGCTGCATTTTACTTATGAATTAGAGTGAGCTTGCTCATTCATGCTCCTTCCTCTCTTTCTTTCTTCAAGAAACTTATCTTCTTAAGTGAAGTAAGTTGTCTTGCTTCTTTCTGCTTCTCTTCCTTCCATCCAGTTTCTTCCATGGTGGCTTTTCCTTGAAGATCTTCTTGCAAGCTTCATAAACCCTAGGAACACCTAAGCATGATCACAATTAGGGTTTGATTAGTCCCCCCATTAGTTTTACCTTTGTGTCATCTTTGTGTCTTCTCTTCTCATCTCATAATCAAGGATTAAACCTTAAAGGTTTTAAGGCTTTGTGATTAAGTTTATACATGCATCTTTCTATTAGGATGGAGTGTATAACTTTAATCCTAAGTGTTAAACCCTTAATGTTGTTTAAATCCTTTAATCAATTCACCTAATAATCACTAAGACATCAAGCTTGTAACTTGGGCCTTGCATTAGGGTTCTAATTCTTCCTTAACTGGTTAAGAAGGACTAACCCTAGTGTTAATGGACAAGTCCCCCTCAAGTTGTCTTACAAACCCTAAAATCCATTTCTTAATCTCACCATTAACTAAAATCCATTTAATAAAGGTTTTGTTTTTTCATGAGGTTAATCCCTAATCATGGATTAAGTTGAGGAGCCTTTCTCAGCTTAAATGTTCTCATCTATTATCCTTCTATTAGGATAGTGTAATGGGTTCATTAAATCTTTGATTATGGCTTAAACTCATTACTTAACACTAAACAAAAACTCCAAAAACATCTAAATAATTACAAGTAGGTTAATGATCCTAATCCTACATCATGGTGATTAAGTGTGAGGTGCTTACTTCATACTTAAGGTATTCTCATTACCCCTAATCAGAGGGAGGATGTGATGAGTTTACTAACTCTTGGTTTAGGCTTAAGCTCATTTTCTTATGACAAACAACAAAAAGCAATAAAAGATTGAAAACACCAAAAACAAACAATAATCGTCTCCTCTGGGATTCTTTTCCTCCGGGATTCTTTTCTCATCATCCTCACTCACAAACGAGAACTTTCTTCTTCCGTCTAATGCAAGACAGTTTGCACCTGAGCCAGACAAGTCTTACACTTGAGCATAGACAAGTAAGCAGTTCACAAGTCAATTTATCTTTCAGTCTCTTTGAGTCGAACTACGGTGTTCTGACTTCCTCATTGCACGAGAGGATACGTAGGCATAACTTAACTGTTATCGAACAAAAGTCTCTGTATATTCCCCCCTCTTCCAGCATTATTCATTTAGCCTCATTATCTTGAGCTTTGCACTCCTTTTCTTGCACTGACACTTCATATATTTCACTTCACTGTCTCCCAGCACTGACACTTGCATTCTTTCCAGCATTGATACAAAGATTGCACTGACACTACCCCTTTAAACACTAATCTTTTAAGCGTGGATCCCGTCGAGTACGGCGGACAATCTGGGTGCTAATACCTTCCCAGGTTGTAACCAACCCCCTTTCTCAGTTTCTCTGGTTCGCAACCGTCTTATCCATCTTTTTCTTAGGTTTATGCAGCATTACCTTTCCTTCGGGATAAAAATGCCTAGCTGGCGACTCTATTCATTTCTTCTCTTTCGCCGACCGTTCGCGTCTGTACCCCTTCTGACCGGGTGTCATTTGGTGGGAGCGACAAAGGCAAGAGTAACAACAATTCCCCGAAAAGTTACAAGTCTTACAAATAAAGTGCAGGAAAAATAAAAGAGATTCCTACAACAAGCCTGTAGGTAATCTGAAACAACAACTAAAATTCCAAGCTGCAATAAGATTCTGACTTTTCTCCTGTAAGTCCCAACTCTTCCCTAACTTTCTTCACTCCAGCCATCAACTTGAGATCTGCAATCTCCTTGAGTGCTTCCTCCAACGCCTGCTGACTCTGTACCAATTGTTGGGACTTCTCCCTCCGTATTTTGTGAACTTTCTCCATCTCATCTTTCTGGTCTTGGATCTGTAGCTTGTAAGCCTTCTCTTTTTCCTCATACATCTTCTGATCCTTGTTTCTCATTTCCCCTAACCAGGTGATGGATTATCTGGCCTCGCTGAGAGTCTTCTAAGTATTCTTAGGCTCTGCTTATCTCCTTGAGTCCATCAAACCTCTTCTTTGGAAGTAGGCTTCCCTTCAAGAAAACTCCTTCTCCTTAGCTTCCTGGGCTCTCTGTATCTTTTGGAGCTTCTCTTCTATTTATTCCTTAGAAATGACTGCACGATGGTACATACCATTCATCTCCGTGTTCTCAACTCTTAACTCTTGTATCAATTCTTCCAGCTTCTTGTATTTTTCAACAGAGACAGTGGTCTGTACATGTACTTCCTTTGGGTACAATGGAGCTTCAGCTGAAAATGGAAGAAGGAAAGCCTCTACACGAGTCTGTAACCAAGTAGCAAAAGGAGGATATGTCTTTGGGTCTATCTTCCCAAATTCTCTCTTACCTTTCTTTACCTTATGGGCCCAAGCCTGAGATGCCTTAATAAGCAAATCCCTATTTCCTTCCACCAGGAGATATAATGACTCAGTTATTTTTTCATCTAATGGTGCAATCTTCAAGGGATACCCAAATTGTTTCCTTGACAGTACTAGATTATAGTTGATCACTCCTTTCCTACTGAGCAAAGGCACATTAGGAAAATCACCGCAACTAACAAGTAACTCCTTTCCTAACAAGTCCTTATTACATCCGCAAGTTATATTCTCGGAAGTTAATCCCATCAACCTCCTGGACCATTTCCACTCCTCTTTCAAGTCTTTGAAAGGTCTTGATTTTGGGAGTTGCTTAACGAACCAGTCAGCAAACAATGGAGCACAACAATTTATTGGTCCACCTCTTCCTTTCTCATTCCGGTAATGAACGTTGTAAAAAAAATCTCCCAACAAGGTTGGTATGGGGTTCCCCTTAGAAAAAATGGATATCACTTCCATGCTCACAAACTCCTTTTCTCCTGGGAAAAGACTAGTTCCATACACCATTAAGGCCAGAACACCACCAAAATCTACCCACTTATTCTCTCGAGCATAACCCCCAGCTTATGCTATAAGTATATCCCAATGAAGTCCTTTACCTTCACTATCTTGCAAACCCTTTTTAACCTTTGAATCTGGTATATGACACACTTTAGTTATCTCTTCCTCCCAAAGAGCTATCTCTGAACCATAATAAGGTAAACTATTTCTGACAGGAATACCCAGAATGCTAGAAATCTCTTCCAAAGTGGGAGCCAAAATGTAATCTGGAAATACAAAACACCACAACGGAGGATCATAAAACTGAAGTAAAGTATGCGGGCTATCTCTCTGATCTGCAGTTGGCTTGTCTACGTACTTTAAAATCTGACCATATCTCTATATGAAGTCACCTAAAACCCGATCGTTCATCAAACCCATCAGTTTCTGAATGCTCTTGACCTCTGGTTGAAGAAAAGTGTAATGAACATTTCTCTTTCTTAGCCCTTTCTTGACTTCTGCCATCTGGATGAGGAATAACTACCGGAACTAGATGCAAATAATGACCTGAGAAAATGAAAACACAAACAGTTTATGCTAGTATGATGCAATGCAAATGCAATGAAAACATATGATCAATCTAGAGACTGTCTGGATACAGAATATTAGAGCAAAGTAACCAGGAACCAGAATCCTCTAAATAAAGTCCCATGAATAAGAACTCAGTCTCAAATAAGCCCAGATCAAAAATCAGATAACTCAAGAACTCCAGAATCAAAGTAACCATATCAAGTCATAGGAATGCACTGATAATGAGGGTATGATGAGGTTAAGGGTTCCTGCAAACCTGTAAACCCCTCCCAATCTCACGGGTGTGCTCCGGGTCAAACATCACAGACTCTCAAAGTCGAATAGCAATAATACGTTCACCATTTCTGAGAAATGGCTCATGACCAAATTAGGGAATCAATTTAGCATTATGTACTACTCAGGGAGGTCTCAACGTGAGTCCGAGAAAAACAAGTATCCCTTATAAGTCCCCAGCTTTAAGCGCTGAAAACGAGAAACAATAGTACATTCAGCCCGTAGGATACAGTACTATCATAATACGACCAGATGCTATGGCTGAGTTCCTATAAGAGAACCAAGCCATCCTATGCGATTCCCCTGTGGGCCCTCGGGTGTGAATGGGTTTTCCACGTAATATGGTCTTCCATTGTCACCACTAGAGAGGCATATTTCCACAAAGGTCCTCAATGATCGGTCCCCAGCTGCACATAATTATCGAGGTGGTGAAATGAGAAGGAAGATCCCTAAATCAAAACATTTCCAAGAAGGTCGCAAATCTGGGCGTGGAACTCACTACTACCCCAATGACCAGATCTCATGAGGCCAAAGTGGAACCACTCTAAGTCCTAAGGTGCACTCGAGCCTTGGTAATGAGCTCATCTCATAGTAACACTACCACCCAAGTCCCACCAAACAGAAAAATCCAGTCCAGACAATCCAGTATATACATATGATGCATGAAAATAAATACTGACAACTGTAAATAAAATAGTAAATAAAACTGTAAGTAAACAATAGTAAAATAAACACGCCACAACAAACAATCAACACCCAACAAAATAGAAACAAACAAGCGCTATGAGAGACTCTCAAGGGGAAAACAAAGATTATGGGTTCGATCCCCAGTAGAGTCGCCAGCTGTCGCTCCCTGGATTACCATCCGGGTACAAACGCGAAAGTGGTGCGGAAAAAGGTAGAGTCACCAGCCAGACATTTTTATCCCAAAGGAATAGGAAAGGTAATGCTGCACAAACCGAAGAAAAGAAAAGGAAGGACAAAGGTCCTGCGAAACAAAGAGACTGGGTTCGGGAGTCGGTTACGACATGGGAAGGAATTAGCACCCCAGATCGTCTGTCGTACCCGACGGGATCCACGCTTGCAAAGAAATTGTTTCAAAGGGTGAAGAAATGAAAGCTGCTGCAAAGAAAAGGAACTAAAACTGGATTAAAAAAAGGAAAGAAGGGGGGAAAATGTAGGGAAAATAAAAAGAGTGCTCGAACGGGCCCTACCCCATTGCCTACGTACCTCATCTAGACATGAGGATCAGAGATGTTGTAGTTCCCCTAACTATGGGTAGAAAGATTGCTTGTGAATTAAGGCTTGAACTGCCTATGCCAATGCCCAGGTGTTGCAGGCTCGTTTGGCACGAGTGCGTTACCGTCTTGCAAAGTGACAAGTAGGAGCAAGTTCTTACAATGAGAGTGAGTGGGATGAGATAAGAAGTCCTGAAGGAGAGACGCTTATTCTTTGTCCAGTGTTTTTTAGAAGTCTTTTATGTGTGTGGCACAAGGAAGTGAACTCAAGCACATTTCCATGGAATGTGTACTGGTTATTACATTCCAAGATGGAATAATAGAACAAGCACACCCAAGTAAGGAGAAGATCCCCAAAACTTGGTCTAGAGATTAGGGCCTAACCTCACTAACTCGTTGAATTTCTTAAGTATTTTGTAATTTGATGCAGAAGTGTTTTTTTAATGATTTTCTTTATGAAAGTAGTCTCATGATCAGACTTGTACATCATGCTAGAAAAGCTTGTACTGTCCCAAGATGGGAAGACTACAAGTGTCCCATGGAATAAGGCTATACACAAGAAACTACTTCAACCATTTATTAATTGTTTTTGGTTTTTGTTTGAAGATGAGAAAGAGAGCACCAAAAAGGATCTTTAAAGGTAAAAAGTCTAATGGGGGAAAGACTAATTCTAAAGTTATCATGCAAGGATGGCCCTAGGTTAGTGTGGTTTGAATACTATCCTAATGAAGATGAAGGAAAGAAGAAGAAATGGAGAAGAAGAAAAAAGAGAGAAGAAGAAAGCTAGAATACAACTTACTCCTCTAAAGGAGATAATTTGCTTCCAAAGGGGGAAGAAAAGAAGTTAAACAAGTGATGGCATAAGGCACATCTTAATCACAAGTTAAGAAAACAATAGGAAGAAAAAAAAAGAATTGGAGATGTGGGAATCACACCCACACCACTTACTCACCATAGCCCCTGAAATGGTTAGAAGTATTCACAAATGATAAGAAAAAAAACAAATAAGACCAAATGAAATGAGGACAAGAAAAAGATCATATCAATCCACCACAACCATAATGCAAACTTCATATCCAAGTACTAAGACCAAGCCCACAACATCACATAAGAAGTAGAGCAAAAAGTCACCAACAAATAGCAAAGAAGAGTGGGAGAAATTAGATGAAGACATGAGATTAAAATGAGCAAACAAGGCAAACCTTAATAGGTAAAACCAAAACCAGAACCTAAACATGTTTAACAAATGCCTAAAAAGAAGATCTAAACATCAATTGAAGCAAGCAAACACATAAGAAATCAAGTGGGAGAAGCATGAAGAAGCTAAAGCTAATGTGAAGCATGCATAGGAATGTGTAACCTAAAGCACAAGCAACTCAAAGAAAACAAAGTTGTGATCCACTTATCAAGACAAGGGGAATATACACATGTTAAATGAACCTTTAAAAACCTATAGAAGTTGGCACAAGTGCCCTCCTAACCTAATAAGCAAGCATACATCAAGGAAAAACTCAAATTAGAGCAAGCAAGCAAGAAAATTCATATCAAATAACAAAAGCAATAAACAATTCTACAAATAAGCACAAAGGTTCATCAAACCTATAAAATCAACATGCCAAAAGGAGAGGTTCACAAACAGAAGAAAACTATGGTAATGGAAGGCATACATGGCAATTAGGGTTTTGAACCTTATACTCAAGGCAACTTGACAAAATCTAATCATACAAATCCTAAAAATTATGAAATAAATCAAGCATAAACTTCATCATGTTATAAATCCAGAGTAAAAAGAATAAGATCCAAACTCAATTCCACGTTCAAGATATAAATTATGCAAGTCAACATGTGAATTAAAAGAAATACAATGAGGAAATTAAACTACACAATTAATCCAGTCACAAAAATAAAAAATAAATGGAAAATAAAATAGCAAAAAATTAGAGAAAACTCAAATTAACATTCATGATTTTTTAGGTAAGTTTTCGAAACACCTAACTATTTTTTTAGAAATTAAACATGAAACAAGTGAAATAAAGAAAAAATGAAATATAACAAATAGCCAAGGAGGTGCAGTAAGAAGTCCGGACTAGTTCATATAACCTGGGCCCAAAACAAAGGGGGGTGCATATAGTAATGTGAAGCCCAAGTAGACCATATCCAACAATTCATTCAACCGAAAAAACAAAGAAGTACACACATCTAATGGCTGGAAAAAAAGAAGTCAACCGGTCAATTGATCTAAAGGCTCTTACGTGAAGTCAAACATCCATAGGTAATATAATCCAACGAATCACATTAAAAGTTCATATTCCCTCCAGATCTAACGGTTCCTTGAGCTCCTGGCACACATTATTATCTCTAGGACACGCACACGCAACACCAAAGGGAGTCATGTGACTTGCACACATTTCATTAATGTGTTGGCAACTCCCAAGCCATAAGATCTTTTCCATTGCACAATCAGGACATAACCTGGAGAAAACCACACAACACTAGAAAACGATGAAGATGACCGGCCGGAATTGCTCCGGTCATCTCTTCCGGCGGCATCCAGTGAGAACCTAAGCAAGAATATTTCCAGAAACAAGCAAGCCATATACCAATAGAAAGCTGAGACAATGTAGATCACGATTATGCCAATCAAATTCACAAACAGTCAATGTATGAAAAAAATCGAGAAAAATAAGATTGAACACAAAAATTGAAATGCAAATCTAAGGCATCACAAAGCCTCCATTCACTTCATTCATCTTATATCACGCATTAACAAGCCAACACAAGCAACATTGAGGCAAAAACGAAGCAAAGAGAACTTGAACCTCAAACCTAAAGTTGAAGCTTCTTGAGGAAGTTAAGAAATCCAGAGATCTTCTAGCTTTCCTTAGGCTTCCTTTGATCTTCTGATTGAACCAACTTCTGTAGAAGAAGCACTTTTAGAAAATTATTGGATACTTGCAATGCAAGAAGAACTAAATCAATTCAGCAGAAATGACGTATGGGATTTAGTTCCCATACCAAAAGGATTCAACATTATTGGCACAAAATGGGTATTCAGAAACAAGCTCAATGAACAAGGTGAAGTCGTCAGAAACAAAGCACGATTGGTTGCACAAGGTTATAGTCAACAAGAAGGAATAGACTACACATAAACCTTTGCAACATTCGCAAGGTTAGAATCAATTAGACTCTTAATCTCATTTGTTGTTAATCATGACATCACTCTTTATCAGATGAATGTCAAGAGTGAATGTTTGAATGGTTATATTGATGAAGAAGTTTATGTACACCAACCCTCTGGCTTTGAAAATACCAAATTTCCAGAACATGTTTACAAACTTAAAAAATCTTTATACGGTCTGAAACAAGCTCCCAGAGCTTGGTATGAAAGACTAAGTTATTTTCTTTTGGAAAATAGTTTTATTAGAGGGAAAGTGGACACAACTCTCTTCTGCAAAACCTTTAAAAATGATATTCTGTTTTGTCAAATATATGTAGATGATATTATTTTTGGTTCCACTAAAAGTTCCTTGGGAAAGGAATTTGCTAAGTCTATTCAGGCAGAATTTGAAATGAGTCTGATGGGAGAATTAAAGTTCTTTTTGGGAATACAATCAATCAAACACCAGAAGGAACGCATATACATCAAAGAAAATATGTCAAGGAACTTATGAAAAAATTTGATATGTCAGATAGCAAGATTTCCAAAACTCCTATGCATCCCACATGTATTATAGAAAAGGAAGAGGTAAGTAAGAAAGTAGATCAGAAGATCTACAGAGGTATAATTGGCTCTCTTCTCTACTTAACTACCTCAAGACCAAGTATTTTGTACAACATATGTTTATGTGCTAAGATTCCAATCAGATCCTAGAGAAACTCACTTAACAACAGTTAACAGAATCTTTAGATATCTGAAAGGTACTACTAATCTTGGTTTATGCTACAGAAAGTCCAAAAATTACAAACTCGTAGGATATTGTGACGCTGATTTTGCTGCAGATAGAATAGAAAGAAAGAGTACTTCTAGAAGTTGTCAATTTCTGGGAGACAATTTAATATCCTGGTCCAGCAAAAGGCAATCAACTATAACTCTATCAACTGCTCAAGCTGAATACATAGCAGTAGCTGGATGCAGTACTCAGATGCTCTGGATGAAAAACCAGCTTGATGACTTCAATATCTATGGGGGTAACATTCCCATCCTCTGTGATAATACTTCTGCTATATTTCTTTCTAACAACCCTATCTTGCACTCTAGATCTAAACACATAGAAGTTAAACATCATTTCATTAGGGACTATACTCATAAGGAGATTCTGTTTTTAAAATTTATAGATACAAATCACCAATGGGCTGATATTTTTACAAAACCCCTTGTTGAAGATAGATTTAATTTCATTCTGACTAATCTCAGTTTGAATTATGCCCATAATGAAAAAGTTTAAATTTATTCATTTAACTCTTAGAAGTTCTGTATCAATTTTTTTTTGTTTTTTTGTTCAGAAGTTTTTAAAACGATCTGACTGTTTACTTCTCAGACTTCCGTGTCAAAGAATAACATGTAGATCATAACATCAACATGTGTTAATGAAACTCTGAGGAATCCTAAAGAATCAGAATATGTGTTCATACTCTGAAGATAGACAGAACATGCATTTGGACAGTTGTCTTCTGCAGAAGTATACGTGTTCAAGTTCTGGGAAACTAAAACGGTTGAAAAGACACAATTGAGGCACAATTTACATTGGTAACTGTTCCAAAATCTTTACGCCACTCCCTTGTTAGAACTCATTAAATGCAAATTAATCATGATGTTTTATGCAATAATGTTTTCCACTAATTGTGTTTTTCTTTTACTGCCTATTAATTCTATATAAATGTATGTTTTCACCTCACAAACACTTTTCACCTTTTACTTTTCACTTTCACCTATTGTTTCTATTTTTTTCTGCACCTGTATTCAAACCCTCGTCTTGGTAACAAATGACCTCTTCATCTTACAATGTTCATCAAGCTACTTCTGCTCAGCAAACTCAACAAGATCAAACTTCATAAGAACTACATATCTCTCCAATCAGAAACCTTCATACTCCTGTAGAAAAGCTAGAAGTTCTCTGTGAGCTTTTTGTTGACTTTGACAGTTTGAAGGAAAATAGGTTTGATCTTACACCTGCAGTCAAGGCTCAAGGCTGGGAGAAATACTTTGATCGTCTGATGGGTCCAGGTTTTACTTAGATAGTCAAGGAATTTTGGATCTTTGCAAGTGCTTCTAACTCTCATATAACTTCTTACGTTCTGGGTAAGAGGATCATCATTACTGAAAAACACATTGCAAAGTTGATACAATCTGATGGCAATGGGATCAAGTGCAGTGAGATGGATAAGCTTTCTGATACTAACTCATTTCTAAAGAAATTTTCTCAAATGGGCAACACTCCATCAAGATTAAAGATCTAAAGGATCATCTGAGAATTTGGGCAAAAATAATTTTAGGTTGCATTAGTAACAGAAAAGCAACAAATTCCCCAGATTACATCAATATGGATTAGCAGTTTCTGCTCTACTTCATCTCCAAGAACGAAAAAGGTCAATCTTGCTCATTCACTTTTCAATCATCTGAAGAACAGCATCAGAGAAACCAGAGAAGATGAGAAAACCAAAAGAGTTTGGATCCCTCTGGGAAGACTCATCTCTGACATTCTGACTGAAAACAAATTGGTAGATCATCTGATGGAGACTCAACAATTTGAACTTTTACAAGCAGAAGTTGGGAAGCCTCTGAATGCTAAGAATCTAAAGAAGATGAAATTCATAGAAACCATCAAGAAGCATCTAGTTCTGCATTCTAGAGAAGTCATCACCACCAGGAGAATTCCTCTGAAGGACTATCTTATGTTCTCTGCTGACACACCACCAGAAGTTGTGGTCAGATACTTGGAATCTTGCAAGCTGGATGGTGTTGATCCTCTATTCAATCTTGAAGAACTCAGAAGACCTGCACTAGAAGCTGCTCAGAAGAAGAACAAGAAGAGGAAAGCCTCTGAAGGAACTTCTCAGAAGTCTTTAAAGCAAATAAAAAAGAAAGGTACTTCCTCTTCTCAATCTGATTTTATTTCTATTGTAGAATCTGTAACAGTGGTCACATATGAAAACCCTTCTTCTGATACCATTCCTTCTGTTATTCCTGCACCTTCAAACCCCATCATTTCTGAAATACCTCCTCAATCTTCACCTCCACCTTATACGCAACCTGAAAACACTACCTCACCAACAAACATATATGAACATCACTCCCCTCAAACTCTAGAAGATTTTGACATGCCAATAGATCCAACACCTCCCTTTGATCTGAACACATCAACCTTCGTTGAAACTCATTCAGAACTTCAACAAGTTCTGTCTGATATTGATGTTTTTCCAAATTTTGTTGTTGCTTCTGAAGCTCAGTCCTCTAATCCTCCTTCAATAACAACCACTCAACAAACACATGGATTTAACTTTGACTTTTATAGAGTTGTTTTTGATCTATCCCCCATTCGTGAAGCCTCTTTGTCATCTTATGAATCCACTCCACCAAAAACTCCATCTTACATTACCATTCCAGATAGTCACTCCCCTACAAATGAACCCGAAGATCCCCTTAGAACATCCATTATATATAGAAGCCCTACAAAAACTATCTTCTGCCACAAACAAAATTGTCATACCAATACCTAAACCAAAACCAACTAAATCAGATGTTGGTCCACTGTTGCTAGCATTCGAAGCAAAAATGAAACTTAGGCTGGAAGATCTTAAGGCTGCCTATGCAGAAATTCCTGATCCTACAGCTTCTGATTCTCTTTGGACTTTCTTCAGAAAGTGGTTTGATGCTGAGACTAAGAAGCTGAAAGATATCTGCTATGATATTGCTCAGCAGAACTTCTATGAAAGTCTGAAAGAAGTGGTCACTAGTCTTGAGAAGAAGAAAACTCACCTTCTAGATGACAATCCTTGGAGAGAATCTGAACCAACGGAATCATCTTCTGCACTTCAGCTAATGATAGTTCCTTTTGCTGAAGACAAGGGAAAATAAACTGCTGAAGTACCTTCTGCTGAAGAATCTTCTGAGGAACCCTCCACTCAAGCTGCTGCAAGAGTTGAAGAATCACTTCCAACATCCTTGGTGCTGAAAACTCTGAACAAGCTTAAGAAAGAAAATGAAACTGTCAAGCAGAGGTTGGACAAGCAAGATGAGACTAATGCTGAACTCAAATCTATGATTAGACAACAAGTTGAGTCAACTTCTCAGATCAAGTCTCTTCTAGAAGCCTTAGTTACCAAAATTAACCCCCAAACCTGATTCTGTTTCATGTTTTTCTTTTGTTTGTTTTCTTGTTTTTCTGGTATTTCAATGTTTTGTTAAATGTTCTACCTGATTATCTGATTAATGAAGATCCTTTCTTTTGACTCTGCTTATTTATTTGTTTTCATCTTTTTGAGTAATGACAAAAAGGGGGAGAAACATAAATGATTTTGATCCATAACAGTTTATCAAGACTAAAGCTCTAACATATTAATACTCTGATCAAACTGTCTAAATTGGTTTTAAAAGAACATGATAAGTAATCAACTCAGGAGAAGCATAAAATGAAGAAATTCTTATAGAGCACAAAATGAAGAAATTATTATAGAGCATAAACTGAAGAAATTCTTATGAAGCATAAGTTAAAGAACTTCTTATGGAAAACTCTGAAAGAAGTTATCACCATCTAAAGGGAATTTCCTTATCCTTTAAATTATGTCCTTAATCAAAATAAATGTTTTGTCATCATCAAAAAGGGGGAGATTGTTAGAACAAGATTTAGATTCTACTTCTCTTATATAGTTTTGATGATAACAATATTTTATAAGAACAAATTATAGCACTAAATCTTTCTCTATGTACAGGATAGAAGTTTTCAAGAAAAGGACAATTCTAAGGTTGATCAGCATCTTCTAATGGTACTCAAGCCAAGCACACCTCCTATAGAAGATCTGATGATAAAAAGAAGTTCTCATCAAATAAACTTTCACTGTTGTGCAATTTCAAACATACTATGATGGGCATTTATTATATTTTTATTCTCATAATAAAGGATAATTAAGAGGGAATCAAGAATATCGACTGGGAACATAATCTTTATTTTTGGAAGGACTTTATGGCTATTTACAATCATCCAAATATGGCATCATATGTTCCCAACGGATCTCCTATTCAAACGCCTATATAAAGGAGATATCTTGAAGAAATTGAGGCTCTTATACACACACGCGCAAAATCATTAATCAATTTCTTACTTTGTGCTTAAGTTCTGTAAAAACTATCACCTAGTGATAATAGCTTTCTGAAGCAATTATTGTTACATTTTGTAAACTCTTTGTGATTTCCTTGAGTGACTAGTGTAGTCAGTAGACTCAAGAAGATTTTGACTATAGGTCTTAGTGGTTGTATTCATAGTTTTTGAATAGTGGATTAATACCTCGTTGAGAGATGCAAAATCACCTTGGCGGGTGGACTGGATGTAGTTTGAGTTCAAACGAACCAGGATAAATCAAAGTGTCATTTACAATCATTGTTTTTATAAAACCCAATTCCAACCCCCTTCCTTGTATTTTTCGCTCCTTCAGACAGATCCTCCAATGTTTCGATAGTCAAACATAACATTGATGTTCTCAATGTGGTCATCTGGGTCATTTGTCCCGTCGTAAGTCGAGAGGTTTGGAGGTTTCTTCATTCTAGTAGGGAGTTGGGTCTCCATGATGGCTCGAAACAGTAGGCAACGAGTATCGTCTTTATCGCTCCGTATTTGTGAAGGATGAGGATCGTCTCTGGGACTCCCACTATGCATAGGAGAGTCTCTGGGTTAAATCTTTAGTTTGTCGGGGCGTCCCATGGCCTTATTTTCTTAGGATCTGGGGAGCGCCGCTCCTTACGATGGGGAGATCAATCGCGTTTTTTGGTGGCCACAGGTTGAGTCCTCTCCAACCTAGTCGGCGTCCCTGTTGGCGGGGTGATGGGATCCGGGACATGTCCCATTGCTGCCTTTGCGGAGGAGAACATGATCGAAACTCTCATCATCGCGGCGACGGACTTCGTCATTCTGACTGGTGGCGTCTTCGCTGAGGAGAGGTGAAATGACAGTCAACTTCCAATAAGGCGATCCTTTCGTTATGTTGGAACAACATGAAATTCGACTGATTGAGGGCGTGAATCATTGCCGCTAATGTAGGGTCAACATTGGTAGGCACATGGATAACTTTGTATACTCCGGGGGACCACATATTGGTGGATGACACCGTTGGCCACATGCTCAGGAGTGGGAGTTGCAATTTGCCCGTCCATGGAGTTAGCTTCATGTACCACATATGCATTGTTATCCTCACCAGTAGGGAAGTTGACGAGAGTGGCGTCGTGGTTGTCACTATGTTCGCTAGTCATGATGGTCGGTTGATTGGAGTTGATGCTTTGGTCACTCGTTAAGGAAAGAAAAACGGGGGAACACAGTGTTTTCCACAGACGATGCCACTTATCTCACCTGATCAGAATGGACCTTCAACGACTAGCACAAATCTGATAAATGAAGAGGATGATGAGGGGTGTATCGACAAGGTACTCTGATGGAAAAGTAAAAATAGGGATGGAGAAAGCAAGTACAGAAGGTAAGAGTAGAAAATGTTTAGAATACCTAACCCTATAGTGAAAGCGGGTATTTATAGAGTGCCCCAAGTGCTGGGTCAAGGTCTTCATTGTGGGCTGAATTCTCAAGCCCACAATGAGAACTGCCATGATCTGCGTAATAATAGGGGAAGACCTAACACATGGTCTTCATCATGCTTCAACCGTCCATTGATCCTCGAAGTAGTGGGAGACTATTTCGCAAGGGAGTGGTTGACTAAACACTCGTTGATAGCACGTGGGGGAGACTGTAACGCCCAAATAATTATTTATTATTTTAATATTTAAGTAATTATTGTGGTTAATCGGAATAGTTAATGTTGTAGCTAAATTAATCGATAAGTCGGAAATTTAGTCGAAAGTCGTAGAAATTATTATAAGAAATAATAATATAATTGTGGTGTTATTTGAGTAAGTGGGCTTATCATTGTGTGCTAATTAGTAAAATGAGAGGTGTTATATTAGGCCCATTAGAAATTAGGATATTTAGGTAATTTAATAAAGAGAAAATAAAATAAGTAATAGAAACAAAAAGAAAAGAAACAGTAGTGGAGAGAAGTTAGCAGAAGAGGAATTTGGGAACTGTTGTACGAGCGAGAGGGAAGGAGAAGAAAATTTCCGGAAGTCGATTCCTAGAGCAACCTTCGATCCAAAATAATAAGGTAAGGGTGGGTTCGATTCTTATAACCGGGTATGAATTCCAATACTTTAATTTGGGTTGATTTAGAAAATTAGGTTGATATGTATTTGTTGATTTTATGGCTGTTCATGGAAATCTCATATTGATTGTTGTATAGAAACTGTGTCAATATACTATTGAATTATCAATTCACAGATAATGTAGATAGAACGTAAATTAAAAAAATTGCTGGCTTAATATTAAAGAAGGATGAATATCCTGGAAATGTGCTGTAAAAAGAAATTGGGAGAAGAAGGGATTTGTTTGAATTAATTAAGGAGATTAAGACTTGGGGGAGTTGTTTTTATGGAATTATTTAAGGAGATGAAGGCTTGGTGGGTCCCCCTTTCCTTCATGAAGACCGTGGCGCAGGCCACCTTCTTTTTTCCCCCTCACAATTCAATGTGTGGCGCAGGCCACACATATACTTATCCCCTCCATTGCTTGTGTGTGGCGCGGGCCGTAATGGGCCTCCCACGCATGGCGTGCGCTGGCAGCCAATGAGAGACATGGGTGGCGCAGGCCACCCTGTCTTTATAGGAATATGGTCATTTCATTTTTTTTTTATAAATAATTTCTATTAGAAAATACTAATCCAAATCCTTTAAAAATTAAAATAATTGTTAGGGAATAATGATTTAATTAAGATACACATTAATATACTTAAAACAAATTACACTTAATAATGAGGATTAGCATCTGACATATATATATATCAATAATTCGAACAGTAGAGTCCAAGTTTTAGAATAATAATGTAGTGCATATTTTAGTAGAAATTATAGGTGTAATGTGTTAGCAGAAATGTTAGTGGCAATATGATTTCCAAACCAGATGAACTTTAATAGAATACATGGAATTCAAATTTGGTAGAAAAATCGCATTAATCGCAGAAAGTAGAGAAGACAGTGTTGAATTAGTCGGGTTGGCCGAATTAGGCGGAAAACGAAGTTGCTCGGATTTTAATGAAATTTGTTGGGGTAAGTCGGGTAATATTATAGTTGATCTTAAGGAGTTGTTTTCTTGGAAATTATATTGTAAAAATGTTGCTACCGGGCAGCTGGGTTGAATAAGTTGTTTCGGTTACGGAAATGTCTTAAGTTGTTATGTTGTAGGCTTGATAAGCCAAAGTTGAATATGAGTTGATTATGTCGAAAACGTTTTCGTGTTGCTATTGTTGTTATGTTGTTTGAATTTTAAATTCGTGTATGGCATACAAGTCATTTGCATTTGTCGGAGCCGTTGCTCACACCACGTTGGCCTGGATTGGCAATTTAAGTTGAAAGTTGAAGGCTTATGCCTTGATGCCTCGATAACCTGGAAATTGTTTAAGTTGGGAGTTTTACTCCGAATGGTACTACATGCATAACGAGTCGAGTCTCATTAAAGTTGCATTCTTGTTGATTTATTGTGTTGATATCTGATTGCTTTGTGAAGTGGTGTTTGTTTATGATCCTTAATCACTGTATCGTTTTTCATACACTAATTATAATAATTGTAACTCACCCCTTCTGTTGAATGTTGTCCTTATATGACAACATGCAGGTAATCCTGAGAAGTAGCTGGTTACAATTGGTCGAGTCAGTGGTCAATTGCTCTGATACGTAGCACTCGGGGGAATTGTCGCATGTCTGCTTGTTGATCTTTAATTATTGTTGAATTTTAATTGTTGAAGGATTATAGTTGTTTACTACTTATGTTAAGTCGTTATTATGTTGCGTAAAGATGCTAAGATTTATTTTATGAATCCGCTGTGTAAGATTTTATGAGGTTGAACTATTGGAGTTAATGGCATCGTTTTGTTAAAATAAGAAAAAGTGCTACGTATTTGTTATGGTTTCCTTAAAGAGGGAATTGTTTGAAGTTGAATATGTAATATCCCGTTTGTAGAAAATTTTACGACTCTGATTTTGTTGTTATAATTCGTGGGTAGAAAATGGGGTGTTACATTAGTGGTATCAGAGCAGGTCGGTCTGTCCGGCCAGTTGTTGTGTCGTTACTGTCTAACAATTCTGTATTGTTACTAATCTAACTTTTAGTTGTGTTGTAGTGATAAGTTGAAATGGCTGGGAGAAATGACGCTGCGATGGCTGCCGCAATGCAAGCAATGGCACAAGCTATGCAGAACTTGCCAAATGCTGGTGGAGACGCTGGATCACGTAGTTTGGCGACCTTCCAAAGGGAGAATCCGCTGGTGTTTAAAGGGAAGCATGATCCAGATGCAGCTTTGGGATGGTTGAAAGAGATAGAGAGAATCTTCCGTGTTATGGATTGCACTCCAACTCAGAAGGTTCGGTATGGTACTCACATGCTAGCAGTTGAAGCTGATGACTAGTGGCTAGAGACTCATGAGAGGTTGACTGCGGCAGGTGAAGTCATTACTTGGGATGTATTCCGTAGGGAATTCATGAGAAAGTATTATCCGGAAGATGTCCGTGGTAAGAAAGAAATTGAGTTCCTTGAGCTGAAGCAAGGAAACATGTCTGTCACTGATTATGCTGCAAAATTTGTGGAGTTGTCCAAATTTTATCCTCATTACACTGGTGCTGGTGCTGAATTTTCAAAGTGCATCAAGTTTGAAAATGGACTGCGCTCTGAAATTAAGAAGGCTGTTGGGTATCAGAAGATACGCATTTTTACTGAATTGGTTGATAGCTGCAGGATATTTGAAGAGGACAATAATGCTCATTACAAGGTTGTCAATGATCGCAGAGGCAAGCAACATCAAAATCGTGGCAAGCCGTATGATGCTCCAGTTGGAAAAGGGAAGCAAAGAGCTGCTCCGGCTCAGAGAGCTAGTGGGGGAGGTGCTCCTGCTGGTATAGTTTGCTTCAAATGTGGTCAGGCTGGTCATAAGAGTAATGTATGCACTGCTGAAGTAAAGAGGTGTTTTCGTTGTGGTAAGACCGGGCATGCAATAGCTGATTGCAAGCACAAGGAAATGATTTGTTTTAATTGTGGTGAAGAAGGGCATATTGGAAGTCAGTGTCAGAAGCCAAAGAAATCTCAAACTGGAAAGGTGTTCACATTGACCGGAACTCAAACCTCCAGTGAAGACAGACTTATCCGAGGTACATGTTTCATAAATGGTACTCCTTTAATTACTATTATTGATACCGGTGCTACGCACTGTTTTATTTCTGATAACTGTGCTCGAAGCCTGAGTTTAAAATTGTCTACTTTGGGTGGTGATTTGATTGTCGAGACCCCAGCTAAGGGATCAATAGCTACTTCATTGGTATGTTTAAAGTGTCCTTTATCGATCTTCGATAAAGATTTCTATGTTGATTTAGTATGTTTGTCGTTGACTGGGATGGATGTAATTCTTGGTATGAACTGGTTAGAGTATAATTATGTTCATATAAATTGTTATCATAAGTCGGTGAGATTTTCCACTCCTGAAGGGGAATGAGTTGGCTTATTACCTTTCAGAGAATTACGAAAATTAATGAAAGAGGAAGCTCAGATGTTTTCCTTGATGGCGACGTTGTCGGTTGAGAATAAAGCTAAAATTAATGAACTGTTAGTAGTGAAAGAATTCCCTGAAGTTTTTCCTGATGAGATTCCTAGTGTGCCGTCAGAGAGGGAAGTTGAATTTACTATTGATCTGGTACCTGGTACTAGGCTTGTTTCGATGGCGCCGTATAGAATGTCAGCATCTGAATTGTATGAATTAAAGAAGCAACTAGAAGACTTACTTGAGAAAAAGTTTATAAGACCAAGTGTATCGTCGTGGGGAGCTCCAGTGTTGCTAGTAAAGAAGAAAGATGGTAGTATGAGACTTTGTATTGATTATAGGCAATTGAATAAGGTAACGATCAAGAATAAGTATCCACTACCGAGAATAGATGATTTGATGGATCAATTAGTGGGTGCTTGTGTGTTCAGTAAAATTGATTTGAGATCGGGCTACCATCAGATCAAAGTGAAAGATGAGGACATCCAGAAGACAGTGTTTAGGACTCGGTATGGACATTATGAGTATTCTGTGATGCCTTTCGGTGTGACTAATGCGCCGGGAGTATTCATGGAATACATGAATCGTATTTTTCATACTTATCTGGACCAATTTGTGGTAGTATTTATTGATGACATCTTGATTTACTCTAAGTCAGAGGAAGAGCATAAAGAACATTTGAGATTAGTGTTGGATGTTTTGAAAGATAAGAAATTGTATGCGAAGCTGTCCAAGTGTGAGTTTTGGTTAAGAGAAGTCAGCTTTCTCGGCCATGTAATTTCAGGAAAAGGTATTGTTGTAGATCCTTCAAAGGTAGAAGCTGTATTGCAGTGGGAGACTCCTAAGTCAGCTACCGAGATTAGAAGCTTTTTGGGATTAGCTGGGTATTATAGAAGGTTTATTGAAGGATTTTCTAAGTTAGCACTTTCGTTAACTAAATTAACTGGTAAAGGTAAAGCTTTCGTGTGGGATGTTCAGTGCGAAGAGAGTTTTAATGAATTAAAAAGGAGATTGACGTCAGCGCCGGTTTTGACTTTGCCAAATCCGGAGGAACCGTTTGTAATTTACTGTGATGCTTCATTGATGGGTTTAGGAGGTGTGCTTATGCAAAATAATAAAGTAATTGCTTATGCATCGTTGTCGCTCCAGATAAATGGGAATGGCCCAAATAAAGGTACAGACGCGAACGGTCGGCGAAAGGGACAATGAGAACACACAGCAGTGAACTCACTGGAAGAGAAAAGAGTCGCCAACTAGGCATTTTTATCCCGGAGGAAAGGCAATGCTGCATAGACCTAGAAAGAGATGGATAAGACGGTCGCGAACCAGAGAGACTGAGAAAGGGGGTTGGTTACAACCTGGGAAGGTATTAGCACCCAGATTGTCCGCCGTACTCGACGGGATCCACGCTTAAAAGATTTGTGTTTTAAAGGGGTAGTGTCAGTGAAATCTGTGCATAAAAGAGCTGGAAAAGGATGTACAGGTGTCAGTGTAAAAGAAAGTGATGTGTGATATATATAGTGTCAGTGTAAGGACAGGAATAAGATGCTCAAGATCATGAGGCTAAAGAATGAAGCTGGAAAGAGGGGGAAAGTACAGATACTTTTGTTCGATAACTGTTAAGTTATGCCTACGTATCCTCTCGTGCAATGAGGAAGTCAGAACACCGTAGTTCGACCCAAAGAGACTGAAAGATGAATTGACTTGTGAACTGCTTGCTTGTCTATGCTCAAGTGTATGACCTGTCTGGCTCAGGTGCAAACTGTCTTGCATTAGACGGAAGAAGCGAGTTCTCGTTTATGAGTGAAGGTGATGAGAAAAGAATCCCGGAGGAGACGATTATTGTTTTTTTTTGTGTTTTCAGTCTTTTATTGCTTTTGAAAGTTTGTCATAGGATAATGAGCTTAAGCCTAGACCAATGGATTTAGTAAACTCATCACATCTTCCCTCTGATTGGGGTAATGAGAATACCTTAAGTGTGAAGTCAGATTCTCACACTTAATCACCTTTGGTGTAGGATTAAGATCATTAACCTACTTGTGATTATTTAGATGTTTTTGGTGTTTTGTTTAGTGTTGAGTAATGAGGTTAAGCCATAATCAAAGATTAAACAGACTCATTACACCATCCTAATAGAAGGATAATATATGAGAATGTTTAATCTGAGGAAAGCTCCTCAACTTAATCCATGATTAGGGATTACACTCATGACAAAACAAAACCTTTATTAAGTGGATTTTAGTTAATGGTATGATGATGAAGTGAGTTTTAGGGTTTGTAAGCCAACTTGAGGGGGACTTGTCCATTAACACTAGGGTTAGTCCTTCTTAACCAATTAAGGAAGAATTAGAACCCTAATGTAAGGCCCAAGTTACAAGCTTGATGTCTTGATGATTATTAAGTGAGTTGATTAAAGGAGTTAAACACATTAAGGGTTTAACACTTAGGATTAAAGTTATACACTCCATCCTAATAGAAGGATGCAGGCATAAGCTTAATCACAAAGCCTTAAAGCCTTTAGGGTTTAGTCCCTGATTATGAGATGAGAAGAGAAGACTCAAAGAGACACAAAGGTAAAACTAAGTGGGGAGACTAATCAAAACCCTAATCATTGTCATGCTTGGTTTTTCCTAAGGTTTGTGAAGTTTAACAAGAAAGATCTTCAATGGAACCACCAGGAAGCAAATGAAAGGATCAAGAGTAGCAAAGCAACTTGCTTCATTCAAGAAGTCAAGTCACTTGAGGAAAGAAAGTAAGAAGAAGAAGAATGAGCAAGCTCAAACTCATACACAAATCAAAATGCAGCATGAATGCAAGGGAGAGATGAGAAGAGAGTATGAGAAGTGAAGGCAAATTCACTTCTCAAAGTTACTTACCACCTGAAAAGTTAGTGAAAGGAATGCAATGCAATGCAAAATGAGATGAAATGACATGATGTAAATCAAAGCCAGAAGCACATACATGATGTTAATGATGCTATGAGATGCTACAAACATGAAACAACACATGAGGATGATCATATGAACAAATGGATGCAAATGGAGCAAGCTAAGGACCATGAACATACATGAAAAGTAATGAAATGCAAATGACATACAATATGGCCAATGCAAGATGTAATGATCAAACATGCTTTCAATATGTCTTATGATGTTAAATGAATCACATGGATGCATAAAATGTCATGGCAAGTCAAGGTATGAATGCAAATGCAAGATGGATGCATATGGAAGCTTAAATTAGGGTTTATGATCAATGCATCAAACAAAACCCAAAATCAGAAGCAAACATCAAGATAAAAATTTGAAAATGCACTCAAAGGATCCCTAATCCTATGCTAACTCACTGCCCAAAGGAGAAGTTCCAACTCTTAACCTAATTCAAGTTATGATTTTCCTAAGTTTTCTAGGGTTTTAGGGTTCCTTAACAAGAAAAATTCCAATCAAATGGAAAATGAAAGATCAAATCATGCCAATTTAATCTCACAAACTACATGATATGCTAAACACAATGCAAAAAGAATCAAAGTCCAACTCTTTAGGGTTAGGCATAAATGATATTTGGAAGTTTGGATCAAAATAATGCATCAAAATGATTTTAATTCCATGAAAAATTCTCAAAATGCATCAAGATCAAAAAAGAAATTTGGTTTGAAGGTTGGACAATGTTTCTAAATGTTTTTAAATGTTTCATGAATTTTTTGGTGATTTTTAAATACCTAAAAGCATTTCTAATTAATTAATTTTCATTAATTAATTAAAAATAAACTTTTAAATATTTAAAAATACTTTTTTAATGCAAAAAATGAAAATAAAAATATTTTTGTATTCTGAAATTAAATAATAACTTGTATAAAAAAAATCAGAATTTTTGAATAAGTTTTACTATTTTTAAATAAATGGACAAAATAAATAAGAAAATATGAATTAAAAATTGAATTATTGGAAAGTATGCAGAATGAAGGGATGAGATGCAATCTGGGCAGGGAAGGCTTGACTGCGCGCGCAATCGAATGGTCCATATTCAAACTTCCTAAATTCTGATTTATGAATTAATTAACTAATTTAAATGTGATTAGGGTTTCTAATGATGAATCTCAGCCCTCCAAACACGCGCCAGGTCAACCAAGTCAACGGATCCAACGCTCAAAATTCAAATTTCATTAATTACAGGGATTAAACCCTAATTATTTTCAGGTGGCCGGAGAAGACCTCCGGTCGTCTTCTCCGGTGGGAACCCCACCTGAAAATTCCTAGAATCTTCAAAACGTAACTAAAATGAAATCTAAAAGAACAGAAATCCTTCCCACACCTCACTGAATCAAAACCCTAACACAAACATCATTTATATTTCATCAATCACATGAATCGAAACAAAACATTTTTTAGGGCAAGACTTTCAGAACACGATTAAACTCTCATCTCTTCACCATTTTCAAAACTAACAACATATTCATGACCAGGGAAGCATGTAGAAGCTATTAAGAACTTAAAAATCCATTTCTGGAAAAAAAAGTTTTTGAGCTACCTGAGTTTTGAAGCTTTCAGTTTGCAGCTTTCTGACTTCTTTCCTTTGTGCAATCCACTCCTTTTGGTCCCTTGATGATGTCTGGATGCTTAGAAGGAGTTTGTGGAGGCTGGTTTGAGAGTTTGAGCAGGTTCTGTTCAAGCTCAGGTGAGAATCGTGTTCCTGATTCTTTGAGTTTCAGGTTTATTTTAGGGGTGCTTTGTGATCAGGGTGATGTGTTGGGAAGGTTTTTGAAGTTTGTTTGTGTATTTGTGAGTTGTATGAAGAGTTTCAAATGCTTTTTGCTCTAGGGAGTGAAAATGAGAATGTGATGTTCTTGTGTGTTTCAGGCTGGCTTCTTGTGATGTTTAGCTTGCATTTGATTTGTATAAACTAATCCTATTGGTCAGAAGATGTGACATGTCCTTTTGTGATAGGTATGGTTGCTTTTGCCAAAATGTCAACTTTTGTGTAAGAAGGGCATGGGCAACTTCTAGCCAAGTACATGGAGAGTGGGCTGCGCAGCAAGGTGAGGGAGAAAGGCTAGGATTGATCAGCAGGCTAGGCAACAAGTGGGTGAGGAGATATGATGACTTTTGCAACTTGGTTCATTTTGGTTCTCATGAAAGGATCTTGTTCCAAAAACCATACAAACATGTAATTCTTTGGTCCAATCTGAACTTTAGATGCCACATGATCATGTTATGTGAATTAGAAGTCCATTTGATTGCTTTAGAACACTTGATCAAGTCATTTTGCAAAATACCTCTTTGGTAGAAACTTTGAAATTTTGTGATTTTTGCTAACTTTGACAAGCCATAACTTTTGATCCAAAATGCATTAGGTCATGTTCTTGTACTTTTTGAAAAGGGAATGATCCATTCTACAACTTTCATGACCAAAGTTTTTCCATTTGAAGCTTTCTTGAATCCAAAAGTAAGGGTTGAATAAGTTGCCTAAAATGACATTCCCATTAAAAGTCAACCTTGCCCAAAAAGTCAACTTTGCAAAAGACTTGAAATTCTTGAATTTTGTAAACTTCCAACCTCTTCTATGATCAAATAAAGATCATATACCCTCAAAATGATGAAGAACACCCCTTGGTTGGGTCATTGGGGGCCTCAGATGCCCTGATTTTGCACTGACTTGCTTAAAAAGTCAACTCTTGATCAGATGACTCCCCATGGAATTTCTTCATGAAAATTGATATGCATACTCCCTATGCCATATAGAGGCCAATAGAAACAAGAATGACCAAAAAATTTGGAGTTATGGCCTCTGAAACCAAAACCCTAATTTTAGGTCATCTGTGCAGTCAAGCCTGGCTTTGCTTCCATACCATTTCCAGTTCTTGTGATTCTTTGGCATTCTTGACTTTGAGAGGATATAATATGATACTTGAACACACATGGACCCATTTGAAGTCATTGTTGACCTTTGGAGTGGCTCAAGAAGCTCTTGGATTGCTCAGATCACAAACCCTAGATGCAGATGACTTTGAACCAATGCAGTGGATCAAAAATGTAATAATGAGATGTTATGATTGTGTTTATGCATATGAAATGATCACAAGCCATGGTGTGAATGGGTGAGGGCAAATTTGGGGTGTTTACAGCTGGCTTAACAGGAAAACAAGATAACTTGTGGTTGAATACCAAAGACAATCCAGAATTTGCACTCACAAAATGAAGAAGAAAAGGGATATAGATTGTAAAAGAAAATAAAGTATATTATAAAGTGGGCGACGGAGGACGAACGTCGAGCATTGGACGACTGCTGGGTAAAGAGCAATGACGGGGACGGGCGACATGCTGGTAAGGTGCGGGAAATAAAGCGATGACGGGGACGACCGACATGCTGGGGGTAAAAGGTATTATGATGGGGACGGCCATCAAGGTAAGCTGTAAGATTCTCTGGGGATTAATGAAACATGACGGGGACGGCCATCAAGTTCATAAAGTAAGGTAACCCACGATGGGGACGGCCATCTGGCTAAAAAGAAAAAGGGACCACGACGGGGACGGCCATCGGGTTAAAGAATAAATGAAATAAACAGATGATGAGGTACGGTCATCAAAGGTGAAGGACGATCACCTAGCAGGGGACGGCTGCTTTGTTGGGTTAAGATGAGGGACGGTCATCTAAGGTGGAGGACGACCACCTGGCAGGGTACGGCTGCCGAAAATATCGCGACATAGGACGAATGCCGGATAAAAAGGTCAACGATGGGGACGGCCATCGGACGAGCATGATGGAGGACGACCATCAAGAGGTGGAGGACGACCACCTAGCAGGGGACGGCTGCTCTCGAGGTTTATCATGACATAGGACGAATGTCAGATAACCAAAAATCAACAATGGGGACGGCCATTGGATAAAATGATGAGGGACGAATCATCAAGAGGTGGAGGACGACCACCTAGCATGGGATGGCTGCTAAATATCACGACATAGGACGAGTGTCGGATAGAAAATCAACAATGGGAACGGCCATCGGATGAGCATGATGGAGGACGACCATCAAGAGGTGGAGGACGACCACCTAGCAGGGTACGGCTGCTCTCAGGGCTTATCATGACACAGGACGAATGTCAGATAAAAAGGAAAATTTGCTTTGTTGGTGACCAACTGGGGAATAGTAAACACGGACGAGTGTTTATATCCAAGAAACAAAAGGTATAAGTGTTTATATGTTTGTGTATAGATTAAAGGTGCGGACGAGCATCCTTAAGACTACGATACGGACGAGTATCGGGTAGAAACAAATACTGACGCGTGTTCAGAGATGATGATATGGACGAGTATCAACTGGTTAACAATGAACACGGACGAGTGTTGAATCTGAAGGGACTCTTCTGGGAATAGTAGACACAGACGAGTGTCTATATTCAGGGAGACGAGAGTGTTTGACACAGTGTATGGATTAAAGATGCGGACGAGCATCCTTAAGACTATGATACGGACGAGTATCAGATAGAAACAAACACTTGACGCATATTCTGAGATGATTGTACGGACGAGTACCAACTGGTTAACAAAGAACAAGGACCAATGTCGAATCTGTGGGGATATAAATGGTGTATACAAGATACGGACGAGTATCTGTATAAGAGTAGCATGAGTAGTGAGTATGAGTGATATAGATGTTTATTTTAACTGCCGGGGAAAGTGGCACGGACGAGTGTCAAAAGGAGAAAAGTATAGTATAAACAAGTATAAGGTGTATAAAGTGTTTATAAGGTTGTACTGGGGAAGTGACACGGGCGGATGTCAAGGAATTGTATATAAGTATATGTGAGTGCAAAGAGGATGTCTTTGGTTTTCTGCTGGGAGTATGACATAGAAGGGTGTCAGGAAGCATCTGTAATACGGGTGGTATTGTTTGCAAAGAGTGTTCAGGCGACTTTACTGGGGAATGATGACACGGACGGGTGTCCAAAAATGAGTATACATTGGTGTTTGTGAATGTGAGGCAGCTGCTTTTGTTGGGGAATCCGGGGGTATTCTGTATATTGTCGGTGGATTGTTAATATTCACAAGTGTTTGATTCAAACATGGCTTATGATTATGCTATATGTGGGATTTTTGCCGTAATGCTCCGTATTAGACGGAATGCTACGCTTTGTGGGTGAATATGATGCGAATGCCATGATTATGCAAAGATATCAAACCGGGATTCGGATCCCGTCGCTGTGAAGATCTTTGGTCGATCTGTTCGAAACGGACATCCCAGCTGGGGACGAGATCATTGGTAGATCTGGCGGGATGTATCTGCTTGGGGAAACAAGTCATTGATAGACATATCCTTGCAACAAGGGACCCAGCTGGGGTTCGTAGAAGCTTTCGTTGCTCTGTTGTGACTTCTTCGTGCGTTGCTCTTCTGGATAGAGGCTGAAGCTCTGTGGGGAGGATGATTCCCTGACTTTTGTATTCTGTTAAGGAAGAATGATTGGCAACTCGGCTGGGAGAAGCGACAAGTGGCAGCTCAGCTGGGGAGAAAACACATTGGGTGCCAAGACTGAATGTTGATTTGCCAGCTTGCTGGGATGAAGCTTACATGCCCCAAGTTGTGCTTTGAATACCTGCAATCCTGCAAAGATAGAAACGCACAAGTATTCCCGGGGTATCCTTTACTGGATTCCGTCATAGGAGTTAGACACTCTCGAGAGTAAGTATATTCCCTGTAAGCACGTGTTTTTATTTTTGAAGATAAGCATCGGTACTTATGTGATCAGTTTTTTAGAGACATCAGACATTTTTGCAAATAAAAATAAACTGTACGAGACGAGACATGACTGAAAATCTGATTCTATTAACTCAAATGCCCTGAATTGGCGAGATACAACCAAAGAAACATATCTCCTAAAATGAGGAGATTGTTACAAATTGAGAAACAAAATGCTGGCAATGTTGGCGACGCTTTCAAGGAGCTTCCTCTTTTGCTATGACTCGTGTGACTTTTGACGTTCTTCTCGTCTTGCTTTCTGAAGAAGGCTGATTCTGATAGAAGCTTTATCCTTTCGAGGCTTACCGAGTTGTAGGCGATACAGACGAATTCAGAATGCAGTTGTTCGCTTATTCCCCTATTTTGCATGGATCGCCCTTTCGGGTTTTCAATCCATCGGGATACCCATTTTTGCCTGAGTTGTCCAATGTGGCTTTTCAACTCAGCGGGTATACATTTTTGTTTATTTTTCCCTTATTTTTGCCCGAGTCTTTTATTCTGTTTTCGACTCGCCGGGATGCCCTATTTTTGCCTGGACTTACATTCTGTTTTTATGTCCAGCGGGTCATTTTACGCGAAGTATTTTTTAACTGCATCTGAATTCACAGGGGACGGGAAATCTTCACTATCCATGGTGCTGAGCATCAGTGCTCCACCAGAGAAAACTTTCTTTACCACAAATGGTCCTTCATAGTTCAGAGTCCATTTGCCTCTGTGGCCTGTATGAGGAGGGAGGATTCTTTTCAGCACAAGATCTCCTACTTGGTACTCTCGGTGCCTAACTTTCTGATCGAAGGCCCTCTTCATCCTTTTCTGATATAGCTGCCCATGACAGATTGCAGCCAATCTTTTCTCTTCAATCAGACTCAACTGCTCGTACCGGGATCGAACCCATTCTGCTTCGTTCAACTTAACATCCATCAATACCCGTAGAGAGGGTAGTTCAACTTCAATAGGTAGGACTGCTTCCATACGATACACAAGTTGATACGGTGTTGCCCCAGTGGATGTTCTGATTGACGTACGGTACCCATGCAAGGCAAATGGTAGCATTTCATGCCAGTCTTTGTAAGTGACCACCATCTTCTGCACAATCTTCTTGATATTTTTATTAGCTGCCTCAACAGCGCCGTTCATCTTTGGTATGTAAGGAGAAGAATTGTGGTGTTGGATCTTGAAGTCCCGGCACAGTTTTGCCATCATTTTGTTATTTAAGTTGGAACTATTATCAGTAATGATTCGTTCGGGAACTCCGTATCGACAGATGATATCTCTCTTCAGAAATCTGGCTACCACTTGCCTTGTAACGTTTGCATATGAAGCTGCTTCGACCCACTTGGTGAAATAGTCAATAGCGACCAGGATGAATTTGTGGCCATTTGAAGCAGTCGGTTCAATCTTGCCGATCATGTCAATGCCCCACATGGCGAAGGGCCAGGGTGAAGACATTATATTCAAAGGACTGGGAGGCACATGCACCTTATCCGCATAAATCTGGCATTTATGGCATTTTCTGGCGTAGGCACAACAGTCGGCATCCATTGTAACCCAGTAATAACCTGATCTCAGCAATTTCTTAGCCATGGCATGCCCTCCAGCATGGGTACCAAAGGATCCTTCGTGCACTTCATGCATTAGCAAATCTGCTTCTGTCTTGTCAACACATCTGAGGAGTACCATGTCAAAGTTCCTTTTGTATAAAGACCCATCAGTGTTCAGAAAGAAGCTACCAGCAAGCCTTCTCAAAGTCTTCTTATCATTGGAAGATGCCCCAGATGGGTATGTTTGATCCTCCAAGAAGCACTTAATGTCGTGGAACCAAGGCTTATCATCCTTGACAACATCTGCTGCAAATACATATGATGGTCTGTCAAGTCTGGATACTGAAATCTGAGGTACAAAGTTGGCAGCTTGAACTTTGATCATGGACGAAATGGTAGCCAGAGCATCTGCAAACTGATTCTCGTCCCGAGGGATATACTCAAGTTTGACCGTTGTAAAGAAAGTTAGTAACCTCCTTGTATAATCCCTGTAAGGTATCAGATGATCCTGGTGTGTATACCATTTGTCGTTGGTCTGATTAACTACCAGAGCTGAATCTCCGAATACAGTCAATGTTTTGATCCTGAGGTCAATGGCTTCCTCAAGACCCATAATGCAAGCTTCGTACTCAGCTTCGTTGTTAGTGCAGTTGAAAGTGAGTTTTGCCGAGAAAGGCATGTGAACTCCTTTAGGTGTAATGAGTACTGCACCAACGCCACGACCATTCATATTGACAGCCCCGTCAAACATCATAGTCCATTCTTCTTCTGGGTCAGGCCCTTCAGTGTGAATAGGCTCTTCATGATCTTTTGCTTTTATGAACATGATGTCTTCATCAGGGAAGTCAAATCTCATAGGCTGGTAATCATCGATAGGTTGCTCAGCAAGATATTCAGACAATACACTGCCCTTGATGGCTTTCTGAGATGTGTACTGAATGTCATATTCTGTGAGGATCATTTGCCATCTTGCAACCCGTCCGGTAAGCGCTGGCTTCTCAAATATGTACTTGACTGGGTCCATCTTTGAGATCAATAAGGTGGTGTGGGTCAACATATACTGCCTCAGTCGGCGAGCAGCCCACGCTAAAGCACAGCAAGTTTTCTCGAGCAGTGAATAACGTTGTTCACAGTCGGTAAACTTTTTGCATAGGTAGTAAATTGCATACTCTTTTCGACCAGACTCGTCATGCTGGCCCAGCACACACCCCATTGACTCTTCTAATACTTTTAAGTACATGATTAGAGGTCTTCCTTCAACTGGAGGCATAAGGATTGGAGGCTCTTGTAAGTATTCCTTGATCTTGTCAAAAGCCTTCTGGCAGTCTTCGTTCCACCTGACCGTTTGTTCTTTTCTTAATAGCTTGAACAAAGGCTCACAGGTTGCTGTAAGGTGAGATATGAACCGTGAAATGTAATTCAATCGACCTAAGAACCCTCGAACTTCTTTTTCTGTCTTCGGTGCAGGCATCTCTTGAATAGCTTTGACTTTATCAGGGTCAACCTCAATCCCTTTCTCGCTTACAATAAACCCCAGCAGCTTACCAGATCGCACCCCGAATGTGCACTTGTTGGGGTTCAGCTTCAATTGGTACTTCCTCAGACGCTTGAATAGCTTCAGCAGATTCACCAGGTGGTCTTCTTCAGTAAGGGACTTGGCAATCATGTCATCCACATAACATTCGATTTCTTTATGGATCATATCGTGGAATAATGTCACCATAGCCCGTTGATATGTTGCACCAGCATTCTTCAATCCGAATGGCATCACCTTGTAACAGAACGTGCCCCAGGGTGTGATGAAGGTTGTCTTCTCCATGTCTTCAGGTGACATCTTAATCTGATTGTATCCTGAAAATCCGTCCATGAAGGAGAATACCGAGAACTGAGCCGTATTATCCACCAATACATCGATGTGAGGTAACGGGAAGTCATCTTTCGGGCTAGCTCTGTTCAGATCCCGGTAGTCAACACACATTCTCACTTTGCCGTCTTTCTTAGGTACAGGCACAATATTAGCGACCCACGGTGGATAGCTAGTTACAGCAAGGAACCCGGCGTCCCACTGCTTTTGTACCTCTTCTTTGATTTTCATGGCCATGTCTGGGCGAGTACGACGCAGCTTCTGTTTAACCGGTGGGCATTCTTCTTTCAAAGGTAGCTTGTGCACAACAATGTCGGTGTCTAACCCTGGCATATCTTGATAAGACCATGCAAACACATCCACATACTCTTGAAGCAGGTCAATCAGTTGTTTCTTCACTGAGTCTTGTAGGAAGGCTCCGATTTTAACCTCTTTCACGTCTTCATCTGTACCAAGATTGATTGTTTTAATCTCCTCCTGATGAGGAGTGATGAACTTCTCCTCTTGTCTCAACAATCTGGCTAGCTCTTCAGGAAGCTCATACTCTTCTTCAACCCCTTCATCAGCTTGATTGATTGGATTGTCAAAGTCATACGAAGTCATAGCCGTGCTGTTGTCGGTGCTGTCTGGAAGGTGCTCTCTGCAAGGGTTTAGTTTGTTCATTTTAGTGATTGATTTTAATCTTGTTTAGAAAAGTGAAATAAAGTTGTCATTTTGAAAACATCGCCATTTATTTTTTGTACAAAAAGAAAAATGGAAAAATAGTGAGCGAAAAAAGGAAAAGACTCATTTGCAAAAAGATGTCTGATATTTCATTGATTAATCTTGTTGCACAAAAAGTACAGATGGCCCGATTACAAAATGAGTCTTGTCATCTTGGGCAAGATGCAAGACTTTGATGCATGCTATAAAAATACAGGAAATAATAATTACTCTGCATGAGTAACTCTTATAATTTCCTGGGAAGACCAGTTTGAGATACTGCTGTTGGTGTAAGCCCTAGAGGCCAATACTTTTTGGTACTTGTATCGGATTATTCGTTTAATAATAAAAGGCATTTCTTTATTATGTTTGTCTTTCAGAATAATAAAGTCCCTAGAATAGTTAGTCTGTTTAATGAAATGTTAAGTGTGACTTAATCATGAGATCCCATTAAACATAAAGACATTATTCTTAAAATATCCGTAGTCAAGCTTTATTGCAAAGTGGGATAACATTAAAGCATTGAGACTATTATGAAGATAGACTGATGATCACATCTCATGGATCATGGATAAAGGGTTATCAAGTCTTGACATAGGTATAAATATTAGGAGTAATATTTATACCGGATTGACCCGCTATGAGAATACTACATAGTATGTTATGCAAAGTGTCATAAGTTATTCTCATGGTGATAATGGTGTATTACCACCCTTCGACCTGAAACCACTATGGACCCTAGATGTAGAGTCGGGTGCTTTATTGCTGATCAAACATTATCCGTAACTGGATGATCATAAAGACAGTTGATGGGCACTCCACGAAGCATGCTGAGGGACATGAGTGTCCTAGATGGAATTTGCCAATCCTGCATAACAGGAGAAATGTCTAAGGGCCCAATATTGAACTGGACAAGGATGACACAGTGTATGCCTTGTGTTCAATATAGACATAGGGGCAAAAGGGTAATTGTACAAACATATATTATCACGAAAAAGGTTTTGTCAGATCACATGACATTTTCGTGACTTGGGTAGCAGTGATGTGTTGCTAGATACCGCTCACTGTTTATTATGTTAAATATATAATTTAATATAATTACCAACGTTACGAAATCCTACAGGGTCACACACATAAGGACAGTTTGATGAGAGATAGAGAAATCAAAGGAACACCGTAAGGTACGGTGCACTTAAGTGAAAAATAGAAATTCGGATAATATAATAATAATTATTGTTATTTTATAATGGTTATAAAATAATAATAAAATAAATATATTTATTATAATAATAGTTATTATAATAATATATAATATTATTATGGATCATGTGAATTGGGCTTTTAGCCCGCAGCCCACAAGAGAGTCTATAAAAGGAACCCTTGTGATGAAGCTTTTACTTGATGCAATTTCGTTTTTGATTCTCACTCAAATAATTTCGTTCGTAAGCAGCTAGCACTGTGACCGGAAGCTGTTCGTGTGGACTGAGTAGAGGCGTTGCACTTCATCAACGCTTGTGATCGCTGCATCAAAGATCTGAATCGCCACAAAGAGGTAACGATTCTATCACTGACCATGCTCATTCGTAAGGATCACTAAAGGAAAATTTTTGTTTTCCGCTGCGTTTAGATCGCAATTTTCCTTCAACTGCTCCCCGGGATCTTTGGACGTATCCAATTCTCCAGATTGCGTTCTTCTTCCAACTCGTCTTCCAAATTGTTGATAGCATCAGGGGTGAGCATCCCCCCACTGACAAAACCGGGCTTCTCAGCAGCCTCTGCTTGATTTTGTTGAGTTGGTCTGTGACCCAACCCAAATTTGTCCTTCTTCTCCTCCACAGATAAAACCTTGCCCCAGCCTTGGGCAGTTCCTTCTTCAACAACCTTTCGGGCTTGTTGATAAGATGCCATGGAGATTCCAGGTACAGCGGATGCTTCATTTACGTTCAAGGCCTCAAACCCTTGACTCATTGTTTCATGGATCTCCCCATCCATCTCAATATATTTGTAGGTAGCCAAGTGGCTGACAAAAATATCCTCCTCTCCACAGATAGTAACGACTTGACCCTCCCACTCGAATTTTAACTTCTGGTGAAGGGTTGAGGTCACGGCACCAGCAGCGTGAATCCATGGCCTACCCAATAAACAGCTGTAGGCAGGCTGTATATCCATCACGTAGAAGGTCGTTTTAAAAGTTTGTGGGCCAATCGTTATAGGCAACTCAATTTCCCCCAGAACTGATCTCTTAGAGCCGTCAAAGGCTCTCACTACTAAGTTACCGGGGCGCAATGCCAATCCGTCATACTCCAGCTTTACAAGGGCTTTTTTAGGTAAGACATTGAGGGATGATCCTGTGTCTACCAGCACATGGGAAAGAACTGCACCTTTGCATTCCATGGTAATGTGCAAAGCCTTGTTATGATTGCGGCCTTCCGTAGTCAAGTCAGTGTTGGTGAACCCTAGCCCATTGCTAGCAGTGACATTCCCAACCACAGCTTCCAACTGATTGACGGTGATCTCTTCTGGCACATAAGCTGCGTGCAAGACGTTTAGTAGTGCATTCCGATGAGCTTCGGAGCACATGAGCAATGATAGAATAGAGATCTTGGAAGGCGTCTGGTGAAGCTGGTCCACTATCTTGTAATCACTCTTCTTGATGATTCTCATGAATTCATCAACTTCTTGATCAAAGGGTGTTTTCAAAGCTTCCTTAACAGCTTGATCTTCCTGTACCAAGCTCTTCCCTTTTGCCTTGGCAGCAGCTTCTACTTCGGCAGTGGATCTTTGAATTTGTGGAGCAAAGAGACGTCCGCTTCGAGTGAAGCCTCCGCCTCCTCCCACATTGTCTATTTGTGGTGCAGGGGTTGATGATTCAAGAGTGATTTTTTGTCCTTCGCAGTATAAATCAGAGCCGTAATGCCAAGGGATGGCATTACTGCTTTCATAAGGCATTGGCCCAGGCACTGTGATAGTGACTGGACTGATGGCAGCTGCAGAGGGGACCATGATAGTCTGTGGATCATAATATATTGTGACCGGTGCTCTGATAGGAGTGACATTTTGTGAGTTGTAGGCAGAATTATTTTCAGGATCATAATAAATTGTAACGGTTGAGACATCTTCATTGTTTGCTGCTGATGTTGTAGGAGACATTGTTGGAAGGATGGGTGTTGTTGTTGTAGGAGATTCAAAATGAAGTGGTGCTGAGGTTGTAGAAGGGATGTTTGCTGATATTTGGTCCGTTGAAGTAACAGATGAAGCATTTGTTGATGAAGCCGAAGAGTTGTCTGGAACAATGGTTGTTGCAGTTGTAGAAGATTCTGGAACTGTTGTTAATGAGATTGCTGGATTTGTTGGAATTGATGTTGTAATTTGAAGCAAGCCACTCTGGATGAGACCATCTATGCCATCTCTCAAGTTATCACAACCATTCACTGAAATGTTGCAATAAGCACACCCTAACTCACATCCCGGGAACATTTGACATTCGAGGAGTTGAGCTTTAATCTCTACCAACGGTGTCCGAATCTGACCCACACTGGTTATCAAATAAGACGGCTTGTCTTCTTCAATAGCATTGATTCTGGGACCTCCGTGGTGTGGCATAGGGTTTTTGTTAACATTTGGTGGTGGTGCAAAATTCAGAGCCCTAGAGTCTACCAAGTCTTGTACCTTCATGTGCAGGGCTCTGCACTTCTCTGTACTATGGCCAGGTGCATTTGAATGGAAAGCACATCTGGCGTTGGAGTCGTAATTTCTGGGTAGACTGGCAGGATCTGGAGGTGCCAATGTCCTTAGCTCAACCAGGTTGAGTTTCAGGAGTTGTGGCAGTAATGTGGCATAGGGCATAGGGATCGGATCGATCACCCTATTGGCCTGAGAAGGTCTCTGTTGATATGGCCTTTGCTGATTGTTGTTGTTGGCGTTGTTGTAGTTTCTCTGAGGAGGGTACTGAGTCTGTTGCTGATAATTTTGCTGCGGTGGTTGATAAGTTGGTTGTGGATGAGCTGGAGCGGGAATGGTGACTGCTGCCACAGACCTATGAACATATTGGGGTCTGCCCCTGCTGGCATGGATAGCATTGGTCTCACCAGTTCTTCTTGGGCCCACAAAAGGCTTCCTTGTATTGCTGGATGAACTGGCACCGTTGTCAGAAATTTTGCCCATCTTTAACAGGCTCTCAATTCTTTCCCCAGCTATAACAACATCTGCAAAGCTGGTTGAAGAGAAGGCAGCTAGCCTGTCAATGTACGTTCCTTGGAGGGTGTTCATAAACATATCTGCCATCTCCCTCTCTGACATAGGTGGCTGAACAGCAACAGCCAATTGCCTCCATCTCTGGGCGTACTCTCGGAAGCTTTCTCTAGATGACTGTGACATTCCCATTAGGAGGGTCCTGTTGGGTGCCATATCCAAATTATACTGGTATTGTCTAATGAAGGCCTCTGCCAAGTCCTTCCAACACCTGATGGTTGCCCTAGTCAGATGGGAGTACCATTCCCTTGAAGCTCCGGTTAAGCTATCCTCAAAATAAAACATCCATAGCTTCTCGTCCATGGTATATGCTTTCAACCTCCCCAGAAAGGATTGTAAGTGGGTCCGGGGGCAGGAAGTCCCGTTGTATTTTTCAAAACAAGGAGGCTTAAACTTATGGGGAATCCTGACCCCGTCTACCAAGCCCATGTCCATAACATCAAAACCCAAAGAGTTTTGAGACTCCAAGGATCTTAATTTCTCAGCAATCTCTTCTAGCCTTCTGTCATAGGCTTCCTCCCCAGCTCCCATCACTGTGAACTGGTCTTCCTGGGGGTCCTCTTGCAGCACTCTACCTGCAGTGGCAGTCCCTTGTACATTAGCAGGGATGTTGATCTCTGGATGAAGGTGGGGTCCAAATACAGGGGGGTTGACATGAGGTTGGACCCTCTCATTGTTGCTTGTCCCAGCAGTCCCTAGATGAGGATCTTCTTGATTCTGCCTTTCTACCATGGCTCTCAACCTCTCCTGGCTTTGAGCCATATTGTTCATCACCTTCATAAATTGTGTCATCTGATTCCTCATTTCTAGCCTCTCATTGGCCATTTGGTTCCTGACCTCTGTAAGGTCCTGTTGTACCTGGTCCATTTGTATGCCTGGAAGATTGTTGCGGGTTGGATATCTATGTGGACGGTTGAGTGGGAACACACGTCGTCGAGCAATAGTTCCTGACATCACAACAGAGTTAGTAACAGATAAACAAAAACCTACAAAACAAGGTAAAAGGTTAGTATGCAATGCAGTTATGCTTATTTGTTTCCAAGGTATCCGGCTTGGCACTTGGTTTTGACCCTTCCAGACCCTTGAAGAAGATGCTGTTGATGTTGCTTTGAAGAATTTAGATAAAATAAACTGGTACATATATTACAAAAAAGTAAGTGATACAAAGTTTGCTTCTTTTTTACAATACAAGCCCTCTGAGGGGTCAAAATACATCATAAGAAAAATAAAAGTACATGAAATGAAAGCAACAACAAGCAAAAGTCAAACACCAAGACCAAACTCATCCTCCTGAACTTCTTTGAGAAGTGCTTCAGTCACAGGATCAGCTGGACGCTCTGTAAGGTTCCTGATAAGGAGATTCCTGGTTGTAACAGCTACAGTTAGCTTCTTGTGTTGACTTTGGTCCTTTGACCTCTTCACTCCAGCTCTGATCTTCAATTCTGAGATCTCTCTTTGGGCTGCTGCCAGGGCTTCCTGTTGCTCTTTTGCACTAGCCTCCAACTGCTCAATCTTGTCCTGAGTCCTTTTATCTTCCAGAGTACGAGCTTCGGTGATCCTGACCCACCTAGCTTGACTCTCCTTCAGATACAAGTCAGTCCTGGCTTTTTGGAATTGGGCCTCCTTGCAGGCATTCTTCAGAATTTGTTCCCCAGCCCTAGACTTCTTGATGTAATCTTCAGACTTCTCAATCCTAGCCAGATGCTCTATCTTCAACTTTTCCAACCTTTCAATATCCAACCTACCATCACTCCTCTCCCAGAGGGTCTTCGGTAGAGCCTGAGTCAGCTTCTCATTCCTCCCTTTCAATTTCTCAAACTCTTCTAAGCTGACAGTTGCAGGAGGTGGTGCTGAGGATGGTCCAGGCATATCTTCCATGGTAAAGGGCATTCCAGAAAACTGAGCCCTGGCATGGGACCACTCATAGTACTGTGCTGATGCCACATTGTTGCACTTCCCCAGAATGGTTACTCCTTTAGTTTGAATATTGTCCCAGGCCCAGGCTGCTTGCCTGACAACAGCCAGATTAGGCTTATTCTCACAGTAAAGGGTCTCAGCCAAGTCTTGTGCTTTAGGAGTGTGGACCAATGCATAGCCCAGTTGTCTTTTGAATAACAGAGGGTTGTAGTTGATGCAACCCTTTACTCCTATCAGGGGTACATTGGGAAACTTCCCACAACTGGTAATGATATCTCTGCCCTTTGTGCTTTGAGTGCACCACCTAATGTCAGCTGAGGTTAAAGCAGTGAGTCTTCTAGCCCAGTTCTTTGGCTGATGAGGATTCAGAAATGCACCAGTCTTAGGCAAATGTTTGAGCAACCAGGTATGGAATAAAGGAGCACAGCATCTTACTAATCTTCCCCTTTGCTTTTCATTCCTCTGGTGGACTGAGTAGTAGAAATCCCCCAATAAAGTGGACACTGGGTTCCTCAGGATGAAGAGATGGATTGCACTCTTGCTAACAAACCTAGGCTCATCTGCAAATAAAATGACCCCGTATATGCTAAGGGCCAATAAAGCACAGACTGACTTCCAATCTCCTGAGGAGGCTTTCAAGGTAGCTTGAGAGATCAAGAAATCCAGATGCAGGCCAGAGATTCCAGCCTTGGTGGTCATATTCTGCCCAAACAAGACTGGTTCCAGATACAATGCCTTTGCTACTTCTTCATTACTTGGAAAGGCCATCTCAGGGTTGAAGGGGACTCCACCCATGACAGGTATACCAACCAATGATGAGTACTCCTCCAATAAAGGTCCCAACTGAAAATCCTGGAATGTGAAACACCTCAGAGGGGGATCATAGAACTGCAGGCAAGTATGAATCAGGCTCCTCTGTGAAGGGTCCAAATCCATAACCACATCAAGTATGCCTCCATAGTGTTCTCTGAAATGTGGTATATGGTCTGGAGTAATCAGGGTCTGAATCCTCCTGATGTCAGCTAGCTCAGGCTGAAAGAAATGATAGGAGATGTTACTCTTCTTAGGTGCCATGTTGCTGAAGAAGAACTAAGACAGATGTTGATGATGGAGAAGAATACTGATGATGGGCCACTGTCAGGCTGATGATGCCGGTAGCTGAAGCAAGTAGCAGATAACTGAAGTAGATACTGATGAGGATAAGTCTGTGCTGATGATGGGGTCAAAACCAAGCCAAAAATAAAGTATGGATACCCTGAAAAACAAATAAACAAATGTTAAAATGATGCAATGATGATGTATGCAAATGATATGCAAGGGTTTGTGACTGAGCTGGATCTGATCAAGTGCTCTGATATAGGTCCAAGTATGTTCAAGAAATCCAGATGGAGGTCTATAAGTCCAGTAACCAAGGTGGGGGACTCAAATAAAGAGTCACACGTCCAGGGTTTAGAATCACAAGAACTGTTCCAAGATGGAGTACTCTTAAACAAAGTAACAGGGTATGCTGAGGTCAAGGGTACCTGCAAACCTGTAAACAGCCCAACCCCCTTACAGGTGGTGTTCTAAAACAAGGATCCTCAGACTTGGATCAGTTATGAGAAGTGTAAACACTTCTAACCCGGAGGTACAGTGTTTACAATAACCATAAAAGTTCCTCCTCTAATTCACCTCAGTTTCTGAAGGTCATAAAAAGGTCATCCAGACTTAGCAGGCTTCCCAGATAGCCCTAGCACTGCAGGAAATCTGCAACACAGAGTTCTCAAGAAGAAACCCATATCTGAACCGTGTTTCATATTCCCGCACCAGACCGAGATGGAATGGGAAAGAATATGAACCACTCTAGCCTAGGTGTCACTCAGGTCCCAGGTATAGGACCTTAACTCTCAATAGAACCCCACCCACCAAAGCAAAACCAGATCCAGCCAGACAGCATGACAGTATGATATATGTAAAGCTATAAAGAAAGCAATAAACAATTGTACATAAAGCAAAAATAAAGCAACTATACAAACGCAGATAACACATAACACCCCAGTAAACACAAATCAAACAAGCGCTAGGAGGAACCCACAAAAAGAACCAGAAGCCCTGGTTACAATATAAGGGTCCCCAGCAGAGTCGCCAAGTTGTCGCTCCAGATAAATGGGAATGGCCCAAATAAAGGTACAGACGCGAACGGTCGGCGAAAGGGACAATGAGAACACACAGCAGTGAACTCACTGGAAGAGAAAAGAGTCGCCAGGTAGGCATTTTTATCCCGGAGGAAAGGCAATGCTGCATAGACCTAGAAAGAGATGGATAAGACGGTCGCGAACCAGAGAGACTGAGAAAGGGGGTTGGTTACAACCTGGGAAGGTATTAGCACCCAGATTGTCCGCCGTACTCGACGGGATCCACGCTTAAAAGATTTGTGTTTTAAAGGGGTAGTGTCAGTGCAATCTGTGCATAAAAGAGCTGGAAAAGGATGTACAGGTGTCAGTGTAAAAGAAAGTGATGTATGATATATATATGTCAGTGTAAGGATAGGAATAAGATGCTCAAGATCATGAGGCTAAAGAATGAAGCTGGAAATAGGGGGAAATTACAGAGACTTTTGTTCGATAACTGTTAAGTTATGCCTACATATCCTCTCGTGCAATGAGGAAGTCAGAACACCGTAGTTCGACCCAAAGAGACTGAAAGATGAATTGACTTGTGAACTGCTTGCTTGTCTATGCTCAAGTGTATAACCTGTCTGGCTCAGGTGCAAACTGTCTTGCATTAGACGGAAGAAGCGAGTTCTCGTTTATGAGTGAAGGTGATGAGAAAAGAATCCCGGAGGAGACGATTATTGTTTTTTTTTTGTGTTTTCAGTCTTTTATTGCTTTTGAAAGTTTGTCATAGGATAATAAGCTTAAGCCTAGACCAATGGATTTAGTAAACTCATCACATCTTCCCTCTGATTAGGGGTAATGAGAATACCTTAAGTGTGAAGTCAGATTCTCACACTTAATCACCTTTGGTGTAGGATTAAGATCATTAACCTACTTGTGATTATTTAGATGTTTTTGGTGTTTTGGTTAGTGTTGAGTAATGAGGTTAAGCCATAATCAAAGATTAAACAGACTCATTACACCATCCTAATAGAAGGATAATAGATGAGAATGTTTAAGCTGAGGAAAGCTCCTCAACTTAATCCATGATTAGGGATTAAACTCATGACAAAACAAAACATTTATTAAGTGGATTTTAGTTAATGGTATGATGATGAAGTGAGTTTTAGGGTTTGTAAGCCAACTTGAGGGGGACTTGTCCATTAACACTAGGGTTAGTCCTTCTTAACCAATTAAGGAAGAATTAGAACCCTAATGTAAGGCCCAAGTTACAAGCTTGATGTCTTGATGATTATTAAGTGAGTTGATTAAAGGAGTTAAACACATTAAGGGTTTAACACTTAGGATTAAAGTTATACACTCCATCCTAATAGAAGGATGCAGGCATAAGCTTAATCACAAAGCCTTAAAGCCTTTAGGGTTTAGTCCCTGATTATGAGATGAGAAGAGAAGACTCAAAGAGACACAAAGGTAAAACTAAGTGGGGAGACTAATCAAAACCCTAATCATTGTCATGCTTGGTTGTTCCTAAGGTTTGTGAAGTTTAACAAGAAAGATCTTCAATGGAACCACCAGGAAGCAAATGAAAGGATCAAGAGTAGCAAAGCAACTTGCTTCATTCAAGAAGTCAAGTCACTTGAGGAAAGAAATTAAGAAGAAGAAGAATGAGCAAGCTCAAACTCATACACAAATCAAAATGCAGCATGAATGCAAGGGAGAGATGAGAAGAGAGTATGAGAAGTGAAGGCAAATTCACTTCTCAAAGTTACTTATCACCTGAAAAGTTAGTGAAAGGAATGCAATGCAATGCAAAATGAGATGAAATGACATGATGTAAATCAAAGCCAGAAGCACATACATGATGTTAATGATGCTATGAGATGCTACAAACATGAAACAACACATGAGGATGATCATATGAACAAATGGATGCAAATGGAGCAAGCTAAGGACCATGAACATACATGAAAAGTAATGAAATGCAAATGACATACAATATGGCCAATGCAAGATGTAATGATCAAACATGCTTTCAATATGTCTTATGATGTTAAATGAATCACATGGATGCATAAAATGTCATGGCAAGTCAAGGTATGAATGCAAATGCAAGATGGATGCATATGGAAGCTTAAATTAGGGTTTATGATCAATGCATCAAACAAAACCCAAAATCAGAAGCAAACATCAAGATAAAAATTTGAAAATGCACTCAAAGGATCCCTAGTCCTATGCTAACTCACTGCCCAAAGGAGAAGTTCCAACTCTTAACCTAATTCAAGTTATGATTTTCCTAAGTTTTCTAGGGTTTTAGGGTTCCTTAACAAGAAAAATGCCAATCAAATGGAAAATGAAAGATCAAATCATGCCAATTTAATCTCACAAACTACATGATATGCTAAACACAATGCAAAAAGAATCAAAGTCCAACTCTTTAGGGTTAGGCATAAATGATTTTTGGAAGTTTGGATCAAAATAATGCATCAAAATGATTTTAATTCCATGAAAAATTCTCAAAATGCATCAAGATCAAAAAAGAAATTTGGTTTGAAGGTTGGACAATGTTTCTAAATGTTTTTAAATGTTTCATGAATTTTTTGGTGATTTTTAAATACCTAAAAGCATTTCTAATTAATTAATTTTCATTAATTAATTAAAAATAAACTTTTAAATATTTAAAAATACTTTTTTAATGCAAAAAATGAAAATAAAAATATTTTTGTATTCTAAAATTAAATAATAACTTGTATAAAAAAAATCAGAATTTTTGAATAAGTTTTACTATTTTTAAATAAATTGACAAAATAAATAAGAAAATATGAATTAAAAATTGAATTATTGGAAAGTATGCAGAATGAAGGGATGAGATGCAATCTGGGTAGGGAAGGCTTGACTGTGCGCGCAATCGAATGGTCCATATTCAAACTTCCTAAATTCTGATTTATGAATTAATTAACTAATTTAAATGTGATTAGGGTTTCTAATGATGAATCTCAGCCCTCCAAACACGCGCCAGGTCAACCAAGTCAACGGATCCAACGCTCAAAATTCAAATTTCATTAATTACAGGGATTAAACCCTAATTATTTTCAGGTGGCCGGAGAAGACCTCCGGTCGTCTTCTCCGGTGGGAACCCTACCTGAAAATTCCTAGAATCTTCAAAACGTAACTAAAATGAAATCTAAAAGAACAGAAATCCTTCCCACACCTCACTGAATCAAAACCCTAACACAAACATCATTTATATTTCATCAATCACATGAATCGAAACAAAACATTTTTTAGGGCAAGACTTTCAGAACACGATTAAACTCTCATCTCTTCACCATTTTCAAAACCAACAACATATTCATGACCAGGGAAGCAAGTAGAAGCTATTAAGAACTTTAAAATCCATTTCTGGAAAAAAAAGTTCTTGAGCTACCTGAGTTTTGAAGCTTTCAGTTTGCAGCTTTCTGACTTCTTTCCTTTGTGCAATCCACTCCTTTTGGTCCCTTGATGATGTCTGGATGCTTAGAAGGAGTTTGTGGAGGCTGGTTTGAGAGTTTGAGCAGGTTCTGTTCAAGCTCAGGTGAGAATCGTGTTCCTGATTCTTTGAGCTTCAGGTTTATTTTAGGGGTGCTTTGTGATCAGGGTGATGTGTTGAGAAGGTTTTTGAAGTTTGTTTGTGTGTTTGTGAGTTGTATGAAGAGTTTCGAATGCTTTTTGCTCTAGGGAGTGAAAATGAGAATGTGATGTTCTTGTGTGTTTCAGGCTGGCTTCTTGTGATGTTTAGCTTGCATTTGATTTGTATAAACTAATCCTATTGATCAGAAGATGTGACATGTCCTTTTGTGATAGGTATGGTTGCTTTTGCCAAAATGTCAACTTTTGTGTAAGAAGGGCATGGGCAACTTCTAGCCAAGTACATGGAGAGTGGGCTGCGCAGCAAGGTGAGGGAGAAAGGCTAGGATTGATCAGCAGGCTAGGCAACAAGTGGGTGAGGAGATATGATGACTTTTGCAACTTGGTTCATTTTGGTTCTCATGAAAGGATCTTGTTCCAAAAACCATACAAACATGTAATTCTTTGGTCCAATCTGAACTTTAGATGCCACATGATCATGTTATGTGAATTAGAAGTCCATTTGATTGCTTTAGAACACTTGATCAAGTCATTTTGCAAAATACCTCTTTGGTAGAAACTTTGAAATTTTGTGATTTTTGCTAACTTTGACAAGCCATAACTTTTGATCCAAAATGCATTAGGTCATGTTCTTGTACTTTTTTAAAAGGGAATGATCCATTCTACAACTTTCATGACCAAAGTTTTTCCATTTGAAGCTTTCTTGAATCCAAAAGTAAGGGTTGAAAAAGTTGCCTAAAATGACATTCCCATTAAAAGTCAACCTTGCCCAAAAAGTCAACTTTGCAAAAGACTTGAAATTCTTGAAATTTGTAAACTTCCAACCTCTTCTATGATCAAATAAAGATCATATACCCTCAAAATGATGAAGAACACCCCTTGGTTGGGTCATTGGGGGCCTCAGATGCCCTGATTTTGCACTGACTTGCTTAAAAAGTCAACTCTTGATCAGATGACTCCCCATGGAATTTCTTCATGAAAATTGATATGCATACTCCCTATGCCATATAGAGGCCAATAGAAACAAGAATGACCAAAAAATTTGGAGTTATGGCCTCTGAAACCAAAACCCTAATTTTAGGTCATCTGTGCAGTCAAGCCTGGCTCTGCTTCCATACCATTTCCAGTTCTTGTGATTCTTTGGCATTCTTGACTTTGAGAGGATATAATATGATACTTGAACACACATGGACCCCTTTGAAGTCATTGTTGACCTTTGGAGTGGCTCAAGAAGCTCTTGGATTGCTCAGATCACAAACCCTAGATGCAGATGACTTTGAACCAATGCAGTGGATCAAAAATGTAATAATGAGATGTTATGATTGTGTTTATGCATATGAAATGATCACAAGCCATGGTGTGAATGGGTGAGGGAAAATTTGGGGTGTTTACAGTCGCGATAGTTAAGAATTCATGAAAAGAACTATCCTACGCATGATCTTTAACTTGCTGCTGTGGTATTTGTGCTAAAAATTTGGAGGCATTACCTCTATGGTTCCAGATTCGAAGTTTTCAGTGATCATAAAAGTTTAAAGTATCTATTTGATCAGAAAGAGCTGAATATGAGACAACGTAGGTGGCTAGAATTGCTTAAAGATTTTGATTTCGGTTTGAATTATCATCCCGGTAAAGCAAATGTTGTGGCCGATGCCTTAAGTAGGAAGACCTTGCATGTGTCAGCAATGATGATTAAGGAGTTGAAATTAATTGAGCAATTTCGTGATATGAGTTTGGTTTGTGAAGTAACCCCGCAGAGTGTAATGCTAGGAATGCTAAAGATTAATAATGATTTTATGGATAGTATCCGAGAGGCACAAAAATTGGATGTGAAATTAGTAGATATCCTTAATCGTTGTGGTCAATCAGAGAAGAGTGACTTTAAGATTGATGCGAGAGGTGTGTTGAAATTAGGTGAAAGAATTTGTATTCCTGATGACGCGGTTATGAAAAGAAGTATTCTAGAAGAGGGTCATAGAAGCAGTTTGAGTATTCATCCAGGAGCTACTAAAATGTATCAGGATTTAAAGAAAATATTTTGGTGGCCCGGGATGAAAGAAGATGTGGCTCGTTTTGTGTATGCGTGCTTAACTTGTCAGAAGTCGAAGATTGAGCATCAGAAGCCTGCTGGGTTGATGCAACCGTTGGAAGTTCCAGAATGGAAATGTGATAGCATTTCTATGGACTTCGTAACGGGGCTGCCTGTTACTTTAAGAGGACATGATTCGATTTGGGTGATCGTTGATAGGCTCACGAAGTCGGCTCACTTCATACATATTAACATCACTTACCCAATTGCGAAGTTGGCAGAGATTTACATCCGAGTGATTGTAAAGTTGCATGGTGTTCCTCTGTGTATTGTGTCGGATAGAGATCCGCGATTTACATCAGAATTTTGGAAAAGTCTGCAAGATACGTTGGGCTCTAAGTTAAGGTTGAGTTCGGCATATCATCCTCAAACTGATGGCCAAACTGAGAGAACTATTCAGTCATTGGAGGATTTGCTGAGAGCTTGTGTTCTTGAGCAAGGAGGTTCGTGGGACACTTATCTTTCATTGATTGAGTTCACATATAATAATAGTTACCATTCTAGTATCGGAATGGCGCCTTTTGAAGCATTGTATGGTCGTAGGTGTAGAACTCCGCTGTGTTGGCATGAATCTGGTGAGGGTGTGGTACTTGGACCATAGTTAGTCCGAGAAACTACCGAAAAAGTGAAGTTTATCCGAGAGAAGATGAAAGCTTCTCAGAGTAGGCAGAAGAGTTATCATGACAAGCGAAAGAAGGATTTAGAATTTCAAGCTGGTGACCATGTGTTTTTGCGAGTCACGCCTGTGACCGGTGTTGGGAGAGCTTTGAAGTCTAAAAAGCTCACTCCTCGTTTCATTGGTCCGTATCAAATCTTGGAACGAGTTGGAAAAGTTTCTTATCGGATGGCATTACCACCAAATCTTTCGAATTTGCATGATGTATTCCATGTGTCGCAGCTTCGGAAGTATGTCTCAGATCCGTCTCATGTGGTTAGTATGGATGATGTGCAAGTGCGGGATAATCTAACAGTGGAGACAAAGCCTGTACGAGTTGAAGATCGTGAAACAAAGACTCTTTGAGGAAAAGAGATTGTGTTGGTCAAAGTCGTTTGGTTGGGAGCTGCGGGCGAAAGCATGACCTGGGAATTGGAGAGCAAGATGCGAGACTCCTATCCTGAGCTGTTTGAAGCAGGTAAATTTTCGAGGACGAAAATATTCTAAGTGGGGGAGAGTTGTAACGCCCAAATAATTATTTATTATTTTAATATTTAAGTAATTATTGTGGTTAATCGGAATAGTTAATGTTGTAGCTAAATTAATCGATAAGTCGGAAATTTAGTCGAAAGTCGTAGAAATTATTATAAGAAATAATAATATAATTGTGGTGTTATTTGAGTAAGTGGGCTTATCATTGTGTGCTAATTAGTAAAATGAGAGGTGTTATATTAGGCCCACTAGAAATTAGGATATTTAGGTAATTTAATAAAGAGAAAATAAAATAAGTAATAGAAACAAAAAGAAAAGAAACAGTAGTGGGGAGAAGTTAGCAGAAGAGGAATTTGGGAACTGTTGTACGAGCGAGAGGGAAGGAGAAGAAAATTTCCGGAAGTCGATTCCTAGAGCAACCTTCGATCCAAAATAATAAGGTAAGGGTGGGTTCGATTCTTATAACCGGGTATGAATTCCAATACTTTAATTTGGGTTGATTTAGAAAATTAGGTTGATATGTATTTGTTGATTTTATGGCTGTTCATGGAAATCTCATATTGATTTTTGTATAGAAACTGTGTCAATATACTATTGAATTATCAATTCACAGATAATGTAGATAGAACGTAAATTAAAAAAATTGCTGGCTTAATATTAAAGATGGATGAATATCCTGGAAATGTGTTGTAAAAAGAAATTGGGAGAATAAGGGATTTGTTTGAATTAATTAAGGAGATTAAGACTTGGGGGAGTTGTTTTTATGGAATTATTTAAGGAGATGAAGGCTTGGTGGGTCCCCCTTTCCTTCATGAAGACCGTGGCGCAGGCCACCTTCTTTTTTCCCCCTCACAATTCAATGTGTGGCGCAGACCACACATATACTTCTCCCCTCCATTGCTTGTGTGTGGCGCGGGCCGTAAGGGGCCTCCCACACATGGCGTGCACTGGCAGCCAGTGAGAGACATGGGTGGTGCAGGCCACCCTGTCTTTATAGGAATATGGTCATTTCATTATTTTTTATAAATAATTTCTATTAGAAAATACTAATCCAAATCCTTTAAAAATTAAAATAATTGTTAGGGAATAATGATTTAATTAAGATACACATTAATATACTTAAAACAAATTACACTTAATAATGAGGATTAGCATCTGACATATATATATATATATATATATATATATATATATATATATATATCAATAATTCGAACAGTAGAGACCAAATTTTAGAATAATAATGTAGTGCATATTTTAGTAGAAATTATAGGTGTAATGTGTTAGCAAAAATGTTAGCGGCAATATGATTTCCAAACCAGATGAACTTTAATAGAATACATGGAATTCAAGTTTGGTAGAAAAATCGCATTAATCGCAGAAAGTAGAGAAGACAGTGTCGAATTAGTCGGGTTGGCCGAATTAGGCGGAAAACGAAGTTGCTCGGATTTTAATGAAATTTGTTGGGGTAAGTCGGGTAATATTATAGTTGATCTTAAGGAGTTGTTTTGTTGGAAATTATATTGTAAAAATGTTGCTACCGGGCAGTTGGGTTGAATAAGTTGTTTCGGTTACGGAAATGTCTTAAGTTGTTATGTTGTAGGCTTGATAAGCCAAAGTTGAATATGAGTTGATTATGTCGAAAACGTTGTCGTGTTGCTATTGTTGTTATGTTGTTTGAATTTTAAAGTCGTGTATGGCATACAAGTCATTTGCATTTGTCGGAGCCGTTGCTCACACCACGTTGGCCTGGATTGGCAATTTAAGTTGAAAGTTGAAGGCTTATGCCTTGATGCCTCGATAACCTGGCAATTGTTTAAGTTGGGAGTTTTACTCCGAATGGTACCACATGCATAACGAGTCGAGTCTCATTAAAGTTTCATTCTTGTTGATTTATTGTGTTGATATCTGATTGCTTTGTGAAGTGGTGTTTGTTTATGATCCTTAATCACTGTATCGTTTTTCATACACTAATTATAATAATTGTAACTCACCCCTTCTGTTGAAGGTTGTCCTTATATGACAACGTGCAGGTAATCCTAAGAAGTAGCTGGTTACAGTTGGTCGAGTCAGTGGTCAATTGCTCTGATACGTAGCACTCGGGGGAATTGTCGCATGTCTGCTTGTTGATCTTTAATTATTGTTGAATTTTAATTATTGAAGGATTATAGTTGTTTACTTCTTATGTTAAGTCGTTATTATGTTGCGTAAAGATGCTAAGATTTATTTTATGAATCCGCTGCGTAAGATTTTATGAGGTTGAACTATTGGAGTTAATGGCATCGTTTTGTTAAAATAAGAAAAAGTGCTACGTATTTGTTATGGTTTCCTTAAAGAGGGAATTGTTTGAAGTTGAATATGTAATATCCCGTTTGTAGAAAATTTTACGACTCTGATTTTGTTGTTATAATTCGTAGGTAGAAAATGGGGTGTTACAGAGACAACCCCAACGGTCACTTAAGTCTAGGCCTCACATTGGACCTTCCATTGCAGCGAAGGACTGAGCCATGTTTGACAGTAGGGTAGCCCAAGACCCAACCTATAATAGTCACACTTTGTATCAGTTGGATACATTGTGGTATACATAATTGTTGAACATAATTCAAAAACCCGTAGGTAATAAATTATATATTGTTTTTGGATGAAACTTTGAAGCATATCCAAATATGATTATTAGTCAAGAGTCTTGAGTGAACTTTGTATTGAAAGGAAGGTCTTTCAAGTAGAATGATGTAGTTGTTGGGTTGTAACTGTTAGGAATCACAGGCGATGAATAAAGAGAGTGAGATAGGTTTCTTATATCAAAGATGAAGTTCTAAGATAGTAGGTGAGTTACACCGAACTGGGTTAACAATTCCAATGTTATTTATCATTCTACATATTTACAACTATGTTCTTGTGCTTGTTGTTTAATATGTCGAAATAGATGTTGGAACATCTGACATGATTGTATCTTGATATTACGAATATCAGTTTGCGTTCGTTATACTTTTTTTTATAAGATACATAAATTAATATTCTGACATGTGGTTAGGACATGTGTGATATGTATATCAAACTTTCATTTTATATTTAAAATCCTAAAAAAATTTCTTGAGACACTCGTTAGCATGATCATTTAAATTTTTTATATAAAAATCAAATTTCCAATTTCAATAAATTTATACGACTTTTTTAGAATAACCTAGTTAGATAAAAAAAATTCTAAAATAACCTACTTTTAAAAAAAACAAAATAACCTACTTTTTACACATGGTCAACATGTGATTTGGCGAATATGTGTTTTTTAGATACCAATTCTCCAATTGGTATGACTAATGCCATGCACATTCTCATGCATTCAACAAACCAATTAGCGAATGTGTGTATTTTTTTTTACCAATTCGCCAATTGGATTGGTGAATGCTTAAATTTGTTTGACTAATTCGCTAATTCAATTAGCTACACAGTTTTATTTATTTATTTTATATTTAGTATACATTTATTTTATAAACAATTTGACCATTGAATCTTTATATTAATTACAAAGATGTGACATTTATAACCATAATTATTCTGATATCAATTTCATTAATTGTGATAAATATCACATCTTTGTAATTAATATTTTAAATATTTTAAAAAAATATTATAAACAAATAAAACCAATAGATATAAATATTGGTTAATATTTTTCAATTGTTTAAAAAAAAAATAGAAACAAACTCTTTAAACATTGTTTCAAAATTCTTTAATAATAATGACAATCTATTAATATAAAAATAATATAAATGATATTAACTATATTATTATTATTATTATTTTTCTCTTGATTTATATAGAAACTATAATTATAAAAATAATGTGTCTTAAGGACCTAGGTTGATATTAACCATATTATTATATATCATAAAAACAATATACCGCGACTGATAAATTAAAATCTTAATAATTGTGATATTAACAAATTTTATAAATGATAACTTTATTACAGAGTTAATTGATATATTTTGAAATAAAATATATTTGAAATTATTTAAATTTTGATAAAAAATTTAATAAAACAATAAAATTAATTGAGATTTTGTAATCTTTTTAAACTTATAAAATAACTAAAACTTATGAGAATTTTTTCTAATTAACTTTATATAGTATTCATGATAAAAAATTGTTAAATGATAAACATGAAAATTTAATGATAAAAGGTAATCATAAAAAATTAATGATAAAAAGTAAAAATTCAATGATACAATTATTTTTATAAATTGAATAAGTTATCATTATTTTTATAAATGTCACATCTTTGTAATTATCTTTGTAATTAATATAAAGATTTAATAGTCAAAATGTGCTGACAGATTCAATGGTCAAATTGTTTATAAAATAAATGTATACTAAATATAAAATAAATAAATAAAACTGTGTAGCCAATTGAATTGGCGAATTGGTAAAAAAAAACATTCAAGCATTCGCCAATCCGTCAAAAAAATACACACATTCGCCAATTGGTATTGTTCTGGGCTTTGGTATTGTTCTGGGCAAGCCCAATTCCCATAATTGGGCCAGGCAAACCAGCTCCACGGAACACTCAACGTCGAGCAATATTGAGAATCATGGTCCGTACCGACCAAGACGAAGTCTTCCAACGACTAGTTCTGGTTGTTACCTATCTTTACGGATTCCGCGATCCACGCCCAACGGTGTGGACCAATAATCTTCCACTTGGCCCGTTATATAAACCCTCTCATTTAAGAGGGTAAGGTATTCAATTCTCTGACCTTAATTCTTGTACTTGCTCACTCTTCGCTCAGTGTCTTACTTCAGCATCAGAGTGCCTTGCATGTACACCCCCTCCACTCCTCATCAACCGTCTTTCAACAACGCTCGAAGCCAGCCGTATCGGATCCTGATCTCCAGGTACGATCAGGTGGCGCCGTCTGTGGGAATTCGCGCCTATTAATGCTCTGACGGCTAGCATATGGGCTAGTGCGTAGGTAATAATTGGCTAGGGGTAGGGGTCACGCACGACGGCTAGCATAGGGGCTAGTGCGTAGGTAATAATTGGCTAGGGGTAGGGGTCACGCGCGTCTGCACGTGTTCCCTTCCCTATAAGTAGGATCTCAGAGCTTAATATCAAACTTTTTCGTTTCATCTTCTTCTTCGTTGCTCTGCTCGTTCACACACAGCCATTCTCAGCCGCCGACCACCATTTCCCACCGTCGACCATCGTTTCCAGAATCAACCTCTTCTACAAATGGCTTCTCAGGATCAAGGTACAGTTTCTTTTTCGTGTTTATGGTAGTCATAGGCTAGATATCGTAGAAATGTAGAAATGTATGTGGTTTAGGGTAGATTTTCCGGTAGTTTTAGATTTAAACTAGTGAGTATTAGAATTTCTGTCACCGTTGTTGGTCGGCTACAAACCCTAGCTCGTGGTCGACATAGGTGTTGGTCGACCCTGACTTAGGATCTGATAAGTATTTAGGCTTAGATTCCGTCATTTCTGAAATTGGGAGCAACGACTTGGGGGCTCCTGTTCTGGGCATGCCCAATTCCCATAGTTGGGCCACGAAAACCAGCTCCACGGAACGTCGAGCAATATTGAGAATCATGGTCTCTGCCGACCAAAGTTGTACCGTCGCTCAGTGTCTTACTTCAGCATCTGAGTGCCTTGCAGGTACACCCCCCACTCCTCATCAACTGTCTTTCAACAACGCTCGAAGCCAGCCGTATCGGATCCTGATCTCCAGGTACGATCAGGTATGTTGAATGCATGAGAATGTGCATGACATTAGCCATACCAATTGGCGTGCCTTGCAGGTACACCCCCACTCCTCATCAACCGTCTTTCAACAACGCTCGAAATCAGGTATGTTGAATGCATGAGAATGTGCATGACATTAGCCATACCAATTGGCGAATTGGTATCTAAAAAATACATATTCGCCAAATCACATGTTGACCATGTGTAGAAAATAGATTATTTTGATATTTTTTTTTTTGAAAACTAGGTTATTTTGGAAAAAAATTTATATAACTATGTTATTTTAAAAAAAATTCAATTTATACCTTTTTTATTTTAATTTACACTGCCAATAAATAAGCACTAAAAACACCTATTAATTTATTTTCTTTTGTTGGTGTTTCATGTTGACCATGTGTAAAAAGTTGGTTATTTTAGTATTTTTTTGAAAACTAGGTTATTTTGAAATTTTTTTTTATGTAACTATATTATTCTAAAAAAAAATTCAATTTATACATTTTTTATTTTTAATTTACACTACCAATAAATAAGCACTAGAAACACCCATTAATTTATTTTCTTTTGTTGGTGTTTCATGGTATCGTGTGTTGAGATAGGGTAGCGTTAGAATCGTCGTTGGTGAATAGTTAGGATGGCGAACGGTGGTGGAAAGGTGTCGTTCAAAGTGACCCTAACCTCCGATCCAAAGCTACCCTTCAAAGTGTATGTCATCATATCTCTCTCTCTCTCATTTTTCTTTTACATCGTTCTCAATTATTCTAACTTTCCTCTTTTTCCACGATTTTAGGTTCAGCGTTCCTGAGGCTGCACCTTTTACCGCCGTTCTCAAATTTGCGGCTGAAGAATTCAAGGTTCCTCCCCAAACCAGCGCTATCATCACCAATGGTAGTTGCTTTTACATTCAAGTATTTCAAATTTCTCGTTTTTTATAGCTTTTTTGATTTGATATTGAACCGATTAGGTCATAGACAGATTGATTTATCCGATTTTGGGGAATATGTAGTGTTGTCAATCTCGATCTTTAAATTAGTTATAAGATGACTGTGATCTGCTTCTGCATGGTTGTTCTTGTCATGGCTGCTGTAAGCGCCATTGTGGAGATGGAGAGTTTGGTAGCCTAAATGCATTTTTGAGATTATTCATGTACCTTACTGTATCTAGTTTCTATGTTTCTTGCACTATATCTTGTTCTTCCCTAGTTATACATTCCATATTTCTCTAATAAAATTTGTCCTATAAAATTGTTATCCTGGTTCTGTGGTTGGCCTCTGAGACATAAATACAATCCTTTTAGGTTTTGTTGTAGAGAAGGGATAATAACACTCAATTTCTGTCTATAATCAGTGTTATCAGATGTCAGCTCTATGGAGCAATAGTGTAGTGATTGTGATTTCAAAGAATTCAGTTTGAAAACTACGAAGGTATCCCGATTTCGCTGTAAGGGCAATTGCAGCTGCTATTTTAAACCTATAAGCTCTAGAAAAGAAAGGTATTTAGATTGCCTATATTTGAACTACCAAGTATATGAATGAAAGGGCCAAGTGACGACTAGTGTGAGAATGCTAAGATGGGGATACAAAATACTTTTCCATAACTACAAGACTCTCCATAAATCTTTTTACCTTTGTCTTAAATGTACTAATGGAGCACATTAAAGAGCTAACACGGATACATGCTTTTTGAAAATGTTAAAGCCCGGTTTTGAGTCAAGAGAGGATTGGGATAACACCTTGTAGAAATGGTAGCCCAATCACTAGAAGGAGAGGAGGGACAATAGAAAACTGTAGTTGAAACTATTCAATGAGACTTAGAGATCAATAGTTTGACTATCGACATGATCAATTATTGAATATTACTTATATCGTCGGTTGATCAATCTAGCCAACCCTGCTGAATGGGATAAAGCTGGGTTGTTGTTCTAAGCTAACTAGCAATCATTTGGTATACTTTCTCATGTAAGTTTCGGGGTCAATACTTATCGTCGATTTCATGCAACCTTTAGGACACGTTCGTCTCTCCCATGTTCTCACAATTATTCAGATTCTCTCAGACATATTTATGACGTCATGGTCATGATGGTGATTACTGAAACGGCTCCTTAAAACGCACAAAATCAATATCTATCATCATATCACCTAGAGTCTAGGAGGTAGTGGGGTATAGACAACAACTGCCACCGTCCCATCTTTTATTATCTGTGTGACACGTGATCCACTAAAGAATCAACCATTAATGCTTGATTAGTGACCCGTTGACATTTTTATAAACTAGTGGGAAACCTGTGCGTCCGCACGGGTTCTAGTGTGGACCGTAGATACGTCATCAATTAGGGTATGAAATATAAAAATATAACAAATATAAAAATTTAGTTCTAAATTAAAAATAAAATAAAATGATACACCCAATAAAAAACAATCGTGCTAAAAATTTCGATCAGTAACTTTATGTTCATTTTCCACAACTCAGAATTTTGATCAAAAACTTCATGTTCCCGTTAATACTGAATACTTTATTTAGTAACTTCATGCTCCCGTTAATACTCAATATTTTGATCAGTAACTTCATGTTCCCGTTAATATTCAATATTTTGATCAGTAACTTCATGTTCTCGTTAATATTCAATAATATGATCAGTAACTTCGTGTTCTCGTTAATATAAATTTTTTCTATCAGTAACTTTAAATTCCCGTTAATATCAATATTTTGATCGGTAACTTCATGTTCCCATTAATTTTGAATATTTTTATCAGTGAGTCCGTGTTCCCGTTAATACTTAATATTTTGACCAGTCACTTCGTATTCCCGTTAATATTTAAGTTTTCTATCAGTAACTTCAACTTTCCGTTAATATTTAGAAAACAAGTACTTCCGCGCGGGTTCTGGTCTGGTACGCACACTTTTGTTTTCAAAATGTAATAAAATAATAAGAAACATGAAATAAAAAAAATTCCTAATCAAAATAGTTGATTATTTTAAAAAAAGATAATAAATTGGTTTCAATATGTTAATCAACAATATAATAATTATAAAATGTAATAAAAATATAAATCAGAAAAACAAAATTGTTTTACCCAAATTTTTTTATTATGTTTAAAAGAAAGTCATTTTCTTAAAAGATAAATAAAAAATTGTTTTACCAAAATTGTTTTTCATCAATAAATATATTTTAAATTAAAAATGTAGAAATTCGTGCGCTCACAATTATTTTAGAATAGTTACCCGTGCGTTCACACGATACTAGTCTGTTGTCCGTGCGTTTACATTGTACTAGTGTGTTACCGTGAGTTCACATGGAAAAAATATAACAACCCGTACATCTGCACGGGTCCGATCGTGGACGCGCATTTGTATACCAAAGAAAATATATTATCAAGACAAATGCATTGAGAAAATAATATGAAGTAAGTAAAAAAAAATTAAAAAATAACTTTGAATAGATTTAATTATTGACATTAATGTAAATAAAAGAAAAGATAATAATATTTAGATAAAAATTAATGAGTTGTAAAAAATGAATAATTGATGATAATGGACAATGTTTGTAACAAATCAGTACCCTACCCATGTGTTCACACGACTACTGATATGGTACGCGTATTTTTTCAAAAATTTAATATAAATTATTGATCGTACCTGGAGATCAGGATCTGATATGGACGGCGTCGAACGTGGATGATCACGGTTGATGATGGAGAAAAAGGGGTGTACCTGCAAAGGCACTCCGATGCCAAAGTCAGAGAGCGAGCAACGAGTGAGCAAGTACACGATTTTTTAGGGTCAAGATTTGAATACCTGACCCTCTCGAGTGAGAGGGATTTTATATTGGTCCTGATGGATGGTCATTGGTCCGTATTGTTGGGCCTGGATCGCAGATTCCGTAATAACCGGTAACAGTTAGGAACTAGCCGTTGGGGCAAGATTAGATCTGCTCGACTTGGTCCTTGGTCGGATGGCCTTTGTACTGAGGAAGGGGTCTATCGAGCAGTTGGTCCTCAGGGTTCCGAGCGTCGAAAAGTCATTGGGCCGTTGGGGCCGCGAGATAGATAGGGCCCAATTCTGGTAATTGGGCCAGTCCGGAACACGAGCCCCCCAAGTCGTTGCTTCTGGTCGAGGAAGAGATGACTTAAGGGTGGCCTTTTGCTCGGGAATAATTGCAATAGTTGGTGGATTGGCCTTTTGAGCGTTTTCCGTGGATGGGCGAAGGAGCTCAACAGGCGAGCATCCCATCCGTTGGTCGGTGCAACGGAAGAAGAAACGAAAAGGTGACGCGTCTTGGGATTTGTGTAAATTTAATGTCCTGACGGATAGCCTAGAGGCTAGCGTGTAGGCTATTATCACCTAGGGATAGGGGTCACGCTTCAGCTGCACGTGCCCCATTCCCTATAAATAGAAGAATGGTCTCATTCTTGTATTTTTTCGTTTCGTATTCTTCTTTGTTCCCCTGCTCGTACCTCCGTTCACCGTATTCCTCCGTCGATCACCGTTATCTTTCACCGACCACCATACTTCTCAACACAACCTCTTGTAATGGCGTTTCAAGGTCAAGGTAAGAACCTTATTCCAATTTTTAGACTTAGTTCTCATGGAGTAGTAATGCATGTAGTTTAGGCTTCAATTTTAGCAGTAGATTAGAGTAATGTAAATGGATTTTAGGTTTAAGTAGTTACTGTTGCGCTGCCTGTTCTGAACCCTAGTTCGCGGTCGGAGGCGACCTTGGTCGAAGCTCGACCGAGGTTTAGGGTTTCGCGATGAGCATCAGCTTGGTCGCGAACCTCATGTTTTTATTATTCCCTGCCGAGCGTTGATCGATCGTCTCGGGCGTCGATTACTCGAGGGCTTTGGTCGGGACCCTGTTCCCGGGCCGTCGCACACCCTTTCACTTGATAGGTAGTGGAAGGGTGGATTTGATATTTTAATTGAATTCACTGACACCTTTCCTCTACTTTTCAGGTGAAAATGCGCTTGTCGATCCCTATGACATCTCCTCAGAGGAAAGCACGTCGGAAGATTCGGGCTCTTCGGCAATTGTTCCATCGGACTCTGAAAGTTCCTCGGGGGACTCAAAGGCAACCAAAATAAATGATGCAGCGACAATGTCTGGGGGAGAGGCTGGCGCTCCTGTGGTTCCAAAAGAAGAGGAAAGGGCTCTTACGCCCGAGGAGTGGGTTGTTGAGGACTTACTGGACAAAGTCTCATCTTATGCTCGGCCGCCCGGAGATCCTCTTCCTGTGGTGGGGGATCCTGTCCATTGGAGGGTGACATGTTCGGGCGACGACGACATAATTTTTTTGGATTTTGGGGGGAGAAAGTTTTTAATGTATGAGTTTGTTATTTCAACCTTGGGGATCAGGCTGCTGTTCAACGATTTGGTCTGCTCAGTGCTCGGTTACCTGGGGGTAGCGCCCTAGCAGCTGCATCCTAACTCTTATGCCTTTATGAGGACATTCGAGTTGACATGCACGCATCTGGGGGCGGGGGCTACTATTCCTCTCTTTTTCCGGTTGTTTTCTTTGCAGCGCCAGGTGGGGCGAGGGAATTCCTGGAAGGGTTTCATCTCCTTTAGACAACAGGCTAAGATCTATAAGGCTTATTCAGAGTCTATCCGATCATTCAAGGGCGACTATTTCTTGATCGATCCTGGTATCTTCTTTCACTCCGTCCCTGATGCTCGACAGAGAGGGGAAATTAACGTTAGCTTCTGACAGGGGAGAAGCTGTGGAACGTCCGCTGATTGACGTCACAACTCTCCTGGCTTGTAAAAACGGGAAATAAGTGTCCGAACTGTTTGGTACTTCTTTTATTTTTTATTTTTGTTTATTTGTCATGTGATTTTATGCTCGTGGACAATCTGACCTTTTTCTCTTTCCTCTGTTTTTCAGGCTCTATGGCGAATTCTCTAGATAAGATCCATGACAAGTTGAGGCAAGGTAACAAGAGGAAAGTTAGGATTGTTCAGACTCGACTGGTGGGTAACGATACAAGCGACTCTGGCTCGGGTCCCATCGCTCGAGGCTCCCCGGGCGTGACTTCGGGTTCGAGTCTTAAGAAACACAAAGTTGGAACGACCGTCATGGACCTGACGACCACGCTCCTTCAAAACCCAAACATGCATTGCCGCCATGTTTTGTGCAGCGCAACTTCTTCGAGGGCACTTCCTTGGAGGTCGAACGGGCGGACTCGCTGTTTCTTAAGCAGATGAATCGCCCTACTCGGAGGTTATCCCTGACACAAGATGCAAGTGCTGTAATGCGGGTACTATCAATGGCCTCGATGTTAACCGAGGGAAGCTCTGGGAAGGAGCCCGAAATTAGTCGCTTGAAGTCCCTCCTAGCCAATTCGGAGGAAAAAGCGAGGAAGGATGCCGAAGACGCTGAGGCTATGGCCAAAGAGCTGACGGCGCAGGCTGACGTGATCGCAAAGCTAGAGGTGGACAAAAGGAAGGTTGTCGACCAAAATAAAAAGTTGAAAGAAGCTTTCTTTCCCAAGGAGGATGAGGACGAAGACACCAAGGGTCTGATGAGCAGGGCACACTTCCTTGCTCGGTTGGACCAGGATCTAGAAGAATTAAGGCACACGACCAAACTGAGTTTTCAGAATGTAGTGGATCAGATCAAGGCCCTCCATCCGGAGTTGGATCTTGATATTGATCAAATCAGCTATTTGTACAAGGTCGTAGACGGTCGGGTTGTGGTCCCAGTGTTGGTGTAAGCCCTAGAGGCCAATACTTTTTGGTACTTGTATCGGATTATTCGTTTAATAATAAAAGGCATTTCTTTATTATGTTTGTCTTTCAGAATAATAAAGTCCCTAGAATAGTTAGTCTGTTTAATGAAATGTTAAGTGTGACTTAATCATGAGATCCCATTAAACATAAAGACATTATTCTTAAAATATCCGTAGTCAAGCTTTATTGCAAAGTGGGATAACATTAAAGCATTGAGACTATTATGAAGATAGACTGATGATCATATCTCATGGATCATGGATAAAGGGTTATCAAGTCTTGACATAGGTATAAATATTAGGAGTAATATTTATACCGGATTGACCCGCTATGAGAATACTACATAGTATGTTATGCAAAGTGTCATAAGTTATTCTCATGGTGATAATGGTGTATTACCACCCTTCGACCTGAAACCACTATGGACCCTAGATGTAGAGTCGGGTGCTTTATTGCTGATCAAACATTATCCGTAACTGGATGATCATAAAGACAGTTGATGGGCACTCCACGAAGCATGCTGAGGGACATGAGTGTCCTAGATGGAATTTGCCAATCCTGCATAACAGGAGAAATGTCTAAGGGCCCAATATTGAACTGGACAAGGATGACACAGTGTATGCCTTGTGTTCAATATAGACATAGGGGCAAAAGGGTAATTGTACAAACATATATTATCACGAAAAAGGTTTTGTCAGATCACATGACATTTTCGTGACTTGGGTAGCAGTGATGTGTTGCTAGATACCGCTCACTATTTATTATGTTAAATATATAATATAATTACCAACGTTACGAAATCCTACAGGGTCACACACATAAGGACAGTTTGATGAGAGATAGAGAAATCAAAGGAACACCGTAAGGTACGGTGCACTTAAGTGAAAAATAGAAATTCGGATAATATAATAATAATTATTGTTATTTTATAATGGTTATAAAATAATAATAAAATAAATATATTTATTATAATAATAGTTATTATAATAATATATAATATTATTATGGATCATGTGAATTGGGCTTTTAGCCCGCAGCCCACAAGAGAGTCTATAAAAGGAACCCTTGTGATGAAGCTTTTACTTGATGCAATTTCGTTTTTGATTCTCACTCAAATAATTCCGTTCGTAAGCAGCTAGCACTGTGACCGGAAGCTGTTCGTGTGGACTGAGTAGAGGCGTTGCACTTCATCAACGCTTGTGATCGCTGCATCAAAGATCTGAATCGCCACAAAGAGGTAACGATTCTATCACTGACCATGCTCATTCGTAAGGATCACTAAAGGAAAATTTTTGTTTTCCGCTGCGTTTAGATCGCAATTTTCCTTCAGTGGTATTAGAGCCACTTACGAAACCATGGATCTGATAGCTGTTAAATTTCCGTTTTTTTTTCTGTATTTGATTCGATTAAAACACAGAACGAATTTAACAATAAACGATTAATTAAATTTGGCATCTGTTGTGTACGATTTGGATGATTGATGTTGATTATGCTTCAGAAACCGACATTAGTATGGTGAAGTTGTGCGATACATTGATCATCCATAGGTTACACAATTAGATCAATCACTTTTATATAAGATATAAGAAATTCTGATGCAAAGATGGTATATGGGATATACTGTTTTGATTTCATCCATTCAATCACATAAGGATTGTAATTCTTTTGAAAGATCATCATTTTCATTCGCTTCGGAATCCGACGTTAGTATGGTGAAGCAATGACATGTTGATCTATCATATTGAGTTATCAATCGAGTTGTGTTTGACGGCATGAAATTGTTGCATTAGGATTAATGGCAGTACAAGTGTTGTATTGCCGCAGACTTTTCCGGTTGGGGTTGTAAATGCACAAAAGTTGTGCAGGAAACGACGTGAAATACAAAAGTCGGGCAGCGGAACCCCCGGCTAAGTCTGCAAAGTGTGATCAATCAGCCGAAATTTAATTTAGTTTATTTAATTATCGGAATTTTAAACTAATAATAAAAGTGTGTTTATTATTATTTATTTGTGGTGATCAGTTATGGCCTTAGTTTATCCTTTATTATTGTTTTGGGATTTTTAAATACGGCCTGCGAGTCGTGCCTCTCTCTCAATCTCTTTATGTAACTTCTTTTCTCATCTCACTCCCTCGTATGTAAAACGAGTATTCTTATATGTAATGTAATATTATGTTATGAAGAAAAAGGAAGTATTCAATATTAAAGGAGGATAACCTTGGAGATCATGCTTGGAGAAGCTTAGATCGTTATTAGGTTAGCTTAGGTTCTCTCATTGGCTTGAGAGAACAATTGCGTTAGGGGCCATAATTGTATCTTTTTATATGTATGTTGATGCATGTAATTGTATGTTGATGCATGTGAGAGACGTTTTGCATGTTAAGCCGGTGAGATCAAACTAATAACAAATTCCCTCAAAATTAAATATTAAGTTTATGCTTTCCAATTTTTAGCACTCATCAAGACTAGTATCGAGCATTGTAGGTTTCGCCTACGCGAGGTGCATGTTCTATATTAGTAAGGTGTGATGGGATAATTGTAATATCCAATTGCTAAAACAATGGGTCAAACTTAACTAAACAAATTATAATAAGATTATACATGTTTAGAAGCAAGAATTGGGAATGATTCATGTGATGGATCAGAATAAGGAGTTATTCACCCAATTGAAAATATTCGAGAGTTGTATGAGATACAATTGGAAGGAGTTCCTACCTAAATAACTTAGTTTTGTGTAATCAGCCTAACGCTGACTTAAAACAAAGTGAAACATGGATCTCGACCCACTAGAAAGTCTTCCAACGGGATTTTCCGAATCAAATGATGAGGGTCATTTGTTTTGAATAAAATAGTGGGAGCATATTTGATTAAAGGCCTAATTAAATATGTTGTTTTAATGATACTTATATTTTCATATTTCTCTTGTAGATTACCATGACAACAAACACATCGAACAATATTTTGCGATCCATCCTAGATAAGGAAAAATTGTCTGGGACAAATTTCCTGGATTGGCACCGTAATCTGAGGATTGTCCTCAAGCACGATAAGAAGCTGTATGTCTTGGAGACACCAGTTCCTGAGGAGGAACCTCCTAGTTCTGCATCAAAGGCAGAAAGAGATGCTTATAAGAAGCATTTCGATGATGCTAATGAAACCGCTTGCCTCATGCTTGCTACCATGAACTCTGAGTTGCAAAAGCAACACGAGAACATGTCTGCGTTCGATATGATCGGACATCTGAAAATGCTTTATCAAGAGAAAGCAAGAAATGAGAGGTTTCAGGTTTCAAAGTCCCTTTTTAACAGCAAGTTAGCTGAGGGAGCCCCTGTAAGTCCCCATGTACTCAAGATGATTGGGTATGTGGAGAACCTTGACAGATTAGGGTTTCCCCTTGGAAAAGAACTTGCGATTGATCTGATCTTGCAATCGTTGCCAGAGAGATTCAGTCAGTTTGTCCTGAATTTCAATATGAATGACTTGGACAAAAGTCTTCCAGAACTGCTAGGCATGTTGAGAACTGCTGAGCAGAATATGAAGACAAAAGGGAAATCTATTCTGATGGTCAGTAATGGAAAGAAACAGAACAAGAGGCCCATCAAACAGGGTGGTAGAGGGAAAGGCAAGGAAGTTGCCAAACCCAAACCCACTCCTCCTGTTTTGAAGCCTAGTGGAGGAATAGCAAAGGAGGGCACTTGCTTCCATTGCGGTAAGACCGGACATTGGAAGAGAAATTGCCCAAAGTACCTGGAAGATAAGAAAAATGGAGTAGAGACTTCAAATTCAGGTATTTTTGTTATTGAAATTAATTTATCTACTTCTGCATCATGGGTATTAGATACTGGATGTGGTTCTCACATTTGTACTAATGTGCAGGGGCTAAAAAGGAGTAGAGATTTGGCAAAAGGTGAAGTTGACCTACGAGTTGGCAATGGAGCAAAGGTTGCTGCTTTAGCTGTAGGAACTTATGTTTTAACTTTACCTAGTGGTTTAATAATTCAGTTAGAGAACTGTTATTATGTACCTGCAATTAGCAGGAATATTATTTCCGTTTCTTGTTTGGACAAGTTTGGTTTTTCATTCATAATAAAGAACAATTGTTGCTCCATTTATTTGAATGATATATTCTATGCTACTGCAAAAATGAATAATGGACTATATGTCCTTGATCTTGAAATGCCAATTTATAACATTAATACTAAAAGGTTGAAACCTAATGAGTTGAATCCAACTTACCTTTGGCACTGTCGATTAGGCCACATAAATGAGAAACGCATTTCCAAACTCCATAAAGATGGACTCTTGGACTCTTTTGATTATGAATCATATGACACATGCAGATCTTGTTTAATTGGAAAGATGACAAAGTCCCCATTCACAGGAAAAGGTGAAAGGGCTAATGATCTTTTGGCACTCATACATACTGATGTATGTGGACCACTGAACATACCAGCCAGAGGAGGTTTTCAGTACTTCATCACTTTCACTGATGACTTCAGTAGATACGGATATGTGTATTTAATGAAACACAAATCTGAGTCCTTTGAAAAGTTCAAGGAATTCAAGAATGAAGTACAAAACCAACTAGGGAAGAATATTAAAGTTCTTCGATCAGATCGAGGCGGTGAATATTTAAGCCTAGAATTTGATGACCATCTAAAAGAGTATGGGATTCTATCCCAACTTACTCCTCCTGGAACACCACAATGGAATGGTGTATCTGAGAGAAGAAATCGAACCTTGTTAGACATGGTCCGATCCATGATGAGTCACGCCGATCTTCCAAACTCCTTTTGGGGACATGCATTATTAACAGCAGCTTACACACTTAACCGTGTTCCATCCAAAAAGGTTGATAAGACACCATATGAGATATGGAGTGGTAAGAAACCACATATGTCTTACATGAAGATTTGGGGTTGCGAAGTTTACGTCAAACGACAAATTTCAACCAAGCTTGAGCCCAAATCTGACAAATGCTTATTTGTGGGGTATCCTAAAGAAACAAGAGGATATTACTTCTACAATCCTTCTGAGGGCAAAATGTTTGTCGCTCGAACTGGAGTCTTTCTGGAAAGGGATTTTATTTCCAAAGGAAACAGTGGGAGGAAAATAGAGCTTGAAGAAATTCAAGAATCACAAAACATTGAAACACCTATGGAGGAACTAGAGCAGGAAACACAAGTAGTTGTGGAAGAGCAACCTGCTCAAGTAGAACAAGACCAGCGTAGGTCAAGCAGGACACGTCACCAACCTGAGAGATATGGATATCTCATAAGTGATCAGGGTGATGTATTACTCATGGATCAAGATGAGCCTGTGACCTACAAAGAGGCCATAACTGGTCCTGAGTCTGAGAAGTGGCTAGAAGCCATGAAATCTGAAATGGATTCCATGTACACAAACCAGGTTTGGACCTTGGTAGAACCTCCTATAGGAGTTAACCCTATAGGATGCAAGTGGGTCTTCAAGAAGAAGACTGACATGGATGGTAAGGTACATACCTATAAAGCAAGACTGGTTGCAAAAGGCTATAAACAAATTCATGGGGTTGACTATGATGAAACCTTTTCACCAGTTGCAATGCTTAAATCTGTTCGGATTTTACTTGCCATTGCTGCATATCATGATTATGAAATATGGCAGATGGATGTCAAAACTGCTTTCCTTAATGGGAATCTTCTTGAGGATGTGTACATGACACAACCTGAAGGATTTGACATACCACAAGATGCCCAAAAGATATGCAAGTTACAGCGATCAATCTATGGATTAAAGCAAGCTTCCAGAAGCTGGAATCTTCGTTTTGATGAAACCGTAAAACAATATGGATTCATCAAAAATGAAGATGAACCTTGTGTCTACAAGAAGGTTAGTGGGAGCATGATCGTGTTTCTGGTATTATATGTAGATGACATATTACTCATTGGAAACGATGTCCCTACCTTGCAACAAGTGAAGACTTGGTTAGGGAATTGTTTTTCTATGAAAGACCTAGGTGAAGCAGCCTATATATTAGGAATTAGGATCTATAGAGATAGATCACAAAAACTGCTTGGCCTAAGTCAGAGTACATACATAGATAAAGTGTTGAGACGCTTTAATATGCATGATTCCAAGAAAGGATTCATACCTATGCAACATGGTCTGTGTTTATCAAAAACACAATCCCCTTCAACTAAGGAAGAAAGGGATCGCATGAATAAGATTCCATATGCATCTGCAATAGGATCTATCATGTATTCCATGTTATGTACTCGACCAGATGTCTCGTATGCATTAAGTGCAACGAGTAGGTACCAATCTGATCCCGGTGATGCTCACTGGGTAGCTGTCAAGAATATCCTTAAGTACTTGAGAAGGACTAAGGATTCATTCTTGATATATGGAGGTCAGGAAGAGCTTGATGTAATTGGTTACACTGATGCTAGCTTCCAGACAGATAAGGATGATTTTAGATCACAATCTGGTTATGTGTTCTGTCTCAATGGTGGCGCTGTGAGCTGGAAAAGTTCAAAGCAGGAAACAGTTGCTGATTCTACAACTGAGGCCGAGTATATTGCTGCCTCAAATGCAGCAAAGGAAGCTGTTTGGATCAAGAAGTTCATTAGTGAACTTGGCATAGTCCCTAGCATTGTGGATCCCATTGGTTTATATTGTGATAACAATGGTGCTATCGCACAAGCTAAGGAGCCTAGATCTCACCAACGATCCAAACACATACTTAGGCGTTATCACCTCATTCGAGAGATAATCGATCGGGGAGATGTGAAGATATGCAGAGTACCTACACTTGACAATATCGCTGACCCATTAACAAAGCCTCTTGCGCAACAGAAGCATGATGGTCATACTAGATCTATGGGTATTAAGGGTATGCCTAATTGGCTCTAGTGCTAGTGGGAGATTGTTGGTGTAAGCCCTAGAGGCCAATACTTTTTGGTACTTGTATCGGATTATTCGTTTAATAATAAAAGGCATTTCTTTATTATGTTTGTCTTTCAGAATAATAAAGTCCCTAGAATAGTTAGTCTGTTTAATGAAATGTTAAGTGTGACTTAATCATGAGATCCCATTAAACATAAAGACATTATTCTTAAAATATCCGTAGTCAAGCTTTATTGCAAAGTGGGATAACATTAAAGCATTGAGACTATTATGAAGATAGACTGATGATCACATCTCATGGATCATGGATAAAGGGTTATCAAGTCTTGACATAGGTATAAATATTAGGAGTAATATTTATACCGGATTGACCCGCTATGAGAATACTACATAGTATGTTATGCAAAGTGTCATAAGTTATTCTCATGGTGATAATGGTGTATTACCACCCTTCGACCTGAAACCACTATGGACCCTAGATGTAGAGTCGGGTGCTTTATTGCTGATCAAACATTATCCGTAACTGGATGATCATAAAGACAGTTGATGGGCACTCCACGAAGCATGCTGAGGGACATGAGTGTCCTAGATGGAATTTGCCAATCCTGCATAACAGGAGAAATGTCTAAGGGCCCAATATTGAACTGGACAAGGATGACACAGTGTATGCCTTGTGTTCAATATAGACATAGGGGCAAAAGGGTAATTGTACAAACATATATTATCACGAAAAAGGTTTTGTCAGATCACATGACATTTTCGTGACTTGGGTAGCAGTGATGTGTTGCTAGATACCGCTCACTGTTTATTATGTTAAATATATAATATAATTACCAACGTTACGAAATCCTACAGGGTCACACACATAAGGACAGTTTGATGAGAGATAGAGAAATCAAAGGAACACCGTAAGGTACGGTGCACTTAAGTGAAAAATAGAAATTCGGATAATATAATAATAATTATTGTTATTTTATAATGGTTATAAAATAATAATAAAATAAATATATTTATTATAATAATAGTTATTATAATAATATATAATATTATTATGGATCATGTGAATTGGGCTTTTAGCCCGCAGCCCACAAGAGAGTCTATAAAAGGAACCCTTGTGATGAAGCTTTTACTTGATGCAATTTCGTTTTTGATTCTCACTCAAATAATTCCGTTCGTAAGCAGCTAGCACTGTGACCGGAAGCTGTTCGTGTGGACTGAGTAGAGGCGTTGCACTTCATCAACGCTTGTGATCGCTGCATCAAAGATCTGAATCGCCACAAAGAGGTAACGATTCTATCACTGACCATGCTCATTCGTAAGGATCACTAAAGGAAAATTTTTGTTTTCCGCTGCGTTTAGATCGCAATTTTCCTTCACCCAGATTATATGATCATTAATGATTCTCAGCCGGGTGAGCCCGACCAGCCGGTCCAGCCTTAAGCTCAGCAACCTCTGAGTGAAGGTCAGCCTGGTGTCCAAGAGGGGGAGGGTAATTAGGTTGGCCACCGTGCCCAAAATATATGTAATTTATACTTTTTGCTCGGGGACATGGTCTCTGTTTTATGTAATTCCGAACAAGTCTGCCCTTAAGGGTCGCAACTTCTTGATGAATGTTTCCGACCTGGGTGGTTTTTTTGTGATTTTTGCAGTGTTTTTGTTTTTACGTATGACTTCCTGTCCGTCGGAGGACTTTTATTTTAAATGTATTATTTCGCTAAGTATTTTGCGTTCGTCTGGTGCAAGGAATATGGTATAGTGGTCGAATAGGGGGTAAATGCTCGTAAGAAAGTGTGATCCGTCGGTTAGGGGAACCGGTCAGATGTATGGAGGTTGGCTCCGGGTCGGTATCTAGGTCAAGATCATGGCTCAGATTCCGTGGCTTGAACGTCCCATCGCGAGCTGGGGTCCTACCTAGTCATGGTACTTATGCGATGTTGGACTCGTTTGAGTATCCGTCCGTACGACAGTTACCTTCCTCTTCGTGAGGGGGTCCTGTTGATCAAACATTTTGGGCTGCAATGGTCGTAACTGGGCTTGCAGGTTTGGCCGAACTATCTGCTCCTCGTTTGGGAGCAGGGTGACCTTCATACTAGCTGTAGTATTGCTTGAGTTTCTCAGTGTTCCACGGCCAAGCGAGCTCTTCCCCTTGAAGATTTTCTAAGTAATAGACTCCATTCTCGGTCTTTGCTCGGACGCGATATGGGCCCTCCCAATTTGGTGCCAGCTTCCCTTCTCGGGAGTCTTTGTGATTTCTCCTCAAGACGAGACTTCTGACTTCAAATGCTCGTTTAATAACCTTGGCATCATGTCGAGCTGCTATTTTTTGTTTAAGTGTAGCTTCTCGAAGAGCTGCTCCCAATTGGATTTCTTCGACTAAGTAGAGCTCCTCTCTCAGCGTTTCAGAGTTGGTATCTTGGTCCATAGGTGATTTTGTTCGCCTGGAAGGTATGTGTATCTATATGGGGATGACCGCTTCAGTCCTGTATGCTAGCCGAAATGGGGATTCCCCGGTTGTCGAGTGAGGTGTGGTTCTGTACGCCCAAAGAACGCTGTGTAACTCTTTGACCCAACATTTTTTGTGCTCGTACAACCTTCTCTTAAGACCTCTTAAGATTACCCTATTAACAACTTCTGCTTTCCCGTTAGTATGGGGGTGCTCGACCGAGGCGAAGTGCTGTTTGGTTCCAACCGAGGTAAGAATTCTTGGAAATGCTTGTCGGTGGACTAGGTTCCATTGTCTGTCACGATGGCGAGCGACACCCCGAATCGGGCAAGGATGTTCCGCTTGAAGAAGCGTAAGATGTTAAGTGCAGTGATTTTGGCCAAGGCCTCTGCTTCAATCCATTTCATGAAATAATCGACGCCCACGATGAGATTCATGTTTTGGCCGGTGCCGATGACGATGGGCCCTAATATGTCTAGTCCCCACCAGGAAAACGACCATGGGGAAGATAGTGATTTCAACTCGGTAGAAGGTGCCACGTGTACATCACCATGCTATTGGCATTTGTGACATTTTTTAATCTGCTCCTTAGCATCATTCATTATCGTTGGCCAGTAGTATCCTGCTCGTAGGATTTTGCGAGCGAGCGACCGCCCACCTTGATATTGTGCGTTGATCCCTTTGTGGACTTCCCTCAACACGTGTGAAATGTTTTCTTCCTCGACGCATCTGAGGAGTGATGTGAAGAAACCCCGACGATACATCTTTCCCCCGACCATCGTATACGAGCACGACCTACGCTGCACGGTGCTGGCCGTTTTTGGGTCTGTTGGTAATTCGTCCTTGGTCAAATAATTGAATACTGGGGTCATCCAACAGTTAGTGTCGCCCACAACGTTGACGTCTACCGGGCCTGACGATTGCCCAATGCTGGGCTGATGGAGTATCTCTTGTATGACGGATTTGTTGCCCCTTTTTTTCTTGGTGCTTGCTAGTTTGGACAATATATCCGCTCGGGTGTTGTTTTCGCGTGGGACGTGCCTGACTTCTACGGATGTGAATCGTTTTAGCTTCTCTTTGACCAAGGCTAAGTATTCAGTCATGTTGTCGTTCTTGGCTTGAAAATCACCTCGCACCTGGTTGGCGACCAATTCGGAGTCTGTGCATATTACAATTTCCTCTACTCCTAGGTCGTCTACAAGGCGTAAACTAGTCAGGAAGGCTTAGTATTCTGCTTGATTATTGGACGTGGGGAAAAACAAGGTTACGGATACTTCGATGAGGGTTCCTTCCTTGTTCTCCAATATCACCCCGACCCCACTACCTGCCGAGCTAGATGCTCCGTCTACGAAGATGGTCCACCTAGATGGGGATGTGAAAATCTGCTCGGTGAAGGTAAGTTCTGCTACAAATTCGGCCAAGGCTTGAGCTTTGAGGGTCTGTCGTCCCTCGAACTTGATGTTGAACTCGGATAATTTCAGTGACCATTTCAGCATTCGTCCGGCCATATCTGGCCTTCCGAGCATCTGCCTGATGGGTTGGTATGTCCTGACGACAATAGTATGGGCCAAGAAGTAATGTCGTAACCTTCTTACTACGAAGAGGAGGGCCAGTGCTACCTTTTCGATTTGCAGGTACCTGAGCTCAGGGCCATTCAAGGCTTTGCTCGTAAAGTAAATCGGTTTTTTCCCCTCGGGTAGCTCACGAGTAAGGGTTGCGCTCACCGCCTCATTTGCCACAGCTAGATAGAGGTATAGCGTTCCGCCTTCGTTAGGTCTGGAGAGTACTGGGGGCTCGGACAATACTTTTTTTAGGTGGGTCAAGGCTTGCTTGCATTCTTCGGTCCATTCGAAAGTTGATTCTTTGCGAAGGAGTTTGTAGAATGGGAACGCGTGTTGGGCAGACTTAGCCACAAATTGGGCAAGGGAAACGAGCACTCAATTTAACGATTGTATGGATTTCTTAGAGTTTGGGGTAGGTATCTCCATGAACGCCCGACATTTGTCTGGGTTGGCTTTGATTCCTCACTCGATCAAATAAAACCCGAGGAATTTTCCCGCTCGAACTCTGAATGTACATTTTTCAGGGTTGAAACGCATCTTGCATTTTCGAGCTTGGTCGAACACCTTTCGTAGGTGGGAAGCGTGATCCGTCTCTTGCTGAGATTTGACAATCATGTCATCCATATACACTTCGAGCATGTCTCCAATTTCTGCTCGGAAAACCTTGTTCATCATGCACTGATAAGTGGCGCCCGCGTTTTTCAGGCCGAAGGGCATAACGTTATAGTAGTAATTTCCTGATTCGATCATGAAGTCCGTGTGCTTTTTGTCGGCCACAACCATGGGAATTTGATTATATCCTGAATAGGCGTCCATAAATGATAGTAGTTTGAAACCGACCGAGTTGTCGACCAGTTTATCAATATTTGGCAATGGGTAAGCATCTTTCGGTCAAGCCCGATTAAGATCAGTATAATCAATGCACATTCTCCACTTTCCATTAGATTTTTTCACAAGTACAACATTGGAGAGCCAAGTAGTGTACCTGGCCTCCGTTACAAAGTTTGCCTCTATGAGGTCTTCTAAAACTTTTTCGTCCGCTTTAGTTTTTTCGGTCGACTGTTTCCTCCTCTGTTGGGCAATGGCCTTATGATTAGGATTAATAGAGAGATGGTGGCAGGCCACATCTGGGTCAAGTCCGAGCATCTCTGCTGCACTCCATGCGAATAGGCCGGCGTTCCCTTTCAGGCATGTCTCTAGCTGTTTATTTTCCAGGTCTGGGAGATGGCCCCCAATCTTTACTCATCTGCTCGGATCTTCCCCCAGCGAGATTAGCTCGAATTCACCGTCGACAATTGGTCGAGCTAACGAAGTAGAGGGCTGCTGGGAGCTTTCGGCTTCTTCTAGAAACCTGCAATCTAGGTCGATGGAGTCGACTCGAGGGAGAGGTGCAAACACTTATGTGTTTATGGAGGATGCTGAGGTGGAAGCTTTGGGCTGGTATGATATCGAGCTAAGGCCTTTAGAGGCTGCTTCGAAACAGCGACAGGCAGCTTCGACATCACTGTGCAGGGTGGCCACCCTCCCCGACGTTGTGTAGTACTTCATCTTCAGATGGACAGTTGATGGAACAGCCAGGAGATCGGCCAACGTCGATCGACCAAGAATGCATTGATATAGAGAAGGATAATCAACGACGAAAAATTGGACGCGGACTGACCGGGCGGTTTCTGCGGCTCCAAAAGTGACTATAAGGTTGACATAACACCATGGTCGTGACACTTCCCCCATTGAAACCTTGGAGGTCATCCACGTATGGCGTTAGATGAGTCTCGTTCAGCTGGAGTGTCGCGAATAGCTGCGAATACATGATATCGCATGAGCTGCCCTGGTCGACTAGTATTCTACGGACATCGAAGTTGGCCATATGGGATCGAATGAGCATTGGAATGTTGGCGTTAGGTTCTCCCCCCAGTAGTTCCTCTTTGTAAAATGAGATGGGCACCGAGTTGTCTCTGGGTGGGTCTAACATAGCGTTCAGGGCCGGTCCTTTTGCGATTATTTGGTTGAACTTTCTCTTCACGGAACCGACCGTGATCTTGTTGAATCCTCCACCTGAAATCACCATAGCGGAGGGAAATGCTTCCCAGGGGCTATGAGAAGACAGGTAACTAGGACTATTCTGACGATCAGGCAGAAATAAATCTTCAGGGCGATAGATGTTGAGAGCGACCTGCATATTGGTGTCTGCGGGCACCGCTACCATTTCCTCGACTTTTATGGTCTCCTGTGCTTCCAGTCTGGAGGTTTCTTTGGATTTCGTGAATTATTTGAGGTTGTTGTCTTTGATGAGTATCTCTATTGCGTCCTTCAGGTGGATGCAATTCTTGGTATTCTGTCCGTGGCTTTTGTGGAACCTAGAGTACTTGGTTTTGTCGGTGCCCGGTTTAGCGGGCAGCTGCTTGGGAAAGCGAACCCCCACTTAACGAAACTCTGAATTAGCACATTCAAATAATATTTTCTCCCTCGACACTAATAGAGGTGTATACTCACGAAATCGGCCCACTGGTCCTCTTTGCTCCCGCGGTTCACGGGGGCGATCTTCCTTTCTTTTTTCATCTACTCGACGAGATATCGAGGGTTCTTCAGATTTGGAAGGGCTGGCGTCTTCTCAACGTCGGGTATCACGAACGGAGCTAACCGAGTGCTTCACTTTGTATTGGATGCACGCTTGAGCTTTCAAGTGGAAAGCGTCCAGAGTGGCGGGCGTCTCAATGCCCACTGCTCGGTGGAAGTCGGTGGAAGGGCGTAACTCGTGCTCCAGAAAATAATTATTCATGTCGTCCGTGGTCAAGACCTGGACAACTTCTTTATTGAACCTTTTGATATAGGTTCTGAGGGGCTCATCTTTTCCCTGGATAATGGCTTCAAGTGATGCCTCCATCTTCGGATGACGTCTAGAAGCGGTGAAATGCCTGGAGGAAGTCCGACCGAGCTGCCTCTAGGAAGTGATGGATTCGGGCTCAAGACTTTTGTATCAAGTCATCGCTCCTTTCCTTAAGGTGGTCGAAAAGAGACGACATTTGATTGCTCCTCTGACGCCCCTGTAATCAAGTAGGGCGTTGATGTTCTCAATATGTTCGTCGAGATCAGTTGTTTCGTCATATGAACCTAGGGGTGGGGGTTTCTCGAGCCCTCTTGGTAATTTGGTAGCCATAATCTTAGATGAGAGGGGTCCTTTTATATGATCGTCATCACTGGAGGTGAGCGAAGGGGATCTTGAACGGTGTTTTCTGTTTCGTCGCGGGGACGGAGAGTTCGACCTGTTCTTTCTTGATCGTTTTGGAGATAATGATCGGCATCGTCGCCTTTTCTGAGGAGGGGAACAACGATCATCGTCCTGCAAACCTTGACGAGTCTTGGTTAGTACAGGCGAGCGACGTCTTCGAGGAGGCGAACAACCTCGATTCCAGATAGAAGTTTCGCCGTAGTGGCCTTTATCCTTCTTTCTTCGGGGGATGGGATGCGCTGTCCCCGATGCCTTTTAGGAGATAGAGATGATCGGCGACCGGTTTCTTCGAGACGGGCTATATTCGCATTGTGTGCTAGGAGTATGAGGTGGGTTTGGTTGAGCGTTTCAACCAGAGCGGCGAAGTCTGACCCAGCGGGCGCGGCCATGGAAGGTATGGCCTCTCGTTGGCTCTCGAGCGGTTGGTCGCGCTCCAGAGAGGGTGAAACTGGCTTTACGTCCTGGTGATCTTGGATAGTTTCTTCGTGTGAGGGGGTGAAAAGGTTTCTCCCCCGTTGGGTAATGAGGATACCATCAGCAGTACGGGCTTTGCACGAGACGTCGTTAGCGGCCATGAATCTTTTTGGATAGTAAACTTTGGTTCTTGAGATTTTTTGATGAAGAAGAACGGGGAAGTTGGTTCCCACAAACGACGCCACTTGATCGTACCTGGAGAACAAGATCTAATATGGCCGGCGTCGAACATGGATGAGCACGGTTGATGATGGAGAAAAAGGAGTGTACCTGCAAAGGCACTCCGATGTCAAATACAGAGAGCGAGCAACGAGTGAGCAAGTACGAGATTTTTTAGGCTAAGATTCGAATACTTGACCCTCTTGAGTGAGAGGGTTTTTATATTGGTCTTGATGGATGATCATAGGTCCGTATTGTTGGGTCTGGATCGCGAATTCCGTAATGACCGGTAACGGTTAGGAACTAGCCGTTGGGGCATGATTAGATCTGCTCAACTTGGTGTCATACCCCAAATTTGTCCTACCCGCGCCATTTTATTTTTACTGTCTAACCATTGTTTCAAAAATAAAAAAACACGTACTGTCTTATTTTTTTGGCAAATATTCGAAAAATAAAATTGCAGTTATTTCTTTGCAAACTAAAATTCGAATTTCCTTTTATTTCAAGTCTTTTATATTTATTGTTTAATTTTAAATATATATATATATATATATATATATATATATATATATATATATATATATATATATATATATATATATATATATATATATATATATATATATAAAGAGTCTATTGTTGTGAACTCATTTTTTCAGCTTTAAATAGAACCCCTTTATCCAAAAAACAATACAAAATATTACTTTTTTTTTTCCAATTTTATTATTATAGTTTTTTTTTAGATATTACTTTTATCATTATTATTACTTTTATTATTATTCCTATTCCATTATTTATTTCTTATTATTATTTTATTATTATTAGTGAACTTTTTTTTTTAGAAACTTAATCATCTTTTTCTATTTATTACTTGTCTCTCAATTTCAACACCGGTTATTCTTTGTGTGTTTAATTTTCATTTAGGGTGGATTATTTTTACATAGTTTATTGTCCATAAAGAGTACTATAAAAATATATAGATTCTTTTAATTCTCATTATTTTATTATCATTTTTTTTATTATTTTTTTTATTATTAATTATTGAGATTTATTTACCTTTTTATTTCTGTTACATATTTGCTTATTATTGCATTTGCCACTATAAGTTTTCTTTTTGTATAATTCACTTTTACAAAACAAAATAGAATCTTTTTACAATCCCACTAATGCACAATTTGTTTTCAACGTACCACACCAACATCTTTTTCCAGCTATTCGTCAACGGCAAATCCCGTACTCTCCCGCTACTCCATACACAACTCACAAATCCTATCCATTCACAGCCACTCCTCAATTCATTTGCTACATATTAGAGACTCTCTTCACTCTTTCAAGAGGGTAAAAATTCACAGAAGTGAAAAAATCAACAAAAACCTTTTCTCTTCTTCAAGCTTACCTCACAAATCCACCATAAACGTTGATTAACAGACCTGCCTCATTCACTCATCATTAACCAAACTTCATTTTTAATCCTTTTCATACAACAAATCTTCAAAAAATAAAACCAGTTCAGACCTGTGTAAAAGCCAGAAACTAACAAATATCCTCACCTCAACCTCCATTTTACCTAAAACCGGCACAGGCCTTTCAAAATCAAACTCAGAGGAAACCAAAATCGTTCATTTTCGCAATCCCAAGACCACTGATTGAATCCGCACCATGAGAGAAACTATTGAATGATTCGAACCTCAAACGCAGAAATTCGAACAAATCCGAAACCACCCTTCACTTTTCGCAAACCGAAACTGAATCTATGCGAGAGCGAGTGAACAAAACTGACACGCCGAAACCTGTTACCGCCGAGAACACCACCCAAACCATCCGCAAAACTCACCCGCCGTTCAACATCCGAAGCCAACATTCACCAAACCGAAGCCACCAACCACAAACCAATTGCAGTGAAACACGATCTAAACGCGAAATCCTTCAGACCGTCAACAACCAACGAATCTCACCGAGACAAACACCACTTCACCGTGCCGGCCATCCTTCACCACTATCAAGCCGCAAAACACAACCACAGCCGTCCACCGAAACGAAACCTCCAAAAAGCCCAACCACCAAGCCATCCGCGAACCACCTTCACTGTCGCAAGCCACTCGAAACCGAATCGCAACCCGTAGCCACCGCTTTAAAACCACCGCGAACTCACCGAACTGTTTCCGATTCTACCGTTTCCTCACCTCGCCGCAAACAGCAAAACTGGAACCGCTTGAACACCCGCCGGCCTTCCATCTTCAACCGACCAAACTGAAACGGCGACGAGATTAGAATTGCGAAACCTTGAACGAATCGAAGAACGCATAAGCCGAAGGAGAGAGCTGAGACGGATTGTCTTTCTACGGGTGGGTTTCGTTTTGACTACGTTTTGGAAACAAGGGTCTGATTTGAAACGTGATTGGTATTTTCAATGTTACTGTTTGTTTTGCTTTGATAACCTTTCAAAAACTCTTGTTACTTTCTTTTTATAAAACTTGCATTGTTGTTACTAATGGTTTCTCAAAGGCCCATGTGAATCACGAACACACACCATAACACAACACACTCCCTCTTATTTTGATTGTCTTTTTTTTTTCTATATATTTTATTTAGGTTTATTGCTAGGTTTATTATTTAGTAAATGTTTTGTTTTTTTGTGGATCCCTTTTTTTTTAATCCTTTTTATTTCAATTTCTTTTTTATATATATATATATATATATATATATATATATATATATATATATATATATATATATATATATGTCATTTTGATTTATTTTTTTATTATCTTACTTTTTCTCTTTTGGGTCAATGACTTGATAAATGGCCAATATTCGCCCGATTTCGTTAAATCGGTGATGTTCGGTCAATATGAGACTCTCTTTTTTTATTATGTTATTTTATCCTATTATTTTTATTTTGAACAAAAAAACTTGTAATATAATATAATTTATTCATTATTCTCATTATTATTTATTTATTTGTATTTATTATTCTATTTATTTTTTGCAATTCAATTTATTCATTTATTATCGCATTTCAAAAAAAAATGTTTCGACTCCTTATAGAATGATTCCAATTTTGAATCGATTCTAAGGAAGTAAACGAAGTAAATTTTGACGCGTCCCAAAAAGGTCCAACGCCTTCGAATAGTTGTTCTCGATTAAAAGGTCCAACGCCTTCGAATAGTTGTGTCCGATCAAACAGGCCGAACGCCTTCGAATAGTTCAAAAACACTGCACACACGTTTCCTCTTGGGCAAACTACAATGATACCATTTATTTCGTGTAATCCCCTGTATTTATTTTGTATCCCTCTCCCATTACTTTGTACGTATTTCATTTCTCGTATTTTATTTAAATTCTGAATCCTTGGTCCAACGCCAAGCGATTGCACTTGCACACTTGCACTTTATTTTTCAGTTCGTTTATTAGGATCCACCTCTCCTTGCGAGCCGAGCGCTTCGTGCCTCGCTAACAAACCACAAAAATAACCTCCATTTGCATGCACCCTCTAAACCTCAAAAAACCAAAACGTTTAGATTAGATCCAAACCCTTGATCCAACGCTAAGCGGTCTTAGGAAATAAAACACTTTAATAAATGAGAGAAGATTTGTACGCCACGAGCCTTAAGCGGTAGAAAGGAGGATAACGAGCTCTCGTTACTCGCTACGATTATTTCGACGCAGGACGCTCGTCCTATTGGGCGAGATAAACTATCCATAGTCTTTAGTGCATTTCAACTCCCAAACCCTTTCGTCGAAGAAAGGTAATAAAATCAACAACCATTACCCTTAGCAGGCTGAACTACGAGGCTCTGACTTTCCCATTGCACACGGGAGTACGTAGGCACGAGGATCTCAATCCTTGCCGAGCACCTAGGTTTAATCTAACTTATAATTCAACTCATTTCCCTCTAGCAAGAAATTCGTTTAAGCATAGACATCCTTTCACGCGCGATAACTTAGATGGTTCCCATCGAGTACGATGGATGTAGGGGGTGCTAATCCCTTCCCCTTGCATAACCGACTCCCGAACCCAGTAAATGGTTCCGTTGACCTTTGTCCTCATCCTTCTCTTCCCGGGTTGTATCTATATCTTCCCTTTCCCTCTTCGGGAATAAATAGAATTAGGTGGTGACTCTTCAGTCCGTCCGGCGCACGACTACCGTCCATTTCGGATCGCGTGAGGTCGTATTTTTCGGGGTACGACAGCTGGCGACTCTGTTGGGGATTGGTTCACCCCTATGCGAGTCAAGCCTAGTCTAGGTTCCCGCGCTTGTTTGAATGTTTGCTTTTATGCCTTGCTTGTTTACTTTTATCGCTTTCTTTATCGCATTCCATATTATATATCTTGTGGCTCCTTGGTACTATAATTTGGATCGATACTTTGCAAAAGAAACTTGAGGGAAAGGCTCTATACCCGGGCTTGCGAGTACAAACTTAAGTTAGCGAGGTTGTGTAGTATGGGCTCTCGAGGGAACCTCTCTCGTGGGTTGTCGATATGAAAACCTCACTTGGAGTAGATTCTGATAAGAATACTGACAACCGTCAAGTCCTTGACGTGTGTGCTCAGTTGCTTTCATTAGGGTCATTAACTCGGAGGACCTTTTGGTTAAAACATCGGTTGATGGTTGCATAGTATTGGGCACCAAGGTTCGCCTTCGCGTGGCTCGATACGAAAACCTCACTTGGAATAGACTTACTCAATGGAGTTGATTGACTGTCAAGAATGTATGAAATTGACACGTGCATCAAACAATTGAGAAAGTTTCATAACTCCAGGACTTTGTTTTAAATCTCGTGTCGATGGTCACGTAGTATAGGCTCCCGAGAAAATTTTCTCTCGTGGGTTGTCGATACGAAGATCTCACCCAAAATAGATTCATATGGCGGAGTCATTCAACCGTCATGCTTATGGCGTGTGTGATGAACAGCCATATAAATTGATAACTTTGGGATCCCTAAAACTTTAGAGTCTACCCAGTGAGTTCTTGATCAAAGTATCCTCCATCTGTGCCTCGGACTCATGAGACCCTGATCTTGTGATCCTAGATTCTGACATTGCATATCATTTCATTAGCATTATTTATTCATATTACATTTCATTCCAAAACCGGAAACTCATTTCATGTTCCTCGATCTTCACTAAATAAAGCTGGTTTCCCGACGCCCGTATCGTGCTAGACGCCCGTACCTAACTCGAGCCAACACTAGAAGACTGATGGACGTGATTCAGGAAGAACAAGCTGCCACGAGGGAAGAGATTGACTCGGTCAAGAGCAAGATTGACCAGCTTTACGAAACTTTACAAGCTTTTGCAAGAATGGAAGAACGTCGCGAAGCTGCTACCGCAATGAACAATGCTCAAGTGCAAGGATCTACCTCACGAGCAATGCATTCAGTTCCCGTTCCAAATCCTTTGGTCTACGGTCTGCCTCCAGGCTTCACTCCTGCTGTTGAAGAGGTCACTTCTCAACCAATACCTGCTTCTGGTGTCACTGTTGGTGCTATTCCTCAAGCTCAACCTATTCCAATTCAAGTCCAATTTCCTCAGACTGAAGAGAATCATCAAGTTGAGTGTGAGATGTATACTGCTGTTCCAATCACCAATCCTCATGCTGTTCAAGAGTCTGAAGCTATGAAGATGTGCCGCAAGTTAGCTGAAAAACTCTGAATCATGGAAGGACACAACTCAACCTCTATGAGTGCCTCAGACATGTGCTTAGTTCCAGATGTTGTGATCCCTGCTAAGTTCAAACTGCCAGAATTCGAGAAATACAAAGGCCTCAGCTGTCCTGAGCTTCATTTGAGGATGTACTGCAGAAAAATGGCCGCTCATGCCAAAGATGATAAGCTTATGATCCATTGCTTCCAAGACAGCCTGTCTGGAGCATCTCTAGAATGGTACATGCAGCTCTAACGCAACAATGTTCTTACTTGGCTCGATTTATCTGATGCATTCAAAAAGCAATACAAGTACAACACTGACCTTGCTCCTAACCGTACTCAACTTCAGAGTATGTCTCAAAAGGAAAGCGAATCCTTTAAGGAGTATGCCCAACGTTGGAGGGAGTTAGCTGCCAGAGTGAATCCGCCATTGGTTGACCGTGAATTGATCGATATCTTCATGGGTACCCTACAGGGGCAATACTACGAGAAGCTGATCAGCAGCGTATCTTCTGGGTTCTCAGACATGGTGATGGTCGGAGAAAGAATCGAAGAGGGTCTGAAGAGTGGAAAGATTCAAGGAGGTTCTAGCAGCCAAGCTGGAACCAAGAAGCCTTTCAACGGGTACAAAAAGGGCGAAACAAATGTCGTTTCTGCTGCAAGTGGGAATTTCCAATAGAGTGCACCTGCACCAGTTCCCTACTACCAGTATCCCTATGTTGCTGCTGCGCAATATGCTCCTATACCATATCAGCCAGTTCCTCCAATGCCTTATCAGCAGGCCTTTCAAGCTCTATTTCCGCCTCAGATGGCTCATCAACCACGTCCACATCCAATGGTTGCTGCCACGCAATATGCGCCCAATTCGTACCAACAACCAGCTTATCCACCACGGCCGGGTCAACAACAACAACGCGTTCCTCAAAAGCGTCCACCATATCAACCAAGAGGATATGATAGGCACATTGATCCCCTGCCTATGTCATACACCGAAATCTTTAAACAGTTGATGGCAAAAGGACCTCTCACTTTGAGAGATATGCCACCTCAGACTGGCAATGCCCGGAACTATGATGCCAATGCTCGCTGTGAGTATCATAAAGGCGCTCCAGGTCACACAATCGAGAACTTCCATGCCTTCAAGCACTTGATTCAGGATATGATCAACTCTAAGGACCTCACTCTCACTCCGAGAAATGCAAATGTCCAGAACGATCCAATGCCGCCGCACGGCGCCAACAAGTAAAGACATTTGAAGGGGTTGTTGAAGACCAAGCTGAGTAGTCACCAACTTTGAAGCATTCAATCAAGAGAAGTTCAATTCCTCAAATCAAGGCAGCCATCGCCATTTTTTATTTCCGCATTCCTGTTGTTTTGTAATGTTTGTTTAAGTACTATTTACTCTGAACATTGTTATCGTTTGTACTTGGTTATGTTAATGTTTTGTTTATGCATGTTTTGAATCAATTTATTCGCATTTACTCATTATTTATCATTTATCACAAAAATCAAAATATTTCCTCACTTCACTTTAGCAAATATTTGAGGGAGGATGATGAAAACGAAATACCCATAACTGTTGCGGTATGCTTTCGGATAAAATCTCGTCAATGATGTACACGCATTCTTTCAAATCCCCAAACACTGGAGATATAAGGAGTTAATCCCCAGTCAACCACTTCGAGACTAGAAGTAGGAGTTTCTTTCGGATACAACCCTTACATTTAACTCAGGACAGGGTAGTTATTCAGTTAACCTGATTATACTTTCAAATTGCAAGATGAGACATCCCGTCAGAGGACCATCAACAAATGACTTGGTAGTCACAACAAAATACAAAAAATATAGAAAAAGAAAACCGCTAAGTTGAGCACCCAAAGGGAGACTTAGCCCGGAAAAAAGAAATCAAAAAGAGGAGCTCAAATCCTCAGTAAAAAAAAACAAATATCAATGACCACAAAATGAAAAATCAAAGGGTCACCAGCAAAATAAGATGACTGCCATTTTCAAGCAAACCTTAAAGCTTCATCTTCACTCTTGCAAAGTCAAAACAAATGCATGTGTAAAGTTAATTGAATGTAGGACTGGAGAACATCACGGAGAAGGGGTGGGTACAAATCATTTGAGCCTTATATCCTTTGTTTTTCAAATCATTAACTAGACCACGTTACAACCCTCGAAAGTCCTAATTGAGGCGCGATTTATTCTGAAAGCATGCTACCAACAAGGTTGCGTAAATTGACTCCCATATATTTGCTAATCTTCAAACTCGATTGCACATTATTCTTGTTGCATATTTCACGCACTTTCTAAATCAACACCACGTTTGGACCAACGGTTCATCCGTCACACTATCACAATCATTCAAATAAATTGACTATTTCAAAACTTACATGAACTTTACATTAACGTTACCAATTGTGTATGAATAATTTAATTGCAATTTAGTGCTTGACATCAGTGCAATCCCCACAAGGGGCAATCAAAAGAGAAATTTGAACTTCATTGGTGCCAACATGAATCAAGACTACTTCAACAGTCCAATCAGGGGCAAATTATCTTCTCAACAACCCAATCAGGGGAAAATTATTTTCAACAGTCCAATCAGGGGCAAATCATCTTCCAACAACTCAACCTGGGGCAGACGTCTACCAAATCCAGATACAGGAGCAAATCTTCCTATCTCTTCTCCCCAGCTGGACAAACAGATCTTGCTAGACATTGGCAATCGTTCAAAGCAAAATCAGTCTTCATGTGTCAATTAAATCGCTCCGCTCACCAGCAGATAACCAAACTTGGAGCTTTCAAATCCATCTTCTGATCATACATCGTCGAAGATCGAGTGTCGGGGAATCAAGCCCTCCACCCACCCAAAGTCCAATCATTATTGGCAACTACCAAACCAAAAGTCCACCAATCTGGCATCTTTCAATCGCTCATATGCATCATTACGCGTCACAAGTATCATTTTCATCAATCATTTACAGCATGTGCATCATATGCCTATCTAAACATAAAACAAACTTTTTATTTTCCCCAGCAGTTTTAACTTACATCTCAAGTGCATAAAAATTTGCATCGTATCTCCATCATTATGGAATACCATTTCAAAAAAATTAAGCATAGTTGCATAATTCAGGATCCAGGATCAACACAAGTTCCCAGTCCTTTCCCCAACGGAAGTCAGAATCATATCAATCGAAGATTCCAGGCATCTCCTCGGCGGATTCAATGGCCAAATTTAAATTTCATTTGCCTTATCATCCTCTGTTGATAAGTGATTTTATTTTCAGTTATTCGCCTTATCATCCTCTAGTGATAAGTGATTTTATTTTTTCAGTCTTTCGCCTTATCATCCTCTGTTGATAAGTGATTTTATTTTCTGTCTTTCGCCTTATCTTCCTCTGTTGATAAGTGATTTTATTTTCTGTCTTTCGCCTATCATCCTCTGTTGATAGTAATCCTTTATTTTTCTGTCTGTCGCCTTATCATCCTCTGTTGATAAGTGAATTTATTTTCAGTCAGTCGCCTTATCATCCTCTGTTGATAAGTGAGTTTATTTTCAGTCAGTCGCCTTATCATCCTCTGTTGATAAGTGAGTTTATTTTCAGTCAGTCGCCTTATCATCCTCTGTTGATAAGTGATTTTATTTCCAGTCTGTTGCCTTATCATCTTTTGGTGATAAGTGATTTATTTTGTCAATTTGCTTCTTGCTATGTCACCTAGTATTTTTCAATTTATTTCATCTGCTATTTTCACAATTTCTTTCTTTATCGGACAAATTTGGAGTCTGTTAGTATCTAATTATCTTATACCTTGAAAGTCTAAACGCGAGCCGGTTCATCTTACTCGGTCTAAGCCAATTCGATAGGGGCATCTGTCATACCCCAAATTTGTCCTACCCGCGCCATTTTATTTTTACTGTCTAACCATTGTTTCAAAAATAAAAAAACACGTACTGTCTTATTTTCTTGGCAAATATTCGAAAAATAAAATTGCAGTTATTTCTTTGCAAACTAAAATTCGAATTTCCTTTTATTTCAAGTCTTTTATATTTATATATATATATATATATATATATATATATATATATATATATATATATATATATATATATATATATATATATATATATATATAAAGAGTCTATTGTTGTGAACTCATTTTTTCAGCTTAAATAGAACCCCTTTATCCAAAAAACAATACAAAATATTACCTTTTTTTTTTCCAATTTTATTATTATAGTTTTTTTTTTAGATATTACTTTTATCATTATTATTACTTTTATTATTATTCCTATTCCATTATTTATTTCTTATTATTATTTTATTATTATTAGTGAACTTTTTTTTTTTAGAAACTTAATCATCTTTTTATATTTATTACTTGTCTCTCAATTTCAACACCGGTTATTCTTTGTGTGTTTAATTTTCATTTAGGGTGGATTATTTTTACATAGTTTACTGTCCATAAAAAGTACTATAAAAATATATAGATTCTTTTAATTCTCATTATTTTATTATCATTTTTTTATTATTATTATTATTAATTATTATCATTATTGAGATTTATTTACCTTTTTATTTCTGTTACATATTTGCTTATTATTGCATTTGCCACTATAAGTTTTCTTTTTGTATAATTCACTTTTACAAAACAAAATAGAATCTTTTTACAATCCCACTAATGCACAATTTGTTTTCAACGTACCACACCAACATCTTTTTCCAGCTATTCCTCAACGACAAATCCCGTACTCTCCCACTACTCCATACACAGCTCACAAATCCTATCCATTCACAACCACTCCTCAATTCATTTGCTACATATCAGAGACTCTCTTCACTCTTTCAAGAGGGTAAAAATTCACAGAAGTGAAAAACTCAGCAAAAACCTTTTCTCTTCTTAAAGCTTACCTTACAAAACCACCATAAACGCTGATTAACAGACCTGCCTCATTCACTCATCATTAACCAAACTTCATTTTTAATCTTTTTCATACAACAAATCTTCAAAAAATAAAACCAGTTCAGACCTGTGAAAAAGCCAGAAACTAACAAATATCCTCACCTCATCCTCCATTTTACCTTAAACCGGCACAGGCCTTTCAAAATCAAACTCAGAGGAAACCAAAATCGTTCATTTTCGCAATCCCAAGACCACTGATTAAATCCGCACCATGAGAGAAACTATTGAACGAGTCGAACCTCAAACGCAAAAATTCGAACAAATCCGAAACCACCCTTCACTTTCCGCAAACCGAAACTGAATCTATGCGAGAGCGAGTGAACAGAACTGACACGCTGAAACCTGTTACCGCCGAGAACACCACCCAAACCATCTGCAAAACTCACCCGCCGTTCAACATCCGAAGCCAACATTCACCAAACCGAAGCCACCAACCACAAACCAATCGCAGTGAAATACGATCTAAACGCGAAATCCTTCAGACCGTCAACAACAAACGAATCTCACCGAGACAAACACCACTTCACCGCGCCGGCCATCCTTCACCACTATCAAGCCGCAAAACACAACCACAGTCGTCCACCGAACCGAAACCTCCAAAAAGCCAAACCACCAAGCCATCCGCGAACCACCTTCACCGTCGCAAGCCACTCGAAACCGAATCGCAACCCGTAGCCACCGCCTTAAAACCACCGCGAACTCACCGAACTGTTTCCGATTCTACCGTTTCCTCACCTCGCCGCAAACAGCAAAACTGGAACCGCTTGAACACCCACCGGCCTAACATCTTCAACCGACCAAACTGAAACGGCGACGAGATTAGAATTGCGAAATCTTGAACGAATCGAAGAACGCATAAGCCGAAGGAGAGAGCTGAGACAGATTGTCTTTCTACGGGTGGGTTTCGTTTTGACTACGTTTTGGAAACAAGGGTCTGATTTGAAACGTGATTGGTATTTTCAATGTTACTGTTTGTTTTGCTTTGATAACCTTTCAAAAACTCTTGTTACTTTCTTTTTATAAAACTTGCATTGTTGTTACTGATGGTTTCTCAAAGGCCCATGTGAATCACGAACACACACCATAACACAACACACTCCCTCTTATTTTGATTGTCTTTTTTTTCTATATATTTTATTTAGGTTTATTGCTAGGTTTATTATTTAGTAAATGTTTTGTTTTTTTGTGGATCCCTTTTTTTTTTAATCCTTTTTATTTCAATTTCTTATATATATATATATATATATATATATATATATATATATATATATATATATATATATATATATATATATATATGTCATTTTGATTTATTTTTTTTATTATCTTACTTTTTCTCTTTTGGGCCAATGACTTGATAAAAGGCCAATATTCGCCCGATTTCGTTAAATCGGTGATGTTCGGTCAATATGAGGCCCTCTTTTTTTATTATGTTATTTTATCCTATTATTTTTATTTTGAACAAAAAAACTTGTAATATAATTTAATTTATTCATTATTCTCATTATTATTTATTTATTTGTATTTATTATTCTATTTATTTTTTGCAATTCAATTTATTCATTTATTATCGCATTTCAAAAAAAATGTTTCGACTCCTTATAGAATAATTCCAATTTTGAATCGATTCTAAGGAAGTAAACGAAGTAAATTTCGACGCGTCCCAAAAAGGTCCAACGCCTTCGAATAGTTGTTCTCGATTAAAAGGTCCAACTCCTTCGAATAGTTGTGTCCGATCAAACAGGCCGAACGCCTTCGAATAGTTCAAAAACACTGCACACACGCTTTCTCTTGGGCAAACTACAATGATACCATTTATTTCGCGCAATCCCCTGTATTTATTTTGTATCCCTCTGAAGGAAAATTGCGATCTAAACGCAGCGGAAAACAAAAATTTCCTTTAGTGATCCTTACGAATGAGCATGGTCAATGATAGAATCGTTACCTCTTTGTGGAGATTCAGATCTTAGATGCAGCGATCACAAGCGTTGATGAAGTGCAACACCTCTACTCAGTCCACACGAACAGCTTCCGGTCACAGTGCTAGCTGCTTACGAACGGAATTATTTGAGTGAGAAAAGAGAATCAAAAACGAAATTGCATCAAGTGAAAGCTTCATCACAAGGGTTCCTTTTATAGACTCTCTTGTGGGCTGCGGGCTAAAAGCCCAATTCACATGATCCATAATAATATTATATATTATTATAATAACTATTATTATAATAAATATATTTATTTTATTATTATTTTATAACCATTATAAAATAACAATAATTATTATTATATTATCCGAATTTCTATTTTTCACTTAAGTGCACCGTACCTTACGGTGTTCCTTTGATTTCTCTATCTCTCATCAAACTGTCCTTATGTGTGTGACCCTGTAGGATTTCGTAACGTTGGTAATTATATTAAATTATATATTTAACATAATAAACAGTGAGCGGTATCTAGCAACACATCACTGCTACCCAAGTCACGAAAATGTCATGTGATCTGACAAAACCTTTTTCGTGATAATATATGTTTGTACAATTACCCTTTTGCCCCTATGTCTATATTGAACACAAGGCATACACTGTGTCATCCTTGTCCAGTTCAATATTGGGCCCTTAGACATCTCTCCTGTTATGCAGGAATGGCAAATTCCATCTAGGACACTCATGTCCCTCAGCATGCTTCGTGGAGTGCCCATCAACTGTCTTTATGATCATCCAGTTACGGATAATGTTTGATCAGCAATAAAGCACCTGACTCTACATCTAGGGTCCATAGTGGTTTCAGGTCGAAGGGTGGTAATACACCATTATCACCATGAGAATAACTTATGACACTTTGCATAACATACTATGTAGTATTCTCATAGCGGGTCAATCCGGTATAAATATTACTCCTAATATTTATACCTATGTCAAGACTTGATAACTCTTTATCCATGATCCATGAGATGTGATCATCAGTCTATCTTCATAATAGTCTCAATGCTTTAATGTTATCCCACTTTGCAATAAAGCTTGACTACAGATATTTTAAGAATAATGTCTTTATGTTTAATGGGATCTCATGATTAAGTCACACTTAACATTTCATTAAACAGACTAACTATTCTAGGGACTTTATTATTCTGAAAGACAAACATAATAAAGAAATGCCTTTTATTATTAAACGAATAATCCGATACAAGTACCAAAAAGTATTGGCCTCTAGGGCTTACACCAACACCCTCTCCCATTACTTTGTACGTATTTCATTTCTCGTATTTTATTTAAATTCTGAATCCTTGGTCCAACGCCAAGCGATTGCACTTGCACACTTGCACTTTATTTTTCAGTTCGTTTATTAGGATCCACCTCTCTTTGCGAGCCGAGCGCTTCGTGCCTCGCTAACAAACCACAAAAATAACCTCCATTTGCATGCACCCTCTAAACCTCAAAAAACCAAAACGTTTAGATTAGATCCAAACCCTTGATCCAACACCAAGCGGTCTTAGGAAATAAAACACTTTAATAAATGCGAGAAGATTTGTACGCCACGAGCCTTAAGCGGTAGAAAGGAGGATAACGAGATCTCGTTACTCGCTCCGATTATTTCGACGCAGGACGCTCGTCCTGTTGGGCGAGATAAACTATCCATAGTCTTTAGTGCATTTCAACTCCCAAACCCTTTCTGAAGGTGCGCAAAACACAAGGAAGGGGGGTTGGAATTGGGTTTTCTTATGGAACTTTAAAAAAACTTCTAAAGACAAGATAATTTATCCTGGTTCGTTTGAACTCAAACTACGTCCAGTCCACCCGCCAAGGTGATTTTGCCTCTACTGAGGTCTTAATCCACTATTCAACTATTGAATACACACAAAGACCTATAGTCAATGTCCTCTTGAGTCTTCTGACTAAACTTAGTCACTCAAGGAATAAAATAACTATTACAATGATAATAAAGAAGTAACTAAAAATGCTTCTTGACAAGCAAGGATCACTAATTGAAAGTTACAATATATTAGCACAATTTTATTCAGTCTTTTTGCGTGAGTGTGTTCTCGTTCAATTCTTCAAAATGAATCCTTTATATAGTTCTTGAATGAATGTAGCCGTTGGAGACATCTTGAGCTAAATTTAGGATATAAGTTAATACCATAAATTCCTTCCATAAACAGAGATACTTGTCTTGACCATTAATTAAAATATTCTTTAATTAATGTCTTCATTATGAATATCAACATCTTCTAAGCGGAGATCAGAGATAATAAATATTTGATGCGCAGCCAATAAAAGTGTTATTAAATGATGGATTCTCTTTTAAGAGTATCTTCTGTATGTGGCTCAATGAGTCTTCTATTCAAGTACGTCTTACTTAAAGAATTGATCTTCTACACAAGAACAAGGATATTTATTAGAACTTCTATTCTGTAACAATCTTTGTTATCATCAAAACACTTGGAGGTTCAGAACCATAATTGTTTTAACACTTTCGTCGAAGAAAGGTAATAAAATCAACAACCATTACCCTTAGCAGGCCGAACTACGAGGCTCTGACTTTCCCATTGCACACGGGAGTACGTAGGCACGAGGATCTCAATCCTTGTTGAGCACCTAGGTTCAATCTAACTTATAATTCAACTCATTTCCCTCTAGCAAGAAATTCGTTTAAGCATAGACATCCTTTCACGCGCGATAACTTAGATGGTTCCCATCGAGTACGATGGATGTAGGGGGTGCTAATACCTTCCCCCTGCATAACCGACTCCCGAACCCAGGCAATGGTTCCGTTGACCTTTGTCCTCATCCTTCTCTGCCCGGGTTGTATCTATATCTTCCCTTTCCCTCTTCGGAAATAAATAGAATTATGTGGCAACTCTTCAGTCCGTCCGGCGCGCGACTACCGTCCATTTCGGATCGCGTGAGGTCGTATTTTTCGGGGTACGACACTTGGTCCCTTGTCGGATGACCTTTGTACTGAGCAAGGGGTCTGTCGAGCAGTTGGTCCTCAGGATTCCGAGCTTCGAAGAGTCATTGGCCTGTTGGGGCCGCGAGATAGATAGAGCCCAATTCTGGTAATTGGGTCAGTCTAGAACAATTACATTTAAAAAATTAATTTTTTCAACCAAACAAATTATTATTTTTAAAAGTATTATTATTTTTGTGTTTTAATAAAAAATTTCCGATTTATAATAACAAATTTTTTATATTAATTTTTTCACATATTTGAAAAAATATCTATATATTTATATTATTCACTATTTGGAATAATTAAAATTATTTTTGTTTATATTAATAATATTTTTTTATATATAAATAAAATAATCAACAACGTATTTGATTCCGAATGAATATTAAGTTTATTTTGACATTACTTATATATTTGAATCAACAATATATTTTATCCGTAAATAAATATTATTTTGTTTAATAACATATATTTTTAGAGATTAAAGTTTAGAGATATTTCAAATAGTATGAGATCATATGTTGTTGACTCTAGCTTTCGATAAAATATTTGTAAACCAAACAATATGAAAATATTATATTTGTAGACTATTTCCCCTACGTTAATATTATATTTGTCTCATTTTCTTATATAATGGATAAAATATATTACAAATTAATTTTCAAATTTACTTTTCATTCTCTTTCACTTTAATAAGAACTACTATTAATGTTGAAGTAATTTTAATTAAATATGGTGGTTTATATTGGTATATGGTAATTTCAACACACTTTTCTTTCTCACTTTAATAACATTAAATTTGCAGTTTAATGAAATTGCTCCAAGTTACAACCCTTTTTGAAATAGCTGTATCTCAAACACCCTTTTTATTCTCTTTTACTTTAATTAAATAGCATTTCTCACACAAAGTTACCAAAACATAAAGCAGTTACATATACATAACTCTAACCTCAATCTATAACTAATATCAAAGAACTTTAATTTGTTTGGTTGGGGTAAATGGAGGAGAAGGGAGGGGGAGGGAAGGAAATATTTATGTTTGGTTAAAAGTTTAAGAGGGAAAGATGAGGTAGATGGAGGAAACAAAAATCTCTTCTTGATCACTTTTTGCTCTCCTCCGCCTTTGAGGGATTTGAAGGAGAGGGAAGATGTTTCTTTTTAATTACAATTATAATTACATTTTTATCCTTATTTATTTATTTAAATATAAATTAATTTATTAAAATGTTAAAAGTTATATTTTGAATAAATTTTATCTTCCTGTTATATTTTTTAATATCTTATTATTATTATTATTATTATTATTATATATGTTTAAATTATTTTATTTTATTTTATATATTTTAATGTTACTTTTTAATTATATAATTGTTTTTGTTTATGATAATTTTTGTTAAATTTAATTTTATTTGATATTTATATATTGAAAGTATATATTATAATCGTTATGCTATTTTTAATAAAATTTGTCATGAAATTCTCTGATTGAATGCTTATATTTCGTCAATGAATTTATATTTTAATTATAAACGGTAAATATCATGATTCTTATAGTAAAATTAAAAAGATAAAAAAAGTAAATTAGTTAACCTCCCCCATGTGAACCAAACATATCTATAATATAAGAAAAGTTGTTGTTCTGCCCTTTACTCATGTTTTTACCACATCCTCAATTTAGGGGCAAATTGTGTCTAAATATTACTTTTTCCAACCAAACTAAGATAGTTAACCAATTTGAATGACAAAGTTACTATTTTGCTTTTCTTTACACACATATTTAAATGATGTTTTTCCTATTGGTTTGATTCCAACTAAATATTTGTACATTTGGACTTAAAAGTACCATAATTAAATGGAAGCACCATTTTATTGGTAATTGCAGCAAGCATTGTTCGAATTTTCACTTTGGCTGATGAAAAAATGCTACTTTTCAACATTACATACCAACTCCCACTCTCTCATATGAACCCTATTTGTGTCTCTATCATCTCTCTCTCTCTCTCTCTCTCTCTCTCTCTCTCTCCCTTGATTTCTCTCACCGATTTTTTGAAATTCAAAAAGTGTGTTCATCGATTCTTCTCTAGTGAAGGTCTTATTACAACACATTGATGTTTTGATCTTGTTAAGACATATTGATGTTCTGAACCCTAATTGTTTATCTCTCAGCTGAGCTAACGATTTCTCTTGATTTGTCTCACTGATTTGTTGGAAATTAGAAGTTTTGTTCATCAATTCTTCTTCACTGAGGATGTTGTTATAACACATCTTTGTTTTGTACTCAGAAATACCATGTTTGTTCATCGATTTGCGCATGCATGTTTGTTTTGTACACAGAAACACCATGTCGTCCGTGGTCGAGACCTGGTTAGCTTCTTTATTGAACCTTTCGATATAGGTTCCGAGGGCTCGTCTTTGCCCTGGATAATGGCTTCAAGTGATCCTTCCATCTTGGGATGACGTCTGGAAGCGGTGAAATGCCTGGAGAAAGTCCGACCGAGCTACCTCCAGGAAGTGATGGATTCGGGCTCAAGACTTTTGTACCAAGTCATCGCTCCTTTCCTTAAGGTGGTCGGAAAGAGACGATATTTGATCGCTCCTTTGATGCCCCTGTAATCAAGTAGGGTGTTGATGTTCTCAATATGTTCGTCGAGATCAGTTGTTCCGTCATATGACCCTAGGGGTGGGGGTTTCTCGAGCCCTATTGGTAATTTGGTAGCCATAATCTTAGATGAGAGTGGTCCTCTGATATCATCGTCATCACTGGAGGTGAGCGAAGGGAATCTTGAATGGTGTTTTCAATTTCGTCGCGGGGACGGAGAGTTGGACCTGTTCTTTCTTTATCATTTTGGAGATATTGATCGGGATCGTCGCCTTTTCTGAGGAGGGGAATGACGATCATCGTCCTGCAAACCTTGACGAGTCTTGGTTAGTACAGGCGAGTGACGTCTTCGAGGAGGTGAATGACCTTGATTCCAGATAGAAGATTCGTCATGGTGGCCTTTATCCTTCTTTCTTCGGGGGGATGGGCTGCGCTGTCCCCGATGCCTTTTATGAGATCGAGATAATCGGCGACCGGTTTCTTTGAGACGGGCTATCTTCACACTGTGTGCTAGGAGTAGGAGGTGGGTTTGGTTGAAAGTTTCAACCAGCGCGACAAAGTCTGACCCGGCGGGCACGACCATGGAAGGTATGGCCTCTGGTTGGCTCTCGAGCGGTTGGTCGCGCTCTGGAGAGGGTGAAACTGCCTTTACGTCCTGGTGATCTTGGATAGTTTCTTCGTGTGAGGGGGTGAAAAGGTTGCTCCCCCGTTGGGTAATGAGAATACCATCAGCAGTACGGGCTTCGCACGAGACGTCGTTAGCGGACATGGATCTTTTTGGATAGTAAACTTTGGTTCTTGAGATTTTTTGATGAAGAAGAACGAGGAAGTTGGTTCCCACAAACGGCTCCACCTGATCGTACCTGGAGATCAGGATCTGAAATGGCCGACGTAGAACGTGGATGAGCACGGTTGATGATGGAGAAAAAGGGGTGTACCTGCAAAGGCACTCCGATGTCAAAGTCAGAGAGAGAGAGCAACGAGTGAGCAAGTACGAGATTTTTTAGGGTAAGATTCGAATACCTGACCCTCTTGAGTGAGTGGGTTTTTATATTGGTCCTGATGGATGGTCATTATTCCGTATTGTTGGGTCTGGATCGCGAATTCCGTAATAACCGGTAACGGTTAGGAACTAGCCGTTGGGGCAAGATTAGATCTGCTCGACTTGGTCCCTTGTCGGATGACCTTTGTACTGAGCAAGGGGTCTGTCGAGCAGTTGGTCCTCAGGATTCCGAGCGTCGAAGAGTCATTGGGCCGTTGGGGCCGCGAGATAGATAGGCCCCAATTTTGGTAATTAGGTCAGTCCAGAACAATTACATTTAAAAAATTAAATTTTTCAACCAAACAAATTATTATTTTTAAAAGTATTATTATTTTTGTGTTTTAATAAAAATTTTCCGATTTATAATAACAATATTTTTTATATTAATTTTTTCACATATTTGAAAAAATATCTATATATTTATATTATTCACTATTTGGAATAATTAAAATTATTTTTGTTTATATTAATAATATATTTTTATATATAAATAAAATAATCAACAACGTAATTGATTCCGAATAAAGATTAAGTTTGTTTTGACATTACTTATATATTTGAATCAATAATATATTTTTATCCATAAATAAATATTATTTTGTTTAATAACATATATTTTTAGAGATTAAAGTTTAGAGATATTTCAAATAGTATGAGATCATATGTTGTTGACTCTAGCTTTGGATAAAATATTTGTAGACCAAACAATATGAAAATATTATATTTGTAGTCTATTTCCCCTACATTAATATTATATTTGTCTCATTTTCTTATATAATGGATAAAATATATTGCAAATTAATTTTCAATTTTACTTTTCATTCACTTTCACTTTAATAAGAACTACTAATAATGTTGAAGTAATTTTAATTAAATATGGTTGTTTATATTGGTATATGGTAATTTCAACACCTTTTTCTTTCTCACTTTAATAGCATTAAATTTGCAGTTTAATGAAATTGCTCCTATTTATTTAAATATAAATTAATTTATTAAAATGTTAAAAGTTATATTTTGAATAAATTTTATCTCCCTGTTATATTTTTTAATATCTTATTATTATTATTATATGTGTTTAAATCATTTTATTTTATTTTATATATTTTAATGTTACTTTTTAATTATCATAATGTTTTTGTTTATGATAATTTTTGTTAAATTTAATTGTATTTGATATTTATTTTTTGAAAATTATATATTATAATAATTATGTTTTTTTTAATAAAATTTGTCATGAAATTCTCTGATTGAATGCTTATATTTCGTCAATGAATTTATATTTGAATTATAAACGGAAAATATCATGATTCCTATAGTAAAATTAAAAGGATAAAAAAGTAAATTAGTTTTAAAATACCTCCCCCATGTGAACCAAACATATCTATAATATAAGAAAAGTTGTTGTTCTGGAAAACACGAAAATGCCCTTTACTCATTTTTTTACCACATCCTCAATTTATGGGCAAATTGTGTCTAAATATTACTTTTTCCAACCAAACTAAGATAGTTAACCAATTTGAATGACAAAGTTACTATTTTGCTTTTCTTTACACACATTTTTAAATGATGTTTTTCCTATTGGTTTGATTCCAACTAAATATTTGTACATTTGGACTTAAAAGTACCATAATTAAATGGAAGCACCATTTTATTGGTAACTGTAGCAAGCATTGTTCGAATTTTCCCTTTGGCTGATGACAAAATGCTACTTTTCAACATCACACGCCAACTCCCACTCTCTCAAATGAACCCTAATTGTGTCTCTATCATCTCTCTCTCTCCCTCGATTTCTCTTACCGATTTTTTGAAATTCAAAAAGTGTGTTCATTGATTCTTCTCCAGTGAAGATCTTATTACAACACATTGATGTTTTGATCTTGTTACAACACATTGATGTTCTGAACCCTAATTGTTTATCTCTCAGCTGAGCTAACGATTTCTCTTGATTTGTCTCACTGATTTGTTGGAAATTAGAAGTATTGTTCATCAATTCTTCTTCACTAAGGATGTTGTTATAACACATCTTTGTTTTGTACTCAGAAATACCATGTTTGTTCATCGATTTACGCATGCATGTTTGTTTTGTACTCAGAAACACCATGTCGTCCGTGGTCGAGACCTGGATAGCTTCTTTATTGAACCTTTTGATATAGGTTCTGAGGGGCTCATCTTTGCCCTGGATAATGGCTTCAAGTGATCCCTCCGTCTTGGGATGACGTCTGGAAGCGGTGAAATGCCTGGAGAAAGTCCAACCGAGCTACCTCCAGGAAGTGATAGATTCGGGCTCAAGAATTTTGTACAAAGTCATCGCTCTTTTCCTTAAGGTGGTCAGAAAGAGACGACATTTGATTGCTCCTTTGACGCCCCTGTAATCAAGTAGGGTGTTGATGTTCTCAATATGTTCGTCGAGATCAGTTGTTCCGTCATATGAACCTAGGGGTGGGGGTTTCTCGAGCCCTCTTGGTAATTTAGTAGCCATAATCTTAGATGAGAAGGGTCCTTTGATATCATCGTCATCACTCGAGGTGAGCGAAGGGGATCTTGAATGTTGTTTTCTGTTTCGTCGCGGGGACGGAGAGTTCGACCTGTTCTTTCTTGATCGTTTTGGAGATAATGATCTGGATCGTCACCTTTTCTGAGGAGGGGAACGACTATCATAGTCCTGCAAACCTTGACGAGTCTTGGATAGTACAGGAGAGTGACGTCTTCGAGGAGGCGAACGACCTCGATTCCAGATAGAAGATTCGTTGTGGTGGCCTTTATCCTTCTTTCTTCGGGGGATGGGCTGCACTGTCCCCGGTGCCTTTTAGGAGAACGAGATGATCGGCGACCGGTTTCTTCGAGACGGGTTATCTTCGGACTGTGTGCTAGGAGTAGGAGGTGGGTTTGGTTAAGCGTTTCAACCAGTGCGGCGAAGTCTGACCCAGCGGGCACGACCATGGAAGGTATGGCCTCTGGTTGGCTCTCGAGCGGTTGGTCGCGCTCTGGAGAGGGTGAAACTGCCTTTACGTCCTGGTGATCTTGGATAGTTTCTTCGTGTGAGGGGGTGAAAAGGTTGCTCCCCCGTTGGGTAATGAGAATACCATCAGCAGTACGGGCTTCGCACGAGACGTCGTTAGCGGCCATGGATCTTTTTGGATAGTAAACTTTGGTTCTTGAGATTTTTTGATGAAGAAGAACGAGGAAGTTGGTTCCCACAGACGGCTCCACCTGATCATACCTGGAGATCAGGATCTGAAATGGCCGACGTAGAACGTGGATGAGCACGGTTGATGATGGAGAAAAAGGGGTGTACCTGCAAAGGCACTCCGATGTCAAAGTCAGAGAGAGAGAGCAACGAGTGAGCAAGTACGAGATTTTTTAGGGTAAGATTCGAATACCTGACCCTCTTGAGTGAGAGGGTTTTTATATTGGTCCTGATGGATGGTCATTATTCCGTATTGTTGGGTCTGGATCGCGAATTCCGTAATAACCGGTAACGGTTAGGAACTAGCCGTTGGGGCAAGATTAGATCTGCTCGACTTGGTCCCTTGTCGGATGACCTTTGTACTGAGCAAGGGGTCTGTCGAGCAGTTGGTCCTCAGGATTCCGAGCGTCGAAGAGTCATTGGGCCGTTGGGGCCGCGAGATAGATAGGGCCCAATTTTGGTAATTAGGTCAGTCCAGAACAATTACATTTAAAAAATTAAATTTTTCAACCAAACAAATTATTATTTTTAAAAGTATTATTATTTTTGTGTTTTAATAAAAATTTTCCGATTTATAATAACAATATTTTTTATATTAATTTTTTCACATATTTGAAAAAATATCTATATATTTATATTATTCACTTTTTGGAATAATTAAAATTATTTTTGTTTATATTAATAATATATTTTTATATATAAATAAAATAATCAACAACGTAATTGATTCCGAATAAATATTAAGTTTGTTTTGACATTACTTATATATTTGAATCAATAATATACTTTTATCCATAAATAAATATTATTTTGTTTAATAACATATATTTTTAGAGATTAAAGTTTAGAGATATTTCAAATAGTATGAGATCATATGTTGTTGACTCTAGCTTTGGATAAAATATTTGTAGACCAAACAATATGAAAATATTATATTTGTAGTCTATTTCCCCTACATTAATATTATATTTGTCTCATTTTCTTATATAATGGATAAAATATATTGCAAATTAATTTTCAATTTTACTTTTCATTCTCTTTCACTTTAATAAGAACTACTAATAATGTTGAAGTAATTTTAATTAAATATGGTTGTTTATATTGGTATATGGTAATTTCAACACCTTTTTCTTTCTCACTTTAATAGCATTAAATTTGCAGTTTAATGAAATTGCTCCTATTTATTTAAATATAAATTAATTTATTAAAATGTTAAAAGTTATATTTTGAATAAATTTTATCTCCCTGTTATATTTTTTAATATCTTATTATTATTATTATATGTGTTTAAATCATTTTATTTTATTTTATATATTTTAATGTTACTTTTTAATTATCATAATGTTTTTGTTTATGATAATTTTTGTTAAATTTAATTGTATTTGATATTTATTTTTTGAAAATTATATATTATAATAATTATGTTTTTTTTAATAAAATTTGTCATGAAATTCTCTGATTGAATGCTTATATTTCGTCAATGAATTTATATTTGAATTATAAACGGAAAATATCATGATTCCTATAGTAAAATTAAAAGGATAAAAAAGTAAATTAGTTTTAAAATACCTCCCCCATGTGAACCAAACATATCTATAATATAAGAAAAGTTGTTGTTCTGGAAAACACGAAAATGCCCTTTACTCATTTTTTTACCACATCCTCAATTTATGGGCAAATTGTGTCTAAATATTACTTTTTCCAACCAAACTAAGATAGTTAACCAATTTGAATGACAAAGTTACTATTTTGCTTTTCTTTACACACATTTTTAAATGATGTTTTTCCTATTGGTTTAATTCCAACTAAATATTTGTACATTTGGACTTAAAAGTACCATAATTAAATGGAAGCACCATTTTATTGGTAACTGTAGCAAGCATTGTTCGAATTTTCCCTTTGGCTGATGACAAAATGCTACTTTTCAACATCACACGCCAACTCCCACTCTCTCAAATGAACCCTAATTGTGTCTCTATCATCTCTCTCTCTCCCTCGATTTCTCTTACCGATTTTTTGAAATTCAAAAAGTGTGTTCATTGATTCTTCTCCAGTGAAGATCTTATTACAACACATTGATGTTTTGATCTTGTTACAACACATTGATGTTCTGAACCCTAATTGTTTATCTCTCAGCTGAGCTAACGATTTCTCTTGATTTGTCTCACTGATTTGTTGGAAATTAGAAGTATTGTTCATCAATTCTTCTTCACTAAGGATGTTGTTATAACACATCTTTGTTTTGTACTCAGAAATACCATGTTTGTTCATCGATTTACGCATGCATGTTTGTTTTGTACTCAGAAACACCATGTCGTCCGTGGTCGAGACCTGGATAGCTTCTTTATTGAACCTTTTGATATAGGTTCTGAGGGGCTCATCTTTGCCCTGGATAATGGCTTCAAGTGATCCCTCCGTCTTGGGATGACGTCTGGAAGCGGTGAAATGCCTGGAGAAAGTCCAACCGAGCTACCTCCAGGAAGTGATAGATTCGGGCTCAAGAATTTTGTACAAAGTCATCGCTCTTTTCCTTAAGGTGGTCAGAAAGAGACGACATTTGATTGCTCCTTTGACGCCCCTGTAATCAAGTAGGGTGTTGATGTTCTCAATATGTTCGTCGAGATCAGTTGTTCCGTCATATGAACCTAGGGGTGGGGGTTTCTCGAGCCCTCTTGGTAATTTAGTAGCCATAATCTTAGATGAGAAGGGTCCTTTGATATCATCGTCATCACTCGAGGTGAGCGAAGGGGATCTTGAATGTTGTTTTCTGTTTCGTCGCGGGGACGGAGAGTTCGACCTGTTCTTTCTTGATCGTTTTGGAGATAATGATCTGGATCGTCACCTTTTCTGAGGAGGGGAACGACTATCATAGTCCTGCAAACCTTGACGAGTCTTGGATAGTACAGGAGAGTGACGTCTTCGAGGAGGCGAACGACCTCGATTCCAGATAGAAGATTCGTTGTGGTGGCCTTTATCCTTCTTTCTTCGGGGGATGGGCTGCACTGTCCCCGGTGCCTTTTAGGAGAACGAGATGATCGGCGACCGGTTTCTTCGAGACGGGTTATCTTCGGACTGTGTGCTAGGAGTAGGAGGTGGGTTTGGTTAAGCGTTTCAACCAGTGCGGCGAAGTCTGACCCAGCGGGCACGACCATGGAAGGTATGGCCTCTGGTTGGCTCTCGAGCGGTTGGTCGCGCTCTGGAGAGGGTGAAACTGCCTTTACGTCCTGGTGATCTTGGATAGTTTCTTCGTGTGAGGGGGTGAAAAGGTTGCTCCCCCGTTGGGTAATGAGAATACCATCAGCAGTACGGGCTTCGCACGAGACGTCGTTAGCGGCCATGGATCTTTTTGGATAGTAAACTTTGGTTCTTGAGATTTTTTGATGAAGAAGAACGAGGAAGTTGGTTCCCACAGACGGCTCCACCTGATCATACCTGGAGATCAGGATCTGAAATGGCCGACGTAGAACGTGGATGAGCACGGTTGATGATGGAGAAAAAGGGGTGTACCTGCAAAGGCACTCCGATGTCAAAGTCAGAGAGAGAGAGCAACGAGTGAGCAAGTACGAGATTTTTTAGGGTAAGATTCGAATACCTGACCCTCTTGAGTGAGAGGGTTTTTATATTGGTCCTGATGGATGGTCATTATTCCGTATTGTTGGGTCTGGATCGCGAATTCCGTAATAACCGGTAACGGTTAGGAACTAGCCGTTGGGGCAAGATTAGATCTGCTCGACTTGGTCCCTTGTCGGATGACCTTTGTACTGAGCAAGGGGTCTGTCGAGCAGTTGGTCCTCAGGATTCCGAGCGTCGAAGAGTCATTGGGCCGTTGGGGCCGCGAGATAGATAGGGCCCAATTTTGGTAATTAGGTCAGTCCAGAACAATTACATTTAAAAAATTAAATTTTTCAACCAAACAAATTATTATTTTTAAAAGTATTATTATTTTTTTGTTTTAATAAAAATTTTCCGATTTATAATAACAATATTTTTTATATTAATTTTTTCACATATTTGAAAAAATATCTATATATTTATATTATTCACTTTTTGGAATAATTAAAATTATTTTTGTTTATATTAATAATATATTTTTATATATAAATAAAATAATCAACAACGTAATTGATTCCGAATAAATATTAAGTTTGTTTTGACATTACTTATATATTTGAATCAATAATATACTTTTATCCATAAATAAATATTATTTTGTTTAATAACATATATTTTTAGAGATTAAAGTTTAGAGATATTTCAAATAGTATGAGATCATATGTTGTTGACTCTAGCTTTGGATAAAATATTTGTAGACCAAACAATATGAAAATATTATATTTGTAGTCTATTTCCCCTACATTAATATTATATTTGTCTCATTTTCTTATATAATGGATAAAATATATTGCAAATTAATTTTCAATTTTACTTTTCATTCTCTTTCACTTTAATAAGAACTACTAATAATGTTGAAGTAATTTTAATTAAATATGGTTGTTTATATTGGTATATGGTAATTTCAACACCTTTTTCTTTCTCACTTTAATAGCATTAAATTTGCAGTTTAATGAAATTGCTCCTATTTATTTAAATATAAATTAATTTATTAAAATGTTAAAAGTTATATTTTGAATAAATTTTATCTCCCTGTTATATTTTTTAATATCTTATTATTATTATTATTATTATATGTGTTTAAATCATTTTATTTTATTTTATATATTTTAATGTTACTTTTTAATTATCATAATGTTTTTGTTTATGATAATTTTTGTTAAATTTAATTGTATTTGATATTTATTTTTTGAAAATTATATATTATAATAATTATGTTTTTTTTAATAAAATTTGTCATGAAATTCTCTGATTGAATGCTTATATTTCGTCAATGAATTTATATTTGAATTATAAACGGTAAATATCATGATTCCTATAGTAAAATTAAAAGGATAAAAAAGTAAATTAGTTTTAAAATACCTCCCCCATGTGAACCAAACATATCTATAATATAAGAAAAGTTGTTGTTCTGGAAAACACGAAAATGCCCTTTACTCATTTTTTTACCACATCCTCAATTTATGGGCAAATTGTGTCTAAATATTACTTTTTCCAACCAAACTAAGATAGTTAACCAATTTGAATGACAAAGTTACTATTTTGCTTTTCTTTACACACATTTTTAAATGATGTTTTTCCTATTGGTTTGATTCCAACTAAATATTTGTACATTTGGACTTAAAAGTACCATAATTAAATGGAAGCACCATTTTATTGGTAACTGTAACAAGCATTGTTCGAATTTTCCCTTTGGCTGATGACAAAATGCTACTTTTCAACATCACACGCCAACTCCCACTCTCTCAAATGAACCCTAATTGTGTCTCTATCATCTCTCTCTCTCCCTCGATTTCTCTTACCGATTTTTTGAAATTCAAAAAGTGTGTTCATTGATTCTTCTCCAGTGAAGATCTTATTACAACACATTGATGTTTTGATCTTGTTACAACACATTGATGTTCTGAACCCTAATTGTTTATCTCTCAGCTGAGCTAACGATTTCTCTTGATTTGTCTCACTGATTTGTTGGAAATTAGAAGTATTGTTCATCAATTCTTCTTCACTAAGGATGTTGTTATAACACATCTTTGTTTTGTACTCAGAAATACCATGTTTGTTCATCGATTTACGCATGCATGTTTGTTTTGTACTCAGAAACACCATGTCGTCCGTGGTCGAGACCTGGATAGCTTCTTTATTGAACCTTTTGATATAGGTTCTGAGGGGCTCATCTTTGCCCTGGATAATGGCTTCAAGTGATCCCTCCGTCTTGGGATGACATCTGGAAGCGGTGAAATGCCTGGAGAAAGTCCAACCGAGCTACCTCCAGGAAGTGATAGATTCGGGCTCAAGAATTTTGTACAAAGTCATCGCTCCTTTCCTTAAGGTGGTCAGAAAGAGACGACATTTGATTGCTCCTTTGACGCCCCTGTAATCAAGTAGGGTGTTGATGTTCTCAATATGTTCGTCGAGATCAGTTGTTCCGTCATATGAACCTAGGGGTGGGGGTTTCTCGAGCCCTCTTGGTAATTTAGTAGCCATAATCTTAGATGAGAAGGGTCCTTTGATATCATCGCCATCACTCGAGGTGAGCGAAGGGGATCTTGAATGTTGTTTTCTGTTTCGTCGCGGGGACGGAGAGTTCGACCTGTTCTTTCTTGATCGTTTTGGAGATAATGATCGGGATCGTCACCTTTTCTGAGGAGGGGAACGACTATCATAGTCCTGCAAACCTTGACGAGTCTTGGTTAGTACAGGCGAGTGACGTCTTCGAGGAGGCGAACGACCTCGATTCCAGATAGAAGATTCGTCGTGGTGGCCTTTATCCTTCTTTCTTCGGGGGGATGGGCTGCACTGTCCCCGGTGCCTTTTAGGAGAACGAGATGATCGGCGACCGTTTTCTTCGAGACGGGTTATCTTCGGACTGTGTGCTAGGAGTAGGAGGTGGGTTTGGTTAAGCGTTTCAACCAGTGCGGCGAAGTCTGACCCAGCGGGCACGACCATGGAAGGTATGGCCTCTGGTTGGCTCTCGAGCGGTTGGTCGCGCTCTGGAGAGGGTGAAACTGCCTTTACGTCCTGGTGATCTTGGATAGTTTCTTCGTGTGAGGGGGTGAAAAGGTTGCTCCCCCGTTGGGTAATGAGAATACCATCAGCAGTACGGGCTTCGCACGAGACGTCGTTAGCGGCCATGGATCTTTTTGGATAGTAAACTTTGGTTCTTGAGATTTTTTGATGAAGAAGAACGAGGAAGTTGGTTCCCACAGACGGCGCCACCTGATCGTACCAGGAGATCAGGATCTGAAATGGCCGACGTAGAACGTGGATGAGCACGGTTGATGATGGAGAAAAAGGGGTGTACCTGCAAAGGCACTCCGATGTCAAAGTCAGAGAGAGAGAGCAACGAGTGAGCAAGTACGAGATTTTTTAGGGTAAGATTCGAATACCTGACCCTCTTGAGTGAGAGGGTTTTTATATTGGTCCTGATGGATGGTCATTATTCCGTATTGTTGGGTCTGGATCGCGAATTCCGTAATAACCGGTAACGGTTAGGAACTAGCCGTTGGGGCAAGATTAGATCTGCTCGACTTGGTCCCTTGTCGGATGACCTTTGTACTGAGCAAGGGGTCTGTCGAGCAGTTGGTCCTCAGGATTCCGAGCGTCGAAGAGTCATTGGGCCGTTGGGGCCGCGAGATAGATAGGGCCCAATTTTGGTAATTAGGTCAGTCCAGAACAATTACATTTAAAAAATTAAATTTTTCAACCAAACAAATTATTATTTTTAAAAGTATTATTATTTTTGTGTTTTAATAAAAATTTTCCGATTTATAATAACAATATTTTTTATATTAATTTTTTCACATATTTGAAAAAATATCTATATATTTATATTATTCACTTTTTGGAATAATTAAAATTATTTTTGTTTATATTAATAATATATTTTTATATATAAATAAAATAATCAACAACGTAATTGATTCCGAATAAATATTATGTTTGTTTTGACATTACTTATATATTTGAATCAATAATATACTTTTATCCATAAATAAATATTATTTTGTTTAATAACATATATTTTTAGAGATTAAAGTTTAGAGATATTTCAAATAGTATGAGATCATATGTTGTTGACTCTAGCTTTGGATAAAATATTTGTAGACCAAACAATATGAAAATATTATATTTGTAGTCTATTTCCCCTACATTAATATTATATTTGTCTCATTTTCTTATATAATGGATAAAATATATTGCAAATTAATTTTCAATTTTACTTTTCATTCTCTTTCACTTTAATAAGAACTACTAATAATGTTGAAGTAATTTTAATTAAATATGGTTGTTTATATTGGTATATGGTAATTTCAACACCTTTTTCTTTCTCACTTTAATAGCATTAAATTTGCAGTTTAATGAAATTGCTCCTATTTATTTAAATATAAATTAATTTATTAAAATGTTAAAAGTTATATTTTGAATAAATTTTATCTCCCTGTTATATTTTTTAATATCTTATTATTATTATTATTATTATTATATGTGTTTAAATCATTTTATTTTATTTTATATATTTTAATGTTACTTTTTAATTATCATAATGTTTTTGTTTATGATAATTTTTGTTAAATTTAATTGTATTTGATATTTATTTTTTGAAAATTATATATTATAATAATTATGTTTTTTTAATAAAATTTGTCATGAAATTCTCTGATTGAATGCTTATATTTCGTCAATGAATTTATATTTGAATTATAAACGGTAAATATCATGATTCCTATAGTAAAATTAAAAGGATAAAAAAGTAAATTAGTTTTAAAATACCTCCCCCATGTGAACCAAACATATCTATAATATAAGAAAAGTTGTTGTTCTGGAAAACACGAAAATGCCCTTTACTCATTTTTTTACCACATCCTCAATTTATGGGCAAATTGTGTCTAAATATTACTTTTTCCAACCAAACTAAGATAGTTAACCAATTTGAATGACAAAGTTACTATTTTGCTTTTCTTTACACACATTTTTAAATGATGTTTTTCCTAGTGGTTTGATTCCAACTAAATATTTGTACATTTGGACTTAAAAGTACCATAATTAAATGGAAGCACCATTTTATTGGTAACTGTAGCAAGCATTGTTCGAATTTTCCCTTTGGCTGATGACAAAATGCTACTTTTCAACATCACACGCCAACTCCCACTCTCTCAAATGAACCCTAATTGTGTCTCTATCATCTCTCTCTCTCCCTCGATTTCTCTTACCGATTTTTTGAAATTCAAAAAGTGTGTTCATTGATTCTTCTCCAGTGAAGATCTTATTACAAAACATTGATGTTTTGATCTTGTTACAACACATTGATGTTCTGAACCCTAATTGTTTATCTCTCAGCTGAGCTAACGATTTCTCTTGATTTGTCTCACTGATTTGTTGAAAATTAGAAGTATTGTTCATCAATTCTTCTTCATTAAGGATGTTGTTATAACACATCTTTGTTTTGTACTCAGAAATACCATGTTTGTTCATCGATTTACGCATGCATGTTTGTTTTGTACTCAGAAACACCATGTTGTCTGTGGTCGAGACCTGGAAAGCTTCTTTATTGAACCTTTTGATATAGGTTCTGAGGGGCTCATCTTTGCCCTGGATAATGGCTTCAAGTGATCCCTCCGTCTTGGGATGACGTCTGGAAGCGGTGAAATGCCTGGAGAAAGTCCAACCGAGCTACCTCCAGGAAGTGATAGATTCGGGCTCAAGACTTTTGTACAAAGTCATCGCTCCTTTCCTTAAGGTGGTCAGAAAGAGACGACATTTGATTGCTCCTTTGACGCCCCTGTAATCAAGTAGGGTGTTGATGTTCTCAATATGTTCGTCGAGATCAATTGTTCCGTCATATGAACCTAGGGGTGGGGGTTTCTCGAGCCCTCTTGGTAATTTAGTAGCCATAATCTTAGATGAGAAGGGTCCTCTGATATCATCGTCATCACTCGAGGTGAGCGAAGGGGATCTTGAATGGTGTTTTCTGTTTCGTCGTGGGGACGGAGAGTTCGACCTGTTCTTTCTTGATCGTTTTGGAGATAATGATCGGGATCGTCACCTTTTCTGAGGAGGGGAACGACTATCATAGTCCTGCAAACCTTGACGAGTCTTGGTTAGTAAAGGCGAGTGACGTCTTCGAGGAGGCGAACGACCTCGATTCCTGATAGAAGATTCGTCGTGGTGGCCTTTATCCTTCTTTCTTCGGGGTGATGGGTTGCACTGTCCCCGATGCCTTTTAGGAGAACGAGATGATCGGCGACCGGTTTCTTCGAGACGGGTTATCTTCGCACTGTGTGCTAGGAGTAGGAGGTGGGTTTGGTTAAGCGTTTCAACCAGTGCGGCGAAGTCTGACCCAGCGGGCGCGGCCATGGAAGGTATGGCCTCTGGTTGGCTCTCGAGCGGTTGGTCGCGCTCTGGAGAGGGTGAAACTGTCTTTACGTCCTGGTGATCTTGGATAGTTTCTTCGTGTGAGTGGGTGAAAAGGTTGCTCCCCCATTGGGTAATGAGGATACCATCAGTAGTACGGGCTTCGCACGGGACGTCGTTAGCGGTCATGGATCTTTTTGCATAGTAAACTTTGGTTCTTGAGATTTTTTGATGAAGAAGAATGGGGAAGTTGGTTCCCACAGACGGCGCCACCTGATCGTACCTGGAGATCAGGATCTGATATGGCCGGCGTCGAACGTGGATGAGCACGGTTGATGATGGAGAAAAAGGGGTGTACTTGCAAAGGCACTCCGATGTCAAAGTCAGAGAGAGAGAGCAACGAGTGAGCAAGTATGAGATTTTTTAGGGTAAGATTCGAATACCTGGCCCTCTTGAGTGAGAGGGTTTTTATATTGGTCCTGATGGATGGTCATTATTCCGTATTGTTGGGTCTGGATCGCGAATTCCGTAATAACCGGTAAAGGTTAGGAACTAGCCGTTGGGGCAAGATTAGATCTGCTCGACTTAGTCCCTTGTCGGATGACCTTTGTACTGAGCAAGGGGTCTGTCGAGCAGTTGGTCCTCAGGATTCCGAGCGTCGAAGAGTCATTGGGTCGTTGGGGCCGCGAGATAGATAGGGCCCAATTTTGGTAATTAGGTCAGTCCAGAACAATTACATTTAAAAAATTAAATTTTTCAACCAAACAAATTATAATTTTTAAAAGTATTATTATTTTTGTATTTTAATAAAAATTTTCCGATTTATAATAACAATATTTTTTATATTAATTTTTTCACACATTTGAAAAAATATCTATATATTTTTATATTATTACTATTTGGAATAATTAAAATTATTTTTGTTTATATTAATAATATTTTTTTATATATAAATAAAATAATCAACAACATATTTGATTCCGAATAAATATTAAGTTTGTTTTGACATTACTTATATATTTGAATCAATAATATATTTTTATCCGTAAATAAATATTATTTTGTTTAATAACATATATTTTTAGAGATTAAAGTTTAGAGATATTTCAAATAGTATGAGATCATATGTTGTTGACTCTAGCTTTGGATAAAATATTTGTAGACCAAACAATATGAAAATATTATATTTGTAGTCTATTTCCCCAACATTAATATTATATTTTTCTCATTTTCTAATATAATGGATAAAATATATTACAAATTAATTTTCAATTTTACTTTTCATTCTCTTTCACTTTAATAAGAACTACTAATAATGTTGAAATAATTTTAATTAAATATGGTTGTTTATATTGGTATATGGTAATTTCAACACCTTTTTCTTTCTCACTTTAATAGCATTAAATTTGCAGTTTAATGAAATTGCTCCTATTTATTTAAATATAAATTAATTTATTAAAATGTTAAAAGTTATATTTTGAATAAATTTTATCTCCCTGTTATATTTTTTAATATCTTATTATTATTATTATTATATGTGTTTAAATTATTTTGTTTTATTTTATATATTTTAATGTTACTTTTTAATTATCATAATGTTTTTGTTTATGATAATTTTTGTTAAATTTAATTGTATTTGATATTTATTTTTTGAAATTATATATTATAATAATTATGCTTTTTTAAATAAAATTTGTCATGAAATTCTCTGATTGAATGCTTATATTTCGTCAATGAATTTATATTTGAATTATAAACGGTAAATATCATGATTCTTATAGTAAAATTAAAAGGATAAAAAAGTAAATTAGTTTTAAAATACCTCCCCCATGTGAACCAAACATATCTATAATATAAGAAAAGTTGTTGTTCTGGAAAACACGAAAATGCCCTTTACTCATTTTTTTACCAGATCCTTAATTTAGGGGCAAATTGTGTCTAAATATTACTTTTTCCAACCAAACTAAGATAGTTAACCAATTTGAATGACAAGGTTACTATTTTGCTTTTCTTTACACACGTTTTTAAATGATGTTTTTCCTATTGGTTTGATTCCAACTAAATATTTGTACATTTGGACTTAAAAGTACCATAATTAAATGGAAGCACCATTTTATTGGTAACTGTAGCAAGCATTGTTCGAATTTTCCCTTTGGCTGATGACAAGATGCTACTTTTCAACATCACACGCCAACTCCCACTCTCTCATATGAACCCTAATTGTGTCTCTATCATCTCTCTCTCTCTCCCTCGATTTCTCTCACCGATTTTTTGAAATTCAAAAAGTGTGTTCATTGATTCTTCTCCAGTGAAGATCTTATTACAACACATTGATGTTTTGATCTTGTTACAACACATTGATGTTCTGAACCCTAATTGTTTATCTCTCAGCTGAGCTAACGATTTCTCTTTATTTGTCTCACTGATTTGTTGGAAATTAGAAGTTTTGTTCATCAATTCTTCTTCACTGAGGATGTTGTTATAACATATCTTTGTTTTGTACTCAGAAATACCATGTTTGTTCATCGATTTGTGCATGCATGTTTGTTTTGTACTCAGAAACACCATGTCGTCCGTGGTCGAGACCTGGATAGCTTCTTTATTGAACCTTTCGATATAGGTTCTGAGGGGCTCATCTTTGCCCTGGATAATGGCTTCAAGTGATCCCTCCGTCTTGGGATGACGTCTGGAAGCGGTGAAATGCCTGGAGAAAGTCCAACCGAGCTACCTCCCGGAAGTGATAGATTCGGGCTCAAGACTTTTGTACCAAGTCATCGCTCATTTCCTTAAGGTGGTCGGAAAAAGACGACATTTGTTGTCTCCTTTGACGCCCCTGTAATCAAGTAGGGCGTTGATGTTCTCAATATGTTCGTCGAGATCAGTTGTTCCGTTATATGAACCTAGGGGTGGGGGTTTCTCGAGACCTCTTGGTAATTTAGTAGCCATAATCTTAGATGAGAGGGGTCCTCTGATATCATCGTTATCACTAGAGGTGAGCGAAGGGGATCTTGAATGGTGCTTTCTATTTCGTCGCGGGGATGGAGAGTTTGACCTGTTCTTTCTTGATCGTTTTGGAGATAATGATCGGGATCGTCACCTTTTCTGAGGAGGGGAACGACTATCATAGTCCTCCAAACCTTGACGAGTCTTGGTTAGTACAGGCGAGCGACGTCTTCGAGGAGGCGAACGACCTCGATTTCAGATAGAAGATTCGTCGTGGTGGCCTTTATCCTTCTTTCTTCGGGGGGATGGGTTGCACTGTCCCCGGTGCCTTTTAGGAGAACGAGATGATCGTTGTCCGGTTTCTTCGAGACGAGTTATCTTCGCACTGTGTGCTAGGAGTAGGAGGTGGGTTTGGTTAAGCGTTTCAACCAGTGCGACGAAGTCTGACCCAGCGGGCGCGGCCATGGAAGGTATGGCCTCTGGTTGGCTCTCGAGTGGTTGGTCGTGCTCTGGAGAGGGTGAAACTGTCTTTACATCCTGGTGATCTTGGATAATTTCTTCGTGTGAGGGGGTGAAAAGGTTGTTCCCCCATTGTGTAATGAGGATACCATCAGTAGTACGGGTTTCACACGGGACGTCGTTAGCGGTCATGGATCTATTTGGATAGTAAACTTTGGTTCTTGAGATTTTTTGATGAAGAAGAACGGGGAAGTTGGTTCCCACAGACGGCGCCACCTAATCGTACCTGGGGATCATAATCGGATATGGCCGGCGTCTAACGTGGATGAGCACGGTTGATGATGGAGAAAAAGGGGTGTACCTGCAAAGGCACTCCGATGTCAAAGTTAGAGAGCGAGCTACGAGTGAGCAAGTACGAGATTTTTTAGGGTAAGATTCGAATACCTGACCCTCTTTAGTGAGGGGGTTTTTATATTGGTCCTGATGGATGGTCATTGGTCCGTATTGTTGGGTCTGGATTGCGAATTTCGTAATAATCGGTTACAGTTAGGAACTAGCCGTTGGAGAAAGATTAGATCTTCTCGACTTGGTCCCTTGTCGGATGACCTTTGTACTGAGCAAGGGGTCTGTCGAGCAGTTGGTGCTCAAGATTCCGAGCGTCGAAGATTCATTGGGCAGTTGGGGCCGCAAGATAGATAGGGCCCAATTCTGGTAATTGGGTCAGTCCAGAACAATTACATTTAAAAAATTAATTTTTTCAACCAAACAAATTATTATTTTTAAAAGTATTATTATTTTTGTGTTTTAATAAATATTTTCCAATTTATAATAACAATATTTTTTATATTAATTTTTTCACATATTTGAAAAACTATCTATATATTTATATTATTCACTATTTGGAATAATTAAAATTAGTTTTGTTTATATTAATAATATTTTTTTTATATACAAATAAAATAATCAACAACGTATTTGATTCCGAATAAATATTAAGTTGTTTTGACATTACTTATATATTTGAATCATAATATATTTTTATCCGTAAATAAATATTATTTTGTTTAATAACATATATTTTTAGAGATTAAAGTTTAGAGATATTTCAAATAGTATGAGATCATATGTTGTTGACTCTAACTTTGGATAAAATATTTGTAGACCAAACAATATGAAAATATTATATTTGTAGACTATTTCCCCTCATTAATATTATATTTGTCTCATTTTCTTATATAATGGATAAAATATATTACAAATTAATTTTCAATTTTACTTTTCATTCTCTTTCACTTTAATAAGAACTACTAATAATGTTGAAGTAATTTTAATTAAATATGGTTGTTTATATTGGTATATGGTAATTTCAACACCCTTTTCTTTCTCACTTTAATAGCATTAAATTTGCAGTTTAATGAAATTGCTCCAAGTTACCACCCTTTTTGAAATAGCTGTAACTCAAACACCCTTTTTATTCTCTTTTACTTTAATTAAATAGCATTACTCACACACAATTACCAAAACATAGAGCAGTTACATATACATAACTCTAACCTCAATCTATAACTAATACCAAATAACTTTAATTTGTTTGGTTGGGGTAAATGGAGGAGAAGGGAGGGGGAGGGAATGAAATATTTATGTTTGGTTAAAAGTTTAAGAGGGAAAGATGAGGTAGATGGAGGAAACAAAAATCTCTCCTTGATCACTTTTTGCTCTCTTCCGACTTTGAGGGATTTGGAGGAGAGGGAAGATGTTTCATTTTAATTATAATTATAATTACATTTTTATCCTTATTTATTTATTTAAATATAAATTAATTTATTATAATGTTAAAAGTTATATTTTGAATAAAATTTATCTCCCTGTTATATTTTTTAATATCTTACTATTATTATTATTATTATTATATGTGTTTAAATTATTTTATTTTATTTTATATATTTTAATGTTACTTTTTAATTATCATAATGTTTTTGTTTATGATAATTTTTGTTAAATTTAATTGTATTTGATATTTATTTTTTGAAATTATATATTATAATCGTTATGCTTTTTTTAATAAAATTTGTCATGAAATTCTCTGATTGAATGCTTATATTTCGTCAATGAATTTATATTTGAATTATAAACGGTAAATATCATGATTCTTATAGTAAAATTAAAAGGCTAAAAAAGTAAATTAGTTTTAAAATACCTCCCCCATGTGAACCAAACATATCTATAATATAAGAAAAGTTGTTGTTCTGGAAAACACGAAAATGCCCATTACTCATTTTTTTTACCACATCCTCAATTTAGGGGCAAATTGTGTCTAAATATTACATTTTCCAACCAAACTAAGATAGTTAACCAATTTGAATGACAAAGTTACTATTTTGCTTTTCTTTACACACATTTTTAAATGATGTTTTTCCTATTAGTTTGATTCAAACTAAATATTTGTACATTTGGACTTAAAAGTACCATAATTAAATGGAAGCACCATTTTATTGGAAACTGTAGCAAGCATTGTTCGAATTTTCCCTTTGGCTGATGACAAAATGCTACTTTTCAACATCACACGCCAACTCCCACTCTCTCATATGAACCCTAATTGTGTCTCTATCATCTCTCTCTCTCTCCCTCGATTTCTCTCACCGATTTTTTGAAATTCGAAAAGTGTGTTCATTGATTCTTCTCCAGTGAAGATCTTTTACAACACATTGATGTTTTGATCTTGTTACAACACATTGATGTTTTGATCTTGTTACAATACATTGATGTTCTGAACACTAATTGTTTATCTCTCAACTGAGCTAACGATTTCTCTTGATTTGTCTCACTGATTTGTTGGAAATTAGAAATTTTGTTCATCAATTATTCTTCACTGAGGATGTTATTATAACACATCTTTGTTTTGTACTCAGAAATACCATGTTTGTTCATCGATTTGCGCATGCATGTTTGTTTTGTACACAGAAACACCATGTCGTACGTGGTCGAGACCTAAACAACTTCTTTATTGAACCTTTCGATATAGGTTCTGAGGGTCTCATCTTTGCCCTGGATAATGGATTCAAGTGATGCCTCCGTCTTGGGATGACGTCTTGAAGCGGTGAAATACCTGGAGAAAGTCCGACCGAGCTGCCTCCAGGAAGTGATGAATTCGGGCTAAAAACTTTTGTACCAAGTCATCGCTCATTTCCTTAAGGTGGTTGGAAAGAGACGACATTTGATTGCTCCTCTGACGCCCCTGTAATCAAGTAGGGCGTTGATGTTCTCAATATGTTCGTCGAGATCAGTTGTTCCGTCATATGAACCTAGGGGTGGGGGTTTCTCGAGCCCTCTTGGTAATTTAGTAGCCATAATCTTAGATGAGAGGGGTCCTCTGATATCATCGTCATTACTGGAGGTGGGCGAAGGGGATCTTGAATGGTGTTTTCTATTTCGTCGCGGGGATGGAGAGTTCGACCTGTTCTTTCTTGATCGTTTTGGAGAAAATGATCGGGATCGTCGCCTTTTCTGAGGAGGGGAACGACTATCATCGTCCTGCAAACCTTGACGAGTCTTGGTTAGTACAGGCGAGTGACGTCTTTGAGGAGGCGAACGACCTCGATTCCAGATAGTAGATTCGTCGTGGTGGCCTTTATCCTTCTTTCTTCAGGGGGATGGGCTGCGCTGTACCCGGTGCCTTTTAGGAGAACGAGATGATCGGCGACCGGTTTCTTCGAGACGGGATATCTTCGCACTGTGTGCTAGGAGTAGGAGGTGGGTTTGGTTGAACGTTTCAACCAGTGCGGCGAAGTCTAACCCAGCGGGCGCGACCATGGAAGGTATGGCCTCTGGTTGGCTCTCGAGCGGTTGGTCGCGCTCTGGAGAGGGTGAAACTGTCTTTACGTCCTGGTGATCTTGGATAGTTTCTTCGTGTGAGGGGGTGAAAAGGTTGCTCCCCCATTGGGTAATGAGGATACCATCAGCAGTATGGGCTACACACGGGACGTCGTTAGCGGTCATGGATCTTTTTGGATAGTAAACTTTGGTTCTTGAGATTTTTTGATGAAGAAGAACGGGGAAGTTGGTTCCAACAGATGGCGCCACCTGATCGTACCTGGAGATCAGGATCTGATATGGTCGGCGTCTAACGTGGATGAGCACAGTTGATGATGGAGAAAAAGGGGTGTACCTGCAAAGGCACTCCGATGTCAAAGTCAGAGAGCGAGCAACGAGTGAGCAAGTACGAGATTTTTTAGGGTAAGATTCGAATACCTGACCCTCTTGAGTGAGGGGGTTTTTATATTGGTCCTGATGGATGGTCATTGGTCCGTATTGTTGGGTATGGATCGCGAATTCCGTAATAACCGGTAACGGTTAGGAACTAGCCGTTGGAGCAAGATTAGATCTGCTCGACTTGGTCCCTTGTCGGATGAACTTTGTACTGAGCAAGGGGTCTGTCGAGCAGTTGGTCCTCAGGATTCCGAGCGTCGAAGAGTCATTGGGCCGTTGGGACCGCGAGATAGATAGGGCCCAATTCTGGTAATTGGGTCAGTCCAGAACAATTACATTTAAAAAATTAATTTTTTCAACCAAACAAATTACTATTTTTAAAAGTATTATTATTTTTGTGTTTTAATAAATATTTTCCAATTTATAATAACAATATTTTTTATATTAATTTTTTCACATATTTGAAAAACTATCTATATATTTATATTATTCACTATTTGGAATAATTAAAATTAGTTTTGTTTATATATAAATAAAATAATCAACAACGTATTTGATTCCGAATAAATATTAAGTTTGTTTTGACTTTACTTATATATTTGAATCAACAATATATTTTTATCCGTAAATAAATATTATTTTGCTTAATAACATATATTTTTAGAGATTAAAGTTTAGAGATATTTCAAATAGTATGAGATCATATGTTGTTGACTCTAGCTTTCGATAAAATATTTGTAGACCAAACAATATGAAAATATTATATTTGTAGACTATTTCCCCTACGTTAATATTATATTTGTCTCATTTTCTTATATAATGGATAAAATATATTACAAATTAATTTTCAATTTTACTTTTCATTCTCTTTCACTTTAATAAGAACTACTATTAATGTTGAAGTAATTTTAATTAAATATGGTGGTTTATATTGGTATATGGTAATTTCAACACCCTTTTCTTTCTCACTTTAATAGCATTAAATTTGCAATTTAATGAAATTGCTCCAAGTTACCACCCTTTTTGAAATAGCTGTAACTCAAACATTCTTTTTATTCTTTTTTACTTTAATTAAATAACATTTCTCACACACAGTAACCAAAACATAAAGCAGTTACATATACATAACTCTAACCTCAATCTATAACTAATACCAAAGAACTTTAATTTTTTTGGTTGGGGTAAATGGAGGAGAAGGGAGGGGGAGGGAAGAAAATATTTATGTTTGGTTAAAAGTTTAAGAGGGAAAGATGAGGTAGATGGAGGAAACAAAAATCTCTCCTTGATCACTTTTTGCTCTCCTCCGACTTTTAGGGATTTGGAGGAGAGGGAAGATGTTTCATTTTAATTATAATTATAATTACATTTTTATCCTTATTTATTTATTTATATATAAATTAATTTATTAAAATGTGAAAAGTTATATTTTGAATAAATTTTATCTTCCTTTTATATTTTTTTATATCTTATTATTATTATTATTATTATTATTATTATTATTATATGTGTTTAAATTATTTTATTTTATTTTATATATTTTATTGTTACTTTTTAATTATCATAATGTTTTTGTTTATCATAATTTTTGTTAAATTTAATTGTATTTGATATTTAGTTTTTGAAATTATATATTATAATCGTTATGCTTTTTTTAATAAAATTTGTCATGAAATTCTCTGATTGAATGCTTATATTTCGTCAATGAATTTATATTTGAATTATAAACGGTAAATATCATGATTCTTATAGTAAAATTAAAAGGATAAAAAAGTAAATTAGTTTTAAAATACCTCCCCCATGTGAACCAAACATATCTATAATATAAGAAAAGTTGTTGTTCTGGAAAACACGAAAATGCCCTTTACTCATTTTTTACCACATCCTCAATTTAGGGGCAAATTTTGTCTAAAAATTACTTTTTCCAACCAAACTAAGATAGTTAACCAATTTGAATGACAAAGTTACTATTTTGCTTCACTTTACACACATTTTTAAATGATGTTTTTCCTATTGGTTTGATTCCAACTAAATATTTGGACATTTGGACTTAAAAGTACCATAATTAAATGGAAGCACCATTTTATTGGTAACTGTAGCAAGTATTGTCCGAATTTTCCCTTTGGCTGATGACAAAATGCTACTTTTCAACATCACACGCCAACTCCCACTCTCTCATATGAACCCTAATTGTGTGTCTCTCTCTCTCTCTCATCTCTCTCTCTCTCTCTCTCTCTCTCCCTCGATTTCTCTCACCGATTTTCTGAAATTCAAAAAGTGTGTTCATCGATTCTTCTCCAGTGAAGATATTGTTACAACACATTGATGTTTTGATCTTGTTACAACACATTGATGTTTTGATCTTGTTACAACACATTTATGTTATGAACCCTAATTGTTTATCTCTCAGCTGAGCTAACGATTTCTCTTGATTTGTCTCACTGATTTGCTGGAAACTAGAAGTTTTGTTCATCAATTCTTCTTCACTGAGGATGTTTTTATAACACATCTTTGTTTTGTACTCAGAAATACCATGTTTGTTCATCGATTTGCGCATGCATGTTTGTTTTGTACTCAGAAACACCATGTTTGTTCGTCGATTTATCTTCACTGAATATTGGGTTATAAGGCATTGATGTTGTCATCTTCATTATGTTTTTTTGCATATCACATGTTTGTTTTATACTCAGATACACCAAGTTTGTTGTTGTATTGTTTCAGATCTTTAACTGATGTTAATAATGGATTGTTGTAAGAATGAAATAATATGTGTTAATGTTCTTCATTTTGATGAGAAATGAAATAGTTTTGTTTGATATAAGTGTTTATTGTTTGCATATTATTGTCGCTCCCGAGATTTTCATCCTACTACAAACGCGAAAGTGGCGCGGAAAAGGTATAATCGCCAGCCAGACATTTTTATCCCGAAAGAATGGGAAAGGTAATGTTGCACAAACCTGAGGAAGAAGGAAAGGACGAGGTCCTGCGAACCAAAGATCTGGGTTCGGGAGTCGGTTACGACCTGGGAAGGTATTAGCACCCCAGACCGTCCGCCGTACCCGACAGGATCCACGTTTGCTTGTTTGTTTCAAAGGGTGAGAAAGTAAAGATGTTGCTGAATAAAACTGCTGACTGGAATGAGAATGGAAATGAAAAAGGAGTTGAAAAAGAAGATGAAAAGAAAGAGGGAAATCTAGGGAAAATAAAGAATGTGCTCGAACGGGCCCTACCCCTCTACCTACGTACCTCATCGGGATAATGAGGATCAGAGTCGACATAGTTCGCCTAACTAAGGCGGGAACTATTTGTTTGTATTTTTACAGCTGGAACTGCGTATGTCTATGCTCAGGTGTTGCAGGCTCGTCTGGTACGAGTGCGTTTACCGTTTTGCATGCGAGACAAGTCGTCGCGAGTTCGCGTTGTGAGTGAATGAGATGAGAAAAGAAGTTCCCGTAGGACAGTCGATTGTTATTTGTTTTTGTCTTTTAAGAGAAGTGTTTTGAATTTGTTTGTTTTATGAAATAATCCCTTGATAAGACTTGTACATCATGATAGACGAGCTTACACCACTCCAAGATGGAATGAGTGCAAGTGCTTCATGGAATAAGGCTATACACAAGGAATCCTTTTATTTATTTGTTAAGTGTTTTTGGATTTTTGTTTGAAGATGAGAAAGAGAATGACTCAAATTGCAAAAGGACAAAATCTACGGGACTAAGACATAATCCTAATTTTATTTGCTTATTTACAAGAGAGGTCCTATGGTTAATGAGGTTTCTAAACCTAATGGAGAAAGGAACTTAGAACTACTAGAATGCAACTTACTTCCTAAGGAAGATAAGTTGATTCTAAAGCCAAGGGAACCTATACAAGTGAAATATTCAATCAATATAGTAAGGCATTAAAATTGGACATAAGAAATAAAATTCAAAACAAAACATTTAAAGGCATAAACCTAAAATAACCTAAATTTATTCTAAGTTCAATTAGTATGGATCCTAAGCCTAAGTCCTAAAACTAAGGGCATTAGCTAATATTTTCATTCTAAAAGTCAGAAACTAAACTAGTCTAAATCCATATTAAACCCTAAGATTAAATCTAATTAAACTATCTCTTAGTAAAATCCTAATATTCTAGCCCAAACTAATGGAAATTTACATGTAACAAAGCCTAAGAATTAATACACTAAAAAATAGTAAAAGCTCTGGAAAAAATATGAGATTAATTCTATAGGGTCCTAAAACTACCTATAACACTGTGTTAAAAGATATCCTAAAAAATCAAAATTTTTCTATGCCTAAAAATCATTTATTTCTACCTAAGGATTAACCATTATTTTCTAAGTATTAAGCCACTAAAACATGAGATAAAATGTCCTAAAAAATCAACTAAAATTATACTAAGTACTATTATGAGTCCTATAACTATGGCAAAAAGAGTGGACCAAAAATGTTACTGGAAGGCTAAAAAATAAAATCAACAAATTTATGTACAGTTGAGGGAAATTCACTAAAAACTACTTATATGAAAAAAAATCAGAATTAATTCAAAAATAATGCAAATTCAGAAAAATAAAATGCCAAACATTTCTAAAATGACTTAATAGCCTACTTGATTTTTTTGGGAATTTTCCTAAGCATTTTCCTATTTTTTTTATGAATTATTTCTAACCTATATTATCTAAAAGATTAAAAATCTACAAAAAAAAAAGAAATAGAAAAGGGGAAGGGAGGTGAGAAGAGTGACTTTTATTAGTTATTTTCCATTGGGCTTATACATGGGGGGTGCGAAAAGCAAAGTACCCTAAGCCCAATTCGCAGGCTTGAGGGGGAGAGGTGCATTCAGCATTGTTTTATTATTGTTTTCTTTGATGGGCTTCAAGAAGGGGTGAGAATAGCAGAGGCCCATTCGCTGGATAGTGAGGAGCATAGCATGAGTCTATAGTCAACTAAATTGACTCTAATCTGGCCGTTGGATTGGGGTCTTTCCTTTGGTATTCCCATCAAGCAGTTCACAACCGTAGGCACATGATATCTACACTAAACTGTTCGCACACAAACAACCTCCAACTCCACCTACCGGACAATGATAAGTGTCACCGCCGGTGTGGCTAGGGGAATCCCAATCTCATCTTGTCCTCTTAAGATTCTCTAATTGGTGCAATTATTGGGAGCTTTGGATAATTAATCAATTTAATTATGGATTAATGGTTTTGTTTTCTCAAAATTTGACTGAGATTTTATTAACATTAAACAAAATTAAAACCAAAATATCTCTTAATGATTGTTCTTAATTAATAACACAAAACTTATACATAAAAAAAGAGAAAAAAAAGAGTTCAACAGCCCCAAAACACAGGAACCCTAATTCTCCTCCTCCCTCGTCCAGCTCCGCCGCCACCTCAACTTCATCATCTCCTTCGTCTTCCTTCCACCCTCTTCATCACACCAACCATTCTTCTTCTTTATCAAGTCCGAATCAAGGATTAAACAGAAACCTAACCCTATTCCCAATTGAAGAAACCTAACCACAAATCAATCTACTCACTCTTCTATTCCGAAGTCAACAAAAGCTAAACCTTCAATCTTTATTGTTCCGTAAACCGCTTCTCAAAAAGATGTTGAACACTCAACAACAGCAAACAAAACGCACCAAACATCCCATATTCGTGAGGATCTAAATTCGTACCTTGTTGAAGATGAATATGGCGATTCGAGCGACGTAGCCACTGACGCTGTGACGACGACGAAGACGACGCTGATGATGATTGAGCGGAGTCACTAAAAGATCACAGAGAAGATGATTTCAGAGTTCTTTGGTATGACATTTGATTATGCATTCGATGTGATGTTCTGCTTTTGGATGAATTGCTTCTTTTCCTATTTCTTCTGAAATCTCCCTCTGGCTATTGCTCTCAATTGTTGCTTTCGCTGATTGAGATTTTCGGTTTATTTCAGGTGATTGGAGGCTATATATGAAGGTGTGGTTCTGCTTTGGTGATGATTGGAGGAGGTTGGATTGAAGGGAAGAATGATGTGGATTCCGGAAGAACGGCTGAGGGAGAATGGTTCGAATGGGGTTGAAGAAGAGTGATTCAGGAAGAATAATGGTGGAAGAGAATGGTTGAGGAGAAGAGAAAAAAATGGTGAAGCTGATTGAAGACGAAGAAGAGGAAAAATGGTTGAAGAATGGGATTGGAGAAGAGAAAAAATGGTAGAGAGAAGAAAGAGGAAAGAAGTGAAGTTGTGTGTAGAAAAAATACCGATTGAAGAACAAGGGTCCTAATTTATAGAAGATACATCTTCTGGGCATAATCTCAGGTGAGCATTCTAGAAGAAAAATCGGATGTGAAGTTTGTTATTTTCAGTTAGAGTTTTGTTAGGTTAGTTAGAAGTTGCTTTGGGTTGATGGATTTCTGAAACTAAAATTTGATTAAACATTTGAAAATGGAACTGCGTTCTCTTTTCTTATATTTTTGTGATTTGCTTCATCTCATGAAATTATTTCCTTGTGAGTATTTTTTCTGAATCATGATTTGCACATCAATTTGATTATTGTGTTGATGTAACTGAATTTCCTGCAACTCTGTTATAACTCCCCTGTGGATTCAATTGTTTTTTACCCTGAGATCGTTCTTTCTTTATCATCTCCCTAAGAGAACTCCCAACCAATCAAATTTTCCTAACTGAATTTCTGCTGATAGGATTATTCCCAGTTGAACCTTGCTGTCATGGCGTTAGAACCTCTCCACATAATTTTTTTTAGGAAACGGCTACATTCTGAATAAATATGCTTCTTTATGATGAACTTGCAGTAGCAGCTAGATAGGAAATGTTAGGGTTGGAATAACTTATTATTACGGTTTTCATTCCGTTATTAGGAACTGGTTTTGACCGAACAAAAAATGTGACTTGGACCTCTTATTTCATTACTTGAAACTAATGGTCATTGGGTGAACTGTTTGATAACTTGCAGGTTACAATAGATGCGGCGGTGATGATGTATGTGGTTGTCGAAGATGGATTGCAACACAGCATATGAAGAACATGAGGATTGGGTGGGAGATTGAAGACGATTCGAAATCTTGAAATAAAAAATGGAGTTTGTTGCGGCTGTGATGATGTTTGAAGCAGGTTGCAAGAGAGATCACCGTTAAACTTGTTGAACCAGCTTGATGGCTTTAATATTGATGACTGAATCGAGGTGATAACAACAACTAACCTTTGAAGAGCTAGCTCGGTCCGCGAGTGATTTCAATGAAATTTAAAAGTTATGTAATCAATCAAAGTTATGTAATAGACACTTTGTTTAATCACTCAAGTTTAAAAGCTAGCCCGGTCCACAACATGACCTATTACCAAGAATACCATCACTTAAAAGTTATGTAATCCATAAAAAAAAATAGACACTTCATTTTCTGGCTATTTTTATTTTAACAAGAGATATTTAATAATAAAAAATAACTGACTGCATGCTAATATAGTAATGGGCCTTGGAATTTAGTTTTTTTTTCTCTTTTTTTTTTGTTGACAAGTATAAAACCAAGGAAGTGATTTAATGGAGTTAGAAATGATGGTGGCAATATAATTAATTGGCATGGACCCTTGAACTTTTAAAAGAATTTATAGATTTATTTGAATAATTGATCGAAAATGAATATGACTTGAAAAATTGAACAAATGGATGTAGAATCCAAACAGACATGGACACTTGGCAATTAGAATAAACCAATGGATCTTAAGAAAGATGTAGAGTGGATTTTTAGGCTTGACTTATGTTTAATACGGACAATGAACTACCACAAGGTATACGGGTGTGATTTGGATGTTGAACAAAATATGAATAAAGGAAAGATTGTTGAAATCCAAGTGATTTGTGCGATCAATTTTAACACCTTTAATCCAACTTAAACTCCCAATCCAACTTTCAAATCCCAACCTCGTTCGCTCATATTACAAATAACACGTTGAAAGAAGAAGACCACAATACCCTGATCATCATAAGGATCTGTACCTTGATCTCTTGTACCACAAACCAAAATTCCCTTGCCATGAAACCCTAATCAGCTCTGCATGCATTATAATCTTCAATGAATTGTATGTCAGGTAGTGATGGAATTCCTTGAACAACAAGACCACCTTGAATTTATCTTATGACTGTAGATAGGGCATGAAGTTCTAATTCCAACCCCAGTAGAGTAGTAACCTCAAACCAAGGGAATAACTTGATTCTTCAGAGTGAAACAAACCCATGCCTTAAGAGCCAATGAAGTGCATGATTGTGAATGCTAATGACCTAATGAAAGATGCGGATGAATGCGAAGCGATAAACCAGTTAAGGGAATAAATAAAGAGGGCAAATTTCGAGGTATTACAATTATATGTGTCTGTTAAATGGTTGTATTTTTTAGATTTGAGTTTTTTTTTACGAATGTAGGTTATTGTATACTAAAAACAGCTGATGGAAAATACCTCCTGGACACAAAGTTGAAGTTGATAGTGGATTGGATATGAATATGTTGAAGATGATACATTCAAAGAGGTAAGTGTGAATATTTATATGGTTTTTACAAATACAACCAAGGAGCCACAAAGCTTCTCAACCTTGTGCAAAGGGTTCAAAACATCCCACAAGTCTTCATTTAAGGCCTCAAGTGTTGAAGAGAATTGAATTGATCAAATCAGGCAGGCAGTGCAACATCTCCTGATGAAAGAGGCCAAATTAGGGTTTCTATTCTACCGGGCTTCTCAGTGAAATTTTGATCCAAAGTTGATTCCATTGTTTTCTACATGATGTCAAGTGCCTAGGGTTGAAATTTTATCCATGGAATCATTTTGGAAGAGGTTCAATTGGTCAGATGATTGAAAATCAGGGAATTGGGGAAAAGTCAACCATGCTGAGTAAAAAGTCAACTCCTGACTTTTTGAGATCAAAATCATGAAATTAGGGTTACAAGGATCCTATGGTTCAAATTTGATCAAGAAATGATGGAGGAATTAAGAGAAATCAAGAAAACCAAAACTTACCATTTTTGGAAAATTAGGGTTTCCAAAACTACAAGTTTTGGCCATTTTTGCAGCCACTTTGAGAGAGGCCTTCTCCCAAAATACAAGGCCTATGAAAATTCTACCTTGATCCAATTAAAGAGGGCATATTAAGCTTAAAATAAATATATGGAACTCACTCATAACATTAAAATTGAGAGAGATATGATCATGCAAAGTTTGAGCAAAATAAGGCAAGAACTAGGTCATGGGCGAGGCAGCCTGCTGGCCTGCGCGCGCGCTCTGCCTAGCATTCTATCAAATAGGTGGTATTCAAATGGCAAACTCTTTTTCTCCATCAAAAACACTTCAATTGCAATTTCTTTGAACTACAAAGTTGTTCATTTACATATTTCCAACAACTTTGGTGTTTAAGGACTTTTCATTTGGCCATTAGTTGGAGAGTTATTGAGGGTCAAAGTAAGGTTCTCATCCTGATCCACCATGGGCACAAATTGCCAAGGCATGAAAAATTCGTGCAGGCCAAGAATGCAGTCATGTTGCATTATGTTCAATGTTACATTTGAGTGACTTAGATGCTTCATTTGCATTTGGTGTGAACTTCAATCTTGTTCTATGAAGCATTCACTTCAAATTGAGCATAAGATTGTCATCATTTGATGCCTTGAGCTTGAAGAAACAAGCCATGGAAGATCACAATATGTCATCTGTTTTCTTGTTTGTTAAGGAAATGAGCAGATGTTTCAATCTCACTCAATCAAGGCTTGTTTGCAGTATTTGAATATGTTGAGTCCACCAAGTTCATCACTTGGGGTGCAATCAATCACATGGCTGCAGGATCATGTTACCTACCATGTATCCCATGAAGAATAAAGCTTGACAAAATATCTCATACATGCTGCAACATTGATTAAACCAAGTCCATCACACTAAACCTCATCATAATAATCATGTTCTTCATCACATTGGATAGAATTCGAGCAAGATAATCCAGCTGCATTGCTTTTGCACTCCATGCCCTCATTTTGTTCATTCACCCTCAAGTTAGAAATAACCATAGTTCTAATTGTTAACTAGGGTTAATAACTGTCAGTTACACCTATAAAAGCCTAGCTTCTAATTGAATTGAAGAGAGTTCACCATTTTTTTAAATCACAAATCACCAAAATCATCAAGCATTTTCTCTCTAAATTTTCCCAAGAACCACACCGAGTTTACACTGCAATTGCTCTCGAAGAAGCTTCATCCTCATTGATCTTGCTTCAATATCTCTCAATTCATCTTCATCCTCACCTTGTGCTCTATTTCCATGGATGGATCCAATTGAAGATTCAAGAGTGCAAACCTGCATACCTCTGCATTTTGGTGTAATTCTCAGTGACCTTCATCTATCACATTGCACCTTGCACATATTCATTATCATCATCATCTAAGGATTACTCTCCATAGCTCAAGAAAGAGGAAGATCAAGAAGAAGTCTGCACTTAGTTTTTTGCAGTTCCTTCATCATCAAGCAATCAGGCATTCTAAGAGTTTTTATTTCACTCAATTGAGGTTTAAGATCACATTGCACAAGGAATTGGATCAACACCTCTGGATTTCTTCAACTCTTGCTCCTCTGCATTTCCAGGTTTGTTCTTAAGAACCAGTTGCACGATTTTGATGTTTTTTGGTTTCTTTGTGTGAACTGAAGCTTGTTAGAAGCTGTGTGATATCTGTTAAGTTGATAGACCTCTTAAAGGTGTAGAATTAGTTTTTAGGGTGCAGTGTTCTTGGCTTCGATCCCTCTAGTTTAAGCATCAAAAATGAAATCTAAACCTAGATATGAGATGTACTCAACAAGGAGCACATGATGATGGTCTTAGATAAAATTTTGAGTAGGTTTACATGAAGCCCTAACCTAAGGCTCGTCAGAGAAGGTGATTGGAGACTAGCTCCGGTCACCTGAACAGTTTCCCTATAATTAATACAGAATTATAACACAGCCCTTGGATTGTCTTGATCCCACACTCCAGATTGAGCCTGCACATAAATGAAACGCGTGCATCCCATGTGCCACAACCTGGGCTCAGATCACTATGTGTACCCCCCATGCGTGTGTTTTAAGCTCAAACCAGTGTATTTCTTTGCTATCCATACCCCCCAGGCCCAATGCTTTTAATCCTTTTAATTTCTTTTATTCAATTTTATTCCATTTTCGTTTTCTATTATTAAAAATACCATTTGGTCACCAAAAATTCCCCAAAAATTCATATATGATCTTCATCTTTTAATTTAATTTTTCATAATTTTTGTTTTCATTTTTGTGTTATTTTGGAGGCAGAATTAATTTCACAATTAATTTCTTCCTATTTTCTTTCTTTTTTTACCAATCAACTTGTCAATTTTTGTCCTCTTAATGCACAAATGATAAATTGTCCATTCTTTTTGCATTGTCCAGCTAATTCATTGAATATCTCCAAAATATTTTTGATTTGATTTTTAGGTCATGGTAAGTTACATTTTGATCCCATTCTTTCACATGTGTGCACATAAATCCTAATTCCCTTCCACACCTCATTTGACCATTCAAAAATAGGAATATTTGTGAGATTTTTTGAACATAAGTCACCTTATGGATTTTGATCCCAAATGTCAAGTTTCATAATTTTTCTAAGCCATTTAATATTTTTCTAAGTTGCTTGAACTATAAGTCACATTTTTGGTCTTTTCCTTTACTTCTTTTGATTCAAATTGAATAAGGCATTTATGCCATTACCTTAAGGTCTTGATTTTGAGTCTTATAGGTCCTGTGGGATGTCTTCAAGTGTTGAGTACCATCCTTAGGTCTTCACCTTTGATGTTTTAGGGTTTCTTGAGTCATAAGTCATGAATGCTTCATTTTGACCTAATTTCACTTTTTCTTCTACATTAGCCATCTCAAATGCAATTTGTACATAAGATAACCTTGTAATATCATTGTTTTGTGTCTCACAAGTGTACTTTGATCATTTCCATGTGTTTACCTCAAGTGTAGAAGTTTTGATATCCCTTTGAACCTCACTTGTTTCCTAAAGGTCCTTAAAACCCTAATTTGTAACACTTAGCCTTAAGACAATTCTTACCACTTCATTTGTGAGTATTTTATGAATCTAATTTTCATTCTAAATTTTCATCAAGCCTCTGGTTTTTGTATGGAGAGTTCAAGCTTCCTTGGTCATTTTTTATTTTTCTTTCTAAATCATTTGTTTCACTTTTAAAACCATGCTTCCATGTTCATTCTTTCATCTTTCAATATCATGTTTGAATCTCCTTAACTTGAATCTCTTATTTATCATATGATTTTAACATAATAAAACACTTAGGCTAAGTTGAATCTCCCTAACTTGAATCTCTTATCCTTCACTTTCATTTAGTGGTAAGTTCTGGAATTTGCACTCACCTTTGATTTTAGGAGATTTTAACATAATAAAACACTTAGGTGTCCCTTTAATTCATCCTTAGGTTTCATTATGGTTTAATAACACTTTAGGGCATAATTTGAATTTGATCCACTTCATCCCTTTAGATACTTTTAATATGACTTGATTCCTGCCCTTAGAAGTTAGCTAACATGTAGAATTCTTTAGAACTTAGTTTTTAGGCTTAGAGGTTCATTAGTGCTCTTATTAGCTAGTGTGGGTTCTTAATTGAATTTTTCCATGTTATAATTGTTCAAATTGTTTCATCATGCTAACATTTGTTTTGTAGGGGGGAGGGGGAATATTGAGGTTAGCACTACTTCATTCCTATCTCTTATACATTTTAATTGTGTTTACCTTAGCACATGGTGCTTTGTTTATAGGCTTCCCTTTTGTTCTTTAGATCCAACTTAACTTCCTTAGGAAGTAAGTTGAACTCTAGCTTTCTTTTCTCTTCCTTAGGTTTAGATTACCTCACAAACCATAAGATCACCTTTTGTACATAATAAGATAACTTAGGGTTGTGTGTTAGTCCCCTTTAGCTTTGACCTTTTGCCTCTTGAGTCTTCTTCTTTCATCTTCAAATAAAATAAAAAACACTTAATAAATGCATGAAAGAATCTCTTGTGTATAGCCTTATTCCATGGGGAACTCACATTCATTCCATCTTGGAATAGTGTGGGCTTGTCTAGCATGATGCACAAGTCTGATCAAAAGGTTATTTCACAAAGAAAACCTAAAAGACAGTTCTTCACAAAGCTACAAAAACATCTAATAAGTTCAACAAGCTAGTGAACTTAGACCCTAATCCTTGGGAACAAGTCTTGGATAAATTCTCCTTACTTGGAGTGCTTGTTCTACTATTCCATCTTGGAATATAGTAGCAAGTACACATTCCATGGAAATAGACTTGAATTCACTTCCTTGTGCCAAATTCATAGAAAAATCTTAAAAAATCAAACAACAAACAATAAACGACTTTCCTGTGGAAGCTCTCTTCTTATCTCATTCATTCTCAGCGTGAACTTGCGACAACTTGTCTCATTTGCAAGACGGTAAATGCACTCGTACCAGACGAGCCTGCAACACCTGAGCATAGACATATGCAGTTCCAGCCATAAAAAACACAAACAAATAGTTCCCTCCTTAGTTAGGTGAACTACGTCGACTCTGATCCTCATTTTCCCGATGAGGTACATAGGCAGCGGGGTAGGGCCCGTTCGAGCACAATCTTTATTTTCCCTACATTTCCCCCTTTCTGTTTGATCCTTTTTCCAGTTCCCTTTCTCATTTCCAGCTCCAGTTAGCAGTACTTTTGTTCATTAGCGTCTTATTTCTCACCCTTTGAAACAAAACAAACAAGCGTGGATCCCGTCGGGTACGGCGGACGGTCTGAGGTGCTAATACCTTCCCATGTCGTAACCGACTCCCAAACCCAGATCTTTAGTTCGAAGGACCTTATCATTTCCTTCTTCCTCAGGTTTATGCAGAATTACCTTTAACATTACTTTGGAATAAAAATGCCTGGCTGGCGACTCTACCTTTTTTGCGCCACTTTCGCGTTTGTACTAGGATGAAAATCCCTGGAGCGACACGCGTTGCTTTGATCTGTCATGTCTGCCAAAAATAAATTGGCGACCTCTTGGGGAACATTTCATTCATTGGGTTGGACCCCAATCACACAAATTTGTGGGGAAATGGAAAACTTCCAACTTGGTTGGAGAACAATCTGCCAAGACCTAGTTGGGAAGAGAATTCTGACAATTCTAACTTTATGGGGAAGAAAAATGCATTTAGCTGCTCGCAGGGAATGAAGACTCCCTTTGGGAAAAGGAACTATTAAACTGATCTTGAAGTCCTACTGGAAACACTGCCTGTTATGTCAATGAAGATTGGACTTTATCTGGCAACTTTGCTGGGGAAAACTGCGGACACTACTGGGCAAAGGAGAAAACCATATAACTTCTCGTTATCTTCACCACTGCTAGGGAATAATGAATCTTCATGTACTACTGGGGATAGTGAAGACTCTGCTGGGGGATACTCCTTTTTTGAAGGGAACTCTCTTCTTGGGGAAATCATTAGTCTTCTACCATTCTGCGGAGGAAGGTTCAATTTCCGACTCTACTGGGGATAACACCGTCGGGGATATTCCCTACTGGAGGTAAAGGTCTTGATCATCTCTCGCTGGGGATGCAAGATAATGATACCCTTATGATGTGGATAAGCATTGTAAAACCTCTCTTTTTGGGGAGACTAACCTGCTTGGGGAATATGTTCTGGTAACATCTTTCTTCCCGCCTTATTTGACTGTTCAAATATCCATTCTTGGAGAGATTCACTGAATCTTGAAATAACTACCCCATACCTCCTGGTCTATGAGGGAATTTGATTGAGGGAGATTCACGCACAATCCTTCATCTTCGTGAGATATTCTGCCCCAGAATCCTGCATCAAGGATAATCTGAATAATGGCTTGCAGAGACTAAATTCATCTGCTCTTGAGAGACTTGCCCCCAGTATGAGCCCTAAAATGACTTCCTTTGAAGGAAAATCTAAACTGATTGCTCTTTGAGAGATTTTAATCTCGAAGTAATTACCCCAGACTTTGCTGAACTTTGAGAGATTGCTCAACATGGCTTTCCCGGATTGGTTGCATCTAACCTAACTGGTTAGAAGAATCTTTATCTCATAGGAGTTTCTCGGAAAAAGTGCACTTCAACTTGACTGTCCTTCAGAAGTTTCAGACTTCTCAACTTGGCTCGATTAAGCTTCTGGACTGAAATTCCATATGTGTATTTCTTTAATGTTAAAAAAAGGTATGCAAGCAGAAAACGTTTTATTCCGAGAATGGAAATTCTAATGCAACACACATGTTAATTTTGAAGCTTTTATTGCAAATATGTCGACTGTGAGTGAATCAATGGTTTAAGATATGACATGATTTTTTATGAAAGCAGCATGCATATGCAATACCAACAAGGATCTTTTAGCATAACTCATAGGAGTCAGGAACACTATCTTGTGGTAATACGCTCTCGAATTAACCCTGTTTCAGTTAGGACTTTTGAGGGTTGTATCGTGGCCTGGTTCACGGTTATAGAAATAAAATATATAGGCTCAAAATTTGATTTGTACACACCCCTCTTTTTGATGTCCTTCTTCCTATGTTCAACTAGCTTTCTCCAGTGCTCGCCTTTCAAAAGGATTTCATGATGGTTGAGGAACCAATACCACTAACAGTTTAAGCACCACTAAGGTTGTGGAATAACAGTCACCCCTTTCTTTTATGTCTGCATCAGACGACTTTGTTCTTGCTTTGTGTAATCCTTTCCATTTTTCGCTTTTGCGTTCTTTTGCTCATCCCTAACTTTTTCCTGGACTGATTTCTTTTAAATCTTTGATTGCTAAGTCCAGTGGGATGCCCTAACTTTTGCCTAAGTCATTGTTTTCTAGTTTCAACTTAGCGGGATTTTTCCTTTTATTTTATTTTATTTTTGTTTTGAACAAATCGTGTGACACTGTTTGTCTTGATTTCTTTGTAATTGTTGTGACTGTCTCACTTTTCAGTTGGCAAGGGATAACCATTTTGGACCTCTTGATTTGGTATAACCATTGTGGTTTCTAGTCTTTGGACCCCTTAATGTGCTGGAAGGAAAAGTAATGGATCCTCAAATACACTCCTTTGTGAAAGTCTGAACACTCGGTCCAACTAGCTGATATCTACCCTGCCCCGGGTTAAATGTAAGGGTTTTTTCATGTGAAAAGAAACTCCTTCTTCAAGGCTCAAAGGGGTTAGCAAGGGTCTATCTCCCTTATATCTCCGGTGTTTGGGATTTGAAACAAAGCCTGTACATCATCAACATGGTCTTATAAAAGAGCACACAATTGGAGATTTTTGCGTTTTCATTTCATCATCCTCCATCACAGAGTTTAAATAAGACTGTTGGTATTGTAATGCACATACACAAAATTATAAGTAAATACGAACGAATTACTTCAAGAAAAACATGTGCATTTCACTAATTAACATTCAAGAACAAACAAAATTCATGCATGCATACAAATGTTCAAACAAACATATAAAAGCTACACATGAAAATGTAGTAAAGAAACTGAGCAATGCCATTGTTGAGGAGACTTCACTCCGCCTGGACCTGTTGATCTTGAATACTTTCAGTAGTCAACAACCTTTTCCTGATGGGATTTACAGTCTTCAATCAAATAGCCACGTGCCCATAACCATACATCATTCCTAATTATTCTGACCTTAAGCCTTCGACGTTCAAACATTGACATGAGACGTCCGAAGAAAAGGAGTGACACAAAATAAAATTGTCACATAAGGATGCTCACAAAGACCTGACGATCTTCTGCCTACATATCTCCATTGGCCCAGAACCAATGAAGAATCAGAGCGAAGTAGTTCCCCTTAATAAGGAGGAAATGTAATGAAGAAAACAACTAATTACCATCTTCAGGAATCTCATTTTATGGCCGCTCGACCATTAACCTTAATTGTTATTGCCTCTGAGACATCCCCGTCATCAGGGTCATAAATTGCTCCATACGAGTCTTCAATTCTACAAGCTCAGCTTGTACTTGATCTGCCACTCCGACTCTACTTTGTTGGATTGGCGAAAATAAATTCCAACACTGTTGCCTGATATTGAATCGAGACGAGAAACTGTCAGGGTACCTAAAAAACGAGGATATAATTATATGGTATGCAAGATGTTATGCTATGCAAATGCATAGAAACACAACCAATGAGAGAAACTCTCAGAAGAAATCCTGCAAGCAAGATCCAGTAAAAATCATCCTGTGACCAAGTGTTAGTGCATGATTAAGGAAACCACTGCCTCAAAAATCCAAACATATAAAAAGGAAAGGCACGCAAGAGCAAAGTCATACAAGGTATTGAAAACCAACACAAATAAGTACAACAATAAAAGTTCCCTCAACAAACCTGAGGGTAACTAGATACATGAAAGAGCTAAAGCCTACAAGCATCAATTCCAGTCTAGACGTCTTTGTCTCTCTAGATGACCATCTGGTGTGATGACCTTCAAGTCGACCAGATCTTCAACATTCAATTGTAAATCCCTGCATTCTTTTGTTGCATGCCCCAGGAAACCTGAGTAAAACTTGCAACACACGTTTTCATCGTATCCCTTTGGAGGATTCCCTACTGGTGGTGTTAAAGTATGCAACTCGATCAGATCGAACCTCAACATTTGTTGCAACATGGCAGTGTAGGTTATTAAGATGGGATCAAGAAGACGACCAGCTTATCGAATTCTATGTGGATACGACCTTCGTTGTGGTTGAGCATTCTGTTGCTGATGTTGCTTTGAGCACCTAGCAGGCCACTGCACTTTCTTACCCAGATTTGGACGAGGAACCAAAGAAGGTTGTTGTAGTCTCTTAGAAGACTCAGCCTGAGTGATAACTCCAGAAGAATGAAACTTGACCACCTCTTCAGTGTTCACTTGTGCCCTACCTTGTGACACTTTCAAATCAATTGGCTTAAAGTTAATTACTCTGTCATCAACCAAGTCTTGCACCTGATGCATGAATGCCCTGTAATCATTGACATCATGTCCTTGATCTCCAAAATGAAAGACACAGTAGGCATATGGATTCCAACCCTGGGACGCTCACCAGTTGGAGGAGATAATTCACGACATTCAATCAATCCCCTTTTGAGAAGTTGTGGGAACAACTAAGCATAAAACATGGGTACATGATCAATAACCCTTTCTCGCCTCTGTCGAGAACGAGTTGCTGCCACTGGAGGAGATACACCTGACATATACTGAAATCCTTCTTTGGTAAACCAAGGCGTGGGAGCTCAGAAAGGTCCTTGATACAGAAAGAAAGTGCTTACTTCTTTGGAAACAACTCGCATATGATCATTCACCTCATTTGAATCAGGCAAGGAGAGATTAACTTCTGTCCTGGGCCCTTCTGGACGACCAAGTAATGATTGCTGGTGAAGAAGCTCAAACTGGGGAGAAAGTCCACAGGACAACTCTTGGTTCAGTGGAAATCCCAAAGGGATGGGAGAAATGAGACCTTCTTGTGAAGAGCACGCTTGTCCATTTTATTTCTTTAGCAAGGCATTCATGATCCCTGTCAGTAGCTTTATCTGAGTTCTCATCATGTCGAACTCTTCTTTCAAGAATCTCTGACCCTGTGATAAAGTTTGTTCCTCTGCCCTGAATTGCCCCATATGGGTCTTCATTCAGCTACCTCCGCCCGGAGTGTTTCAAAATTCATGCCCTGGGAATCCTGGTTCACACTAGCCATTCTGAGGAGAAACCAAGTCAGGGTAAGAAACTGCCTACGAACACCTGTCACAAATGCAAGGATGTATGCAAATGCCATGTTCGGTTATTTCCCAGGATCCCTCTATTTTAATTCATATTTTGATACTTAAGAAATTCGCTGTAGGATTCAAATATGGGATCCCCGAAAATAACTGAACATGTATGCAGGGATTCTATGATGTCATGGATGCAACTGGCACATGATCAGGGACTGGTATCTATCTGGATATATGACCAAGAACCAAGTGTCTGAAGCCCAAATGTTCTCTGAATAACAGCCCATAGATAATCACAAATAATCTCAGATCAAGGACCAGTTAAACTCAAGAACTCCAGGACCAAAGTAACTGGATCAACATATAAGACTGCACTGGTGACAGGGTATGATGAGGTCAAAGGTTCCTACAAACCTGCAAACCCCTCCCAAAATCATGGGTGTGCTACTCGGGTTAAGCATCACGGACTATCAAAGCCGAATAACAATAATACGTCTACCATTTCTGAGAAATGGTTCATTACCAAATCAGGGAATCGATTAAGAATTATATACTACTCAGGGAGGTCTCAACTGAGTTCGAGGAAACAAGCATCCCTCATAAGTCCCCAACTTCAAGCACTGAATCGAGAAACAATAGTACATTTATCCCTTGGGATACAATACTATCTCCATATGAACATTTTGCCTTGACTGGGCTCCTATGAGAGAACCAGGCCATCCTATGCGAGCTCCCAGTGGGCCCTCAGATGCGAGTGGGTTTTCCAACAAATATGGTCTTCCACTTTCATCACTGGAGAGGGTTGTTTCCACTAAGGTCCTCAATGATTGGTCCCCAAATGCACATAACTATCAAGGTCCTATCCCGAAGTGGAGGAAATCCCCACACAAGATATTTCTAAGACGGTCGCAGTCTGGGTGTGAAACACATCGCCATTCATCATGCCACATGCGAGTACAACGTGTCCACGCTAATCCTAAGGTGAACTCAAGCCGAGTATTTGGCTTATCTTATAGTAACTCCCATCCCAAAGAAAAAAATGGAAACTAGCACAGTCTAGACAGTCCAGTAATATATGATGCATGAAAATAAACACTGAAAACTGTAAATAAAGCTGTAAATAAAATTGTAAATGCAAACATTAAATAAACACACAGCAACACACAACTAAACACCCAAAGAAACAAAGGCAAACAGGCGCTAGGATTGACTCTCAAAGGGGAAACCAGAGATTCTGGAAGTTTGTCACTCCCCAGCAGAGTCGCCAGCTATCACTCCTAGGATTTTCATCCTAGTACAAACGCGAAAGTGGCACGGAAAAGGTAGAGTCGCTAGCCAGGCATTTTTATCCCGGAGGAACGGGAAATGTAATGTTGCAAAAACCTAAGGAAGAAGGAAAGGACAAGGTCCTGCGAACTAGAGATTCTGGGTTCGGGAGTTGATTGCGATCTGGGAAGGTATTAGCACCCTAGACCGTTTGTCGTACCCGACGAGATCCACACTTGTTAGTCTGTTTCAAAGGGTGAGAAATAAGATGCTGCTGAACAAAACTGCTAACTGGAATGGAAGTGAGAAAGGGAACTGGAAAGAGATCAAAAAGAAAAGGGGGAAAATGTAGGGAAAATAAAGAATGTGCTCGAACGGGCCCTAGCCCGCTACCTACGTACCTCATCGGGAATATGAGGATCGGAGTCGACGTAGTTCGCCTAACTAGGCGGGAACTATTTTTGTTTTTTTAAGGGCTGAACTACTTATGCCTATGCTCACGTGTTGTAGGCTCGTCTGGATCTAGTGCGTTACCGTCTTGCAAATGAGGCAAGTAGTTGCAAGTTCACGTTGAGAGTGAGCGAAGTGAGAAAAGAATTCCCGCAGGAAAAGACGATTATTCTTTGTTTATTATCTTTTGAAGAAGTGTTTTCTGCTTATTATTTGCGAACGTTCCTACATTAAGACTTGTTCATCATGGTAGTTGCCTTACACCTCGCCCCGAAATGAAACGCGTATAAGTAACCCACGACAAAGTCTCATGTCGTATGAGAAGTTCAACCTTTATTAGGTGCTTTTATTTTTTTTCTTTGAGATGAGAAAGAAAGAAAGCGAACAAAAGGTAAGAGTCTAAAGGGAGACTAATTATCCTAAGTGTTATCATGCAAGGATGAACCTAGGTTAGTGAGGTTTTCTAGTCCTAATGTGAAATTGGGAAAGAAGAAGGGAAATATAATACAACTTAATTCCTAATGAAGCTAAGTTGATTCTAAGGGGATTAGCATGAAGTTGTGTAAAAGTAAGCAAAGGAATGCTAAAAACACACACACTTTGAAAGCATAAAGAATGTATAAGAGATTAAGGTTTAGAGACTTACCTCCCCTCCCTACAAAACAAGGGTTAGTGATGCGTGTTTTTCGCAAGTGTACGAACACGTCAGAGTAATATAAATGATTGTCGAATACACAGAGACCAAGTGTCAATCTATCGTACCTGGTTTTATGATGTGTATCTAAGGCAACTAAATATAAGGGTTTTAAGAAGGGTGCAATGGTAAATAAAATAATAATTTTAAACAATAAATAAAAGACAGGCTCGAATGTAATTCACGTAATCAATGGATAATCCAGTACTTGTTAATGGAACTACTTATGGGCAATGTTTTCTCCTTTGAAAAGAACTAATTTAACAGGAACTGTCGCTTTCGCGTATTCAGAACCGAGTTGTACTCTCTAATCAACCCCTCCTATTGTCACAGATAAAAAGGTGCGTACTGCGTTAGAGTAGTAAACCTATTTTTAAGAAATATAGTATCTTAACCAAGTTGAAAAGTACTTTAACCTGGATTTCTTAGCAAAAATAGGTTCTCACGAACAAGACTCTAAACTTCATAACGCGTCCGAAAATCGTTTTAAAATCTCTTTTCTTTTTAATATAAAAACTCCTAATGAACTAGACAAAGTGCTTTTGGCTGTTTTTGAAGTAGTTAAAAACAATTACTTAAATTGAAAGATAAAATAGCCCTTAAGTGTTTCCACGAACAATTGTACGGATTACTGGTTTAATTACGATCCTTACATTCTAACCTTTATAGATTTAGTTAGACATGATAAAGTAAAAGTTCTTTTTATAATTTTTCATAAAAGTAATTTAGTGCGAGTGCGGAAAGTAAATAAAAGTAGTGCGAGTGCGGGAAATAAACGAAAGTAAAGCGAGTGCAGGAAATAAATAAAATAAAGTGCGAGTGCGGATAATAAATGAAAGTAAAGTAGTGCGAGAAATAAATAAAATTAAATCAATGCAGAAAGATAAAATACGAACTGGAATTAAAATGGTGGTAGGATTAACTTCCTCCAGAGTGCTCCAAAACTCGATCACACAGACAGATTACAGACTCGATCACTCGATTGCAGAAACACCCCGATGTGGAATGGCAACTGCTTTAAAACTGATATATGCCTAAAGAAATCTAAGTTTGGATGAAGAAAAACGAAAAAATAAAGTCCTATTTATACGAAAACTAAATGCGGGAAAAGACCAGGATGCCCCCTCCACTAAAAAGTGGAGGGAACTGCTTTTGCCTTGTGGCGCCCACCACAGGCCTATGGCACCCGCCATGGTATTGATAGGGAATGGAAGAGTGGGGATAATGGGTCTTGGAAGTTGTGGAGTGGTCTTGAGATGTGGCCACGTCATGGCTGACCCCATGGCGCCTTCCACGGTGGGTGCCGTAAGTGTAAAATTCTGAATTTCTAGGTTTTCGTCCGTTTCCACTCCTTTTTCGCTCCTTTTCTCGATTCAAGCCCCGATTACATAAAAAACCTGAAAACAAAGGAAAACAAAGTAATAACATAACTAAATAACAATAAAAGCTAAGAATGCATGCGAAATTGGAGTCAGAAATACGGTGAATTTTAGTGTGATCAAATTCTCTCACACTTAAACCTTTGCTTGTCCTCAAGCAAACATTAAAGCTCAAGAAAATATGGTGTCAACACGTGTCTTTGGGCTAAAGGGCTTCTAAGTTTAAGTCAGGATGCAGTGACAGGTACTAACTAAGTGAACCAAGGGTACCATAGTAACGCAAACACAAACTTCAATCCTATATTAACCACTCCATGTCATCCCACAATACCTAGGCCTATCTTCTCATCTTATTGTGTCCTTTTCATTCAGGCGCAATCACATTAAGCCCGTTATTCGTACATGCTTCATAGTAGAGTGACCGGTTAGTGATTCTGATCCGTAACATAAGGTTTATGGCACATAAGCATGTGTAAACCTGTTTTATTTGACCTAATTGTAGTTGCGGGGGATCAGATCGTAATCCGCCCTACCAAGTTCAGTGCCAGATACCTTTGAACCAACTAACAATAGGTGACTTGCAATTTTTTTCTTTTTGTGGCAAAAAAATTTTTCTTCTCTTTTTTCGGTTTAAATGACTTTGTGAGGGTCACCTATCCCAGAGTGTTGCCTTTTTTTTCTTTCTTTTTTATTTGCACTGGATCATTCACTTATGTTCATCGGCCCCCTACGTAGAGCATGCTTAGGCCGGAGCTGACTGCTAGGATAAACTACTTAGGACAATTTTTTGAATGATAATAAAGGCCATGGTGGTGGGGTTTAGGAGTGATTCCTATATTCAAGAGGTCTATGGTGCTAAAATGGTGCTGATGTTTCAAAAAGTTGACCTAAGTCACTACATCCTAATCTAAACCTGTCTCAAAGCCCAAAAAACATGTGAAACAACATTGTTTTCTTTTTAAAAGTTTTCTGGTAAGGCTAAGGAAATGGGAAAAAAATGAAGATGTACTAAAAATACACTATACTGGTGACTCGTCAGACTCATGCATTATCTAAGAAAATTAAACTAAATAACTTACTGAAAAGGGACATAACTGAAAGCAAATAATTAACTAAAAAAGGGAAATGACAGAAAGAAATAAAATCCCCTCCCACACTTAAATAGAACATTGTCCCCAATGTTTCGAAATAAGATAAGGAGGGTAACCTGAAAAAGACTACTGAGGAGGAGCACTGGTGCCCTCGCCCTCCTGCTGTGATGGTCTGGAACGACATAATCTACTACGATGCTGGTCCCTCCGGTCAAGTCATGCCGATAAGGCAGCCTAAGCACCCCGGACCTCTCGAAGGTTACCTAAGATGGAACCCTGAGTGGCCTCCACAAGCTGGTAGTGCCGGAGGTTGAACTCTCTCTGACGGTCCTGCTCTAACGAGATATCGTTCAAGGTACGACAAACGTTGCTGTAAGCACGATCCGAAACCAATCACGATTATTGCATGAAGCTCATGTTGTCCGTCAGTTGTTGTGAAATAGTAGAGAGAAGGCCGTCTCGCCTTTCCTCCCTAGCTGTCATATCACGCCACATCTCCTCAGTGACATAGAATCCAGGAGCAGCACCTGCAACAGGGTTAGAGGAAGATGGTGCGGTGTGTGACTGTGAAGGACGATGGGGGGACATGTGAGGTATGGGAGACTGCTCTCTCCGATCATACTCTTCATCAGTGTCATGTGCCTCCCCATCTGGAATATTAGGAGGAAGTGGACCCAAAACAGGTGGAGCATTCAGATCATAGGTCCAGTTCCTTTCATTACGTACATCAGTACGTCTACTGCATGGTAAAGCAATAGATGGGATAGCTACCCCATGAACCATCAACTCATAACCACCTTCTCTCCTCGTTCGGCACAATTTCATGTCTTTCAGAAATTTTAAATTAATTGTGCGAGGAGGTAGTGGTTCAAGTGTAGCTATCTCATCGTTCAGGCCAAAAGCCCGAGCAATAGACGTAATAAGCCTTCCAAAGACAATCGGTCCTGTTTTATTAGTAAGTAAAGCCATGTGTGCAAGCATAAACGGGACCGGATTGATATTGGTACTAGTGAGGCATCCTTGCAAAAATAGGAGTTCTCTAGCATTTACCTTGTTTGGACTCTCCCGGCCAAAGATAGTACATGCCAAAAGATATCTGAAAACTCTTATGGTCGGGTTATGAATGGTCGACGCAAGTATCCCTTCAAAAGAATTAATTGAAGTACTTGAAAGCCTTTGCCAGAAAGAGAATACCTCGGCTGACCATTCCGCATCCAAAGGTGCCTCACAAATCGCACCTTCCATATGAGGGATTCCTAACAAGCCTGCTAGCTCGTTGGTACTGAATTCATATTCAATTCCAAACAGTCTAAAAATAACAGTACCGACTATGCTAGCAGTGTTAGGACTGACATTGTATATCAATGAACTTAAAAACTCTACTGTCAGCCTCTCATAGGTAGGTTCCTGATTAACGAAAATATTATGCAAGCCTAAAAAATCTAATAAATTAAAAACACTATGATAAATACCCAAAGCATACAGACAATTATCATCGACGTACCTAGTCGAGAGAATTTCTCGACTCTGAAGCCTCTGAATAATCTTCCTTTGCCTATCACCCGGTCTTCCATCACGAAGAAGAAATCCATTGAACTCCATTGTTGATTACTCCTTAGGAAGTGAAAAATGGTAGAAAATGGTTTATGAGAGAAATGATAAAGTTTTGATTTTTATGGTTTGTGGTGGATGAAAATGAAAATGGATTTTGGATAGGTTTTATGGATGATGGGTATTTTGGAAATGGGGGAGCTTTAATGGGGTTCAAGGAGGTTTTTGAAAGTTGCAAAAATGGGTTTTTGGAGAAGGAAGGTATGAAAATGGTGAAAATGGGAGTTCAGCCCCGAAATAGGGGAGAACGCCATGGCGCCTACCATGGGCCTGTGGCGCCCGCCACAAGGCTAATTCCTGGGCCTTGGATTTTTTTAAATCCTCCTTTGGGCCCTCTTTGTACCTTCGGTCTTCGGGGGGGAGGGGGGGGGGTCTGGATAGTGTTTTCTTCTCTTTTCCAAGGCATGAGGCTTGCATATTTTTTATGAAGACAAAAATGAAAATATTTTTGTCTTATATTTTTTTTTCTTGCTTGACAAAAAATAAAATAATTAAAAATCAAAAGAAGAAAAGAGAAAAATCGACATTAGTGCATGAAATAATATGTATATATAAGATAAATTCAAAGTACATGAGAAAAAGAAAATATAATAGATGCAATAATGTAAGATATGTCTGGAGATGCGAGAAATAAAATAAAGCATGAAAAAAAAGAAGTTAAATACTAGGGTAATATCGTCAATGTAGAATGAATCATGTGGTAGGCTTCTCCTCCTGGCTTGATCCACGAATCTCAGCTATCTCCCTCCGAAGCTCTTCAATCTCCTGATATAGAGCATCGACCTCCGAGGCATGAGTGAGATCAGAAACCTGAATCTGTAATTCCAAGTCCGCTACTTCCTGCTTGAGTAGGGAAGTCTCCTTACGAAGCTCATAAATCTGAATTTGTAGATCAGGCGGTTGCAGAGACATATTGTTAGACATAACAGTGATTCGGGGAGTAAGAGGTGTAGGAGTGTACTCAGCGGCGGGAGGTGATTTCGGCTCTTCGACAGTCTCTCCATAACCCTCTAGAGCATAACTCCAATTTGCAGGATCATGGACACTGGTCATCAGCGGGTCTAGTAATGTAAAGTAATGTATCACTTCGCCGTCAATCAGTAATCTAAACATGTTGGGCTCAAAAGAAGCCCTCCTCATCAGTCCTTTGTCAAGACAAAAGTCAACATCCAGGGTGGTGTAGCAGCAGAAGGTCCTGAGGTGCAATAATTTGCGAGACAAACCCAATGCAGTAGCTATCTGTGTAACAATCCCACCGACATGTATGATGCCTACAGATGATCTGGCAACACTAGCAAGGCCCTTCAACAGAAAGTTGCCACAAGCAACTGAGCGAGACTGAGTCGCACAAAACAGTAGGAAAATCTCTTCTTCACTTAGCAGAGTCTCTGTATCTGGAAAACCTAGGAAAGAATGCGCTAGAATCATCTGGAAGTACCTTAACGCAAGGTTGTGGATTACCTGAGAAAACTGAGTGGAAGGATCCTGGCTCCCTCCACCTGATATTTTAGACCAAAACTTTTCCACTTCTCTGCTCATAAAATACCCCATCGGTGTCTCTGGAATAGCATCAGGAGTAGTTTGAAAACCTAGTAAATCACCAAACTCTTTGTGAGAGAAGGAGTAGTCAATCCCGAACAACCTGAAAACAGCGAGTCCATCGGGTCCAGCCCAAGGGTCATGATGAAACGAGCTGAGGAACTCAAGAGTCAAGTTCCTATAAGTGTTTTTCCTGTCGTCAAACTGGTCCCACTGGAGTTGATGGCATAAGAATCTGACGCTTGGCTCTATGCCCAAGGCATCCATGCAGTCATGGTCAGGGTACCTGGTAGGAGCCATAGGGCGTCTCATGTGGACATAGTAACGCTCTCTCTGTGCGTCGTCTCTAAAGGCCACGTGCATGTCATCGGGGTTCTGCATTCTGTAGAAGGTTAGCAAACAAGTCCTGAAAGCACATAAAACATTCAATCGTTAGTCCTGACATAATAATAAAATAAACAAATTAAAATAAAGTAAAAATAAAAAGTACATAAACAAGAAAACCATGGGTTGCCTCCCATGCAGCGCTTGTTTAACGTCATTAGCTCGACGACCGAGTTTTATACATCATTGGAAGGATATGGTGGATCACTCAGAGTATGACAGGTGTATGTTGTTGGGATGTCACCTCCTTCGTAGGGCTTCAACCTCTGTCCATTGACGATGAACGGTTTACATGTTTGGTTCTTGATTTCAATAGCACCAGATCGTAGAATCTTAGATACTTCAAAAGGGCCGGTCCATCTCGAACGAAGCTTCCCTGGAAAAAGTCGTAACCTAGAATCGAACAAGAGAACAGGATCGCCTATTTTGAAGTCTCTTCTTATTATTCTTTTGTCATGCCAAGCTTTTGTTCTTTCTTTGTATATGATGGCATTTTCGTAGGCAGATTGTCTGAGCTCTTCTAATTTGTGGATGTCAAGGATACGTTTCTCACCAGCAGTTAAGTAATCCAAATTCAAAGTTTTGATGGCCCAATAGGCCTTATGCTCCAACTCAAAAGGTAAGTGACATGATTTCCCATAGACCAGTTGATAAGGGGTTGTTCCTATAGGGGTTTTGAAAGCGGTTCTATAGGCCCATAATGCTTCTTGAAGTTTCTGCGACCAATCTTTTCTAGATATAGAGACAGTCTTCTCAAGAATTTGTTTGATCTCCCTATTAGATACTTCCACTTGTCCATTGGTCTGTCGGTGGCATGGTGTTGATACTCTATGCTTAACTCCATACTTGCTTAAAAGTTTATCAAATATTCTCGATATGAAGTGTGATCCTCCATCACTTATGACTAAACAGGGTGTTCCAAACCTGGGAAATATATAATTTTTGAATAATTTGATGACTACTCTGGTGTCGTTTGTGGGTGCGGCGATAGCTTCAATCCATTTAGACACGTAGTCAACAGCTACTAAGATGTACTGATTTCCAAAAGATGGTGGGAACAGTCCCATAAAGTCTATACCCCATACGTCGAAGAGTTCTACTTCTTGGATATTTCTTAACGACATTTCATTACGTCTTGAAATATTTCCTGTGCGTTGGCATCTGTCACACTTGACAATGAAAGCATGGATATCACCCCACATAGTAGGCCAAAATAGGCCAGCTTGAAGAATCTTGGCGTAGGTCTTAGATGTGCTCGCATGTCCACCATAGGGTGCAGAGTGACAATGCTCAATTATATTATTTACCTCTTCTTCTGGAACACAACGGCGGAAAATGCCATCTTTACCTCTCTTGAAAAGAAATGGTTCGTCCCAATAGAAGTTTCTCACATCACTGTAGAACTTCTTCTTCCGGTGGTAGTTTAGATCAGGGGGTATGATGTCAGCGGCTAGATAATTAACGAAGTTTGCATACCAAGGTACATTACTTATAGCTAAGGATTTATGAGAATGCTCATGAGGGTCTGGGTTATCATCTTCAATAGTTTCTAGTTAGGCTATCAGTCTATCATAGGCAAAATCGTCATTTATGGGTACTGAGTCAGGTTTCAGGTATTCTAGCCTAGATAGGTGATCAACTACCACATTATCAGTGCCTTTCTTATCACGGATATCTAAATCAAACTCTTGCAGTAATAGAATCCATCGAAGTAACCTAGGTTTGGCATCCTTTTTACTTAGTAAGTAACGAATGGCAGCATGGTCGGTATAAACTATAATCTTGGCTCCTACTAGATAAGATCTAAATTTGTCTATTATGAAAACTACAGCTAGGAGCTCTTTTTTCGGTTGTTGCGTAGTTGAGCTGTGCAGTGTCTAGGGTTCTACTGGCATAATAAATTATGTGTAACTTCTTATCTTTTCTCTGACCTAGAACGGCTCCAACAACATAATCACTGGCGTCACACATTATCTCAAACGGTTCTGACCAATCAGGGGGTTTCATTATAGGTGCTGAAATCAGAGCTTGCTTCAGAAGATTAAATGCTTCAGTACATTTTTCATCGAAGATGAATTCAACATCTTTCATTAAAAGTCCAGTTAAGGGTTTTGTTATTTTGGAGAAGTCTTTGATAAAACGTCGGTAAAATCCGGCATGTCCAAGAAAACATCTTATCTCCCTGATAGTCTTCGGCGGTTTTAGATTCTCTATGACTTCTATTTTAGCTCTATCTACCTCTATACCTTTTTCGGAAACTATATGTCCTAAAACAATCCCTTCGGTGACCATGAAATGACACTTTTCTCAATTTAGCACAAGGTTTACCTCCACACATCTTTCCAGGATTTTCTCTAGGTTGATAAGACAATTTTTGAAATCAGATCCACAAACTGAGAAATCGTCCATAAATACTTCCATGATTCAATCTAAATTGTCTGCAAAGATAGACATCATGCAGCGCTGGAAAGTGGCAGGAGCATTACAGAGTCCAAAAGGAATTCTTCTATAGGCAAAAGTTCCAACTGGGCATGTAAAGGTAGTTTTTTCTTGATCTTCGGGGTGAATAGGTATTTGGAAGAACCCTGAATATCCATCTAGGTAACAAAAGTAAGAGTGTCTGGCTAGGCGCTCCAACATTTGGTCTATGAATGGTAATGGGAAATGGTCCTTCCTAGTTGCTTTATTTAATTTTCTATAATCTATGCACATACGCCAACCTCCATCGGTTCTTTTTGCTACAGGTTCGCCTTTCTCGTTTTGCACGACTGTGATGCCTCCCTTTTTAGGTACTACATGCACAGGACTCACCCATTTACTGTCCGAGATCTGATATATTATACATGCCTCTAGTAACTTAAGCACTTCAGTCTTAACTACAATACTCATTATAGGATTTATTCTTCGAAGGTGTTCTCGGGAAGGTTTTGAATCTTCTTCAAGCAAAATCTGATGCATACATACGGATGGGCTTATTCCTTTTAGATCAGAGGTCTTATATCCTAAGGATGAGGGGTATCTATGTAAAACATCTAATAATTGATTGGTTTCTTCTTGGTTTAAGGTAGCACTGACTATAACTGGACGGTTCATTTCTTCATCGAGAAATTCGTATCTCAGGTTTTTAGGCAGTTCCTTAAGTTTTACGGTTGGTTTCATAGGGCAAGGCATAGGATCCGGGGTAAGAGATAAACATTCGTGAAGGCTATCATCAGTGTAGGGTTTTTTATAATTGTCATCTTCCAAAATGAGGGTTGATGGCAATTTTATAGATTCAGTTTCTTCTTCTTGTTCTAATTCCCTAATGCATTCTTCGATGATATCTAAGGCATAACAAGCATCTCCTATCACAGGTGCCATAAGAAATTTTGAAAGTATAAATTCTATCTTCTCGTCACCTAACTCAAAGGTTAGTTTCCCTTTTTTAACATCTATTACGGCTCCAGTAGTCGATAAGAACGGTCTACCTAGGAGGATTGGTATGTCGTCATCTTCTTTAATGTCCATGACAACAAAATTAGTAGGTATAAACAGCTGACCTATCCTAATAGGGACGTCTTCAAGTATGCCTATAGGGTATTTAACGGATCTATCGACTAATTGAAGTGACATCTTAGTAGGTTGTAATTCTTCTAAGTTTAATCTCTCACAAACTGCTAAAGGCATTAAGCTCACACTAGCTCCTAAGTCTAGAAAAGCTTTTTCGATGACATGATTCCCCAAAATACAAGGAATGGAAAAATTTCTGGGATCTTTATCTTTCTTTGCTAGCCTATTTTCAGAAATAGAATTACATTCCACGGGTTTCGGATCTTCAAGTCTACGTTTATTTGTAAGTATGTCTTTGAGAAACTTAGCATAAGAAGGTATTTCGGTGATGGCTTTTGTAAAAGGGATTTCTACGTTAAGTTTTTCTATAACCTTAACGAATTTTTGATATTAATTATCGATTTAGGTTTTCTTTAATCTTTGAGGGTATGGTATTGGTGGTTTGTATGGCGGTGGTGGTACATAGGTTTTATTTTTAGGTTCTTCTCCTTTTTCTTGACTTTCCGGGTTTTCAGATTCCTCTGGTTCCTTCTCTTCATTCCTCTCAGAAGGTTCGGGCTCACTTAATCTAGGGTTTAAAGGATCCTTATAAGTGGTTCCACTTCGTAGAGTAATGGCATTGGCTTGCCCTTTCGGGTTTTGTTGAAGTTGTCCAGGGAACTGTCCTCTAGGTGTAGTCTGAGGGGCTTGGTTTAAAGCTACCTGAGAGATCTGGGTTTCAAGCATCTTATTATGAGTAATGATTTGATCAACCTTGGTTCCTAACTGGGTAATTAGTTCGTTAACATGGACGTTTTGGTTCATGAACTCTTTGTTTTGTTGTGTTTGAGCGGTGATAATTTTTTTTACAATTTCCTCAAGGCTCGGACTTGGTGGTACAGGTTGCATAGGTTGATTTGTTCTTGGGGCTTGGTAACCTTATTGTCTCGGAGGTGCGGTATTTTGAATAGGGCTATTATTTTTATAGGAGAAGTTTGGGTGATTCCTCCATCCAGGGTTATATGTGTTTGAAAATGGGTTCCCTTTGGTGTAGTTCACTTGCTCAGTGTTGGTCTCATTCAACAGATTGCATTCGGCGGATTGGTGTCCTTGCGTCCCACATATCTCACAATTCGGCGAAACTGCAGCTACAGTATTCAGAGTTGTACACATATGTTCAACTCTAAGGGACAACGCGTCCATTTTAGCTTGCATCATGTCTATAGAGCTTAGCTCATGTATTCCTCCTTGGGCTTCCTTCTTTTCCACTGTCGCTCGTTCTACTCCCCATGATTGATGGTTTTGGGCCATATCCTCGATAAGGGCACTAGCTTCAGGGTAAGGTTTTTTCATCAGTGCGCCACCAGCGGCAGCGTCGATGGTCATCTTAGTGTTATAATGAAGTCCATTATAGAAGGTTTTAATGATTAGCCAATTCTCTAAGCCATGATGTGGGCATGCTCTTAATAGTTCTTTATATCTCTCCCAGGCTTCGAACAATGACTCTCCTTGGTGTTGGGTAAATCTGGTTATTAGGTTTCGAAGAAGAGCGGTCTTACTTGGGGGAAAATATCTAGCAAGGAAAACTTTTCTAAGGTCATCCCAAGTTGTTATTGAATTGGGTGGAAGGGAATCTAACCATGATAGAGCTTTATCTCAGAGGGAAAAGGGAAATAATCTTAAGCGTATCGCCTCAGGAGAAGCTCCACTGGTTTTAAAGGTGTCTGCTAACTGAAGAAAGTTTTTTAAATGTTGGTTCGGGTTATCAGTAGCGAGACCTGCGAATTGTCTCTGTTGCACTAATTGCAGCAGGGATGGTTTAAGTTCAAAATTATTGGCTGGGATAGCGGGGTTTACTATACTAGAACTAGGTTCCTCGTTTCATGGTTGGGCGAAGTCCTTAAGAGGTCTTCGGTTTTGATCTTCGGCCATAGCTTTCCTATTCCTATGGAAAAACAAACGTGCGCGAGCGTAATGTTCAGGTTCAGCTAGAGGGTCTACTAAACTTTCGGCACTGCAAGTCCTTCGCATTGACCGGTGGGTAACAACCTTAGTCTAAACGGTATAACTATAGGGTAATGAAATTTGACGAAATTGGTCCCCGGCAACGGCGCCAAAAACTTGATGCGTGTTTTTCGCAAGTGTACGAACACGTCAGAGTAATATAAAAGATTGTCGAATCCACAGAGACCAAGTGTCAATCTATCGTACCTGTTGTTATGTTGTGTATCTAAGGAAACTAAATATAAGGGTTTTAATAAGAAGGGTGCAATGGTAAATAAAATAATAATTTTAAACAATAAATAAAAGACAGGCTCGAATGTAATTCACGTAATCAATGGATAATCCAGTACTTGTTAATGGAACTACTTATGGGCAATGTTTTCTCCTTTGAAAAGAACTAATTTAACAGGAACTGTCGCTTTCGCGTATTCAGAACCGAGTTGTACTCTCTAATCAACCCCTCCTATTGTCACGGATAAAAAGGTGCGTACTGCGTTAGAGTAGTAAACCTATTTTTAAGAAATATAGTATCTTAACCAAGTTGAAAAGTACTTTAACCTGGATTTCTTAGCAAAAAGAGGTTCTCATGAACCAGACTCTAAACTTCATAACGCGTCCGAAAATCGTTTTAAAATCTCTTTTCTTTTTAATCTAAAAACTCCTAATGAACTAGACAAAGTGCTTTTGGCTGTTTTTGAAGTAGTTAAAAACAATTACTTAAATTGAAAGATAAAATAGCCCTTAAGTGTTTCCACGAACAATTGTACGGATTACTGGTTTAATTACGATCCTTACATTATAACCTTATAGATTTAGTTAGACATGATAAAGTAAAAGTTCTTTTTATAGTTTTTCATAAAAGTAATTTAGTGCGAGTGCGGAAAGTAAATTAAAGTAGTGCGAGTGCGGGAAATAAACGAAAGTAAAGCGAGTGCAGGAAATAAATAAAATAAAGTTCGAGTGCGGATAATAAATGAAAGTAAAGCAGTGCGAGAAATAAATAAAAGTAAAGCAATGCGGAAAGATAAAATACGAACTGGAATTAAAATGGCGGCAGGATTAACTTCCTCCAGAGTGCTCCAAAACTCGATCACACAGACAAATTACAGACTCGATCACTCGATTGCAGAAACACCCCGATGTGGAAAGGCAACTGCTTTAAAACTGATATATGCCTAAAGAAATCTAAGTTTGGATGAAGAAAAACGAAAAACTAAAGTCCTATTTATAGGAAAACTAAATGCGGGAAAAGACCAGGATGCCCCCTCCACTAAAAAGTGGAGGGAACTGCTTTTGCCTTGTGGCGCCCGCCACAGGCCTATTGCGCCCGCCATGGTACTGATAGGGAATGGAAGAGTGGGGATCGTGGGTCTTGGCAGTTGTGGAGTGGTCTTGAGACGTGGCTACGTCATGGATGACCCCATGGTGCCCGCCACGGTGGGTGCCGTAAGTGTAAAATGCTGAATTTCTAGGTTTTCGTCCGTTTCCACTCCTTTTTCGCTCCTTTTCTCGATTCAAGCCCCGATTACATAAAAAACCTGAAAACAAAGGAAAACAAAGTAATAACATAACAAAATAACAATAAAAGCTAAAAATGCATGCGAAATCGGAGTCAGAAATACGGTGAATTTTAGTGTGATCAGTTAGTATGATAAACATAATAAAAGAAATGAGAAAACAATTATCAAACACATCCTAAGATATCTAGGACCTAAACTAGACTTGATCCTAAGTCTAAGGTACCTAAAAATATGCAAAGCAAAAATCCAATAGCCTATTACAGCTCACCAATTCACAAACAGCAATGAAATGCAATGCACAATATAAGCAGCTTTCTACAGCTATCAATTAGCATGCCAAACAGGTGTAAAAAGTATGAAAATGCCACAAACTGCATACATTTTACAGCTAATACATCAAAATACAGTTATGGAATGCAAGACAAATTTGAATGTTTTTATTTTATGCACACAATGAATGAAAAAAATGCACAAACATCATATAACATGATCAAATGCAACATCAACATGCAAGATTAACATGGATTATGAACATGTGAGCATTTACAATGACTCTCTTGTAAAAGAACGCACAAAAGTAATGAAAGCAACAAATATGCATTTTTAAGTTTTTGAACAAATGTGCAACAACATGGATTGTGAATATGTAACACTAGATCAATGATAAACATGCAATTAACGCTAAAACCAGCATTGACATCAACATGAAAATGTGAGCAACGATGCAACTAAAATGCAAGAATGTGCAAATTTGTGATCATGTGAGATGCAACATGCAATTATGCAATGCAACATGCAATTATACGTACAAGTTAATCAAACATGCATGGATCATGAAGGTGAAGCAAAACAGAGCCTAAAACATACATATGCATGCTAGTATAAGAGTTTGAACATGGCAACAAACATACACAAGTCACTTTATGCACAATTGGCAAATAAACACAAAATATGCAAAAGTAACGAATACGCATGTCGAAACAATGGAATTATGCACCTAATGTGGTACTAAAAATTCCCTAAAATCATGATCTAATCCTATATGAAGATTAAAGGAATGATGCAAATCTAACATGCAATGAAACAAACAAAATTTCCAAAATCAAACAGCGTTAACCGGTTAACGCTATAGGTTAACCGGTTAATGCCCTCAAATTTTCAAAACCATGGGCAAATTTCAACATGTTAACCGATTAACCCCTGGGGTTAACCGGTTAACACTGAAGAGAATGCTAAAAAAGGTCAAGAAATAGGCACTTTTAGCCACAAACTCACTTCTACAACCTCCTATAGTATCCATGAACATGTCAACACGAGTTTTCTATTTAACCAAGATCATATAACACCTATTAGCACCTAGAATAAGCTACAATTCTAGCTTCTAACAACCAAAATAATCATCACGCAAACAAATCATAATCAAACTGTAAAACGCAAGCAAACACAATCACAATGATGAAAATAATGCCATTTGGCGAGATGAAGAGAATAAATTAAAAACGAAAAACGGTTTTGGATTACCAACCTACAAAGCGGAGGATTGCTTTGGTATTTGTTGCTATGTCGATCGAAACGCGTATGAAGAAGAAACCGGAGATCCCTTGAATCCGTGAATGCAAAATAAATGCGATTTGATGTTGATCTTGATGAACACTTGCACAATCACTTCCAAAAAGCTAAAATCGCTCCAAAGAATAGCAACACTTCTTCAATAAGCTCCAAAATTGATGATTGATGAAGGTTTAGATTCGAGTTCTTCAAGTTTCAATGAAAAACTTGAAGAACTTCCATGGAGAAGATTTGGTGAGAAGGTGAAAATGGAGAAAAAGTTGAGAGAAAATGAGAGAGATGAATTGAAATTTAGGAAAATAAGTTGCTACCTAGAGGTTTGGTGTGAAATGGATTTATATAGAGGCTAGGCTTGAATTGAAGCTTAATATGGAACTAGCATAGGCATTAGGCTTGGAAAATGAGGTTTGGAGTTAGGGTTGAAGTTAGTTAAAGTTAGTTGGGTTTCTAGAATATTCCATAGAATATTCTTTGGAATATTCCTTGGAGGAGTGTGGAAAGATCTAGAATGTGGTGGAAGAATCCAATGCAAATGGAGTGTGTAAGGAGTGTAAGGCAAGTTGTGAAGCAAAGTGGAAAAAATGAAGGAAATAATGGAGGGGAAATGGGAAAACAACTAATTTTTGAATCTTTTTATTCATTTTTCGCATGAGTTAACCAATTAACGCTATAGGTTAACTGATTAACGGACCAAAAATCTTGAATTTTCCTTTCTCTTGTGGGAAACTCCAGGACTACGTCCTCACCGTCCATTCTGAGTTGATTTGGATTTTAATCCCTTCTAGAGCTTTGTGGATGGCACTGAGCTCCTTGTATAATCACTTGGCTCTTATTGATTTTGCGGATCGAATTGCTAGATAACTAGTCATATGACCTATGCTAGTAACCATGGTCGTTATGATTCATTTTTCTATGCAAGGATGCTTGATCATGTATGTAATATGCTATGCTATATGATATGAAAATGAGAGGGAAAAGTTTGGGGTGTTACACATCTTTATTTGATTGTACCCTGATAAATCATCCATAAAGGAGAAGACATAGAACTGGGAAGTGTTGTCTATCAAGACATCAATGTGAGGAAGAGGGAAGTCATCTTTCAAGCTCTTCTTATTGAGATCTCTATAATCTACACAAATTATGACATTCCCATCTTTCTTAGGAACCAGGACAATGTTAGCAACCCATTGAGGATATTCAGAGATGGCTTGGAAGCCAACACCAAATTGTTTATTTACCTCTTCTCTGATCTTAAGTGTAATATCATGTCTGGTCCTTCGGAGTGTTTTCTTGACAGGAGGACATTCGAGCTTGAGTGGAAGGTGATGTTCAATGATGTTGGTGTCTATACCGGGCATATCTTGATACGACCAACCGAAGATATCAACATACTCTGATAATAACTTTACCAACTTAGTGTGTACATGCTATTTGAGGGATGTGTAACACCCTAAAATTTTCCCTCCCTTTTTCAATCCATTTAGCATACCATTCTCATACATTGCATTGCATATAAATCAAAGGAAGATAAGTCATACATTCATAGTTTGTAGCATAGGGCATGTGATCAATGATTATAAAAGTTATGATCATTTAAAGTCAAAGAAGAAGAGCCAAGGATCTCCCAATAAGCCTCAAGGTTCTTTCATATCCCACACAATCTCAAATGATTCCTTAAACCATTGGAAGATGTGGATTGATCAAGAAGTGGAAACAATGCAACATCTCCTAACAAAAGGGCCTAAAATTAGGGTTTATGATTCAAGGGGATTCTTGATGAAATTTCGGCTCAAAAGTGATTTCAATCTTTCCATATGTTATCAAGTATCTAAGGATGGTATATTGTCCATTGGATAATTTAATAAGGTTTCCAATTGATCAATTACTTGAAAATCAAGAAATTGGGGAAAAGTCAATTGTGCAAAGGAAAAATTCAACTCCTGACTTTTTGAGGTAAAAATCATGGTTCACAAGTTACATATGTTCAATGGTGTCGCTCCCACCAAATGACACCCAAGGTCACAAGGGTCAACTCAGAAGACAAGAGTCGCCAGCTAGGCATTTTTATCCCGGAGGAAAGGTAATGCTGCATAAACCTGGGAAAGATATGGATAAGACGGCTGCGAACCAGAGAAACTAAGAAAGGGGGTTGGTTACAACTTAGGAAGGTATTAGCACCCAGATTGTCCGTCGTACTCGACGGGATCCACGCTTAAAAGATTTGTGTTTTAAAGGGGTAGTGTCAGTGCTATTTGTGTATCAAAGCTGGAAAGAATGCGAGTGTCAGTGTAAAAGAAGTGTGAAGTGTATAAGTGAAGTATCAGTGTAAGAAAGGAGTGCAAAGCTCAAGACTATGAGGCTTAAAGAATAAAACTGGAAGAGGGGGAATGAACAGAGACTTTTGTTCGATAACTATTAAGTTATGCCTACGTATCCTCTCGTGCAATGAGGAAGTCAGAACACCGTAGTTCGACCCAAAGAGACTGAAAGATGAATTGACTTGTGAACTGCTTGCTTGTCTATGCTCAAGTGTATGACCTGTCTGGCTCAGGTGCAAACTGTCTTGCATTAGACGGAAGAAGCAAGTTCTCGTTTATGAGTGAATGAGATGAGAAAAGAATCCCGGAGGAGACGATTATTGTTTGTTTTTGTGTTTTCAATCTTTTATTGCTTTTGAAAGTGTGTCATAAGTTAATGAGCTTAAGCCTAGACCAATGGGTTAGTAAACTCATCACATCCTCCCTCTGATTAGGGGTAATGAGAATACCTTAAGTGTGAAGTCAGCATTTCTCACTTAATCACCCTGATGTAGGATTAAGATCATTAACCTACTTGTGATTATTTAGATATTTTTGTTGTTTTTGTTTAGTGTTAAGCAATGAGATTAAGCCATAATCAAGGATTTAATGAACTCATTACACCATCCTAATAGAAGGATAATAGATGAGAACATTTAAGCTGAGGAAGACTCCTCAACTTAATCCATGATTAGGGATTAACCTCATGACAAAACAAAGCCTTTATTAAGGTGGATTTTGGTTAATGATGAGATTAAGAAGTGGATTTTATGATTGGTAAGACAACTTGAGGGGGACTTGTCCATTAACACTAGGGTTAGTCCTTCTTAACCAATTAAGGAAGAATTAGAACCCTAATGCAAGGCCCAAGTTACAAGCTTGATGTCTTAGTGATTGTTAAGTGAATTGATTAAAGGATTTAAACACATTAAGGGTTCAACTCTTAGGAGTAAAGTTATACACTCCATCCTAATAGAAGGATACAGGCATAACTCTAATCACAAAGCCTTAAAGCCTTTAGGGTTTAGTCCCTGATTATGAGATGAGAAGAGAAGACTCAAAGATGAATCAAAGGTAAAACTAAATGGGGAGACTAATAAAACCCTAATTGTTATCATGCTTGGAGATCCTAGGGTTAATGAGGTTTGCAAGAAGATCTTCAGAGAAACCACCAGGAAGGAAGCAGATGAAAGGAGCAAGAAGCAAAGAGAAGCAAAACAACTTGCTTCACTTAAGAAGACAAGTTGCTTGAAGAAATAAAGTAAGATGAACATGAATGAGCAAGCTCACTCTAATACACATACAAAATGCAGCAAAGATGCAAGAGAGATGAGAAGAGATTGTGAGAAGTGAAGGCAAATTCACTTCTCAAATTACTTACCACCTGAAAAGGTTAGCAAAAGAAATGAGATGCAATGCAAATGAAATGAAATGACATGATACAAACCAAAGTAAGAAGCATTTACATGATGTTAATGATGCTAAGAGATGATACAAACATGAGGCAAGGCATGAGAATGATCAAACAAGCATAAGGATGCAAATGAGGCATGCATTGAAACATGGATGTACATGAAAAGTTATGAAATGTAATGGACATACAACATGGCAAATGAAAGATGCAATGATCAAACATGATTCTAATATGTCCTAAGATGCATTATGAATCATGTTGATGCACTAAATGTCATGGCAAGTCAATGGATGCAAGCAAATGAAAGAAGGATGGAAAGGAAGGCACAAATTAGGGTTACATGCATCATGCAAAGCAAAAATCCAAAACCAGAAGCAAATGACATGATAAAAATTTGAAAATGCAATCAAAGATACCCTAAACCTATACAAGTTCACTTCCCAAAGGAGAGGATCCAACTCTTAACCTAGTGCAAGTTATGAATTTCCTAAGATTGCTAGGGTTTTGAGGTACCTCATCAAGAAAAATGCAAAACAAATTGAAAATTCAAGATCAAATCAAACCAAAATTATCCTGTAGACTACATGCCATGAAGGATGCAATGCAAGAAGAATCATCATCCAACTCTCAAGGGTTAGGCAGAAGGGATTTTTAAAAGTTTGCACAAAAATATTGCCTTAAAATGGATTTAATTCCAATGAAAATGATCAAAAGGCATCAAGAACAAAAAAGAAATTTGGTTTGAGAGTTGGACAATGTTTCTAAATGTTTCTAAATGCAATGTGAATTTTTTGGTGATTTTTAAATACCCAAATGTATTTTTAATTAATTAATCTCCATTAATTAATTAAAAATAAACATTTAATTAATTTAAAAATAATTTTCAATGCAAAAAATAAAATAAAAATCATTTTCTGATTAAGAAAAATATTTGAAACAAAAATACAAAGGGAAATATTTTTAGGATTTTTCTAAATATTTTAAAATAAATGTAAAAGATAAATGAATAAAAAATGAAATAAAAAGAAATTAAATGGAAAGTATGCAGGATCTAAGGCTGAGATTCAAACTAAACACGCGGGAGCTGACTTGCGCGCAAATGGGTGGTCCAGATTGCTTCTGGCTAATTAATTTTAATTAAACTAATTAATTGAAGATTAGGGTTTAATGAGAGATCCAGGCCCTCCATTCGCGCGGGAGTCAACAAAAGTCCACAAGATCAAAGGTCCACGTTTAAACCTAGCTAAACCTAATTATCAAACCCTAATCACTTTCAGGTCATCGGAGAAGAGCTCCGGTCGTCTTCTCCGGTGACACCCTCCCTGAGAAATCTCAAACTCACTCTCCTGGTCATTTTAAAAGCTGTAAAGCTCCAGATCAAACCTCTCAACCTCCCTAAAGATGAATCTACCTTAAAAATCCATTTCCTTTTACTCAAAACCAAGATTCGAATAAAAAACATAAAAATGGCCAAACTTTCAGAGATGCAGTACATGCTCAATACTCAATCATTTTCAAAAATACAAAGTGCAAAGCAATCAGGGGAACATGTAGATCATTTCAGTAACTTAAAACAAGGTTTCTGGAAAAAATAATTTTCGAAGCTACCTGAAGTGAAGCTTTCAGTTTGGAGCTTTCAGCCTGCCTCCTTGCTTCAAAACTTCTCCAATGGACCTCCTGAAGATGCTTTGAGGCTTGGTTTGAGTGTATGGTGGCTGGTTTGTGAGATTGATCAGGTTCTGTTCAGTGAGGGGTGAGAATCGTGTTTTGATTTCAGGGGGTTTTAGGGCAAGGTGAAAGGTCAGGGATGATCAGTGGAACATGCTGAGATGTTCTATGGAATTTGTTTTAGTGTTTGTGTCTTGTGGAGTGTATTTCGAATGAAGATGCATAAGAGGTGAAAACTTGGAGCTATGGCTTGGAGGATGCTTCAGGCTTGTGTGTGTTGTGTTGAGTTGTTCTTTGTCCACTTATCACACTGTGATAGGTCTGTGGAGTTGGTGTGGCCTATCTTGATTGGTATGGCCCTTTTGCAAAAAGTCAAGTCTAGGTGTAAGAGAGGTATGGGTCAATGGTAGGCCAAGGACAAAGGGGTGTCCTGTGCAGCAAGGAATGAGGAGAACCATGGGATCAATCTTGAAGCCAATTAGCAAGTAGATTAGGGTTTGTATGATGTTTTGCAACTTTGTCCAATTTTGGCCCCTTTGTGATTTCTTGATCCATAAGTCCTGAAAATGGGAAAACCTTTGGTGCATTCTGACTTTTAGGCATTGGTTTATGTTTGTGCAAAGATTAGAAGTCACTTTGAGGTCTCATTTTTCCTTGGCAAGTGGTTTTGCAACTTTGCCTCTTTGGTACATAACTTGAAATTATGTGATTTTGTCCAACTTTGACAAGCCATAACTTTTGATCCAAAATGAATTAGAATGAGTTCTTGTACTTTTTGAAAAGGGAATGATCCATTCTACAACTTTCATGACCAAAGTTTTCTCATTTGAAGCATTTTTGAATCAAAAAGAAAGGTTTGAAAAAGTTTCCCAAAATGGCAAGTTTCCATTACAAGTCATTTTCCCAAAAAGGCAACTTTGCAAATGGCTTGAAATTCTTCAATTTTGTGAACTTCTAACATCTTCTATGATCAAATAAAGATCATACACATTCAAAATGATGAAGAACACCCTTTGTTTGGGTCATTGGGTGCCTCAGATGCCCTGATTTTACACTGACTTGCTCAAGAAGTCAACTCTTGATTAGATGCCTTCCCCATGGTATTTCTTCATGAAAATTGATATGCATGATCCTTATACCATATAGAGACCAATAGAAACAAGAATGACCAAAAAATTTGGAGTTATGGCCTTTGAAAACAAAACCCTAATTCTAGGTCATCTGTGTAGTTAAACCTGGCTCTGCTTCCATGCCTTTCCCAGTTCTTGTGATTCTTTGACTTTCTTGACTTTGAAAGGATACAATATGATGCTTGAACATACATGGACCCCTTTGAAGTGATTTATGACCTTTGGAGTGGCTCAAGTAGCTCTTGGATGGCTCAGATCACAAACCCTAGATGCAGATGACTTAGAAGTAATGCAATGAATCAAAAATGCAATATGAGATGCTATGATTGAACTTATGCATATGAAGAGATTATGATGGGGACGGCCATCAAGTAAAGCTATAAGACTCTCTGGGGATTATAGGTGAATGAAATAAATGATGAGGTACGGTCATCAAAGGTGAAGGACGATCACCTAGCAGGGGACGGCTGCTCTGTTGGGGGATAAGATGAGGGACAGTCATCTAATGGTGAAGGACGATCACCTGGCAGGGTACGGCTGCCGAAAGTATCACGACATAGGACGAATGTCAGATAGAAAGAGTCGACGACGGGGATGGCCATCGGATAAGCATGATGAAGGACGATCACCTAGCAGGGTACGGCTGCTCTCAGGGTTTATCATGACATAGGATGAATGTCAGATAACAAGATCAACGATGGGGACGGCCATCGGATAAAATGATGAAGGACGATCATCGGGAGGTGAAGGACGATCACCTAGCAGGGGACGACTGCGGAAAATACCACGACATAGGACGAATGTCGGGTAGGAAGGGGTTCTAATGAATAGAGACTCCACTGGGGGTGATGAAGGACGATCATCAAAGAGGTGAAGGACGATCACCTGGCATGGTACGGCTGCCGAAAAGGTATCATGACATAGGACGGATGTCAGATAGAAAGGAAGTTTTGCTGAGGACTTCGTTGGGGAAAAGTAAACACGGACGATTTTCTACATCCAAGAAATGAGAGGTATAAGTGTTTGACACTGTGTGTAGATTAAAGATGCGGACGAGCATCCTTAAGACCATGATACGGACGGGCATCAAGTAGAAACGAATGCTAACACAGGTTCGGAGATGATGATACGGACGAGTATCAACTAGTTAACAAAGAACACGGATGAGTATTGATTCTGCGGGGACTCTTCTGTGGAATAGTAGACACAGACGAGTGTCTAAATTCAAGAAAACATAAGTGTTTGACACGTGTATGGATTAAAGATGCGAACGAGCATCCTTAAGACCAGGATATGGACGAGTATCAGGTAGAAACAAACGCTTGACGCATGTTCTGAGATGATGATACGGACGAGTATCAACTGGTTAACAAAGAACACGGACGAGTGTCGAATCTGAGGGGATTTGAGTGGTATATACAAGATACGGACGAGTATCTGTATGAGTGAAACGGGAGTAATAAGTACGAGTGGTGTACAGATGAGTGTTTAACTTGCTGGGGAGAGTGACACGGACGATTGTCAAAGGAGAAAAGTGTAATATAGACAAACATATGGTTTCCCAAGTGTTTGGGGAATCATGCTGGGGGTGATACGGACGAGTATCGAAGGAGTTATATATATATATATATATATATATATATATATATATGTATCTGTGAGTGCAAAAGGGGCGCTTTGGCTTTCTACTGGGGATATGACATGGACGGGTGTCAGGAAGCATCTATATCTTTAGGGAAAGTGCCTTGGCTCTCTGCCGGGGAATCCGGGGAGTTTTCTGTATATCGTCGATGGATTGCCAGTATTCACAAGTGTTTGATTCAGAACATGGCTTATGATTATGCAATATGTTAGATTTTTGCCGTAATGCTCCGTATTAAACGGAATGCTACGCTCTGCGGGGAGAACATGATGCGAATGCCATGATTATGCAAAGATAGCGACCCGTGATTCAGATCCCGTTGCTGTGAAGATCTCCGACTGATCTGTTCGAAGTAGACATCCCCAGCTGGGGGTGAGATCATTGGTAGATGTGTTAATATGTATGACTCTGCTTGGGGAAACAGGTCACTGATAGACCTGTCTTGGTGATGAGGGACCCAGTTGGGGGTTTGTAGAAGCTTCCTTCACTCTGTTTTGATTTCTTCGCGCGTTGCCTTTCTGGATAGAGGTTGACACTCCGTGGGGAGATGGTTCCCTGTCTTTTGCACTTGGCTGAGGAGGAAATAACAAATGGCAACTCAGTTGGGGAAAAAGCACCTCCGGTGCCAAGACTGAGTAGATAATGATTTGCCAGCTTGCTGGGGTGAAGCTTTCATGCCCCATGTTTGTGCTTTGAATGCCTGCAATCCTGAAAAGATAAAGAAGCGCACAAGTAATCCCGAGGTATCCCTTACCGGATTCCATCACAGGAGTTTAGACACCCCCGGGAGTAAATATATTTTCTGCAAGCACGTATTTTAGAAGAGAAACATCTGTATTCATGCAATCAGTAACCTAAAGACATCGGGCATTTTTTGCAAATGAAGATAAAATGTACGAAACAAAACATGACTGAAAATCTGATTTTATTAATTCGTGTGCTCTGAATCGGCAAGATACAGTCAAAGAAACAAATCCCCTAAAATGAAGAGATTGTTACAAATTGAGAAACAAAAGGTATTGGCAATGTTGATGACGCTTTCAAGGAGCTTCCCTTTCGCTATGACTCGTATGACATTTGACGTTCTTTTCGTCTTGCTTTCTGAAGAAGGCTGATTCTGAAAGAAGCTTGATCCTTTCGAAGCTTACCGAGTTGTAAGTGATACAGATGAATTCAGAATGCAATTGTTCGCTTATTCCCTTATTTTGCGTGGATCGCCCTTTCAGGTTTTCAATCCACCAGGATACCCATTTTTGCCTGAGTTGTCCAATGCGGCTTTTCAACTCAGCGGGTGTACATTTTTTTATTTATTTTCCCTTATTTTTGCCCGAGTCTTTTATTCTGTTTTTGAATCGCCGGGATGCCCTATTTTTGCCTGGACTTACATTCTGTTTTTATGTCCAGCGGGTCATTTTTATGCGAAGTATTTTTTAACTGCATCTGAATCCACAGGGGATGGGAAGTCTTCACCATCCATAGTGTTGAGCATCAGTTCTCCACCAGAGAAAACTTTCTTTACTACGAATGTCCCTTCATAGTTCGGAGTCCACTTGCCCCTGTGGTCTGTAGTAGGAGGAAGGAGTCTTTTCAGCACAAGATCCCCTACTTGGTATTCTCGGAGCCTGACTTTCTGATCGAAGGCTTTCTTCATTCTTTTCTGATACAGCTGCCCATGACAGATTGCAGCTAATATCTTCTCTTCAATCGGATTCAGTTGTTCGTATCGGGATCGGACCCATTCTGCTTCATTCAGCTTAACATCAATTAACACCCGTAAGGAGGGTAATTCAACTTCAACAGGTAGGACTGCCTCCATACCATACACAAGTTGATACGGTGTTGCCCCAGTGGATGTTCTGATTGACGTACGGTACCCATGCAAGGCAAACGGTAGCATTTCATGCCAGTCCTTATAAGTGACTACCATCTTCTGCACAATCTTCTTGATATTCTTATTAGCTGCCTCAACAGCGCCATTCATCTTTGGCCTGTTAGGAGAAGAATTGTGGTGTTGGATTTTGAAGTCCCGGCATAGCTCTGCCATCATTTTGTTGTTCAAGTTAGAACCATTATCAGTAATGATTCGCTCGGGCACTCCATACCGACAGATGATGTCCCTCTTCAGAAATCTGGCTACCACTTGCCTTGTAACATTTGCATAAGAAGCTGCTTCAACCCACTTGGTAAAATAGTCAATGGCTACCAGGATGAATCTGTGGCCATTTGAAGCGGTCGGTTCAATCTTGCCAATCATATCAATGCCCCACATGGCGAAGGGCCAGGGTGAAGACATCACATTCAGAGGATTTGGAGGCACATGCACCTTATCCGCATAGATCTGGTATTTATGGCATTTTCTGGCATAGGCACAACAGTCGGCGTCCATTGTGATCCAGTAGTAACCTGATCTTAGCAACCTTTTAGCCATTGCATGCCCTCCAGCATGGGTACCAAAGGATCCTTCGTGCACCTCGTGCATTAAAAGGTCTGCTTCTGTCTTATCAACGCATCTGAGAAGTATCATATCAAAGTTTCTCTTGTACAGGGAACCATCAGTATTCAGGAAGAAACTACCAGCTAGCCTTCTTAACGTCTTCTTATCATTGGAAGATGCCCCAGGTGGGTATGTTTGATCCTCCAAGAAGCACTTAATGTCATGGAACCAAGGCTTGTCCTCTTTGGCAATATCTGCTGCAAATACATATGCTGGTCTGTCAAGTCTGGACACTGAAATCCGAGGTACAAAGTTGGAAGCTTGAACTTTGATCATGGATGAAATGGTGGCCAGCGCATCTGCAAATTGATTCTCGTCCCGAGGGATATACTCGAGCTTGACCGTTGTAAAGAAAGTCAATAACCTCCTTGTATAATCCCTGTAAGGTATCAGATGGTCCTGGTGTGTGTACCATTTGTCGTTGGTTTGATTAACTACCAAAGCTGAATCCCCAAACACAGTCAAAGTCTTGATCCTGAGGTCAATGGCTTCCTCAAGACCCATAATACAAGCTTCGTATTCAGCTTCGTTGTTAGTGCAGTTAAAGGTGAGTTTTGCCGAGAAAGGCATGTGAACTCCCTTAGGTGTAATGAGTACTGCACCAACACCACGACCATTCATATTAACAGCCCCGTCAAACATCATAGTCCATTCTTCTTCTGGGTCAGGCCCTTTAGTGTGAACAGGCTCTTCATGATCTTTTGCTTTAATGAACATGATGTCTTCATCATGGAAGTCAAATCTCATAGGCTGGTAATCATCAATGGGTTGCTCAGCGAGATAATCAGACAATACACTGCCCTTGATGGCTTTCTGAGATGTGTACTGAATGTCATATTCTGTGAGGATCATTTGCCATCTTGCAACCCGTCCGGTAAGCGCTAGCTTCTCAAAAATGTACTTAATTGGGTCCATCTTTGATATCAATAAAGTAGTGTGGGTCAACATATACTGCCTTAGTCGGCGAGCAGCCCACGCTAAAGCACAACAAGTTTTCTCGAGCAGTGAATAACGTTGTTCACAGTCGGTAAACTTTTTGCTTAGGTAGTATATTGCATAATCTTTTCGACCAGACTCGTCATGCTGGCCCAGCACCCACCCCATTGACTCTTCTAATACTGTTAAGTACATTATTAGAGGTATTCCTTCAACTGGAGGCATAAGGATTGGAGGCTCTTGTAAGTATTCCTTGATCTTGTCAAAATCCCTCTGGCAGTCTTCGTTCCACCTGACCGTTTGTTCTTTTCTTAACAGCTTGAACAAAGGCTCACAAGTTGCTGTAAGGTGAGATATGAACCTTGAAATGTAGTTCAATCTACCTAGAAACCCTCGAACTTCTTTTTCAGACTTTGGTGCAGGCATTTCTTGAATGGCTTTAACTTTATCAGGGTCAACTTCAATCCCTTTTTCGCTTACAATAAATCCCAGCAGCTTACCAGATCGTACCCCGAATGTGCACTTGTTGGGGTTTAACTTCAGTTGATATTTCCTCAGACGCTTGAATAACTTCAACAGATTTACCAGGTGGTCTTCTTCTGTGAGGGACTTGGCAATCATGTCATCCACATAACATTCAATTTCTTTGTGGATCATGTCATGGAATAAAGTCACCATGGCCCGTTGATAAGTTGCACCAGCATTCTTCAGTCCGAATGGCATCACCTTGTAACAGAACGTGCCCCAAGGTGTGATGAAAGTCGTCTTCTCCATGTCTTCAGGTGACATCTTAATCTGATTGTATCCTGAAAATCCATCCATGAAGGAGAACACCGAGAACTGAGCCGTATTATCCACCAATACATCAATGTGAGGTAAAGGGAAATCATCTTTCGGGCTGGCTCTGTTCAGATCCCGATAATCCACACACATCCTCACCTTGCCATCCTTCTTAGGCACAGGTACAATATTAGCAACCCACGGCGGATAGCTAGTCACAGCAAGGAACCCGGCGTCCCACTGCTTTTGTACCTCTTCTTTGATCTTCATTGCCATATCTGGGCGAGTACGGCGCAGTTTCTGTTTTACCGGTGGACAGTCTTCTTTCAAAGGCAGCTTGTGCATAACAATATCGGTGTCCAACCCTGGCATATCCTGATAAGACCAAGCAAAGACATCCACATACTCTCGAATCATATCAATCAGTTGCTCCTTTACTGAATCTTGTAGGCAGGCCCCGATCCTAACCTCTTTCATATCTTTTTCCGTACCAAGATTAACCGTTTCGACCTCCTCTTGATGAGGAGTGATAACCTTCTCCTCTTGCCTTAACAACCTGGATAGCTCTTCCGGAAGCTCATAATCTTCTTCAACCCCTTCGTCAGCTTGATTGATTGGATTGTCAAAGTCATATGGAGTCATAGCAGTGTTGTTGTCGATGCAGTCTGAAAGGCACTCTCTACAAGGGTTTAGATTGTTCATTTTAGTGATCGATTTTAATCTTGTTTAGAAAAAAGTGAAATGAAGTTGTCATTTTGGAAAACATTGCCATTTTATTTTTGTACAAAAAGAAAAATGAAAAACAGTGAGCGGAAAAGGAAAAGACTCATTTGCAAAAGATGTCCGATATTCATTGATTGATCTGTTTGCACAAAATTACAAGATAGCCCGATTACAAAATGAGTCTTGTCATCTTGGGCAAGATGCAAGACTTGATGCATTCTTAAAAATACAGGAAATAATAATTACTCTACAGGAGTAACCCTTATAATTTCCTGGGAAGACCAGTTATGGACTTGGCTCCCTGGGATCCTTGGACGTATCCAGCTCTCCAGGTTGCGGTCGCATTCATCCTCGTCTTCCAAGTTGTTTACTGCATCCGGGGTGAGCATTCCCCGGCTGACAAAATCGGGCTTCTTGGCAGCCTCTGATTGATCTTGTTGAGTTGGTTTGTAACCCAACCCAAATCTATCCTCCTTCTTTTCCACGGGCAGCAGCTTGCCCCAGCCTTGGGCAGTACCCTCCTCAACAACCTTCCTGGCTTGCTGATAAGACGTCATGGAGGTTCCCAGTACAGCAGATGCTTCATTAATGTTCAGGGCCTCAAACCCCTGGCTCATAGTTTCATGGATTTCTCCATCCATTTCAATGTACTTGTACGTAGCCAGATGGCTAAAAAAGATGTCCTCTTCCCCACAGATGGTGATGATTTGGCCTTCCCACTCGAATTTCAGCTTCTGGTGAAGGGTAGACGTAACAGCGCCATCGGCATGGATCCAAGGTCTACCCAACAAACAGCTGTAGGCCGGCTGAATGTCCATCACATAGAAGGTAATTTTAAAAGTCTGCGGGCCAATCATCACAGGCAGATTAATCTCCCCTAGCACTGATCTTTTAGAGCCATCAAATTCTCTCACCACCAAATTACTTGGATGCAATACCAAGCCATCATACTCCAGCTTCACTAAGGCTTTCTTTGGCAGAACATTGAGTGAGGACCCAGTGTCCACCAGCACATGAGATAGAACAACACCTTTGCATTCCAAGGTGATATGTAAAGCCTTGTTGTGGTTACGTCCCTCAGTTGTTAAGTCAGCATTGGTAAATCCCAGTCCATGACTGGTGTTGACATTTGCCACCACAGTTTCTAGCTGATTAATAGTGATCTCCTCTGGCACGTATGTTGCGTGCAAAACCTTCAGTAATGCATTCCTGTGAGCTTCAGAACACATTAACAGGGATAATATGGAGATCTTTGAGGGAGTTTTGTGAAGCTGATCCACCACCTTGTAATCACTTCTCTTTATAATTCTCATAAACTCGTCTACATCCTGTTCAAAAGATGTCTTCTGAGTTTCTTTGATAGCTGTCTCTTCAAGCACCACACTCTTTCCCTTTGCTTTGGCAGCAGCTTCTGCTTCTGCATTAGGTCTTTGTACTTGTGAGGCAAAAAGGCGTCCGCTTCTGGTGAAGCCTCCGCCTCCCCCAACATTATCAATTTGTGGAGAAGAGGTTGAAGAATCCAAAGTGATTTTCTCCCCGTTGCAGTAAAGATCAGAGCCATAATGCCAAGGTATGGCATTACTGCTTTCATATGGAACTGGTCCAGGCACCGTGATGGTAACTGGACTGACTGCTGCAGAGGAAGGTACTGAAATGGTGTGCGGATCGTAGTAAATGGTGACCTGTGATCTGGCAGGAGGTGCCACTGTTTGTTGTTGAAAGTTGTTGTTTGGAGGAACATTTGATGGATCATAGTAGATGGTAACTGCTGAGATGTCCTCATCGAGCCTTGTTGGTGTTGTAGAAGATTTTGTTGAATAAATGGATGCTGATGTTGTAGAAGAAATGGTTGTTGACATCTGATTTGTTGAGGTGATAGATGAAGCCATTGTTGATGATATGGATGAATTGGTTGGAATGATTGTTGTTGCAGTTGTAGAAGAATCAGGAATTGTTGTCAAAGGGATTGCTGGATTTGTAGGCGCCGTTGTTGAGATCTGAAGTATACCATTTTTGATATGACTATCTATGCCGTTTCTCAAATTATCACACCCGTTGACCGAAATGTTGCAATAACCACAACCGAGCTCACACCCGGGGAACATCTGGCATTCTAGAAGCTGAGCTTTAATTTCGACCAGAGGTGTTCGAATCTGTCCAACACTGGTGATTAAGAAAGATGGCTTGTCTTCCTCAATGGCATTAATTCTTGGCCCTCCATGATTGGGCATGGGATTCTTGGTGACACTTGGAGGGGGTGCAAAGTTGAGGGCTTTAGAATCCACCAGATCTTGCACTTTCATTTGTAAGGCCTTGCATTTTTCCGTATTGTGGCCAGGTGCATTGGAGTGGAAGGCACATCTGGCGTTGACATCATAATTTCTTGGCAGATTGGAGGGGTCTGGTGGTGCCAATGTCCTTAACTCAACCAGTTTGAGCTTCAGGAGTTGTGGCAATAAGGTAGCATAGGGCATAGGGATAGGATCAATCACCCTATTTGCCTGTGATGGTCTTTGCTGAAAAGGTCTTTGTTGTTGATTGCTGTTATTGTTGTTGTAGGTTCTTTGTGGAGGATACTGAACTTGTTGTTGATAATGTGGTTGTTGTTGTGGTTGATATGCTGGTTGCTGAGGAATTGGAGCTGGAATTGTGACAGCCGCTACTGATCTGTGAACATACTGAGGTCTGCCCCTGTTGGCATGAATAGCATTTGTCTCACCGGCTCTTCTAGGCCCCACAAAAGGCTTCCTGGGATTACTGGACGAACTTGCACCATTATCAGAAATTTTGCCCATCTTTAATAGGCTTTCAATTCTTTCTCCAGCTATAACTACGTCAGCGAAGCTAGTGGAAGAAAAGGCAGCTAGCCTATCAATATATGTTCCTTGTAGAGTGTTCATGAACATGTCAGCCATCTCTCTTTCCGACATGGGTGGCTGGACAGCAGCAGCAAGCTGTCTCCACCTTTGGGCATATTCCCTGAAGCTTTCCCTGGAGGATTGAGACATTCCCATCAGAAGGGTCCTGTTAGGAGCCATGTCCAGATTGTATTGGTACTGCCTGATGAAAGCTTCAGCTAGGTCCTTCCAGCATCTGATAGTGGCTCTGGTCAAGTGTGAATACCACTCTCTTGAAGCCCCAGTCAAGCTATCTTCAAAATAAAACATCCACAGCTTCTCATCCATTGTATATGCTTTAAGTCTTCCCAGAAAGGACTGCAAGTGAGTTCGTGGACAGGAAGTCCCATTGTACTTCTCGAAGCACGGGGGTTTAAACTTGTGGGGAATCCTTACCCCATCCACTAATCCCATATCCATTACATCAAAACCTAGGGAATTTTGAGACTCCAGAGATCTCAACTTCTCAGCAATTTCATCAAACCTCCTATCATAAACTTCATCCCCATCTCCCATCACAGTAAACTGCTCTTCTTGGGGGTCTTCCTGTAAGATCCTTCCCCAGTAGTATTTCCTTGCACATTACCCGGGATGTTGACTTCCGGATGTAGATGAGGCCCATATACTGGTGGATTAACATGACGCTGACCCCTTTCATTGTTACTAGTTCCTCCAGTTCCCAGATGGGGTTCTTCCGGGGTTTGTCTTTCTACCAATGCCCTCAACCTTTCTTGACTTTGGGCCAAGCCATTCATTACTTCCATGAATTGGGTCATTTGGTTTCTCATCTCCAGCCTTTCATTAGCCATCTGAGTTCTGACCTCTGTCAGATCTTGCTGTACTTGATCCATTTGGATACCAGGAAGGTTGTTGCGAGTAGGATACCGGTGCGGACGGTTGAGAGGAAACACCCGGCGACGAGCAATAATTCCTGAATCACAACAGAGTTAGAAACAAATAACATAATGAAAAAACCTACAAAACAAAACAAAAGTTAGCATGCAATGCAGTATGCTTATTTGCTTTCCGAGGTATCCGGCTTGGTTCTTGGTTTTGACCTTTCCAGACCCTAAGGAAGATGCTTTGATGTTGCTTGAGAAAAGAAACTCATTGAAACAAACTAACAAATACATTGCAAATGGTGGATCATACATAGTTTGTTTTTACAACATATGCCCCTGAGGGGTCAAAATACAACATAGAAGAAAAGTACATCAAATGGAAATAACAACAAGCAAAGTAGTGAAACACCTAAGCCAAACTCATCCTCCTTAACCTCCTTCAAAAGTGCTTCAGTTACAGGACCAGCCGGATGCTCTGTGATGTTCCTGATAAGAAGGTTTCTAGTGACAATAGCAGTGGTCAGCTTCTTGTGTCTGTCTTGGTCCTTTGACCTCTTCAAACCAGCCCTAAGCTTCAATTCTGAAATTTCCTTCTGGGCTGCCAGCAAAGCCTCCTGTTGCTTCTTCTCATTGGCCTCCAACTGCTCAATCCTGGATTGAGTTCTCTTATCTTCTTGAGTGCGAGCTTCAGTGATCCTGACCCACCTAGCTTGACTTTCCTCTAGATAGAGATCAGTCCTAGCCTTCTGAAATTGGGCCTCTTTACAGGCATTCTTCAATATTTTCTCTCCAGCTCTTGATTTCTTGATGTAGTCCTCTGCTTTCTCAATCTTGGCCAGATGCTCCACTTTAAGCTTCTCCAACCTCTCAATGTCTAGACGACCATCACTCCTCTCCCAGAGGGTCTTCTTCAGAGCTTGAGACAGATCCTCATTCCTTTCCTTCAGCTTCTCAAATTCTTCCAGGCTGACAGTGGCTGGAGGTGGTACTGTGGATGGTCCAGGTGCATCCTCAATGGTGAAGGGCATCCCAGAAATCTGAGCCCAAGCATGAGACCATTCATAATACTGAGCTGAAGCCACATTATTACACCTCCCAAGAATGGCCATTCCTTTGGTCTGGATGTTGTCCCAAGCCCAGGATGCTTGCCGAACAATTGCTAGATTAGGTTTTATCTCACAATACAGGGTTTCAGCCAGGTCTTGCACTCTAAGGGGGTGAACCAAAGCATATCCCAATTGTCTTTTAAACAGCAAAGGGTTGTAGTTGATGCAACCCTTCACTCCTACTAAAGGTACATTGGGGTACTGCCCACAGCTAGTGATTATGTTCCTGCCTTTGGTGCTCTGGGTACACCATCTAATGTCATCTGAAGTCAAAGCAATAATTCTTTTAGCCCAATTCTTCTGTTGGTGAGGATTCAGGAAGGCATAAGTCTTGGGTAAGTGTTTAAGCAGCCAAGTATGAAATAGAGGAGCACAGCATCTCACCAACTTCCCTCTCTGCTTCTCATTTCTTTGGTGAACAGAATAATAAAAATCCCCCAGCAATGTGGGTACTGGGTTCCTCAGGAGGAAAAGATGAATGGCATTCTTGCTGATAAACTTGGGCTCATCTGCAAATTGTATAACCCCATATATACTGAGGGCTAACAATGCACAAACTTCCCTCCATTCTCCCAAGGAGGCCTTCAGGATGGCCTGAGAAGTCAGGAAGTCTAGGTGCAAACCAGGGATTCCAGCCTTTGTTGTCATGTTCTGCTCAATCAATATAGGCTCTAGGTACAGTGCTTTTTCCACTTCTCCATTTATGGGAGAAGTCATCTCTGGGTTGAAGGGAACACCACCCCTGACAGGTACTCCAATCAATGATGAGAACTCCTCCAGCAGAGGTCCTAACTGAAAGTTCTGGAAAGTGAAGCATCTCAAAGGAGGGTCATAAAACTGTAGGCAGGTGTGAATCATACTCCTCTGAGAAGGATCCAGGTCCATAACCATATCAAGGATGCCTCCATAATGCTCTCTGAATAATGGGATGTGGTCTGGAGTGATAAGTGCCTGGACCTACCTGATGCCAGTCAGCACAGGCTCAAAGAAATGATATGAAATGTTGCTCTTCTTGGGTGCCATGACTGCTGATGAAGAGCTGACAACAAATGCTGATGATGAAGACTGATACTGGAGATGAGCCACTGATAGGCTGAGGCTGGTGATAAAAGTAGCTGAAGCAGGCAACTGATGAAGATAGTTGAAGCAGATAACTGATGAACAGAAGTCTATGCAGATGAAGGGGTCAAAACCAAGCCAGATACAATATGGATACCCTGAAAAACAAATAAACAAATGTTAAATGATGCAATGATGAGTATGCAAATGATATGCAAGGATTTGTGATCAAGCTGGATCTGATTACTGCCTTATTATCAGTCCATGTATGCTCAAGAGGTCCAGATGGAGGTTTAGAAATCCAGTAACCAGGGTGGGGGACTCAAATAAAGAGTCACATGTCCATGGTTAAATCACAAGAACTGTCCAAAGTGGGGTACTCTTATTCAAACAAGTAACAGGGTATGATGTGGCCAATGGTACCTGCAAACCTGTAAACAGCCCAACCCCCTCACAGGTGATGTTCTAAAACAAGGATCCTCAGACTTGGATCAGTTATGAGAAGTGTAAACACTTCTAACCCGGAGGTACAATGTTTACAATAACCATAAAGGATCCTCCTCTAATTCACCTCAGCTTCTGAAGGTCATAATAAAGGTCATCCAGACTTAGCAGGCTTCCCAGATAGCTCTAGCACTACAGGAAATCTGTAGCCCAGAGTTCTCAAGAAGAAACCCACATCTGAACCGTGTTTCATATTCCCGCACCAGACCGAAATGGAATGGGAAAGAACATGAACCACTCTAGCCTAGGTGTCACTCAGGTCCCAGGTATAGGACCTTAATCTCTCAGTAGAACCCCACCCACCAAAACAAAAACCAGATCCAGCAAAATGACAGTGTGACAGTATGATGTATAAAGCTGTAAAGAAAGCAATAAATAACTGTACATAAAGCAAATATATAAACACAATTAGCACATAACATCCCAGTAAACACAAATCAAACAAGCGCTAGGAGGAACCCACAAAAAGAACCAGAAGCCCTGGTTACAGTATAAGGGTCCCCAGCAGAGTTGCCAAGCTGTCGCTCCCACCAAATGACACCCAAGGTCAGAAGGGGTACAGACGCGAACGGTCGGCGAAAGAAGAGAGTACACACAAGGGTCAACTCAGAAGACAAGAGTCGCCAGCTAGGCATTTTTATCCCGGAGGAAAGGTAATGCTGCATAAACCTGGGAAAGATATGGATAAGACGGTTGCGAACCAGAGAAATTGAGAAAGTGGGTTGGTTACAACCTGGGAAGGTATTAGCACCCAGATTGTCCGTCGTACTCGACGGGATCCACGCTTAAAAGATTTGTGTTTTAAAGGGGTAGTGTCAATGCTATTTGTGTATCAAAGCTGGAAAGAATGCGAGTGTCAGTGTAAAAGAAGTGTGAAGTGTATAAGTGAAGTGTCAGTGTAAGAAAGGAGTGCAAAGCTCAAGACTATGAGGCTTAAAGAATAAAACTGGAAGAGGGGGAATGAACAGAGACTTTTGTTCGATAACTGTTAAGTTATGCCTACGTATCCTCTCGTGCAATGAGGAAGTCAGAACACCGTAGTTCGACCCAAAGAGACTGAAAGATGAATTGACTTGTGAACTGCTTGCTTGTCTATTCTCAAGTGTATGACCTATCTGGCTCAGGTGCAAACTGTCTTGCATTAGACGGAAGAAGCAAGTTCTCGTTTATGAGTGAATGAGATGAGAAAAGAATCCCGGAGGAGACGATTATTGTTTGTTTTTGTGTTTTCAATCTTTTATTGCTTTTGAAAGTGTGTCATAAGTTAATGAGCTTAAGCCTAGACCAATGGGTTAGTAAACTCATCACATCCTCCCTCTGATTAGGGGTAATGAGAATACCTTAAGTGTGAAGTCAGCATCTCTCACTTAATCACCCTGATGTAGGATTAAGATCATTAACCTACTTGTGATTATTTAGATATTTTTGGTTTTTTTGTTTAGTGTTAAGTAATGAGATTAAGCCATAATCAAGGATTTAATGAACTCATTACACCATCCTAATAGAAGGATAATAGATGAGAACATTTAAGCTGAGGAAGACTCCTCAACTTAATCCATGATTAGGGATTAACCTCATGACAAAACAAAGCCTTTATTAAGGTGGATTTTGGTTAATGATGAGATTAAGAAGTGGATTTTATGATTGGTAAGACAACTTGAGGGGGACTTGTCCATTAACACTAGGGTTAGTCCTTCTTAACCAATTAAGGAAGAATTAGAACCCTAATGCAAGGCCCAAGTTACAAGCTTGATGTCTTAGTGATTGTTAAGTGAATTGATTAAAGGATTTAAACACGTTAAGGGTTCAACTCTTAGGAGTAAAGTTATACACTCCATCCTAATAGAAGGATACATGCATAACTCTAATCACAAAGCCTTAAAGCCTTTAGGGTTTAGTCCCTGATTATGAGATGAGAAGAGAAGACTCAAAGATGACTCAAAGGTAAAACTAAATGGGGAGACTAATCAAACCCTAATTGTTATCATGCTTGGAGATCCTAGGGTTAATGAGGTTTGCAAGAAGATCTTCAGAGAAACCACCAGGAAGGAAGCAGATGAAAGGAGCAAGAAGCAAAGAGAAGCAAAACAACTTGCTTCACTTAAGAAGACAAGTTGCTTGAAGAAATAAAGTAAGATGAACATGAATGAGCAAGCTCACTCTAATACACATACAAAATGAAGCAAAGATGCAAGAGAGATGAGAAGAGATTGTGAGAAGTGAAGGCAAATTCACTTCTCAAATTACTTACCACCTGAAAAGGTTAGCAAAAGAAATGAGATGCAATGCAAATGACATGAAATGACATGATACAAACCAAAGTCAGAAGCATTTACATGATGTTAATGATGCTAAGAGATGATACAAACATGAGGCAAGGCATGAGAATGATCAAACAAGCATAAGGATGCAAATGAGGCATGCATTGAAACATGGATGTACATGAAAAGTTATGAAATGTAATGGACATACAACATGGCAAATGAAAGATGCAATGATCAAACATGATTCTAATATGTCCTAAGATGCATTATGAATCATGTTGATGCACTAAATGTCATGGCAAGTCAATGGATGCAAGCAAATGAAAGAAGGATGCAAAGGAAGGCACAAATTAGGGTTACATGCATCATGCAAAGCAAAAATCCAAAACCAGAAGCAAATGACATGATAAAAATTTGAAAATGCAATCAAAGATACCCTAAACCTATACAAGTTCACTTCCCAAAGGAGAGGATCCAACTCTTAACCTAGTGCAAGTTATGAATTTCCTAAGATTGCTAGGGTTTTGAGGTACCTCATCAAGAAAAATGCAAAACAAATTGAAAATGCAAGATCAAATCAAACCAAAATTATCCTATAGACTACATGCCATGAAGGATGCAATGCAAGAAGAATCATCATCCAACTCTCAAGGGTTAGGCAAAAGGGATTTTTAAAAGTTTGCACAAAAATATTGCCTTAAAATGGATTTAATTCCAATGAAAATGATCAAAAGGCATCAAGAACAAAAAAGAAATTTGGTTTGAGAGTTGGACAATGTTTCTAAATGTTTCTAAATGCAATGTGAATTTTTTTGTGATTTTTAAATACCCAAATGTATTTTTAATTAATTAATCTCCATTAATTAATTAAAAATAAACATTGAAATAATTTAAAAATAATTTTCAATGCAAAAAATAAAATAAAAATCATTTTCTGATTAAGAAAAATATTTGAAACAAAAATTCAACGAGAAATATTTTTAGGATTTTTCTAACTATTTTAAAATAAATGTAAAAGATAAATGAATAAAAAATGAAATAAAAAGAAATTAAATGGAAAGTATGCAGGATCTAAGGCTGAGATTCAAACTAAACACGCGGGAGCTGACTTGCACGCAAATGGGTGGTCCAGATTGCTTCTGGCTAATTAATTTTAATTAAACTAATTAATTGAAGATTAGGGTTTAATGAGAGATCCAGGCCCTCCATTCGCGCGGGAGTCAACAAAAGTCCACAAGATCAAAGGTCCACGTTTAAACCTGGCTAAACCTAATTATCAAACCCTAATCACTTTCAGGTCACCGGAGAAGAGCTCCGGTCGTCTTCTCCGGTGATACCCTCCCTGAGAAATCTCAAACTCACTCTCCTGGTCATTTTAAAAGCTGTAAAGCTCCAGATCAAACCTCTCAACCTCCCTAAACATGAATCTACCTTCAAAATCCATTTCCTTTTACTCAAAACCAAGATTCAAATCAAAAACATAAAAATGGCCAAACTTTCAGAGATGCAGTACATGCTCAATACTCAATCATTTTCAAAAATACAAAGTGCAAAGCAATCAGGGGAACATGTAGATCATTTCAGTAACTTAAAACAGGGTTTCTGGAAAAAATAATTTTCGAAGCTACCTGAAGTGAAGCTTTCAGTTTGGAGCTTTCAGCCTGCCTCCTTGCTTCAAAACTTCTCCAATGGACCTCCTGAAGATGCTTTGAGGCTTGGTTTGAGTGTATGGTGGCTGGTTTGTGAGATTGATCAGGTTCTGTTCAGTGAGGGGTGAGAATCGTGTTTTGATTTCAGGGGGTTTTAGGGCAAGGTGAAAGGTCAGGGATGATCAGTGGAACATGCTGAGATGTTCTATGGAATTTTTTTTAGTGTTTGTGTCTTGTGGAGTGTATTTCGAATGAAGATGCATAAGAGGTGAAAACTTGGAGCTATGGCTTGGAGGATGCTTCAGGCTTGTGTGTGTGTTGTGTTGAGTTGTTCTTTGTCCACTTATCACACTGTGATAGGTCTGTGGAGTTGGTGTGGCCTATCTTGATTGGTATGGCCCTTTTGCAAAAAGTCAAGTCTAGGTGTAAGAGAGGTATGGGTCAATGGTAGGCCAAGGACAAAGGGGTGTCCTGCGCAGCAAGGAATGAGGAGAACCATGGGATCAATCTTGAAGCCAATTAGCAAGTGGATTAGGGTTTGTATGATGTTTTGCAACTTTGTCCAATTTTGGCCCCTTTGTGATTTCTTGATCCATAAGTCATGAAAATGGGCAAACCTTTGGTGCATTCTGACTTTTAGGCATTGGTTTATGTTTGTGCAAAGATTAGAAGTCACTTTGAGGTCTCATTTTTCCTTGGCAAGTGGTTTTGCAACTTTGCCTCTTTGGTACATAACTTGAAATTATGTGATTTTGTCCAACTTTGATAAGCCATAACTTTTGATCCAAAATGAATTAGAATGAGTTCTTGTACTTTTTGAAAAGGGAATGATCCATTCTACAACTTTCATGACCAAAGTTTTCTCATTTGAAGCATTTTTGAATCAAAAAGAAAGGTTTGAAAAAGTTTCCCAAAATGGCAAGTTTCCATTACAAGTCATTTTCCCAAAAAGGCAACTTTGCAAATGGCTTGAAATTCTTCAATTTTGTGAACTTCTAACATCTTCTATGATCAAATAAAGATCATACACATTCAAAATGATGAAGAACACCCTTTGTTTGGGTCATTGGGTGCCTCAGATGCCCTGATTTTACACTGACTTGCTCAAGAAGTCAACTCTTGATTAGATGCCTTCCCTATGGGATTTCTTCATGAAAATTTATATGCATGATCCTTATACCATATAGAGACCAATAGAAACAAGAATGACCAAAAAATTTGGAGTTATGGCCTTTGAAAACAAAACCCTAATTCTAGGTCATCTGTGTAGTTAAACCTGGCTCTGCTTCCATGCCTTTCCCAGTTCTTGTGATTCTTTGACTTTCTTGACTTTGAGAGGATACAATATGATGCTTGAACATACATGGACCCCTTTTAAGTGATTTATGACCTTTGGAGTGGCTCAAGTAGCTCTTGGATGGCTCATATCACAAACCCTAGATGCAGATGACTTAGAAGCAATGCAGTGAATCAAAAATGCAATATGAGATGCTATGATTGAACTTATGCATATGAAGAGATCACAAGCCATGGTGTGAATGGGTGAGGGAAAATTTGGGGTGTTTACAAATGGTTGAAATTTGATCAATAAAAGTCAATAAATTCATGGAAAAATCAATAAATCACAAAACTGCCCAAAATAGAAACTTAGAGTGTGTTTGGATGAAGCATTTTAACGAGGGAAAGTAATTTTTTGAGAAATTTAAAATGACTTGATCAACACCAACACCAGAAACATATCATTGATCACATGCCTTACATTGCATTGGATCATATCATTATTAACCCTTTGTGTTTTTCATTTCTCAGGTTGTTCTCTGTTATTCTCGGTTCCGGTGGTTTTCTATATTCTCATTCCAGATGGCTGAAGATATTCCCCATAAAAATAATGTACACTACACCTTCCCAAAGCCAGAAACTGAAGATATTCAAGAGTTGGTTGGTTTGATGAACAACAAGGTGCGAGACAGCTTCAGAAATAAATATGGCTTGATTTTGAGCAACATGGACAAAGAAACTCAAGAGAAACACGATGGTCTTCATACACTTCTCCAGTTTTATGATCCCTAGATGCGGTGTTTCGTCTTTCCTGATTATGTTCTAGTTCCTACCCTGGAAGAGATTGCCAGTATCCAGAGGGTTCCAGTCATAGAAAGTCCTCCGTTTTACAGTTCAGATAGAGTTCCTTCGAATGAACATATTGCTAAATCTTCCCACTTGAATTTGGCTATGTTCAATGACAACATCAAAGATAAGAGAGAGTGTAAAGGATTCCATTTGGAATTCCTGATTTCTGAAGCTAGAATATATGCTAAAGATCAAAGGTGGGTGGATTTCAATGCAGTCTTAGCTTTGATCGTGTATGGGATTAGTCTGTTCCCGAATGAGAAAGAATTTGTGAGCATGGATGCGATAGCCATCTTCATCAAAAGTAACCATGTTCCAACCTTGTTGGGAGATTTCAGTTACTCTATTCATTACAAGAATGAAAGGAAAATGGGAGGATTGGTACTTTGTTGCGCACCCTTGTTTTACACTTGGTTTGCTCACCATCTCCCTAAGTCAGGACCTTTTGTAGAGCTTAAAGGGGATGCTAAGTGGTCTAAGAGGTTAATGGGCTTGACTTCTAATGACATCACCTGGTACTACAATAAAGACCTGGTTGGGAAAGAGTTGGTTACTAGTTGCGATAATTTCCCTAATGTACCTTTGCTTGGAAGAAGAGGGGGAATTAATCACAATCCAGTGTTGGCTATTAAGCAATTTAGATATCCTTTGAAGACTCCGCCCAAAGAAGAAGATGTTGCAGAATCCTTATACTTTACAGATAAAAGGAATGAAGACTTGTCTATCCAGGTTTCTCAAGCCTGGATTGTTAAATTCAAGAATGGAAAGAAAGAGTTTGGAAGGGTAGATCCCAGAACTTATACACCATATGCAGATTGGCTGAGACACTGTGTCGAAGTTATGCTTCTCCATATTTCAGTGGAATCACCTTTGTATCCCAAAGTGTTTGAGCCTCAAAACATCATGCCTATTGAAGAGAATCACAAGCTGGAAGCTGAGCTTCATAAAGTCAGAATTGAGAGTGCTGAAATCAATAGTCTTTATCAGCATTTGGTCCATGATAATAAGGAATTGGATGAGATGGTTCATCTCACTCAAAAGGCTATGGAGGATAAGAAGAAGGAGTTTGCAGATAGGGGGATCTATTTCAAAAATAAGGGTTAGCTAAGATCAGCAAAGCTAGTGAGCGTCATAGGATCAAGAAATCTTTAGCTGAGGCGAACGAAGCTGTAACTCTCTGGCAGGCACAATGTGAGGCTAATCACAAAAAGCAGAAGGAGATAGAGAAAGAATACAAGTTGAAGATCAAAAATCTGCAGGTACAATTGGAAAGCCAGAACAAAGAACTTCAAAAAGCTCATGAGCAGTGTAGGGACTACTTCAAAAGGCAAGAGTAAGGTCAAAGTTCAATGGAGGATGCCCAGAAAGAAATTGAAGAACTCAAAATCTGTGCTGAAACTAAGGAGGCTAGATCAGATCTAGGTTCCAGTAGGGAGTATGAAGAGGTATTCTTGCAAGAAATCATTGAGTTGCATGCTTCTTTTAACTAAAGAGATCTGCTCATCCAGAGATTAATTGAAGACCCATAACATCCAAACGCTGCCCAAGTGTTCAAGGCTGTCAAGCAATTTAACCAGAGGTTAAAGGACGTGGAGTTCCGTAGGGCTTAGTTTCCTTTGATTGTAATTGATTACCCACATGCTTGTTGTGGGAATCTTATATACTCTTTCTGTTGTAAGAAGTTGTAACCCTCCGGGGAGATCTTTTGTTGCTCTTGAGCGTATTCATATGTTATTCAATCCTGTTTAGCTTTCTGATTGTTGTCTATGCATCAACACATGCTCCAGACACCGCTTCATCATAGCCATCTTATATGAGCTTTGCATGGATGTTTCTTCTCAAAAGTCAGAATCCTGAAAAGCCTTTGGATTTCGATGTTATTATTGAATACCAGAATTGGGAGATAAACGACCTTGAGAATGAAAAACACAACATGTGAATATCATGCATATCATTTCTTTCATTTTAACAGGTTGTTAGGGTTTCCTAACTTATTTGATTATCACAGGAAGGACTGTAAGCCCTCACACTCACAGGTACGCCACCGACAAAATCAACGACACGTCATAGATGATGTGCAAACTGAGTTGACTGAGCTTCGCCTACACATGAATGAATTCATGAACATCATGAAAGGGGTTTCCTTGGGGAAATAAGAGTTATATGCCTTTGTTCAAAGCCTTGATGCACCACAAGTGAAGGTTCCTTGTGCAAGAGCCAATCTGGATGCGCAAGGGAATCCCATCAATGCTACTGGTATGCCTATGGAAGCTGAAAAACCCCCTACTCTGGTGGGTATTCCTGTTCCAATTCTCCACATGGAAGATAACTAGACTGATCAATTCTCACTACGGAATGAGGACATGGGTTTTGGTACTGCTGGTGGTCATCTTGAATTACAAATGCTGGTAGAGAAAGTTCGGGCTCTGGAATGCAAGGACACTCTAGGGATTGATTTCTCTGACATGGGGTTCATGCAAAGGCCGGTGATCCCTGTAACACCCCAAATTTGCCCTCTTCTTTTTTTAACATCATCATCATATCATAATCATCATAAGCATGTTATATCCTGGGCATCTTTGCATAGAAAAATAAAGCATAACATTCTCATGTTCTAGCATTGGGCATATGATCAACTATTGGTGTATTTAAGGCATTACAAGCTATAGAAAGAGGCCAAGTAGACTTATCCAAGTCCCATGAAGAGTCTACATGACATTCACAAGCTCAAGATCCTTTACAAGAGCCCAGAAGGTTGGGAGGTCATCAAAGAATCCAAGCTAGGGAAAGCTCCTACACAATGGTTCTCAAATTAGGGTTTCACTTTCAAGCAGGAATTCTTTGTGGCTTTGGCCATTTCATGTGGGAAAAGTCCTTCATATGATAAGAGGTTCCTATGGATGAAATTTGGTGAGAAAATTCCTTGTGGAAGGCAGTTATTTCATCAGTTGCTTGCATAAGAAGAAGTTGGTCAACTGTGCAATTTAAAAGTCAACTGTGAGAATTCAAGAGGTCCAATCCCATTTTTCAAGTCAAGGATGTCCTTAAGACCTTAGAAGAGGTTTGGCAAAGTCAAAGATCAAGAATCAAGGGGTTTTGAAGAACTTTCCATTTTTGGCACATGACTTTTAATGAAAGTTTCCATTTTTGACAAGTTTTGCCCTAATTTTCAAAGCCTTCTTTCATGATGAAGATGATCCCAAACATGGAAGTTGTAGGGTATGTTATGCTTTATGACCATAAACATAGAATTTCCATTAAACATGAAAGTTGTAGGGTATGTTCTCCCATTTTCAGAAAGTACAAGTGCATTTTCATAGCCTTCATGAATCAAAAGTTATGGCCAATCGAAATTCATCCATTTTTAGGGTTTCACCATATTTCCAAGTTTACACCATTTTCAAAAACTCACTTAATTCATTTTCAAGCCAACCTATGGGCAAATTAAGATTATAATATCACAAGGCATGGCATGAAACAAATTTGGCCCAAGAGAAAGTTCAAAATTCGTGCATGAGGTACAAGATATTTCACTAAGTGCAAAAATGCAAAAACATTCACAAAGCATGATCAGCTTATATCCAATGGCCAAGATGGATCCAGGGGTAATTTAGGGATGAAATGAGATCAGCATGTGCACAAGGAGAGAGGATTACACGAGCCATTCACCTCATCACCACTTTCATGCAAAATTGCAAAATGATCCCTCTCACACTTTCCTCGCCACAACAATTTCGCAAACCCTAATCAGCCTAGTATATACATCATACATAAGTCATTTGGGCCTTGGATGCAGCCAGAGACTCACTGATCCTCTCACTTCAAACTTTTTGCTTCCTTTGCAATTTCTTTCGAATCACTCAATCTTTGGACTCATTTCAAGTTTTCTTTGTAAATTCATAATCCTGGAGGCACGAGGAGCAAGAATATACCATTGGTTTAAGCTGCAAGCCAGGATTTGCTTCATCACCATTCAAGTGCAAATACACTCGGGTTCCAAGATCTAGAGGTTTTCAAGTCCTCTCTTGCATTTATTTTGCAAGAAGAGGCTCAAAGGAGTTGATCTTCACCTTTATGAGCTCTCTCTTAGCTTGTTTCAAGATCTCCAATCTCAGGTATACTCTGAAATATTTGGATCTGGAATTGTGATTTCATGTGTGCTTATTAATCTACATGATGCACTGAGTACGCTGAGCTTGTTGAAATTGAAAATGGTTAAGTATTAAGTGAGATATGTGGATTTTCAGTTTGATGTATGATTTTGTTTTTGTTTGATCTGGCTTGCTCTTTGATCTTTTGTAAATTTCATTTGCATATTTGGATTTACCACGTTTTAATCTTTTGATATGGAGTTTTGTGTGAGTTTTTGTGCAATTTTGTTCTTGCATATGAATATTCCGGTGACCGGAGCTAGGGCTCCGTCACCGGATTCTGGAAATGTTTGAACGTAGGTGTGTGAGGAAGATGATCTCTTGGCCACACGATTGTTTGATTTGGACGGACCTTATCTTGACAGCGCATTAAAAAGACCATATCCCTGGCACGTGATTTTTGTTTTATAATTTAATCTGAATTGAACTTTATGTTTGGAACTACATCACAACTATCATGTGCACACACGCTGGCGTATCATTTGGTAGACCTAGGGTTTTTGTTGACTTAATCTCACACGTGAATGTAATCTGATGGCCTTGCTTTTTCCCAGCTTTTATTGAATTTCCACCTTAGTTTTCATAAACCTGCATTGAGTCATTGGGCCTTAGCTTCTATTCGCACCCCCTGTTCTACTAAACCCATTAGAATTGAACTGAATCCCTTGCTATATGCACCCCTGGCCCATTTCATTTTTTTTATCTTTATTTATTTTAGTTTTCTTTTTAATTAATTAAAATAGTTAGAGGTTCATAAAAATTCCAAAACTATTCATGAATGTTATTTTGAGTTTTATTTAATTATTGATATTTTTATTTTCCATTTATTTTCATTTTCCACGCTGGAATTAATTTTTGCTTTTATTAATTGTTTTTAATTCATTTTTAATACATGTTGACTTGTGAATTTCATATTTTGTTCATCCTTGGGAATTTTGAGTTGATTCATTTTGCTCTAGATTTATGTTGAGGTGTAGTTTATTGGTGACTTTTCTTCTAATTTTTAGAAGCTTGCTTGATCCTTTTTGGTCTTTAACTTGTGTGGGAAGTCTCATAACCCTAATCCATGTTTAGGCATCCCTTTAACCCACTTTGCTTCTGATTTTGATCCTATCCTTTGGGCATGTTAATATTAGATGTTTGAAGAGCCTTTGTGCAAATTTGTGGAATTTTTGGATGAACTTTTGATATAATGTGAATTTTATTGTTTGCCTCTCTCTTTTTGTATCCTTTTTGGTCATATGCTTAGTCCTAAGGCTAGGAGGGCACTTGTGCCAACTCCCTTAGGTTGTTTATAACTCTTTTAGGATGAGGATATCTCCCTAGTCTTTGATGGATGTTTGTGCTTGGAGAAGTTTTGTGGTTGCTTGTCTTTGAAGTCTATTCACTTATGTACATGTTCACTTCATTTCTCATGCTCATGTGTTTCTCATCTTGATAATGTTTAAGCTTGTATGCTTCTTCTCTTGATCTCTTGTTTTACTTAGGCACATTCTTGGCATGTTAGGGTTCTGATCTTGAAGTGTATGATGTTTGTTTACTTTGTATGCTTTGTGCTATCTCATAAGTGTTTTGTTTTGTCATGGTGATTTGTAATGCTTTATGTTGAGTTGCTTGATCCACTTTTCATCCCATGATATGTGCTTGATCTTGGCCTTTGAGATTGAAGTTTCAATTCTGGTTGTGATGCCTTAGCTTGATCTTTTGTTCATTGGTATCTCATTTGATCTTACTTTCTTTTGTCTTGATACTTGTTTATGCTTTTAACCATTTCAGGGGCTTTGGTAAGTGAGAGGTGTGGATGAGATTCCCACATCTCCAACTCTTTTCTCTTTTTCTTTCATTATGTTTTCTCATTTGTGTTTGATGTGCTTGAGCCATCCTTTCTATCTTCTTCCTTTATTCTTTCTCCTTCTTCTTTCCTTATCTCTTTCTTCATTAGGATAGAATTCAAACCTCACTAACCTAGGACTCCCATGCATGATAACTTTAGGATTAGACTTTCCCATTTAGATTTTACCTTTAAGATCTTTGGTTCTTTTCTCTTCTCATCTCAAAACCAAACTCGAAAAAACATCTTAATAAGGATTTAAGTGGTCTCCTGTGCAATAACCTTATTCCATGGAGCACTTGTAGTCTTCCCATCTTGGGATAGTACAAGCTTGTCTATCATGATGCACAAGTCTGATCATGAGACCATCTTCATCAAGAAAATCATAAAACACACTTCTTCATTTTAATTACAAAAAAACATTTAATAAATTCAATGAGTTAGTGAGCTTAGGTCCTAATCTCTAGAACCATGTTTTGGGGATCTTCTCCTTACTTGAGTGTGCTTGTTCTATTATTCCATCTTGGAATGTAGTAGCAAGTACACATTCCATGGAAAAGAGATTTAGTTCACTTCCTTGAGCCACACCAATAAAAGCTTCTAAAAAACACAAACAAACAATAATCGTCTTTCCTTCGGGAATTCTTTTCTCATTTGCTTCGCTCCGTCCGCGAACTTGCTCCTACTTGTCATTTTGCAAGACGGTAATGCACTCGTCGTCCGAGCCTGCAACACCTGAGCATTGACATAGGCAGTTCAAGCCTTAAGACACAAGCAATCTTTTCCACCCCTAGTTAGGGGAACTACGACGACTCTGATCCTCATTGTCCAGATGAGGTACGTAGGCAGCGGGGTAGGGCCCGTTCGAGCACAATCTTTATTTTTCCTACATTTTTCCTTTTCATTTCTATTTCAGTTCCCTTTTCTTTTCTTTTATCCAGTTCAGTTCCTTTTCTTTGCAGCAGCTTTCATTCCTTCACCCTTTGAAATAGTTGCTTTGCAAGCGTGGATCCCGTCGGGTATGGCGAACGATCTGGGGTGCTAATACCTTCCCAGGTCGTAACCGACTCCCGAACTTAGTCTCTTTGGTTCGCATGACTCATGTCCTTCCTTTTCTTTTCTTCTGGTTTGTGCAACATTACCATTCCCGTTCCTTCGGGATAAAAATGCCTGGCTGGCACCTCTACCTCTTTCCGCGCCACTTTCGCGTTTGTACCAGGATGGAAATCCGGGGAGCGACAGCTGGCGACTCTGCTGGGGAATTCTTAACCAGAGTATCTTTGGTTCCCTTGAGAGTCTCTCCTAGCGCCTGCGTGTTTCTGTTTCTTTGTGTGTTGATTGTTTGCTGCTGTGTGTATATGTTACTGCTTTGATTTACAGTATTATTTATAGCTTTATTTACAGTTTTCAGTATTTATTTTTATGCATCATATATGTATTGGACTGTATGAACTGGATTTTTTCTGTTTGGTGGGACTTGGGTGAAACTATTACTGTGAGATGAGCTCATTACCAAGGCTCGAGTGCACCTTAGGACTTAGAGTGGTTCCACTTTGGCCTCATGAGATCTTGTCATGAGGGTAGTAGTGAGTTCCACGCCCAGATTTGCAACCGTCTTGGAAATGTCTTGATTTGGGGATCTTCCTCTCTCATTTCATAACCTTTATAGTTATGTGCAGCTGGGAACCGATCATTGAGAACCTTGTGGAAACATCCCTCTCTAGTGGTGACAGTGGCAGACCACATTGTATGGCAAACCCATTCGCACCCGAGGGCCCACCTAGGACTCACATAGGATGACCTTGTTTTCCCGGACTCACGGTGAGGCCTCCCTGAGTAGTACATAATGCCAAACCGATTCCTTGATTTGGTTGTGAGCCATTTCTCGGAAATGGCGAACGTATTATTGCTATTCGGCTTTGAGAGTCCGTGATATTGGATCCAGAGCACACCCGTGAGATTGGGAGGGGTTTACAGGTCTGCAGGAACCCTTGACTCCTACATATCCTCATTATTAGTATGCTCTCTGTTGTGGGTTGGTTAGTATGGTTCTGGATTTCTTGATCTTTGGTTTTGAGGGTTCCTGTCAGATGGTTATGATTCAGAGGATCTTGGTTTTCAGTCATTTGGGGCCATAATATCCAGTATCCAGATGGTTCCAGTTTGATCATATGCCTGCATTGCATTTGCACTGCATCATACTCGCATTAACTATTTGTGTTTCCATTTTCAGGTCTTTTGTTTACAGTTTAGCACCCAATTCTGGTAATTGTAAGTTTTCCAGATGGCAGAAGTTAAGAAAATTACAAGAAAGAGAAATGTCCATTACACCTTCCTTCAGCCAGAAGTCAAGAGTGTTCAGAGACTAGCAGGGCTGATGAATGATCAAGTTTTAGGAAACTTCAGAAAGAGGTATGGTCAGATTTTGAAGTATGTGGATAAACCTACTGCAGACCAGAAGGATAGCATGCACACTTTGCTTCATTTCTATGACCCCCTGCCGCGGTGTTTTGTATTTCCAAATTATATTTTGGCTCCTACCTTGGAGGATATTTCTAGTATTTTGGGTATTCCTGTCAGAGATACTTTGCCTTACTATGGATCAGAGATAGTTCCCAAGGAAGAAGACATATCCAGAGTCTGTCGTATATCAGCTGCTAAGGTCAAGAAAGCTTTGCAGGTTAGTGAGGGCAGAGGACTTCCATGGGATGTGCTTATACCAGAAGCTGAAGGGTATGCCAAAGAGAGCAAGTGGGGAGATTTTGGTGTTGTGGTGGCTCTGATGGTATATGGATCTAGCCTTTTCCCGGGAGAAAAGGAGTTTGTGAGTTTGGAGGTGATCTCCATTTTTGCTAAAGGTAACCCTGTACTAACCATATTTGGAGATTTCTACTACAATGTTCATTACCGGAATGAGAATGGAAGAGGCGGACCAGTGAGTTGTTGTGCTCCATTATTTGCTGATTGGTTCGCTAAGCAATTACCAAAGTCAGGCCCTTTCAAAGAAATGAGAGATGAATGGAGGTGGTCCAGGAGTCTAATGGGATTAACTTCTGAGGATATATCTTGGGGTTATTGAAATTCTGTGATCAGGTATGAGATGTCGAATGAGATGTTTAAACACTTGACAACTTAACCAAAACTTAAAGTGCAGGAAAATTAAACAACACAGTAATTTGTTAACCCAGTTCAGTGTATAACCACACTTACATCTGGAGGCTACCAAGCCAGGAGGAAATCCACTATAAGTAATATTAATTCTAGACTTAAACCACCCAGTTTAATCTTTCACTTAATATCTACCTAATGCAATTTCTACCTAAGACACAACTTAGATATGAGTACCAACTCACTCCCCCTCAATCACACAGTGATCTTGTTTACAAGTTTAATAAAATTGAAGTCATACTTCAAACAAAAACAACTTGATCTTACTTCACAGTTTCAATCAAGACACAAATACACTTTTGCTTAAAAGCTCATAAAGTGGTACAATAAAAACAACCTGCTATTAAAACACAAAACACCCTATTTGGTCTTCTTAAATTCGTACACAATTCTGAGAGTTTCTGTTGCTTAAATAGGTGTATGGATTTTGGGCTTTCTGTAGGTTTATCCAATCCTGAAACACATGCAGCTTCCACCTTGAATTAAGGTTTGTTACTTCCTAGATTCTAGGTGATTCAGTTCTTCTGATTATACTGAAGTCTCATAACAACACTCCCTACAGATGCGCCTTATTCTGTTTTGTCCATCCATAATTAATTCTAGATAACTTTCCTTAAATTACTCAGTTCTGTTAGTCATTAATTAATTCTGGTAATAGGTTTGAGATGTCACAACATCTGTTGGGACATTCTGAAAAACTGAACTTAAATCATTAACTGATACAATGTCCCAACATCTGGTGTGACATCCTGAATTAAGTTCATTTACTTATACTCTGTTTGATAATGTCCCAACATCTGATAGGACATCCTGAACTGAATTCAACATTTCTTGTTGGTAAACAATTTTGCCAATTCTAAACATCTACAAACTCCCCCTTTGGCTAATTTTTGGCTAACATATTTTTCAGGTTATCAGAGTGCAGCAGAAGTTCTTTTATCAGAGTATAGCAGTTCTTTTCTGTTGAGTCATGTGTGAGTTTACTCCCCCTCAAACATACATGTATTCAGACTTGATGCAACAAAAATTTTCATTAACCTCACTGATTTAGTTCAGAAGCAAACAGAAGTTTTTCATTAATAACTAAACAGCATCATACATTGTTGTTGTTGTTCTCCCCCTTGTTAGACATAAATTTGGGGCCAAAGTTACTAAGTCAAAATTACAATGCAGAAGCTGTCATTACATATTCCTCACATACAATTTTCACTCAGACTCCTCATAGTCAGTTTCTTCATCTTCCTCAGTCTCCTCATCAGAAGTAGCAGCTTTCTGAGAACTTTCTTCAATCTCCAGCCTTTGGATAATCTCCTCAAGCTTCTGCTTCCTTGCATCCAGTTCTTTGCATGTGATCTTCAGCTCAGCAATCAAGGCAGCTTTGGAGATTGGAGACTTTGCCTTTGAAGGACCAGCAGATGTCCCAGAGGGAGCTTCAACATCAGCTGCATGATGACTCAGGAACAGCTTGTAGTGGAAGGCCAGAGGGCTTTCTCTTTTGCAAATTGTTTCCTTCTCAGTGAGGATACCAGGATACTGACTCAGCATTATTCCACACAGCAAGGAAGGGAAGGCAATTGGCAGCTTAGTTGCAGATGATCCAGCATGCTTCAAAGTCTGATCAAATATATAGGCCCCATAATCCAGCTTTGTTTGGGTGCCCACAGCATATATGAACCTGCCCAATCCAGTTGATATTGAGGATGTATGGTTGGTAGGAACCCAGTTTGCAGTGTCAATCCTATTCAACATGGCATACTTCCTTGTCAGCATGCTAACTGAGAGCTTCCCTTTAACTGGCCAAGTCTTGACCTGATTAGCAGTGATAACCTTGCAAACCTGGTTATCAGTCTTCCCTAACTCATTTGGACCATCAGATTCTCTTCCAAGGTAGTGGTTGATAACCCTAGGAGAGAATTCTACACACCTTCCTCTTACATATACTTTTCTAAATTCAGCAGACTTACCATTAGCACAATCTTCTTGGAGGTTGACTATGAATTCCTTGACAAGCAGCTCATAGCAAGGAGAGAAGTTAGAGACAGTTTTGAAAAGGCCAGCAGAAGAGATGAGATCAATTACCTCTGTGCACTCAAGTGCATTACTGCTCAGCTCTCTTTCAAGTGCTACCCTTCTTTGATAAACAAACTTCCATCTATTCACACTTGAAACATGATGAAAGGAGATGTTGTCCAGAGGAGCTTCTGGAACAGCAGTTGATGACCTTGATGGTGCTGGTTTCTTCTTTGGTGGGGATGTTGGGACATCCTCTTCAACATCTGAATCTGAAGGGGTGACAACTTTCCTCTTCTGTGTTTGCACCTTGCTCCATTGTTTTGTAGGACCAAAGACAACTTTAGCTTTGTCCTTATTTGGTGTAGCTTGCTTCTTCTCAGGAGTTGCATGTCTTGCCTTCATCTTTTCTTTCCTAGTACTAAGCCTTTTGGCTATACTAGGGTTTACAGAAGCAATGATTTCTGTATCAGAATCATGCTCTATGTTAAAAACAGGAGGAGGTTGAGCAGTCTCCTCTTCAGCAGGTGGATCAACAGAGGTTTGATCTTCAGTGGAGGCCTTGCTCTGGTCCTCAGATGTCTCTTCATCACTATCAGAGGAGGCCTTTTGCTGGTCCTCAGATGCATCAACAGCAGTATCAGATGATACCTTTTCCTGGTCTTCAGATGTTTCAACATCTATTGGGACATCCTGTTGAGCAGGAGTGTCCTTTTCAGCCTGAGTTTGTTGTTCTTCTTGTGGAGCTGGCAAGGTGCTCAGAGGGATAGAGATGCCACTCACTACTCTTTGCTCAGATAGGATCCTGTTTACCAGCTCCTTTATGGAATCATCCACATATTCAGAAGCTTTATGAGTGGTATTTGATGATGAAGGTCTCCCTTTGACTTTGCTAACAATAGGTTCCTTTGCCCTTCTAACAGTAGGGGTTCTTGGCTTTTGAGCAAGAGGAACACTTCCTCTGATTTTGTCCATTGGAGTTGAATCCATGGGTACCACAGAGATGGGGGTTGCATGCACCACATCTTCCTTGTTGAGGATTTCTTCAGAAATGTTAGGGTTTTGGTGATGAGCCATTTTTAGAATGTGGTGAAGAAATAGATTGAGATTGGTTGAGATTGATGATCTCTTAGAGTTAGCTATAGCATGCAGGTTAATTTGAGAAAATGCTGAGAAGATGAATAGCTGAAGGTGAGCTGATATTCTTATAAGAGCCGTTACTTGGAGAATTTCTAGGAGTGGAATACACAAGGTGCTTGACCAGACTGGTGTTGCCATCTGGTGATCATGCCACACGATGTCATATGACATGTTGGCACATCTCCATAACTGCTAAATTTCACATAAACAGATTCCCAATTTACCCCTTAGGTTTTCAAATTGGGTAGCATCCAAGGCTTTAGTAAATATATCAGCCAATTGCAGATTTGTAGCTACATGTTCCAATGAGATCACTTTTTCTTCTACAAGATCTCTGATGAAATGGTGCCTGATATCAATATGCTTGGTCCTGCTATGTTGGATAGGATTCTTTGATATGTTAATAGCACTTAAGTTGTCACGGTACAATGTCATGACATCTTGTGGGACATTGTACTCAGTGAGCATTTGCTTCATCCAAACCAACTGTGAACAACTGCTTCCAGCTGCAATATATTCAGCTTCAGCAGTAGATAAGGATACACAATTTTGTTTCTTACTGAACCAAGAAATCAAATTGTTTCCTAGAAAGAAGCATCCTCCTGAAGTGCTTTTTCTGTCATCAGCACTTCCAGCCCAATCAGCATCACAGAAGCCAGTGAGAATTGGTTTGCATCCATGAAAGTACATTATGCCATAGTCACAAGTACCATTAACATATTTCAGAATTCTCTTGACTTGGTTAAGATGACTAACTTTTGGATCAGCTTGATATCTTGCACATACACCTACTGCAAATGCTATGTCTGGTCTGCTAGCAGTCAGATATAACAAGCTTCCAATCATGCTTCTGTATAGGCTTTGATCTACATTCTCACCCTTGTCATCTTTAGTCAGCTTTAAATGTGTGGGGGCAGGAGTTCTCTTATGAGTAGCACTGTCCATCCCAAATTTCTTGACTATGTTCTTAGCATACTTACTTTGGGAAATGAACTTGGAGTCCTCCATTTGCTTTATTTGCAGTCCAAGAAAGTAGGTTAATTCTCCTACTAGACTCATTTCAAATTCAGATTCCATCTGATTGACAAAATGTTTAACCATCCTTTCTGACATCCCACCAAAAACAATGTCATCTACATATATTTGAGCAATCATGACATTTCCTTCTTCATCTTTAACAAACAAGGTTTTGTCAATTCCACCTTTCCTGTACCCTTGCTTGATAAGAAAAATAGTTAGCCTTTCATACCATGCTCTTGGAGCTTGCTTCAAACCATAAAGAGCTTTCTTTAGTTTGTATACATGAATTGGACAGCTTGGATCAACAAATCCTTTAGGCTGTTCTACATATACCTCTTCATTAAGATATCCATTTAGAAAGGCACTTTTCACATCCATTTGAAATAGCTTGAACTTCAAGATACAAGCAATTCCTAAAAGTAGTCTGATTGATTCAAGCCTTGCTACTGGTGCAAAGGTTTCATCAAAGTCTACTCCTTCAATTTGTGTGTATCCTTGAGCTACAAGTCTAGCTTTGTTCTTTGTAAAAACTCCTTGTTCATTTGACTTGTTCTTATACACCCATTTAGTGCCAATCACATTTATGTCATCAGGTCTAGGAACAAGATTCCACACTTCACTCCTTGTGAATTGACCTAATTCCTCTTGCATAGCACAAATCCAGTATTCATCAGTAAGAGCTTCCTTGATGTTTTTAGGTTCTATTTTTGAAACAAAACAGGAACCTGAAATTACTTCTATTGATCTAGTGCTTACACCTCTGTTGGGATCACCAATTATCAAATCTTTGGGATGATCCTTCTGGATTCTGATGGAGGGAGGTTTGCTGGATTGTTCTGTCCTTGCATCAGTTTGAGTGAAGTCAGAATGATCACTCTTTTCTTCAGCTTCAGTTTTGATATCAGCAGATGTTCCAACATCTTCTGGAACATCTGTAGGAGCATCATCAATTATCACATTTATGGACTCCATGATAACCTTGGTTCTAGAGTTAAATACTCTATATGCTCTGCTGTTTATAGAGTATCCAAGAAAAATCCCTTCATCACTTTTAGGATCCATTTTTCTTCTTTGCTCCCTATCTGCCAGAATATAACAGTTACTTCCAAACACATGGAAGTACTTAACTGTGGGTTTTCTGCCCTTCCAGACTTCATAGATTGTGGACAAAGTTCCTTTCCTTAGAGTAACTCTGTTATGGATGTAACAAGCTGTGTTCATAGCTTCAGCCTAGAAGTACAAAGGTAACTTTTTAGCATGGATCATAGCTCTTGCTGATTCTTGAATAGTTCTATTCTTCCTCTCAACAATCCCATTCTGTTGAGGAGTGATTGGTGAAGAGTATTCATGATTGATTCCTTCTGAAGAACAGAAATCTAAGAATTTTTGGTTCTCAAATTCATTTCCATGATCACTTCTTATTCTGATCACACAGCTGGCTTTTTCCCTTTGTATTCTTTGGCATAAGTCTTTGAATACATCAAATACATCAGACTTTTCTTTGATGAAATTTATCCATGTATACCTTGAAAAGTCATCAACCACCACATAGGCATACCTCTTACCACCAAGGCTCTCAACCTGCATAGGTCCCATAAGATCCATATGCAATAATTCCAAAACTTTGGGAGTTGTCAGATGTTGGAGCTTTGGATGGGAAATCTTGGTTTGCTTGCCTATTTGACATTCACCACATATTTTGCCATCATCAATCTTCAGTTTAGGAATACCTCTCACAGCATCCATAGATATGATTTTCTTTATGCCTCTGAAATGAAGATGACCTAGTCTTTGGTGCCATAGTTTCACTTCTTCTTCTTTAGCTAAAGAGCAAGTTGAAGTGAGACTGAAGTCTTGAGGTTCCCACATGTAACAGTTGTCTTTAGATCTGGCTCCTCTCATGACAACCTTTTGTTCTTTGTTAGACACTATGCATTCAATTTTGGTAAAGTTTACACTGTACCCTTGATCACATAATTGACTTATGCTGATCAGGTTAGCAGTTAAACCTTTAACTAGAAGCACATCATCTAGTCTTGGTACATCTGGACAGTCCAAGGTCCCAACTCCCTTGATTTCTCCTTTAGCTCCATCTCCAAAGGTTACATATCTGGATGAATATGACTTTAAGTCTACTAGCAGATTCTTTAATCCAGTCATGTGTCTTGAACATCCACTGTCAAAGTACCAGTCTTCTTTAGCTGATACTCTTAGTGATGTATGAGCTATATATGCAACACCTTTCTTTAACCATTTGTGTTGAGATTTCTTTTGATACCTCTGCCCTGTGCATTGTTCATCAGTAGAGCTCCAAGGTTGTTTGTTGATCTTGTTCTTGGGCATGTAGCTTTGATCAGCATGAAGACTAGCTTTTGGTACCCATACCTTCTTGATGACCTCTGTCTTCTGCTTAGGGGGTTGCTGATCTCTTTGATGTTTATGCAACACTTTCTTGGTAACTTCTATCTTCTGCTTAGGAGGTTGCTGATACATCTGATTTGGATATCCATGCAACTTGTAACAATGAGGTTTGATATGTCCAAATCTTCCACAATGATGACATCTCCATCTTTGATACTTCTTCTTTATTATGTTCTTTTCAGGATGTTGAGACATCTGTTGGAACATTATGTTTGACTTTGTGTTCTTTTCATGATGTTGAAGCATCTGTTGGGACATCTTGTTTGACTGTATGGACTTTGAAGTAGTTTTGCTAGAGCTAGCTTCAACCTTATGAACTTTGTTAAATCCCAGTCCACTTTTATCCCATGAATGCTTATTGTTGTTGAGAATAACATCCAGTGTGCTTGAGCTACTGTTCAGCATTCTAACAGATTTGGACATATGTTCCAACTTGGAGTTGAGAAGACTTACTTCACTTTTCAAGGTGTCAATGATCTCTAGATCACTTGCTTTTTCATCCTTTAGTGCCTCAATCTGCTTCTTTAGCTTTATAATTTCCCTGCATATTTCAGTGCTTCTTTTGACTAGTTCTCTGTATGATTGCTCAAGTTCTTCAAAAGTAAGCTCTCCATCACTGGATTCACTTTCAGATTCACATAATCCAGCTAGAGCAGTGATATGCTTAGCTGATTCTTCTTCTGAATCACCTCCTGAGTCTTCATCAGACCAGGTTACAAAGAGACCTTTCTTTTGCCTTTTTAAATAGGTAGGACATTCATTCCTGATGTGTCCATATCCTTCACATCCATGGCATTTAATTCCTTTTTCTTGACTGGTCTTTTCATCATAATTTGACCTTCTATTAGCATCATAAGGTCTTTTGTTCTCAGAAAAGTTTGTGTATCTTCCACTTGGTCTGGACTTGTCTTCCATCCTTCTGAGAATATTTTTGAATTGTCTTCCAAGCATAGCAATGTTTTCTGATAAGTTTTCATCAGTTTCTGATTCATCATTTTCTTCTTCTTTATCAGTATTTGTCACCAAGGCTATGCTTTTGTTCTTCTTTACACTTGTGTCATTCATTCCCATCTCAAATGTTTGAAGGGAACCAATGAGCTCTTCAACTTTCATTTTGCATATGTCTTGAGCTTCTTCTATTGTTGTGACCTTCATGTCAAATCTTTTTGGTAAAGATCTGAGAATCTTTCTTACAAGCTTTTCATCAGTCATCTTTTCTCCCAAGGCTCCAGAAGTATTGGCTATTTCTAAGATGTTCATGTAGAATTCATGAATTGTCTCATCTTCCTTCATTCTCAAGTTTTCAAACTTGGTGGTGAGAAGTTGAAGTCTTGACATCTTCACCTTTGATGTTCCTTCATGAGTTGTTTTGAGAGTGTCCCAAACATCTTTGGCCAGCTCACAGTGATGCACAAGTCTAAAGATGTTCCTATCAATGCCATTGAATAAAGCATTTAAGGCCTTGGAGTTGCCAAGTGCTGAATCTTCTTCCTCCTTACTCCATTCTTCTTCAGGTTTCAACACTTTTGCTCCATCTTTGGTGTCTTGGACAGGGTGATCCCATCCATTGTTGACTGCTTTCCAGGCCCTATTGTCAAGTGATCTTAAGAATGCAATCATTATTGGCTTCCAGTAGTCATAATTAGATCCATCCAGTATAGGTGGTCTATTTACTGATCCTATATCTCTGTCCATGTTTCCAGAATTTGTATTCCCTAGATCTCACCAAGTATAAACAGGGAGGGTGCCTGCTCTGATGCCAATTGAAATTCTGTGATCAGGTATGAGATGTCGAATGAGATGCTTAAACACTTGACAACTTAACCAAAACATAAAGTGCAGGAAAATTAAACAACACAGTAATTTGTTAACCCAGTTCAGTGTATAACCACACTTACATCTGGAGGCTACCAAGCCAGGAGGAAATCCACTATAAGTAATATTAATTCTAGACTTAAACCACCCAGTTTAATCTTTCACTTAATATCTACCCAATGCAATTTATACCTAAGACACAACTTAGATATGAGTACCAACTCACTCCCCCTCAATCACACAGTGATCTTGTTTACAAGTTTAATAAAATTGAAGTCATACTTCAAACAAAAACAACTTGATCTTACTTCACAGTTTCAATCAAGACACAAATACACTTTTGCTTAAAAGCTCATAAAGTGGTACAATAAAAACAACCTACTATTAAAACACAAAACAACCTATTTGGTCTTCTTAAATTCGTACACAATTCTGAGAGTTTCTGTTGCTTAAATAGGTGTATGGATTTTGGGCTTTCTGTAGGTTTATCCAATCCGGAAACGCATGCAGCTTCCACCTTGAATTAGGGTTTGTTACTTCCTAGATTCTAGGTGATTCAGTTCTTCTGATTATACTGAAGTCTCATAACAACACTCCCTACAGATGCGCCTTATTCTGTTTTGTCCATCCATAATTAATTCCAGATAACTTTCCTAAAATTACTCAGTTCTGTTAGTCATTAATTAATTCTGGTAGCAGGTTTGAGATGTCACAACATTTGTTGGGACATCCTGAAAAACTGAACTTAAATCATTAACTGATACAATGTCCCAACATCTGGTGTGACATCCTGAATTAAGTTCATTTACTTATACTCTGTTTGATAATGTCCCAACATCTGATAGGACATCCTGAACTGAATTCAACATTTCTTGTTGGTCAAAAATTCTGCCAATTCTAAACATCTACAGTTATAACAGGGATTTGTTAGGAAAAGAGTTACTTGTTAGTTGTGGGAGTTTTGCTAATGTGCCCTTGCTAGGGAGAAAGGGTATGATCAGTTACAATCTAGTTTTAGCCAGGAAACAATTTGGCTATGCTCTGAGGAATCCACCAGGTATTGAAGAAATAGCTGAGTATTTGTACTTTTCTGTGGAAGGAAACAAAGAGTTAGTCATACAGTCATCTCAGGCTTGGGCTCACAGGGTGAGGAAAGGTAAGAAGGATTTTGGAAGGGTGGATCCTAAGACATATTCTCCTTTTGCTACATGGTTACAGAAGCGCGTAGAGGAATTACTCATGCCATTTTTCAGTGGAAGCTCCTTTGTATCCCAAAGAAGTGACATGCCAGAATACTGTTTCTCTTGAAGATTATAAGAAGTTGGAAGCTCAGTTGCACGAGGTCCGGGTAGAGAATGCTAAAATGGTTAACCTGTACCACCTTGCCAATCGTGCTAAGAATGAAGTGGAGGAAAAGCTACAGAGGATACAGGTCACCTTAGAAGCTAAAGAAAAGGAGTTTGCTGGGAGAGAAGCTCATTTTTAGAGATTGGGTCTAATGGAATCAAAAAGAGAAGCGGAGCGTAAGAAGACTTTGAAGACTCTTAAAGAAGCTCGCCAGTCCATTGCTTGGTTACAGGGCCAAAGAGAACAGGAGCAGAAGAAGTACAAAGAAAAGGAAGAGTTCTTCGAGGTACATATGACCTTTAAGAAAGAAGAAGTAGAACAAGTTCACAAAATACGAAGGGAAAAGACTCAACAAGTGGTACAGAGCTAGATAGCCTTGGAAGAGGCAATGAAGGAGATTGCAGATCTTAAGCTGAGAGCAGGCGTGAAGAAGAACCTGACAGAGGTGATAGCTACAGAAGAAGAACCTGGGTCTTTCCCTTAGATTAGAGTTTTAGTTTATTGTTATCCGGACTACCTACAGGATTGTTGTAGAAGTCTTGCTTTATCTTTTCGTTAATGTATTGACTTGTAACCCTCCGGGGAATTTGTTTGTGTTCTAACTTTGGCTGCCAGCGGGTTATCCATGTTATGCAATATTAAGTTCCAGTTACCATTTCTGAGTATGCAAAGCTTGTTTGAGGCTGCTAGGATCTGAACACTCTTCAAAAGAGAGAGTTTGAAAACTAATGCTCGAAAAGGGCTGTCTGGAGCATTTTTGTCAAAAAGAGCCAGAACTGGGGGCATATTAATGCTTGAACCTGGAAACATGAATAGTTACATTGCATGCATATAACATGTTTGTTGTTTTGCAGGTAGTTCATCAGTTTTCTAACGTTTATGTCATTTCAGACACTATAGCTCCCAGGAAGGTTCGGGAACAGCCAACGGTGCACAAATACCCTACGAAAGGAAACAGAGAGAGAGTAATAGATCAGATGAAAGCAGATTTGGCTGACCTAAGGACAAGAATGGATAACTTCATGACCCACATGGCTGGGATGGGTCAAACTCAAGAGCGTCTACGCAAAATGGTGGAAAACAATCAAGTCAGGAATAATGGGACAACAGATGGAGGTAATCGCAATGGGGCTGGCGCCCGTCACGTAAAAATCCCTGTGGTGCAACCAGGAGTTACTATTGTCAATGATGGAGTGAATAACCTACAGATGGATGGGCAGGATGAAAAATTCACTTTTCTGGATGAGGCAGAAGGCCAAGGAATTGACATGAACAGAAGGTTCAAAGAGATGGCTGAGCAGATTCGTGCCATTCAATCTCAGAGTTCTCTGGGGTTTGATATCACTGACTTGGGCTTGGTGCCAGGGGTTAGAATTCACTACAAGTTCAAGGTTCCTACTTTTGATAAGTACAACGACACGGCGTGCCCAAAAACTCACCTCCAGTCTTTTGTAGGAAGAATTACTGCACATACGGACGATGAGAAGCTGTGGATGTATTACTTCTAGGATAGCCTTGTGGGAGCCTCCTTGGAGTGGTACATGAAGCTGAGCAGGGTTAAAATTCGAAGCTGGAAGGATTTAGCATAGGCTTTTGTGAAACAATATCAGTATAATTTGGATATGGCTCCAAATCGTACCCAGTTGCAGACCATGTCTCAGAATGCAAAATAAGGGTTCAAGGAGTACGCTCAGAGGTGGCTTCAAGTCGCTGCTAGAGTGCAACCTCCCTTATTGGAAAATGGAATGGTAGACATGTTTATGGGAACACTACAGGGGGTGTTTATTGAGAGGCTGGCATCTTGTTCAGCAAGAAAGTTTAATGACATTGTGATAGCGGGAGAGAGGGTTGAAACTCTTTTAAAGATGGGGAAAATCCAAGACACTGGGGCAGGTAGCTCTAGTGGTGTTCGAAAAGCTTTTAATGGACCTCCAAGAAGAAGAGAAGGAGAAACTAATGCTGTGTACGGCCGAGCCCGGGGATACAGAGGATCCTATGAGCAAGTTGCAGCTGTCACTATTCCGTCGAGTCCTGTGCAACAAAATCAACCACAACAACAACAACAACAACTACAACAACTACAACGCAATAATTATCAGCAAAGACCATATCAACCGAGACAAGCTCGTCCAGCTAATAGGGTGCTTGAAGCCATCCCGATGACATACACGACACTGCTTCAAAGGTTGTTAGATTTAAACTTGGTTCAATTGAGGACATTAGCACCACCTCCACCTAGAGAGCTTCCAGTGGGGTATGATGCTAATGCAAGATGCACATTTCATTCAGGAGCTCCCGGGCACTCAACAGAGAAGTGAAGGGCATTGCAGCATAAGGTCCAAGACTTGATTGACTCAAAAGCAATTAACTTCGCACCGCCTCTGAATGTTACAACAAACCCCATTCCAAATCATGGAGGGGCCAGGATAAATGTTATTGATAGTGGTGAGAGGTTAAACTTGATCCTGAATGTGGAGGAAGTGAAGACTTCATTGTTGGTCGTGAAAGACAGATTGCTGAAAGGGCAAGTATTCTTAGGGTATGGTTATGACTGTGAGGAATGTTTAAATTCAGTTAATGGCTGTGAGGATCTGAAGAATGGGCTACAATATTTGATTGACGAGGGGTCGGTACAGTTTGATAGGGTTGATGATAGAAGCGATTGTGTGTCTACCATAACAATTTACTTTGATCCTGCTGAAGTTCCTGTCCGGAGAGAGCCTGTGACTATCTATGTTCCAGAGGTGAGTCCTGTTACCATTAAGGTTCCAGGACCAGTTCCTTATACTGATGACAAGGCCATTCCGTGGCACTATGGCTCGAATGTGTACGTAGAAGGTCAGAAGGTGGAAAGTAAAACAGTGACAGTTGACCCGACTGTGGTGAATGTCGGAGGAGTTGGTGGATTTACAAGAAGCGGGCATCTTTTTGCTCCTCAAGCTCTTAGAGGGGATCCTGAAGCTGAAGTTGCTACAAAATCCAAGGGTAAGCAGATAGCAATGGAAGAGGTGACAACTCCTGCTCCTAGTCAGGGCACTTTTGAATAAGAAGTCGAAGAGTTCATGAGGATAATTAAGAAAAGCGACTACAAAGTGGTTGAACAGCTGAATCAAACTCCGTCCAAGATATCTATTCTATCCTTGTTAATGTGTTCTTCGGCTCATAGGGAAGCTCTAATGAAAGTGTTACAAATGGAATATGTACCACAGGAGATAACGGTTAATCAGTTGGAAGCTGTGGTAGGCAGCGTAAACGCCAGCCATGGGTTGGGTTTCACGGATAGAGATCTTACTTCTGAAGGCCGCAATCACAACAAGGCCCTGCACATCACCATGGAGTGTAAAGGTGCTGTCCTGTCACATGTCTTGGTTGATACAAGCTCTTCTCTCAATATGCTCCCTAAGAAGGCCTTGATGAAGCTGAGTATTGATGGCATTGTTTTACGACCCAGTGACTTAATTGTAAAAGCCTTTGATGGGTCCCGAAGATCTGTGTTCGGGGAGGTTGAGCTACTTGTGAAGATTGGGTCTCAAGTGTTCAAAAGAACATTATATGTTATGGATATTCAAACCGCTTATAGTTGTCTGCTGGGACGTCCCTGGATTCATGCTGCAGGCGCAGTGACATCCACGTTGCATAAGAAGCTGAAGTATGTGATAGACGGCCAGGTGACCACTGTATGTGAAGAAGAGGATATTTTTATAAGACATCTGTCGACTTTCAAGTACGTGGAAATGGACGGGGAAATCCATGAAACGCTGTGTCAAGCTTTTGAAGCAGTCAATGTTAGTACTTTGTCTCCGACAGTCCAGAACAACGAGAAGGAAGGGACTTCTATCTACTTCTACAAGCAAGCCAAAGAAGTGGTCCAATCCGGAAGTGCCTAGAGCTGGGGCAAGTTGCTAGAGATGGAAAAGAAAGATGACAAGTTCGGTCTTGGTTACCAACCTGGTGGGTCCAACTGGCCTCAGGGTAGTAAGGCCATAAATTTCACAAGTGCCGGAATGCTCAATCGCAACAACATCTGTGTAACAAGTGAAGAGGGGGATAATGACTGCGACTGGGATAGCTGGATTCACCCATGTGCACCTGGGGAGGAGCTCCGGAACTGGTATGCCGAAGATTTCGTTCACATTACTTGGCAATCAAAGTAATTTACTTGTTTCTTTTTTATCATGCTGCATGTCAATCCTGCACTCTGCCCAAGGTGCACGGATCCATTTGTAGGGCCACCATGCTTCTAATTCATTTTACTTTTCCCATGAAATAAAGGACATTTTTCAAGAAAAATTGTGTTCTCTTTCTTTCGTTTTGAAATAAAGGACATCATCTGTGCAGTGTTGATCATTCAGATTCTAGTGATAACGTTCCTGCTATGACCATGCATGGCTTCGACAATCCTATCTACCAAGCTGATGAAGGGGTTGAGGAAGACTATGAACTCCCAGAAGAATTGGTCAGGTTGTTGAGACAAGAGGAAAGGGTCATTCAGCCTCATCAGGAAGAAATAGAGATCATCAACATCGGGACTGAAGATGTAAAGAGAGAGATAAAGATTGGGGCTAGTCTACAGGCTGGGGTAAATAAGGAGTTGATTGGTATGTTACGTGAATATGTGGATATCTTCGCCCGGTCATATCAAGATATGCCAGGACTAGATACTGAAATAGTTATGCATAAGCTGCCACTAAGGGAAGACTGTTCTCCGGTGAAACAAAAACTGAGAAGAACTCGTCCTGACATGGCAATGAAGATCAATGAGGAAGTCCAAAAGCAGTGGGATGTCGGGTTCCTTGCCGTAACTAGTTACCCACCTTGGGTAGCTAATATTGTGCCTGTACCAAAGAAAGACGGCAAAGTTCGGATGTGTGTTGATTATCGGGATCTAAACAGAGCAAGTCCAAAGGATGGCTTTCCATTACCTCACATTGATGTACTGGTAGATAACACCACTCAGTTCTCGGTATTTTCTTTCATGGATGGCTTCTCCGGGTATAATCAGATCAAGATGGCACCGGAAGACATGGAGAAAACAACATTCATTACCCCATGGGGTACATTTTGTTATAAGGTTATGCCCTTTGGATTGAAGAATGCCGGGGCAACGTATCAGCGGGCTATGGTCACATTGTTCTATGACATGATACACAAAGAAATTGAATGCTATGTGGACGACATGATTGCCAAGTCCCGGGACGAAGAAGAGCATTTGGTCAATCTCAAAAAGTTGTTTGATCGATTGATAAAGTACAAATTGAGGTTAAATCCAAACAAGTGTACTTTCGGAGTGCGTTCCGGAAAATTGCTAGGTTTTATTGTTAGCCAAAAAGGAATCGAGGTGGATCCTGCGAAAGTAAAAGCAATACAAGAGATGTCTGCACCGAAAACAGAAAAAGAAGTGCGGGTGTTTTTAGGGAGATTGAACTACATTTTGCGGTTTATATCTCATCTAACTGCCACGTGTGAGCCAATATTCAAACTGTTGAGAAAAGAATAAACAGTTAGGTGGAATAAGGACTGTCAAAGAGCTTTTGAAAAGATAAAAGAATATTTGCAGACACCTCTGATTCTAATGCCTCCAGTTCCAGGACGGCCACTTATCATGTACTTGACTGTGTTAGAAGGGTCGATGGGGTGTGTTCTAGGCCAACATGACGAGTCTGGTTGAAAAGAGCATGCAATTTACTACCTTAGCAAAAAGTTTACCGACTGTGAATCATGTTATTCACTGCTCGAGAAAACTTGTTGCGCTTTGGCATGGGCTGCTCGCCGACTGAGACAATATATGTTGACCCACACCACATTGCTAATCTCAAAAATGGACCCTGTCAAGTATATTTTCGAGAAACCAGCGTTAACCGGAAGGGTTGCATGGTGGCAAATGATCTTAACAGAGTATGATATAAAATATACTTCCCAGAAAGCCATCAAAGGAAGTGTATTGTCAGATTATCTTGCACAACAACCACTTGAAGATGACTATCAGCCGATGAAATTTGATTTCCCTGATGAGGACATCATGTACCTCAAAGCAAAAGATTGCGAGGAACCACTTCCGGAGGAGGGGCCAGACCCTGAATCCAAATGGAAGTTGATGTTTGATGGGGCATTCAATATCAACGGATGTGGAGTTGGTGTTGTTCTTATCACACCCGAAGGTGTTCATTTCCCCTTCGCTGCCAGAATTACTTTTAGCTGCACCAACAATGAAGCGGAATACGAGGCGTGCATAATGGGAATAAAGGAGGCTATTAATCTTTGGATTAAGACCCTCGATATATTCGGATATTCAGCCCTCGTTATCAATCAGATTACCGGCAAGTGGTATACACATCAAGAACACTTAATTCCTTATAGGGATTATGCCAGAAGACTGTTGACCTTCTTCACAACGGTTAAGCTTCAGTATATACCACGAGATGAGAGTCAGTTCGCCGATGCATTGGCGACTCTTTCTTTGTCCATCAAAGTCTTGTCTTGGAATTATGTACCCAAGATTGACATTTCCAGGCTTGACGCACCAGCTTATGCTTTCTCTGTAGACGCAATGTCTGATGAGAAACTTTGGTACTTTGATATCAAGCTTTTCTTGGAAAAACAAGAATACCCAACTGGGGCATCATCCAATGACAAGAAGACCTTAAGAAGACTTGCTGCTAGTTTCTTTTTGAATACAGATGGAATTCTGTATAAGAGGAACTTTGGCATGGTCTTTCTCATTTGCGTGGATAGACACGAAGCAGACTTGTTAATGGAGGAAGTCCATGTGGGATCTTTCGGTACTCATGCAGGAACACATGCAATGGCTAAGAAGTTGTTGAGGTCGGGGTACTATTGGCTAACAATGGATGCAGACTGTTGTTCGTACGCCCGTAAGTGCCACAAGTGCCAGATTTATGCAGACAAGGTGCATGTTCCTCCAAGCCCGCTCAACGTCATGTCATCTCCTTGGCCCTTTTCTATGTGGGGAATTGAAATGATCGGGAAGATAGAGCCTACTACTTCAAATGGTCTTCGTTTCATCTTGGTTGCAATCGATTACTTCACTAAGTAGGTTGAAGCAGCATCTTATGCCGATGTCACTCGTCAAGTGGTAGCCAGATTTTTGAAAAGAGACATTATTTGCAGATACGGAGTGCCCGAGCGAATCATTACTGATAATGGTTCCAATTTGAACAACAAGATGATGGCAGAATTGTGTCAGGACTTCCAGATTCAACATCACAATTCTTCTCCTTACCGACCAAAGATGAATGGTGCGGTAGAGGAAGCAAATAAGAATATTAAGAAGATTGTACAAAAAATGGTTGTCACTTACAAGGATTGGCATGAGGTGTTACCGTTTGCGTTTCATGGGTACCGAACGTCGGTCAGGACATCAACTGGGGCAACTCCTTTCTCATTGGTATATGGTATGAAGGCAGTCTTGCCTGTTGAGGTAGAAATTCCTTCATTGCGTGTGATGATGGATGTGAAGCTTGTTGAGGATGAGTGGGTACGTGCTCGATACAATCAGTTGTGTCTAATTGAGGAAAAGAGATTAGTGGCTATCTGTCATGGTTAGCTTTATCAGAGGAGAATGAAGCGAGCATTCGATCAGCGAGTACGTACTCGGGAGTATCAAGTAGGCGAGCTTGTGCTCAAAAGGATCGTTCCTCCAGGTTAAGATCACAGGGGAAAGTGGACCCCGAACTACGAAGGCCCATTCATAGTGAAGAAAGTTTTCTCGGGTGGGGCACTGATGCTCACTACTATGGATGGAGAAGATTTCCAATCCCCTGTTAACTCGGTTACAGTTAAAAAATACTTCGCATAAAAAGACCCTCTGGACACAAAAACAGAATTAAAGTCCAGGCAAGAAAAGGGCATCCCGGTGAGCTAAAACTAGAATAAAAAGCTCGGTAAAAAGTTAGGGAAAGCAAATAATAAAAAATGTACACCCACTGAGTTGAAAAGCCACATCGGATAGCTCAGGAAAAAAAGGGTATCCCAGTGGATTGAAAACCCGAAAGGGTGATCCACGCAAAATAAGGGAATAAGCAAACAACTACGATCCAGGTAATCTGAACCAAATCACCGTTTCGTACAACTTGACAATATCAGAAGGATAGGAATCAGTCCCCTCATTTTCTTCAAAAAATCAAAGGCAAGAACAGAAAGTTTTGAAGACATGCTGGTCATAGCAAGAAGGAAACTCATTGGAATGTCGTGCACATTTCCATTAGGATAGTTCCTTTTCTCAATTTTTACGGTAGTTACCTCTTTCCAGGTAGTTGCTTCCTGATGTAAAACTTTGCTTATTCGGAGGCCGTTCAATAAATGAATATTCAGTCAAAAGTCGTGTTGTGTTTTGTTTATTTTGTTTGCAAAAATGTCCTGAATTTTTGGCAAAAAAGAACATTGCATTTGAAACATGGTTGTTTTTCTAAAATTGTGACATTGCAGGGAAACATTTAAAACCATCTTTGAGTGCCAGGTGACGATGAATGAACAAATCATACCATGCAAGTCCCCGGGGCACATATGTGTATTTTGTTGTTGCAGGTTTTGCAGGATGGTATCACACTTTCCAAAGCAGAAAGTGTTACCCCCAGCTGACACAGATCAGATGAAATTGATTCCCAACAGATTTTCAAGGCTGTGTGAAGAGTTGTTTTCCCCAAGCGGATTATCTTTCCACAAGTGAAGTATTCCCAACAGGCAGCTGAACGCCTGATTTCCCCACAGAGGTCATGATTAGGATTTACTCCCATTGTTGTGATATTCCCCAAAGAGGTCGCCAATTTATTTTCGGCTAATGTGATGACACAAACAGTTGTTCATCCCCCAAACTAGAGTTAAGTGTCAAAGTCTCTTGATCTACAATCCCCAGCACCCGTCTGTGTGTGACATCTGTTTAATGCTCGTCTGCAATCCCCAACACTCGTCGGTGTTTGATAGTTGCTTATGCTCGTCTGCAATCCCCAACACTCGTCGGTGTTTGATAGTTGCTTTTGCTCGTATGCACGCCCATCATTCGTTTATGTTTGATATTTGCTGGTTGCTCGTCCGCATTCCCCAACGCTCGTCTGTGTTTGTTTCAAGCTCGTTTGCATTGTTGGATACTTGTTTGTATCATCCTTCACCCTCTTCTGTGTTAGATTATATCCATAAGTTTTGATTTGATAATTACCCTGGTACTCCAAACGCCCGTCTGTGTTGGATTTCTGGTACTCGTCTGTATTGCTACTCCAAATGCTCGTTTGTGTTGGGTGTCTGGTATTCGTCTGTACCAGTGGTGGATATTCGTCTGTATCACCACCTGAAGCGCTCATCTGTGTTTCTTAGATCATTGTCTGATATTCGTTTGTATCATTGACTTATGGCACTCGTCTGTGCTCTCTTGATGATCATCCAATACTCGTCTGTGTTGAAGAGGTTTGAAGTCGTGACGGTGGGATTAAACGTCAAAATGGTTACCGGTCTTGGGGTAACGGGTTATCCGAATGAGGTTTGTCTGTCTCAGACACCACTTATCTACGCAAGATTTGTGAAGAGGGTTCGTCAAATCCTATTGTTGCACCTGATGTAACAGGTTCGCTCGAAGGAGACTCGTCTATCTTATACTATATATCTACAGATAATATATGAATAGGGATCGTTTATCCTGATTATGCATGTCTATCCCACAGACTTAAGTGCATCACTGGTCCTGGCGTGATAGGTTTATCCGAAGGAGGTTCATCTGTCTCAGATCATATGTTGCAAAACGTACGAGGGTTCGTATGTCCATCACCTGGCGTAACAGGATTGTTCAAAGAAGACTCGTCTGTCTAAGTTTTCCTATCCGAAGTACTAATTCAACTTGGAAGGAGCTTGTCTGCTTTCTCCTCACTTCAGTCACCAAAGCGTCATTTGGTTGGGTTTATTTCCCATTTGCTTGCATTTTCCAGCAGAGTGCAAATTTCAGGTCTTCTTGATATTCAACCACAGTTCATCACGAACGACCGATAGCCCGTGTTATCGTCCTTTTCAGATTAACAGTTGCTTGAATAGGGGCAGCTGTAACACCCTAAATTTGCCCTCTTCTTTTTTAACGTCGTCATCATATCATAATCATCATAAGCATGTCATATCCTGGGCATCTTTTCATAGAAAAATAAAGCATAACATTCTCATGTTCTAGCATTGGGCATATGATCAACTATTGGTGTATTTGAGGCATTACAAGCTATAGCAAGAGGCCAAGTAGACTTGTCCAAGTCCCATGAAGAGTCTACATGACATTCACAAGCTCAAGATCCTTTACAAGAGCCCAGAAGGTTGGGAGGTTATCAAAGAATCAAAGCTAGGGCAAACTCCTACACAATGGTTCTCAAATTAGGGGTTCACTTTCAAGTAGGAATTCTTTGTGGCTTTGGCCATTTCATGTGGGCAAAGTCCTTCATATGATAAGAGGTTCCTATGGATGAAATTTGGTGAGAAAATTCTTTGTGGAAGGCAGTTATTTCATCAGTTGCTTGCATAAGAAGTTGGTCAACTATGCAATTTAAAAGTCAACTGTGAGAATTCAAGAGGTCCAATCCCATTTTTCACGTCAAGGGATGTCCTTAAGACCTTAGAAGAGGTTTGGCAAAGTCAAAGATCAAGAATCAAGGGGTTTTGAAGAACTTTCCATTTTTGGCACATGACTTTTAATGAAAGTTTCCATTTTTGGCAAGTTTTGCCCTAATTTTCAAAGCCTTCTTTCATGATGAAGATGATCCCAAATGAATTTCCATTAAACATGAAAGTTATAGGGTATGTTCTCCCATTTTCAGAAAGTACAAGTGCATTTTCATAGCCTTCATGAATCAAAAGTTATGGCCAATCGAAATTCATCCATTTTTAGGGTTTCACCATATTTCCAAGTTTACACCATTTACAAAAACTCACTTAATTCATTTTCAAGCCAACCTATGGGCAAATTAAGATTATAATATCACAAGGCATGGCATGAAACACATTTGGCCTAAGAGAAAGTTCAAAATTCGTGCATGAGGTACAAGATATTTCACTAAGTACAAAAATGCAAAAACATTCACAAAGCATGATCAGCTTATATCCAATGGCCAAGATGGATCCAGGGGTAATTTAGGGATAAAATGAGATCAGCATGTGCACAAGGAGAGAGGATTGCACAAGCCATTCACCTCATCACCACTTTCATGCAAAATTGCAAAATGATCCCTCTCACACTTTCCTTGCCACAACAATTTCGCAAACCCTAATCAGCCTAGTATATACATCATACATAAGTCATTTGTACCTTGGATGCAGCCAAAGACTCACTGATCCTCTCACTTCAAACTTTTTGCTTCCTTTGCAATTTTTTTCGAATCACTCAATCTTTGGACTCATTTCAAGTTTTCTTTGTAAATTCATAATCTTGGAGGCATGAGGAGCAAGAATATACCATTGGTTTAAGCTGCAAGCCAGGATTTGCTTCATAACCATTTAAGTGCAAATACACTCGGGTTCCAAGATCTAGAGGTTTTCAAGTCCTCTCTTGCATTTATTTTGCAAGAAGAGGCTCAAAGGAGTTGATCTGCACCTTTAAGAGCTCTCTCTTAGCTTGTTTCAAGATCTCCAATCTCAGGTATATTATGAAATATTTGGATGTGAAATTGTGATTTCATGTGTGCTTATTAATCTACATGCTGCGCTGAGTACGCTGAGCTTGTTGAAATTGAAAATGGTTAAGTATTAAGTGAGATATGTGGATTTTCAGTTTGATGTATGATTTTTTTTTGTTTGATCTGGCTTGCTCTTTGATCTTTTGTAAATTTCATTTGCATATTTGGATTTACCACGTTTTAATATTTTTATATGGAGTTTTGTGTGAGTTTCTGTGCAATTTTGTTCTTGCATATGAATATTCCGGTGACTGGAGCTAGGGCTCCGTCACCGGATTCTGGAAATGTTTCAACGCAGGTGTGTGAGGAAGATGATCTCTTGGCCACACGATTGTTTGATCTGGACGGACCTTGTCTTGACAGCGCATTAAAAAAACCATATCCCTGGCACGTGATTTTTGTTTTATAATTTAATTTGAATTGAACTTTATGTTTGGCACTACACCACAACTATCATGTGCACACACGCTGGCATATCATTTGGTAGACCTAGGGTTTTTGTTGACTTAATCTCACGCGTGAATGTAATCTGATGGCCTTACTTTTTCCAAGATTTTATTGAATTTCCACCTTATCTTTATTTAATCCAGTATTCGTTTTAATTAATTAAAATAGTTAGAGGTTCATAAAAATTCTAAAACTATTCATGAATGTTATTTTGAGTTTTCTTTAATTTTTGATATTTTTATTTTCCACTTATTTTCATTTTCCACGCTGGAATTAATTGTTGCTTTTATTAATTGTTTTTAATTCATTTTTAATACACGTTGACTTGTGAATTTCACATCTTGTTCATCCTTGGGAATTTTGAGTTGATTATTTTTGCTCTGGATTCATGTTGAGGTGTAGTTTATTGGTGATTTTTCTTCTAATTTTTAGAACCTTTCTTGATCCTTTTTGGTCTTTAACTTGTGTGGGAAGTCTCATAACCCTAATTCATGTTTAGGCATCCCTTTAACCCACTTTGCTTCTGATTTTGATCCTATCCTTTGGGCATGTTAATATTAGATGTTTGAAGAGCCTTTTTGCAAATTTGTGGAATTTTTGGATGAACTTTTGATTTAATGTGAATTTTATTGTTTGCCTCTCTCTTTTTGTATCCTTTTTGGTCATATGCTTAGTCCTTAGGCTAGGAGGGCACTTGTTCCAACTCCCTTAGGTTGTTTAGAACTCTTTTAGGATGAGGATATCTCCCTAGTCTTTGATGGATGTTTGTGCTTGGTGAAATTTTGTGGTTTCTTGTCTTTGAAGTCTATTCACTTATGTACATGTTCACTTCATTTCTTATGCTCATGTGTTTCTCATCTTGATAATGTTTAAGCTAGTATGCTTCTTATCTTGATCTCTTGTGTTACTTAGGCACATTCTTGGCATGTTAGGGGTCTGATCTTGAAGTGTATGATGTTTGTTTACTTTGTATGCTTTGTGCTATCTCATAAGTGTTTTGTTTTGTCATGGTGATTTGTAATGCTTTATGTTGAGTTGCTTGATCCACTTTTCATCCCATGATATGTGCTTGATCTTGGCCTTTGAGATTGAAGTTTCAATTCTGGTTGTGATGCCTTAGCTTGATCTTTTGTTCATTGGTATCTCATTTGATCTTACTTTCTTTTATCTTGATACTTGTTTATGCTTTTAACCATTTCAGGGGCTTTGGTAAGTGAGAGGTGTGGATGAGATTCCCACATCTCTAACTCTTTTCTCTTTTTCTTTCATTATGTTTTCTCATTTGTGTTTGATGTGCTTGGGCCATCCTTTCTCTCTTCTTCCTTTCTTCTTTCTCCTTCTTCTTTCCTTATCTCTTTCTTCATTAGGATAAAATTCAAACCTCACTAACCTAGGACTCCCATGCATGATAACTTTAGGATTAGACTTTCCCATTTAGATTTTACCTTTAAGATCTTTGGTTCTTTTATCTTCTCATCTCAAAACCAAACTCTAAAAAACATCTTAATAAGGATTGAAGTGGTCTCCTGTGAAATAGCCTTATTCCATGGAGCACTTGTAGTCTTCCCATCTTGGGATAGTACAAGCTTGTCTATCATGATGCACAAGTCTGATCATGAGACCATCTTCATCAAGAAAATCATAAAACACACTTCTTCATTTTAATTACAAAAAAACATTTAATAAATTCAATGAGTTAGTGAGCTTAGGCCCTAATCTTTGGAACCAAGTTTTGGGGATCTTCTCCTTACTTGAGTGTGCTTGTTCTATTATTCCATCTTGGAATGTAGTAGCAAGTACACATTCCATGGAAAAGAGCATGAGTTCACTTCCTTGAGCCACACCAATAAAAGCTTCTAAAAAACACAAACAAACAATAATCGTCTTTCCTTCGGGAATTCTTTTCTTATCTCCTTCGCTCCGTCCGCGAACTTGCTCCTACTTGTCATTTTTCAAGACGGTAACACACTCGTCGTCCGAGCCTGCAACACCTGAGCATTGACATAGGAATTTCAAGCCTTAAGACACAAGCAATCTTTTCCACCCCTAGTTAGGGGAACTACGACGACTTTGATCCTCATTGTCCAGATGAGGTACGTAGGCAGCGGGGTAGGGCCCGTTCGAGCACAATCTTTATTTTCCCTACATTTTTCCTTTTCATTTCTTTTTCAATTCCCTTTTCTTTTCTTTTATCCAGTTCAGTTCCTTTTCTTTGCAACAACTTTCATTCCTTCACCCTTTGAACAGTTTCTTTGCAAGCGTGGATCCCGTCGGGTACGGCGGACGATCTGGGGTGCTAATACCTTCCCAGGTCGTAACCGACTCCCGAAGTCAGTCTCTTTGGTTCGCAGGACCCGTGTCCTTCCTTTTCTTTTCTTCTGGTTTGTACAACATTACCATTCCCGTTCCTTCGGGATAAAAATGCCTGGCTGGCGACTCTACCTCTTTCCGCGCTACTTTCGCGTTTGTGCCAGGATGGAAATCCGGGGAGCGACAATCCCGCCAAATTTCAAAGCTCCTGGGTTTGATAAGTATAAAGGTAGTTCTTGTCCCAAGACCCACCTTCAGGCCTACTACCACAAAATTGTTGATTATACCAAAGACAAAAAGCTCTGGATGTTCTTTTTCTAGGACAACTTGTATGGTGGATCCCTTGAGTGGTATATGAAACTAGAAAGGACAGTCGTCCGCAACTAGAAAGAACTTGGGAGGCATTCTTGAAGAAATACCAATATAACATCGACATGGCCCCTAGTCGGATCCAACTGCAAAGCATGTCATAGAATAACTTCGAAAGCTTTAAGGAATATGCTCAAAGGTGGCGTGAGCTAGCTGCTACAGTTCAACTACCTCTACTCAAAAGAGAAATGGTCGACTTGTTCATGGATACTCTCCCAGGGAATTTCATGGAGCGCCTCGCAGGGTGTTCATTTAGCGGATTTTCTGATATCATAATGGCAAGAGAAAGGATTGAGAACTGGATGAAGCTAGGAAAGATCCAGAACAATGGTGTTTCCACGTCCGGAACTAAGAAACCATTCTCGAATGGTCCGAAGAGAAGGGATGGAGAAGCAGGGGCATTATATGCCCAATAGAAGAGAGGAAATCAGGGCTCATATTACAAGGTTGCATCCATCACCGCTCCAGCCGCAACTAATCAACTTGCACCACAGCAGTAGCAACAACAACGTCAGCAAAACTTCCAACAGCAGAGAACTCCTAGAAAGTACTATCCTCCAAGGCCGAAGGACAGACATTTCGAAACACCGCCAATGTCATACTCATAACTCTTGCAAAATCTGTTGTAGCTTCAGATGATTCAACTCTGAAATCTGGCATCACCAAAGGCTGGACAGATCCCAGAGGGTTATGATGCCAACTACCATTGTGAGTTTCACTCAAGAGCTCCTGGCCATACCACCGAGAATTGCAAGACTATTAAACACCTGGCTCAAGACATGTTGGACTTAAAAGCTATCAACTTGGATCCCATTCGTAATGTTCTTCAGAATCCCATACCTCAACATGGGAGATTAGTTGGGATTGTAGAAGATGGTTGTTGCACCCCAAAATTTGCCGTCCACAAAACAAGTCATTGTGTACTAAGAGGATCACAAGGTTCACAAGGTTCACAAGACATCTCACAAGGTTCACAAAGTTCACAATTAGTCAGAAGATTTGACATTTCCCTCAGACAATGCATCCTCCTAAGCAATGCATCCTAAACTAGGGTTTTGACTTTAATCAGGCTAAATGGACTTCCAAGACTTCAAGTGAGCTTCATAACATCTTATATGTGTTTAAGAATCCCCATGACAAGTTTCAAGACTTTTCTCAAAGGTTTGCTCAGTCAGATGATCAGATAAGTCAAAATCAGTCAAAGCAGTTAAAAAGTCAAACTGAGGTCAACTGTGGTCAAACCAAGGTCAAACTTCATGATTTTTTGCCAACATCAAGTATATGAAGTAAAATTCATCATTTGATCAAGGGTTTATCATGATTCATCAAGGAGATTTTAGATCATCAAGAATCAGGAGTTTCTAAATTAGGGTTTCCTCAGGAAAAGTTAACTGAACTTTTACCAGCCATAACTTTCACGTACTTCATCCAATTTTTCCCATCCAAAGCTCATTTTTAAGGAAATTGAATTCTCTACAACTTTGTGTCTCACAAGCCAAGCCCAAAAATGCTTCATTTGGAAGGTATGAGCTAAGACATTATAGGTCCTTTTAAAAGTCAACAAAAATTCAACAACTTCAAAAGAGCATAACTTGAGAATGGTAAAAGATATGGACATGAAACAAATGGGGTTGGTTAGAGGACTCTTTAAGATTTCCAAAATGTCTAAGAACACCCTCATAGCATTAAAATTGAAGGATTTGTGCCCTTGCAAATTTGGGAAAGTTTTGGGAGGTTTATGAAGCAAATAGGGCCTTAAAACCAAATTCTTCCAAATGGGCTTGCAATTTTGTGATCCAAACTTTAACATGACATCATGCACGACCCAATTCTCATTTATTCAGATTTTTATTATTTTTATTTTTATTTATTTTTATTTTATTCATTTAAAACCATTTTAAATCAAAATAAAATAGATAAATCAAATATTTGAATGAGATATTGCTTCTAGAAAATCATAAATATTGCTTGGATCAGATTGATATGAAAATTATGGTGATTGTCTTAAAATAGCAAGGTTGTATCAAAGAATATTTGAAATTTAAGGCATGATCTTTCTCAATCTCATTTGATCCAAAAAGTCCAAAGAACAATCACTTCTCTTGACCTAATTTTGTTCACATATATACATAGAACTCATCACAATGCCAAGGACACGAATTTGCAGCCCCAAACAACAATTTCAAACTTTCAAAATTCACCAAAAAATCTCAATTCGGATTTCTACTTAGAGGCTCTTTCAAGACATTCTAAAGGTTTCAACATGTTCCTTGATGTTCACTGAATGCATAGCAATACTTATCATCATCCAAAACTACATAAATGGCATAAACCGAATCATGTTCTTCAAGTTTATTTTGTTTTTCGATTTCATTGAATTGCTTGTTCTAATTCGTTTTAGACTGTTTGATGATGTTTGTGATGAACCATAGAGTGTTTCTGGACAAAAACAGGAAGTTTTCATGGAGGAATTCGTGAGATGCCATTGTTAGGGTTCATCCTCTAGAATTGGGGTTTCGTGAAATAAGCAATATAAATAATTTCTAAACACGCAAATAAGTTTGTTTTGTTATGGGGAATACAACGGTGTTCCCAATTTGATGAATCATTGCAGGTTTGGTGATCGTTGGGAAGAACCTAGGAAAACCTGTAAAACAAAAATCGTATGTAATTTCGCAGGAAAAATTGCAAGTAAATTCGCAGGTAATTTGGAGAAGATGAAGTCCAAAGGCGCCAATTTCTGATTTGAAAATTCGTTTTAATATTTTATGTAATTGTTTGAAGTTTGTTTCACAACGCATGCGTAGCTCATATGGTGGATGTGTGTGTGTAAAAGCTCTCTGGCCTGGGTTCGATTCCCATTAGGCCATTTTTTGTGTTATTTTGTTTTTTCATGATTTTGCAGGTCATATAATAAAAGGATTGTTGTTGGGATCATGTTCACAACGCGCAGGCAGCCCAGTGGTAACCCTGTACGTCTAAGGGTGGCAAAGCCCATGGCATGGGTTCGATCCCAGCCCCAGGCATGTTTTCTTTCTTTTTTTTTATTCTCTTATTTATTTTGTTTATATTTTATAATTAAATTTAATTAATTTCTTAAAAATGTTAAAATAAATATATATTATTTCTTATACCTAAAATTCATTTTTTCTAATCAAACTTTATTTGCAAAATTTTATTATTTATATTATTAAATATATATATATATATATAATTTGTAAATAAATGGATTTGTTTTTTTTGTAAATTAATAAATAAAATCCTAATTCTATTTTCTAAATTCATAAACCCTAAATTATTTATATTAACCCTAATATTTTCATATAAAACCTAATTTTTGTTTATTAATCCTAATTATGATTACGAATAGTAATTTATGTGTTTGTAAATTTTAAATTGTATATATTTATTTATAATTTGTTTATATCATATGTAGTTTTGTAATTTAAATAATTCAATTAATTAATAAACCCATACTTATTTTTCCTAAATAATAAAAAAAACCTAATTTTATCTTATGAATATAATTTATCTTTTTATATATGCTTATTTAATCAAATATTTTTATAATATGTATATAAAATTAAATAATTAGACTATTAGTCGTATTTATTAGTATAATTCTTATTATTTATGTCTTTTTATTAAAAAATCTAAAAAAATAATTATCTATTTAAATTTGAACTTTTGATTTATTATTACATTATTATGCTAATTTCTTTTTCTTATATTTATTTTGTTTATTACTAACCCCTTTATTTATTTATTTATTATATGATTATTTAATTAATTTTATTATTATGTAATTGTACCATTTATGTAATAGTGGTAGTTTTATTTTTATTATTTATTTTTAATTGCTATGGTTAGTAAAATAGGGAGTGTAAAACATGTTTGTATGTAAAATTGAATTTAGATCATTAATCTCAAGATAAATATTTGAATTGGTACACTCACACACGTAAGTCGATCTTGGATCGCCATCTCACTTCTTAAGGGTTACCTTTCAAGTTGCCTAAACAAAAGGTCAAGTAAGGTGTAAAGCAAAGTCCCTCATCTCATATCATCTAGTCCCTTAATAGATAAAAAGATCAAGTCCCTTCATGGTTGCCTTCGTAATGATCTTGTCCCTTTCGAATAAAGATGATAAGTCCCTTCGAATTGCTTATACACCTTACAGTTGCCTAAATAACAGTTGTCCCTTCACTTGTCCCTCATACATCCAAGGTAATGACTACCTATTCCTTAATAATAGGGATAGTCTTACCATTTAAAGGATATTTAAGAACAGAAAAGACTTAACTTAGGGTAGGTTCCTCTTATGTACTTGCTCACTTTTAAAACTTTTCAAAAACACTTCACATTTCAAACAATTTTCAAAACAAAGGCTTTATATATATCCGTACATGGATCATTATAAAGTACTTAAGAAAATTTCTAAACACACACTACACCTCTCAAAAACATTTTAAAGTGAGCTAAGTAACTAAGAGCCCATGGATAACCATGGATGTAAAGGGTGCTAACACCTTCCCTTTACATAACCTACCCCCCGAACCCAAAAATCTTTTAAGGTCTTTCCTGTTATTTTATGCCCTTTCCTTTGGATAAAATAAAAGTCGGTGGCGACTCTTGCAATCCGCAACATTTAACTAAAGTCAGTTCTCCCACCGTGTTACAATGGTGACAGACTGAACTTGACATGTGATGTCAACTCTCTGAAGACCCCATTGTTAGCAGTGAATGACTATTTGTCAAAAAAGGGTTTATTCCCAGGTTGCGGGTGTAAACACCCCAAATTTTCCGTCACTCTTTCTCAAACCATGGCTTATGATCTTTCATATTGCATTTGCATAAGCATACCATCTCACACTGCATAGTTATTTCACTGCATAGCTGCATAGTTAGGGTTTGTGATCAGGAGAATCCAAATAAGTGATCTGAGCAATCTCAAAGGACTTGAAGCTTGTCAAGTGGGTCCATGTGTGTTATATGATCATAATATGCTCCCCAGGGTTCTTAAAATTCAAGAGATCAGAAAGCATTGCAAAGGCATAGAGGCAGACTATAGATTTTCTACACAGATAACCTAAATTAGGTTTTTGGGTTTGAGGCCCTTAATCTCAATTTTTTTGGCCATTCTTGATTCCATTGGTCTTAATATGTTATAAGGAGCATGTGTACCAAATTTTATGAAGAAATTCATTGTGGAAGTTATCTGATCAACTGGTAACTTATTGTGCAAGAAAAGTCAGAATCAGGGCATCTGAGGCCACCACCAATGGTACCAAAGGGTCACTCTCATCATTTTGAGGTTCCATGATCTTTATTTGATCTTATAAGTGGTTATAAGTTCACAATATTGAAGATTTTCAAGCCATTTGCAAACTTTCCATTTTTGGACATGACTTGTAATGAAAACTTTCCATTTTGGGAAAGATTTTCAACCTCCTCTTTCTTGATCAAAAAGGATTCAATTGAAAAACTTTTGAACATCAAAGTTGTAGATTGGATCTTCCCATTTTCAAAAATTACAAGAACTCCTCTTGATTCATCCTAGAACTCAAGATATGATGTTTCAAAGTTGGGAAAAATCACATAATTTTCAAGCATGTGCCAAAGAGGGCATTTTGCAATTTTGAGTTCTAGGCATTCTAAAAACCTCTAATGCATCTCTCAGTATCATAACATGATAATGCAACATTGCTTGATCAGAATTGTGCCAAGAATTACAAGTTTCCATGACTTGTTCTTTAAGAAACTTCAAAGTTGTAAAATTGCAAAACATATGATATCTCATGAATCAAGTGGTACAGATCATCAAACTCAATCCAATGGCCATCCTTAAACTTAGATGAAGCAAGACAAGCCAAAGAACCAGCTCTGTCCCATTCCATGCCTCCTATGACACAACTTTGACTTTTTGTTTTGCAAATTAACCCATACCAATCAAACTGAGCCACAACAACTCTCTGAACCAATCACAACATCTTATACAAACCCTAAGGACTCAAAAGAATAACATATACAAGCCTGAAACCACCCATAAACTCAAATTGCCAAAAACTTGCAAAATCTTCATCTCTTCGAAACTCAACACACAATCATCAAACCTCAAATATTTTTTCACCATTCAACTCACCATCATCCATAGAACACAAAGCACCCATCATATTGCCCTGAAAACCACTAAAACACAAACAGGAGTTCTGCTTCATCAGAACTGGAGCATTTAAAGGAGGCCATTCAAGGTTTTTCTAAGCATTCCATTCAATCAAGGGAGATAATTGGAGGTTGATTGCACAAAGAAAGAGGCCAGAAAGCTCAAAGTGACAAAGCTCCAGCTCAGGTAGCTCATTCAAAACATTTTTCCAAAACCCTCATTTAAAGTTACAAATTAATTCTATGTGCCCTCCTGATCATCATGATATGCTTACTTTTGAAAATGGTTGAGAAACAAGGATGTATTGTTGTTCTGAAATTTTTAACCTAAAAATGTTCTTGCTCGATTCTCTCTTTTGATGCAAAATAAATTGTTTTTGTTGCTGGATTTGTGTTTAGTGATGTTTAAATTTTGATTCTGGAGCTTTTGGTGAATTTTTATGGCGTTTTGAGAGAGATAGGGTGAGGACCGTGCCGGAGAAGACGACCGAAGCTCTTCTCCGGTCGCCTAAAAATCATTAACCCTAATCTCATTAATTAGTCAGGTTTGAATGTGGACCCTTTGATCTTGTGTTTACCGTGTGCATGAACGGCCCAAATCACTTCATTAAAACCATAAACCTAATTTAATTAGTTTAATAAATTAATTAAGTCAGAATCAATCTGGACCTTCGGATCACGCGCCAATCCCATTTTTAAACCCGAGCCTTTGATCTTTCCTACCTTTGGTCACGTTGACTTGGCATCTGGACCACTAATTCCCTCAATATCCAATCTGAACCGTCCTTTATGCATACTTTTCATTTTTATTTTATTTTTCTTACATTTTATTTCTTGCAATTATTAAAAATAACAAAAACATTTCTAAAATCATAATTTTCTGCATTTTTATTTCAAATATTTTTCTAAACTCAAAAACATTTTTGTTTTTAATTTTTGCATTAAAAATGTATTTTTAAATCATTTAAATGTTTTATTTAATTAATTAATTCATTTTAATTAATTAAAAATACATTTAAGTATTTAAAAATCACCAAAAAATTCATGATGCATTCTTATACATTTAGAACAATTTAGAAACTCATCACACAAATTTCTTTTTAGGTTTGATCATGTTTTCACAATTTACTTTGAATTAGGGTTTCTAAAATTGCATATTTTTCTAACCCTAACTTTCAAAAATAATTTCTGATCAACCATGATGAGTTTGTATTTGGTTATTTTTGCATTGTTTCATACTTTGCATCTAGTATCTAGGTTATTTAACTCATAATTTTGCATTGCATTTTCAAATTGTTTAGTGTTTTTCATGAAGAACCACCCAAAAACCCTAGTTAACTTAGAAAATTCATAACTTCCTTTAGGTTTAGCTTCTGACTTCCATATTTGGGGAGTGATCTTGTGTGTGTTTAGGGTTTGTTTGAGTTCATTTTCAAATTTTTATCATGATGTATGCTTCGTTTGTGACCATGTGCATCTCATACTTTCGTAAAACCCTACTTTCTAATGTTCATTTGCATTCATCTTTGCATATCTCAATCATATGAACTTGCCATGACATTCCATGCTCTTGTATGCCATCTTAGACATCTTAAGACATGTTTGAACATTGCTTGATCATTTCTTCATTCATTTGGTATGCTTTGCATTCATTATTTTTCATGTGTATCCATGTGTTTCTAAGCTCCTAACATGTTTGTTTTGCATCTCATCCTTTGTATGATCATTCATATGCATAATGTATGACTTTGCATCATCTCATGACACATTTACATTGCATGATTGCTTATGGTCTTGGTCATTGCATCATTACTTGTTGCATTTCATTTCATTTCTCTCGTTATGCATCTCACACTATCCTTTCATGGGCTCATGGTAAGTTGTTTGGGATGTGGATTTGCCTCCACATCCTACCTTCTTCTTATCTCTTCATATACATTCTTTGTTTGTCTTTAAAGTGAGCTTGCTTCACTTGTGATCTCTCTTGCTTCTATCTCTTTATTTTAGGTTACTTATCTTCTACAAGAAGTAAGTAACCTATCCTCCTTTCTCTTCTCTTTTCATCTGCTTCTTCTTCCTTGGTGGCCATCTGAAGATTTCCTGAATATCTTTCTTTAAGCCTCACAAACCATAGGAACATCCAAGCATGATAATTTTAGGGTTGTACATAGTCTCCCCTAGTCTTTTACCTTTGAGTCTCCTTGAGTCTCTTTTCTCATCTCATAATCAGAGGCTAAAGACTTAAAGCTTTATGACTTAGAATTAGGGTTATGCCTATATCCTTATCTTAGGATGGAGAGTATAACTTTAATCCTTAGTGTTAAACCTTTAATTTGTTTACACCTCTTAATCAAAACACCTAATAATCATTAAGACTTAAGCTTGTAACTTGGGCCTTATATTAGGGTAACATCTCTTCCTTATGGTTAAAAGGGACTAACCCTAGTGTTCAATGGACAAGTCCCCCTCAAGTTGGTCTTACAAACATAAAACTCATTTCTTAATTGTCGCTCCCCTGAAAAGACACCAGGTCCCACAAGGTATAGATGCGAACGATCAGCGAAAAGAGAAAATGAAAGTGAAGGTGAATAGAGTCGCCAGCTAGGCATTTTTATCCCGAAGGAAAGGTAATGCTGCATAAACCTAGAAAAAGATGGATAAGACGGTCGCGAACCAGAGAAACTGAGAAAGGGGGTTGGTTACAACCTGGGAAGGTATTAGCACCTAGATTGTCCGTCGTACTCGACGGGATCCATGCTTAAAAGATTGTATTTAAAAGGGGTAGTGTATGTGCTATCTGTGTGCAAAAGGCTGGAAAAGAAATATACGAGTGTCAGTGCAAAAAGGGTGAAATGCTCAGGAACTAAGGCTTAGAAAAGAATGCTGGAAGAGGGGGGATGACAAAGAAACTTTTGTTCGATAATAGTTAAGTTATGCCTACGTATCCTCTCGTGCAATGAGGAAGTCAGAACACCGTAGTTTGACTAAAAGAGACTGAAAATGAAGTGACTGTGAACTGCTTACTTGTCTATGCTCAAGTGTATGACTCGTCTGGCTCGAGTGCTAACTGTCTTGCATTAGATGGAAGAAGCGAGTTCTTGTTTGTGAATGAGTGTGATGAGAAAATAATCCCGAAGGAGACGATTATTGTTTGTTTTTATGTTTTCAGCTTTTTATTGTTTTTGGTGTTTTGCATAAGTTAATGAGCTTAAGCCTAAATCAAGGGCTTGTAAACTCATTATATCCTCCCTGATTAGGGATAATGAGCATACTTAAGTATGAGATAAGCATCTGAACTTAATTACCATGATGATGTAGGATTAAGATAATTAACCTACTTGTGATTATTTAGATTTTTTTTTGGGTTTTTTTTAGTGTTAAGTAATGAGTTTAATCTCTAATCATGGATTAGTGGACTCATTACACCATCCTAATAGAAGGATAATAGATGAGAACACTTAAGCTGAGGAAGATACCTCAACTTAATCCATGGTTAGGGATTAAATTCATTATATAAAAAAGCCTTTATTAAGTGGATTTTATTTAAGGGATGAGATGAAGAAATGGATTTTATGGTTTGTAAGACAACTTGAGGGGGACTTGTCCATTAAACACTAAGGTTAGTCCTTCTTAACCATAAGGAAGAATTAGAACCCTAATGTAAGGCCCAAGTTACAAGATAAAGTCTTAATGATTATTAGGTAATTTAATTAAGAGGTTTAAACAAATTAAAGGTTTAACACTTAGGATTAAAGTTATACACTCCATACTAAGAGAAGGATGCAGGCATAACCCTAATTCCAAAGTCCTAAAACTTTAAGTGTTTAGTCTCTGATTTTTGAGATGAGAAGAGAGACTCAAGGAGACTCAAAGGTAAAAAGGTCTAAGGGGGACTAAACAAAACCCTAAGATTATCATGCTTGGATGTTCCTATGGTTTGTGAGGCTTAAGAGAAAAGATCTTCAAGGAAGCCACAAATGGAAGAAGCAGATGAAAGGAGGATGAGAAAGAACAACAAGTTACTTACTTCAATGAAGAAGATAAGTAACTTGAAGGAAGAAAGTGAGAGAGATGGAACATAAGTGAATCAAATTCACTTTAAAGACAAGTTAAAATGCATATGAATGAGATAAGAAGAAGTGAGAGGTGAAGGCAAATCCACCTCCCAAAATAACTTACCAAACCTGAAATAGTTAGTATGAATGCATAAAGTATAAAGCATAAAGAAATGAAGTGAAATGAGATGCAATTATCAAAGTTAGAAGTGTTTATTTTGTGCAAATGTCATGTAATATGGTGAAAAGGCATACAAAGTGCATATGTGTGATCATACAAAGATGAGATGTTATGGGAGCATGCTTTGGAGTTTGAAACACATGAAAGTTTATGAAATGAAATGGATGATAAACATGGAAAATGAATGAAGAAATGATTGAGCAAGGTTCCAACATGTTCTAAGATGTCTAAGATGACATATGAATGCATGAAATGTCATGGCAAGTTCATGTAATGATGCATGTGCAAGGAGAATGCAAATGAACATGAGAAATTAGGATTTTATGGACATGTAAGATGCAAATGGATAAAACAGAAGCATATGACATGATGAAAATTTGAAATTAAGCTCAAACAAACCTTAATCCCATATTAGGTCACACCCCAAAGGACAAGGTCAGAAGCCTATCCTATCAAAAGTTATGATTTTCCTAAGCTTTCTAGGGTTTTTGGGTGGTTCAAAGGGAAAAATGCAAATTAATTTGAAAATGCAAGATAAATTTATGAGGAAAATGACCTACAAACTACATGCAATATGTAACATAATTCAAAAAGAACCAAGTTCAAACTCTTCTTTGTTAGGTAGAAATGATTTTTCAAAGTTAGGGTTCAAAAATGGGATTTTTATAACCTTTAATTCAAAGAAAATTGGCAAACTATGACCAAACCTATAAAGAAATTTGTGTGAAGAGTTTGAAAATGTCTCTAAATGCATTGGAATGGTTTATGATTTTTTTGGGGATTTTTAGAAACCTAAATGTATTTTTAATTATTTAAAATACTTTAATTAATTAAAAATAACATTTAAATAATTTAAAAATACTTTTTGAATGCAAAATATAAAATAAAAATAGTTTTCAGGTTGAGAAAAATATTTGAAATCAGAATGCAAAGTTTCATATTTTTTGAAGGCTTTTTGATATTTTAAAATAATTATGCAAAATAAATGAGAATAAAATGCAATAAAATGAGAAGTATGTTGATCTAAGGGCTCAGATTCAAATTCAGGGGGTAATGGTTGACTCCGCGCGTGAATCAGTGGTCCAGATCACTCCTGACTAATTAATCTTATTTAATTTAATTAATTATATTTAGGGTTTAATGACCTAATCCTATCCGTAAACACGCTAGCCCCAATCACTTCCAGGTTGCCGAAGAAGACCTCCGGTCATCTTCTCCGGCCAGACCCCCTCCCTGAATCTCTCAAAACCTCTCAAAAACTCACCACAAGCTCCATAAATGATCCTTAACCAACAACAAACTCAAATCCAACAACAAAAACAATTAATCATGCATCAAATGACTGAATCGAATCAAACAAGTTTTTAGGTCAAAATTTCAGATCATCAATACATACTCAAATCTTGCTTATTTTCAAAACTAAACACATCCCCATGATCAGTGCAAGACATAAAATCATATTTTAACAAGAAAACAAGCTTCTGGAAAAAATGTTCATGGAGTTTACCTGAGTTATAGTTCTTGAAAATGGAGCTTTCTGGGCCTTTTTTGTGTGCAAACCACCTCCTTTGGTCCCTCTGAGTCTATTGTGATGCTTGGGATGAGTTTATTTTGGCTGAATCATGAGTTCCAGTTCTGAGTATGCAGAAATCGTGTTTGTGTTTGAGAGTGTTTCAGGCTATGGTGATGGGTGGGAAATGATCCTGGGGTTATGTGGAGATGATTGGTGAAAAAAGATTGAAGTTTTAGTGGCTGAGCTATGAAATTCGAAGAGGTGAAGGTTTCTTGAGGTTTTTGTGATTTTGGCTTGTGAGATGATTCAGGCTATTGTGTTATGTGAAATATGATCCATGATGTTTGTTTAAGCCAATGGGATTGATCAGAAAGTTGTTGTGGCACAGGCTGATTGGTATGGTGTGTTTGGCAAAAAAGTCAACATTGTGTACTTGGAGGTATGGGCCATGGCAGGAGTTGTTCAATGGGGTGTCTGGCCTCAGCAAGATTCACGGAGAGCCAAATAATCAAGATTATGCAGCTGGCACAAGTGGATGAAGCCTTTCCAAGCTTCTTGCAACTTTCCCCTCTTTGGTGTTTCTTGGATCACAAGCCATGAAATGCCTCCAACCACGGGCCAATTCTGATCTTTTGAAGTTGCATAGGCATGTTATGAAGTGTTAGTGCACATTAGAGGTCCTTAGAATTCTTGGCAAGTGAAATTGCAAAATTCCCTCTTTGGCATGAACTTGAAAATTATGTGATTTTTGCCAACTTTGAAAGGCCATATCTTGAGTTCTATGATGAGTCAAGACATGTTCTTATACTTTTTGAAAAGGGAAAGACCTAATCTACAATTCTCATGACCAAGAATTTTTCATTTGAAGCATTTTTGGTTATGAAAGAGGGGGTTGAAAAACTTTCCCAAAATGGAAAGTTTGCATTTCAAGTCATTTCCAAAAATGGCAAGTTTGCAATTAGCTCAAAATTCTTCAATCTTGTGAACTTCCAACCACTTCTAAGATCAAATAAAGATCATTGAACTTCAACTTGATGAAAATAACCCTTTGGTTCCATTGTTGGGGCCTTAGATGCCCTAATTTTGACTTTACTTACTCAACAAGTTACCCAATGATCAGATGACTTCCATAATGAATTTATTCATCAAACATGGTACACACGATCCTTATAATATATTAAGAACATTAGAAACAAGAATGACCCAAATATTTGGAGTTAAGGCCTCTGAAACCAAAACCCTAATTTTGGTCATCTGTGTAGTGAAAACCCTAGCTCTGCTTCCATGCCTTTTCCAGTTCTTGTGATCTCTTGACTTTCATGAACTTTGAGGAGCATAATATGATGATAGAACACACATGGACCCCCTTGGAAAGCTTTAAGACCTTTGGGATGGCTCAAATGGATTCTTGGATTGCTCAGATAACAAACCCTAGATGCAGATGAATTTGAACTTTATGCAGTGAAGCCAATATGCCATATGAGGTGTAATGCTTATGTTAATGCAAACATGAAAGATCACAAGCCAAGGTGTGATATGAGTGAGGGAAAATTTGGGGTGTTTACAGCTGCCCCTATTCAAACATGAGTTAGTTGTGCAGGATGAAAGCGCCTGGCTTAACAGACAAACAAGATAACTTGTGGTTGAAAACCAAAGATAGTCCAAAATTTGCACTCGCTGGATAGAAAAAGAAAAGTGATATAAATTGTAAAAGGTAGTATAGTATGATTATCAAATGAAGGTGATGGAGGACGACCATTGAGTAGAGGACGACTGCTGGGGATAAAGCAATGAAGGGGACGACCGACAAGTTAGGGAAATAAGGATACCATGATGGGGACGACCATCGAGTAAAGAAATAAAACTCTCTGGAGATTAAAGTAATGAGAAAAGAAATGATGGGAACGACCATCAGGTTTGGAAATTAAATTAAACAACAATGGGGACGGCCATCAGTTTAAAGAATAAATGAAATAATGATGCGGGACGGTCATCAAAGGTGAAGGACGATCACCTAGCAGGGGACGGCTGCTCTTTATCACAACATAGGACGAATGTCGGATACATAAGGTCAACGATGGGGATGGCCATCGGATAAGCATGATGAAGGACGATCATCAAAAGGTGAAGGACGATCACCTGGAAGGGTACGGCTGCTCTCGGGGTTTATCAGGACATAGTGTCGCTCCCGGGATTTTCATCCTAGTACAAACGCGAAAGTGGCGCGGAAAAGGTAGAGTCGCCAGCCAGACATTTTTATCCCGAATGAATGGGAAAGGTAATGTTGCACAAACCTAAGGAAGAAGGAAAGGACAAGGCCTTGCGAACCCAAGATCTGAGTTCGGGAGTCGGTTACGACATGAGAAGGTATTAGCACCCCAGATCGTCCGTCGTACCCGACGGGATCCACGCTTGCTTGTTTTTTTCAAAGGGCGAGAAATAAGGTTGCTGCTGAATAAAACCGCTAACTGGAATGGAATGGAAAATGAGATTGGAATTGACAAATGGAAATAAAAGGGGAAAATGTAGGGAAAATAAAGAATGTGCTCGAACGGGCCCTACCCCGCTGCCTACGTATCTCATTGGGATAATGAGGATCAGAGTCGACGTAGTTCGCCTAACTAAGGAGGGAACTATTTGTTTGTGTTTTTTATGTTGGAACTGCGTATGTCTATGCTCAGGTGTTGCAGGCTCGTCTGGTACGAGTGCGTTTACCGTCTTGCATGAAAGACAAGTCGCCGCGAGTTCGCATTATGATTGAATGAGAGGAGAAGAGAAGTTCCCGCAGGATAGTCGCTTGTTATTTGTTGTTTGTCTTTTATGAGAAGTGTTTTGAATTATGTTTGTGAACTGTCTTGTACTAAGACCTATCCATCGCGGGAAGTATTTACACCTCGCCCCGAAACAGGACGCGTATAAACACTCCGCAACAAAGTCTCGTGTCATACAAGATTGTTCGGTTTTTATTAAGTGTTTTATTGCTTTTCTTTTTGAGATGAGAAAGAATGACTCAAGTTGAGAAAAAGGACAAAATCTAAGGGACTAAGACTCAATCCTAATTTTTATTGATTTATTTACAAGGGATCCTATGGTTTGTGAAGTATTCTAATCCTAATGGAAAAAAACTAGAAACTACTAGAATTCAACTTACTTCCTAATAAAGTTAAGTTGATTCTAAGAACAATGGGGAAGCCTATACAAGTTATAAAAATCAAATAACAAGGCAAAACAATAGAAATGGACATAAGAAATTAAATTCTAAAATGCATTTAAAGACATGAATTAAAAATAGTCCTATTTTATTTATTCTAATCCTAATTAAAAGGGAACTTTAACCTACATTCTAAATCCTAAACTAAAGGCATCACCTAATATTTTCATTCTAAAACTCAATTTAAACTAACCTAAGTCTATATTAAATTCTAAGACTAAATCTAATCTAAACTATTTTTTATTGGTCTTTAATATCATAGCCTAAACTAAATGGGAATTATATATAATAAAGCCTAAAAGTTAATATCCTAAAAAATATTAAAAGTTCTGGAAAAAATATGAAAATTAAACCATAGGGACCTAATATTATCTATAACATTGTACTAAAAGGAATCCTACAAAATCAAAATTTAACTAGGTCTAAAAAATGATTATTTTCAGCTATGAATTAATCCTTAATTTCTAAAGAATTGGCCTCTAAAACCTAAGATAAAATATTCTAAAAAATCTACAAAAATTATCCTAAGTACTATCATGGGTCATCTAACTACAGTAAAAAGAATGGGCTAAAAAACTTACTGGAAGTTACCAAAATAAAATGAACAAATTCACATACAATTAAAGGAAATTCAATAAAAGCTAATTAAAAGAAAAATCAGAATTAAATCAAAAATGATGCAAAATTCAGAAAACAAAAATGTCAAAAATTTCTAATTGGAATTAAAAAGCTAATTAATTTTTGTGGAATTTTATAATCATTTTTACTATTTTTTATTGATTTATTTGAGAACTATATAAAACTAAAAAATTAAATCCTAAAAAAATAAGAAATGGGGTGAGAAGAGTGATTATTCTAGTTATCTCTTTTTATGGGCTCAGAATGAAGGGGTTTGAATAGCAAAGAAATAAGCCCATTTTCACTGGATTCAGGGGGTGCTGGAAGCATCATTTTCATGTTATTTTTGCTATAGGCTTTAGAAGGAGGGTGCAGACAGTAATGGGCAAAGCCCACACGCAGGAAAGGAAGGGGTGTGTTCAGCATTATTTTTCAGTGATTTTCTATTTGGGCTTCATAAGGAGGTGGGAATAGAAACAGACAAAGAAGATCCAATCCATCCTTATCACCAAGAAAACCTAATGACGAAATTAGAGGGAATTTTAAGAGAAATTAAAATAAATTAATGTGAATCAATGCTCTTAATAAATTATTATTCTCATTAATCTTTATTAAATCCAAGATTAGCATTCTTACAATTCAAAGAAATAAGATAAACACAAAGTCTAAACAAAACCCTAATCCTCTCCTTCCTAACTTCCGCCGCAGCCTACCCCCTGTACCTCACTTCGTCTTCCCTAATCTTCTTCCTTCCTTCTTCTCTTACCTTCGACCCTCACTCAACAAACACTGAACCCTAAGAAATCCCCCAAGCTCTTCTTCGCCGATTAAAACAACAGCATCTTCATCCTCTTCGTTTTCACAGCATTCAACCCTACCCTAACTTCCTTCACGTTTTCATCGATTGAAACCACACCTCCTTCGTCTTCTTCGTGCGCTCACCGCCCTCTTCCTCTCTAACTCAACTCCAATAACCCTAACCTCTTAACATCAACCTCATCTTTAATTAACAATTTTACCCAAACCCCTCACTAAACCAAAACGGTGCTTAAAGAAATTAGCAACAACAGATATCAACAATCAAGCATAAGAAGCTTGGATTTCGCACCTTCGATTGACGGCAACCAAGATATTGCGAGGAAGATGCTGCCGCGAAGACGAACGAATCAGTTATGGAAATAATGCTTTCCCTTGGTTCGAAAAATGCCACGGTACTCAGCTGCGATCCGAATGCTCGAAGCTTCTCTTAGCCGCGGCCTCTTGACGTCTTTTGCGAAAATGATGGAAGGTTGACGTGCGCTGGTGAAAATTTCAAAGACACTGCGTTTCACGGTATGCTCTTCTTTTATTTTCTGTGCGATTCGTAATCTCAGCCTCAATGTTTGTTCAGTTGCCTCTCTTTTGATTCAGTTTGCTCTTTTCCCATGGTTGATGATGATTGCAGGGCGACGGATACGTAGCAGGAGATGAAGAATGAGGCCGAATAAAGCTGTTATGGATAGGAGAGAATGAAGACTGGATGGAAACGGGTAAAGTGGTGAAGAAGCCGAATGATGAGAAGAAAGGGTGGAGAAAAGTTGAAGAAGAAGAATGAGAAGTTATCAATCGAAGAAGAAAAAGAAAATGGAGTGAAGTTGGTTTAGGAATTGAAGAAGAAGAACAATGGTGGAAGGAAAGGATTCTATCAAAAATTGTGGGAGAGGAAGGAAAAAAAACTGAATGAGAAGCTCAAGATTTATATAGAGTACTTGAGGATGATTCTGGAAGATTATCAGGTGCACCTTCTGGAAATAAATTCGGTTGCGATTTCAGTTGGAATTAGTGAATCTTCTAGAAGGAAATTCGGTTGTGATTAAGGTATGAGTTCCTGGATTCAATTAATTTGTTAGCATTTTCTTTATCAGTTGAACCGAATCTGTATCCTCATTTGTAATATGCTGCTTGAATACATTTGCAACAGGTTCTAGCCCTTTGATCATTTTATGGTAAAGTCACGGCAGCCTGAGTGTTTCTTCTCAAGTAACTGATTAGCATGTTTTACCGGCGATTCGTGTTGCACTTTCTCTATCAGTTTCTGCCCAGTACAAGTATGCAACAAAAATGAGACACTCAATCCATATTGCAATCTTACTTCTATAGTAATCGGCAGTATAACAATCCATCTCGCCCAGACCAATCTCAACAAATATATCAAGAACATTCTTTGTCAATCAGAGGATCCAACGAGCGTCGCGCAACAAAGATCAAGATAATGGAAGAAACGTGACATCCACCTAACCAACATCTTATGCTCAACCATCTCGCCCCAAGCTCCCTCAACATGAATTCATGGCGCTTATCCCTTACAGCCGACAACCGTAAAATTAATGTAATCCTTAAAACAATTCTGTATCTGTCATACACTTCCTGTGAATAGTCATTTTGTGGCTTCTGCGTATACATGTTATAAATGGTTGTATACAACATTATGTACTCTTCTGAACTGAACTGAGTTTCAAATGATTCTTCAAGAATGCTCTTCAACTTTGTAATCCCCTTCAGCATAGGATTCAAAAAAAAGCCATAGGGTTTTGGCGGTGAAAAGTGGTTTATATTAGTTAATTTGATTTTTAAAAAAAAAGTTTAAATAATGAAGAGTTAAAGCTTATTGGGTTGTGGGTTTAATTTGGATAAACTAAAATTAACAACAACAAAAATATAAGTAAATGAAAAGGAGATTTGGACCTTGGATTTAAGAATTTTAAATGGGCTTTAAAGAAATACCTAGGGAAGGTTTAAGAATATAAATGGGTACATGGACAAAATGGACAATTGGACAATCGGGTCCACTACTGAATTCAAACACGATTCTTAGGTAATGACTTGCGATCCGAAACAAGCGTTAAACGAACCGAATGGTTATCAGAAAATGAATACTCGAATTGGATGGTTATTAACATATTTTGTAATTGGATAATAAGTAATGGGCTTTTGGCTCAGGACAAATGGTTAGAAATGAATTACTTGGACTGTGGACAATATTGCAACAAATGGAATGAATCTCAACATAGATTAAAAATGACATGAACTTTATTAACGAAACTGGACATAGACAATGAAAAGGGATCGAAAGTGAATTAACAAAACATAGAGAACAACGGAAACTGAAAAAGAAAGCGGAATAGAATAAACGAGAATGGTTTATGCAAATGAAATACAAAAGCAAATAAAGGGATATGAAAACTTGGTTTCAACCCAAAGCTTATCTTGCATTCTCTCCACACGTCTATAAACACAACCACTTCTGAGCCGCTGAATATTTCCGGTTTAGTCACAACTCTCTGAATCGTCTGAAACGTGCCATGACCATTCAATTCCAGATGAATCATTGATAAACTGCAAATTCGAGCCGAACTTCCCGCAAAACACTGCTCAATAAACTGATAAACTTCCACATGACAGCATAATCTTTGAATAAGCACTGTCTAAGAAAAAGTCCAGTGGTCCAAACTAATCTTGCAATTGCAGCGATCTTTTGACAGTTTAACCAAAACTAGGTCAAGCTCTTATCCGGATCGAAACATAACTGAACAACCGTATTTGAAGTGAAATCATTGTTCAGTAAATATCTTCATCAGTTCAATCCCTGATAGATGCGAATAAGGCACGAAACCCTAATCCAGTACAACCTAAATCACATGCCCAATGAAACAATGAAATGCACTAGTATGCTGTTAATGAACTGATGAGAAATGCAGATGAAAGCGACACGATGAACCAATAGAAGGAATAAATAGGAGGGCAAATTTTGAGGTATTACAGCTGCCCCTATTCAATCATCTGCAAGCCTGAACGAATAATTGCGACAGCTTTTAGACGTTCAAGGTATGAAGTGATTGAATACTCGAATAAAACCTGAAAATTTGCACATTAGGAGTAATGGAAATGCCATCTACCCATTTATTTATTTATGTATTTTCTGATTTTGACCTCTGAATAGGTAGCGAAAATAGAACCAAATGGAAATAAGCTGGGAAGAATGCCATCCTCGAATGAAAATTCAAAAGATCCTCGGATCTAATACGAAACCATCCTCGAATGGAGACGCAAAGGTATACCGCCTGCAGGCGGTAACCAGAAACACAAAGAAAATAGGACAAGATGGAACGGGATCGTTGTACATAAACGAGAGCCCAAGCAAACAGGATCATTGTACTTAAATGATAACCTGAGACGCGATCGTTGTACTTAAACGGAGACGCGAAAAATGAGACTGTTGTACTAAAACAAGGCTCAAAGACGAGGCCATTGTACTTAAATGGAGACTCGAAAGGAACGGGATCGTTGTACTTAAACGAGAGCCCAAGACGCGATCGTTGTACTGAAACGGGACGCGCAAAAATGAGACTGTTGTACTGAAACAAGACTCAAAGACGAGGCCATTGTACTTAAATGGAGACTCGAAAGGAACGGGATCGTTGTACTTAAACAAGAGCCCAAGACGCGACCATGGTACTGAAACGGAGACGCGAGAAAATGAGACTGTTGTACTGAAACAAGACTCAAAGACGAGGCCATTGTACTTAAATGGAGACTCGAAAGGAACGGGATCGTTGTACTTAAACGAGAGCCCAAGACGCGGCCGTTGTACTGAAACGGAGACGTGAAAAATGAGACTGTTGTATGGAAACAAGACTCAATTGGGGATAACAACAAGACTTGGTAGAAGCATCCACCCTGGGAAATGAAGTTGTATTCTTGTGGGGAACACTTCAATCTGATTGGAGGTGTAACGGGTCTTATGTAATATACCTCAAACTGGCCCATGCTAGCATGCATATGTTTGAACTTATGGCGTAATGCTCCATGACGATAGAAATGCTACGCTTTGGAGGATGCAAATGTGATGATTATGCACATGTAAATGCAAAGAGATCCCCTGATAAGGAGACTGCAGGTATCCCAGATAACTTGGCTGGGGAGAAACGATGATCACTGCATTGACCTGGTTCATCCTGATGAGGAGAAAACAACTCTGCGGGGAAAGCTGTTAATAATTCACTGGCTCTGAATAGCCGCCACTGCCAAAAATAAATTGGACTTTGAGATTGGAGTGCCAAGACCCTGCTGGAGATGGACTCTTCTTGAACTCTGGTGGGGAAGTGAGGACCCCCTGGCTTGGCTGGGAACCAAAGGCATGACACTGCTGAGGAAACACCTTGCTGGGGAGGAAAGAACTCCTTGTACTGCTGAGAATTGCCCCTGTCTGAAGGGAACCTTCTGCTTGGGGATTATACCCACTCTCTGCTACCTTGTTGGGTGAAATTTCAACTTCCACATGGCTGGGGATGATTGGAAACACCCTAGGAGATACTTGTTTCTGTTCAAACAAAAGGGAATGCCCATCCTGGATAATAGTTGTTAGCTTTGTTAGCAACACCAGTACCTGTACCTGCACGAACATAATCGATAGTACCTGCAACATAGAGAATTAGTTTGGGACCTGCTTGCCCCAGGCTCATAGCATGAATCATTGTTTAGGTATCTCAACACCCTTTCAGAGTTGTATTAAATATTTCTATTTTCCTGCACGAGTTAGAAAGCATTAAAATGTTCATAACACAATGCAAGTTACCATTTGCTAGACGTTTTCACAATCAATCAATGCTAGATGAGAAAAAGCAAAAACAAAAAGCAAAGTAGTCAATTGACTGAAGTTGAATTCTTATTGATTTGGAAAGGTGGCCTTGAATAGGAAATACAAAGGAAGCAGTTCCCTGGAATGAGGGAACGACTAAAAAGAAAAAACAAACTATCCTATTGGCAATGTGAGAAGTGAAACTCATCAAGTCTCAACCCAGTTATGACTCGTATGTCTTCAAGACGCTCCGCTCGCTCTGCCTCTTGAGAAAAAGTAAGTGAACTGATCTTCAACCCTTAGGATAGCCTCAACTGTAGGTAGGTCATGGATCTCGCAGATCGCAGTTGTTCGTGTCAATCCCTCTTTTGCGTGGATCGCCCTTTTAGGTTTTCAATCCACCGGGATACCCTTTTTTGCCTGAGTTGTCCGATGTGGCTTTTCAACTCAGCGGGTGTACATTTTTTCAAGATTTCCCTAACTTTTGCCCGGGCCTTTTATTCTGTTTTTGGCTCGTCGGGATGCCCATTTTTTCCTGGATTATTATTCTGTTTTTATCCAGCGGGTCCTTTTTACACGAAGTATTTTCTTACTGCGTCTGCGTTGACAGGGGATTGGAAGTCTTCTCCGTCCATGGTTGTCAGCATTAAGGCTCCGCCTGAGAAAACCTTTTTAACCACGAACGGTCCTTCATAATTGGGTGTCCACTTACCCCTGTGATCGTTGAGAGGAGGAAGAATCCTTTTCAGCACTAAATCTCCTGGCATGTACCTCTGTGGTCGCACCTTCTTGTCAAAAGCCTGCTTCATGCGTCGCTGATACAACTGTCCATGGCATACAACTGCTAGACGCTTCTCTTCAATGAGGCTCAATTGATTATATCTGGATCGGAGCCACTCAGCTTCATCTAGCTTGATGTCCATCATCAACCTCAACGAGGGGATTTCCACTTCGATTGGTAAGACTGCCTCCATACCATATACTAATGAGAATGGAGTTGCCCCAGTTGAAGTGCGTACTGATGTTCTGTACCCATGCAACGCGAATGGTAACATTTCATGCCAGTCTTTGTACGTCACAACCATCTTCTGCACAATCTTCTTGATGTTTTTATTATCCGCCTCGACGGCGCCATTCATCTTCGGACGATAGGGAGAAGAGTTGTGGTGTTCTATTTTGAAGTCTTGACACAAGTCAGCCATCATCTTGTTGTTGAGATTAGAACCATTATCAGTAATGATCCTTTCAGGGACTCCGTACCGGAAGATGATGTCCCGCTTAATAAATCGAGCGACCACTTGTTTAGTGACATTGGTGTAGGATGGCGCTTCAACCCACTTCGTGAAATAATCAATAGCGACTAGGATGAAGCGATATCCATTAGAAGCTGTTGGCTCAATCTTTCCAATCATATCGATGCCCCACATAGCGAACGGCCATGGTGAAGACATGACACTCAACGGATTCGGAGGCACATGGACCTTGTCGGCATAAATTTGACACTTATGGCATTTACGGGAGTATTTACAACAATCAGATTCCATGGTAATCCAATAGTATCCCGATCTCAATAATTTCTTGGCCATGGCATGTCCTCCAGCATGGGTACCAAAGGAGCCTTCGTGAACCTCCTGCATTAACAGGTCTTCTTCGTGTCTATCCACGCATCTGAGTAGCACCATGTCGAAATTCCGTTTGTACAGCACACCGTCTTGATTCAAGAAGAAACCTCCTGCCAGTTTTCTAAGGGTCTTCTTATCCTTACTAGATGCCCCAGTCGAGTATTCTTGAGCCTTCAGGAATTGTTTGATGTCATAGTACCAAGGCTTGTTATCTTCACCATCATCAACTGCAAAAACATAAGCAGGTCTTTCAAGCCGGGAGATCGAAATTCGAGGCACGAAATTTTCTCGACAAACTTTAATCATGGACGACAAAGTTGCGAGAGCATCGGCGAACTGGTTTTCGTCTCTAGGAACATAGCTCAGCTTGACTTTGGTAAAGAAAGTTAATAACCTCCTGACATAATCTCTGTAAGGAATCAAACGAGCTTGATGAACCAACCATTTACCATTGACTTGATTTACCACCAAAGCAGAATCTCCGAAGATCTCAAGGTTCTTGACTCGCAAGTCTATTGCCTCTTCGATCCCCATGATACAAGCTTCATACTTTGCCTCATTGTTAGTGCACTCGAAGGTCAACCGAGCGGCTAAAGGTGTGTGAACCCCTTCTGGCGAGATAATAACAACACCTACTCCACTCCCATTCATGTTTACAGCCCTGTCAAACATCAACTTCCATCTGGATTCGGGGTCGGGCCCCTCTTCCGGAAGTGGTTCTTCGTAGTCTTTAGACTTGAGGAACATGATGTCCTCATCCGGAAACTCAAACCTCATGGGTTGATAATAATCGATCGGCTGCTGGGCCAAGTATTCTGACAAAACACTCCCCTTGATCACTTTTTGTGAAGTGTATTGTATATCATACTCCGTGAGTATCATCTGCCAACGGGCCACTCTTCCTGTCAAAGCCGGCTTCTCAAAAATGTATTTCACGGGATCCATCTTGGAAATTAAGAGAGTAGTGTGAGTCAGCATGTACTGTCTTAGTCGGCGAGCAGCCCATGCCAAAGCGCAGCAAGTTTTCTCGAGTAGTGAGTATCGCGTCTCACAATCGGTAAACTTTTTGCTAAGGTAATAAATGGCGTGCTCTTTTCGACCAGACTCGTCCTGCTGACCCAACACACATCCCATCGATCCTTCAAGCACAGTAAGATACATAATCAGAGGTCTCCCTGGCACTGGAGGCATAAGAATTGGTGGTTCTAACAGGTACTCTTTGATTCGGTCAAAGGCTTGCTGACAGTCTTCGTTCCATTTAATGGCCTGATTCTTCCTCGCACGTGGCCGTTAGGTGAGAAATAAACCGTGCAATGTAGTTTAGTCTCCCTAAGAAACCACGCACTTGCTTTTCAGTCTTTGGCTCAGGCATTTCTTGGATAGCTTTCACCTTGGCTGGATCAACCTCAATTCCTTGTTCACTAACAATGAAGCTGAGTAACTTGCCAGAACGAACCCCGAAGGTACACTTATTCGGATTCAACCTCAATCTGAACTTTCGAAGCCTGTCAAACAATTTTGCTAGGTTAACAAAGTGTTCTTCTTCTGTCTGGGATTTTGCTATCATGTCATCAACATAAACCTCAATTTCATGATGGATCATGTCGTGAAACAACGTCACCATTGCCCGTTGATAGGTAGCTCCTGCATTCTTTAAACCAAATGGCATGACCTTGTAACAAAAGGTGCCCCCAAGGAGTGATGAAAGTTGTCTTTTCCATGTCCTCGGGAGCCATCTTGATCTGATTATAGCCTGAGAATCCGTCCATGAAGGAGAACACGGAAAACTGAGCAGTATTATCGACAAGTACATCTATGTGAGGTAGAGGGAAATCGTCTTTGGGGCTGGCCCTATTCAAATCCCTGTAATCTACACACATCCTGACTTTGCCATCTTTCTTGGGAACCGGCACAATGTTAGAAACCCACGGAGGATAACTGGTCACGGCCAAGAAGCCAGCATCAAACTGTTTTTACACTTCTTCTTTTATTTTAATTGCCATGTTTGGACGCGTGCGCCTCAACTTCTGCTTTACTGGAGGACAATCTGCTCTGAGAGGTAGCTTGTGTACCACAATGTCAGTGTCTAAACCAGGCATATCTTGGTAGGACCATGCAAAGACATCAACGTATTCTCGAAGCATAGCCATCAAACGAGTCTTGACAGATTCTTCCAATGCAGCTCCGATCTTGACTTTTTTCTTGTCTTCTTCAGTACCCAGGTTTATTACTTCGACATCTTCTTCATGCGGCTGAATCATCTTCTCCTCCTGTTTAAGCAGTCTGGCCAATTCTTCGGGTAAATCACAATTCTCTTCACCTTCCTCATCGGCTTGATAAATTGGATTGTCGAAGTCATACTCAGCCATAACAGGGTCGTCATTGATAAGATCCGGTGACGAGCACCTGCATGAATGATGATTCATGCAAGGCTTTAGCAACAACTTGAGAAAATGAGAAACATTGCCATTTTAAAACTTTTCTTTCTTTTTGAAAAACAAAAGTAAAAAACGAAAGACAGAGAACAACATGAATGAATGTGAAACGTCAATTTTATTTATGATTGTGTTAATGAACAAATGAACCCTTACAACGAGCCACCATGCCCCGGGAAAGACATAGTGCTTTAATACAGGAAAAAATAGAAACAAAACATTATTACTCTTCGAAAGAGGTGACCGAAATAAGCCTTTCCGATGTCCAGTTGCTAAGCTGAGTTCCTGGAGCGGCAGGCCTGATCCATTCATCCAAGTCACAATCACTATCGACAATGTCATCCTACACAGCACTGATGTTTTCGTAGTCTACCACTCCCGCGCTTGTGAAAGTAACCGGGCTCTGACAACCTTTAGCACTTGGTTCAGACGAAGATCTTCCAGGGTGATAGCCAATCCCGAACATGTCTTTCTTCTCTGGCACTTCTACCGGACTGCCCCAGCCTTCTCGTATTCCAGATTCTACCAACTCAAGCGCTTGTTTATAAGAGGCTATGGAAACCCCTTTCTTCGGTTCTTCAGGAGAAGTTGCCACTGCGGATGCTTGCTCAGACTTCAAGGGCTCGAAAGCCTGACACGGGGTCTCAACTATTTTGCCATCCATCTCCACATATTTGAATGAAGCTAAATGACTAACAAAGATATCTTCTTCCCCACTGACAGTCACAATTTGACCCTCCCATACAAACTTTAGCTTCTGATGGAGTGTAGACGACACCGCTCCTGCCGAATGTATCCAAGGTCTTCCGAGTAAGCAACTATATGCAGGTTGGATATCCATCACGTAGAACGTGGTATTGAAGACTTGTGGACCTACCTTGATAGGTAACTCCACTTCTCCAAACACCGATCTCCTCGACCCATCAAATGCTCGAACTACTAGATCACTGGGCTTTAGAACCACTCCATCATAGTCCAACTTCATCAGTGCTTTCTTGGGCAAGACGTTCAAAGATGATCCAGTATCTACCAACACGTGGGAGAGTACTGCACAATTACATTCCAGAGAGATATGTAATGCCCGATTATGAGCACGTCCGTCAGAAGTCAAATCCAAGTCTGTGAAACCCAATCCATGACTGGCATTGACGCTGGACACCACCGTTTCTAACTGATTTACAGAAATATCCTGAGGCACGTATGCCTTGTTCAGAATATTTAGGAGAGCTTTTCTGTGGGAGTCAGAACACATGAGCAAGGACAAGATGGAGATCTTCGACGGCGTCTGTTGCAGATGGTCCATGATCTTGTAATCACTCTTCTTGATGATCCTCAGGAATTCTTCGGCTTCTTTATCAAAGGTGAGGTCTGGATCAGTTGATGGAGTTGGATCATTGACAACTACTGGTTGCTTCCCTCTGGCTCTAGCTTGGGCTTCGGCAGTATCTCTGGGTGGTATCACATTGTTTCTCAGTGTTTTCGGCGCAAACAATCTTCCACTTCGAGTAAAACCCCCTACTCCAACATTTTCTACTTGAGCTGGGGTTATACTAGTCGTGTCCAACTCTTGCCTCTGGCCGTTGCAATACACTTCACCACCATAATTCCAAGGAACAACTCTGTCACTTTGGTACATTATGGGTCCAGCAGTGGTAATGGTTATTGGTGCCGCTCTGGCCCGTGAAGGAACTTAAGATGGATCATAAAAGATAGTTACTGTGGAGACTTCACTTTCTTTCACAATCTTGTCAAACTGCAGCACTCCTTCATCAATCATGCCTTGGATTCCGGCCTTCAACCGTTTACAACCGTTGGTAGCTTCAGCACATTCCGAACAATCTTCCTCGCATCCAGGGAAGATACCTTTCTTCAACAAGCAAACCTTGATAGCAACCAATGAAGTCTGCAAGTCATCAACATCATCCACCAAATTCAAGTTCTCCCCTTCATCAATTGCACCAACCGTACCCCTGTGAGGAGGCATGGGATTCTGCAGCACATTAGGAGAAGGAGCAAAATTGATCGCTTTAGAATCCAACAAGTCCTGAATAACATGCTTCAATGCTTTACAATTCTCAGTTCTATGGCCGGGAGCTCCAGAATGAAATTCGCATCTAGAATTTAAGTCATAACCCTCAGGAATTTGGCCTGGCTTCGGAGGTTGCAAGGTTCGGAGCTGAATCATTTGAGGCTGTAGGAGATTCTTCAAAAGCTGGGAGTAAGACATTGGTGGAGCTTCAATATGTCTATCCTTCGGCCTCTGAGAGTAGTATGGACGAGGGGCTCTTGGCTAATACCCTTATGAGCGCTGCGGCTGCGGAGGCTGGACCTGCTGTTGAACGAGTGGAGTTGAAATAGTGACAGGGGCCACTTGCTGATAATATCCTTGGTTAATCGTTCTCCTCTGTGCGTATACTGCACCTGTTTCTCCTTCCCTCCTTTTCACAAAGGGTTTCTTGATACCAGACACCGAAACGCTTCCATTCTGAATTTTCCCCTGTTTGAGCCAGCTTTCAATTCTTTCTCCAGTCAAGATAATGTCCGAGAAACCACTTGAGGAACAACCAGCCAACCTTTCCATGAAATGCCCTGGGAGGGTATTTAGGAAAAGGTCGACCATCTCTCTCTCCAATAAAGGTGGTTGCACTCGGGCGGCTACCTCACGCCACCTCTGTGCATAATCTTTGAAGCTCTCCGAGCTCCTCTGTGTCAAGCTCTGAAGCTGAGTGCGGCTGGGTGCCATGTCAATGTTGTATTGATATTGCCTGAGGAAGGCTTCTCCCAAATCCTTCCAGCTTCTGATAGAGCTCCTTTCCAGCTTCATGTACCACTCCAAGGACCCTCTTGAGAGACTATCCTGGAAGTAGTACATCCAGAGTTTTTCATCTCGCGTGTGGGCCGCGATCTTCCTGTAGAAGGCCTGTAGGTGAGTTTTCGGGCAGGAGTTGCCGTTGTATTTATCAAATGCTGGTGGTCTGAACTTGTGTGGAATGACCACCGCAGGTACTAAACCCATGTCTGACACGTCAATCCCCAAAGTGTCTTTGCACTCGAGGGCCTTGACCTTCTCCGCAAGCACCAAGAAGTCATTAAGATTTCCATCACCGCCGAAACCCATATCATTATTGAAATACTGGAATTGGTCCTCCTGCCTGTCGTGCATAGGAACAAACGTTTCCATAGCTGGATCTGGAACATGAGGTCCACCTGGGCCGTTGTTAGTGTTGGGAGGAGCCCCTAGCCCGCCAGAAGTGGTCACCTGAGCATTAGTATTAGGAGGAGTTAACCCTTGAATTGCATTTCTCAGATCCTGCTGCCCCTGGGCCATCCCTTGCATCAGGGTCATAAATTCTTCCATCTTGGTACGGACTTCATTGAGTTCTGTCTGCATGGCGTCCATTGCTGTTCTTTGATTGCTGCGGGTCGCGTACCAATGAGGGATATCTTGTCGAAGGTACCGGGTCTTGGCGGCCCTCGCAATCTTTGCCTGTTGAACACAGATAAATTAAACATCCCGTAGAAAAACCTGCAAAGACAAAGACAAAATGCAAATGATGCGTATGCAATGCAATGTGTTCCTTTTATTCCCGAGACTTTTCTCGTGTCGGGTCCTGGCATTAAGAAGATAAGAATTGGGAAGAAGACCCAAGTAATATAATGACGACTGTGGGGAATCGGTGCTCATTACCCCGTGTCGGTGCAAATAACGAACAAGAAATTCAGAACAAATCAATCATATAAACTGGAGTTTGAAAATAAAAAGTCCCCGAAGGGTGCCAATCACAATAACAAAAGTACATCAAATATAAGGAATCCCACAACAAGCCTGTGGGTAATCCGAGTTCAATGACATGAAATTAAACCCTAGGGAACTCTATATCTTTCAATCTCCAGCTAAGGCGTTTGACGATCTGGAACAGCTGAACTACATCTGGATGACCGGGCTCCTGGATGAGCTTCTGGATGAGGAGGTCCCTTGTATCAGAAGAAGCGTGTAACTCCTCAATCTGCTGTAGGAATGCTGTCTCATTCTCCCTGCTTTGACTCGACTCGGCCTTCGACCTCTTCACATTAGCTTTCAACTTCAAGTCTTCAATTTCCTTTTGAGCTTCCTTCAGTGCCTGCTGGCTTTCTGATAAGCATTGGAGACGGTCCTTCTCTTGATGATAAGCCTTCCTGAGGAGTTCTTTCTGCCCATCCAAAGAATTCTGAAGACTTTTGATTTCCTGCTTGTGCTTGGCGTCTAACTCCTTTTGCCTCTTCAAATGGTTGTCCCATCTCTCCTGCCATAAGGTAACAGCTTCATTGGCTTCACTCAGATCTTTCTTCTCTCTTTGGCGCTGGGCCGTCTTGTGAGTCTCAGCTAACCCCTTTTTTCGGAAGTAGAGCTCTCTATCTTCAAAGTCCTTCTGCTTGAGACGGACTATTTCCTCGGCTTGTACAGCTCTATCTTCTAATCGACGGTTTTGGATCATCAGTTTTTGACAATAATTAAGATCCTCTTGATTTTCAACCCTAAGTTTCTTAACCAAAGCTTCTAACTTCTGATATTCCTCCAAAGGCACCGTAGTAGGTGGTGGAGTGGGTACAGAAAAAGGGACTAGAGCCGCTTGAACCTCCTTCTTTATCCAGGCTTCAAATTCAGGGAACATTCAATTGTTGCTCTTGCCCAGACATGCTATACCCTTTCTCTTGATCATCTTCCAGGACCCTGCAGATTTTTGGACCAAAGGAAGATTGTCTTTCACCGGAAAATAGAAAGTTTGGAATAACTCAGACTCATCAGGAACCTCCTTGAGCGCATACCCTAACTGTCTTCTTAAGAGGATGGGATTGTAGTTAATACATCCCGATACTCCTAACAAAGGCACATTAGGGTAATTACCACAACTGGTAATGAAATTCCTTCCTTTCAACCTCAAAGTAAACCACCTGATATCTCCAGCAGACAAAGTACTCAGCTTCTGAGCCCAAGTAGAATTAAGATCAGTAAAACTCTCAGTAGTAGGCAAGTGTCTCATAACCCACTTGTAGAATAAAGGAGCACAACATCTAACAAGACCTCCTCTCTTCTTCTCATTCTTATAATGCACAGAATAATACAAATCACCTAAGAGGGTGGGCACCAGATTCTTCAACACAAACAAATGAATAGCATTCATGTCCACAAACTTGTCCATATCGGCAAATAAAACTATCCCATACACAGATAACACCAAGATGGCACAAACTGAATCCCACTGCTTTTCCACGACACATTCTTCAGCTCTCCTGACCAGAAACTCTAAGGGAAAACCAAGTACTCCTGCTTTGGTGGAAACCAGATTAGAAGAAACCTCTGATGGGCTCAAATAAAGAGCCTTAGCAATGTCATCGTGAGTTGGTCTTGTCATCTCCGAGTTAAAAGGAAGCTGATCCTTGATTGAAACTCCCATAATCTCAGCATATTCTTCCAGCAAAGGACCCAACTGAAAGTCATGAAATGTAAAAACACCTAAGCCGTGGATCGTAATACTGCAACAAAGTGTGAATGGCGCTTCTCTGAGAACTATCCAAGTTGAATACCAGATCCAGAATATCACCATACTTTTCCTTGAAGTAGCCCAAATGACCCGGGGTAATCAGAGACACCAATTGGTTGATCAGGTCCATCTTGGTATCGAAGAATTTGTAGTGCACGGTTCTCTTTTTGACGTCTTCCATTCTGAAGCAATGATATGGCAAGGAACCCGGAATAAATGTAGACCCTGAGAATAAAAGAAACACAAATGATTAATGATGATATGATGTTTATGCAAGACAAGGCATGTGATCAGTGAAGTGTCTGTGATGTGCCAATCATATAATCAGGTGTCGGTGCAAGGTCTCAAAATCCAGATATCTCAATAATCATCCCTCTGATCCGGGATCCATATCTTAAGAACACAAATCCAGATCACAAAACTGAACCAAAGGCGCAGTGGGTATGCTGAAGGTCTTAGGGTTCCTGCAAACCTGTAAACCCCTCCCAATCTCACGGGTGTGCTACTCGGGTCAACATCACGGACTCTCAAAGCCGAATAGCAATAATACGTTCACCATTTCCGAGAAATGGCTCATGACAAAATCAGAGAATCGGTTTGGCATTATGTACTACTCAGGGAGGTCTCAGTTGAGTCCGGAAAAATAAGCATCCCTCACAAGTCTCCAGCTTCAAGCACTGAGTCGAGAAACAATAGTACATTCATCCCGAAGGGTACAATACTATCGTCATACGAACAGTTTTGCTTTAACTGAATTCCTGTGAAAGAACCAGGCCATCCTATGCGAGTTCCCAATGGACCCTCGGATGCGAGTGGGTTTGCCAACAAATGTGGTCTGCCACTTTCATCACTGGAGAGGGTTGTTTCCATTAAGGTTCTCAATGATCGGTCCCCAGCTGCACATAACCATCAAGGTTGTATCCTGAAGTGGGGAAGAACCCCCACACAAGATAGTTCCAAGACAGTCGCAACCTGGGTGTGGAACACATCACCACTCATCATGTAACCATGCGAGCACAACGTGTCCACGCTAATCCTATAGTGCACTCAAGCTGGGTAGTTGGCTTATCTCACAGTAACTCCCATCCCACAGAAAAAATGAAAACCAGCACAACCAGACAGTCCAGTATAATATGATGCATGGAAAATAAAATACTGAAAGCGGTAAATAAATGCGATAAAGTAAAGCTGTAAATAAAACTGTAAATAAAAACAGTAAAGATAAACTAAAGCACACAGCAACAAACAAATATACACCCAAAGAAACAGAACCAAACAGGCGCTAGGATTGACTCTACAAGGAAAACCAGAGATTCTGGGTTCAATCCCCAGCAGAGTCGCCAGCTGTCGCTCCCGGGATTTTCATCCTAGTACAAACGCGAAAGTGGCGCGGAAAAGTTAGAGTCGTCAGCCAGACATTTTTATCCCGAATGAATGGGAAAGGTAATGTTGCACAAACCTGAGGAAGAAGGAAAGGACAAGGCCTTGCGAACCAAAGATCTGAGTTCGGGAGTCGGTTACGACCTGGGAAGGTATTAGCACCCCAGATCGTCTGTCGTACCCGACGGGATCCACGCTTGCTTGTTTTTTTCAAAGGGCGAGAAATAAGGTTGCTGCTGAATAGAACCGCTAACTGGAATGGAATGGAAAATGAGATTGGAATTGACAAATGGAAATAAAAGGGGAAAATGTAGGGAAAATAAAGAATGTGCTCGAACGGGCCCTACCCCGCTGCCTACGTACCTCATCGGGATAATGAGGATCAGAGTCGACGTAGTTCGCCTAACTAAGGCGGGAACTATTTGTTTGTGTTTTTTATGTTGGAACTGTATATGTCTATGCTCAGGTGTTGCAGGCTCGTCTGGTACGAGTGCGTTTACCGTCTTGCATGAAAGACAAGTCGCCGCGAGTTCGCATTATGAGTGAATGAGATGAGAAGAGAAGTTCCCACAGGATAGTCGCTTGTTATTTGTTATTTGTCTTTTATGAGAAGTGTTTTGAATTATGTTTGTGAACTGTCTTGTACTAAGACCTATCCATCGCGGGAAGTATTTACACCTCGCCCCGAAACAGGACGCGTATAAACACTCCGCAACAAAGTCTCGTGTCGTACAAGATTGTTCGATTTTTATTAAGTGTTTTATTGCTTTTCTTTTTGAGATGAGAAAGAATGACTCAAGTTGAGAAAAAGGACAAAATCTAAGGGACTAAGACTCAATCCTAATTTTTATTGATTTATTTACAAGGGATCCTATGGTTTGTGAAGTATTCTAATCCTAATGGAAAAAAACTAGAAACTACTAGAATTCAACTTACTTCCTAATGAAGTTAAGTTGATTCTAAGAACAATGGGGAAGCCTATACAAGTTATAAAAATCAAATAACAAGGCAAAACAATAGAAATGGACATAAGAAATAAAATTCTAAAATGCATTTAAAGACATGAATTAAAAATAGTCCTATTTTATTTATTCTAATCCTAATTAAAAGGGAACTTTAACCTACATTCTAAATCCTAAACTAAAGGCATCACCTAATATTTTCATTCTAAAACTCAATTTAAACTAACCTAAGTCTATATTAAATTCTAAGACTAAATCTAATCTAAACTATTTTTTATTGGTCTTTAATATCCTAGCCTAAACTAAATGGGAATTATATATAATAAAGCCTAAAAGTTAATATCCTAAAAAATATTAAAATTTCTGGAAAAAATATGAAAATTAAACCATAGGGACCTAATATTATCTATAACATTGTACTAAAAGGAATCCTACAAAATCAAAATTTAACTAGGTCTAAAAAATGATTATTTTCAGCTATGAATTAATCCTTAATTTCTAAAGAATTGGCCTCTAAAACTTAAGATAAAATATTCTAAAAAATCTACAAAAATTATCCTAAGTACTATCATGGGTCATCTAACTACAGTAAAAAGAATGGGCTAAAAAACTTACTGGAAGTTACCTAAATAAAATGAACAAATTCACATACAATTAAAGGAAATTCAATAAAAGCTAATTAAAAGAAAAATCAGAATTAAATCAAAAATGATGCAAAATTCAGAAAACAAAAATGTCAAAAATTTCTAATTGGAATTAAAAAGCTAATTAATTTTTGTGTTCAGCATTATTTTTCAGTGATTTTCTATTTGGGCTTCATAAGGAGGTGGGAATAGAAACAGACAAAGAAGATCCAATCCATCCTTATCACCAAGAAAACCTAATGACGAAATTAGAGGGAATTTTAAGAGAAATTAAAATAAATTAATGTGAATCAATGCTCTTAATAAATTATTATTCTCATTAATCTTTATTAAATCCAAGATTAGCATTCTTACAATTCAAAGAAATAAGATAAACACAAAGTCTAAACAAAACCCTAATCCTCTCCTTCCTAACTTCCGCCGCAGCCTACCCCCTTTACCTCACTTCGTCTTCCCTAATCTTCTTCCTTCCTTCTTCTCTTACCTTCGACCCTCACTCAACAAACACTGAACCCTAAGAAATCCCCCAAGCTCTTCTTCGCCAATTAAAACAACAGCATCTTCATCCTCTTCGTTTTCACAGCATTCAACCCTACCCTAACTTCCTTCACGTTTTCACCGGTTGAAACCACACCTCCTTCGTCTTCTTCGTGCGCTCACCGCCCTCTTCCTCTCTAACTCAACTCCAATAACCCTAACCTCTTAACATCAACCTCATCTTTAATTAACAATTTTACCCAAACCCCTCACTAAACCAAAACGGTGCTTAAAGAAATTAGCAACAACAGATATCAACAATCAAGCATAAGAAGCTTGGATTTCGCACCTTCGATTGACGGCAACCAAGATATTGCGAGGAAGATGCTGCCGCGAAGACGAACGAATCAGTTATGGAAATAATGCTTTCCCTTGGTTCGAAAAATGCCACAGTACTCAGCTGCGATCCGAATGCTCAAAGCTTCTCTTAGCCGCGGCCTCTTGACGTCTTTTGCGAAAATGATGGAAGGTTGACGTGCGCTGGTTAAAATTTCAAAGACACTGCGTTTCACGGTATGCTCTTCTTTTATTTTCTGTGCAATTCGTAATCTCATCCTCAATGTTTGTTCAGTTGCCTCTCTTTTGATTCAGTTTGCTCTTTTCCCCTGGTTGATGATGATTGTAGGGCGACGGATATGTAGCAGGAGATGAAGAATGAGGCCGAATAAAGTTGTTATGGATAGGAGAGAATGAAGACTGGATGGAAACGGGTAAAGTGGTGAAGAAGCCGAATGATGAGAAGAAAGGGTGGAGAAAAGTTGAAGAAGAAGAATGAGAAGTTATCAATTGAAGAAGAAAAAGAAAATGGAGTGAAGTTGGTTTAGGAATTGAAGAAGAAGAACAATGGTGGAAGGAAAGGATTCTATCAAAAATTGTGGGAGAGGAAGGAAAAAAAACTGAATGAGAAGCTCAAGATTTATATAGAGTACTTGAGGATGATTCTGGAAGATTATCAGGTGCACCTTCTGGAAATAAATTCGGTTGCGATTTCAGTTGGAATTAGTGAATCTTCTAGAAGGAAATTCGGTTGTGATTAAGGTATGAGTTCCTGGATTCAATTAATTTGTTAGCATTTTCTTTATCAGTTGAACCGAATCTGTATCCTCATTTGTAATATGCTGCTTGAATACATTTGCAACAGGTTCTAGCCCTTTGATCATTTTATGGTAAAGTCACGGCAGCCTGAGTGTTTCTTCTCAAGTAACTGATTAGCATGTTTTACCGGCGATTCGTGTTGCACTTTCTCTATCAGTTTCTGCCCAGTACAAGTATGCAACAAAAATGAGACACTCAATCCATATTGCAGCCTTACTTCTGTAGTAATCGGCAGTATAACAATCCATCTCGCCCAGACCAATCTCAACAAATATATCAAGAACATTCTTTGTCAATCAGAGGATCCAACGAGCGTCGCGCAACAAAGATCAAGATAATGGAAGAAAAGTGACAGCCACCTAACCAACATCTTATGCTCAACCATCTCGGCCCAAGCTCCCTCAACATGAATTCATGGCGCTTATCCCTTACAGCCGACAACCGTAAAATTAATGTAATCCTTAAAACAATTCTGTATCTGTCATACACTTCCTGTGAATAGTCATTTTGTGGCTTCTGCGTATACATGTTATAAATGGTGGTATACAACATTATGTACTCTTCTGAACTGAACTGAGTTTCAGATGATTCTTCAAGAATGCTCTTGAACTTTGTAATCCCCTTCAGCATAGGATTCAAAAAAAATCCATAGGGTTTTGGCGGTGAAAAGTGGTTTATATTAGTTAATTTGATTTTTAAAAAAAAAGTTTAAATAATGAAGAGTTAAAGCTTATTAGGCTGTGGGTTTAATTTGGATAAACTAAAATTAACAACAACAAAAATATAAGTAAATGAAAAGGAGATTTGGACCTTGGATTTAAGAATTTTAAATGGGCTTTAAAGAAATACCTAGGCAAGGTTTAAGAATATAAATGGGTACATGGACAAAATGGACAATTGGACAATCGGGTCCACTACTGAATTCAAACACGATTCTTAGGTAATGACTTGCGATCCGAAACAAGCGTTAAACGAACCGAATTGTTATCAGAAAATGAATACTCTAATTGGATGGTTATTAACATATTTTGTAATTGGATAATAAGTAATGGGCTTTTGGCTCAGGACAAATGGTTAGAAATGAATTACTTGGACTGTGGACAATATTGCAACAAATGGAATGAATCTCAACATAGATTAAAAATGACATGAACTTTATTAACGAAACTGGACATAGACAATGAAAAGGGATCGAAAGTGAATTAACAAAACATAGAGAACAACAGAAACTGAAAAAGAAAGCGGAATAAAATAAACGAGAATGGTTTATGCAAATGAAATACAAAAGCAAATAAAGGGATATGAAAACATGGTTTCAACCCAAAGCTTATCTTGCATTCTCTCCACACGTCTATAAACACAACCACTTCTGAGCCGCTGAATATTTCTGGTTTAGTCACAACTCTCTGAATCGTCTGAAATGTGCCATGACCATTCAATTCCAGATGAATCATTGATAAACTGCAAATTCGAGCCGAACTTCCCGCAAAACACTGCTCAATAGACTGATAAACTTCCACATGACAGCATAATCTTTGAATAAGCACTATCTAAGAAAAAGTCCAGTGGTCTAAAATAATCTTGCAATTGCAGCGATCTTTTGACAGTTTAACCAAAACTAGGTCAAGCTCTTATCTGGATCGAAACATAACTGAACAACCGTATTTGAAGTGAAATCATTGTTCAGTAAATATCTTCATCAGTTCAATCCCTGATAGATGCGAATAAGGCACAAAACCCTAATCCAGTACAACCTAAATCACATGCCCAATGAAACAATGAAATGCACTCGTATGTTGTTAATGAACTGATGAGAAATGAAGATGAAAGCGACACGATGAACCAATAGAAGGAATAAATAGGAGGGAAAATTTTGAGGTATTACACATAGGACGAATGTCGGATAACAAAATCAACGATGGGGACGGCCATCAGATGAAATGATGAGGGACAGTCATCAAAAAGGTGAAGGACGATTGTCGCTCCCACCTGATGACACCTGGTCAAGAGGGGTACAAACGCGAACGGTCGGTGAAAGAGAGAACATGAAGATGACCTGGAAAGAGTCGCCAGCTAAGCATTTTTATCCCGAAGGAAAGGTAATGCTGCATAAACCAGAGAAAAGATGGACAAGACGGTCGCGAACCAGAGAAACTGAGAAAGGGGGTTGGTTACAACCTGGGAAGGTATTGGCACCCAGATTGTCCGTCGTACTCGACGGGATCCACGCTTAAAAGATTTGTGTTTTAAAGGGGTAGTATCAGTGCAAACTGTATATCAAAGCGGGAAAGAATGCAAGTGTCAGTGTAAAAGAAATGTGAAGTGAAATATGTGAAGTGTCAGTGCAAGGAAAGAGTGAAATGCTCAAGGCTATGAGGCTTAAATAACAATGCTGGAAGGAGGGGGAAATACAAAGACTTTTGTTCGATAACTGTTAAGTTATGCCTACGTATCCTCTCGTGCAATGAGGAAGTCAGAACACCGTAGTTCGACCCAAAGAGATTGAAAGGTAATTTGACTTGTGAACTGCTTACTTATCTATGCTCAAGTGTATGACCTGTCTGGCTCAGGTGCAAACTGTCTTGCATTAGACGGAAGAAGCGAGTTCTCGTTTGTGAGTGAGTGAAGTGAGAAAAGAATCCCGGAGGAGACTATTATTGTTTGTTTTTGTGTTTTCAATCTTTTATTGCTTTTTAATATTTGTCATAAGTTAATGAGCTTATTCCTAAACCAAGGGGTTAGTAAACTCATCACATCCTCCCTCTGATTAGGGGTAATGAGAATACCTTAAGTATGAAGTAAACACCTCACACTTAATCACCAAGATGTAGGATTAAGATCATTAACCTACTTGTATTTATTTAGATGTTTTTGGTGTTTTTGTTTAGTGTTAAGTAATGAGTTTAAGCCATAATCAAGGATTTAATGGACTCATTACACCATCCTAATAGAAGGATAATAGATGAGAGCATTTAAGCTGAGGAAGGCTCCTCAACTTAATCCATGATTAGGGATTAACCTCATGACAAAACAAAGCCTTTGTTAAATGGATTTTAGTTAATGGTAAGGTTAAGAAATGGATTTTAGGGTTTATAAGACAACTTGAGGGGGACTTGTCCATTAACACTAGGGTTAGTCCTTCTTAACAATTTAAGGAAGAATTAGAACCCTAATGCAAGGCCCAAGTTACAAGTTTGATGTCTTAATGATTTATTAGATGGATTGATTAAAGGATTTAAACACATTAAGGGTTTAACACTTAGGATTAAAGTTATACACTCCATCTTAATAGAAGGATGCAGACATAAGCTTAATCACAAAGCCTTAAAACCTTTAAGGTTTAGTCCTTGATTATGGGATGAGAAGAGAAGACACAAAGATGACACAAAGGTAAAACTAATGGGGGACTAATCAAACCCTAATTGTTATCATGCTTGGGTATTCCTAGGGTTGATGAGGCTTGCAAATGTCCTTCAAGGGAGAAGCCACCAAGGAAGAAGCAGATGAAAGGAGGTTAGGCAGAAAGAAGCAAGACAACTTACTTCACTTAAGAAGGTAAGTTGCTTGAAGAAAGAAAGTGAGAAGGTGACATGAATAAGCAAGCTCACTCTAATACACAAGTAAAATGCAGAAACGATGCATAAGAGAGATGAGAAGAGATTTTGAGAAGTGAAGGCAAATTCACTTCTCAATGACTTACCACCTGAAAAGTTAGTAACATGAGGTGAAATGAAATGAAAATGAGATGAATGCAATTATGCAAACCAAAGTCAGAAGCATAAACATGATGTTATTGATGCTAAGAGATGATGCAAACACATGTCAAGAGTTGTGGATAATCATACAAGGGTAAGGATGCAAATGAAGCATGTTTTGAACCATGAAAGTTCATGAAAGTTTATGAAATGCCATGGATGCATAACATGGAAAATGAATGAGGAAATGACCAAACATGAGTCTAATGTATCCTAAGATGACTTAGAAGTCATGTGAATGCACAAAATGTCATGGTAATCTCATTTATGCAAGCAAATGAGAGATGAATGCAAATGAAGGAAAAAAATTAGGGTTTATGCACAAGACACAAAGCAAAATCCAAAATCAGAAGCAAATGACAAGACAAAAAATTGAAAATGGGATCAAAGGAACCCTAACCCTACACAAGTTCACTGCCCAAAGGAGGGGACCTAACTCTTAACCTAATGGAGGTTATGATTTTCTCAAATTGGCTAGGGTTTTAAGGCACCTCAAAAGTAAAAATGCACATCAATTTGAAAATGAAAGATAAATTCAAACCAATTTTACCCAAGAAACTAAATGCCATGAGGAATGCAATGCAAAAAGAACCAACATCAAACTCTTCATGGTTAGGTAGAATGAATTTTTCTAAGTTGGAACATAAATATTGCCTTTTAAGAACTTTAATTCCAAGAAAAAATGTCAAAATAGGTCAAGAACCAAAAAGAAATTTGTTTGAAGAGTTTGATAATGTTTCTAAATGTACCAAGATGCAACATATTTTTTTTTGTGATTTTTAGAAACTTAAATGCTATTTTAATTAATTAATTCTCATTAACTAATTAAAATAAACATTTAAATATTTTTAAAATACGAAAATTATGCAAAAAATAAAATAAAAATTATTTTCAGAAAGAGAAAAATATTTTATGCCATGGTGCAAAAAATGAGAATTTTTGGGTGCATTTTGCTATTTTAAATAAAATGTAGAAAGAAATACAAATAAAATGAAAACTAAATTAATTTAAATGAAAAGTAATCAGATTCAAAGGCCTGGATTCAAATGGGACGCGCGGGAGTTGACTGGCGCGTAAATAGAGGTCTAGGATTCGTTCTGAGAATTTGAATTTAATAAAACCTAATTAAGCTAATTAATGACTGATTAGGGTTTTAATGTAAAATCTGGGACGTCGAAAACGCGCGCGAAGCTGGATCCAAGGGCATATATTCAAACTGACCTAAAACCCTAATTAACCCTAATTACTTTCAGACGACCGGAACAGTGGTTCCGGTCGTCTTCTCCGGCGAGGCTAAATCTCTAACTCTCTCTACAAGCCACCCACCCCAAATTAACTGCCCATAAATAATCCCCCACTCAAAATGAACTCAAACCACCATCCAAACATAATTTATATCAAGCATACATGGAGAATCAAAGAAGAACAGAAAACTGGGCAAAGTTTCAGAGAGTCATAACATGTTCATTTCTCAACTATTTTCGAAAATAAAAAGAGCAAAATGATCAGTGAAGCATGGAGAACAACTCTATAACAAGAAATACAAGTTCTGGAAAAATTGGTCTTGGTGATACCTGAACTTGAGCTTTCGAAACAGGGACTTTCTGGCCAGTTCTTCGCTTCAAATCCACTCCAATGATTCCCCCCAAGAGCTTGCAGTGCTTAGCTGGAGTTTATATGGCCTCAAAATGAAAATGGCAGAGGTTCAGTTTGTGAAATGTGAAAATCGTATTTTTGATTGTGAAGGTTTTAAGGCCAAATGAAAGGTGGAAAATGATCTGTGGATCCTGGTGAGTTGAATGGTGAAAGAAACTTGAAGGTTTGATGGTTGAATCAAAAGATTCGAAGGCTTTTGCAAATTTGGGGATTTTAGAGTGTGCTGAGTTCTTGGAGTTTCAGGCTGTGTTGTGTGGTGTGTTGAGTTGCTTTTGGTCCATGTATCAACTTCAGATAGGTCAGAGAGTTGTTGTGGGCTATGTTGATTGGTATGGCTTGTTTTACAAAAAGTCAAGGTTAGGTGTCCTTTGAGGTATGGGCAAGTTCATGCCAAGGACAAAGGCATGTCTGGTGCAGCTGTGATCAAGGAGAACCATGGAAGTGAGATTGAGGCAAATCAGCAAGTGGATTGAAGTTTATGGGGGGTTTTGCAATTTTCATTAAGTTTGGCCCTTTCTTGATTTCTTCATACACAAGTCATGAAACTTGGAAATTATTGGGCCAATTCTGACTTTTAGGCATTGCATTATGTTTGTATGATGATTAGAAGTCACTTAGAGATCACATTTGGTTTTGGTAAGAGTTTTTGCAAGTTTCCTCTTTGGCACAAAAGTGAAAATTTAGTGATTTTGTCCAACTTTGCAAGGCCATAACTTTTGTTCTAAAATGAATTAGAATGAGTTCTTGTACTTTTTGAAAATGGGAGGATCCAATCTACAACTTTCATGACCAATAATTTTTCATTTGAAGCATTTTTGAATAAAAAAGAAGAGGTTGAAAAACTTTCCCAAAATGGCAAATTTCCATTACAAGTCACTTTCCCAAAATGGCAACTTTGCAAATGGCTTGAAATTCTTCAATTTTGTGAACTTCTAACATCTTCTAAGATCAAATAAAGATCATATACACCCCAAATGTTGGAGAAGACCTTTTGGTTGGATGATTGGGGGCCTCAGATGCCTTGATTTTGCACTAACTTGCTCAAGAAGTCATCTTGTGATCAGATGCCTTCCCCATTGAATTTCTTCATGAAAATTGGTATGCATGATCCCTATAACATATAGAAGCCAATAGAAAAAAGAATGACCAAAAACTTTGGAGTTATGGCCTCTGAAACCAAAACCCTAATCTTAGGTCATCTGTGTAGTTAAGCTTGGCTCTGCTTCCATGCCTTCCTCAGTTCTTGTGATTTTCTGACTTTCTTGATCTTGGGAGGATATAATATGATGATTGAACATTCATGGACCCCCTTGAGATGATTGATGACCTTTGGAGTGGCTCAGATGGTACATGGATTGCTCAGATCACAAACCCTAGATGCAGATTACCTTGAACCAATGCAGTGAAGCAAAATGCAACATGATGTGGTATGATTGAACTTATGCAAATGAAAAGAATCACAAGCCATGGTGAGTGAGGGAAAATTTTGGGTGTTTAGAGCTGCCCCTATTCAAACATGAGTTAGCTGTGAAGGATGTAAGCAGCGACTTAACAAGCAAACAAGATAACTTGTGGTTGAATACCAAAGACAGTCCAAGATTTGCACTCACTGAATGAAGAAGAAAAGGGAATAGATTGTAAAAGGAAATAAAGTATGTTTATAAAGTGCAGGCGGCGGAGGACGACCATCGAGCAGGGAACGACTGTCGGGGATGAAGCGATGACGGGGACGACCGACATGCTGGGGAAATAGAGGGATCATGATGGGGATGGCCATAATGCAAAGATATAAGACTCTCTGGGGATTAAAGGTAAAGTAAATGATGGGGACGACCACCAAGTTCAAAGCATAAATGAAGTAAATGATGAGGTACGATCATCAAAGGTGAAGGACGATCACCTAGCAGGGGACGGCTGCTCTGTTGGGGATAAGGATGAGGGACGGTCATCCAAGGTGAAGGACGATCACCTGGCAAGGTACGGTTGCTGAAAGCATCACGACATAGGAAGAATGTCGAATAGAAAGAGTCGACGATGGGGACGGCCATCAGATACGCATGATGAAGGACGATCATCAAGAGGTGAAGGACGATCACCTGGCGGGGTTTATCGTGACATAGGACGAATGTCAGATAGCAGAATCAACGATGGGGACGACCATCGGATAAGAGTGATGAAGGACAATCATCAGAAGGGTGAAGGACGATCACCTAGCAGGGGACGGCTGCTAAAATATCACGACATAGGACGAATGTCGGATAGAAAGGGGTTCCAATAATGGAGACTCCGCTGGGGAAATGATGAAGGACGAACATCGAAAATGTGAAGGACGATCACCTGGCAGGGTACGGCTGCCGGAAGTATCATGACATAGGACGAATGTCAGATAGAGAGGAATTTTGCTAAGGATTTGCTGGGGACTCCTCTGGGGAGTGGTAGTTTCGGACGAGTGTCTACATTTAATGAGAGAAAGGTATAAGTGTTGGCGCTGGTGTAGGTTAAAGATGCGGACGAGCATCCTGAGGACTTTGATACGGACGAGTATCGGTAGAAACAAATGCTGACGCATGCTCAGAGATGATGATACGGACGAGTATCAACTGGTTAACAAAGAACACGGACGAGTGTTGAATCTGAGAAAGATAAGTGGTGTATACAAGATACGGACGAGTATCTGAGCAAGTAAACATGAGTGAGACATATACGAGTGTTCAACTTGCTGGGGAGGGTACGACATGGACGGGTGTCGGAAGAAGTGTATTATAAACAAATATTTGGTTTCACGAAGTGTTCAGGCAACTATGATGGGGAAGGTGATACGGACGGGTACAAGAGAGTGTATTAACATGCTTTTGTGAGTGCAAAGGGGACGCTTTGGCTTTCTGTTGGGGAATTTGAGTGGTATCCTGTATTTACAAGGGCTTGGTTCGACACATGGCTTATGATTATGCAATATGTTTTATTTTTTCCGTAATGCTCCGTATTAGACGGAATGCTACGCTCTGGGGAAAATATGATGCGAATGATATGGTTATGCAAAGATACCGATCCGGGATTCGGATCCCGTTGCTGTGAAGATCTTCGGCTGATCTGCTTGAAGTGATACCCCAGCTGGGGGCGAGATTGTTGGTAGATCTGACATATGCGATTCTGATTGGGGAACAAATCATTGATATACCTGTTCTTGGCAATGAGGGGCCCAACTGGGGTCTGTGGAAGCTTTCGTCACTTCGTTGTGAGATCTTTAGATATTTCTCTTCTAGATAAAGACAGAAACTCTGCGGGGAGATGGTTCCCTGTCTAACACTTGGTCGGGGAGGAATGATCACTGAACGATCTTCCTAAAATCCTGTAGGGATTCTGCTGAGGATGATGATTTTGACAACTCAGCTGGGGAGAGGGCACCCCTGATGCTATTTGGAAGACGTGTTGAGGAAATAATGATTTAGCGGCTTGCTGGAGAGAAGCTTTCATGCCCCATGTTGCACCTTGAATACCCGCAATCCTGTTATGACAAAGAAACATACAAGTACCCCGAGGTATCCCCTACTGAATCCCATCATAGGAGTTTAGACACTCCCGGGAGCAAATATATTTCCTGTAAGCATGTACTTTTAGAAAAGACGCATCTGTACTTATGTAATCAACATATTAAGGACATCGAACATTTTGCAAATGAAAGTAAAATATACGAGACAAAATATGACTGAAAATCTGATTTTATTAATTTGCGTGCCTTGAATTTGGCAAATACAGTCAAAGAAACAGACCCCCTGAAATGAGGAGATTGTTACAAAACTGAGAAACAAAAAGGTGCTGGCAATGTTGATGACGCTTCTGTGAGCTTCCCTTTTGCTATGACTCGTATGACATTGACGTTCTTCTCATCTTGCTTTCTGAAGAAGGCTGATTCTGACCGATGCTCGAACCTTTCGAAACTTGCCATGTTGTAAGTGATACAGACGAATTCAGAATGCAGTTGTTCGCTTATTCCCTTATTTTGCGTGGATCGCCCTTTCGGGTTTTCAATCCACCGGGATACCCATTTTTTGCCTGAGTTGTCCAATGTGGATTTTCAACTCAGCGGGTGTACATAGTTTTTTTATTTATTTTCCCTTATTTTTGCCCGAGTCTTTTATTTTGTTTTTGACTCGCCGGGATGCCCTATTTTTGCCTAGACTTACATTCTGTTTTTATGTCCAGCGGGTCATTTTTATGCGAAGTATTTTTTAATTGCATCTGAATTCACAGGGGACAGGAAGTCTTCACCATCCATAGTACTGAGCATCAGTGCTCCACCGGAGAAAACTTTCTTTACTATGAATGGACCATCGTAATTCGGAGTCCACTTGCCCCTGTGGTCCGTATGAGGAGGGAGGAGTCTTTTCAACACCAGATCTCCTACTTGGTATTCCCGGAGCCTGACTTTCTAATCGAAGGCTTTCTTCATTCTCTTCTAATATAACTGCCCATGACAGATTGCAGCCAATCTCTTCTCTTCAATCAGATTCAGTTGTTCGTACCGGGATCGGACCCATTCCGCTTCGTTCAGCTTGACATCCATCAATACCCGTAAAGATGGTAACTCAACTTCGACCGGTAGGACTGCTTCCATACCATACACAAGCTGATACGGTGTTGCCCCAGTGGATGTTCTGAATGACGTACGGTACCCATGCAAGGCAAATGGTAGCATTTCATGCCAGTCTTTATAGGTAACCACCATCTTCTGCACGATCTACTTGATATTCTTGTTAGCTGCCTCTACAGCGCCATTCATCTTTGGCTTGTAAGGAGAAGAATTATGGTGTTGGATCTTGAAGTCCCGGCATAGTTCCGCCATCATTTTGTTGTTTAAGTTGGAACCATTATCAGTAATGATTCTCTCGGGTACTTCATACCAGCAGATGATGTCTCTCTTCAGGAACCGGGCTACCACTTGCCTGGTAACATTTGCATATGAGGCTGCTTCAACCCATTTGGTAAAATAGTCAATGGCGACCAGGATGAATTTGTGGCCATTTGAAGCAGTCGGTTCAATCTTGCCAATCATATCAATGCCCCACATGGCGAAGGGCCAGGGTGAAGACATCACATTTAGAGGATTCAGAGGCACATGCACTTTATCTGCATAAATCTGGAATTTATGGCATTTTCTTGCATAAGCACAACAGTCTGCATCCATCGTGATCCAGTAATAGCCTAATCTTAATAACTTTTTAGCCATTGCATGCCCTCCAGAATGGGTACCAAAGGATCCTTGGTGCACTTCGTGCATCAACAAGTCTGCTTCCGTCTTATCAACACATCTGAGAAGTACCATATCAAAGTTTCTCTTATACAGGGAACCATCAGCATTCAGGAAGAAACTGCCAGCCAGCCTTCTTAATGTCTTCTTATCATTGGGAGATGCCCCAGGTGGGTATGTTTGATCCTCCAAGAAGCATTTGATGTCATGAAACCAAGGCTTATCATCCTTAGCAATGTCTACTGAGAATACATATGCTGGTCTGCCAAGTCTGGATACTGAAACTCGAGGTACGAAGTTGGCAGCTTGAACTTTGATCATGGATGAAATGGTAGCCAAAGCATCTGCGAACTGATTTTCATCCCGAGGGATATACTCAAGCTTGACCGTAGTGAAGAAAGTCAATAACCTCCTTGTATAATCCCGATAAGGTATCAGATGATCTTAGTGGGTGTACCATTTGCCGTTGGTTTGATTGATTACCAGAGCTGAATCTCCGAATACCGTTAAAGTCTTGATCCTGAGGTCAATGGCTTCCTCAAGACCCATAATACAAGCTTCGTATTCAGCTTCGTTGTTAGTGCAGTTAAAGGTGAGCTTTGCCGAGAAAGGCATGTGAACTCCTTTAGGTGTAATGAGTACTGCACCAACACCACGGCCATTCATATTAACAGCCCCATCAAACATCATTGTCCATTCTTCTTCTGGGTCAGGCCCTTCAGTGTGAACAGGCTCTTCATGATCTTTTGCTTTTATGAACATGATGTCTTCATCGGGAAAGTCAAATCTCATTGGCTGGTAATCGTCAATGGGTTGCTCAGCGAGATAATCAGACAATACACTGCCTTTGATGGCTTTCTGAGATGTGTATTGAATGTCATATTCTGTGAGGATCATTTGCCATCTTGCAACCCGTCCGGTAAGTGCTGGCTTCTCAAAAATGTACTTGACTGGGTCCATCTTGGAGATCAACAAGGTAGTGTGGGTCAACATATACTGCCTTAGTCGGCGAGCAGCCCACGCTAAAGCACAACAAGTTTTCTCGAGCAGTGAATAACGTTGTTCACAGTCGGTAAACTTTTTGCTTAGGTAGTATATTGCGTACTCTTTTCGACCAGACTCGTCATGCTGGCCCAATACACACCCCATTGACTCTTCTAATACTGTCAAGTACATTATTAGAGGTCTTCCTTCAACTGGAGGCATCAGGATTGGAGGCTCTTGTAAGTATTCCTTGACTTTGTCAAAAGCCCTCTGGCAGTCTTCGTTCCACCTGACCGTTTGTTCTTTTCTCAACAACTTGAACAAAGGTTCAAATGTTGCAGTAAGGTGAGATATGAACCGTGAAATGTAGTTCAATCTACCTAAGAAACCCCAAACTTCTTTTTCTGTCTTTGGTGCAGGCATTTCTTGAATGGCTTTGACTTTGTCAGGGTCAACTTCAATTCCTTTCTCACTTACAATAAAACCCAGCAGCTTACCAGATCGCACCCCGAATGTGCACTTGTTGGGGTTTAACTTCAGTTGGTACTTCCTCAGACGCTTGAATAGCTTCAGCAGATTTACCCGGTGGTCTTCTTCTGTAAGGGACTTGGCAATCATGTCATCCACATAATATTCAATTTCTTTGTGGATCATGTCATGGAATAATGTTACCATAGCCCGTTGATAAGTGGCACCAACATTCTTCAATCCGAATGGCATCACCTTGTAACAGAATGTGCCCCAGGGTGTGATGAAAGTTGTCTTCTCCATGTCTTCAGGTGACATTTTGATTTGATTGTATCCTGAAAATCCATCCATGAAGGAGAACACCGAGAACTGAGCCGTATTATCCACCAATACATCAATGTGAGGTAGAGGGAAGTCATCTTTCGGGCTTACTCTATTCAGATCCCGGTAATCCACACACATTCTCACCTTGCCATCTTTCTTAGGCAAAGGTACAATATTAGCAACCCACGGCGGATAGCTAGTCACAGCAAGGAAACCGGCGTCCCACTGCTTTTGTACCTCTTCTTTTATCTTCATTGCCATATCTGGACGAGTACGGCGCAACTTTTGTTTCACTGGTGGACAATCTTCTTTTAGAGGCAGCTTGTGCATAACAATGTCGGTGTCCAACCCAGGCATATCTTGATAGGACCAAGCAAAAACATCCACATACTCCCGAAGCATGTCAATCTGTTGCTCTTTCACCGAATTTTGCAGGCAGGCCCCGATCTTAACTTCTTTCAAGTCTTCTTTCGTACCAAGATTAACCGTTTCGACCTCCTCCTGATGAGGAGCGATAACCTTCTCCTCTTGTCTCAACAGCCTGGCTAGCCCTTCAGGTAGCTCATAATCTTCTTCAACCCCTTCATCAGCTTGATTAATTGGATTGTCAAAGTCATATGAAGTCATAGTAGTGTTGTTGTCGGTGCAGTCTGGAGGGCACTCTCTGCAAGGGTTTAGATTTGTTCATTTTAGTGATCAGTTTTATCTTATTTAGAAAAAGTGAAAATGAAGTTATTTATTTTGAAAAGCATTGCCATTTTATTTTTGTACAAAAAGTGAAAAATGAAAAACAGTGAGCGAAAAAGAAAAGACTCATTTGCAAAAGATGTCCTGATATTCATTAATTGATCTTTGCACAAAATACAAGATGGCCCTATTACAAAATGAGTCCTGACACCTTGGGCAAGATGCAGGACTTGATGCATGCTAAAAGACAGGAAATAATAATTACTCTGCAGGAGTAACTCTTATAATTTCCTGGGAAGAACAGTTTGAGACATGGCTCCCCGGGGTCCTTGGACGTATCCAGCTTTCCAGGTTGCGCTCGTCTTCTAACTCATCTTCCAAGCTATTTACAGCATCTGGGGTGAGCATCCCCCCACTAACAAACTTGGGCTTCGTTGCAGCCTCTGGTTGATCTTGTCGAGTTGGTCTGTAACCCAACCCAAATCGGTCTTCTTTCTTCTCCACGGGCAGCAACTTGCCCCAGCCTTGGGCGGTACCTTCCTCAACAACCTTCCGAGCTTGCTGATATGATGTGATGGAGGTCCCAAGCATAGCAGATGTTTCATTAATATTAAGGGCCTCAAACCCTTGGCTCATGGTTTCATGGATCTCTCCATCCATCTCAATGTATTTGAAGGTAGCCAGCTGGCTAACAAAAATATCCTCCTCCCCACAAATAGTAATGACTTGGCCTTCCCACTCGAATTTTAACTTCTGGTGAAGTGTTGATGTCACGGCGCCAGCGGCGTGTATCCATGGTCTACCCAATAGACAGTTGTAGGCAGGCTGTATATCCATCACAAAGAAGGTCGTTTTGAAAACTTGTGGGCCAATCATTATTGGTAACTCTATCTCTCCTAGCACTGATCTTTTAGAATCATCAAAGGCCCTCACTACCAAGTTACTTGGGCGTAGTGCCAATCCATCATACTCCAGCTTCACAAGGGCTTTCTTGGGTAGGACATTGAGGGATGACCCTGTGTCCACCAATACATGGGAAAGAACTGCACCCTTACACTCCAAGGTAATGTGTAAAGCCTTGTTGTGATTGTGACCTTCCACCGGAAAATCAGTGTTTGTAAAACCTAGACCATGACTAGCGTTAACATTTCCCACCACAACTTCTAACTGATTGACGGTAATCTCCTCCGGCATATAAGTTGCGTGCAGGACCTTCAATAGTGCATTCCGGTGAGCTTCGGAGCATATTAGCAATGATAATATAGAGATCTTGGAAGGCGTTTGGTGAAGCTGGTCTACCACCTTGTAATCACTCTTCTTGATGATTCTCATGAATTCATCAACCTCTTGATCAAAAGGAGTCCTCAAAGCTTCTTTGACAACTTGTTCTTCTTGCACCAGGCTCTTTCCCTTTGCCTTAGCAGCAACTTCTGCTTCGACAATGGGTCTCGGAATTTGCGAGGCAAAGAGACGTCCGCTTCTGGTGAAGCCTCCGCCTCCCCCCACATTGTCAATCTGAGGTGAATAAGTTGATGATTCCAAGGTGATTTTCTGCCCCTTGCAGTATAGATTTGAGCCATAATTCCAAGGGATGGCATTACTGCTTTCGTAAGGAACTGGCCCAGGCACTGTGATAGTGACTGGACTGATAGCAGCTGCAGAAGGGACCACAATGGTGTGTTGATCATAGTATATGGTAACTGGTGCTCTGGCAGGAGTGACATTTTGTTGGTTGTTGGCAGGAACATTTGCAGGGTCATAGTATATGGTAACCGTTGAGACGCTTTCATCAATAGTTGCTGATGTTGTAGGAGGTACCGTTGACTGGATGGATGTTGAAGTTGTAGCAGGAATGGTGACTGAACTTGCATCCGTTGAAGTAATTGATTGAGCGGTTGTTGGAGTTGTAGTAGAATCCGTTAGAACAATGGTTGCTGACGTTGTAGGAGTATCTGGGATTGTTGTTGAAGGAATTGCTGGCGTTGTAGGCACTGTTGTCGTAATCTGAAGGATACCATCCTTGATAAGACCATTTATGCCGCTTCTCAGCCTTTCACACCCATTGACTGCAATATTGCAATACCCACAGCCGAGCTCACACCTGGGGAACACTTGGCATTCTAAAAGCTGAGCTTTGATTTCAACCAATGGTGTTCGAATTTGTGCAACACTGGTGATTAAGGTGGATGGTTTGCCTTCCTCAATGGCATTAATCCTAGGCCCGTTGTGACTAGGAATTGGATTCCTTGTGACATTCGGAGGAGTTGCAAAGTTGAGAGCTTTTGAGTCCACCAGGTCTTGGACTTTCATCTGTAAGGCCCTGCATTTTTCAGTGTTATGCCCCGGTGCGTTAGAGTGAAATGCACACCTGGCATTTGCATCATAATTCTTTGGCATATTGGAGGGATATGGAGGTGCCAATGTCCTTAATTTAACCAGGTTGAGCTTCAGGAGTTGTGGCAAGAGTGTAGGGTGGTTGGACAACAGCAGCAAGCTGTCTCCACCTTTGGGCATATTCCCTGAAGCTTTCTCTGGAAGACTGGGACATTCCCATTAGGAGGGTTCTGTTGGGAGCCATGTCCAGGTTGTATTGATATTTCCGGATGAAGGCTTTAGCTAAGTCCTTCCAACATCTAATGGTAGCTCTGTTGAAGTGCGAATACCACTCTCTTGAAGCCCCAGTCAGACTGTCTTCAAAGTAGAACATCCACAGCTTTTCATCCATAGTATAAGCTTTAAGTCTTCCCAGGAAAGACTCCAGGTGAGTTCGTGGACAAGAGGTTCCATTGTATTTCTCAAAGCACGGGGGTTTGAATTTGTGGGGAATTCTCACCCCATCCACTAGTCCCATATCCATCACATCAAAGCCTAAGGAATTCTGATACTCCAAAGATCTCAACTTCTCAGCAATTTCATCCAATCTCCTGTCATAAACTTCATCTCCAGCTCCCATAACAGTAAACTGCTCTTCTTGGGGATCTTCTTGCAAGATTCTCCCTCCAGCAGTATTACCTTGTACATTCCTCGGGATGTTAGCTTTCGGATCCAGATGAGGTCCAAATACTGGTGGGTCAGTACGAGGCTGGCCCCGTTCATTGTTACTAGTCCCTCCTGTTCCAAGATGAGGTTCCTCGGGAGTTTGTCTTTCCACTAGTTCCCTTAACCTTTCTTGACTCTGGGCCAAGCCAGTCATCACAGCCATGAATTGAGTCATTTGATTTCTCATCTCCACTCTTTCATTAGCCATATGATTTCTGACCTCAGTCAGATCCTGCTGCACTTGTTCCATTTGAATACCGGGAAGGTTGTTACGAGTAGGGTACCAGTGCGCGCGGTTGACAGGGAACACTCGGCGACGAGCAATGTTTCCTGAGATCACAACAAAGTTAGAAACAATAAAAATAAAACCTACAAAACAAAACAAAAGTTAGTATGCAATGCAGTATGCTTATTTGTTTTCCAAGGTATCTGGTTTTCAGTTCTTGGTTTTGACCTTTCCATACCTCGAGGAAGATGCTTGATGTTGCTGAGAAAAGAAACCCAATGAAGACAAACTAATATTTTACAAATGATGAACAATACATAGTCTGTTTTTACAACACATGCCCCATGGGGGGTCAAAACACAACAAAAGAGAAAAGTACATCAAATGGAAATGAACAACAAGCAAGGAATCAAACATCCAATCCAAACTCATCCTCTCTCACTTCCTTCAGGAGTGCCTCAGTCATTGGACCATCTGGGTGCTCTGTAATGGTCCTAATGAGGAGGTTCCTGGTAGCAATAACAGTGGTCAGCTTCTTGTGCCTATCCTGGTCTTTTGATCTCTTTAATCCTGCTCTAAGCTTCAACTCTGAAATCTCCTTTTGGGCTGCCAACAAAGCTTCCTGTTGCTTCCTCCCATTGGCCTCTAGTTGCTCAATCTTGGCTTGAGTCCTTTGGTCTTCTTGTGTACGGGCTTCGGTGATCCTGAACCACCTAGCTTGACTCTCTTGTAGATAGAGCTCAGTCCCAGCCTTCTGAATTTTGGCCTCTTTACAGGAATTCTTCAATATTTGTTCCCCAGCCCTTGCTTTCCTGATGTAGTCCTCTGTCTTCTCAATTTTGGTGAGATGCTCCACCCTAAGCTTCTCCAACCTATCAATATCCAGACGACCATCACTTCTCTCCCAAAGAGTCTTCTTCAAGGCTTGAGATAGGTTCTCATTCCTTTCCTTCAATTTCTCAAATTCTTCTAGGCTGACAGTTGCTGCAGGTTGTACTGTAGATGGTCCAGGTATGTCCTCCAAGGTGAAAGGCATTCCAGTAATCTGAGCTTTAGTACGGGACCAGTCATAGTACTGAGCTGAAGCAACATTATTACACCTTCCCAGAATTGCCACCCCTTTTGTTTGGATGTTGTCCCAAGCCCAGGATGCTTGCCTGACAGCAGCTGAATTAGGTTTCACTTCACAATACATGGTCTCAGCTAAATCCAGCACTCTGGGAGGGTGAACCAAAGCATAACCCAGTTGTCTCTTAAACAACAAAGGATTGTAATTAATGAAACCCTTTACTCCTATTAGAGGCACATTTGGGTATTGTCCATAACTGGTGATAATGTCCTTGCCTTTGGTGCTCTGGGTGCACCATCTGATATCATCTGAAGTTAAGGCAATGAGCCTCTTGGCCCAGTTCTTCTGTTGGTGGGGATTCAGGAAGGCATCTGACTTAGGCAGGTGTTTGAGCAGCCAGGTGTAAAACAAAGGAGCACAACATCTAACCAACTTCCCCCTTTGTTTCTCATTCCTCTGATGGATGGAATAATAAAAATCTCCTAGCAGTGTAGGTACTGGGTTCTTCAGAAGAAACAAATGGATGGCATTCTTGCTGACAAATTTGGGCTCATCTGCAAACAGTATAGCCCCATATATGCTGAGGGCTAACAATGCACAGACTGCCCTCCACTCGCCTAATGAGGCCCTCAGGATGGCCTGAGAAATCAAGAAGTCTAAATGCAAACCAGGGATCCCAGCTTTTGTTGTCATATTTTGCTCAATCAAGGTAGGCTCCAGGTATAGTGCCTTTGCTATCTCTTCATTTCTGGGAGCTGGCATCTCTGGGTTGAAAGGGATTCCACCTCTGATAGGTGCTCCAATCAATGAAGAAAACTCTTCCAGTAGAGGCCCTAACTGAAAGTCTGGGAATGTGAAACATCTCAAAGGAGGGTCATAGAACTGTAAGCATGTATGGATCATGCTCCTCTGAGAGGGGTCAAGGTCCATAACCATATCCAAGATACCTCCGTAGTGTTCTCTAAACAATGGGATGTGGTCAGGTGTGATGAGTGACTGGACTTGCCTGATACCAGTCAAAACAGGCTCAAAGAAGTGGTAGGATATGTTGCTCTTCCTGGGGGTGGTCATGAATGTTGCTGAAGAAATTGAAAACAGGTACCGATGAAGATCACAGACTGATGTTGGAAGTGGGCCACTGACAGGCTGATGCTGGTGATGATGAAGATAGCTGAAGCAGATAACTGATGAAGCAGAGGTCTATGTAGAAGAAGGGGTCAAAACCAAACAAGATATGATGTGGATACCCTGAAAAACAAATAAACAAATGTTAAATGATGTAATGATGATATATGCAAATGATATGCAAGGGTTTGTGATCAAGATGGATTTGATTATTTGTCTTGACATAAGGCCCATGTATGTTCAAAAGGTTCAGATGAAGGCTTAGAAATCCAGTAACCAAGGTGGGGGACTCAAATAAAGAGTCACATGTCCAGGGTTAACCACAAGAACTGTCCAAAGTGAAGCATTCTTAAACAATACAGTAACAGGGTATGATGTGGCCAAGGGTACCTGCAAACCTGTAAACAGCCCAACCCCCTCACATGTAGTGTTCTAAAACAAGGATCCTCAGACTTGGATCAGTTATGAGAAGTGTAAACACTTCTAACCCGGAGGTACAGTGTTTACAATAACCATAAAAGATCCTCCTCTAATTCACCTCAGATTCTGAAGGTCATAATAAAGGTCATCCAGACTTATAAGGCTTCCCAGATAGCCCTAGCACTACAGGAAATCTGTAGCACAGAGTTATCAAGAAGAAACCCACATCTGAACTGTGTTTCATATTCCCGCACCAGACCGAAATGGAATGGGAAAGAACATGAACCACTCTAGCCTAGGTGTCACTCAGGTCCCAGGTATAGGACCTTAAACTCTCAATGAAACCCCGCCCATTAAAACAGAAGCCAGATCCAGCAATGATAATGACAGTATGAAATATGAAAAACTGTAAAGGAAAGCAATAAACAAGAATGTACATAAAGCAATAAAATAAATACATAAACACATATAGCACATAACACCCCAGTAAACACAAATCAAACAAGCGCTAGGAGGAACCCACAAAAAGAACCAGAAGCCCTGGTTACAATATAAGGGTCCCCAGCAGAGTCGCCAAGCAGTCGCTCCCACCTGATGACACCTAGTCAAGAGGGGTACAGACACGAACGGTCGGCGAAAGAGAGACATGAAGATGACCTGGAAAGAGTCGCCAGCTAGGCATTTTTATCCCGAAGGAAAGGTAATGCTGCATAAACCAGAGAAAAGATGGACAAGACGGTCGCGAACCAGGGAAACTGAGAAAGGGGGTTGGTTACAACCTGGGTAGGTATTAGCACCCAGATTGTTCGTCGTACTCGACGGGATCCACGCTTAAAAGATTTGTGTATTAAAGGGGTAGTATCAGTGCAAACTGTGTATCAAAGCGGGAAAGAATTCAAGTGTCAGTGTAAAAGAAATGTGAAGTGAAATATGTGAAGTGTCAGTGCAAGGAAAGAGTGAAATGCTCAAGGCTATGAGGCTTAAAGAACAATGCTGGAAGGAGGGGGAAATACAAAGACTTTTGTTCGATAACTGTTAAGTTATGCCTACGTATCCCCTCGTGCAATGAGGAAGTCAGAACACCGTAGTTCGACCCAAAGAGACTGAAAGGTAAGTTGACTTGTGAACTGCTTACTTATCTATGCTCAAGTGTATGACCTGTCTGGCTCAGGTGCAAACTGTCTTGCATTAGACGGAAGAAGCGAGTTCTCGTTTGTGAGTGAGTGAAGTGAGAAAAGAATCCCGGAGGAGATTATTATTGTTTGTTTTTGTGTTTTCAATCTTTTATTGCTTTTTGATATTTGTCATAAGTTAATGAGCTTAAGCCTAAACCAAGGGGTTAGTAAACTCATCACATCCTCCCTCTAATTAGGGGTAATGAGAATACCTTAAGTATGAAGTAAACACCTCACACTTAATCACCAAGATGTAGGATTAAGATCATTAACCTACTTGTATTTATTTAGATGTGTTTGGTGTTTTTGTTTAGTGTTAAGTAATGAGTTTAAGCCATAATCAAGGATTTAATGGACTCATTACACCATCCTAATAGAAGGATAATAGATGAGAGCATTTAAGCTGAGGAAGGCTCCTTAACTTAATCCATGATTAGGGATTAACCTCATGACAAAACAAAGCCTTTGTTAAATGGATTTTAGTTAATGGTAAGGTTAAGAAATGGATTTTGGGGTTTATAAGACAACTTGAGGGGGACTTGTCCATTAACACTAGGGTTAGTCCTTCTTAACCATTTAAGGAAGAATTAGAACCCTAATGCAAGGCCCAAATTACAAGTTTGATGTCTTAATGATTTATTAGATGGATTGATTAAAGGATTTAAACACATTAAGGGTTTAACACTTAGGATTAAAGTTATACACTCTATCTTAATAGAAGGATGCAGGCATAAGCTTAATCACAAAGCCTTAAAACCTTTAAGGTTTAGTCCTTGATTATGGGATGAGAAGAGAAGACACAAAGATGACACAAAGGTAAAACTAATGGGGGACTAATCAAACCCTAATTGTTATCATGCTTGGGTATTCCTAGGTTTGATGAGGCTTGCAAAAGACCTTCAAGGGAGAAGCCACCAAGGAAGAAGCAGATGAAAGGAGGTTAGGCAGAAAGAAGCAAGACAACTTACTTCACTTAAGAAGGTAAGTTGCTTGAAGAAAGAAAGTGAGAAGGTGACATGAATGAGCAAGCTCACTCTAATACACAAGTAAAATGCATAAATGATGCATAAGAGAGATGAGAAGAGATTATGAGAAGTGAAGGCAAATTCACTTCTCAATGACTTACCACCTGAAAAGTTAGTAACATGAGGTGAAATGAAATGAAAATGAGATGAATGAAATGATGCAAACCAAAGTCAGAAGCATAAACATGATATTATTGATGCTAAGAGATGATGCAAACACATGTCAAGAGTTGTGGATAATCATACAAGGGTAAGGATGCAAATGAAGCATGTTTTGAACCATGAAAGTTCATGAAAGTTTATGAAATGCCATGGATGCATAACATGGCAAATGAATGAGGAAATGACCAAACATGAGTCTAATGTATCCTAAGATGTCTTAGAAGTCATGTGAATGCACAAAATGTCATGGTAATCTCATGTATGCAAGAAAATGAGAGATGAATGCAAATGAAGTCAAAAAATTAGGGTTTATGCACAAGACACAAAGCAAAATCCAAAATCAGAAGCAAATGACAAGAAAAAAAATTGAAAATGGGATCAAAGGAACCCTAACCCTACACAAGTTCACTGCCCAAAGGAGGGGACCTAACTCTTAACCTAATGGAGGTTATGATTTTCTCAAATTGGCTAGGGTTTTAAGGCACCTCAAAAGTAAAAATGCACATCAATTTGAAAATGAAAGATAAATTCAAACCAATTTTACCCTAGAAACTACATGCCATGAGGAATGCAATGCAAAAATAACCAACATCAAACTCTTCATGGTTAGGTAGAATGAATTTTTCTAAGTTGGAACAAAAATATTGCCTTTTAAGAACTTTAATTCCAAGAAAAAATGTCAAAATAGGTCAAGAACCAAAAAGAAATTTGTTTAAAGAGTTTGATAATGTTTCTAAATGTACCAAGATGCAACATGATTTTTTTTTTGTGATTTTTAAAAACTTAAATGCTATTTTAATTAATTAATTCTAATTAACTAATTAAAATAAACATTTAAATATTTTTAAAATACGAAAATTATGCAAAAAATAAAATAAAAATTATTTTCAGAAAGAGAAAAATATTTTATGCCATGGTGCAAAAAATGAGAATTTTTGGATACATTTTGCTATTTTAAATAAAATGTAGAAAGAAATACAAATAAAATGAAAACTAAATTAATTTAAATGAAAAGTAATCAGATTCAAAGGCCTGGATTCAAATGGGACGCGCGGGAGTTGACTGGCGCGTGAATAGAGGGCTAGGATTCGTTCTGAGAATTTGAATTTAATAAAACCTTATTAAGCTAATTAATGAACATAATTTATATCAAGCATACATGGAGAATCAAAGAAGAACATAAAACTGGGCAAAGTTTTAGAGAGTCATAACATGTTCATTTCTCAACTATTTTCGAAAATAAAAAGAGAAAAATGATCAGTGAAGCATGGAGAACAACTCTATAACAAGAAATACAAGTTCTGGAAAAATTGTTCTTGGTGATACCTGAACTTGAGCTTTCGAAACAGGGACTTTCTGGCCAGTTCTTCGCTTCAAATCCACTCCAATGATTCCCCCCAAGAGCTTGCAGTGCTTAGCTGGAGTTTATATGGCCTCAAAATGAAAATGGCAGAGGTTCAGTTTGTGAAATGTGAAAATCGTATTTTTGATTGTGAAGGTTTTAAGGCCAAATGAAAGGTGGAAAATGATCTGTGGATCCTGGTGAGTTGAATGGTGAAAGAAACTTGAAGGTTTGATGGTTGAATCAAAAGATTAGAAGGCTTTTGCAAATTTGGGGATTTTGGAGTGTGCTGAGTTCCTTGAGTTTCAGGCTGTGTTGTGGGGTGTGTTGAGTTGCTTTTGGTCCACGTATCAACTTCGTATAGGTCAGAGAGTTGTTGTGGGCTATGTTGATTGGTATGGCTTGTTTTGCAAAAAGTCAAGGTTAGGTGTCCTTTGAGGTATGGGCAAGTTCAGGCCAAGGACAAAGGCATGTCTAGTGCAGCTGTGATCAAGGAGAATCATGGAAGTGAGATTGAGGCAAATCAGCAAGTGGATTGAAGTTTATGGGGGGTTTTGCAATTTTCATTAAGTTTGGCCCTTTCTTGATTTCTTCATACACAAGTCATGAAACTTGGAAATTCTTGGGCCAATTCTGACTTTTAGGCATTACATTATGTTTTTATGATGATTAGAAGTCACTTAGAGGTCACATTTGGTTTATGTAAGTGTTTTTGCAAGTTTCCTCTTTGGCACAAAAGTGAAAATTTAGTGATTTTGTCCAACTTTGCAAGGCCATAACTTTTGTTCTAAAATGAATTAGAATGAGTTCTTGTACTTTTTGAAAATGGGAGGATCCAATATACAACTTTCATGACCAAGAATTTTTCATTTGAAGCATTTTTGAATCAAAAAGAAGAGGTTGAAAAACTTTCCCAAAATGGCAAATTTCCATTACAAGTCACTTTCCCAAAATGGCAACTTTGCAAATGGCTTGAAATTCTTCAATTTTGTGAACTTCTAACATCTTCTAAGATCAAATAAAGATCATATACACCAAAAATGTTGGAGAATACCTTTTGGTTGGATGATTGGGGCCCTCAGATGCCTTGATTTTGCACTGACTTGCTCAAGAAGTCATCTTGTGATCAGATGCCTTCCCCATTGAATTTCTTCATGAAAATTGGTATGCATGATCCATATAACATATAAAAGCCAATAGAAAAAAGAATGACCAAAACCCTAATTTTAGGTCATCTGTGCAGTTAAGCTTGGCTCTGCTTCCATGCCTTCCTCAGTTCTTGTGATTTTCTGACTTTCTTGATCTTGGGAGGATATAATATGATGATTGAACATTCATGGACCCCCTTGAGATGATTGATGACCTTTGGAGTGGCTCAGATGGTACATGGATTGCTCAGATCACAAACCCTAGATGCAGAAGACCTTGAACCAATACAGTGAAGCAAAATGCAACATGATGTGATATGATTGAACTTATGCAAATGAAAAGAATCACAAGACATGGTGAGTGAGGGAAAATTTGGGGTGTTTACAACGATCACCTAGCAGGGGACGGCTTCTCCTTATCACGATATAGGACGAATGTTGGATAGAAAGTTCCAATAATGGAGATTCCACTGGGGAAAGGATGAGGGACGACCATCCCAAAGGTGAAGGACGAACACCTGGCAGGGGACGGCTGCCGAAAATATCACGACATAGGACGAATGTCGGATAGGAGGAAGTTGTTTTGTTGGTGGCTTACTGAGGAACGGTAAACACGAACAAGTGTTCACGCTTAAGAATAAAAGTTATAAGTGTTTGACGCTGTGTATAGATTAATGATGTGGACGAGCATCCTTAGGACCATGATACAGACGAGTATCGGTAGAAACAAACGCTGACGCGTGTTCGAAGATGATGATACGTATGAGTACCAACTGGTTAACAAAGAACACAGACGAGTGTCGGATCTATTGAGGAGTTATATAAACAAAATACGGACGAGTATCAAAGACTTCCGTATAAGTGTGTACAAGTATTGATTTGTTGGTGAGGTATATGCAAGACATGAACGAGTGTTCGACTTGCTGGGGAAGAATGACACGGACGAATGTCGGATATATATATATATATAAATATAAACATGCATTTTTTTTGAGAATGCGAAGGAGATGCTTTGGCTTTCTGTGGGGATGGAATGACACGGACGGGTGTCGAAAAGAGTGTGTTATGAACAAGTATTTGTTTTTGAGAGTGCAAAGGGGACGCTTTGGCTTTTATGTGAAAGGGATGTATTTTATATATTGCTGATGAAATACTGATGGTAATTGCAGGTGGCTGGCTCGAACCTGGCTTGTGATCATGCAAATGTTTGATTTTTGCCGTAATGCTCCATATTAGACGGAATGTTATCTCGGTGTGGGGAATATGATGCGAATGCTGTGATTATGAAAAAAGGGGGGAAACTGATCCGAGACTCGGATCCTGCTGGGATAGAGATCCTTGGCTGATCTTCTTGGAGGGGCATCCCAACTGGGGAAGAGATCATTGGTAGATCTATCCGTATGGAGAAACTCCGCTGGGATGAAGGAAGCTTCAGCGACTCTACTGGGAAAGTATTTCATGCATTGTTCTTCTGGGGGAGATAATGGAAACTCTGCGGGGAAACAATTCTTTTAACTTTGATGAGGATGAGAGATCCGGAACTATGGTGGGGAAAAGGAGATTCCTTGCTCTCCTTGCTGTGGAAGAGTTGTCAGGCACTACTCGGGGAGGTCCTGTTGGGGAGGAGATAACTTCTGGGAAGTAGCATGCTGGGAATTCAATGCTGGATATACCCCCACTGCGAAAGAATGTCTGCAACCTGTTAAGACAAAAGAAATGCACAAGTATCTCGAGGTATCCCTAACCGGATTCTCTCATAAGAGTTAGAATTTTCGTAAAGCAAATACATTTCCTACAAGCATTTATTAAATATGGCTCATTTGCTTTATGCAAGTATTGTATCATGAATATTGGACATTTTGCAAACAAAAAAAAATGTACAAAGCGAGGTGCGACTGAAAACTTTGATTTTATTAATTTTGGGTGCCCTGAATTGGAAAATACAGTCAAAGAAACAAGTCCCCTAAAATGAGGAGATTGCTATAAATTGAGAAAATAAAAGTGTTGGCAATGTTGACGACGACGTTCTAGTGAACTTCCTTTGGTACGACATGTATGACCTTGACGTTCTTCTCATCTTGCTTTCTGAAGAAGGTTGATTCAGACTGATGCTTTATCCTTTCGAAGCTTGCCATTTTGTGAGTGATACAAACGAATTCAGAATGCAGTTGTTCGCTTATTCCCTAATTTTGCGTGGATCGGCCTTTCGGGTTTTCAATCCATCGGGATACCCTTTTTTTCCTGAGTTGTCCAATGTGGCTTTTCAACTCAGCGGGTGTACATTTTTTTTTATTTTTCCCCTTATTTTTGCCCGAGTCTTTTATTTTGTTTTTGACTCACTGGGATGCCCTATTTTTTCCAGGACGTACATTCTATTTTTATGTCCAGCGGGTCATTTTATGTGAAGTATTTTTTAACTGCATCTGAATTCACAGGGGATAAGAAATCTTTGCCATCCATAGTAGTGAGCATCAGTGCTCCGCCAGAGAAGACTTTCTTTACTATGAATGGGCCATCGTAGTTTGGCTTCCATTTTCCCCTGTGATATGTATGAGGAGGAAAAAGTCTTTTCAAAACAAGGTCTCCCACTTGGTATTCCCGAAGCCTGACTTTCTGATTGAAGGCTTTCTTCATCCTTTTCTGATATAACTGCCCATGGCAAATGGCATCTAGCCTTTTCTCCTCGATCAAATTCAGCTGATTGTACCGAGACGGGACCCATTCTGCTTCATCTAGCTTCACATCCATCATTACCCATAGGGAAGGTAACTCAATTTCAACAGGTAGGACTGCCTCGATACTATACACAAGCTGATAAGGTGTTGCCCCAGTAGACGTTCTGATTGAGGTTCGGTACCCATGCAAGGCAAATGGTAGCATATCGTGCCAGTCTTTATAAGTAACCACCATCTTTTGCACAATCTTCTTGATGTTCTTGTTAACTGCCTCAACAACGCCATTCATCTTTGGCATGTAAGGAGAAGAATTGTGATGTTGGATTTTAAATTGTGATCCATGATGTTTGTTTAAGCCAATGGGATTGGTCAGAAAGTTGTTGTGGCACAACTGATTGGTATGGTGTGTTTTGCAAAAAAGTCAACATTGTGTACTTGGATGTATGGGCCATGGCAGAAGCTGTTCAATGGGATGTCTGGCCTCAGCAATATTCATGGAGAGCCATAGAATCAAGATTATGCAGCTGACACAAGTGGATGAAGCCTTTCCAAGCTTCTTGCAACTTTTCCCTCTTTGGTGTTTCTTGGTTCACAAGCCATGAAATGCCTCCAACCATGGGCCAATTCTGATCTTTTGAAGTTGCATAGTGTCGCTCCCAAAGATTTGCATCCCGGTACAAGCGCGAACAGTCGGTGAAAGGAGAAAATGAAGGTGAACTGAATAGAGTCGCCAACTAGGCATTTTTATCCCGAAGGAAAGGTAATGCTGCATAAACCTAGAAAAAGATGGATAAGATGGTTGCGAACCAGAGAAACTGACAAAGGGGGTTGGTTACAACCTGGGAAGGTATTAGCACCCAGATTTTCCGTCGTACTCGACGGGATCCATGATTAAAAGATTGTGTTTAAAAGAGGTAGGTGTGTGCTATCTGTGTGCAAAAGCTGAGAAAAGAATATACAAGTGTCAGTGCAAAAGGGTGTGAAAAATGCTCAAGAACTGAGGCTTAAAAAGAATGCTGAAAGAGTGGGAAGACACAAAGAATTTTGTTCGATAATAGTTAAGTTATGCCTATGTATCCTCTCGTGCAATGAGGAAGTCAGAACACCGTAGTTCGACTCAAAGAGACTGAAAGATAAATTGACTGATGAACTGCTTGCTTGTCTATGCTCAAGTGTATGACTTGTCTGGCTAGAGTGCTAACTGTCTTGCATTAGACAGAAGAAGCAAGTTCTCGTTTATGAGTTAAGATGATGAGAAAAGAATCCCGAAGGAGACGATTATTGTTTGTTTTTGTGTTTTCAGTTTTGTTATTGTTTTCGGTGTTTTGCATAAGTTAATGAGCTTAAGCCTAAATCAAGGGTTGTAAACTCATTATATCCTCCCTGATTAGGGATAATGAGAATACTTAAGTATGAGATAAGAATCTCAACTTAATTACCATGATGATGTAGGATTAAGATCATTAACCTACTTGTGATTATTAAGATGTTTTTTGGGTTTTTGTTTAGTGTTAAGTGATGAGTTTAAGCCATAATCAAGGATTAGTGAACTCATTACACCATGCTAATAGAAGGATAATAGATGAGCACACTTAAGCTGAGGAAGATACCTCAACTTAATCCATGATTAGGGATTAACCTCATGACAAAATAAGCCTTTATTAAAGTGGATTTTAATTAAGGGTGAGATTAAGAAATGAATTTTATGGTTTATAAGACAACTTGAGAGGGACTTGTCCATTAAACACTAGGGTTAGTCCTTCTTAACCAATAAAGGAAGAATTAGAACCCTAATGCAAGGCCCAAGTTACAAGTTAATGTCTTAGTGATTATTAAGATGGATTGATTAAGATGTTTAAACAAATAAAGGGTTTAATACTTAGGATTAAAGTTATACACTCCATCCTAAGAGAAGGATGTAGGCGTAACCCTAATTCCAAAGTCCTAAAGCCTTAAAGGTTTAGTCTCTAATGATGAGATGAGAAGAGAGACACAAGGAAGACACAAAGGTGAAAACTAAAGGGGGACTAATCACAACCCTAATTATTGTCATGCTTGGATGTTCCTATGGTTTGTAAGGCTTGAGAAAGAGATCTCCAGAGAAGCCACCAATGGAAGAAGCAGAAGAAAGAAGGAAGAAGCAGAAGAATAAGTTACTTACTTCACTGAAGAAGATAAGTGACTTAGAGAAAAGAATGTAAGAGATGAACATGAATGAGCAAGCTCACTCTAAGACAATGAAAAATGCAGCAAGGATGCATATGAAGAAGATGAAGAGAAATGAGAAGTGAAGGCAAATTCACTTCTCAAGTTACTTACCACCTGAAAATGTTAGCACAAGATGCATAAGGAAAGAAATAACATGAAATGATGCATATGAATGGGCCAATGCCAAAACCATAAGCAATCACATGATGCAAATGATGCTATGACATGATGCAAAGGCATTCGAAGTTCTATGAATGTTCATACAAAGAGAATGAATGCAAATGAAGCAAATGGGGAACATGAAAACACATGAATATTTATGAGATTAAATGGATGCAAAGCATAGCAAATGTATGAAGAAATTACCAAGAAATGTTCAAGAAATGTCTTAAGATGTCTAAGATGGCATACAAGTGCTTAGAATTTCATGACAAGTTCACATGTTCATGCAATGCAATGTAAGATGCAAGTATGAATGCAAAATTCGGGTTACATGAGAGGATGAGATGAAAATGATCAAAACAGAAGAAATCCACATGATAAAAATTTGAAAATGATCTCAAAGAAACCCTAACCCCATATGATATCACACCCCAAAGGAGAAGATCTAACTCTTAACCTAAAAGAAGTTATGATTTTTCTAAGTTAACTAGAGTTTTTGGGTACCTTAAGAGGAAAAATGCAAATCAAATTGAAAATGAAAGATAAATTCATGACAAAAATATCCTAGAAACTACATGTTATAAGGAAAACAATGAAAAAAGAATCATTGTCAAACCCTTCATGGTTAGACAGAAAAGAATTTTCAAAGTTAGGGTTCCAAAAAGGGAATTTTATGAACCCTAAATTCAAGAAAAATGTCAAACTTGGATCAAAACCAAAAAGAAATTTGTATGATTGGTTTGGCAATGTTTATAAATGTCCTAAGTTGCAATTTGAATTTTTTTGGAATTTTTAGAAACCTAAATGGTATTTTAATTAATTAATTTTCATTAATTAATTAAAATAAACATTTAAATATTTTTAAAATGATTTTTTAATGCAAAAAATAAAAATAAAAATGTTTTTGGTTGAAGAAAAATATTTGGAATTAAATTGCAGGAGGAAATATTTTTATGATTTTTTTAAAGTATTTTAAATAAAATGACAAAGAAAATGGGATTTAAATGAAATAAAAATTAAAATAAAGGGAAGTCAACTGATCTAATGGTCTGGATTTGAACTGGGAAAGACTGCGCGCACAGATGGAAGGCCTGGATTGATTATGGGTTAATTAACTGATTAACCTAATTAATTAAAAATTAAACTTAAATGAAATGATCTGAACCGTACACACGTGCGCGAAACCAAATCCAAGGGCAGACATTCAAACTAAGCCACTAAACCCTAATTAGGGTTCTAATCATTTTCAGCTGACCGGAGCTAGTTCCGGTCATCTTCTCCGGCTAGCCAAACATGCTATCTCACTCAAAACACAACCCCAAGCTCTCAAACTCTCCAGAAATGATCCTCACATTACTCTAAACAAGAATCAACCAACAAAATTCATTTATTTCACATGAACAACATGAATCGAAGCAAAACGGAAAATCAACCAAAAATTTCGGAAGCTTGTGAAATGTTTAAAACTCAACCATTTTTGAAACAAATCATATCATGGCAATCAGGGGAACACATAGAATCATTCTATAACATAAAAGAGAAGTTCTGGAAAAAAAATTGAAGGTGGCTACCTGAGCTGAAACTTTCACTTCTAGAGCTTTTGAACCTTCTCTCTTGTGCAAATCCACCTCACATGACCCCCTAATGATGTTGCAATGCTTTAATAGAGTTTAGAATGGCTGGATTGAGTGGTTGCAACTTAGCTGGTCTGAAATCGTATTTTTGTTTGGATGGCTTTTAGGGATTGGTAATGGTTGGGAAATGTTCTAATGATGATGATGAGTTGAATGGTGAAGTTTGTTTGTGGTTTGAGTGGCTGGACAGAGAGAATTGAAAGCTTGAAGTTTTAGGGTGATTTTGAGAAACTTAGCCTATGAGATGATCTGAGCTCCAATGTTATGTGAAATAGCTTGCTTTGAGTCCACATAACATTGTTTGATAGGTCAGAAAGTGGGTGGTGGCCTGTGGTGATTAGTATGGGCAAGTTGCCAAAATGTCAACATTATGTGTACTTGAGGTATGGGCTATGACAGGGGTTGTTCAAGAGCATGTATGGCCTCAGCATTGATCAAGGAGAGCCATGGGATTGAAATTATGCAGCTGGCACAAGTGGAAGCATGGTTACAAGAGATTTTGCAAGTGTTATGCATTTTGCCCCTTTTGTGATTTCTTGTGATGCAAGCCATAGAAACTTGTGATTCTTTGGGCAATTTTGGTCACAATGCAATGTATTATGTTTGTATGATGCTTAGAGAGTGATTAGAGGTCACAAAATGACTTGGCATGTGAAATTGCAAAAAATCCTCTTTGGTGTGAAAGTGAAAATTATAGGATTTTTGCCAACTTTGCAAGGCCATAACTTGAGTTCCATAATGAATTAGAACATGTTTTTGTACTTTTTGAAAAGGGAATGATCCAATCTACAACTTTCATGACCAACAATTTTTCATTTGCAACATTTATGGTTGAGAAACAGGAGGTTGAAAAACATTCCCAAAATGGAAAGTTTCCATTATAAGTCATTTCCATTTTTGGCAACTTTTGGTTTAGCTCAAATTTCTTCAATTTTGTGAACTTCCAAACACTTCAATGATCAAATAAAGGTCATGTAACTTCAATTTGATGAAAATTCCACTTTGGATCCATTGTTGGGGGCCTCAGATGCCCTGATTTTGCTCTGACTTGCTCAAGAAGTTACCCAGTGAAGAAATGACTTCCACAATGAATTTATTTATAAAACTTGGAACACATGACCCCTATAACATATTGAGACCATTAGAAACAAGAATGACCAAAATTTTTGGAGTTATGGCCTCTGAAACCAAAACCCTAATTTCAGGTCATCTGTGTAGTGAAACCCTGGCTCAGCTTCCATGCTTTCCAAGTTCTTGTGATTTCTTGACTCCCTTGATCTTTGAGGGATATAATATGATGATAGAACACACATGGACCCTATTGGAATTATTTGAGACCTTTGGAGTGGCTCAAATGGATCCTTGGATTGCTCAAATCACAAACCCTAGATGCAGATGAACTTGAACTAATGTAGTGAAACAAAAATGCAATATCAGATGATATGCTTAAACTTATGCAAAGATGAAAGATCACAAGCCATGGTGTGAAATGAGTGAGGTAAAATTTGGGGTGTTTACAGCTGCCCCTATTCAAACACGAGTTAGCTGTGCAGGATGTAAGCGCCTGGCTTAACAGACAAACAAGATAACATGTGGTTGAATACCAAAGACAATCCAAAATTTTCATTCACTGGGGAGAAGAAGAAAAAGGATATAAATTGTAAAAGAAAGTATAGTATGATTATTAATAGGCGGGCGATTGAGGACGACCATCGAGCAGAGGACGACTGCTGGGGATAAAGCAATGACGGGGACGACCGACAAGCTGGGGAAATGAGAGATCACGATGGGGACGACCATCAAGATGGGAAAGTAAAGTAAACCATGATGGAGACGACCATCAGGTTTGCAAAGCAAGGTAAACAATGATGGGGACGATCACCTAGCAGGGGACAGCTGCTCTTTATTACGATATAGGACGAATGCCGGATAGAAAAAGTCGACGATGGAGACGCCCATCGTATACGCATGATAAAGGAAGATCATCAAGAGGTGAAGGACGATCACCTAGCAGGGTACGGCTGCTCTCGGGGTTTTATCATGACATAGGATGAATGTCGGATAACGAGATCAACGACAGGGACGGCCATCGTATAAAATGATGAAGGACGATCATCAAAAGGTGAAGGACGGTCACCTAGAAGGGGACGACTGCCAAATATCACGATATAGGATGAATGTCGGATAGAAAAGGGTTCCAATAATGGAGACTCCGCTGGGGAAAGGGATGAGGGACGGTCATCCAAAGGTGAAGGAAGATCACCTGGAAGGGTACGGCTGTCGAAGGTATCACGACATAGGATGAATGTCGGATAGAAGAAAAGTTGTTTTGTTGGTGACTTACTAGGGAATGGTAAACACGGACGAGTGCTTACGCTCAAGAATAAAAGGTATAAATGTTTTGACGCTGTTTATAGACTAAAGATGCGGACGAGCATCCTTAGAACCATGATACGGACGAGTATCGATAGAAAAAAACGCTGAATCGTGTTCAGAGATGATGATACAGACGAGTACCAACTGGTTAACAAAGAACACGGACGAGTGTTGAATCTGTGGGGAATAAATGTATATATGAGATACAGACGAGTATCTGTACAAGTGTGAACAAGTATTATGAAGTATGAGCAAGACACGGACGAGTGTTCAACTTGCTGGGAAAATATTTGACACGGACGGGTGTCAGAAGAGAAAGTGTATAAGTTATGAACAATCATTTATATATGAGAGTGTAAAAGGTATTCTGGTGACCTGTGGGGATAGGATGACACGGACGGGTGTCAACAAGAGTGTATTATAACAAGTGTTTGGTTTGCAATAAGTGACTTGGAAACCATGCTGGAGAAAGGCGACACGAACGAGTGTCAGAAGAGTGTATATAGGTATTTGTATTTGAGAATGCAAAGAGGATTTTTTTGGCTTATATCTGCAGGGGAATGATATGACACGGAAGAGTGTCGAAAGAGTATATGTAACAGGCATTTGTGTTGGAGAGTGCAAAGAGGATGCTTTGGATTTTATTCGTAAGGGATGTGAGTTTTGTATATACATTGCTGATGAGATATTGATTGTATTTGCAGGTGACTAGTTCGAAACTGGCTTGTGATCATGAAAATGTTTGATTTTTTCCGTAATTCTCCATATTAGACAGAATGCTACACTCTATGGGGAAAATTATGCGAATGCTATGATTATGTAAAAAAGAAACCGATCCGGGATTCGGATCCCGCTGTTGTAAAAGATCTCTGACTGATCTGCTTGAAGGAACGTCCCACCTGGGGAGATCATTGGTAGATATGTTAGGGGGTGTAACTCTGCTTGGGGAAATAGATCACTAATAGACCTATCCTGTAAGGAGAAGCCCAGCTGGGGATAATGAAACTTCTGTCACTTTGTTGTGTGAGAATTTCAGGCATTGCTCTTCTGGGAGATGCTGGAACTCTGCGGGGAGATAGTTCTTTTAGAGACCTGACACTCTGCTTGGGGAAGGAAAGTTCAATGAACGATCTTCCTAGAGATCTCTGCGGGGATCCCTGCTGGGGAAGCTCCTGTTGAATAGACTTCTGCCGGGGATGAGGACACTTTGACAACTCCGCTGGGGAAAAGCGTTCCAGATGCTGCTTGGAGGAGGTATGCTGGGGAAGTGATGCTTGGCATGCCCCATGCTGCACATTGAATACCTGCAATCTTGTTAAGACAAAGAAACGCACAAGTATCTCGAGGTATCCCTTACCAGATTTCGTCATAGGAGTTAGATAATCCTGAGAGTAAATACATTTCCTGAAAGCATTTATTAAGAATGGCTCATTTGTTTTATGAAAATATCATGGATATTGGACATTTTGCAAACAAAACAAAAATGTACAAAAAAAGACTTGACTGACAATTCTGATTTTATTAATCTAGGTGCCCTGAATTGGCAAAATACAGTCAAAGAAACAGATCCCCTGGGATGAGGAGATTGTTACAAATTGAGAAAAGTAAAAATGCTGGAAATGTTGACGATGCTCCGGTGAGCTTCCTTTGCTATAACCCGTATGACCTTGACGCTCTTCTCATCTTGCTTTCTGAAGAAAGTTGATTCTGACCGACGTTTTATCCTTTCGAAGCTTGCCGTGTTGTGAACGATACAGACGAATTCAGGATGCAGTTGTTCGCTTATTCTCTTATTTTGCGTAGATTGCCCTTTCGGGTTTTCAATCCACCAGGATACCCATTTTTGCCTGAGTTGTCCAATGCGGCTTTTCAACTCAGCGGGTGTACATTTTTTAAAAAATTTTCCCCTTATTTTTGCCCGAGTCTTTATTCTGTTTTTGACTCGCCGGGATGTCTTATTTTTGCCTGGACATACATTCTGTTTTTATGTCCAGCGGGTCATTTTTTGCGAAGTATTTTTTAACTGCATTTGAATTCACAGGGGATAAGAAATCTTCACCATCCATAGTAGTGAGCATCAGTGCTCCACCAGAGAAAACTTTCTTTACTATGAATGGACCATCGTAATTTGGAGTCCATTTGCCCCTGTGGTCTGTATGAGGAGGAAAGAGTCTTTTCAACACAAGATCTCCCACTTGGTATTCCCGAAGCCTGACTTTCTGATCAAAGGCTTTCTTCATTCTTTTCTGATATAACTGCCCATGACAAATTGCAGCTAATTTCTTCTCTTCGATAAGATTCAGTTGATTGTACCAAGAACGGACCCATTATACTTCGTCAAGTTTTACATTCATCAGTACCCGTAAAGAGGGTAGTTCAACTTCAACAGGCAGGACATCTTCCATACCATACACAAGTTGATAAGGTGTTTCCCCAGTAGACGTTCTGATTGAGGTACGATACCCATGCAAGGAAAATGGTAGCATTTTATGCCAGTCTTTGTAAGCAACCACCATCTTTTGCACAATCATCTTGATGTTTTTGTTAGCTGCCTCAATAGCGCCATTCATCTTTGGCCTGTAAGGAGAAAAGTTGTGATGTTGAATTTTGAAGTCCCGACACAGTTCTGCCATCATTTTGTTGTTCAAATTGGAACCATTATCAGTAATGATTCGCTCGGTGTCGCTCCCACTAAATGAGGCTAGGTCAAATAGGGTACAGACGCGAACGGTCGGTGAAAGAGAAAGGATGAAAGAGTCGCCATCTAGGCATTTTTATCCCGAAGGAAAGATAATGCTGCATAAACCTAAGAAAAGATGGATAAGACGGTTGCGGACCAGAGAAACTGAGAAAGGGGGTTAGTTACAACCTGAGAAGGTATTAGCACCCAGATTGTCCGTCGTACTCGACGGGATCCACGCTTGAAAGATTTGTGTTCAAAGGGGTAGTGTCAGTACTATTTGTGTATCAAAGTTGGAAAAGAATGCATGTGTCAGTGCAAAAGAAATGTGAAGTGAAGTGAAGATGTGTCAGTGCAAGGAATGAGTGAAGCTCAAGACTATGAGGCTTAAAAGTACAATGCTGGAAGAGGGGGGAATATACAGAGACTTTTGTTCGATAACTGTTAAGTTATGCCTACGTATCCTCTCGTGCAATGAGGAAGTCAGAACACCGTAGTTCGACTCAAAGAGACTGAAAGATGAATTGACTTGTGAACTGCTTGCTTGTCTATGCTCAAGTGTATGACCTGTCTGGCTCAGGTGCAAACTGTCTTGCATTAGACGGAAGAAGCAAGTTCTCGTTTGTGAGTGAATGAGGTGAGAAAAGAATCCCGGAGGAGACGATTATTGTTTGTTTTTGTGTTTTCAATCTTTTATTGCCTTTTGATATTTGTCATAAGTTAATGAGCTTAAGCCTAAACCAAGGGTTAGTAAACTCATCACATCCTCCCTCTGATTAGGGGTAATGAGAATACCCTAAGTATGAAGTAAATACCTCACACTTAATCACCTTGATGTAGGATTAAGATCATTAACCTACTTGTAATTATTTAGATGTTTTTGTTGTTTTTGTTTAGTGTTAAGTAATGAGGTTAAGCCATAATCAAGGATTTAATGGACTCATTACACCATCCTAATAGAAGGATTATAGATGAGAACATTTAAGCTGAGGAAGGCTCCTCAACTTAATCCATGATTAGGAATTAACCTCATGACAAAACAAGGCCTTTATTAAATGGATTTTAGTTAATGGTAAGGTTAAGAAGTGGATTTTATGGTTTGTAAGACAACTTGAGGGGGACTTGTCCATTAACACTAGGGTTAGTCCTTCTTAACCAATAAAGGAAGAATTAGAACCCTAATGCAAGGCCCAAGTTACAAGCTTGATGTCTTAATGATTATTAGGTGGATTGATTAAAGAATTTAAACACATTAAGGGTTTAACACTTAGGATTAAAGTTATACACTCTATCCTAATAGAAGGATACAGGCATAACCTTAATCACAAAGCCCTAAAACCTTTAAGGTTTAGTCCTTGATTATGAGATGAGAAGAGAAGACACAAAGATGACACAAAGGTAAAACTAATGGGGGACTAATCAACACTAATTGTGATCATACTTGGGTATTCCTAGGGTTTATCAGGCTTGCAATGGATCTTCAAGGAGAAGCCACCATGGAAGAAACAGTATGAAGGAAGGAGAAGCAAGAAGAAGCAGGACAACTTACTTCACTTAAGAAGATAAGTTGCTTGAGGAAAGAAAAAGGAGAAGGAGCATGAATGAGCAAGCTCACTCTAATACAAAGATAAAATGAAGCAATGATGCATAAGGGAGATGAGAAGAGATTGTGAGAAGTGAAGGCAAATTCACTTCTCAAACACTTACCACCTGAAAAGTTAGCAAAAGGAAATGAAAAGAAATAAAAATGAAATGAAATGCAAGGATGCAAACCAAAGTCAGAAACATATCAAGATGCAAATGATGCTATAAGATGGTATGAAATCATGTCAAGAGATGAGGATGATCATACAAGCAATGAAGATGCAAATGAGACATGAAAGGATCATGAAAGTTCATGGAAACTTATGAAATGCAATGGATGCATAACATGGCAAATGGATGATGCAATGATCAAACATGATTATAATGTCCTAGGATGTCTTACATGTCATGTGGATGCACAAAATGTCATGGAAAGTTCATGTATGCAAGCATATGAAGAATGAATGCAAATGAAGGCAAAAATTAGGGTTTATGCACAAGATGCAATGCAAAATTCAAAATCAGAAGCAAAGCAAGAGATAAAAAATTGAAAATAGGATCAAACAAATGGAAAATCCTAAAGGACTTATGATTTTTTCTAAGTTTCTAGGGTTTAAAGGGTGATCCTAAAGGGAAAATGCCAAACAAATGGAAAATGCAAGATAAAAATGAAACAAAAATGTTTTTAGAAGCTTGAAAGCATGTAGAACACAATGCAAAAAGAACCATTCACAAACTCAACTTGGATCACAAGTTATGAATTTTTGAAGTTAGGGTTACAAATATTCAAATTAAAGAACCCTAATTCAAATAAAAATTGTCAAAGCATTATTAAAACCAAAAAGAAATTTGTCTTGTGAGTTTGTAAATGTTTGTAAATGTTTCAAAATGCTCTCTGAATTTTTTTGGAATTTTTAAATACCTAAATGTATTTTTAATTAATTAATTCTCATTAACTAATTAAAAATAATCATTTAAATGATTTAAAAATAATTTTTAATGCAAAAAATAAAAATAAAATATTTTTGGTTTCTGTAAATAAGTAAAAGCTTGGATAAAAATTTTCAGAATTTTTTGATATCATTTGCTATTTTTAAAAATTCGTTCAAATAAAATAGAAAACAAATGAAATTAATATTAAATTAAATGAGAAAATGGGAAAGTCAGCCAATCTAAGGGCCCAGGTTTGAAGTCAGGTTGGAGGGAATTGACTTCGCGCGTAATCCAAGGGCCAGAATTCAAACTACGCTAATTATGATTAGAACCCTAATCTGAACCCTAATTACTTTCAGGTGACCGGAACAATGTTCCGGTCATCTTCTCCGGCCAGCCAAACATGCTATCTCACTTAATACGCAACCCTAAGCTCCCTAACTCTCCAGAATCAAACATCTAACAACCCTAAACATGAATCCAGCCCCAAAACTCATTTATTCTTCATCAAGAACACGAATCAAAGCAAAACGGAAAATACATCAAAAATTTCAGAAGCATGATACATCCTTGTTTCTCAATCATTTTCAAATGTAAAGACATCATGATCATCAGGAGAACACATAGAATCAATTAAGAACTTAAAATGAAGTTTCTGGAAAAAAAGTTCTCGAGCTCACCTGAACTTGAGCTTTCATCTTTGGTACTTTCTGGCCAGGTCTTTGCTTCAAATTAGCTCCAATGATCCTCCTGAAGAGTTTGTGATACTTGGTTGGAGTTTATATGGCCTCTAAGTGATGTTGACTGAAACTCAGTTCAAGAAAATGTCAAAATCTTGTTTTTGATACAAGGTGTTTTATGGAAAAATGAAGGGTGGGAAATGATCAGTGATGAATATGGAGTTGAATGGTGGAAAAAGTTTGGAGATTTGATGGCTGAGCTATGAGTTTCGAAGGCTTTTGCAAGTTTGAGGGATTTTGTGTATGCTGAGCAATGGGAGGATTCAGGTTCCAAACTTATGTGAAATGGCTTGCTTCTTTGCCATATAACATGCTGGGATAGGTCAGTGTAGTTGTTGTGGGCTATGCTGATTGGTATGGGGCAAAATGCACAAAGTCAAAAGCTGGTGTACTTGAGGTATGGGCAAGTGGCAGGCTGGGACAGTGGCATGGCTGTGCGCAGCTGACTTCATGGATGTCCAAAATCTATTCTTGAGGCAATTCAGCAAGAGAGAAGAAAGTTATGGGGTGTTTTGCAATTATGTGAAGTTTTGCCCCCTTTGAGAAATCTTGATGATCAAGGCATGAAACTTGGGATTTCTTTGTGCAATTCTGAATTATAGGTCATGTACTATGTTTGTGTAATGGTTAGAAGTGTGTTTGAAGTCACAAAATGCTTTGTCATGAGTTTTTGCAAATTTCCCTCTTTGGCACATAAGTGAAATTTTGTGATTTTTTCCAACTTTGCAAGGCCATAACTTGAGTTCTATGATGAATTAGATCAAGTTCTTGCACTTTTTGAAAAGGGAATGATCCAATATACAACTTTCATGACCAAGAATTTTTCATTTGAAGCATTCTTGGTTGAGAAAGAGGAGGTTGAAAAACTTTCCCAAAATGGAAAGTTTATATTACAAGTCATTTCCATATTTGGCAACTTTTGGTTTAGCCCACTTTTCTTCAAATTTGTGAACTTCTAAACACTTAAATGATCCAATAAAGACCATATAACTTCATTTTGATGAAAAATCCACTTTGGTTCCATGTTGGGGGCCTCAGATGCCCTGATTTGGCTCTGACTTGCTCAAGAAGTTATCCAGTGATCAGATGACTTCCACAATGAATTTTTCCATCAAACTTGGTATGCATGATCCTTATAACATATTAAGACCAATAGAACCAAGAATGACCAAAAAATTTGGAGTTATGGCCTCTGAAACCAAAACCCAAATTTTAGGTCATCTATGTAGTTAAACCTGGCTCTGCTTCCATGCCTTGCAAGTTCTTGTGATTTTCTGACTTCCTTGATCTTGGGAGGATATAATATGATGATTGGACATACATGGTCCCCCTTGAGATGACTGGAGACCTTTGGAGTGGCTCAGGAGGATCTTGGATTGCTCAGATCATAAACCCTAGATGCAGATGACTTGAACCAATGCAGTGAAGCAAAAAATGCAATATGATATAATATGATTGGACCTATGCATATGAAAGAATCACAAGCCATGGTGAAATGAGTGAGGGAAAATTTGGGGTGTTTACAGCTGCCCCTATTCAAGCATGAGTTAACTGTGCAGGATGTAAGCGACGGCTTAACAGACAAGCAAGATAACTTGTGGTTGACTACCAAAGACAGTCCAGAATTTGCACTTATTGGGGAGAAGAACAAAAAGGGGGTATGGATTGTAAGATGAAAACAAACTATGATTATAAAATGCAAATGACGGAGGACGACCGTCGGGCAGAGGACGACTACTGGGGGTAAAGCAATGACGGGGACGACCGACATGCTGGGAAAATAAAGGATTATGATGGGGACGACCATCAAGTAAAGTAACAAAATTCTCTAGGGATTATAGGTAAGGTCAATGATGGGGACGGCCATCGGATTACTAAAATAAGTGAAACAAATGATGAGGTACGATCATCAAAGGTGAAGGACGATCACCTAGCAGGGGACGGCTGCTCTGTTGGGGAGAAAGATGAGGGACGGTCATCTAAGGTGAAGGACGATCACCTGGAAGGGGACGGCTGCCAAACGTATCACGACATAGGACGAATACCGGATAGAAAAGGTCGACGATGGGGACGGCCATCAGATAAGCATGATGAAGGACGATCATCAAGAGGTGAAGAACGATCACCTAATAGGGTATGGATGCTCTCGGGGTTTATCATGACATAGGACGAATGTCAGATAACAAGATCAACGATGGGGACGACCATCGGATAAAATGATGAAGGACGATCATCAAGAAGGTGAAGGACGATCACCTAGCAGGGGACGACTGCTAAAATATCACGACATAGGACGAATGTCGGATAGGAAAGGGTTCCAATAATGGAGACTCCGCTGGGGGAATGATTAAGGACGATCATCAAGAGGTGAAGGATGATCACCTGGAAGGGTACGGCTTCCGGAAGTATCATGACATAGGACGAGTGTTAGTTAGAAAGGGAATAATTTATTGGGATTTGCCGGGGACTCTTCTGGGGAATGGTAGACACAGACGAGCGTCTAGATTCAAGAAAGAAAAGGTACAAGTGTTTGACACTGTGTATAGATTAAGGATGCGGACGAGCATTCTTAAGACTATGATACAGATGAGTATCGGTAGAAACAAACGCTGACGCACGTTCAGAGATGATGGTACGGACGAGTACCAACCGGTTAACAAAAACACGGACGAGTGTCAACTCTGAGGGGAATTAAGTGTGTATACAAGATACAGACGAGTATCTGTATGAGTAAAACAAGCATGAGCGAGACACAAACGAGTGTTCATCTTGTTGAGGAGAGTGCGACACGGACGGGTGTCGAAAGAAGTGTATTATAAACAAGTGTTTAGGCAACTGTACTGGGGATAGGTGACACAGATGGGTGTCAGGAGAGTGTGTAAATATGTATTTGTGAGTGCAAAGGGGATGCTTTGGCTTTCTGTTGGGGATATGACACAGATGAGTGTCGAGAAGTATCTGTTATGCGTAAGTATCTGTTTGTGGAGGATGTTCTGGCGACTTTACTGGGGAATGATGACACGAACGGGTGTCAACAGGAGCATGTATTTGCAAAGAAGATGCCCTGGCATTCTGCTGGGGAATTTGAGAGGTATTCTGTATAATGTTGATGGTGTATCAATATTCACAGGGTTGATTCAAAACATGGCTTGTGATTATGCAATATGTTTGATTTTTGTCGTAATGCTCCATATTAAACGGAATGCTACGCCTTGGGGGGAAATATGATGTAAATGCCATGATTATGCAAAGATACTAATCTGGGATTCGGATCCCGCCACTTGTGGAGATCTCTGGCTGATCTACTTGAAGGGAATGTCCCAGCTGGGCATGCGATCATTGGCAGATCTGATATATATGACTCTTGTTTAGGGGAATAAGTCATTGATAGACCCTTTCTTGGTAATGAGGAGCCCAGCTGGGGTCTGTGGAAGCTTTCGTCACTTTGTTGTGAGATCTTCAGATATTGCTCTTCCGGATAGCGGTTGAGACTCTGCGGGGAGATGATTCCCTGTCTAACACTTGGCTGGGGAGGAATGATCACTGAACGACCTTCCTGGAGATTTTTGTAGAGGCCCTGCTGAGGGTGATGGACTTAGCTGGGGAAATGAGCCCCTCCTGATGTGGTCCTGGAGAAAATGCTGAGGAAGTACTAATTTGGCATCCTGCTGGGGAGAAGCTTTCATGCCCCATGTTGCACTTTGAATACCTGCAATCCTGTTGTGACAAAGAAACGTACAAGTACCCCGAGGTATCCCTTATTGGATTCCATCATAGGAATTAGATATTCCTGAGAGTAAATACTTTTCCTGCAAGCATGTAATTTAGAAAAGACGCATCTGTATTTATGCAACCATGATATTAAGGATATCGGTCATTTTGCAAATAAAGATAAAATGTGCGAGACAAAATGTGACTGAAGATCTGATTTTATTAATTTGTGCGCCCTGAATTGGCAAGTACAGTCAAAGAAACAAATCCCCTGAAATGAGGAGATTGTTACAAATTAAGAAACAAAAAGATGCTGGCAATGTTGATGACACTTCAATGTGCTTCCCTTTCGCTATGACTCGTATGACGTTGACGTTCTTCTCATCCCGCTTTCTGAAGACGGCTGATTCTGACCGATGCTTTAACCTTTCAAAGTTTGCCATGTTGTGAGTGATACAGACGAATTCAGAGTGCATTTGTTCACTTATTCCCTAATTTTGCGTGGATCTCCCTTTCGGGTTTTCAATCCACCGGGATACCCATTTTTTCCTGAGTTGTCCAAAGTGGCTTTTCAACTCAGCGGGTGTACACATTTTTTATTTATTTTCCCTTATTTTTGCCCGAGTCTTTTTATTCTGTTTTTGAGTCGCCGGGATGCCCTATTTTTGCCTGGACTTACATTCTGTTTTTATGTCCAGCGGGTCTTTTTATGCGAAGTATTTTTTAACTGCATCTGAATTCACAGGGGACAGGAAGTCTTCACCATCCATAGTACTGAGCATCAGTGCTCCACCAGAGAAAACCTTCTTTACTATGAACGGACCATCGTAATTCAAAGTCCACTTGCCTCTGTGGTCTGTATGAGGAGGGAGGAGTCTTTTCAGCACGAGATCTCCTACTTGGTATTCTCGAAGCCTGACTTTCTGATCGAAGGCTTTCTTCATTCTTTTCTGATATAACTGCCCATGGCAGATTGCAGCCAACCTCTTCTCTTCGATCAGATTCAGTTGTTCGTATCGGGATCGGACCCATTCTGCTTCATTCAATTTAACATCCATTAGTACCCGCAAGGAAGGTAACTCAACTTCAACAGGCAAGACTGCCTCCATACCATACACAAATTGATACGGTGTTGCCCCTGTTCTGATTGACGTACGGTACCCATGCAAGGCAAATGGTAGCATTTCATGCCAGTCTTTGTAGGTGACCACCATCTTTTGCACAATCTTCTTGATATTCTTGTTAGCTGCCTCTACAGCGCCATTCATCTTTGGCCTGTAAGAAGAAGAATTGTGGTGTTGGATTTGGAAGTCCCGGCACAGCTATGCCATCATTTTATTATTCAAGTTAGAACCATTATCAGTAATGATTCGCTCGGGCACTCCATACCGACAGATGATGTCTCTCTTCAGGAATCGGGCTACCACTTTCCTGGTGATATTTGCATAGGAAGCTGCTTCAACCCACTTGGTAAATAGTCAATAGCCACCAGGATGAATCTGTGGCCATTTGAAGTAGTCGGTTCAATCTTGCCAATCATATCAATGCCCCACATGGCAAAGGGCCAAGGTGAAGACATCACATTCAAAGGATTTGGAGGCACATGCACTTTATCCGCATAAATCTGGCATTTATGGCATTTCTTGGCATAAGCACAACAGTCAGCGTCCATTGTGATCCAGTAATAGCCTGATCTTAACAACATTTTAGCCATAGAATGCCCTCCAACATGGGTACCAAAAGATCCTTCATGCACCTCGTGCATCAACAAGTCTGCTTCTGCCTTATCAACACATCTGAGAAGTACCATATCAAAGTTTCTCTTGTACAAGGAACCATCAGCATTCAGGAAGAAACTACCAGCTAGCCTTCTTAATGTCTTCTTGTCATTGGATGATGCCCCAGGTGGGTATGTTTGATCCTCCAAGAAGCATTTGATATCATAGAACCAAGGCTTATCATCTTCAGCAAGGTCTGCAGAGAATACGTATGCTGGTCTATCAAGTCTGGATACTGAAATCCGAGGAGCAAAGTTGGCAGCTTGAACTTTGATCATGGATGAAATGGTAGCCAGAGCATCTGCAAACTGATTTTCATCTCGAGGGATATACTCAAGCTTGACTGTAGTGAAGAAAGTAAGCAACCTCCTTGTATAGTCCCGATAAGGTATCAGATGCTCCTGGTGAGTGTACCATTTGTCGTTGGTTTGATTAATTACCAGAGCCGAATCTCCGAATACAGTCAAAGTCTTGATCCTGAGGTCAATGGCTTCCTCTAGACCCATAATACAAGCTTCGTATTCAGCTTCATTGTTAGTGCAGTTAAATATGAGTTTTGCTGAGAAAGGCATGTGAACTCCCTTAGGAGTAATGAGAACTGAACCAACACCACGACCATTCATATTAACATCCCCATCAAACATCATTGTCCATTCTTCTTCTGGGTCAGGTCCTTTAGTGTGAATAGGCTCTTCATGATCTTTTTCTTTTATGAACATGATGTCTTCATCAGGGAAGTCAAATCTCATAGGCTGGTAATTATAAATGGGTTGCTCAGCAAGATAATCAGACAATACACTGCCTTTGATGGCTTTCTGAGATGTGTACTGAATGTCGTATTCTGTGAGAATCATTTGCCATCTTGCAACCCGTCTGGTAAGCGCTGGATTCTCAAATATGTACTTAACTGGGTCCATCTTTGAAATCAATAAGGTAGTTTGGGTCAACATATACTGCCTTTCTTGAGCAGTGAATAACGTTGTTCACAGTCGGTAAACTTTTTGCTTAGGTAGTATATTGCATACTCTTTTCGACCAGACTCGTCATGCTGGCACAGCACACACCCCATTGACTCTTCTAATACTGTCAAGTACATTATTAGAGGTCTTCCTTCAACTGGAGGCATAAGGATCGGAGGCTCTTGCAAGTATTCCTTGATTTTGTTAAAAGCCCTTTGGCAGTCTTCATTCCACCTAACCGTCTGTTCTTTTCTTAACAACTTGAACAAGGGCTCACAGGTTGCTGTAAGGTGAGATATGAACCGTGAAATGTAGTTCAGTCTACCTAGAAACCCTCGAACTTCTTTTTCAGTCTTCGGTGCAGGCATCTCTTGAATGGCTTTGACTTTGTCAGGGTCAACTTCAATTCCTTTCTCACTTACAATAAAACCCAGCAGCTTACCGGACCGCACCCCGAATGTTCATTTGTTGGGGTTCAACTTCAATTGGTACTTCCTCAGACACTTGAATAGCTTCAACAGATTCACCAGGTGGTCTTCTTCTGTGAGGGACTTGGCAATCATGTCATCCACATAACATTCAATTTCTTTATGGATCATGTCATGGAATAATGTTACCATAGCCCATTGATAAGTGGCACCAACATTCTTCAGTCCGAATGGCATTACCTTATAACAGAATGTGCCCCAGGGTGTGATGAAAGTTGTCTTCTCCATGTCTTCAGGTGACATCTTGATCTGATTATATCCTGAAAATCCATCCATGAAGGAGAATACCGAGAACTGAGTCGTATTGTCGACTAATACATCAATGTGAGGTGATGGGAAGTCATCTTTCGGGCTGGCTCTGTTCAGGTCCCGGTAATCCACACACATCCTTACTTTTCCATCTTTCTTAGGCACAGGTACAATGTTAGCAACCCACGGCGGGTAACTAATCACAGCAAGGAAACCGGCGTCCCATTGTTTTTGTACCTCTTCTTTTATCTTCATGGCCATATCCGGGCGAGTACGGCGCAACTTCTGTTTTACTGGAGGACAATCTTCTTTCAGTGGCAGCTTGTGCATAACAATGTCGGTGTCCAACCCTGGCATATCCTGATAAGACCAAGCGAAAACATCCACATACTCTCGAAGCATGTCAATAAGTTGCTCTTTTACTGAATCTTGCAGACGGGCCCCGATCTTAACTTCTTTCATGTCTTCCTCCGTACCAAGATTAACCGTCTCCACTTCCTCCTGATGAGGAGTGATTATCTTCTCCTCTTGTCTCAACAACCTGTCTAGTTCTTCAGGTAGCTCATAATCTTCTTCAACCCCTTCATCGGCTTGATTAATTGGATTGTCAAAGTCATACAAAGTCATATCGGTGTTGTTGTCGGTGCAGTCTGGAGGGCACTCTCTGCAAGGGTTTAGATTTGTTCATTTTAGTGATCAGTTTTATCTTGGTTAGAAAAAGTGAAAATGAAGTTATTATTTTGAAAAACATTGCCATTTTATTTTTGTACAAAAAATAAAGAGTGAAAAACAGTGAGCGGAAAAAGAAAAGACTCATTTGCAAAAGATGTCCTGATATTCATTAATTGATCGTTTGCACAAAATACAAGATGGCCCGATTACAAAATGAGCCCTGACATCTTGGGCAAGATGCAGGACTTGATGCATGCTAAAAGACAGGAAATAATAATTACTCTGCAGGAGTAACTCTTATAATTTCCTGGGAAGACCAGTTGAAGACATGGTTCCCCGGGATCCTTGGACGTATCCAGCTTTCCAAGTTGCGCTCATCTTCTGACTCATCTTCCAAACTATTCACAGCATCCGGGGTGAGCATTCCCCCGCTGACAAACTTGGGCTACTTTGCAGCCTCTGGTTGATCTTGTCGGGCTGGTCTGTAACCCAACCCGAATCGGTCTTCTTTCTTCTCAACTGGCAGCAGCTTGCCCCAGCCTTGCGCGGTACCCTCTTCAACAACCTTCCAGGCTTGTTGATACGATGTGATGGAAGTCCCAAGCACAGCAGATGTTTCATTGACATTAAGGGCCTCAAACCCTTGGCTCATGGTCTCATGGATTTCCCTATCCATTTCAATGTATTTGAAAGTAGCCAGCTGGCTAACAAAAATATCCTCCTCCCCACAAATGGTAATGACTTGGCCCTCCCACTTGAATTTTAACTTCTGGTGAAGGGTTGACGTCACGGCGCCAGCGGCGTGTATCCATGGTCTACCCAATAGACAGTTGTAGGTAGGTTGTATATCCATCACAAAGAAGGTCGTTTTGAAAACCTATGGGCCAATCATTATTGGTAATTCTATCTCTCCCAGAACTGATCTTTTAGAACCATCAAAGGCTCTTACTACCAAGTTGCTAGGGCGCAATGCCAATATATCATGTTCCAGCTTCACAAGGGCTTTTTTGGGTAGGACATTGAGTGATGACCCTGTGTCCACCAATACGTGAGAAAGAACTGCACCCTTACACTCCAAGGTAATGTGCAAAGCCTTGTTGTGATTGTGACCTTCCATTGTCAGATCAGCGTTGGTAAATCCTAGTCCATGACTAGCGTTGACATTTCCAACCACAGCCTCTAACTGATTGACCGTAATCTCCTCTGGCACATAAGCTGCGTGCAGGACCTTTAATAGTGCGTTCCGATGAGCCTCGGAGCACATTAGCAATGATAGTATGGAGATTTTGGAAGGTGTTTGGTGAAGCTGGTCTACCACCTTATAATCACTCTTCTTGATGATCCTCATGAACTCATCAACCTCTTGATCGAAAGGAGTCTTCAAAGTTTCCTTAGCAACTGGTTCTTCTTGCACCATGCTCTTCCCTTTTGCCTTAGCAGCAGCTTCAGCTTCAGCGATGGGTCTTGGTATTTGCGAGGCAAAGAGACGTCCGCTTCTAGTGAAGCCTCCGCCTCCCCCCACATTTTCTATCTGGGGTGAAGAAGTTGATGACTCTAAAGTAATTTTCTGCCCCTCGCAATATAGATCTGAGCCATAATGCCAAGGGATGGCATTATTGCTTTCGTAAGGAATTGGCCCAGGCACTGTGATAGTGACCGGACTGATAGCAGCTGCAAAGGGGACCACAATGGTGTTTGGGTCATAATATATGGTAACTGGAGCTCTAACAGGAGTAGCATTTTGTCGTGAGTTGTTGGAAGGAACATTTGCGGGATCGTAGTATATCATAACCGTTGAGACGCTTTCATTAACTATTGTTGTTGTTGTAGATGGTACTGTTGACTGGATGGGTGTTGAAGTTGTAGTAGGAACTGATGGAGTAATGGGTGTTGTTGTTGTAGAAGGAATTGTGACTGAACTTGTATCCGTTGAAGTGACTGATTGAGTAATTGTTGGAGTTGTAGCAGAATCTGTTGGAACAAGGGTTGCTGATGTTGTAGGAGTATTTGTGATTGTTGATGAAGGAATTGTTGGAGTTGTAGTCGCTGTTGTCGTAATCTGAAGAATGCCATCCTTAATAAGGCCAGCTATTCCGTTTCTCAGACTCTCACATCCATTAACGACAATGTTGCAATATCCACAGCCGAGCTCACACCCGGGGAACACTTGGCACTCTAACAGCTGAGATTTGATTTCAACCAAAGGTGTTCGGATTTGTGCAACACTGTTGATTAAGGTGGATGGTTTGCCCTCCTCAATAGCATTAATCCTAGGCCCGTTGTGACTAGGCATTGGATTTCTTGTAACATTTGGAGGAGGTGCAAAATTGAGAGCTTTTTGAGTCCACCAGATCCTGGACTTTCATCTGTAGGGCCCTGCATTTCTCAGTGTTATGCCCCGGTGCGTTTGAGTGGAATGCACACCTGGCATTTGCATCATAGTTCTTTGGCATATTGAGGGGATCTGGAGGTGCCAATGTCCTTAACTCAACTAGGTTGAGCTTCAGGAGTTGTGGCAAGAGTGCAACATACGGCATTGGGATTGGGTCAATTACCCTGTTTACCTGTGATGGCATTTGTTGGAATGGACGCTGTTGTTGGTTGTTATTTCTGTTGTTGTGCGACCTTTGTTGCGGATAATGAACTTGTTGTTGATATTGTGGTTGTTGTTGTTGAGGATACAGTGGTTGTTGTGGAATTGGAGCTGGGATGGTAACAGCTGCTACTGACCGATGAGCATATTGAGGCCTGCCCCTGCTTGCATGAATGGAATTAGTTTCACCTGCCCTTCGGGGTCCTACAAAAGGTTTTTTGGGATTGCTGGATGAACTCGCACCATTGTCGGAGATTTTGCCCATCTTCAAGAGACTTTCAATTCTCTCACCAGCTATGACTACGTCAGCAAAACTGGTAGAGGAGAAAGCAGCCAGCCTATCAATATAAGTCCATTGCAGTGTATTCATGAACATGTAAGCCATTTCCCTCTCTGACATGGGTGGTTGAACAGCGGCAGCAAGCTGTCTCCGTCTTTGAGCATACTCTCGGAATCTCTCTCTAGAAGATTGAGACATGCCCATTAAAAGAGTTCTATTGGGAGCCATGTCCAGGTTGTACTGATATTGCCGGATGAAGGCCTCGGCCAAATCCTTCCAACACCATATGGTGGCCCTAGACAAATGTGAATACCACTCTCTCGAAGCCCCCGTCAGACTGTCTTCAAAGAAGAACATCCACAGATTTTCATCCATGGTATACGCTTTGAGCCTACCCAAGAAAGATTGCAAGTGAGTGCGAGGACAGGAGGTGCCATTGTACTTTTCAAAGCATGGGGGTTTGAATTTGTGGGGAATTCTCACCCCATATACTAGGCCCATGTCCATTACATCGAAGCCCAAAGAATTCTGAGATTCCAAAGATCTTAACTTTTCAGCAAGCTCATCCAATCTCCTGTCATATACCACATCTCCGGCTCCTATGACAGTGAACTGTTCTTCCTGGGGATCCTCCTGCAGGATTCTGCCCCCAGCAGTGTTACCTTGAACATTCCTCGGGATGTTAACCTCTAGATCCAGATGAGGTCCATATACTGGTGGGTCAATACGAGGCTGGCCCCGTTCATTATTGCTAGTTCCTCCTGTTCCAAGATGAGGCTCCTCAGGAGTTTGTCTTTCCACCAGCTCTCTTAACCTTTCTTGACTCTGGGCTAAGCCAGTCATCATTGCCATAAACTGAGACATCTGATTTCTCATCTCTACTCTCTCATTGGCCATCTAGTTTCTGACCTCAGACAGGTCATGCTGTACTTTCTCCATTTGAATTCCGGGAAGGTTGTTACGAGTTGGGTACCGGTGCGCGCGGTTGACAGGGAACACTCGGCGGCGAGCAATATTTCCTGAGATCACACAAAGTTAGAAACAATAATAACAAAAACCTACAAAACAAAAACAAAGTCAGTATGAAATGCAGTATGCTTATTTGTTTTCCAAGGTATCCTGGTTTGGTTCTTGGTTTTGACCTTTCCAGACCTCGAGGAAGATGCTTGATGCTGTTGAGAGAAAAGCCCAAATGCAAAACAAACTAAAATATATATTACAACTGATGAATAATATATAGTCTGTTTTTACATTACATGCCCATGAAGGGTCAGAATACAACAAAAGAAAAAGTACATCAAATGGAAACAAACAACAAGCAAAGGATCAGACATCCAGTCCAAACTCATCCTCTCTGACCTCCTTCAGGAGGGCCTCAGTCACCGGACCAGCTGGGTGCTCTGTAATGGTCCAGAAGAGGAGGTTCCTGGTAGCAATAGCATTGGTCAACTTCTTATGTTTGTCCTGGTCCTTTGATCTCTTCAATCCTTCCCTGAGCTTCAACTCTGATATCTTTTTCTGTGCAACCAACAAAGCTTCCTGCCGCTTCTTCTCATTGGCTTCCAGTTGTTCCATCTTGGCTTGAGTCTTCTGGTCTTCTTGTGTATGGGCTTCGGTGATCCTGACCCACCTAGCCTGACTCTCTTGCAGATAGTGCTCAGCCCCAGCTTTCTGAATCTTGGCCTCTTTGCAGGCATTCTTCAATATCTGTTCTCCAGCCCTTGCTTTCCTTATGTAGTCCTCTGCCCTTTCAATTTTGGTCAGATGTTCAACCATGAGCTTCTCCAATCTCTCAATGTCCAGACGACCGTCACTTCTTTCCCAAAGAGTCTTCTTTAGGGCCTCAAATAACTTCCCATTCCTTTCCTTCAACTTTTCAAATTCCTCCAGGCTAACTGTTGCTGCTGGCTGTACAGTAGATGGTCCAGGCATGTCTTCCAAAGTGAAAGGCATTCTAGTAATCTAAGCTTTAGTACAGGACCAGTCATAGTACTGAGTTGAAGCAACATTGTTGCATCTTCCAAGGATAGCCACCCCTTTTGTATGGATGTTGTCCCAAGCCCAGGCAGCTTGCCTGACAACAACTGAATTAAGTTGAACTTCACAATACAGGGTCTTAGCTAATTTGGGTATTGCCCACAGCTGGTGATAATGTCTTTGCCTTTGGTGCTCTAGGTGCACCATCTGATATCATTTAAAGTCAAAGCAATGAGCCTCTTGGCCCAATTCTTCTGTTGGTGTGGGTTTAAGAAGGCATCTGACTTAGGCAGGTGTCTGAGCAGCCAGGTGTAAAACAAAGGAGCACAAAATCTTACCAACTTCCCCCTCTGTTTCTCATTCCTCTGATGAATGGAGTAATACAAATCTCCTAACAATGTAGGTAATGGGTTCTTCAGGAGAAACAGATGGATGGCATTCTTGCTGACAAATTTGGGCTCATCTGCAAACAGTATAGCCCCATATATGCTGAGGGCTAACAATGCACAGACTGCCCTCCACTCTCCCAATGAAGCCTTCAGGATGGCCTGAGAAATCATGAAGTCCAAATGCAAACCAGGAATCCCAACTTTTGTTGTCATACTTTGCTCAATAATGGCTGGCTCCAAGTACAGTGACCTTGTATCTCTTCATTCTTAGGAGCAGTCATCTCTGGGTTGAAGGGGATTCCACCTCTGATAGGTACCCCAATCAATGAAGAAAACTCTTCCAACAGAGGCCCTAACTGGAAGTCTGGAAATGTGAAGCACCTCAGTGGTGAGTCATAAAACTGTAAGCATGTGTGAATCATGCTCCTCTGAGAAGGATCAAGGTCCATAACCATATCCAAGATACCCCCATAGTGCTCTCTAAACAGAGGGATATGGTCAGGTGTGATAAGAGACTGGACCTGCCTGATACCAGTCAACACAGGCTCAAAGAAGTGGTAGGATATGTTGATCTTCCTTGGAACATCCATGAGTGTTGATGAAGAAGCTGAAGTCAAATGTTGATGAAGATCACAGACTGAGATGCTGAAGGTGGATCACTGACAGACTGATGCTGGTGGTGATGGAAATGACTGAAGTAAATAACTGAGGAAGACAGCTGAAGCAGAGGACTATGCAGAAGAAGGGGTCAAAACCAAAACCAAGATACAATGAAATGGATACCCTGAAAAGAAAATAAACAAATGTTAAATGATGCAATGATATATGCAAATGATATGCAAGGGTTTGTGATCAATGCTGGATTTGATTATCTGTCTTGATATAGGGCCCATGTATGTTCAAAAGGTCCAGATGAAGGCTCAGAAATCCAGTAACCAGGGTGGGGGACTCAAATAAAGATTCACATGTCCGGGGTTAATCACAAGAACTGTCCAAAGTGGAGTATTCTTAAACAAAACAGTAATAGGGTATGATGAGGCCAAGGGTCCCTGCAAACCTGAAACAGCCCAACCCTCTCACAGGTAATGTTCTAGAACAAGGATTCTCAGACTTGGATCAATTATGAGAAGTGTAAACACTTCTAACCCGGAGGTACAGTGTTTACAATAACCATAAAAGATCCTCCTCTAATTCACCTCAGCTTCTGAAGGTCATAATAAAGGTCATCCAGACTTAGCAGGCTTCCCAGATAGCCCTAGCACTACAGGAAATCTGTAGCACAGAGTTCTCAAGAAGAAACCCACGTCTGATCCGTGTTTCATATTCCCGCACCAGACCGAAATGGAATGGGAAAGAACATGAACCACTCTAGCCTAGGTGTCACCCAGGTCCTAGGTATAGGACCTTAAACTCTCAATGGAACCCCACCCACCAAAACAACAAACCAGATCCAGCAATGACAGTATGATGCATAAGACAGTAAAGAAAGCAGTAAATAAGACTGTACCTAAAGCAATAAATAAAGCAAATACATAAACACAATTAGCACATAACACCCCAGTAAACACAAATCAAACAAGCGCTAGGAGGAACCCACAAAAAGAACCAGAAGCCCTGGTTGCAGTATAAGAGTCCCCAGCAGAGTCGCCAAGCTGTCGCTCCCACTAAATGAGGCTAGGTCAAATAGGGTACAGACGCGAACGGTCTGCGAAAGAGAAAGGATGAAAGAGTCTCCAGCTAGGCATTTTTATCCCGAAGGAAAGGTAATGCTGCATAAACCTAAGAAAAGATGGATAAGACGGTTGCGGACCAGAGAAACTGAGAAATGGGGTTGGTTACAACCTGGGAAGGTATTAGCACCCAGATTGTCCGCCGTACTCGACGGGATCCACGCTTGAAAGATTTGTGTTCAAAGGGGTAGTGTCAGTGCTATTTGTGTATCAAAATAAATGTGAAGTGAAGTGAAGATGTGTCAGTGCAAGGAATGAGTGAAGCTCAAGACTATGAGGCTTAAAAGTACAATTGTGGAAGAGGGGGGAATATATAGAGACTTTTGTTCGATAACTGTTAAGTTATGCCTATGTATCCTCTCGTGCAATGAGGAAGTCAGAACACCGTAGTTCGACTCAAAGAGACTGAAAGATGAATTGACTTGTGAACTGCTTGCTTGTCTATGCTCAAGTGTATGACCTGTCTGGCTCAGGTGCAAACTGTCTTGCATTAGACGGAAGAAGCAAGTTCTCGTTTGTGAGTGAATGAGGTGAGAAAAGAATCCCGGAGGATACGATTATTGTTTGTTTTTGTGTTTTCAATCTTTTATTGCCTTTTGATATTTGTCATAAGTTAATGAGCTTAAGCTGAAACCAAGGGTTAGTAAACTCATCACATCCTCCCTCTGATTAGGGGTAATGACAATACCCTAAGTATGAAGTAAATACCTCACACTTAATCACCTTGATGTAGGATTAAGATCATTAACCTACTTGTAATTATTTAGATGTTTTTGTTGTTTTTGTTTAGTGTTAAGTAATGAGTTTAAGCCATAATAAAGGATTTAATGGACTCATTACACTATCCTAATAGAAGGATAATAGATGAGAACATTTAAGCTGAGGAAGGCTCCTCAACTTAATCCATGATTAGGAATTAACCTCATGACAAAACAAGGCCTTTATTAAATGGATTTTAGTTAATGGTAAGGTTAAGAAGTGAATTTTATGGTTTGTAAGACAACTTGAGGGGGACTTGTCCATTAACACTAGGGTTAGTCCTTCTTAACCAATTAAGGAAGAATTAGAACCCTAATGCAATGCCCAAGTTACAAGCTTGATGTCTTAATGATTATTAGGTGGATTGATTATAGGATTTAAACACATTAAGGGTTTAACACTTAGGATTAAATTTATACACTCCATCCTATTAGAAGGTACAAGCATAACCTTAATCACAAAGCCCTAAAACCTTTAAGGTTTAGTCCTTGATTATGAGATGAGAAGAGAAGACACAAAGATGACACAAAGGTAAAACTAATGGGGGACTAATCAACCCTAATTGTTATCATGCTTGGGTATTCCTAGGGTTTATGAGGCTTGCAAAGGATCTTCAAGGAGAGGCCACCATGGAAGAAACAGGATGAAGGAAGGAGAAGCAAGAAGAAGTAGGACAACTTACTTCACTTAAGAAGATAAGTTGCTTGAGGAAAGAAAGAGGAGAAGGAGCATGAATGAGCAAGCTCACTCTAATACAAAGATAAAATTCAGCAATGATGCATAAGGGAGATGAGAAGAGATTGTGAGATGTGAAGGAAAATTCACTTCTCAAACACTTACCACCTGAAAAGTTAGCAAAAGGAAATGAAAAGAAATAAAAATGAAATGAAATGCAAGGATGCAAACCAAAGTCAGAAACATATCAAGATGCAAATGATGCTATAAGATGGTATGAAATCATGTCAAGAGATGAGGATGATCATACAAGCAATGAAGATGCAAATGAGACATGAAAGGATCATGAAAGTTCATGGAAACTTATGAAATGCAATGGATGCATAACATGGAAAATGGATGATGCAATGATCAAACATGATTCTAATGTCCTAGGATGTCTTACATGTCATGTGAATGCACAAAATGTCATGGCAAGTTCATGTATGCAAGCATATGAAGAATGAATGCAAATGAAGGCAAAAATTAGGGTTTATGCACAAGATGCAATGCAAAATTCAAAATCAGAAGCAAAGCAAGAGATAAAAAAATTGAAAATAGGATCAAAGGTACCCTAAACCTATACAAGTTCACTGCCCAAAGGGGAATGTCAGAAGCTAAACCCTAAAGGACTTATGATTTTTTCTAAGTTTCTAGGGTTTAAAGGGTGATCCTAAAGGGAAAATGCCAAACAAATGGAAAATGCAAGATAAAAATGCAACAAAAATGTTTTTAGAAGCTTGAAAGCATGTAGAACACAATGCAAAAAGAACCATTCACAAACTCAACTTGGATCACAAGTTATGAATTTTTGAAGTTAGGGTTAAAAATATTCAAATTAAAGAACCCTAATTCAAATGAAAATTGTCAAAGCATGATCAAAACCAAAAAGAAATTTGTCTTGTGAGTTTGTAAATTTTTCTAAATGTTTCAAAATGCTCTCTGAATTTTTTTGGAATTTTTAAATTCCTAAATGTATTTTTAATTAATTAATTCTCATTAACTAATTAAAAATAATCATTTAAATGATTTAAAAATAATTTTTAATGAAAAAAATAAAAATAAAATATTTTTGGTTTCTGTAAATAAGTAAAAGCTTGGATAAAAATTTTCAGAATTTTTTGATATCATTTGCTATTTTTAAAAAGTCGTTCAAATAAAATAGAAAATAAATGAAATTAATATTAAATTAAATGAGAAAATGGGAAAGTCAGCCAATCTAAGGACCCAGGTTTGAAGTCAGGTTGGAGGGAATTGACTTTGCGCGTAATCCAAGGGCCAGAATTCAAACTACGCTAATTATGATTAGAACCCTAATCTGAACCCTAATTACTTTCAGGTGACCGGAACAGTGTTCCGATCATCTTCTCTGGCCAGCCAAGCATGCTATCTCACTTAATACGCAACCCTAAGCTCCCTAACTCTCCAGAATCAAACATCTAACAACCCTAAACATGAATCCAGCCCCAAAACTCTTTTATTTTTCATCAAGAACACGAATTAAAGCAAAACGAAAAATACATCAAAAATTTCAGAAGCATGATACATCCTTGTTTCTCAATCATTTTCAAATGTAAAGACATCATGATCATCAGGAGAACACATAGAATCAATTAAGAACTTAAAATGAAGTTTCTGGAAAAAAAGTTCTTGAGCTCACCTGAACTTGAGCTTTCACCTTTGGTACTTTCTGGCCAGGTCTTTGCTTCAAATTAGCTCCAATGATCCTCCTGAAGAGTTTGTGATACTTGGTTGGAGTTTATATGGCCTCTAAGTGATGTTTACTGAAACTCAGTTCAAGAAAATGTCAAAATCGTGTTTTTGATACAAGGTGTTTTATGGCAAAATGAAGGGTGGGAAATGATCAGTGATGAATGTGGAGTTGAATGGTGGAAAAAGTTTGGAGATTTGATGGCTGAGCTATGAGTTTCGAAGGCTTTTGCAAGTTTGAGGGATTTTGTGTATGCTGAGCAATGGGAGGATTCAGGTTCCAAACTTATGTGAAATGGCTTGCTTCTTTGCCACATAACATGCTGGGATAGGTCAGTGTAGTTGTTGTGGGCTATGCTGATTGGTATGGGGAAAATGCACAAAGTCAAGAGTTGGTGTACTTGAGGTATGGGCAAGTGGAAGGCTGGGACAGTGGCATGGCTGTGCACAGCTGACTTCATGGATGTTCACAAATCCTTTCTTGAGGTAATTCAGCAAGAGAGAAGAAAGTTATGGGGTGTTTTGCAATTATGTGAAGTTTTGCCCCCTTTGAGAAATCTTGATGATCAAGGCATGAAACTTGGGATTTCTTTGTGCAATTCTGAATTATAGGTCATTTACTATGTTTGTGTAATGGTTATAAGTGTGTTTGTAGTCACAAAATGCTTTGTCATGAGTTTTTGCAAATTTCCCTCTTTGGCACATAAGTGAAATTTTCTGATTTTTCCCAACTTTGCAAGGCCATAACTTGAGTTCTATGATGAATTAGATCAAGAATTTTTCATTTGAAGCATTCTTGGTTGAGAAAGAGGAGGTTGAAAAACTTTCCCAAAATGGAAAGTTTATATTACAAGTCATTTCCATATTTGGGAACTTTTGGTTTAGCCCACTTTTCTTCAAATTTGTGAACTTATAAACACTTCAATGATCCAATAAAGACCATATAACTTCATTTTGATGAAAAATCCACTTTAGTTCCATGTTGGGGGGCCTCAGATGCCCTGATTTGGCTCTGACTTGCTCAAGAAGTTATCTAGTGATCAGATGACTTCCACAATGATTTTTTCCATCAAAATTGGTATGCATGATCCTTATAACATATTAAGACCAATAGAAACAAGAATGACCAAAAAATTTGGAGTTATGGCCTCTGAAACCAAAACCCTAATTTTAGGTCATCTGTGTAGTTAAACCTGGCTCTGCTTCCATGCCTTGCAAGTTCTTGTGATTTTCTGACTTCCTTGATCTTGGGAGGATATAATATGATGATTGGACATACATGGACCCCCTTGAGATGACTAGAGACCTTTGGAGTGTCTCAGGAGGATCTTGGATTGCTCAGATCATAAACCCTAGATGCAGATGACTTGAACCAATGCAGTGAAGCAAAAAATGCAATATGATATAATATGATTGGACCTATGCATATGAAAGAATCACAAGCCATGGTGAAATGAGTGAGGGCAAATTTGGGGTGTTTACACTCGGGAACTCCATATCGACAGATGATGTCTCTTTTCAGGAATCTGGCAACCACTTGTCTGGTGACGTTTGCATATGAAGCTGCTTCAACCCATTTAGTGAAGTAATCAATGGCTACCAAGATGAATCTATGACCATTTGAAGTAGTCGGTTCAATCTTTCCAATCATATCAATGCCCCACATAGCAAAGGGCCAAGGTGAAGACATCACGTTCAACAGATTCAGAGGCACATGCACTTTGTCTGCATAGATCTGGCATTTGTGGCACTTTCTGGCATAGGCACAATAGTTTGCATCCATTATGATCAAGTAGTAACCTGATCTTAACAATTTCTTTTCCATTGCATGTCCTCCGACATGGGTACCGAAAGAACCTTCGTGCACCTCGTGCATCAACAAGTCTGCCTATTTCTTATCAACACATCTGAGTAGCACCATGTCAAAGTTTCGCTTGTATAATGAACCATCATCATTAAGGAAGAAACTACCAGCCAGTCTTCTTAATGTCTTCTTATCATTGGATGATGCCCCAGGTGGGTATGTTTGATCCTCTAAGAAGCATTTGATGTCATAGAACCAAGGCTTGTCATCTTTAGCAATGTCCACAGAGAATACATATGCTGATCGGTCTAGTCTGGATACCGTTATCCGAGGCACAAAGTTTGCAGTCTGAACCTTGATCATGGAGGAAATGGTAGCTAAAGCATCTGCGAACTGATTTTCATCTCGAGGGATGTACTCAAGTTTGACTGTTGTGAAGAAAGTCAATAATCTACTCGTATAGTCACGGTATGAAATCAGATGCTCTTGGTGAGTGTACCATTTTCCGTTGGTCTGATTGATTACCAAAGCTGAATCCCCGAATACAACTAATGTCTTGATCCTGAGGTCAATGGCTTCCTCAAGACCAATGATACAGGCTTTGTATTCCGCTTCATTGTTAGTGCGGGCAAAGGTGATTTTGCCAAGAAAGGCATATGAACTCCTTTAGGTGTAATGAGCACTGTACCAACTCCACGTCCATTCATATTGACAGCCCCATCAAACATTATTGTCCATTCTTCTTCTGGGTCATGCCCTTCAGTGTGAACAAACTCTTCATGATCTTTTGCTTTTAGGAACATGATGTCTTCATCAGGGAAGTCAAATCTCATTGGTTGGTAATCATCAATGGGTTGCTCAGCTAGATAGTCAGACAGTACACTTCCCTTGATGGCCTTTTGAGATGTGTACTGAATGTCATACTCTGTCAGGATCATTTGCCATCTTGCAACCCTCCCAGTAAGTGTTGGCTTCTCAAATATGTACTTGACGGGGTCCATTTTTGAGATCAACAACGTAGTGTGAGTCAGCATATACTGTCTTAGTCGGCGAGCAGCCCACGCTAAAGCATAGCAAGTTTTCTCGAGCAGTGAATAACGTTGTTCATAATCGGTAAACTTTTTGCTTAGGTAGTATATTGCATACTCTTTTCGACCAGACTCGTCATGCTGGACCAACACACACCCCATTGATCCTTCTAATACTGTCAGGTACATTATTAGAGGCCTTCCTTCAACTGGCGGCATAAGAATTGGAGGTTCTTGTAGGTACTCCTTGATTTTGTTAAAAGCCTTCTGACAATCTTCATTCCATCAGACCATTTGTTCTTTTCTTAACAATTTGAACAAGGGCTCATAGGTTATAGTAAGATGAGATATGAACCTTGATATGTAGTTCAATCTACCCAAGAACCCCCGAACTTCTTTTTCAGTCCTAGGTGCAAGCATCTCCTGAATGGCTTTGACTTGTCGGGATCAACTTCAATTCCCTTTTCACTTACAATAAATCCCAGCAACTTACCAGAACGTACCCCGAATGTACATTTGTTGGGGTTTAGCTTCAACTGGTACTTTCCCAGACGCTTGAACAACTTCAGCAAATTTACCAGATGGTCTTCTTCAGTAAGGGACTTAGAAATCATGTCACCCATGTAACATTCAATTTCTTTGTGGATCATATCGTGGAATAACGTTACCATAGCCCGTTGATAAGTAGCACTGGCATTCTTCAGCCCGAATGTCATTACCTTGTAACAAAATGTACCCCAAGGTGTGATGAAGGTAGTTTTCTCCATGTCTTCGGGTGACATCCTGATCTGATTATACCCAGAAAATCCATCCATGAAGGAAAACACCGAGAATTGAGTTGTGTTGTCAACCAATACATCAATGTGAGGTAATGGGAAATCATCCTTCGGGCTAGCTCTATTCAGATCCCGGTAATCCACACACATCCGTACTTTGCCATCCTTCTTAGGCACTGGTACAATATTAACAACCCACGGCGGGTAACTAGTTACAGCAAGGAAACCGGCATCCCACTATTTTTGTACTTCTTCCTTAATATTCATGGCCATATCTGGGCGAGTACGGCACAGCTTCTGTTTCACTGGAGGGAAATCTTCTTTCAAAGGTAGCTTGTGCATAACAATATTAGTATTCAGACCCGACATGTTTTTATAGGACCAAGCAAAGACGTCGACGTATTCTCGAAGCATGTCAATGAGTTGTTCCTTCACTGAATCTTGCAAACTGGCCCCAATCTTTACTTCCTTCAAGTCTTCTTCAGTACCAAGATTAACTGCCTCAACCTCCTCCTGATGAGGAGTGTCACTTTCTCTTCCTATCTCAACAACCTGGCTAACTCTTTTGGTAACTCATAGTCTTCTTCAACCCCTTCATCAGCTTGATTAATTGGATTGTCGAAGTCATACAAGGTCATAACAGTGTTTTTGTCGGTGCGATCTAGAGTATAATCTCTGCAAGGTTTGAGATTGGTTCGTTTTAGTGATCAGTTTTAATCTTGTTTAGAAAAAGTGAAAATGAAGTTATTTATTTTGAAAACATTGTCATTTTATTGTTTTGTACAAAAGTGAAAAATGAAAAGACAGTGAGCGAAAAAGATACTCGTTTGCAAAAGATGTTCGATATTCATTGATTAATCATTTGCACAAAATTACAATATGGCCCTATTGCAAAATGAGTCCTGACACCTTGGGCAAGATGCAGGACTTGATGCATGCTAAAAAGTTAGGAAATAATAATTACTCTGCAGGAGTAACCCTTATAATTTCCTGGGAAGACCAGTTAAGGACTTGGTTCCCCGGGATCCTTGGACGTATCCAGCTCTCCAGGTTGTGGTCGCTTTCCGCCTCATCTTCCAGGTTGTTAACAACATCTGGGGTGAGCATCCCCCCACTGATGAACTTGGGCTCTTTTGCAGCCTTTGATTGATCTTGTCGGAATGGTTTGTAACCTAAACCGAATCTATCTTCCTTTTTCTCCACTGGCAGCAGCTTTCCCCAGCCTTGAACATTACCTTCTTCAACAACCTTTCAGGCTTGCTGATAGGAGACAATTGAAGTACCCATCTTGTCTTCCTGGGATGCTGCAAATACTTTAGTTGTTGCTTCATTAACATTCAGGGCCTCGAACCATCGGCTCATTGTCTCATGGATTTCACCATCCATCTCAATATACTTGTATGTAGCCAGATGGCTAACAAATATGTCCTCCTCACCACAGATGGTGATAATCTGTCCTTCCCACTCATACTTCAGTTTCTGGTGAAGGGTCGACGTTACTGCGCCTGCGGAGTGAATCCAAGGTCGACCTAACAAACAGCTGTAAGCAGGCTGTATGTCCATCACATAGAAAATGGTCTTAAATACTTGTGGACCAATTATCACCGGCAGCTCCACCTCTCCGAGAACAGATCTTTTGGAGCCATAAAAATCCCTGACCACAAGGTTACTTGGTAGGAGAGCTATCCCATCATATTCGAGCTTGACAAGAGCTTTCTTGGGTAAGACATTGAGTGAGGACCCAATGTCTACAAGAACATGAGATAATACAGCTCCTTTGCACTCCAGGGTTATGTGCAAAGCTTTGCTGTGGTGACGTCCTTCTGTTGTTAAATCAACATCAGTGAAACCTAGCCCATGGCTAGTATTGACATTAGACACCACTGTTTCCAGCTGATTTACTGTGATCTCTTCTGGCACGTAGGCAGCGTGACGAACTTTGAGTAGTGCATCCCGATGGGCTTCGGAACACAACAGAAGAAATAATATAGAGATCTTAGAAGGAGTCTGATGGAGCTGGTCCACAACTTTATAGTCGCTTCTTTTAATAATTCTCATAAACTCATCCACATCTTGATCGAAGGATGATTTATGAGTTTCTTTTGGTGCAGATTCTTCAGGTATCACTCTCTTCATTTTGGCTTTAGTAGCAGCCTCTGCCTCAGTGTTGGTTCTAGGGACTTGTGATGCGAAGAGACGTCTGCTTCGGGTGAAGCCTCCGCCTCCACCAACATTATCCACTTGGGGAGTGAGAACTGGAGAATCAAGAAGGACTTTCTCTCTGTTGCAGTACAGATCAGCACCATAATGCCATGGTATAGCACTGTCTTTATCATATGGAATTCGCCCGGGCACCGTGATGGTGACTGGGCTTACCGCAACGGATGTTGGAACCGTAATCGTCTGTGGGTCGTAAAAGATGGTGACAGGACTTCTTATGGATGTTGGTGGTGGTGAATTGAAGCTTGATTGAAACTGTTGCTGATATTGTTGTTGAAAGTTGCTGGAATCTGGGACCGTTGTCGGGTCATAATAAATTGTGACAGTGGAAACATCATTGTTGGTGGTTGCTGAAGTTGTAGCAGCAGGTGCAAATGAATTGTTGTGTGTTGAAGTGACAGATGAAATGATTGCTGAAGTTGTAGCTGAATCAGTTGGAACAATGGTTGTTGCATTTGTAGAAGAATCAGTAGGAAAAATGGTTGTTGCATTTGTAGAAGATTCACTTGTTGTTTGATAAAAGAGTTGTTGGTGTTGTAGAAGCAGTTGTTGTAATTTGCAGAATGCCTTTTTTGATCAAGCCATTAATTCCACTCCTCAAGCTAGCACACCCATTCTCGGAAAGTTTGCATGATTCACAACAGGCCTCACAACCTTGAAACACTTGGCACTTTAAAAGTCGGGCTTTAACCTCTGCCAGAGGTGTTTGAATGCATGCAATGTCTTCTATTAAACTCATGGGTGAGCCATCCTCTACAACATTAATCCTTGGCCCACTGTGGGTTGGCATACGATTTTTCATTACATTGGGAGGAGGTGCAAAGTTCAGAGCTTTTGAATCTACCAGATCCTGAACCTTCATATGTAGAGCTCTGCATTTTTCCGTAGAGTGACCAGGTGCGTTAGAGTGGAAAACACACCTAGCGTTGACATCATATTTTCTAGGAAGGTTTTGAGGATTAGGTGGAGCCAATGTCCTCAACTCAACAAGATTGAGCTTTAGAAGTTGTGGCAGCAGTGTAGCATACGACATTGGAATGGGGTCAATCACCCGGTTAACCTGAGATGGCCATTGTTGAAAAGGGCGTTGTTGTTGATTGTTGCTATTATTTTTGTAAGATCTCTGTTGAGGAAACTGTGACTATTGAGGAAAGTGTTGTGGGCGTTGAGTGTATTGAGGAGGTGGAGTAGGGATAGTAACAATAGCAACTGTCCTGGGCAAGTATTGGGGTCTCCCTCTTCCCATGTGCATAGAGTTTGTCTCACCAGATCTTCGGGGCCTAGCAAATGGCTTCCTTACACTACTTGAACTAGCACCGTTGTCGGAGATCTTCCCCATCTTCAGTAGACTCTCTATTCTTTCCCCAGCTATCACCACATCTGCAAAGCTGGTAGAAGAAAATGCAGCCAATCTGTCAATATATGTTCCCTTGAGGGTATTCATGAACATGTCTGCCATCTCCCTTTCAGACATGGGGGGTTGAACTGCAGCAGCCAGTTGCCTCCACCTTTGGGCATATTCCCTGAAGCTCTCACGGCAAGACTGAGACATTCCCATTAGAAGGGTCCTGTTTGGAGCCATGTCCAGGTTATACTGATATTGTCGGATAAAAGCTTCAGCCAAGTCTTTCCAGTTTCTTACTGTGGCTCTGGTCAAATGGGAATACCATTCTCGGGATGCCCCTATCAGACTATCCTTGAAGTAAAACATCCACAGCTTCTCGTTCATGGTGTATGATTTTAATCTTCCCAAGAATGAATGAAGGTGGGTGCGTGGGCAGGATGTACCATTATATCTTTCAAAACACGGGGGTTTGAATTTGTGAGGAATTCTCACCCCTTCCACTAGTCCCATGTACATGACATTAAAACCTAGGGAATTTTAGGATTCAAGAGATCTCATCTTCTCTGCAATCTCATCCAATCGACGGTCGTAAACCTCGTCTCCAACCCCAACAATAGTAAATTTCTCCTCCTGAGGAGCTTCTTGCAAGACCCTTCCTCCAGCAGTGTTACCCTGAGTATTCCTTATGGCATTGATTTCTGGGTTCAAATGAGGCCCAAATTCTGGTGGATTAGTGCGAGGCTGCACATGATCGTTGTTACTGGTACCTCCTGTACCTGGATGGTGTTCTTCAGGAGTTTGTCTCTCAACCAACTCCCTTAGTCTTTCTTGGCTCTGAGCTAAACCAGTCATTACAGTCATGAATTGGGTCATCTGATTTCTCATCTCAACCCTTTCATTGGCCATCTGGGCCCTCACTTCATTCAAGTCTTGCTGAACTTGATCCATCTGGAGTCCCGAAAGGTTGTTTCTTGTCGGGTACCACAACAAAGTGAGAAACAACAATAAAACAAAAACCTACAAAACAAAGAAAATGTTAGTATGCAATGCAGGATGCCTATTTTTCTTCCAAGGGTATCCGGTTTGGTTCTTTGGTTTTGACCTTTCCAGACCTCGAGGAAATGTTGATGATGAAGAGAGATTAAGCCCACCAAAAATAATACAAATTGATATGTTACAAAGAGTGAAAATACATAGTTCGATTACAATACATCCCCATGGTGGGTCAAAATACAACGACAAAAGAAAAGTACAACAAAAGAAAAGTACAAGCAAAAGAGTCAAACACCTAATCCAAAGTCATCCTCCCTGACTTCCTTCAGAAGGGCCTCAGTCACTGGACCTACTGGGTGCTCTGTGATAGTCCTGATGAGGAGGTTCCTAGTAGCAATGGCATTGGCTAACTTTTTATGCTTATCCTGATCTTTTGACCTCTTCAACCCCGCCCGGAGTTTTAATTTAGATATTTCCTTCTGAGCTTCTAATAAAGCTTCCTGATGCTTCTTCTCACTAGCCTCCAACTGCTCTATCTTAGCCTGAGTCCTTTGATCTTCCTGTGCACGGGCATCAGTGATCCTGATCCACCTAGCCTGGCTCTCCTCTGGATAATGCTCTGCCTTAGCCTTCTGAGTCTTTGCTTCCTTGTAAGCATTCTTTAGTACTAACTCCCCTGCTATTGCCTTCCTGATGTAGTCATCCGTCTTCTCAATCTTGGTCAAATGCTCAAACCTGAGCCTTTCCAATCTCTCATTATCTAGACGGCTGTCATTTCTCTCCCATATAGTCTTCTTCAAGGCTTCAGATAGCTGAGTATTTCTTTCCTTCAGCTTTTCAAACTCTTCCAAACTGACAGTAGTTGCAGGTTGTACTGTAGAAGGTCCAGGTATATCTTCTAAAGTGAACGGCATCCGGGTGATCTGAGCTCTGGTACGAGACCAATCAGAATATTGTGCTGAAGTAATGTTGTTGCACTTGCCAAGGATGGCTGTTCTCTTGGTCTGAATGTTATCCCAAGCTCAAGCAGCTTGTCTGACAATAACAAAGTTAGGTTGGATTTCACAGTAGAGGGTCTTAGTCAAGTCTTGCTCTCTGGGAGGATGAACCAAAGCATACCCTAATTGTCTCTTAAACAATAAAGGGTTGTAGTTGATGCAACCTTTCACTCATATCAAAGGCACATTAGGATATTGCCCACAGCTAGTAATGATGTCCTTGCCTTTGGTGCTCTGAGTGCACCATCTGATGTCTTCTGGTGTCAAAGCAATAAATCTCTTAGCCCAGTTCTTTTGCTGCTGAGGGTTTAGGAAAGTGTCTGACTTTGGCAGGTGTCTTAGCAGCCAAGAGTAATAAAGGGGAGCACAACATCTGACCAGTCTTCCTCTTTGCTTCTCATTCCTATGATGTACTGAGTAATAGAAGTCTCCAAGCAAGGTAGGAACTGGGTTCCTCAATAAGAACAGGTGAATGGAATTCTTGCTCACAAACTTTGGCTCATCTGCAAACAAGATAACCCCATATATACTGAGGGCTAGAAGTGCATAGACAACCTTCCATTCCCCTACTGCAGCATGCAGGGTGGCCTGGGAGATCAAGAAGTCTAGGTGAAGGCCTGGAACCCCAACCTTGGTGGTCATGCTCTGATCAATAAGGGCAGGTGTTGCTCCCAAAAGATGAGGCTGGCTCAAATATGGTACAGACGCGAACGATCGGCGAAAGGATGAAATGAAAAGAGTCGCCAGCTAGGAATTTTTATCCCGAAGGAAAGGTAATGCTGCATAAACCTAGAAAGATATGGATAAGACGGTTGCGAACCAGAGAGACTGAGAAAGGGGGTTGGTTACAACCTGGGAAGGTATTAGCACCCATATTGTCCGTCGTACTCGACGGGATCCACGCTTAAAAGATTTGTGTTTTAAAGGGGTAATGTCAGTGCAATTTGTGTATCAAAGCTGGAAAAGAATGCAAGTGTCAGTGTAAAAGAAATGTGAAGTGTATAAATGTACAGTGTTAGTGTAAGAACAAGAATGAGATGCTCAAGATCATGAGGCTTAAAGAATAATGCTGGAAGGAGGGGGAATATACAGAGACTTTTGTTCGATAACTGTTAAGTTATGCCTATGTATCCTCTCGTGCAATGAGGAAGTCAGAACACCGTAGTTCGACCCAAAGAGACTGAAAGATGAATTGACTTGTAAACTGCTTGCTTGTCAATGCTCAAGTGTATGACCTGTCTGGCTCAGGTGCAAACTGTCTTGCATTAGACGGAAGAAGCAAATTCTCGCTTGTGAGTGAATGAGATGAGAAAAGAATCCCGGAGGAGACGATTATTGTTTGTTTTTGTGTTTTCAATCTTTTATGGCTTTTGGAAATTTGTCATAAGTTAATGAGCTTAAGCTTAAACCAATGGGTTAGTAAACTCATCACATCTTCCCTCTGATTAGGGGTAATGAGAATACCTTAAGTGTGAAGTCAACATCTCACACTTAATCACCCTGGTGTAGGATTAAGATCATTAACCTACTTGTGATTATTTAGATGTTTTTGTTGTTTTTGTTTAGTGTTAAGTAATGAGATTAAGCCATAATCAGGGATTAAACAGAGTCATTACACCATCCTAATAGAAGGATAATAGATGAGAGTGTTTAAGTTGAGGAAAGCTCCTCAACTTAATCCATGATTAGGGATTAACCTCATGACAAAACAAAGCCTTTATTAAGTGGATTTTAAATAATGATATGATTAAGAAATGAGTTTTATGATTTGTAAGACAACTTGAGGGGGACTTGTCCATTAACACTAGGGTTAGCCCTTCTTAACCAATTAAGGAAGAAATAGAACCCTAATGCAAGGCCCAAGTTACAAGTTTGATGTCTTGATGATTATTATATGGATTGATTAAAGGAGTTAAACACATTAAGGGTTTAACACTTGGGATTAAAGTTATACACTCCCTCCTAATAGAAGGATGTAGGCATAAGCTTAATCACAAAGCCTTAAAACCTTTAGGGTTTAGTCCCTGATTATGAGATGAGAAGAGAAGACTCAATGATACACAAAGGTAAAAGTTAAATGGGGGACTAATCAAACCCTAATTATTATCATGCTTGGTTGTTCCTAAGGTTTGTGAGGTTAGCAAGGGAAATCTTCAAAGAAACCATCAGGAAGCAGATGAAAGGAGCAAAGAGAAGCAAAGTAACTTGCTTCATTTAAGAAGACAAGTCACTTGAAGAAAGAAAGTAATAAGAACAAGAATGAGCAAGCTCACTCTCAAGCACAAGACAAAATGCAGCAATGATGCATAAGAGAGATGAAAAGAGATTGTGAGAAGTGAAGGCAAATTCACTTCTCAAAGCAACTTACCACCTGAAAAGTTAGTGAAAAGACTGAAATGCAATGCAAATGAGATGCAATGACATGATGCAAACCAAAACCAGAAGCATAAGTATGATGCTAATGATTCTATGAGATGATGCAAACATGAAACAAGGCATGAGGATGATCATACAAACATATGGATGCAAGAGAAGCATGCTTAGAACCATAAACATACATGAAAAGTTTTGAAATGCAAATGACATACAACATGGCAAATGAAAGATGCAATGATCAAACATGATTCTAATATGTCCTAAGATGGGTTATGAATCAAATTGATGCACAAAATGTCATGGCAAGGCATGGTATGCAAGCAAATGGAAGATGGATGCAAATGAAAGCCCAAATTAGGGTTTATGATCAATGCACAAAACAAAAATCAAAACCAGGAGCAAAACATGATAAAAAATTGAAAATGCATTCAAAGGAACCCTAAACCTATACAAACTCACTTCCCAAAGGAGGGGTTCTAACTCTTAACCTAATGAGGTTTATGAATTTCTCAAGATTGTTAGGGTTTTAAGGTACCTTGTCAAGAAAAATGTCAAACAAATAAGAAATGCAAGATCAATTCATGCCAATTTAATCCTATAAACTACATGTTATACAAGATGCAATGCAAAAAGAATCAAAGTCCAACTCTTAAAGGCTAGGCAGAAATGAATTTTTGAAGATTGGATCAAAATAATACCTTGAAATGAAATTAATTCCATGGAAAATTGTCAAAAGACATCAAGATCAAAAAAGAAATTTGGTTTGAGAGTTGGACAATGTTTCTAAATGATTTTAAATGTTTCATGAATTTTTTTGTGATTTTTAAATACCTAAAAGTATTTTTAATTAATTAATTCTCATTAATCAATTAAAAATAAATTTTAAATGATTTAAAAATAATTTTTAATGCAAAAAATAAAAATAAAAATGTTTTTGGTTTCTGAAAATTAATAAAAGCTTGAATAAAAATTTTCAGAATTTTTCAATGATTTTTACTATTTTAAATAAAATGTAGAAAATAAATGAAATAAAAAGGAAATAAAATGGATTAAATGAAAAGTATGCGCATCCAGTGGCCAGGATTCAAACTCAGGAAGGAGGGAAAGACTGCGCGCCAGATCCAAGGGTTGAAATTCAAACTGGCTGGATTTAAATTAATCTTAATTAATTAAATTAATAAAACAGGATTAGGGTTAAGTGTGAAATCTGGACCACTTGTTCGCGCGCCAGTCAGCCCTAGTCAACTCATCCTACGCTCCAGATTCAAACTTGCATTAATGACTCTGATTAGCCCTAAACACTTTCAGGTGGCCGGAGAAGACTTCCGGTCGTCTTCTCCGGCCAGACCCTCACCTGAAAGTTGCTAACTTTCTCAAAACGCCATGAAAATGAAATCTAATTGCCCAGAATCAAACCCCATTCAAAACTAAATCAAAACCTCCAAACAAAAACCATTTTTCATTCATTAATCATGCAAATCGAAGCAAGACATTCTTAGGGCAGAAAATTTCAGACAGCTCATACATGCTCAATATTCCACCATTTTCATTTTTAAACACATCATGATGATCAGGATAACATATAGAATCAATTTATAACAAGTAAAATGAGTTCTGGAAAATTTGTTCTTGATGGATACCTGAACTGAAGTCCTTCGAACAGGAGCTTTCTGACCCTTTCTCCTATGCAAACTCACTCCTTTGGTCCCCCTGAGTTCAATGGAATGCTTCACAACTCTTGTTGATGGCTGGTTTGAGAGATGGCAGAAGTTCTGTTCAAGGGAGGGTGGTGATCGTGTTTTTGTTTCAGTGGCTTTTAGGCTATGGTGATGAGTGGTTTTTGATCAGTGAAGCATGTTGAGTTTGTTTGTGAAGTTTGTTTGGTGTGTTTGAGGCTTGTGCTGAGTGTTTCGAATGCTTTTGCAAATTGGAGCAAAAGGTGATAACTATGGCTTGGGTGTGTTTCAGCTTGAAGTGTTGAGTGAAACGGCTTGCTTTTGGTTTGTATAAACAAGTGTGATAGGTCAGATGAGTTGATGTGTACTGCTGTGATTGGTATGGCTCAAGTTGCCAAAATGTCAATTTTGTGTAAGAGAGGTATGGGCTCCTAGCTAGCCAAGGACAAATGGGGTGTCCTGCGCAGCAAGAAGTGTGGATAGCCCTAGGATTGATTATGCAGTCAGCAAGCAAGTGGATTCATCCTTGAGTGAGGTTTTGCAACTTGTTCCATTCTTGGCTCTTTTGAAAATTCTTGTTCCACAAGTCACAAAAATGATCAAACTCTTGGTGAATTCTGATCTTTAGGCATTGGCTTATGATTGTATGATGATTAGAAGTCCATTTGGTAGCACAATTTGCTTTGGCAAGTGATTTTGCAACTTTGCCTCTTTGGTAGAAAACTTCAAATTTTGTGATTTTAGCCAACTTTGACAAGCCATAACTTTTGATCCAAAATGAATTAGGTCAAGTTCTTGTACTTTTTGAAAAGGGAATGATCCATTCTATAACTTTCATGACCAAATATCTTCTATGATCAAATAAAGGTTAAATATCTTCTATAACTTTTTGAAAAGGTTAAATTCTTCAATTTTGTGAACTTCCAATATCTTCTATGATCAAATAAAGATCATACACATTCAAAATGATGAAGAACACCCTTTGGTTGGGTCATTGGGGGCCTCAGATGCCCTGATTTTGCACTGACTTGCTTAGAAAGTCAACTCTTGATCAGATGACTTCCCCATGGAATTTCTTCATGAAAATTGATATGCATGCTCCCTATACCATATAGAGACCAATAGAAAAAAGAATGACCAAAAAATTTGGAATTATGGCCTCTGAAACCAAAACCCTAATTTTAGGTCATCTGTGTAGTTAAACCTGGCTCTGCTTCCATGCCATTCTCAGTTCTTGTGATTTTTGACATTCTTGACTTTGAGGGGATATAATATGGTGCTTGAACATACATGGACCCCTTTGAAGTGATTGATGAACTTTGGAGTGGCTCAAGAAGCTCTTGGATTGCTCAGATCACAAACCCTAGATGCAGATGACTTTGAACCAATGCAATGAATCAAAAATGTGATATGAGATGCTATGATTGAGTTTATGCATATGAGGAGATAACAAGCCATGGTGTGAATGGGTGAGGGAAAATTTGGGGTGTTTACAGCTGCCCCTATTCAAACATGAGTTAGCTGTGCAGGATGTAAGCAACGGCTTAACAGGCAAACAAGATAACTTGTGGTTGAATACCAAAGACAGTCCAAAATTTGCACTCACAGAATGAAGAAGAAAAGGGATATAGATTGTAAAAGAAAATAAAGTATATTATAAAGTGCGGGCGACGGAGGATGACCGTCGAGCAGAGGACGACTGATGGGGAAAGAGCAATGACAGGGACGGCCGACACGCTTGGAAAAGTGCGGGAAATAAAGCAATGACGGGGACGGCCGACAAGCTGGGGATAAAAGGGATTATGATGGGGACGGCCATCAAGTAAAGCTATACGACTCTCTGGGGATTAATGAAAAATGATGGGGACGGCCATCAGGTTCATAAAGTAATGTAAACAACGATGGGGACGGCCATCGGGCTAAACTGATGAAGGACGATCATCAGGAGAAGGAAAAGGGACCACGACGGGGACGGCCATCGGGTTAAAGAAAAAATGAAATAATGATGAGAGACGGTCATCAAAGGTGAAGGACGATCACCTAGCAGGGGACGGCTGCTCTGAAAGGGGTAAGATGAGGGACGGTCATCTAAGGTGAAGGACGATCACCAGGCAGGGTACGGCTGCCGAAAATATCGCGACATAGGACGAATGCCGGATAAAAGGTCAACGATGGGGACGGCCATCAGATGAGCATGATGAAGGACGATCATCAAGAGGCGAAGGACGATCACCTAGCAGGGGACGGCTGCTCTCAAGGTTTATCATGACATAGGACATATGTCAGATAACAATATCAACGATGGGGATGGCCATCGGATAAAATGATGAAGGAAGATCATCAAAAAGGTGAAGGACGATCACCTAGCAGGGTACGGCTGCTAAAAATATCACGACATAGGACGAATGTCGGATAGAAAAGATCAACGATGGGGACGGCCATCGGATGAGCATGATGAAGGACGATCATCAAGAGGTGAAGGACGATCACCTAGCAGGGTACGGCTGCTCTCAGGGTTTATCATGACATAGGACGAATGTCAGATAGAAAAGAAATTTTGCTTTGCTGGCGATCTACTGGGGAAATAGTAAACACGGACGAGTGTTTATATCCAAGAAATAAAAGGTATAAGTGTTTTGACGTTGTGTATAAATTAAGGATGCGGACGAGCATCCCTAAGACTACGATACAGACGAGTATCGGGTAGAAACAAATACTGACACGTGTTCAGAGATGATGATACGGACGAGTATCAACTGGTTAACAGAGAACACGGACGAGTGTCGCATCTGAGGGGACTCTTCTGGGAAATAGTAGACACAGACGAGTGTCTAAATTCAAGAAGACATGAGTGTTTGACACGTGTATGGATTAAAGATGCGGACGAGCATCCTTAAGACTATGGTACGGACGAGTATCAGGTAGAAACAAACGCTTGACGCATGTCCTGAGATGATGGTACGGACGAGTACCAACTGGTTAACAAAGAACATTGACTAGTGTCGAATCTGAGATGATATAAGTGGTGTATACAAGATACGGACGAGTATCTGTATGAGCGAGATAAGAGTAATAAGTATGAGTAGTGTATAGACGGGTATTTAACCTGCTGGGGAGAGTGACACGGACAAGTGTCAAAAGGTATATTATAAACAAGTATATGCTTTACAAAGTGTTTAGGTAATTATGCTGAGGAAAGTGACACAGACGGATGTCAAGAAAATTATATATATATATAAGCATCTGTGAGTGCAAAGAGGACGCTTTGGTTTTCTGCTGGGGAATATGACACGGACGGGTGCCACAAGGAGGTATTTGTTTTGTGAGAGAAGTGTTTGGGCTCTCTGCCGGGGAATCTGGGGAGCGTTCTGTATATTGTTGATGGATTGTCATTATTCACAAGTGTTTGATTCAGAACATGGCTTATGATTATGCAATATGTTTGATTTTTGCCGTAATGCTCCGTTTTAGACGGAATGCTACGCTTTGTGGGGGCGAATATGATGCGAATGCTATGATTATGTAAAGATAACAATTCGGGATTCGGATCCCGATACCACGAAGATCCCTGGTCGATCTGTTTGAAGTGGACATCCCAGCTGGGGGTGAGATCATTGGTAGGTCTGATGAGATGTATCTGCTTGGGGGAGTATGTCACTGATAAACCCATCCTTGGTAATGAGGAACCCAGCTGGGGTTTGTAGAAGCCTTCGTCATTCTGTTGTGATTCCTTCGTGTATTGTTCTTTTCAGGTAGAGGTTGACACTCCGTGGGGTGATGGTTCCCTGGCTTTTATACCTGGCTGCGGGGGAATAGTAGATGGAAATTCGGCTGGGGAGAAATAACAAGTGGCAACTCAGCTGGGGAGAACACTTCGGGTGTTAAGACTGAGTGAGTGTTGATTTGCCAGCTTGCTGGGATGAAGCTTACATGCCCCATGTCGTGTTTTGGATACCTGCAATCCTGCAAAGATAGAAACGTACAAGTAACACCGAGGTATCCCTTACCAGCTTCCGTTGTAAGAGTCTAGACACTCCCGGGAGTAAATATATTTCCTGCAAGCACGTATTCTTTAGAAGAGAAACATCTGTATTTATGCAATCAGTATCGGACATTTTGCAAATGAAAATGAAATGTGCGAGACGATGTGTGACTGAAAATCTGATTTTATTAATTCATATGTCCTGAATCGGCAAGATACAGTCAAAGAAACATATCCCCTAAAATGAGGAGATTGTTACAAATTGAGAAACAAAATATGGCAATGTTGGTGATGCTTCGTGGAGCTTCCCTTTTGCTTATGACTCGTATGACATTTGACGTTCTTCTAGTCTTGCTTTCTGAAGAAGGCTGATTCTGACAGAAGCTTGATCCTTTCGAGGTTTACCAATTTGTTGGTGATACAGACGAATTCAGAATGCAGTTGTTCGCTTATTCCCTTATTTTGCATGGACCGCCCTTTCGGGTTTTCGATCCATCGGGATACCCCTTTTTGCCTGAGTTGTCCAATGCGGCTTTTCAACTCAGCGGGTGTACATTTTTTGTTTATTTTCCCTTATTTTTGCCCGAGTCTTTTATTCTGTTTTTGACTCGCCGGGATGCCCTATTTTTGCCTGGACTTACATTCTGTTTTTATGTCCAGCGGGTCATTTTATGCGAAGTATTTTTTAAACTGCATCTGAATTCACAGGGGACGGGAAGTCTTCACCATCCATAGTGCTGAGCATGAGTGCTCCGCCAGAGAAAACTTTCTTTACTACAAATGGCCCTTCATAGTTCGGAGTCCATTTGCCCTTGTGGTCTGTATGAGGAGGGAGGAGTCTTTTCAGCACAAGATCTCCTACTTGGTACTCTCGGAGCCTAACTTTCTGATCGAAGGCTCTCTTCATTCTTTTCTGATACAACTGCACATGACAAATCGCAGCTAACCTCTTTTCTTCGATCAGACTTAGTTGCTCGTATCGGGATAGGACCCATTCTGCTTCGTTCAACTTAACATCCATCAGTACCCGCAGGGAGGGTAATTCAACTTCAACAGGTAGGACCGCTTCCATACCATACACAAGCTGATACGGTGTTGCCCCAGTGGACGTTCTGATTGACGTGCGGTACCCATGTAAGGCAAACGGTAGCATTTCATGCCAGTCTTTGTAGGCGACTACCATCTTCTGCACAATCTTCTTGATATTCTTATTAGCCGCTTCAACAGCGCCGTTCATCTTTGGCCTGTAAGGAGAAGAATTGTGGTGTTGGTTCCTGAAGTCCTGACACAGCTCTGCCATCATTTTATTATTTAAGTTGGAACCATTGTCATTAATGATTCGCTCGGGGACTCCGTACCGACAGATGATATCTCTCTTCAGAAATCTGGCTACCACTTGCCTTGTAACGTTTGCATATGAAGCTGCTTCGACCCACTTGGTGAAATAGTCAATGGCAACCAAGATGAATCTGTGGCCATTCGAAGCAGTTGGCTCAATCTTGCCAATCATGTCAATGCCCCACATAGCAAAGGGCCAGGGTGAAGACATCACATTCAAAGGATTGGGAGGCACATGCACCTTATCCGCATAAATCTGGCATTTATGGCATTTTCTGGCGTAGGCACAACAGTCGGCCTCCATTGTGATCCAGTAATAACCTGATCTTAGCAACTTCTTGGCCATTGCATGTCCTCCAGCATGGGTACCAAAGGATCCTTCGTGCACCTCGTGCATCAACAAGTCTGCCTCTGTTCTATCAACGCATCTGAGGAGTACCATATCAAAGTTTCTCTTGTACAGGGAACCGTCAGTGTTCAGAAAGAAACTACCAGCAAGCCTTCTTAAAGTCTTCTTATCATTGGAAGATGCCCCAGGTGGGTATGTTTGATCCTCCAAGAAGCACTTAATGTCATGGAACCAAGGCTTATCATCCTTAACAACATCTGCTGCGAACACATATGCTGGTCTGTCAAGTCTGGACACTGAAATTTGAGGTACAAAGTTGGCAGCTTGAACTTTGATCATGGATGAAATGGTAGCCAGAGCATCTGCAAACTGATTCTCGTCTCGGGGAATATACTCAAGCTTGACCGTTGTGAAGAAAGTCAATAACCTTCTTGTATAATCTCTGTAAGGTATTAGATGATCCTGGTGTGTGTACCATTTGCCGTTGGTTTGATTAACTACCAGATCTGAATCTCCGAATACAGTCAATGTCTTGATCCTGAGGTCAATGGCTTCCTCAAGACCCATAATACAAGCTTCGTATTCAGCTTCGTTGTTAGTGCAGTTGAAAGTGAGTCTCGCCGAGAAAGGCATGTGAACTCCTTTAGGTGTAATGAGTACTGCACCAACACCACGACCATTCATGTTAACAGCCCCATCAAACATCATAGTCCATTCTTCTTCCGGGTCAGGCCCTTCAGTGTGAACAGGCTCTTCATGATCTTTTGCTTTTATGAACATGATGTCTTCATCAGGGAAGTCAAATCTCATAGGCTGGTAATCATCAATAGGTTGCTCAGCAAGATATTCAGACAATACACTGCCTTTGATGGCTTTCTAAGATGTGTACTGAATGTCATATTCTGTGAGGATCATTTTCCATCTTGCAACCCGTCCGGTAAGTGCTGGCTTCTCAAAAATGTACTTGACTGGGTCCATCTTTGATATCAATAAAGTAGTGTGGGTCAACATATACTGCCTCAGTCGGCGAGCAGCCCAAGCTAAAGCACATCAAGTTTTCTCGAGCAGTGAATAACATTGTTCACAGTCGGTAAACTTTTTGCTTAGGTAGTAAATTGCATACTCTTTTCGACCAGACTCGTCATGCTGGCCCAGCACACACCCCATCGACTCTTCTAATACTGTCAAGTACATTATTAGAGGTCTTCCTTCAACTGGAGGCATAAGGATTGGAGGCTCTTGCAGGTATTCCTTGATTTTGTCAAAAGCCCTCTGGCAGTCTTCGTTCCACCTGACCGTCTGTTCTTTTCTCAATAGCTTGAACAAAGGTTCACAGGTTGCTGTAAGGTGAGATATGAACCTTGAAATGTAGTTCAATCTACCTAGAAAACCTCGAACTTCTTTCTCAGTTTTCGGTGCAGGCATTTCTTGAATGGCTTTGACTTTATCTGGGTCAACTTCAATCCCTTTTTCACTTACGATAAATCCCAGCAGCTTACCGGATCGCACCCCGAATGTACACTTGTTGGGGTTCAACTTCAGTTGGTACTTCCTCAGACGCTTGAATAACTTCAACAGATTTACCAGGTTGTCTTTTTCCGTGAGGGACTTCGCAATCATATCATCCACATAACATTCTATTTCTTTATGGATCATATCGTGGAATAATGTTACCATAGCCCGTTGATATGTTGCACCAGCATTCTTCAGTCCAAATGGCATCACCTTGTAACAGAACGTGCCCCAGGGTGTGATGAAAGTTGTCTTCTCCATGTCTTCAGGTGACATTTTGACCTGATTGTATCCTGAAAATTCGTCCATGAAGGAGAACACCGAGAACTGAGCCGTATTATCAACCAATACATCAATGTGAGGTAAAGGGAAATCATCTTTCGGACTTGCTCTGTTCAGATCCCGGTAGTCAACACACATCCTCACCTTGCCATCTTTCTTAGGCACAGGTACAATATTAGCAACCCACGGCGGATAGCTAGTTACATCAAGGAACCCGACGTCCCACTGTTTTTGTACCTCTTCCTTTATCTTCATTGCCATGTCTGGGCGAGTACGGCGCAACTTCTGTTTTACTGGCGGGCATTCTTCTCTCAAAGGCAGCTTGTGCATGACGATATCGGTGTCCAACCCTGGCATATTCTGGTAAGACCAAGCAAACACATCCACATATTCACGAAGCAGGTCAATCAGTTGTTTCTTCACTGAGTTTTGTAAGCAGGCCCCGATTTTAACCTCTTTCACATCTTCGTCCGTACCAAGGTTAATCGTTTCAACCTCCTCCTGATGAGGAGTGATAACCTTCTCCTCTTGCCTTAACAACCTGGCTAGCTCTTCAGGAAGTTCATAATCTTCTTCAACCCCTTCATCAGCTTGATTGATTGGATTGTCAAAGTCATACGAAGCCATAGCTGTGTTGTTGTCGGTGCAGTCTGAAAGGCACTCTCTGCAAGGGTTTAGATTGTTCATTTTAGTGATTGATTTTAATCTTGTTTTAGAAAAAAGTGAAGTAAAGTTATCATTTTGAAAACATTGCCATTTTATTTTTTGTACAAAAAGAAAAAAAATGAAAAACAGTGAGCGAAAAAGGAAACGACTCATTTGCAAAAGATGTCCGATATTCATTGATTGATCTGTTTGCACAAAATTACAAGATGGCCCGATTACAAAATGAGTCTTGTCATCTTGGGCAAGATGCAAGACTTGATGCATGCTTAAAAATACAGGAAATAATAATTACTCTGCAGGAGTAACTCTTATAATTTCCTGGGAAGACCAGTTTGAGATACGGCTCCCCGGGATCCTTGGACGTATCCAACTCTCCAGGTTGCGCTCATCTTCCGACTCATCTTCCAAGTTGTTCACTTCATCCGGGGTGAGCATCCCCCCACTGACAAAACTGGGCTTCTTAGTAGCCTCTGATTGATCTTGTTGGGTTGGTTTGTAACCCAACCCAAATCTGTCCTCTTTCTTTTCCACGGGCAACAGCTTGCCCCAGCCTTGGGCAGTCCCTTCCTCAACAACCTTCCTGGCTTGCTGATAAGATGTCATGGAGGTTCCAAGTACAACAGATGCTTCATTTATGTTCAGGGCTTCAAATCCCTGGCTCATGGTTTCATGGATCTCTCCATCCATCTCAATATATTTGTATGTAGCCAGATGGCTAACAAAAATATCTTCTTCACCACAAATGGTGATGATCTGGCCCTCCCACTCGAACTTCAGCTTCTGGTGAAGGGTAGACGTAACTGCGCCAGCGGCATGGATCCAAGGTCTACCCAACAAACAGCTGTAGGCCGACTGAATGTCCATCACGTAGAAGGTAATTTTAAAAGTCTGCGGGCCAATCATCACAGGCAGATCAATCTCACCTAGCACTGATCTCTTAGAGCCATCAAATGCTCTTACCACCAAATTACTTGGACGCAATGCCAAGCCATCATACTCCAGCTTCACCAAGGCTTTCTTGGGTAAAACATTGAGTGAAGACCCAGTGTCTACCAATACATGTGATAGAACAGCACCCTTGCATTCCAGGGTGATGTGCAAAACCTTGTTATGGTTGCACCCCTCAGTTGTTAAATCAGCATTGGTAAAGCCCAACCCATGGCTGGTATTGACATTTGCTACCACGGTCTCCAGCTGATTAACGGTGATCTCCTCTGGCACATATGCTGCGTGCAAAACTTTTAGTAATGCATTCCGGTGAGCTTCGGAACACATCAGCAGGGATAAAATGGAGATTTTTGAGGGAGTTTGGTGAAGCTGATCCACCACCTTGTAATCACCCCTCTTGATAATTCTCATAAACTCGTCTACATCTTGTTCAAAAGATGTCTTCTGTATTTCCTTGAGAATGGGTTCTTCAGATATTACACTTTTTCCCTTTGCTTTGGCAGCAGCTTCTGCTTCGGCATTAGGTCTCTGTGATTGCGAGGCAAAGAGGCGTCCGCTTCTGGTGAAGCCTCCGCCTCCCCCGACATTGTCAATCTGCGGAGAAGAGGTTGAAGAGTCAAGAGTGATTTTCTCCCCATTGCAGTAAAGGTCAGAGCCATAATGCCAAGGAATGGCATTACTACTTTCATATGGAACTGGTCCAGGTACCGTGATGGTAACCGGACTGACTGCAGCAGAGGAGGGTGTTGAAATAGTGTGTGGATCATAGTAGATGGTGATTGGTGGCCTGGCAGGAGATGCCACTATTTGTTGTTGAAAATTGTTGTTAGGAGGAACATATGACGGATCATAATAAATGGTGACGGCTGAAATATCTGTTGGTGTTGTAGAAGATTCTGTTGATTGGATGGGTGTTGTTGTTGTAGAAGATTCTGAATAAAGGGGTGCTGATGTTGTAGAAGAGATGTTTGTTGATATTTGGTTTGCTGAAGTGATAGGTGAAGCATTTGTTGATGAGAACGAAGAATTGTTTGGAATAATTGTTGTTGCAGTTGTAGGAGACTCGGGAATTGTTGCCAAAGAGATTGCTAGATTTGAAGGTGTTGATGTCGTGATTTGAAGTAGGCCACTCTGGATAAGACCATCTATGCCGCTTCTCAAGTTATCACACCCATTTACCGAAATGTTGCAATAACCGCACCCGAGCTCACACCCCGGGAACATCTGGCATTCAAGGAGTTGAGCTTTAATCTCTACCAGGGGTGTCCGAATCTGCCCCACACTGGTTATTAAGAAAGACGGCTTATCTTCCTCAATAACATTAATTTTGGGTCCTCCGTGGTTGGGCATGGGGTTCTTGTTGACATTTGGCGGGGGTGCAAAATTGAGGGCTTTGGAATCCACTAGGTCCTGTACCTTCATTTGTAGGGCTCTGCACTTCTCTGTACTGTGGCCAGGTGCATTGGAGTGAAAAGCACATCTGGCGTTGGCGTCGTAATTTCTGGGCAGACTGGAAGGATCTGGTGGTGCCAACGTCCTTAACTCAACCAAGTTGAGCTTCAGGAGCTGTGGCAATAAAGCGGCATAAGGCATAGGGATTGGATCAATCACCCTATTGGCCTGAGTTGGTCTCTGCTGAAAAGGTCTTTGTTGATTGTTGCTGTTGTTGTTGTAGTTTCTCTGAGGTGGATATTGAACTTGTTGCTGGTAATGGGGTTGTTGCTGTGGTTGATATGCTAGTTGCTGAGGAGTTGGAGCGGGAATAGTGACAGCTGCCACTGACCTATGAACATACTGTGGTCTGCCCCTGTTGGCCTGAATGGCATTAGTCTCATCGGTTCTTCTCGGGCCCACAAAAGGCTTTCTGGGGTTGCCAGACGAGCTCGCACCGTTGTCAGAAATTTTGCCCATCTTCAATAGGATTTCAATTCTTTCCCCAGCTATGACTACGTCAGCGAAGCTGGTGGAAGAAAAGGAAGCTAGCCTGTCAATGTATGTCCCTTGAAGGGTGTTCATAAACATGTCGGCCATTTCCTTTTCTGACATGGGTGGCTGGACAGCAGCAGCAAGCTATCTCCACCTCTGGGCGTATTCCCGGAAGCTTTCCCTGGATGATTGAGACATTCCCATCAGGAGGGTCCTGTTAGGAGCCATATCCAAGTTGTACTGGTACTGTCTGATGAAGGCCTCAGCTAGGTCCTTCCAGCATCTGATGGTTGCTCTGGTTAAATGAGAGTACCATTCCCTTGAAGCTCCTGTTAAACTGTCTTCGAAATAAAACATCCACAGTTTTTCATCCATGGTGTATGCCTTCAGCCTCCCCAGAAAGGATTGCAAGTGGGTTCGTGGACAGGAGGTTCCGTTGTACTTCTCAAAGCACGGAGGTTTAAACTTGTGGGGAATCCTTACCCCGTCCACTAATCCCATGTCCATGACATCAAAGCCCAGGGAATTTTGAGACTCCAGAGATCTCAATTTTTCAGCAATTTCATCTAGCCTTCTGTCATAGGCTTCATCCCCAGCTCCCATCACAGTGAATTGATCCTCTTGGGGGTCTTCTTGTAATACTCTGCCTGCAGTGGCATTCCCTTGTACATTAGCAGGGATGTTGATCTCTGGATGAAGGTGGGGTCCATACACAGGTGGATTAACATGAGGCTGAACTCTCTCATTGTTGCTCATTCCTCCAGTCCCTAGATGGGGTTCCTCCTGGGTCTGTCTTTCTACCAATGCCCTTAATCTTTCTTGGCTTTGAGCCAAACCATTCATCACCTCCATGAATTGGGTCATCTAGTTTCTCATTTCTAACCTCTCATTGGCCATTTGAGCCCTGACTTCTGTAAGGTCCTGCTGTACTTGGTCCATTTGTATACCCGAAAGGTTGTTGCGGGTAGGATATCTGTGCGGACGGTTGAGTGGGAACACCCGACGTCGAGCAATAGTTCCTGAACCACAACAGAGTTAGTAACAGAAACAAAACAAAACCTACAAAACAAGACAAAAGTTAGTATGCAATGCAGTATGCTTATTTGTTTCCAAGGTATCCGGCTTGGCATTTGGTTTTGACCTTTCCAGACCCTTGAGGAAGGTGCTTTGATGTTGCTTTGAAAGAACTCAGATGAAACAAACTAATGAATATATTACAAATGATGAATCATACATAGTTTGTTTTTTCACAAAACATGCCCCTGAGGGGTCAAAATACAACATAAGAAAAAGAAAAGTACATGAAATGAAAGCAACAACAAACAAAAGTCAGACACCAAGACCAAACTCATCCTCCTGAACTTCCTTCAGAAGTGCTTCAGTTACAGGGTCAGCTGGATGCTCTGTGAGGTTCCTGATAAGAAGATTCCTGGTGGTGATAGCAGTGTTTAACTTCTTATGTCTGCTTTGGTCCTTTGACCTCTTCACACCAGCCCTAAGCTTCAATTCTGAGATCTCCTTCTGGGCTGCTAGCAGGGCTTCCTGTTGCTCCTTTGCATTAGCCTCCAACTGCTCAATCTTGTCCTGAGTTCTCTTATCTTCCTGAGTGCGAGCTTCAGTGATTCTGACCCACCTAGCTTGACTTTCTTTCAGATATAGATCAGTCCTAGCCTTCTGGAATTGGGCCTCTTTACAAGCATTCTTCAGAATCTGCTCCCCAGCCCTTGACTTCTTGATGTAGTCCTCTGACTTCTCAATCCTGGCTAGATGCTCCACCTTAAGCTTTTCCAACCTTTCAATGTCCAGACGACCATCACTCCTCTCCCAGAGGGTCTTCTGCAGAGCTTGAGTCAGATTCTCATTCCTCTATTTTAGTTTCTCAAACTCTTCCAGGCTGACAGTGGCTGGAGGAGGTGCTGTGGATGGTCCAGGTGCATCCTCAATGGTGAAGCGGATCCCAGAAATTTAAGCCCTGGCATGAGACCACTCATAGTACTGAGCTGAGGCCACATTGTTGCATCTCCCAAGAATGGCCATCCCTTTGGTCTGGACACTGTCCCAAGCCCAGGATGCTTGCCTGACAACAGCTAGATTAGGCTTAATCTCACAATAAAGGGTTTCAGCCAAGTCTTGTGCTCTAGGAGGGTGGACTAATGCATAGCCCAATTGTCTTTTGAATAGCTGAGGGTTGTAGTTGATGCAACCCTTCACTCCTATCAGAGGTACATTGGGGAACTGCCCACAACTAGTAATGATGTCCCTGACTTTGGTGCTCTGGGTGCACCACCTGATGTCATCTGAGGTCAAAGCAATAAGTCTTCTAGCCCAATTCTTCTGTTGGTGAGGATTCAAGAAGGCATCAGTCTTGGGCAAGTGTTTGAGCAGCCAGGTATGGAACAGGGGAGCACAACATCTCACCAATCTTCCTCAGAATGAAAAGGTGAATGGCATTCTTGCTAATAAACTTAGGCTCATCTGCAAAAAGTATAACCCCATATATGCTGAGGGCTAACAGTGCACAGACTGCCTTCCATTCTCCCAAGGAGGCCTTCAGGATAGCCTGAGAAGTCAAGAAATCCAAGTGTAGACCAGAGATTCCAGCCTTGGTTGTCATGTTTTGCTCAATCAGAAAAGGTTCCAGATACAGTGCCTTGGCCACTTCTTCATTGCTGGGAAAAACCATTTCTGGGTTGAAGGGGATACCACCCCTGACAGGTACTCCAACCAGTGATGAATACTCCTCTAATAAAGGCCCCAACTGAAAATCCTGGAAAGTAAAACACCTCAAAGGAGGATCATAGAACTGTAGGCAAGTGTGAATCAAGCTTCTCTGAGAAGGGTCCAAATCCATAACCACATCAAGAATGCCTCCAAAATGTTCTCTGAATAGTGGTATATGGTCTGGAGTGATAAGGGCCTGGATCTTCCTGATGCCAGTCAGCTCAGGCTCAAAGAAATGGTATGAGATATTGCTCTTCTTGGGTGCCATGTCTGCTGATGAAGAGCTGAGACAGATGCTGATGATGATGACTGATACCAGAAGATGGGCCACTGACAGGCTGATGCTGGTGATGCAGGTGACTGAAGCAGGTAGCTGATGAATGTAGCTGAAGAAGGTAGCTGAAGCAGATAGTTGGGGAACAAGGGCCTATGTAGATGAAGGGGTCAAAACCAAGCCAAAATATAATATGGATACCCTCAAAAACAAATAAGCAAATGTTAAATGATGCAATGATGATGTATGCAAATGATGTGCAAGGGTTTGTGATCAAGCTGGATCTGATTAACTGCCTTGATATAAGTCCATGTATGTCTAAGAAGTCCAGATGGAGGTTCATAAGTCCAGTAACCAAGGTGGGGGACCCAACCTTGGTGGTCATGCTCTGATCAATAAGGGCAGGTGTCGCTCCCAAAAGATGAGGCTGGCTCAAATAAGGTACAGACGCGAACGGTCGGCGAAAGGATGAAATGAAAAGAGTCACCAGCTAGGCATTTTTATCCCGAAGGAAAGGTAATGCTGCATAAACCTAGAAAGATATGGATAAGACGGTTGCGAACCAGAGAGACTGAGAAAGGGGGTTGGTTACAACCTGGGAAGGTATTAGCACCCAGATTTTCCGTCGTACTCGACGGGATCCACGCTTAAAAGATTTGTGTTTTAAAGGGGTAATGTCAGTGCAATTTGTGTATCAAAGCTGGAAAAGAATGCAAGTGTCAGTGTAAAAGAAATTTGAAGTGTATAAATGTACAGTGTCAGTGTAAGAACAAGAATGAGATGCTCAAGATCATGAGGCTTAAAGAATAATGCTGGAAGGAGGGGGAATATACAGAGACTTTTGTTCGATAACTGTTAAGTTATGCCTACGTATCCTCTCGTGCAATGAGGAAGTCAGAACACCGTAGTTCGACCCAAAGAGACTGAAAGATGAATTGACTTGTGAATTGCTTGCTTGTCAATGCTCAAGTGTATGACCTGTCTGGCTCAGGTGCAAACTGTCTTGCATTAGACAGAAGAAGCAAATTCTCGCTTGTGAGTGAATGAGATGAGAAAAGAATCCCGGAGGAGACGATTATTGTTTGTTTTTGTGTTTTCAATCTTTTATGTCTTTTGGATATTTTTCATAAGTTAATGAGCTTAAGCTTAAACCAATGGGTTAGTAAACTCATCACATCTTCCCTCTGATTAGGGGTAATGAGAATACCTTAAGTGTGAAGTCAGCATCTCACACTTAATCACCCTGGTGTAGGATTAAGATCATTAACCTACTTGTGATTATTTAGATGTTTTTGTTGTTTTTGTTTAGTGTTAAGTAATGAGATTAAGCCATAATCAGGGATTAAACAGACTCATTACACCATCCTAATAGAAGGATAATAGATGAGAGTGTTTAAGCAGAGGAAAGCTCCTCAACTTAATCCATGATTAGGGATTAACCTCATGACAAAACAAAGCCTTTATTAAGTGTATTTTAAATAATGATATGATTAAGAAATGAGTTTTATGATTTGTAAGACAACTTGAGGGGGACTTGTCCATTAACACTAGGGTTAGCCCTTCTTAACCAATTAAGGAAGAAATAGAACCCTAATGCAAGGCCCAAGTTACAAGTTTGATGTCTTGATGATTATTAGATGGATTGATTAAAGGAGTTAAACACATTAAGGGTTTAACACTTGGGATTAAAGTTATACACTCCATCCTAATAGAAGGATGCAAGCATAAGCTTAATCACAAAGCCTTAAAACCTTTAGGGTTTAGTCCCTGATTATGAGATGAGAAGAGAAGACTCAATGAGACACAAAGGTAAAAGTTAAATGGGGGACTAATCAAACCCTAATTATTATCATGCTTGGTTGTTCCTAAGGTTTGTGAGGTTAGCAAGGGAAATCTTCAAAGAAACCATCAGGAAGCAGATGAAAGGAGCAAAGAGAAGCAAAGTAACTTGCTTCATTTAAGAAGACAAGTCACTTGAAGAAAGAAAGTAATAAGAACAAGAATGACCAAGCTCACTCTCAAGCACAAGACAAAATGCAGCAATGATGCATAAGAGAGATGAAAAGAGATTGTGAGAAGTGAAGGCAAATTCACTTCTCAAAGCAACTTACCACCTGAAAAGTTAGTGAAAAGAATGAAATGCAATGCAAATGAGATGCAATGACATGATGCAAACCAAAACCAGAAGCATAATTATGATGCTAATGATGCTATGAGATGATGCAAACATGAAACAAGGCATGGGGATGATCATACAAACATATGGATGCAAGAGAAGCATGCTTAGAACCATGAACATACATGAAAAGTTTTGAAATGCAAATGACATACAACATGGCAAATGAAAGATGAAATGATCAAACACGATTCTAATATGTCCTAAGATGGGTTATGAATCAAATTGATGCACAAAATGTCATGGCAAGGCATGGTATGCAAGCAAATGGAAGATGGATGCAAATGAAAGCCCAAATTAGGGTTTATGATCAATGCACAAAACAAAAATCAAAACCAGGAGCAAAACATGATAAAAAATTGAAAATGCATTCAAAGGAACCCTAAACCTATACAAACTAACTCCCCAAAGGAGGGGTTCTAACTCTTAACCTAATGAGGTTTATGAATTTCTCAAGATTGTTAGGGTTTTAAGGTACCTTGTCAAGAAAAATGTCAAACAAATAAGAAATGCAAGATCAATTCATGCCAATTTAATCCTATAAACTACATGTTATACAAGATGCAATGCAAAAAGAATCAAAGTCCAACTCTTAAAGGCTAGGCAGAAATGAATTTTTGAAGATTAGATCAAAATAATACCTTGAAATGAAATTAATTCCATGGAAAATTGTCAAAAGACATCAAGATCAAAAAAGAAATTTGGTTTGAGAGTTGGACAATGTTTCTAAATGATTTTAAATGTTTCATGAATTTTTTTGTGATTTTTAAATACCTAAAAGTATTTTTAATTAATTAATTCTCATTAATCAATTAAAAATAAACTTTTAAATGATTTAAAAATAATTTTTAATGCAAAATATAAAAATAAAAATGTTTTTGGTTTCTGAAAATTAATAAAAGCTTGAATAAAAATTTTCAGAATGTTTCAATGATTTTTACTATTTTAAATAAAATGTAGAAAACAAATGAAATAAAAAGGAAATAAAATGGATTAAATGAAAAGTATGCGCATCCAGTGGCCAGGATTCAAACTCAGGAAGGATGGAAAGACTGCACGCCAGATCCAAGGGTTGGAATTCAAACTGGCTGGATTTAAATTAATCTTAATTAATTAAATTAATAAAACAGGATTAGGGTTAAGTGTGAAATCTGGACCACTCGTTCGCGCGCCAGTCAGCCCTAGTCAACTCATCCTACGCTCCAGATTCAAACTTGCATTAATGACTCTGATTAGCCCTAAACACTTTCAGGTGGCCGGAGAAGACTTCCGGTCGTCTTCTCCGGCCAGACCCTCACCTGAAAGTTGCTAACTTTCTCAAAACGCCATGAAAATGAAATCTAATTGCCCAGAATCAAACCCCATTCAAAACTAAATCAAAACCCCCAAACAAAAACCATTTTTCATTCATTAATCATGCAAATCGAAGCAAGACATTCTTAGGGCAGAAAATTTCAGACAGCTCATACATGCTCAATATTCCACCATTTTCATTTTTAAACACATCATGATGATCAGGATAACATATAGAATCAATTTATAACAAGTAAAATGAGTTCTAGAAAATTTGTTCTTGATGGATACCTGAACTGAAGTCCTTCGAACAGGAGCTTTCTGACCCTTTCTCCTATGCAAACTCACTCCTTTGGTCCCCCTGAGTTCAATGGAATGCTTCACAACTCTTGTTGATGGCTGGTTTGAGAGATGGCAGAAGTTTTGTTTAAGGGAGGGTGGTGATCATGTTTTTGTTTCAGTGGCTTTCAGGCTATGGTGATGAGTGGTTTTTGATCAGTGAAGCATGTTGAGTTTGTTTGTGAAGTTTGTTTGTGTGTTTGTGGCTTGTGCTGAGTGTTTCGAATGCTTTTGCAAATTGGAGCAAAAGGTGATAACTATGGCTTGGGTGTGTTTCAGCTTGAAGTGTTGAGTGAAACGGCTTGCTTTTGGTTTGTATAAACAAGTGTGATAGGTCAGATGAGTTGATGTGTACTGCTGTGATTGGTATGGCTCAAGTTGCCAAAATGTCAATTTTGTGTAAGAGAGGTATGGGCTCCTAGCTAGCCAAGGACAAATGGGGTGTCCTGCGCAGCAATAAGTGTGGAGAGCCCTAGGATTGATTATGCAGTCAGCAAGCAAGTGGATTCATCCTTGAGTGAGGTTTTGCAACTTGTTCCATTCTTGGCTCTTTTGAAAATTCTTGTTCCACAAGTCACAAAAATGATCAAACTCTTGGTGAATTCTGATCTTTAGGCATTGGCTTATGATTGTATGATGATTAGAAGTCCATTTGGTAGCACAATTTGCTTTGGCAAGTGATTTTGCAACTTTGCCTCTTTGGTAGAAAACTTCAAATTTTGTGATTTTAGCCAACTTTTACAAGCCATAACTTTTGATCCAAAATGAATTAGGTCAAGTTCTTGTACTTTTTGAAAAGGGAATGATCCATTCTATAACTTTCATGACCAAAGTTTTTCCATTTGAAGCATTTTTGAATCAAAAAGCAAGGGTTGAAAAAGTTTCCCAAAATGGCAATTTCATTATAAGTCAACTTTCCCAAAAAAGTCAACTTTGCAAATGACTTGAAATTCTTCAATTTTGTGAACTTCCAATATCTTCTATGATCAAATAAAGATCATACACATTCAAAATGATGAAGAACACCCTTTGGTTGGGTCATTGGGGGCCTCAGATGCCCTGATTTTGCACTGACTTGCTTAGAAAGTCTACTCTTGATCAGATGACATCCCCATGGAATTTCTTCATGAAAATTGATATGCATGCTCCCTATACCATATAGAGACCAATAGAAACAAGAATGACCAAAAAATTTGGAGTTATGGCCTCTGAAACCAAAACCCTAATTTTAGGTCATCTGTGCAGTTAAACCTGGCTCTGCTTCCATGCCATTCCCAGTTCTTGTGATTTTTGACATTCTTGACTTTGAGGGGATATAATATGATGCTTGTACATACATGGACCCCTTTGAAGTGATTGATGACCTTTGGAGTGGCTTAAGAAGCTCTTGGATTGCTCAGATCACAAACCCTAGATGCAGATGACTTTGAACCAATGCAATGAATCAAAAATGTGATATGAGATGCTATGATTGAGTTTATGAATATGAGGAGATCACAAGCCATGGTGTGAATGGGTGAGGGCAAATTTGGGGTGTTACAGCAGGCTCAAAATGCAATGCCCTGGCTATGTCTTCATTCCTGGGTGTAACCATCTCAGGGTTGAAAGGAATCCCTCTCTTGATAGGACTCCTAACAACATGGAAAACTCTTCTAGCAAAGGTCCCAACTAGAAATCAGGGAAAGTGAAACATCTGAGTGGAGGATCATAAAACTGCAAGCAAGTATGGATCATGCTCCTCTGAGATGCATCCAGGTCCATGATTATGTCCAATATGTCTCCATAATGCTCTCTGAATAGTGAGACATGATCAGGAGTAATGAGAGACTGGACCTGCCTGATGCCAGTCAGGGTGGGCTCAAAGAAGTGGTAAGTGATGTTGCTCTTCCTAGAAGTATCCATGCTGATAATGGGTGCTGGTGAAGAAGCTGAGAGCAACTGATGATGAAGGTCACTGAATGAGATGATGGAGATGGGTCTCTGATGAAGATAGCTGGAGAAGAATCACTGATAAACTGATGAAGGTGCTGGAGAAGATGACTAAAGAAGTCTGAGCAGCAGAAGGGGTCAAAACCAAACCAAAGATAATAAGACGGATACCCTGTAAAACAAGTAAGCAAATGTTAAATGATGCAGAAATGATGTATGCAAAATGATATGCAAAGGGTTTGTGATCAAGTGTTAGATCTGTTTACCTGCCTTGGTAAACGTCCATGTATGTTCATAAGTCCGGATGGACGCTTAGAAATCCAATAACCAGGTGGGGGACTCAAATAAAGAGTCACAAGTCCAGGGTAATCACAAGAACTGTCCAAATAATACAACCTTAACAAATCTAGTAACAAGGTATGATGAGGCCAAGGGTTCCTGCAAACCTGTAAACATCCCAACCGCCTCACATGTATTGTTCTAGAACAAGGATCCCGGTACAAGCGCGAACGGTCGGCGAAAGGAGAAAATGAAGGTGAACTGAATAGAGTCGCCAGCTAGGCATTTTTATCCCGAAGGAAAGGTAATGCTGCATAAACCTAGAAAAAGATGGATAAGACGGTTGCGAACCAGAGAAACTGAGAAAGGGGGTTGGTTACAACCTGTGAAGGTATTAGCACCCAGATTGTCCGTCGTACTCGACGGGATCCACGCTTAAAAGATTGTGTTTAGAAGGGGTAGGTGTGTGTTATCTGTGTGCAAAAGCTGAGAAAAGAATATACAAGTGTCAGTGCAAAAGGGTGTGAAAAATGCTCAAGAACTGAGGCTTAAAAAGAATGCTGAAAGAGGGGGAAGACACAGAGACTTTTGTTCTATAACAGTTAAGTTATGCCTATGTATCCTCGCGTGCAATGAGGAAGTCAGAACACCGTAGTTCGACTCAAAGAGACTGAAAGATAAATTGACTGATGAACTGCTTGCTTGTCTATGCTCAAGTGTATGACTTGTCTGGCTCAAGTGCTAACTGTCTTGCATTAGACGGAAGAAGCAAGTTCTCGTTTATGAGTGAAGATGACGAGAAAAGAATCCCGAAGGAGACGATTATTGTTTGTTTTTGTGTTTTTAGTTTTGTTATTGTTTTCGGTGTTTTGCATAAGTTAATGAGCTTAAACAAAAATCAAGGGCTTGTAAACTCATTATATCCTCCCTGATTAGGGATAATGAGAACACTTAAGTATGAGATAAGCATCTCAACTTAATTACCATGATGATGTAGGATTAAGATCATTAACCTACTTGTGATTATTAAGATGTTTTTTGGGTTTTTTTTTAGTGTTAAGTGATGAGTTTAAGCCATAATCAAGGATTAGTGAACTCATTACACCATCCTAATAGAAGGATAATAGATGAGCACACTTAAGCTGAGGAAGATACCTCAACTTAATCCATGATTAGGGATTAACCTCGTGACAAAACAAGCCTTTATTAAAGTGGATTTTAATTAAGGGTGAGATTAAGAAATGGATTTTATGTTTTATAAGACAACTTGAGAGGGACTTGTCCATTAAACACTAGGGTTAGTCCTTCTTAACCAATAAAGGAAGAATTAGAACCCTAATGCAAGGCCCAAGTTACAAGTTAATGTCTTAGTGATTATTAAGATGGATTGATTAAGAGGTTTAAACAAATTAAGGGTTTAATACTTAGGATTAAAGTTATACACTCCATCCTAAGAGAAGGATGCAGGCATAACCCTAATTCCAAAGTCCTAAAGCCTTAAAGGTTTAGTCTCTAATGATGAGATGAGATGAGAGACACAAGAAAGACACAAAGGTGAAAACTAAAGGGGGACTAATCACAACCCTAATTATTTTCATGCTTGGATGTTCCTATGGTTTGTAAGGCTTGAGAAAGAGATCTCCAGAGAAGCCACCAATGGAAGAAGCAGAAGAAAGAAGGAAGAAGCAGAAGAATATGTTACTTACTTCACTAAAGAAGATAAGTGACTTAGAGAAAAGAAAGTAAGAGATGAACATGAATGAGCAAGCTCACTCTAATACAATGAAAAATTCAGTAAGGATGCATATGAAGAAGATGAAGAGAAATGAGAAGTGAAGGCAAATTCACTTCTCAAGTTACTTACCACCTGAAAATGTTAGCACAAGATGCATAAGGAAAGAAATAGCATGAAATGATGCATATGAATGGGCCAATGCCAAAACCAGAAGCAATCACATGATGCAAATGATGCTATAACATGATGCAAAGGCATTCCAAGTGCTATGAATGTTCATACAAAGAGAATGAATGCAAATGAAGTAAATGGGGAACATGAAAACACATGGATATTTATGAGATGAAATGGATGCAAAGCATAACAAATGTATGAAGAAATTACCAAGCAATGTCAATCAATGTCTTAAGATGTCTAATATGGCATACAAGTTCTTAGAATGTCATGACAAGTTCACATTTTCATGCAATGCAATGTAAGATGCAAGTATGAATGCAAAATTAGGGTTACATGAGAGGATGAGATGCAAATGATCAAAACATAAGCAATCCACTTGATAAAATTTGCAAATGAGCTCAAACAAACCCTAACCCCATTTGATATCACACCCCAAAGGAGAAGGTCTAACTCTTAACCTAAAAGAAGTTATGATTTTTCTAAGTTAACTAGGGTTTTTGGGTACCTTAAGAGGAAAAATGTAAATCAAATTGAAAATGAAAGATAAATTCATGACAAAAATATCCTAGAAACTACATGTTATATGGAAAACAATGAAAAAAGAATCATTGTCAAACCCTTCATGGTTAGGCAGAAAAGAATTTTCAAAGTTAGGGTTCCAAAAAGGGAATTTTATGAACCCTAAATTCAAGAAAAATGTCAAACTTGGATCAAAACCAAAAAGAAATTTGTATGAATGGTTTGACAATGTTTCTAAATGTCCTAAGATGCAATGTGATTTTTTTTTGGAATTTTTAGAAACCTAAATGGTATTTTAATTAATTAATTAAAATAAACATTTAAATATTTTTAAAATGATTTTTTAATGCAAAAAATAAAAATAAAAATGTTTTTGGGCGAAGAAAAATATTTGGAATTAAAATGCAGGAGGAAATATTTTTATGATTTTTTTAAGTATTTTAAATAAAATGACAAAGAAAATGGGATTTAAATGAAATATAAATTAAAATCAAGGGAAGTTAACTGATCTAATGGTCTGGATTTGAACTGGGGAAGACTGCGCGTGCAGATGGAAGGTCTGGATTGATTCTGGGTTAATTAACTGATTAACCTAATTAATTAAAAATTAAACTTAAATGAAATGATCTGAACCGTACACACGCGCGCGAAACCAAATCCAAGGGCTGACATTCAAACTAAGCCACTAAACCCTAATTAGGGTTCTAATCATTTTCAGGTGACCGGAGCTAGCTCCGGTCATCTTCTCCGGCTAGCCAAACATGTAATCTCACTAAAAATGCAACCCCGAGCTCTCAAACTCTCCAAAAATGATCCTCACATTACTCTAAACAAGAATCAACCAACAAAATTCATTTATTTCACATGAACAACATGAATCGAAGCAAAACGGAAAATCAACCAAAAATTTCAGAAGCTTGTGAAATGTTTAAAACTCAACCATTTTCGAAATAAATCATATCATGGCAATCAGAGGAACACATATAATCATTCTATAACATAAAATAGAAGTTTTGGAAAAAAAATTTGAAGGTGGCTACCTGAGCTGAAGCTTTCACTTCTTGAGCTTTTGAACCTTCTCTTTTGTGCAAATCCACCTCACTTGACCCCCTGATGATGTTACAATGCTTTGATAGAGTTTAGAATGGCTGGATTGAGTGGTTGCACCTCAGCTTGTCTGAAATCGTATTTTTTTTGGCTGGCTTTTAGGGCTTGGTAATGGTTGGGAAATGTTCTAATGATGATGGTGAGTTGAATGGTGAAGTTTGTTTGTGGTTTGAGTGGTTGGACAGAGAGAATCAAAAGCTTATAGTTTTGGGGTGATTTTGAGAAACTTAGCCTATGAGATGATCTGAGCTCCAATGTTATGTGAAATAGCTTGCTTTGAGTCCACATAACATTGTTTGATAGGTCAGAAAGTAGGCGGTGGCCTGTGGTGATTGGTATGGGCAAGTTGCCAAAATGTCAACATTATGTGTACTCGATGTATGGGCTATGGCAGGGGTTGTTCAAGAGCATGTCTGGCCTCAGCATTGATCAAGGAGAGCCATGGGATTGAAATTATGCAGCTGGCACAAGTGGAAGCATGGTTACAAGAGATTTTGCAAGTGTTATGCATTTTGCCCCTTTTGTGATTTCTTGTGATGCAAGCCATAGAAACTTGTGATTCTTTAGGCAATTTTGGTCACAATGCAATGTATTATGTTTGTATGATGCTTAGAGAGTGATTAGAGGTCACAAAATGACTTGGTATGTGAAATTGCAAAAAATCCTCTTTGGTGTGAAAGTGAAAATTATAGGATTTTTGCCAACTTTGCAAGGCCATAACTTGAGTTCCATAATGAATTAGAACATGTTCTTGTACAAGAAGTTACCCAGTGAACAGATTACTTCCATAATGAATTTCTTCATCAAACTTGGTACACATGATCCCTATAACATATTGAGACCATTAGAAACAAGAATGACCAAAAAATTGGAGTTATGGCCTCTGAAACCAAAACCCTAATTTTAGGTCATCTATGCAATGAAACCCTAGCTCTGCTTCCATGCTTTCCAAGTTCTTGTGATTTCTTAACTCACTTGATCTTTGAGGGATATAATATGATGATAGAACACACATGGACCCTCTTGGAATGATTGGAGACCTTTAGAGTGGCTCAAATGGATCCTTGGATTGCTCATATCACAAACCCTAGATGCAGATGAACTTGAACTAATGTAGTGAAACAAAAATGCAATATGAGATGATATGCTTAAACTTATGCAAAGATGAAAGATCAACGGCCATGGTGTGAAATGAGTGAGGGAAAATTTGGGGTGTTTACACATAGGCATGTTATGAAGTGTTAGTGCACATTAGAGGTCCTTAGAGTGCTTGGCAAGTGAAATTGCAAAATTCCCTCTTTGAGATGAACTTGTAAATTATGTGATTTTTTCCAACTTTGAAAGGCCATATCTTGAGTTCTATGATGAATCAAGACATGTTCTTGTACTTTTTGAAAAGGGAAAGAACTAATCTACAACTCTCATGACCAAGAATTTTTCATTTGAAGCATTTTTGGTTATGAAAGAGGGGGTTGAAAAACTTTCCCAAAATGGAAAGTTTGCATTTCAAGTCATTTCCAAAAATGGAAAGTTTGCAATTGCCTCAAAATTCTTCAATCTTGTGAACTTCCAACCACTTTTAAGATCAAATAAAGATCATTGAACTTCAACTTGATGAAAATAACCCTTTGGTTCCATTGTTGGGGGGCTCAGATGCCCTGATTTTGACTTTACATGCTCAAGAAGTTACCCGATAATCAGATGACTTCCACAATGAATTTCTTCATCAAACTTGGTACACATGATCCTTATAACATATTAAGAACATTAGAAACAAAAATGACCCAAAAATTTGGAGTTAAGGCCTCTGCAACCACAACCCTAATTTTGGTCATCTATGTAATAAGGATATTACTATAAATTGAGAAAATAAAATTGTTGGCAATGTTGACGACGACGTTCCAGTGAACTTCCTTTGCTACGACCTGTATGTCCTTGACGTTCTTCTCATCTTGCTTTCTGAAGAAGGTTGATTCAGACTGATGCTTTATCCTTTCGAAGCTTGCCATGTTGTGAGTGATACAGACGAATTCAAAATGCAATTGTTCGCTTATTCCCTGATTTTGCGTGGATCGCCCTTTCGGGTTTTCAATCCACCGGGATATCCTTTTTTGCCTGAGCTGTCCAATGCGGCTTTTCAACTCAGCGGGTGTACATTTTTTTTATTTTTCCCCTTATTTTTGCCCGAGTCTTTTATTCTGTTTTTGACTCGCCGGGATGCCCTATTTTTTCCAGGACGTACATTCTATTTTTATGTCCAGCGGGTCATTTTAGGTGAAGTATTTTTTAACTGCATCTGAATTCACAGGGGATAAGAAATCTTTGCCATCCATAGTAATGAGTATCAGTGATATGCCAGAGAAGACTTTCTTTACTATGAATGGGCCATCGTAGTTTGGCGTCCATTTGCCCCTGTGGTCTGTATGAGGAGGAAGAAATATTTTCAAAACAAGGTCTCCCACTTGGTATTCCCGAAGCCTGACTTTCTGATCGAAGGCTTTCTTCATCCTTTTCTGATATAACTGCCCATGGCAAATGGCATCTAGCCTTTTCTCCTCGATCAAATTCAGCTGATTGTACCAAGACGGGGCCCATTCTGCTTCATCTAGCTTCACATCCATCATTACCGTAGGGAGGGTAGCTCAACTTCAACAGGTAGGACTTCCTCCATATCATACACAAGATGATAAGGTGTTGCCCCAGTAGACGTTCTGATTGAGGTTCGGTACCCATGCAAGGCAAATGGTAGCATCTCATGCCAGTCTTTATAAGTAACCACCATCTTTTGCAAAATCATCTTGATGTTCTTGTTAACTGCCTCAACAACGCCATTCATCTTTAGTCTGTAAGGAGAAGAATTGTGATGTTGGATTTTGATATGTGATCCATGATGTTTGTTTAAGCCAATGGGATTGATCAGAAATTTGTTGTGGCACAGCTGATTGGTATGGTGTGTTTTGCAAAAAAAAGTCAACATTGTGTACTTGGAGGTATGGGCCATGGCAGGAGCTGTTCAATGGTGTGTCTGGCCTCAGCAAGATTCATGGAGAGCCATAGAATCAAGATTATGCAGCTGGCACAAGTGGATGAAGCCTTTCCAAGCTTCTTGCAACTTTTCCCTCTTTGGTGTTTCTTGGATCACAAGCCATGAAATGCCTCCAACCATGGGCCAATTCTGGTCTTTTGAAGTTGCATAGGCATGTTATGAAGTGTTAGTGCACATTAGAGATCCTTAGAATGCTTGGCGAGTGAAATTGCAAAATTCCCTCTTTGGCATGAATTTGAAAATTATGTTATTTTTGCAAACTTTGAAAGGCCATATCTTGAATTCTATGATGAATCAAGACATGTTCTTGTACTTTTTGAAAAGGTAAAGACCTAATCTACAACTCATGACCAATAATTTTTCATTTAAATCATTTTTGGTTATGAAAGAGGGGGTTGAAAAACTTTCCCAAAATGGAAAGTTTGCATTTCAAGTCATTTCCAAAAATGGCAAGTTTGCAATTGGCTCAAAATTCTTCAATCTTGTGAACTTCCAACCACTTATAAGATCAAATAAAGATCATTGAACTTCAACTTGATGAAAATAACCCTTTGGTTCCATTGTTGGGGCCCTTAGATGCCCTGATTTTGACTTTACTTGCTCAAGAAGTTACCCAATGATCAAATGACTTCCACAATGAATTTCTTCATCAAACACGGTACACATGATCCTTATAACATATTAAGAACATTAGAAACAAGAATGACCCAAAAATTTGGAGTTAAGGTCTTTGAAACCAAAACCCTAATTTTGGTCATCTATGCAATGAAAACCCTAACTCTGCTTCCATGCCTTTGCCAGTTCTTGTGATCTCTTGACTTTCATGAACTTTGAGGAGCATAATATGATGATAGAACACACATGGACCCCCTTGGAAAGATTTAAGACCTTTGGGATGGCACAGATGGATTCTTGGATTGCTCAGATCACAAACCCTAGATTCAGATGAATTTGAACTTTATGTAGTGAAGCCAATATGCCATGTGAGGTGTAATGCTTATGTTAATGCAAAAATGAAAGATCACAAGCCATGGTGTGATATGAGTGAGGGCAAATTTGGGGTTTTTACAGCTGCCCCTATTCAAACATGAGTTAGTTGTGCAGGATGTAAGCGCCTAGCTTAACAGACAAACAAGATAACTTGTGGTTGAATACCAAAGACAATCCAAAATTTGCACTCGATGGATAGAAAAAGAAAAGGTATATAAATTGTAAAAGGTAGTATAGTATGATTATCAAATTAAGGGGATGGAGGACGACCATCGAGTAGAGGACGACTGCTGGGGATAAAGCAATGACGGGGACGACCGACAAGCTGGGGAAATAAGGATACCATGATGGGGACTGTAACACCCCAAATTTTCCCTCTCCATTTTAAGAATAATATCACATCATATACATCATACTCATATCATTTCCTCAGCATCATATCATGGAAAGATGAAGCATAACATCCCTCATGTCCTAGCATCAAGCATATGGTCATCTGTGGAGTTCCCAGAAGCCTTTCAAGCCATGACAAGGGTCCCAATGAGTTTGTACAAGTTCTATGGTGAGTCTACACTCAATTTACAAGTTCAATTCCCTTGGCAAAAGCTCAGAAGATTGCATGATCATCAGAAGTCTCAGGACAAGGCAAACTTCTATGCAGTGCACCCAAATTAGGGTTTGGGATTCAAGTACCATAATCTCACAACTTTGGCCATTTCTTTTGGGCAAGGTCTTCTACATGTTAATAGGATCCTATGTGTCAAATTTCATGAGAAAATTCCATGTGGAAGTCAGTCAATGCCTCAGTTGCTTGCAGTTGAAGTAGAAAGTCAACAGAGCCCATAAAAAGTCAACTGTGCAATTTCAAGGGGTCCAACCTAAATTTTTTGGCCAATAGGGGTCCTTACAATGTTATAAGAGGTTTTTAATGCCTAAAGTTCAAGAATCATGGAGATTTGAGGGGTTTTGCAAAAATGGTACAAAGTTGGTTTTTGAAGTTTTCCAAATTTTGTAAGTTTTGCCCTAATTTTCAAGTGGCCTTAACATGATCAAAAATTCTCCAAATGGACCAAAGTCAAACATGAAATTTGGAGATTAAGGGTTCCCATTTTCAAAAAGTACAAGTACATTTTCACCGGATTCTTGAAACTCCCTCTAGGCCATTCGAAAAAAGCACCTTCCTAGGGCAAAAATTGATTTTTCAAAAAGTCACCAAATGCAAGAAGGCTCCAATCTTATTTTTGTGACTTTGTACAGGCCCAAACTTGTTTCAAACTTAAAATACATTTCATAAAGACCAATTTTCTCAAAAGAAATGGTCATTTTCATACACTTTGAAAAAATCCCTCCAAAACATGCAAATTTGCAAAAATCATGAAACAAGTGTGACACTTGAATCTAAGGGCCAGGATTGTATGGACTTGAATCAAGGGTGGAAAATGAAACTCACACATGCTGAGAGGCCCAAGAGAGCATGAGAATGGCATGCTTATTCCACCAAGTGCACATGAGGCAAAATCACACTTTTCTCATTCAATTTTCGTGCACTTTCTTTCACACTTTCAGCATTGCTTTCTTACATCACAAAAAAGAGAATTAGGGTTGCATCAGATCTGAATTCTCTCTCATTCTCTCATTCTCAACTTTCTTGAATTATTGCATTTTGCTTCATATCTCATGATTCTCTTACATTCTCTACAAACTTCTTCCATATTCTTGATCAGTGGATCATATAGATCAAGAATCATCCACTCATTTGATCCTAAAGCACAGAATTGGAAGCTTGCCATTTCAAAGCCACTTGTTGAGAAACCTCAGATCCAGTCTATTTCAAGGCCTTAGATGCATTTATTTTGCATCTAAGGAGCAATAGGAGTGATTTGCACGGATTGGTTGGTTTTCTAGCTCAACATTTCAAGGTCTCCATCTCAGGTATGGCTTGAAACATCATGTTCTGGAAATGAAATTGAATGGTTGATTTGTGTTCCTTGTTATTTGCTGATCATGCTGCACTTTGTAGAATTAATTTTGGTGCATTGTAGTGAAAGATATGTGCATTTCAAGTTTCATGGTGACACTTTATTTTGCTCGATCCGGCCAATTCATTGAGTTTTAGCTTATTTTGATGCCATATTTGGATTCCTTGATGTTGATTTAGTGGATCTGGACTATTTGTTTTCATTTTTTGGTGAATTTTTTGTTCTGGTTTGGTCTCCGGTGCCGGAGCCCTAGCTCCGGTCACCGGAATTCGTTTTGCTCCATCTAGGGTTTCCATGTGAAGAAGATGAAGTGCACACCGTTAGATCCACCATCCTGCGTATGATATGCTGCCACATGTCCCTAATTTCCCTCCATTCTTTTATTTAAATTCTGTTTTCATTTAAATCAACGTGTGGTACACCACACAACAGCTAGCGTGTTCCAGCCACTCCCAGCGTGTCATTTCGCCACCTCAATTAATGAGGTGCTTCACCATAGCCTTCGGATCAATCCTGCGGATCCAGCATTTTCCCAGCATTTCTTTTAATTTCCATTAAATTCCATAGCAAGCCTCATGTACTTCAGCGTAACCTGGGCCCTAGACAAGTGATATTCGCACCTCACAGACCCAGGCCCAATTGAATTTCAACGCAGCAAGCCTTCTTCATACACCACCTCTCAATTCATTTTAATTTCCTTTTTCTATTTTACTTCTTTTATACTCAGTTTCATTTTAATTCATATAAAATAGTTCCATTCACCTAAAAATTCCCAAAAAGTTCAGGAACATTCTTTAGTGTCTCTAGTTTTTTATCATATTTTTATTTTATTTTTTTCATTTATCCACTTGTCAGAATTAATTCACCATTGCACCTAGCTTCTTTTATTTCCTTTCTTGACCAGTCTGCCTTATTTATTTTCCATAGACTTCAATATTTTGAGTTTTGATCCCATTCTTTTTTCTTTGTACTCTTAAGACATTGTACTTTTCATGTGATATTTCTATGGATTTTTAGAAATTTATTTCTTGAGTCTTGGTCTTGTAACTTGTGATGTAAGTTTGCTGTCCTAACTTGTGTTCTTTCCTCCATTTAACCTAGTTTGCTTCTGAATCTTTGCAAATCCTTTTGGCTAGTTGATATAACATGTTTTAGGATCATTTGGTTTCAATTGTGGAATTTTTAGATTGCTGGTTGTTTTATTGTGGATTTTATCTTGAACCTTGTCCCATTTAGCTTCCTTTGAACCTTTAAGTCTCTCATAAGCCTATGAGGGCACTTGGGCCCACTTCTTCTTCTTGTTTGGGGTTCCTTTGGGGTGTGGGTACCTTCCTGGTCCTAGGATAGGTCTTGAGTATTCTGAATTTTGGAGTTTGCCTCTTCTTTAAGTCATTTGCTTCTTTAAGAGTTTTCACTTCATCTTATGTTTTCTTTTGCTTTCATTTTGATATTGTTTGGTCTTGTACCTATTTTCTCTTCATCTTGTTGGCTTCCTAAGCCATTATTCATCTTGTTTTGGTTCTGGTTGTGAGCCTTGGGTTCATATTTTGTGCATTTTGCTTTGCATATTTCATAAGTGTGCATTTGTCTTCATATGTGTTTCATGTTGCATCTTTAGCTTGCATACTTCTTCTTCTCATTTATTTGAGTTGCATTTGCATTGTGCATATGTTCATATCATTTCACTTCTGATTGTGTGATTTTAGCATGTTATCATGCTCATTTTGTTTCACTTATATGCATACTAACCTTGCAGGGGCTATGGTAAGTGTGAGATGTGGGAATTTAGTTCCACATCTCCAATTCTCATCTTCTCCTCTTATGTTTATATGCACTAACCATTTGTTGTTGGGCTTAGGCCTTTCTCATCCCTTCTTCTATCTTCTTTTTCTTCTCTTCTTTCCTTCTTCATTAGGATAGAAACCTCACTAACCCTTAGGACATCCATGCATGTTAATACTTATGATTATTTTAGTCCCCTTTAGAATTTTTCCTTTGAGATCCTTTTGGTTCTTCTTCTCTCCTCATCTCATAACTCTAAAAAAAACTTTAATAAGTTTGAAGTGATGTCTTGATCCATAGCCTTATCCCATGAGGTATGCTTGTAGTCTTCCTATCTTGGGATAGTATAAGTTTACCTTGTGATGCACAAGTCTGATCAAGGTATCTTCTTCATAAAAGAAAAGCATAAAAAACACTTCTTCATTTGTAAATAACCAAAAACACTTAATAAGTAAACAAGTTAGTGAGCCTAAGCCCTAGTCTTTGGGTTCAAGTTTTGGGGATCTTCTCCTTACTTGAGTGTGCTTTTTCTATTATTCCATCTCGGAATGTAGTGACAAGTGCACATTCCATTGAAGAGAGTTTGAGTTCACTTCCTTGTGACACACTCATAAAAGCTTCATAAAAAACACAAACAAACAATAAGCGTCTTTCCTTCGGGAATTCTTTTCTCATCTCATTCGCTCCGTACGCGAACATGCTCCTACTTGTCACTTTGCAAGACGGTTACGCACTCGTCGTCCGAGCCTGCAACACCTGAGCAATGGCATAAGTAGTTCAAGCCTTAATTCACAAGCAATTTCCTTGTTACCCCTGGTTAGGGGAACTACGACGTCTCTGATCCTCATTATCCTGATGAGGTACGTAGGCAGCGGGGTAGGGCCCGTTCGAGCACAATCTTTATTTTCCCTACATTTTTTCTCTTTGTTTTCTATTTCAGTTCTTTTCTAGTTCCAGTTTCTTTTCATTTTCATTTCTTTTGCTGTAAATTTCATTCCCTCACCCTTTGAAACAGTTATCTTTTGCAAGCGTGGATCCCGTCGGGTACGGCAGACGATCTGGGTGCTAATACCTTCCCAGGTTGTAACCGACTCCCGAGCTCAGTCTCTTTGGTTCGTAGGATCTGTGTCCTTCCTCTTCTTCCTTCTAGTTTGTGCAGCATTACCATTCCATTTCTTCGGGATAAAAATGCATGGCTGGCGACTCTATTCTTTTTCCGCGCCACTTTCGCGTTTGTACCAGGATGGAAAATCCGGGGAGCGACAGGGACGACCATCGAGTAAAGAAATAAAAATCTATGGAGATTAAAGTAATGAGAAAAGCAATGATGAGAACGAACATCAGGTTTGGAAAGTAAATTAAACAACGATGGGGACGACCATCAGTTTAAAGAATAAATGAAATAATGATGAGGGACGATCATCAAAGGTGAAGGACGATCACCTAGCAGGGGACGACTGCTCTTTATCACAACATAGGACGAATGTCAGATAGATAAGGTCAATGATGGGGACGGCCATCGGATAAGCATGATGAAGGACGATCATCAAGAGGTGAAGGACGATCACCTGACAGGGTATGGCTGCTCTCGGGATTTATCACGACATACGACGAATGTCGGATAACAAAATCAACAATGGGGACGACCATCAGATGAATTGATGAGGGACGGTCATCAAAAAGGTGAAGGACGGTCACCTAGCAGGGGACGGATGCTCCTTATCACGATATAGGACGAATGTCAGATAGAAAGTTCCAATAATGGAGATTCCACTGGGGAAAGGATGATGGACGGTCATCCCAAAGGTGAAGGACGATCACCTGACAGGGGATGGCTACCGAAAATATCACGACATAGGACGAATGTCGGATAGGAGGAAGTTGTTTTGTTGGTGGCTTACTGGGGAACGGTAAACACGGACGAGTGTTCACTCTTAAGAATAAAAGGTATAAGTGTTTGACGCTGTGTATAGATTAAAGATGCGGACGAGCATCCTTAGGACCATGATACAGACGAGTATCGGTAGAAACAAACGCTGACGCATGTTCGAAGATGATGATACAGACGAGTACCGACTAGTTAACAAAGAACAAGGACGAGTGTCAGATCTGTTGAGGAGTGATATAAACAAAATACAGACGAGTATCAAAGACTTCCGTATAAGTGTGTACAAGTATTGATTTGTTGGTGAGGCATGTGCAAGACATGAATGAGTATTCGACTTGCTGGGAAAGAATGACACAGACGAGTGTCAGATATATATATAAATATAAACAGGCATTTGTTTTGAGAATTCGAAGGAGATGCTTTGGCTTTCTGTGGGGATGGAATGACATAGACGGGTGTCGAAAAGAGTGTGTTATGAACAAGTATTTGTTTTTGAGAGTGCAAAGGGGACGCTTTGGCTTTTATGTTCAAGGGATGTATTTTGTATATTGCTGATGAAATACTGATGGTAATTGCAGGTGGATGGCTCGAACCTGGCTTGTGATCATGCAAATGTTTTATTTTTGCCGTAATGCTCCGTATTAGAAAGAATTCTATGCTCGGTGTGGGGAATATGATGTGAATGCCATGATTATGCAAAAAGGGGGGAAACTGATTCGAGACTCGGATCCTGTTGGGATAGAGATCTCTGGATAATCTGCTTGGAGGGGCATCCCGACTGGGGAAGAGATCATTGGTAGATCTATCCGTAAGGAGAAACTCCGCTGGGGAGATGGAAGCTTCAGCGACTCCGCTGGGAAAGTATTTCATGCATTGTTCTCCTGGGGGAGAGAATGGAAACTCTGTGGGGAAACAATTCTTTTAACCTTGCTGAGGATGAGAGATCCGACACTCTGGTGGGGAAAAGGAGATTCCTTGCTCTCCTTGCTGTGGAAGAGTTGTCAGGCACTGTTCGGGGAGGTCCTGTTTAGGGAGGATATAACTTCTAGGAAGTAGCATGCTGGGGATTCAATGCTGGATATACCCCCACTGTGAAAGATTGTCTGCAACCTGTTAAGACAAAAGAAACGCACAAGTATCTCGAGGTATCCCTTACCGGATTCTCTCATAAGAGTGAGACTTTCCGGAAAGCAAATAAATTTCCTGCAAGCATTTATTAAAAATGGCTCATTTTCTTTATGCAAGTATTGTATCATGAATATTGGAAATTTTGCAAACGAAACAAAAAACTTACAAAGCAAGGTGCGACTGATGATTTTATTCATTTTGGGTGCCCTGAATTGGAAAATACAGTCAAAGAAACAAGTCCCCTAAAATGAGGAGATTGCTATAAATTGAGAAAATAAAAGTGTTGGCAATGTTGACGACGACGTTCCAGTGAACTTCCTTTGCTACGACCTGTATGACCTTGACGTTATTCTCATCTTGCTTTCTGAAGAAGGTTGATTCATACAGATGCTTTATCCTTTCGAAGCTTGCCATGTTGTGAGTGATACAGACGAATACAAAATGCAGTTGTTCGCTTATTCCCTGATTTTGCGTGGATCGCCCTTTCGGGTTTTCAATCCACCGGGATACCCTTTTTTACCTGAGCTTTCCAATGCGGCTTTTCAACTCAGCGGGTGTACATATTTTTGATTTTTCCCCTTATTTTTGCCCGAGTCTTTTATTCTGTTTTTGATTCGCCGGGATGCCCTATTTTTTCCAGGACGTACATTTTATTTTTATGTCCAGCGGGTCATTTTATGTGAAGTATTTTTTAACTGCATCTGAATTCACAGGGGATAAGAAATCTTTGCCATCCATAGTAGTGAGCATCAGTGCTCCGCCAGAGAAGACATTCATTACTATGAATGGGCCATCGTATTTTGGCGTCCATTTGCCCTTGTGGTCTGTATGAGGAGGAAGAAGGCTTTTCAAAACAAGGTCTCCCACTTGGTATTCCCGAAGCCTGACTTTCTGATCGATGGCTTTCTTCATCCTTTTCTGATATAACTGCCCATGACAAATGGCATCTAGCCTTTTCTCCTCGATCAAATACAGCTGATTGTACCGAGACGGGACCCATTCTGCTTCATCTAGCTTCACATCCATCATTACCCGTAGGGAGGGTAGCTCAACTTCAACAGGTAGGACTTCCTCCATACCATACACAAGTTGATAAGATGTTGTCCCAGTAGACGTTCTGATTGAGGTTTGGTACCAATGCAAGGAAAATGGTAGAATCTCATGCCAGTCTTTATAAGTAACCACCATATTTTGCACATACTTCTTGATGTTCTTGTTAACTACCTCAACAACGCCATTCATCTTTGGCCTGTAAGGAGAAGAATTGTGATGTTGGATTTTGAAATGTGATCCATGATGTTTGTTTAAGCCAATGGGATTGATCAGAAAGTTGTTGTGGCACAGCTGATTGGTATGGTGTGTTTTGCAAAAACGTCAACATTGTGTACTTGGAGGTATGGGCCATGGCAGGAGTTGTTCAATGGGGTTTCTGGCCTTAGCAAGATTCATGGAGAGCCATAGAATCAAGATTATGCACCTGACACAAGTGGATGAAGCCTTTCCAAGCTTCTTGCAACTTTTCCCTCTTTGGTGTTTCTTGGATCACAAGCCATGAAATGCCTCAAACCATGGGCCAATTCTGATCTTTTGAAGTTGCATAGGCATGTTATTAAGTGTTAGTGCACATTAGAGGTCCTTAGAATGCTTGGCAAGTGATATTGCAAAATTCCCTCTTTGGCATGAATTTGAAAATTATGTGATTTTTTCCAAATTTGAAAGGCAATATCTTGAGTGCTATGATGAATCAAGACATGTTCTTGTACTTTTTGAAAAGGTAAAGACCTAATCTACAACTCATGACCAAGAATTTTTCATTTGAAGCATTTTTGGTTATGAAAGAGGGAGTTGAAAAACTTTCCAAAAATGGAAAGTTTGTATTTCAAGTCATTTCCAAAAATGGCAAGTTTGCAATTGGCTCAAAATTCTTAAATCTTGTGAACTTCCAACCACTTCTAAGATCATATAAAGATCATTGAACTTCAAATTTATGAAAATAACCCTTTAGTTCCATTGTTGGGGGCCTCAGATGCCCTGATTTTGACTTTACTTGCTCAAGAAGTTACCCAATAATCAGATGACTTGCATAATGAATTTCTTCATCAAACTTGGTACACATGATCCTTATAACATATTAAGAATATTAGAAACAAGAATGACCCAAAAATTTGGATTTAAGGCCTCTGAAACCAAAACCCTAATTTTGGTCATCTGTGTAGTGAAAACCATAGCTCTGCTTCAATGCCTTTGCCAGTTCTTGTGATCTCTTGACTTTCATGAACTTTGAGGAGCATAATATGATGATAGAACACACATGGACCCCCTTGGAAAGCTTTAAGACATTTGGGATGGCTCAGATGGATTCTTGGATTTCTCAGATCACAAACCCTAAATACAGATGAATTTGAACTTTATCTAGTGAAGCCAATATGCCATATGAGGTGTAATGCTTATGTTAATGCAAACATGAAAGATCACAAGCCATGGTGTGATAAGAGTGAGGGTATGGCTGTGTGATCATAGATAAGGTCAATGATGGGGACGACCATCGGATAAGCATGATGAAGGACGATCATCAAGAGGTGAAGGACGATCTCCTGGCAGGGTATGGCTGCTCTCGGGGTTTATCACGACATAGGACGAATGTCGGATAACAAGATCATCAATGGGGACGACCATCGGATGAAATGATGAGGGACGGTCATCAAAAATGTGAAGGACGATCACCTAGCAGGGGACAGCTGCTCCTTATCACGATATAGGACGAATGTCGGATAGAAAGTTCCAATAATGGAGATTCCATTGGGGAAAGGATGAGGGACGATCACCCCAAAGGTGAAGGACGATCACCTGGCAGGGGACGGCTACCGAAAATATCATGACATAGGACGAATGTCGGATACGAGGAAGTTGTTTTGTTGGTGGCTTACTGGGGAACGGTAAACATGGACGAGTGTTCACGCTTAAGAATAAAAGGTATAAGTGTTTGACGCTGTGTATAGATTAAAGATGCGGACGAGCATCCTTAGGACCATGATACAGACGAGTATCGGTAGAAACAAACGCTGACGCGTGTTCAAAGATGATGATACGGACGAGTACCAACTAGTTAACAAACAACACAGACTAGTGTCAGATCTGTTGAGGAGTGATATAAACAAAATACGGACGAGTATCAAAGACTTCCGTATACGTGTGTACAAGTATTGATTTGTTGGTGAGGCATGTGCAAGACATGAACGAGTGTTCGACTTGCTGGGGAAGAATGACACGGATGAGTGTCGGATATATATATATATATATATATATATATATATATATAAATATAAACAGGAGTTTGTTTTGAGAATGCGAAGGAGATGCTTTGGCTTTCAGTGGGGATGGAATGACACAGACGGGTGTCGAAAAGAGTGTGTTATGAACAAGTATTTGTTTTTGAGAGTGCAAAGGGGACGCTTTGGCTTTTATGTGCAAGGGATGTATTTTGTATATTGCTGATGAAATACTGATGGTAATTGCAGGTGGCTGGCTCGAACCTGGCTTGTGATCATGCAAATTTTTTATTTTTGCCGTAATGCTCCGTATTAGACGAAATGCTATGCTCGGTGTGGGGAATATGATGTGAATGTCATGATTATGCAAAAAGGGGGGAAACTGATTCGAGACTCGGATCCTGCTGGGATAGAGATCTCTGGATGATCTGCTTGGAGGGGCATCCCGACTGGGGAAGAGATCATTGGTAGATATATCCGTAAGGAGAAACTCCGCTGGGGAGAAGGAAGCTTCAGCGACTCTGTTGGGAAAGTATTTTATGCATTGTTCTCCTGGGGGAGAGAATGGAAACTTTGTGGGGAAACAATTCTTTTAACCTTGCTGAGGATGAGAGATCCGACACTCTGGTGGGGAAAAGGAGATTCCTTGCTCTCCTTGCTGTGGAAGAGTTGTCAGGTATTGCTCGGGGAGGTCCTGCTCAGGGAGGATATAACTTCTTGGAAGTAGCATGCTGGGGATTCAATGCTGGATATACCCCCACTGCGAAAGATTGTCTGCAACCTGTTAAGACAAAAGAAACGCACAAGTATCTCGAGGTATCCCTAATCGAATTCTCTCATAAGAGTTAGACTTTCCCGAAAGCAAATACAATTCATTGCAAGCATTTATTAAAAATGGCTCATTTGCTTTATGCAAGTATTGTATCATGAATATTGGACATTTTGCAAACGAAACAAAAAACTTCCAAAGCGAGGTGCGACTGAAAACTTTGATTTTATTCATTTTGGGTGCCCTGAATTGGAAAATACAGTCAAAGAAACAAGTCCCCTAAAATGAGGAGATTGCTATAAATTGAGAAAATAAAAGTGTTGGCAATGTTGACGACGACGTTCCAGTGAACTTCCTTTATTACGACCTGTTTGACCTTGACGTTCTTCTCATCTTGCTTTCTGAAGAAGGTAGATTCAGACTGATGCTTTATCCTTTCGAAGCTTGCCATGTTATGAGTGATACAGACGAATACAGAATGCAGTTGTTCGCTTATTCCCTGATTTTGTGTGGATCGCCCTTTCGGGTTTTTAATCCACAGGGATACCCTTTTTTAACTGAGCTTTCCAATGCGGCTTTTCAACTCAGCGGGTGTACATATTTTTGATTTTTCCCCTTATTTTTTCCCGAGTCTTTTATTCTCTTTTTGACTCGCCGGGATGCCCTATTTTTTCCAGGAAGTACATTTTATTTTTATGTCCAGCGGGTCATTTTAGGTGAAGTATTTTTTAACTGCATCTGAATTCACAGGGGATAAGAAATCTTTGCCATCCATAGTAGTGAGCATCAGTGCTCCGCCAGAGAAGACATTCTTTACTATGAATGGGCCATCGTATTTTGGCGTCCATTTGCCCCTGTGGTCTGTATGAGGAAGAAGAAGTCTTTTCAAAACAAGGTATCCCACTTGGTATTCCCGAAGCCTGACTTTCTGATCGAAGGCTTTCTTCATCCTTTTCTGATATAACTGCCCATGGCAAATGGCATCTAGCCTTTTCTCCTCGATCAAATTCAGCTGATTGTACCGAGACGGGGCCCATTCTGCTTCATCTAGCTTCACATCCATCATTACTGTAGGGAGGGTAGCTAAACTTCAACAGGTAGGACTTCCTCCATACCATACACAAGCTGATAAGGTGTTGCCCCAGTAGACGTTCTGATTGAGGTTCGGTACCCATGCAAGGCAAATGGTAGCATCTCATGCCAGTCTTTATAAGTAACCACCATCTTTTGCAAAATCATCTTGATGTTCTTGTTAACTGCCTCAACAACGCCATTCATCTTTAGTCTGTAAGGAGAAGAATTGTGATGTTGGATTTTGATACGTGATCCATGATGTTTGTTTAAGCCAATGGGATTGATCAGAAATTTGTTGTGGCACAGCTGATTGGTATGGTGTGTTTTGCAAAAACGTCAACATTGTGTACTGGGAGGTATGGGCCTTGGCAGGAGCTGTTCAATGGGGTGTCTGGCCTTAGCAAGATTCATGGAGAGCCATAGAATCAAGATTATGCAGCTGGCACAAGTGGATGAAGCCTTTCCAAGCTTCTTGCAACTTTTCCCTCTTTGGTGTTTCTTGGATCACAAGCCATGAAATGCCTCCAACCATGGGCCAATTCTGATCTTTTGAAGTTGCATAGGCAGGTTATTAAGTGTTAGTGCACATTGGAGGTCCTTAGAATGCTTGCCAAGTGAAATTGCAAAATTCCCTCTTTGGCATGAATTTGAAAATTATGTGATTTTTGCCAAATTTGAAAGGCCATATCTTGAGTTCTATGATGAATCAAGACATGTTCTTGTACTTTTTGAAAAGGTAAAGACCTAATCTACAACTCACGACCAATAATTTTTCATTTGAAGCATTTTTGGTTATGAAAGAGGGGGTTGAAAAACTTTCCCAAAATGGAAAGTTTGCATTTCAAGTCATTTCCAAAAATGGCAAGTTTGCAATTGGCTCAAAATTCTTAAATCTTGTGAACTTCCAACCACTTCTAAGATCAAATAAAGATCATTGAACTTAAAATTTATGAAAATAACCCTTTGGTTCCATTGTTGGGGGCCTCAGATGCCCTGATTTTGACTTTACATGCTTAAGAAGTTACCCAATAATCAGATGACTTTCATAATGAATTTCTTCATCAAACTTGGTACACATGATCCTTATAACATATTAAGAACATTAGAAACAAGAATGACCCAAAACTTTGGATTTAAGGCCTCTGAAAACAAAACCCTAATTTTGGTCATATGTGTAGTGAAAACCCTAGCTCTGCTTCAATGCCTTTGCCAATTCTTGTGATCTCTTGACTTTCATGAACTTTGAGGAGCATAATATGATGATAGCACACACATGGGCCCCCTTGGAAAGCTTTAAGACCTTTGGGATGGCTCAGATGGATTCTTGGATTGCTCAGATCACAAACCCTAGATACAGATGAATTTGAACTTTATCTAGTGAAGCCAATATGCCATATGAGGTGTAATGCTTATGTTAATGCAAACATGAAAGATCACAAGCCATGGTGTGATAAGAGTGAGGGAAAATTTGGGGTGTTTATAGCTGCCCCTATTCAAACATGAGTTAGTTGTGTAGGATGTAAGCGCCTGGCTTAACAGACAAACAAGATAACTTGTGGTTGAATTCCAAAGACAGTTCAAAATTTGCACTCGCTGGATAGAAAAAGAAAAGGGATATAAATTGTAAAAGGTAGTATAGTATGATTATCAAATGAAGGGGATGGAGGACGACCATCGAGCAGAGGACGACTGCTGGGGATAAAGCAATGACGGGGACGACCGACAAGCTGGGGAAATAAGGATACCATGATGGGGACGACCATCGAGTAAAGAAATAAAACTCTATGGAGATTAAAGTAATGATAAAAGCAATGATGGGAACGACCATCAGGTTTGGAAAGTAGATTAAACAACGATGGGGACGGCCATCAGTTTAAAAAATAAATGAAATAATGATGAGGGACGATCATCAAAGGTGAAGGACGATCACCTAGCAGGGGACGGATGCTCTTTATCACAACATAGGACGAATGTCGGATAGATAAGGTCAATGATAGGGACGACCATCAGATAAGCATGATGAAGGACGATCATCAAGAGGTGAAGGACGATCACCTGGCAGGGTATGGCTTCTCTCAGGGTTTATCACGACATAGGACGAATGTCGGATAACAAGATCAACAATGGGGTCGACCATCGGATGAAATGATGAGGGACGGTCATCAAAAAGGTGAAGGACGATCACCTAGTAGGGGACGGCTTCTCCTTATCACGATATAGGACGAATGTCGGATAGAAAGTTCCAATAATGGAGATTCCATTGGGGAAAGGATGAGGAACGATCACCCCAAAGGTGAAGGACGATCACCTGGCAGGGGACGGCTACCGAAAATATCACGACATAGGACGAATGTCGGATAGGAGGAAGTTGTTTTGTTGGTGGCTTACTGGGGAACGGTAAACACGGACGAGTGTTCACGCTTAAGATTAAAAGGTATAAGTGTTTGACGCTGTTTATAGATTAAAGATGCGGACGAGCATCCTTAGCACCATGATATTGACGAGTATCGGTAGAAACAAACACTGACGCGTGTTTGAAGATGATGATACGGACGAGTACCAACTAGTTGACAAAGAACACGGACTAGTGTCAGATCTGTTGAGGAGTGATATAAACAAAATACGGACGAGTATCAAAGACATCCGTATAAGTGTGTACAAGTATTGATTTGTTGGCGAGGCATGTGCAAGACATGAACGAGTGTTCAACTTGCTGGGGAAGAATGACACGGACGAGTGTCGGATATATATATATAAATATAAACAGGCATTTGTTTTGAGAATGCGAAGGAGATGCTTTGGCTTTCAGTGGGGATAGAATGACACAGACGGGTGTCGAAAAGAGTGTGTTATGAACAAGTATTCGTTTTTGAGAGTGCAAAGGGGACGCTTTGGATTTTATGTGCAAGGGATGTATTTTGTATATTGCTGATGAAATACTGATGGTAATTGCAGGTGGCTGGCTCGAACCTGGCTTGTGATCATGCAAATGTTTGATTTTTGCCGTAATGCTCCGTATTAGACGAAATGCTATTCTCGATGTGGGGAATATGATGCGAATGCCATGATTATGCAAAAAGGGGGGAAACTGATTCGAGACTCGGATCCTGCTGGGATAGAGATCTCTGGATGATCTGCTTGGAGGGGCATCCCGACTGGGGAAGAGATCATTGGTAGATCTATCCGTAAGGAGAAACTCCGCTGGGGAGAAGGAAGCTTTCGCGACTCTGCTGGGAAAGTATTTCATGCATTGTTCTTCTGGGGGAGAGAATGGAAACTTTGTGGGGAAACAATTCTTGTAACCTTGCTAAGGATGAGAGATCCGGAACTCTGGTGGGGAAAAGGAGATTCCTTGCTCTCCTTGCTATGGAAGAGTTGTCAGGTATTGCTCGGGGAGGTCCTGCTTAGGGAGGATATAACTTCTGGGAAGTAGCATGCTGGGGATTCAATGCTAGATATACCCCCACTACGAAAGATTGTCTGCAACCTGTTAAGACAAAAGAAACGCACAAGTATCTCGAGGTATCCCTAACCGGATTCTCTCATAAGAGTTAGACTTTCCCGAAAGCAAATACATTTCATTGCAAGCATTTATTAAAAATGGCTCATTTGCTTTATGCAAGTATTGTATCATGAATATTGGATATTTTGCAAACGAAACAAAAAACTTCCAAAGCGAGGTGCGACTGAAAACTTTGATTTTATTCATTTTCGGTGCCCTGAATTGGAAAATACAGTCAAAGAAACAAGTTCCCTAAAATGAGGAGATTGCTATAAATTGAGAAAATAAAAGTGTTGGCAATGTTGACGACGACGTTCCAGTGAACTTCCTTTATTACGACCTGTATGACCTTGACGTTCTTCTCATCTTGCTTTCTGAAGAAGGTTGATTCAGACTGATGCTTTATCCTTTCGAAGTTTGCCATGTTGTGAGTGATACAGGCGAATACAGAATGCAGTTGTTCGCTTATTCCCTGATTATGCGTGGATCGCCCTTTCGGGTTTTCAATCCACCGGGATACCCTTTTTTACCTGAGCTTTCCAATGCGGCTTTTCAACTCAGCGGGTGTACATATTTTTGAATTTTCCCCTTATTTTTGCCCGAGTCTTTTATTCTCTTTTTGACTCGCCGGGATGCCCTATTTTTTCCAGGAAGTACATTTTATTTTTATGTCCAGTGGGTCATTTTATGTGAAGTATTTTTTAACTGCATCTGATTTCACTGGGTCATTTTTCCAGGAAGTATTTTTTAACTGCATCTGAAGTATTTTTTAACTGCCCATGACAAATGGCAGCTAGCCTTTTCTCCACGATCAAATTCAGCTGATTGTACCGAGACCGGGCCCATTCTGCTTCATCTAGCTTCACATCAATCATTACCCGTAGGGAGGGTAGCTCAACTTCAACTGGTAGGACTACCTCCATACCATACACAAGCTGATAAGGTGTTGCCCCAGTAGACGTTCTGATTGAGGTTCGGTACCCATGCAAGGCAAATGGTAGCATCTCATGCCAGTCTTTATAAGTAACCACCATCTTTTGCACAATCTTCTTGATGTTCTTGTTAGCTGCCTCAACAGCGCCATTCATCTTTGGCAGTTCTGCCATTATTTTTTTGTTCAAATTGGAACCATTATCGGTAATGATTCGCTCGGGAACTCCATATCGACAGATGATGACTCTCTTCAGAAATCTGGCTACCACTTGTTTGGTGACGTTTGCATATGAAGCTTCTTCAACCCATTTGGTGAAGTAATCAATGGCTACCAGGATGAATTTGTTCCCATTTGAAGCAGTTGGTTCGATCTTTCCAATCATGTCAATGCCCCACATGGCAAAGGGCCAAGGTGAAGAAATCACGTTCAAAGGATTTGGAGGCACACACACTTTATCCGCGTAGATCTAGCACTTGTGGCATTTTCTGGCATAGGCACAACAGTCTGCATCCATTGTGATCCAGTATTAACCTGATCTTAATAATTTCTTTGCCATTGCATGTCCTCCGGCATGGGTACCGAAAGAACCTTCGTGCACCTCGTGCATCAGCAAGTCTGCCTCTTTCTTATCAACACATCTGAGTAGCACCATGTCAAAGTTTCGCTTGTATAATGAACCATCAGCATTAAGGAAGAAACTACCGACCAGCCTTCTTAATGTCTTCTTATCATTGGATGATGCCCAGGTGGGTATGTCTGATCCTCTAAGAAGCTTTTGATGTCATGGAACCAAGGCTTGTCATCTTTAGCAGTGTCCATAGAAAATACGTATGCTGGTCGGTCTAGTCTCGATACCAAAATCCGAGGTACATAATTTGCAGTTTGAACATTGATCATGGAGAAAATGGTAGCCAAAGCATTCGTGAACTGATTTTCGTCTCGAGGGATGTACTCAAGTTTGACTGTTGTGAAGAAAGTCAATAATCTCCTCGTATAGTCACGGTATGGAATCAGATGCTCTTGGTGAGTGTACCATTTGCCGTTGTTCTGATTGACTACCAAAGCTGAATCTATGAATACATTCAATGTCTTTATCCTGAGGTCAATGGCTTCCTCAAGACCCATGATACATGCTTCGTATTCAACTTCATAGTTGGTGCAAGCAAAGGTGAGTTTTACCTAGAAAGGCATGTGAACTCCTTTAGGTGTAATGAGCACTGCACCAACTCCACGACCATTCATATTGACAACCCCATCAAACATCATTGTCCATTCTTCTTCTAGATCAGGCCCTTCAGTGTGACCTGGATCTTCACAATCTTTTTCTTTTAAGTACATGATGTCTTCATCGGGGAAGTCAAATCTCATAGGCCGATAATCATCAATGGGTTGCTCAGCCAGAAAGTCAGACAATACACTGCTCTTGATGGCCTTTTGAGATGTGTAGTGAATGTCATACTCTATTAGAATCATTTGCCATCTTGCAACCCTTCCGGTTAGTGTTGGCTTCTCAAATATGTACTTGACGGGGTCCATTTTTGAGATCAACAAGGTAGTGTGAGTCAGCATATACTGCCTTAGCCGGCGAGCAGCCCACGCTAAAGCACAACAAGTTTTCTCGAGCAGTGAATAACGTTGTTCACAGTCGGTAAACGTTTTGCTTAGGTAGTATATTGCATACTCTTTTCGACCAGACTCGTCATGCTGGCCCAACACACACCCCATCTATCCTTCTAATATTGTCAGGTACATTATCAGAGGTCTTCCTTCAACTAGAGGCATGAGAATTGGAGGTTCTTGCAGGTACTCCTTGATCTTGTCAAACTCTTTCTGACAATCGTCGTTCCACCTGACTCTTTGTTCCTTTCTTAATGGCTTGAACAAGGGTTCACAGGTTGCAGTGAGATGATATATGAACCTTGAGATGTAGTTCAATCTACCCAAGAACCCTCGAACTTCTTTTTCAGTCCTAGGTGCAGGCATCTCCTGAATGGCTTTAACTTTGTCAGAATCAACTTCAATTCCCTTTTCACTTACGATAAATCCCAGCAACTTACCGGAACCTACCCCAAATGTGCATTTGTTGGGGTTTAACTTCAATTGGTACTTTCTCAGACGCTTGAACAACTTCAGCAGATTTACCAAATGGTCTTCTTCAGTAAGGGACTTGGCAATCATGTCATCCATGTAGCATTCAATTTCTTTGTGGATCATATCATGGAATAACGTCACCATAGCCTGTTGATAAGTTGCACCAGCATTCTTCAGTCCAAAAGGCATTACCTTGTAACAAAATGTGCCCCAAGGTGTGATGAAGGTTGTTTTCTCCATGTCTTCGGGTGACATCTTGATCTGATTATACCCTGAAAATCCATCCATAAAAGAAAATACCGAGAACTGAGCTGTGTTGTCGACCAATACATCAATATGAGGTAATGGGAAATCATCCTTTGGGCTTGCTCTATTCAGGTCCCGGTAGTCCACGCACATACGCACCTTTCCATCCTTCTTGGGCCCTGGTACAATGTTAGCAACCCATGGCGGGTAACTAGTTACATTATGGAAACCGGCGTCCCATTGTTTTTGTACTTCTTCCTTAATCTTCATGGCCATATTCGGGCGAGTACAGTGTAACTTTTGCTTCACTGGAGGGAAATCTTCTTTCAATGGTAGCTTGTGCAAGACAATATCCGTATCTAGACCTGGCATGTCTTGATAGGACCAAGCAAAGACGTTGACATATTCTCGAAGCATGTCGATAAGCTGTTCTTTTACTGAAGCTTGCAGACTGACCCCAAACTTTACTTCTTTTAAATCCTCCTAGGTACCAAGATTAACAGTTTCAACCTCCTCCTGATTGTCGCTCCCGAATATTTGCATCCCGGTACAGGCGCGAATGGTCGGCGAAAGGAGAAATGAAATGAAGATGAATAGAGTCGCCAGCTAGGCATTTTTATCCCGAAGGAAAGGTAATGCTGCATAAACCTAGAAAGATATGGATAAGACGGTCGCAAACTAGAGAAACTGAGAAAGGGGGTTGGTTACAACCTGGGAAGGTATTAGCACCCAGATTGTCCATCGTACTCGACGGGATCCACGCTTGAAAGTTTGAAATGAAATGAAATGAATGCACATCATGGCAAATGATCGAAGAAATGATCAAGCATGATTCTAATATTCCCTAAGATGTCTTAGATGCCATATGAATGCAAGAAATGTCATGGCAAGTTCATGTATAGATGCATATGCAAGATGTATGCAAATGGACATGAGAAATTAGGGTTTTAAGACAACATGACATGCAAAAGTCAAAAACAGAAGCAAATCATAAGATAAAAAATTTCAAATGAATTCAAAGGAACCCTAACGCCATATGATATCACACCCCAAAGGAGGAGGTCTAACTCTTAACCTAAAGAAAGTTGTGAATTTTCTAAGTTATCTAGGGTTTTAAGGTACCTTAAGAGGGAAAATGCAAATCAAATGGAAAATGCAAGATAAATTTATGACAAAAATATGCTAGATACTACATGTCATATGAAGAACAATGCAAAAAGAACCAATGTCAAACCCTTCATGGTTAGCCAGAAAAGAATTCTTGAAGTTAGGGTTCAAAAAAAGGATTTTTATGAACCCTAAATTCAAGAAAAATGTCAAAGTTGAATCAAAACCAAAAAGAAATTTGTATGAATGGTTTGACAATGTTTCTAAATGTCCTAAGATGCAATGTGAATTTTTTTGGAAGTTTTAGAAACCTAAATGATATTTTAATTAATTAATTTCCATTAACTAATTAAAATAAAAATTTAAATATTTTTAAAATGGTTTTTTAATGCAAAAAATAAAAATAAAAATGTTTTTGGGTGGAGAAAAATATTTGAATTAAAAATGCAGAAGGAAAATATTTTTGGAATTTTTTAAGTATTTTAAATAAATGGTACAAAATAAATGGATTTAAATGAATAAAAATATGAATTAATGGCTGGTCAACTGACCCAATGGATCAGATTCAAACCTGGGGTTGGAGGGAAGACCACGCGCGCAATCTAAGGGTCACAATTCAAACTGACCTAATCTTAATTAATTAATTAATTAATCATAATTAAACCTAAGTGGATGCATCTGAGCCTTTCATTACACGCGGGAAACACTGATCAAAGGGCTGAGATTCAAAGTTCCCTAATTACGCAGCTTAACCCTAATCTGAACCCTAAATATTTTCAGGTGACCGGAACAGTGTTCCGGTCATCTTCTCCGGTGAACTCAATATCAAACTTCTTCCCTAGGTTGTTTCAAACACTCTAAAGCTCCAGATCAACCCCCCCCATCTTCCTAAACCTAAATCTACCCTCATAACAAATTTATTCTTCATCAATCATGTGAATCGAACAAAAACATATTTCACGGGAAGAGTTTCAGAGGTTCAATACAAGCTTATTTCTCATTCATTTTCAAAAGTAAATACATCATGATGATCAGCAAAGCATAAGGAAGATTTCTATAACCTAAAAATACATTTCTGGAAAATTTGTTCTTGAGGTTACCTGAGCTTGAGCTTTCTCAGTTTGAAGCTTTTTGACCTCTTCTCTTGTGCAAACTCACTCCAATGATCCCTCTGATGAAACTTTGATACTTGGAAGGAGTTTGTAATGGCTGAAACGAGAGCTTGCACTCTTGCTGCACCAGAATCGTGTTTTGTTTTTGGGTGTGTTTTGGCTGCAATGAAGGGTGGGAAGTGATCCTTTGGTGAAGCTGAGGTGATTGATGAAAAGAGTTTGAAGTTTGAGTGTGTGTGTTGTGAGTTTCGAAAGATTTTGCTCTTGGGTTGATTTTTGGGAACTTGATGATTCTGAAGTGTTAGGTTTGTGTGTGTTGTGTTATGAGCTTCATTTTGTCCACATAACAATGTTTGATAGGTCAGAGGAGTTATTGTGGACTGTGGTGATTGGTATGGGCAAGTTGCCAAAATGTCAACATAACTTGTACTTGAGGTATGGGCTCATGTTGCAGTTGGCTTTTGGCTTGTCCTGGCTCAGCAAAGATCAAGGAGAGCCATGGAATTGGTTTTGTGGTGATTCAGCAAGTTTATGAGAGGTTTTGTGCCCTTTTGAAAATTTGAAGAGTTTTGGTACCTTTTGAATTCTTGATGTGCAAGACATGAAATGGCATGATTCTTTGGGCAATTCTGATTTTTAGGCAATGCAGTATGTTTGTATGATGCATAGAAGTATATTAGAGGTCACAAAATGGCTTAGGAAGTGGTTTTGCAAAAATCCCTCTTTGGTGTATTCTTGAAAATTATAGGATTTTTGCCAACTTTGAAAGATCATAACTTGAGTTCCATAATGAATTAGAACTTGTTCTTGTACTTTTTGAAAAGGGAATGATCCAATCTACAACTTTCATGACCAACTATTTTTCATTTGAAGCATTTTTGGTTGAGAAAGAGGAGGTTGAAATACTTTCCCAAAATGGAAAGTTTCCATTACAAGTCATTTCCATTTTTGGCAACTTTTGGTTTAGCTCAATTTTCTTAAATTTTGTGAACTTCCAAGCACTTCAATGATCAAATAAAGATCATATAACTTCAATTTGATGAAAATCCACTTTGGATCCATTGTTGGGGGCCTCAGATACCCTGATTTTGCTCTGACTTGCTCAAGAAGTTACCCAATGAACAGATGACTTCCACAATGAATTACTTCATCAAACTTGGTACACATGATCCTTATAACATATTGAGACCATTAGAAACAAGAATGACCAAAAAAATTGGAGTTATGGCCTCTGAAACCAAAACCCTAATTTCAGGTCATCTGTGCAGTGAAACCCTAGCTCTACTTCCATGCTTTGCCATTTCTTGTGATTTTTTGACTTCCTTGATCTTTGAGGGATATAATATGATGATAGAACATACATGGACCCTCTTGGAATGATTGTAAGCCTTTGGAGTGGCTTAGATGGATCATTGGATTGCTCAGATCACAAACCCTAGATGCATATGAACTTGAACTAATGCAGTGAAACAAAATGCAATATGATGTGATATGCTTAAACTTATACAAAAATGAAAGATCACAAGCCATGGTGTGAACTTAGTGAGGGAAAATTTAGGTTGTTTACACTGATGAGGAGTGATCACTTTCTCTTCTTGCCTCAACAACCTGGCTAATTCTTCAGGCAACTTATAGTTTTCTTCAACCCCTTCATCGGCTTGATTAATTGGATTGTCGAAGTCATACAAGGTCATAGCAGTGTTGTTGTCGGTGCAATCTGGAGGATTATCTCTGCAAGGGTTGAGATTTGTTAATTTTAGTGATCAATTTTAATCTTGTTTAGAAAAAGTCTAAATGAAATTAGTATTTTGAAAACATTGCCATTTTATTGTTTTGTACAAAAGTGAAACATGAAAAGACAGTGAGTGAAAGAGAGAATTGTTTGCAAAAGATGTCCGATATTCATTGATATTCAATTTGCACAAAATTACAAATATGGCCCTATTACAAACTGAGTCCTGACACCTTGGGCAAGATGCAGGACTTGATGCATGCTGAAAAAAGCAGGAAATAATAATTACTCTGCAGGAGTAACCCTTATAATTTCCTGGGAAGACCAGTTAAGGACTTGGTGACCCGGGATCCTTGGACGAATCCAGCTCTCCAGGTTGAGGTTGATTTCCGCCTCGTCTTCCACGTTATTGACAACATTTGGGGTGAGCATCCCCCCACTGATGAATTTGGGCTCCTTAGCAGCCTCCGTTTGATCTTGTCGGAATGGTTTGTAACCCAAACCGAATCTGTCCTACTTCTTCTCCACTGGTAGCAGCTTGCCCCAGCCTTGGGCATTTCCATCTTCAACAACCTTTCGGGCTTGCTGATAGGAGACAATTGAAGTACCCATCAAATCCTCCTGGGATGCAGCAAATACTTCAGTTGTCGCCTCATTGACGTTCAGTGCTTCGAACCTTTGGCTCATGATTTCATGGATTTCACCATCCATCTCAATGTACTTGTATGTAGCCAGATGGATAACAAAGATATCATCTTCACCACAGATGGTGATAATCTGTCCTTCCCACTCATATTTTAATTTCTGGTGAAGGGTCGACGTAACTGCGCCAGCAGCGTGAATCCATGGTCGACCCAACAAACAACTGTAGACCGACTGAATGTCCATCACATAGAAAGTAGTCTGAAAGACCTGCGGACCAATTATCATAGGAAGTTCCACCTCTCCTAGAACAGACCTCTTGGAGCCATCAAAAGCCCTAACCACCAGATTGCTTGATCGGAGAGATATACCATCATACTCAAGCTTAACAAGGGTCTTCTTTGGCAAGACATTGAGTGAAGACCCAGTGTCAACAAGAACATGTGAAAGCACCGCCCCATTACACCCCAGGGTGATGTGTAAAGCTTTTTTGTGGTGACGTCCTTCCTTTGTCAAGTCAGCATTGGTGAAACCTAGCCCATGGCTAGTATTAACATTGGACACCACTGTCTCGAGCTGATTCACTGTGATCTCCTCTGGCATGTAGGTTGCGTGCAAGACTTTAAGTAGTGTATCCCGATGAGCTTCGGAACACAACAACAGGGATAAGATTGAGATCTTGGAAGGAGTCTGGTGGAGCTAATCCACAACCTTGTAGTCACTTCTCTTAATTATCCTCATAAATTCATCCACATCCTGATCAAAGGATGATTTATGGGCCTCTTTTGGTACAGGTTCTTCAGGTGCCACACTTTTACCTTTAGCTTTGGCAGCAACCTTTGCCTCAGTACTAGTTCTTGGAGCTTGTGACACAAAGAGGCCTCCGCTTCGGGTGAAGCCTCCGCCTCCCCCGACATTATCCACTTGTGGTGTATGAACTGAAGAATCTAGAAAGACTCTCTCTCCGTTGCAGTAAAGGTCTGAACCATAATGCCATGGTACAACATTGTCTTTATCATATGGAATAGGCCCTGGCACCGTGATGGTGACTGGACTGACTACAACAGAGGTAGGAACCATTATTGTTTGTGGATCATAAAAGATAGTAACATGACTTCTGGTTGATGTTGGTGGTGATTGACTGAAGCTTGGTTGTTGCTGAAATTGTTGTTGAGATTGTTGTTGGTAATTGTTGGAAACAGGGACCGTTGCAGGGTCGTAATAGATGGTGACTGTGGAAATGTCGTTGTTAGTGGTTGATGTAGTTGTAGAAGCGGATGTAATTGAACTGGTGTTTGTTGAAGTGATGGAAGAGGTGGTTGCTGATTTTGTAGACGAGTATGTAGGAACGATTGTCTTTGCAATTGTAGGAGAAACACTTGTTGCTGAAAAAGGAGTTGCGATGTTGTAGAAGCGGTTGTTGTTATTTGCAGGATACCCTCTCTGATCAAGCCATTGATGCCATTCCTCAAGCTTGCACACCCTTTGACGGAAACCCTATAAGATTCACAGCATGCCTCATATCCTGGGAACACCTGGCATTTTAAAAGCTGAGCTTTAACCTCTGCCAGAGGTGTTTGAACACTTGCAGTATCTTCAATTAAATTCATGGGTGGGCCTTCCTCTATTGCATTTATCCTTGGCCCACCATGGATGGGCATAGGATTCTTCATGACATTAGCAGGTGGTGCAAAATTTAGGGCCTTTGAATTTACCAGATCCTGGACATTCATGTGCAAAGCCCTGCATTTTTCTGTGGTGTGACCAAGTACATTAGAATGAAAAACACATCTGGCATTGACGTCGGAAGGTTCTGAGGATCAGGTGGAGCCAAAGTCCTTAGCTCGACAAGGTTAAGCTTCAGGAGTTGTGGCAATAAGGTGGAATATGGCATTGGTATAGGGTCAATCACCCTGTTGACCTGAGATGGTCGTTTCTGGAAAGGGCGTTGTTGTTGGTTGTTGTTGTTATTGTAGGACCTCTGTTGAGGAAACTGTTGCTGTTGAGGAAAATGTCGTGGCTGTTGAGTGTATTGAGGAGGTGTAGTAGGAATAATAACAGCGAGAATTGATCTCGGCAGATACTGGGGTCTTCCTCTGCCCATGTGTACAGAATTTGTTTCACCGGATCTGTGGGGCCATGTAAATGGTTTCCTTGCACTGCTTGAACTGGCGCCATTGTTAGAAATCTTTCCCATTTTCAATAAGCTCTCAATACTTTCCCCAGATATAACCACGTCTGCAAAGCTAGTGGAAGAGAATGCAACCAACCTATCAATATAAGTCCCCTGGAGGGTGTTCATAAACATATCTACCATTTCCCTTTCTGACATAGGGGGTTGAACGGCAGCAGCTAATTGCCTCTATCTTTGAGCGTATTCTCTAAAGCTTTCATGGGAAGACTGTGACATTCCCATTAGAAGGGTTCTATTTGGAGCCATGTCTAGATTATATTGATATTGGCGAATGAATGCCTCGGCCAAATCATTCCAATTCCTTATTGTGGCCCTGGTCAAGTGAGAGTACCACTCACGGGATGCCCCAGTCAAGCTATCCTCAAAATAAAACATCCACAATTTTTCATCCATGGTGTAGGCTTTCAATCTCCCCAGGAAAGATTGGAGATGGGTACAAGGGCAGGATGTACCATTGTATCTTTCAAAACAGGGAGGTTTGAATTTGTGTGGAATTCTAACCCCCTCCACTAGTCCCATATCCATGACATCAAAACCTAAGGAGTTTTGAGACTCCAGAGACCTCAACTTTTCTGCTATCTCGTCCAGCCGATGATCGTAGACTTCATCTCCTGCCCCGACCACAGTAAATTGTTCTTCCTGAGGGTCCTCTTGCAAGGCCCTCCCTCCATTGTTGCCCTGGGTGTTTCTTATAGCATTGATGTTCGGGTTAAGATGAGGTCCAAACTCTGGGGGATCAGTACGAGGTTGTACATGATCATTGTTGCTGGTACCTCCTGTACCTGGGTGGTTTTCTTCGGGAGTTTTCCGCTCGACCAACTCTTTCAGTCTTTTTTGGCTCTGGGCCAACCCAGTCATTACTGCCATAAACTGATTCATTTGGGTCCTCGTCTCAGTCCTTTCATTGGCCATTTGGGTTCTCACGTCAGTCAGATCCTTTTGAACCCGATCCATTTGTAAACCTGGAAGGTTGTTTCTTGTCGGATACCAGTGCACTCGATTGATGGGGAAGACTCTTCTGCGAGCAATGTTTCCTGAAACCACAACAAAGTGAGAAACAACAAAAACAAAAACCTACAAAACAAAGAAATGATGTTAGTATTCAATGCAGGATGCCTATTTGTCTTTCAAGGGTATCCGGTTTGGTTCTTTGGTTTTGACCTTCCAGACCTCGAGGAATGATGATGTTGAAGAGAGATAAAGCCCAAAAAATAATACAAACCATATATTACAAAGTGTAAAGATACATAGTTTGATTACAACAAAGTTCCCATAGTGGGTCAAAATAGAACAACAAAAATACAGTCAAAATGGAATACCAGTACAAAGAAATCAAACATCCAATCCATAATCATCCTCTCTGACTTCTTTCAAGAGAGCCTCAGTCACTAGACCAACTGGATGCTCTGTGATGGTCCTGATAAGAAGGTTCCTGGTGGAAATGGCACTTGTCAACTTCTTATGCTTGTCCTGGTCCTTTGATCTCTTCAACCCCGCCCGGAGTTTCAACTCAGAGATCTCCTTCTGTGCTGCTAATAAGGCCTCCTAACTCTTCTTCTCATTGGTTTCCAATTGCTCTATCCTAGCCTAGGTCCTATGATCTTCCTGAGAGCGGGCTTCAGTAATTCTGATCCACCTAGCCTGACTCTCCTCCAAGTAGTGCTCAGCTCTGGAATTCTGAATCTTGGCTTCCTTGCAAGCATTCTTCAATACCAACTCTCCTGCTCTAGCTTTTCTGATGTAAACATATGTCTTTTCAATCTTGGTCATGTGCTCAATTCGGAGCTTCTCTAACCTCTCATTGTCCAGACGACTATCATTCCTCTCCCAGAGGGTCTTCTTCAAAGCTTCAGAGAGCTGAGTATTCCTTTCCTTAAACTTCTCAAACACCTACAAACTGACTGTAGCTGCAGGTTCCACTGTTGATGGTCCAGGTACATCCTCTAAGGTGAATGTCATACGGGTAATTTGTCCCCTGACACGAGACCAATCAAGATACTGAGCTGAAGCTATGTTGTTGCACTTGCCAAGAATAACTGTCCCCTTAGTCTGAATATTGTCCCAAGCCCAAGCTTCTTGTCGGGAAATGGCAAGGTTATGCTGAATATCACAATAAAGGATTTCTGAAAAGTCTTTCTCTCTTGGTGGATGCACCAAATCATACCCTAATTGCCTTCTGAACAGCAAATGGTTGGAGTTGATGCAACCCTTCACTCCAATCAGGGGTACATTGGGATACTGCCCATAGCTGGTGATGATATCTCTGCCCTTGGTGCTCTGAGTGCACCATCTGATGTCTTCTGAAGTAAGGGCAATCATTTTCTTAGCCTAGTTCCTTGATTGGTGAGGGTTCAGGAAATATTCTGACTTTGGCAAATTCCTTAACAACCAACAATAGAAGAGAGGTGCACAGCATCTGACTAATCTTCCCCTCCGCTTCTCATTCCTTTGATGCACTGAGTAGTAAATTTCTCCAAGCAAGGTAGGGACTGGATTCTTCAATAAGAAAAGGTGGATAGCTATTTTGCTTACAAACTTAGGCTCGTCTGCAAACAAGATGATACCATATATACTGAGGGCCAAGAGTGCACAAACAATGTCCCACTTCCCTGCTGCAGCATGAATGGTGGCCTGAGTAACCAAGAAGTCCAAGTGAAGGCATGGGATCCCAGCCTTGGTGGTCATATTCTGGTCAGTGAGGGTGGACTCCAAGTGCAAAGCCTTAACTATATCTTCATTCTTGGGAGCAGTCATCTCGGGATTGAAAGGAATCCCTCTCCTGAAGGGGACGCCAAACAACATGGAGAACTCTTCTAGCAAATGGCCCAACTGGAAATCTTGGAAAGTGAAACATCTGAGAGGAGGGTCATAGAACTGGAGACAAGTGTGGATCATGCTCCTCTGTGATGCATCCAAATCCATGATCATGTCCATAATGCCACCATAATGTTCCCTAAATAAATGAACATAATCAGGAGTGATGAGTGCCTGCATCTGCCTGATGCCTGTCAAAGTGGGCTCAAAGAAATGATAGGTAATGTTGCTCTTCCTGGATGGGTCCATGCTGACAATGGCTGCTGGTGAAGAAACCAGAGGAGAGGCACTGATGAAGGCAACTGATGAAAATTGATGAAGGTAACTGGAGAAGGTACTGAAGAAGAATCTCTGATGAAGATAACTGATGAAGATGCTGGTGCAGATAACTGAAGGAATTTGAGCAGTAGAACATGTCAAAACCAAACCAAAGATAAGATGTGGATACCCTGTAAAACAAATAGACAAATGTTAAATGATGCAAAATGATGTATTCCGAATGATATGCAAGGGTTTGTGATCAAGTGTTGGATCTGTTATCTGCCTTGATAGGGTCCATGTGTGTTCATAAGTCCGGATGAAGGCTTAGAAAACCAGTAACTAGGTGAGGGACTCAAATAAAGAGTCACAAGTCCATGGTTTCACAAGAAAAGTCCAAAATGATGCAATCTTAACAAAACCAGTACAAATTTATGATGAGGCCAAGGGTTCCTGCAAACCTGTAAACATCCCAACCCCCTCACATGTATTGTTCTAGAACAAGGATCCCCAGACTTGGATCAGTTATGAGAAGTGTAAACACTTCTAACTCGGAGGTACAATGTTTACAATAATCATAAAGGTTCCTCCTCTAATTCACCTCAGATGTTGAAGGTAATAAAAGGTCATCCAGACATAGCATGCTTCCTAGATAGCCCTAGTACTACAGGAAATCCGTAGCACAGAGTTCTCAAGAAGAAACCCATGTCTGAAACCCATGTTCCATATTCCCGCACCAGACCGAAATGGAATGGGAAAGAATATGAAGCCACTCTATCCTATGTGTCACTCAGGTTCCTGGTATGGAACCTTACTCACTCAATAACCCTTCCACAAAAACAGACAGAAGATCCAGCACAAATGATATGATGATAACAGTATGAAATGCATATAAGCAGTAAATGAAAGCAATAATTAAAGTTGTACAGAAAGCAATAAATAAAGCAATAAACAACAAGCATAAGTAGCACATAACACCCCTATAAACACAAATCAAACAAGCGCTAGGAGAAACCCATAAAAAGAACCAGAAGCCCTGGTTACAAAACTCAATTCCCCAGCAGAGTCGCCAAGCTGTCGCTCCCCCGAAAAGACACCAGGTCCCACAAGGTATAGACGTGAATGGTCGGTAAAAAGAGAAAATGAAAGTGAAGGTGAATAGAGTCACCAGCTAGGCATTTTTATCCCGAAGGAAAGGTAATGTTGCATAAACCTAGAAAAAGATGGATAAGACAGTCGCAAACCAGAGAAACTGAGAAAGGGGGTTGGTTACAACCTGGGAAGGTATTAGCACCCAGATTGTCCGTCGTACTCGACGGGATCCACGCTTAAGAGATTGTGTTTAAAAGGGGTAGTGTATGTGTTATCTGTGTGCAAAAGGCTGGAAAAGAAATATACAAGTGTCAGTGCAAAAATGGTGAAATGCTCAGGAACTGAGGCTTAGAAAAGAATGCTGGAAGAGGGGGGATGACAAAGAGACTTTTGTTCGATAACAATTAAGTTATGCCTATGTATCCTCTCGTGCAATGAGGAAGTCAGAACATCGTAGTTCGACTCAAAGAGACTGGAAATGAATTGACTGTGAACTGCTTACTTGTCTATGCTCAAGTGTATGACTCGTCTAGCTCGAGTGCTAATTGTCTTGCATTAGACGGAAGAAGCGAGTTCTCGTTTGTGAATGAGTGTGATGAGAAAAGAATCCCGAAGGAGACGATTATTGTTTGTTTTTATGTTTTCAGCTTTTTATTCTTTTTGGTGTTTTGCATAAGTTAATGAGCTTAAACCAAAATCAAGGGCTTGTAAACTCATTATATCCTCTCTGATTAGGGATAATGAGCATACTTAAGTATGAGATAAGCATCTCAACTTAATTACCATGATGATGTAGGATTAAGATCATTAACCTATTTGTGATTATTTATATTTTTTTGGGTTTTTGTTTAGTGTTAAGTAATGAGTTTAATCTCTAATCATGGATTAGTGGACTCATTACACCATCCTAATAGAAGGATAATAGATGAGAACACTTAAGCTGAGGAAGATACCTCAACTTAATCCATGGTTACAGATTAAATTTATTATATAACAAAACCTTTATTAAGTGGATTTTATTTAAGGGATGAGATCAAGAAATGGATTTTATGGTTTGTAAGATAACTTGAGGGGGACTTGTCCATTAAATACTAGGGTTAGTCCTTCTTAACCATAAGGAAGAATTAGAACCCTAATGTAAGGCCCAAGTTACAAGATAAAGTCTTAGTGATTATTAGGTAATTTGATTAAGAGGTTTAAACAAATTAAAGGTTTAACACTTAGGATTAAAGTTATACACTCCATCCTAAGAGAAGGATGCAGGCATAACCCTAATTACAAAGTCCTAAAACTTTAAGAGTTTAGTCTCTGATTATTGAGATGAGAAGAGAGACTCAAGGAGACTCAAAGGTAAAAAGGTATAAGGGGACTAAACACAACCCTAATATTATCATGCTTGGATGTTCCTATGGTTTTTGAGGCTTAAGAGAAAAGATCTTCAAGGAAGCCACCAATGGAAGAAACAGATGAAAGGAGGATGAGAAAGAAGAACAAGTTACTTACTTCAATGAAGAAGATAAGTAACTTGAAGGAAGAAAGTGAGAGAGATGGAACATAAGTGAATCAAATTCACTTTGAAGACAAGTTAAAATGCATATGAATGAGAAAATAAGAAGTGAGAGGTGAAGGCAAATCCACCTCCCAAAATAACTTACCAAACCTGAAATAGTTAGTATGAATGCATAGAGTATAAAGCATAAAGAAATGAAGTGAAATGAGATGCAATGATCAAAGTCAGAAGTGTTTATGTTGTGAAAATGTCATGTGAGATGATGCAAAGGCATACAAAATGCATATGTGTGATCATACAAAGATGAGATGTTATGGGAGCATGCTTTGGAGTTTGAAACACATGAAAGTTTATGAAATGAAATGGATGCTAAACATGGAAAATGAATGAAGAAATGATTGATCAAGGTTCCAACATGTTCTAATATGTCTAAGATGACATATGAATGCATGAAATGTCATGGCAAGTTCATGTAATGATGCATGTGCAAGGAGAATGCAAATGAACATGAGAAATTAGGGTTTTATGGACATGTAAGATGCAAATGGATAAAACAGAAGCATATGACTTGATAAAAATGTGAAATTAAGCTCAAACAAACCCTAATCCCATATTAGGTCACAACCCAAAGGAGAAGGTCAGAAACCTATCCTATCAAAAGTTATGATTTTCCTATTTTTTCTAGGGTTTTTGGGTGGTTCAAAGGGAAAAATGCAAATTAATTTTAAAATTCAAGATAAATTTATGAGGAAAATGACCTATAAAACTACATGCAATATGTAACATAATGCAAAAAGAACCAAGTTCAAACTCTTCTTTGTTAGGCAGAAATGATTTTTCAAAGTTACGGTTCAAAAATGGGATTTTTATAACCTTTAATTAAAAGAAAATTGGCAAACTATGATCAAACATAAAAAGAAATTTGTGTGAAGAGTTTGAAAATGTCTCTAAATGCATTTGAATGGTTTATGATTTTTTTGGTGATTTTTAGAAACCTAAATGTATTTTTAATTATTTAAAATACTTTAATTAATTAAAAATAACATTTAAATAATTAAAACATATTTTTTTAATGCAAAAAATAAAATAAAAATTTTTTTCAGGTTGAGAAAAATATTTGAAATTAGAATGCAAAGTTTCATATTTTTTGAAGGCTTTTTGATATTTTAAAAGAATTATGCAAAATAAATGAGAATAAAATGAAATAAAATGCAATAAAATGAGAAGTATGTTGATCTAAGGGCTCATATTCAAATTCAGGGGGTAATGGTTGACTGCGCACGTGATTCAGTGGTCCAGATCACTCCTGACTAATTAATCTTATTTAATTTAATTAATTATATTTAGGGTTTAATGACCTAATCCTAGCCGTACACACGCTAACCCTAATCTTAATCCAAAGGCCAAGATTCAAACTGGGGATTTAAACAGGATTAGCCCTAATCACTTTCAGGTTGCCGGAGAAGACCTCCGAACATCTTCTCCGGCCAGACGCCCTCCCTGAATCTCTCAAAACCTCACAAAAACTCACCACAAGCTCCAGAAATGATTCTTAACCAACAACAAACTCAAATCCAGCAACAAAAACAATTAATCATGCATCAAATGGCTGAATCGAATCAAACAAGTTTTTAGGTCAAAATTTCAGATCATCAATACATACTCAAATCTTGCTTATTTTCAAAACTAAACACATCCCCATGATCAGTGCAAGACATAGAATCATATTTTAACAAGAAAACAAGCTTCTAGAAAAAATGTTCATGAAGGTTACCTGAGTTGCAGTTCTTGAAAATGGAGCTTTCTGGGCCTTTCTTTTGTGCAAACCACCTCCTTTGGTCCCTCTGAGTCTATTGTGATGCTTGGAATGAGTTTATTTTGGCTGAATCATGAGTTCCAGTTCTGAGTATGCAGAAATCGTGTTTGTGTTTGAGAGTGTTTCAGGCTATGGTGATGGGTAGGAAATGATCCTGGGGTTATATGGAGATGATTGGTGAAAAAAGATTGAAGTTTTAGTGGCTGAGCTATGAAATTCGAAGAGGTGAAGGTTTCTTGAGGTTTTTGTAATTCTGGCTTGTGAGATGATTCAGGCTATTATGTTATGTGAAATGTGATCCATGATGTTTGTTTAAGCCAATGGGATTGATCAGAAAGTTGTTGTGGCACAGGCTGATTGGTATGGTGTGTTTTGCAAAAAAGTCAACATTGTGTACTTGGAGGTATAGGCCATGGCAGGAGCTGTTCAATGGGGTGTCTGGCCTCAGCAAGATTCATGGAGAGCCATAGAATCAAGATTATGCAGCTGGCACAAGTGGATGAAGCGTTTCCAAGCTTCTTGCAACTTTTCCCTCTTTGGTGTTTCTTGGATCACAAGCCATGAAATGCCTCCAACCATGGGCCAATTCTGATCTTTTGAAGTTGCATAGGCATGTTATAAAGTGTTAGTGCACATTAGAGGTCCTTAGAATGCTTGGCAAGTGAAATTGCAAAATTCCCTCTTTGGCATGAACATGAAAATTATGTGATTTTTGCAAACTTTGAAAGGCCATATCTTGAGTTCTATGATGAATCAAGACATGTTCTTGTACTTTTTGAAAAGGTAAAGACCTAATCTACAACTCTCATGACCAAGAATTTATCATTTGAAGCATTTTTGGTTATGAAAGAAGGGGTTGAAAAACTTTCCCAAAATGGAAAGTTTGCATTTCAAGTCATTTCCAAAAATGGCAAGTTTGCAATTGGCTCAAAATTCTTAAATCTTGTGAACTTCCAACCACTTCTAAGATCAAATAAAGATCATTGAACTTCAACTTGATGAAAATAACCCTTTGGTTCCATTGTTGGGGGCCTTAGATGCCCTGATTTTGACTTTACTTGCTCAAGAAGTTACCCAATGATCAGATGACTTCCACAATGAATTTATTCATCAAACTTGGTACACATGATCCTTATAACATATTAAGAACATTAGAAACAAGAATTACCCAAAAATTTGGAGTTAAGGCCTCTGAAACCAAAACCCTAATTTTGGTCATCTATGTAGTGAAAACCCCAGCTCTGCTTCCATGCCTTTGCCAGTTCTGGTGATCTCTTGACTTTCATGAACTTTGAGGAGCATAATATGATGATAGAACGCACATGGACCCCTTGGAAAGCTTTAAGATCTTTGGGATGGCTCAGATGGATTCTTGGATTCCTCAGATCACAAACCCTAGATGCAGATGAATTTGAACTTTATGCAGTGAAGCCAATATGCCATATGAGGTGTAATGCTTATGTTAATGAAAACATGAAAGATCACAAGCCATGGTGTGATATGAGTGAGAGAAAATTTGGGGTGTTTACATTAATCCCACCTTTAATTAAAATCCATCTTTAATAAAGGCTTGTTATATAATGAATTTAGTCCCTAACCATGGATTAAGTTGAAGAGTCTTCCTCAGCTTAAGTGTTCTCATCTATCATCCTTCTCTTAGGATGGTGTAATGAGTTCACTAATCCCTGATTAGAGATTAAACTCATTAATTAACACAAAACAAAAACCCAAAAACACTTAATAATTACCAAAGTAGGTTAATGATCTTAATCATATATCATCATGGTAATTAAGTTGGGATCTTCCCCTCATACTTAAGTAGGCTCATTATCCCTAGTCAGGGAAGATATGTTGAGTTTACAACCCTTGATTTAGGCTTAAGCTCATTATCCTATGCAAAACACCAAAAACAATAAAAAACTAAAAATACAAAAGCAAACAATAAACGTCTTCTCTGGGATTCTTTTCTCATCACACTCACTCTGAAAACGAGAACACGCTTCTACCGTCTAATGCAAGACAATTAGCACTCAAGCCAGACGAGTCACACACTTGAGCATACACAAGTAAGCAATTCACAACAAATCATCCCAGTCTCTTTGAGTCGAACTATGATGTCTTGACTTCCTCATTGGACGAGAGGATACATAGGCATAACTTAACAGTTAACAAACAAAAGTCTCTTTGTCTTCCCCCTCTTTCATCTTTCTTTTCTAAGCCTCAGTCTTTGAGCACTCACCTTTCCTTTTGCAATGACATTCTGTACTTTCTTTCTTAGCTTTTAATACACAGTCTAGCACATACATTATCCCCCTTTTAAACACAATCAAGTAAGCGTGGATCCCGTCGAGTACGACAGACGATCTGGGTGTTTATACCTTTCCAGGTTGTAACCAACCCCCTTTCCCAGTTTCTCTGGTTCACAACCATCTTATCCATACCCTTCTAGGTTTATGCAGCATTAGCTTTCCTTTGGGATAAAAATGCCTAGCTGGCGACTCTATTCAACCTCAACCTCCCACATCACCGACCGTTCGCATTTGCACCGGGACGAAAGTCTGGGGAGCGACAGCTTGGCGACTCTGTTGGGGATTCTTTGCAACCAGGACTTCTGGTTCTCTTGTGGGTTTCTCCTAGCGCTTGTTTGTTTGTGTTTATTGGGGGGTTATGTGCTATGTGTTTATGTGTTTTTTCTTTATTTATTGCTTCCTGTACAACTTTATTTACTGGATTTACTTTATCGCTTTCATTTATTGCTTTCTGCATTTCATTTTATTATCATATCATCTGTGTTGGTTTGCTGGTTTGCTTTGGTGGGAGAGGTATTCCAGTGAGAAAGGTCCAACACAAAGGCCTGAGTAACAGACATAGGATTAGAGTGGATTCATATTTTTTCCCATTCCATTTTGGTCTGGTGCGGGAATATGAAAACACAGTTCAGACATGGGTTTCTTCTTGAGAACTCTGTGCAACAGATCTCCTGTAGTGCTAGGGCTATATGGGAAGCCTGCTAAGTCTAGATGACCTTTTTAGATGACCTTCAACATCTGAGGTGAATTATAGGAGGATCCTTTATAATTAGGGTAAACACTGTATCTCCGGGTTAGAAGTGTTTACACTTCTCATAATAGATCTGAACCTGATGATCCTTGTTCTATAACAATACCTGTGAGTGGGTTGGGTTGTTTACAGGTTTGCAGGAACCATTGACATCATCATACCTTGATATTGGAATGTTATAAGGTTGTACTATTTTGGACTGATCCTTTGAAACCCTGGATAAGTGACTCTTTATTTGAGTCCCCCACCTGGTTACTGGTTCTCAGACCTTCATCTGGAATTCTGAACACTCAGGACCCTATCAAAGCAACTGATACTCCAGCACCTGATCACAAACCCTTGCATATCATTCAGCATACATCATACTGCATAATTTAACATTTGTTTATTTGTTTTACAGGGTATCCACATCTTCTTTGGTTTGGTTTTGACTGTTCTTCTGCTTTAGCCATCTTCATCAAATATCTTCTTCAGTTGTCTTCTTCAACTATGTCCTTCAGTCAGCTACACCTTCAACATGGATTCAACAAGGAAGAGCAACATCACTTACCATTTCTTTGAGTATCCTCTGGCAGGCATCAGACAGATACAAGCTCTTATCACCCATGATCATGTTCCCTTATTCAGAGAGCATTATGGTGGGATCCTGGACATGATCATGGACTTGGACACATCATAAAGGAGCATGATTCACATATGTCTTCAGTTCTATGACCCTCCTCTCCATTGCTTCACTTTCCCAGATTTTCAGATTGGTCCTTTGCTGGAAGAGTATTCTATGTTATTGGGTGTCCCTATCAGAAGAGGAATCCCTTTCGACCTTGAAATGACCCCTCCAAAAAATGAAGACATAGCTAAGGCACTACATATGGAAGTAGCTACTATTGATGAGCACCTAACTTCTAAGGCTGGATTCCCAGGCCTTCATCTGGATTTCTTGATCACCCAGGCTACCAGTCATACTGCAATAGGGAAGTGGGAAACTGTTTGTGCTCTCCTAGCTCTCAGTATTTATGGCATCATCTTGTTTGTAGACGAGCCTAAGTTTGTAAGCAAAAATTCCGTCCACATATTCATGCTCAAGAACCCAGTTCCCACCTTGTTAGGAGACTTTTACTACTCAGTTCATCAGAAACAGAGAGGGAGATTGGTGAGATGTTGTGCACCTCTCTTCTACAGTTGGTTGATAAGACATATGCCGAAGACTGTTCTAAGCATTCCATTCACTCAAGGGAGATCATTGGAGGTTGATTGCACAAAGAAAGAGGCCAGAAAGCTCAAAGTGACAAAGCTCCAGCTCAGGTAGCTCATTCAAAACATTTTTCCAGAACCCTCATTTTAAGTTACAAATTGATTCTTTGTGCCCTCACGATCATCATGATATGCTCTCTTTTGAAAATGGTTAAGAAACAAGGATGTATTGTTGTTCTGAAACTTTTAACCTAAAAATGTTCTTGCCTGATTCTCTCTTTTGATGCAAAATAAATTGTTTTTGTTGCTGGATTTGTGTTTAGTGATATTTAAAGTTTGATTCTGGAGCTTTTGGTGAGTTTTTATGGCGTTTTTAGAGAGATAGGGTGATGACCGTGCCAGAGAAGACGACCGGAGCTCTTCTCCGGTCGCCTGAAAATCATTAACCCTAATCTCATTAATTAGTTAGGTTTGAATATGGACCCTTTGATCTTGTGTTTACCGCACACATGAACGACCCAGATCACTTCATTAAAACCCTAAATCTAGTTTAATTAGTTTAATAAATTAATTAAGTCATAATCAATCTGGACCTTAGGATCACGCGCCAATCCCATTTTTAAACCTGAGCCTTTGATCTTTCCTACCTTTGGTCATGTTGACTTGGCAACTAGACCACTGATTCCCTCAATATCCAATCTGAACCGTCCTTTATGCATACTTTTCATTTTTATTTTATTTTTCTTACATTTTATTTCTTGCAATTATTAAAAATAGCAAAAACATTTCTAAAATCATCATTTTCTGCATTTTTATTTCAAATATTTTTCTAAACTCAAAAACATTTTAATTTTTAATTTTTGCATTAAATAAGTATTTTTAAATCATTTAAATGTTTTATTTATTTAATTAATTCATTTTAATTAATTAAAAATACATTTAATTATTTAAAACTCACCAAAAAATTCATGATGCATTCTTATACATTTAGAACAATTTACAAACTCATCACACAAATTTCGTTTTAGGTTTGATCATGTTTTCACAATTTACTTTGAATTAGGGTTTCAAGAATTGCCTAATTTTCTAACCCTAACTTTCAAAAATCATTTCTGATCAACCATGATGAGTTTGCATTTGGTTCTTTTTGCATTGTTTCATACTTTGCTAGTATCTAGGTTATTTAACTCATAATTTTGCACTGCATTTTCAAATTGTTTATCATTTTTCATGAAGAACCACCCAAAAACCTAGTTAACTTAGAAAATTCATAACTTCCTTTAGGTTTAGCTTCTGACCTCCATCTTTGGGGAGTGATCTTGTGTGTGTTTAGGGTTTGTTTGAGTTCCTTTTCAAATTTTTATCATGATATATGCTTCTGTTGTGACCATGTGCATCTCATACTTTCATAAAACCCTAATTTCTCATGTTCATTTGCATTCATCTTTGCATATCTCAATCATATGAACTTTCCATGACATTCCATGCTCTTGTATGCCATCTTAGACATCTTAAGACATGTTTGAAAATTTCTTGATCATTTCTTCATTCATTTGGTATGCTTTGCATTCATTGTTTTTCATGTGTATCCATGTGTTTCTAAGCTCCTAACATGTTTGTTTTGCATCTCATCCTTTGTATGATCATTCATATGCATCATGTATGACTTTGCATCATCTCATGACACATTTACATTGCATGATTGCTTATGGTCTTGGTCATTGCATCATTATTTGTTGCATTTCATTTCATTTCTTTCCTTATGCATCTCACACTAACCTTTCAGGGGCTCATGGTAAGTTGTTTGGGATACGGATTTGCCTCCACATCCTACCTTCTTCTTATCTATTCATATGCATTCTTTGTTTTTCTTTGAAGTAAGCTTGCTTCACTTGTACTCTCTCTTGCTCCTATCTCTTTCTTTTAGGTTACTTATCTTCTACAGGAAGTAAGTAACCTATCCTCCTTTCTATTCTCTTTTCATATGCTTCTTCTTCCTTGGTGGCCATCTAAAGATTTCCTCAAGATCTTTCTTTAAGCCCCACAAACCATAGGAACATCCAATCATGATAATTTTAGGTTTGTACATATTCTCCCCTAGTCTTTTACCTTTGAGTCTCCTTGAGTCTCTTTTCTCATCTCATAATCAGAGGCTAAACACTTAAAGCTTTAGGACTTTGAATTAGGGTTATGCTTGTATCCTTATCTTAGGATGGAGTGTATAACTTTAATCCTTAGTGTTAAACCCTTAATTTGTTTACACCTCTTAATCAAAACACCTAATAATCATTAAGATTTAAGCTTGTAACTTGGGATTTATATTAGGGTTACATCTCTTCCTTATGGTTAAGAGGGACTAAACCTAGTGTTCAATGGACAAGTCCCCCTCAAGTTAGTCTTACAAACATAAAACTTATTTCTTAATCCCACCTTTAATTAAAATCCATCTTTAATAAAGGCTTGTTATATAATGAATTTAGACCCTAACCATGGATTAAGTTGAGGAGTCTTCCTCAGCTTAAGTGTTCTCATCTATCATCCTTCTCTTAGGATGGTGTAATGAGTTCACTAATCCCTGATTAGAGATTAAACTAATTAGTTAACACAAAACAAAAACCCAAAAACACTTAATAATTACCAAAGTAGGTTAATGATCTTAATCCTATATCATCATGGTAATTAAGTTGGGATCTTCCCCTCATACTTAAGTAGGCTCATTATCCATAGTCAGGGAAGATATGATGAGTTTACAACCCTTGATTTAGGCTTAAGCTCATTATCCTATGCAAAACACCAAAAAAAATAAAAAACTGAAAACACAAAAACAAACAATAAACGTCTCCTCCGGGATTCTTTTCTCATCACACTCACTCTGTAAACGAGAACTTGTTTCTTCCGTCTAATGCAAAATAAATTAGAACTCGAGCCAGACGAGTCACACACTTGAGCATAGACAAGTAAGCAGTTCACAACAAATCATCCCAGTCTCTTTGAGTTGAATTACGGTGTTATGACATCCTCATGGCACGAGAGGATACGTAGGCATAACTTAACGGTTATCGAACAAATGTCTCTTTGTCTTCCCCCTCTTTCAGCTTTCTTTTCTAAGCCTCAGTCTTTGAGCACTCACCTTTCCTTTTGCACTAACATTCTGTACATTCTTTCCTAGCTTTTTATACACAGTCTAGCACATACACTATCCCCCTTTTAAACACAATCAAGTAAGCATCGATCCCGTCGATTACGACGGACGATCTGGGTGCTAATACCTTCCCAGCTCGTAACCAACCCCCTTTCTCAGTTTCTCTGGTTCGCAACCATCTTATCCATACCCTTCTAGGTTTATGCAGCATTACCTTTCCTTCGGGATAAAAATGCCTAGATGGCTTATCTGTTCAACCTCAACCTCCAATATCGCCGACCGTTCGCGTTTGCACCTGGACGAAAGTCCGGGGAATGACAGCGGGGAAGTTTGCCAAGATTGTCAATGGTCTACAAATTGGTGTGAAAAAAGGAAGAACGATATTCAGAAATTAATTGATGAGTGACACTCCCGGGATTTTCATCCTAGTACAAACACGAAAGTGGTACAGAAAAGGTAGAGTCGCCAGCCATGCATTTTTATCCTGAAAGAATGGGAAATGTAATACTGCACAAACCTGAGGAAGAAGGAAAGGAAAGGTCCTGCGAACCAAAGATCTGGGTTCGGGAGCCGGTTACAATCTGGGAAGGTATTAGCACCCAAGACCATCCGCCGTACCCGACGGGATCCACGCTTGCTTGTTTTGTTTCAAAGGGTGAGAAAGAATAAAGCTGCTGAGCAAATGAAATGCTAACTGGAATGGGAATGGAAATGAGAAAGGAACTGAAAAAGAAGATGAAAAGAAAGCGGGAAATGTAGGGAAAATAAAGAATGTGCTCGAACGGGCCCTACCCCGCTGCCTACGTACCTCATCGGGAAAATGAGGATCAGAGTCGACGTAGTTCGCCTAACTAAGGCGAGAACTATTTGTTTGTGTTTTTATGGCTGGAAATGCATATGCCTATGCTCAGGTATTGCAGGCTCCTCTGATACGAGTGCTTTTACCGTCTTGCATGCGAGATAATTCGTCGCAAGTTCGCGTTCAGAATGAATGAGATGAGAAAGAGAAGTTCCCGCAGGATAGTCGCTTATTATTTGTTTTTGTATTTTATGAGAAATGTTTTGAATTTGTTTGAGAATATTCTCATACTAAGACCTATCCATCGTGGTAAATACTTACACCTCGCCCCGAAACAGGACGCATATAAGTACTCCGCAACAAAGTCTCATGGCGTATAAGAACGTTCGATTTTTATTAAGTATTTTTATTATTTTTCTTTATGAGGTGAGAGAGAAAGACTCCAGTTGCAAAAAGGCAAAAACTAAGGGGACTAAGACTCAACCCTAATTTTAGTTATTATATTCAAAAGTGGTCCTAATGGTTTGTGGAGTTTTCTAATCCTAATGGATAAAAGGGAACTAAAATCGACTAGAACTTAACTTATTTCCTAAGGAAGTTAAGTTGGTTCTAAGAAACATGGGGAAGCCTATACAAGTATAAAATACAAATATTAAGGCAAAAACATGAAAATAGGAAGAAGAAATTAATTCCAAAAAAATGCATATTAAAACATCAAACTAAAATAAGCCTAAACCTCATCTAAACATACTTAATGAAAATTCTAAGCCCAAGTCCTAAAACTAAAGGAATTTATTTAATATAACTATTCTAAAATCAGTAACTATACTATACTAATTCATTCTAAAATCCTAAGATTAAACCTAATTAAGCTAAATCTTAATGTACCATAATATCATAAGCTAAACTAGATGATTTACAATGTAAAACTCATCTAAAACAAATGCACTAAAAAAATAGCAAAAATTCCTGAAAAAAATATGAAATTAATTCTCCAAGGTCCTTAACCTGACTATAATATTGTGTTAAAAAATATCCTAAAAATTCAGAACCTAACTATGCCAAAAAGTCACTTAAATCTACCTAAGAACTAATCACAATTTTACATGAACTAAGCTACCAAAATAGTGGATAAAATGGCCTAAAATTCTACCAAAAATTATTCCGGGTCCTATCACTAGTCCCCTAATCATATCAAAAAGAATGGGATAAAAAGAATACTGGAAGTGGGAGAAATAAAATGAACAAAATGAAGTGTAGCTGCAAGAATTCCATAACAAACTAATTAAATGGAAAATAGAAATAAAATGGAAAATGGCTAAAACTCAGAAAGTAAAAGTGTGGAAAATTTCTAAAATGAGTTAGGAAGTCTCTGTGATTTTTGGGGAATTTTATCATGAGTTTTGGTATTTTGTTGAATTAAAATTAAAAGTATATCAAAACAGAAATTAAAGAAAACAAGGCAAATGGAGAGGGTGCAAGAAGTGAAAAGCTGAACTGAATTGGGCTGGACCCAAACATGCTGGGGTGCAAATAGTGATCTGAAAAACTCTTCACAAATTATGGCTCATGATTGGCACATGATCATTAATGTGGTGGCAGAATCTGAAGCATTGGATTAAACTAATCTAAGGGTTGTGTTATGTTTTCCACTTAATGCTATGTTTACTATTCCGGTCACCGGAGCTAAACTCCGGTCATCTTCTCCGATCACTCCGGTTAGGGTTTGGACAAATGTCTACCAAACTGAAAAATAAGGCCATGGACAGATTCGTCTCCTCAGGTACATCATCAATCTAGGCTTGATTTTCTCCTAAGGCTCATGAATAATGCAAATCGAAGCACACAAGAATCAACCTAAGAATTGAATCTAAGCACCTAAGGTGCCTATCAACTAGCCAGCATAAGCATTGCTCCTATGGAGCTCATATCAACACAAAACAACAAAAAAATCAGAATTTGTATCAATGGAATTGAAGATGAAACCTGAAATTCAGTGGTGTTTAGAGTTGTAGAAATCCAGAGGTGAGGTTTGAAGGTCTTCTATGCTTGATCTTAATCCTTTGGGAAGTGAAATAAACACTTTGTTGATGAAGAATCTTGAGAAATTGATGAAGATGCAAAAAATTCAGAAGTGAATTCTTGATGATTCAAGCTATAAACTCCATGGATATGCTGCAAATCATGATGCTGGTGATGAATTGATGCTCAATGAGACTTGTTGGGTGAAGATTTAGCTTGTTCAATCCAAAAGGTGGAAATGTTGTGATGATGCAACTTCAAATTTCCAACTTCAAATCTCCATGAAAACGCACTATGAATGGTGCTTGAAGAAGCACAAGGAAGAAGAAGATCAATGATATGGTTGTGGAAGCTTAATCCTTCAAAATGCAAAGAATTTGCAGAGAAAATGCAGAACCAAATTTGGAGGATTTTGGTGTGATTTGAGTGAAAATGAAGCTGAACCCCAAACTCAGTCACTACTCATCCTTTTATAGAGCATTAGACCTCTGTTTAACAATTAGAACCAGGGTTAATTAGCCTTGGTTAACTGAGTGAAGTGAGTTAAATAAGTGAAGTTAGTTATGATAGTTATGCCAGCTGGATTTCTAGAACCTTCTTCAGTTGAAATCAATCTAATGCTGCAGAGAACATGAAGCTTATGCTGAAGATTAGTGAAGTGAAACACCAGCTTAATTGCCCAAGGATTGCAGCTTGAGTTTGCTCACTTGGTTGTGAGATGCACAACAATTAAAGTGGTCCTGCATACACTTAATGCCAGTCTGCTGATGCAACAAAAACAAAGTCCAAATGCAGCTTGAGACCAATAGATCTAGTGTACACCAGCTCATGATCATTGTGGTGAGGATCATTCTGATGTAGCAGCAATGGTTGAAGTTTAAATTGAAGCAAACGTGAAGATAAATGAGCTCTAATATGTGTACACATCACCCTTGAACTCAGCCCCAAGATAGCACTGTCATTGCCCCTTTCTATGCATCATACAACAACAATTTAGCAGAAAAATAACACATTGCATCGATTCATAACACGCATGCATCGATACAAGCTAGTTTTACAACATGCATGTATCGGCCCAAGGGGGTATGCATCGATGCATATTGAAGCAATGTTGATTTCCAGCCAAATAAATCATCTATGTATCGACACATAACATGCATGCATCGATGCATCCATGTCTTATGTATCGATACAAGCATCATATGCATCGATTCATAACTGCCCATTCCTCCTTGTTATTTGCAAATCTTGTATCGATGCAAACCACAAATGTATCGATACAAGCATGAGCAAAAATTTTTTTTCCTTATTTTTCCACCATTTCTTGATCCAACTTTGTCCCTATGGCTCTTGTGACCTCAATTTCAAGATTTTGATTTCAAGAAAGTCAAGAGTTGACCTTCTACTCAGTCTGGTTGATTATTTTTTTCAATTCCCTGATTTTCAATCATCTGGCCAATTGAACCTCTTCCAAAATGTTTCTATGGATGAGATTTGAACCCTAGGCATTTGACATTAGATAGAAGACAATGGAATCAACTTTGGATAAAAACTTCATTGAGAAGCCCAATAAAATAGAAACCTTAATTTGGCCCCTTTTCATCAGGAGATGTTGCATTGCCTGCCTCCTTTGATCAATTCAATTCTTTTCAAGACTTGTGGCTTCAAATGAAGACTTGTGAGATGTTGTGAACCCTTTTCACATGGTTGAGAAGCTTTATGACTCCTTGGTTGTCTTTGTATAGCCTTCAATTGCTCTGATCATTGATCATATACCTATGCCTCAGCTATGCTATACATGATGCAATATTTTTGATTATTTCATGAACTTATGTATGCTAAATGCTATGCCAAATGTTGAGGATATGAGAGGGAAAATTTTGAGGTATTACAGCTGCCCCTATTCAATCATCTGCAAGCTTGAATGAATAATTGCGAAAGCTTTTAGACCTTCAAGGTATGGAGTGATTGAATACTCGAATAAAACCTGGAAATTTGAACTCGGTGAATAATAGAAATGTCGTATGCTATTTATTTGTTTTTTTTTGTTTTGACCTCAGAATAGGTAGCGGGAAAAGAACAAGGTGGAACGGGATCGTTGTACATAAATGAGAGCCCAGGAAAACAGGACCGTTGTACAAAACGATAACCTGTGACGTGACTGCTGGGCGAATCAAGCCGCGGAAAAGGAAGGGCATGTTGTACAAAACAAGACTTTGGAACGAGACCATTGTACAAAACGGAACTCAGAAATGTGACTGCTAAGCGAATCAAGCCACAAAGGGGACCTGTTGTACAAAACATGGCTTTGAACGAGACCATTGTACAAAATGGAACTCGGAAATGTGACTGCTGAGCGAATCAAGCCACAAAGGGGGCCTGTTGTACAAAACATGGCTTTGAACGAAACCATTGCACAAAACGGAACTCGAAAATGTGACTGCTGAGCGAATTAAGCCACAAAGGAGGTCTGTTGTACAAAATAGGGCTTTGAACGATACCATTGTACAAAACGGAACTCGGAAATGTGACTGCTGAGCGAATCAAGCCACAAAGGGGGCCTGTTGTACAAAACATGGCTTTGAACGAGACCATTGTATAAAACGGAACTCGGAAATGTGACTGCTGAGTGAATCAAGCCACTAAGGGAATACAAACGCGACTGCTAAGCGAATCAAGCCATGAAAAGGGAGCATGTTGTACAAAACAGGGCTTGGAACGAGACCATTGTACAAAACGGTACTCGGAGATGTGACTGCTGAGCGAATCAAGCCACAAAGACAAATGACAACATTGACTTGGAAAGACAAAGATGTCTGGCAAATGGTATAAGTATCTTCTGTGGGGAGTACTTCAGGTTGAGAAGGTGTTATAGGTCATATGTAATATACCTCAAAACTGGCCCATGATGGCATGTATATGTTTGAATTTATGGCGTAATGCTCCATGACAATGGAAATGTTACGCTTTGGAGGATGTAAATGTAATGATGATTACTAAATGCAAATGCAAAGAGATATCCTGATAAGGAGACTGCAAGTATCCCAGATGGCTTGACTAGGGAAAACTGGTGATCACTGCACCAATCTGGTCTATCCTGATAAGGAGGAAACAACTATGTGGGGAACGTTGTTAATGATACACCGGCTCTGAACAACCGCCACTGCCAAAAATAAATTGTACTTTAAGATTAGGGAGCCAAGACCCTGCTGGAGATGGACTTTTCTTGCACTCTGATGGGGAAATGAAGACACGTCTGACTTGGTTGAGGAGCCAGATGCACGACACTGCTGAGGAAGCAACCTGTTGGGGGAGAAAAACATCCCTTCCACTGCTGGGGGATTGCCCCTGTGTTGAAGGGAAGTCTCTTCTTGGGGAGGACACCAACCTTCTGCTGCCTTGCTGGGGGATATTTCAACTTCCAACTCTACTGGGGATTGTCGCACCTCGAAAAATACGACCTCGCGATAAAAAATATCGCGGATGAAAATTAAACAACAGAGTCGCCACCGAACTTATTTTATTCCAATTATGGAAAAGGAAAATATCGAGAAACCTTTTTGAAAAAGAGGATAAAATAAGGTCTTTGAAACCAGATTCTAGATTCAGGAGTCAATTCCGTAAGGGGAAGGTATTAACACCCCTTACGTCCGTTGTACTCAATGGGAACCTCTTAGTTTAATTTGCGACTTAATGTTGACTTATGCTTTCTGTTTTCTTCAAATAATAAAAAGTAAATGTGAACGATTCTAATACAAGGTTAATAGGAGAAATGGGTTATTTTGTTCCTAGGGTGCTCGGCAAGGAGTAAGATCCGTGTGCCTACGTATTCCCTTGTGCAATGGGAATGCCAGAGCCTCATAGTTCGTGGTGCTAAGGTTGGTTGGTTGATTTGTTTTAGTGAATGATTATTTAAACCGCATTCTAACTACTAAGCGTTTGGCTTGTTTGCTCGCGATAGGAGGCGGAAGCGCTAGCTTGTTTGCGAGATAGAAAGGATTTAAACGATGTTCGTTTGGAAAAATGTTTGATTCGATTAGTGTTTTAGGAACGAAAGAGCGAATGAACCACGTCCTGTGGGGCGAGCCTCAAGAGCATTCATTCAAGAATTCGAGGAATGCTAGAATCCAGAATTCAATTTTTTTCGTTATTTGATGCATTGATTAAGCGTTTTAATTACGAAAGGTCGAATGAACCACGTCCCGTGGGGTGAGCCTCATGAGCGTTCGTTCAAGAATTCGAGGAATGCTGGACTCCAAAATTCAGTTTTTCCGTTATTTAATTAAGAAAATATTTGAATATTTAAGTTTGGAAAGGTTTGACGGCGAGGCGCGGTGCACTCGACTTCCACGGTTTGCGAATAAGTTAATGCGATAAAATGATTCGGTGGATTCGATAACATAAGAAATAATCGAAATAATAAAAAATAAGCTAAACTAAATAAAATGGCCTCATATTGATTAAACTTTTCGACTTAATAAAATCGGAAAAAATTTAACTGTTTAGTATATCATCGACCCAAAATTAAAATCAAGTAATTATATATAAACTTTAAGACATTTTTTTTTCTAAAATAAAAAGAGAATTACTAACCAAGAAAATTAGAATAAAAGAAACAAATTATTGATGATAAAAAAACATTTCTAACATTATTAAATTATAATAAAAAAATAATGAAAATTAAAATACATAAGTAACCGGATTGGGGGTGGTGTTAGCAGCTACTGTGCGTGTAAAACAAATGTGCTTAGCCCCAAATTCATAAAAGAAAATCTAGGGTTTAGTGTTTTTTTATTATAAAAAAAACAAAAGAAATAAAGGAAAACCAATGAGAACATTATCACCAACATTCAGTAGACAACCTATCCATAAAGTAAAAAACAAACAGAAGAAAAAGAAGAAAAAAAAGATCACAACTTTTTTATCACGCTTCAACTCACCCTCTCGATCTCTCACGACACGACTCTCATCCAGAATTTGTTTATGTTCCAAATCTCGCACGCGGTTGTGTTTCTCACAAGATCTCTCTCACTCACGAGTTCGTCTCTCTACGCGGTTGTTGCGGTGCTGTTTCGGTGGCGGTGGTCTCGTTTATTGTATTTTGTGTTCACGGTTGACTCGCACAGATCTCTCTATCTAGCTCACGACGGGGATGATGTTTGGATGGTGGTCTTGGGTGGTTTGACACAGTTCACGTGGTGGGTCCCGGTTTATATGCGGCGGCGATGTGGATCGGTGGTCTGGAGTTTGTGCGTGTTCGCTCGGTCGCGGTTTTATTGGTTTTCGGCGGAGATTTTCAAGGGTTTATGGGTTTGGATTAACGGTGGCTTGCATTTCGGAGTGTGCTTGGTTCAGATTTGGGTCAGGATTTCTCATTTACGTTTTGCTTTTTTGATGGTCTTAGATTTGGAAGGTTTGTGGTTCTGTTTGGTGTTTGAATTTGGTTTTTCGGATTTATGGTTTAGTGAGTTTTTTTTCTTCGTTTTTTGTTTGTTTGAAGGTTGTTGTAATGTTTATGGTGGAATGTTAGTGTAAAGGCTGAAGATGGCAGTGATGATTATGTTGAAGAGGGTTGTGGTTTTGAAAGGATTATGAAGATGGTTAGGTTATGTATGAAGGGTTTTTTTTGATGAATTTCTTTTCTGGTATTTTGAAACTTGGCTTTCCAAGGATTTTTTTTTGCAGGGTATTATCAAAGTCTCCAAGCTTAACATTACTGTGAATAAGGGATGAATTTATAGAGAGGTTGACGAGGGTAAAATAGGAAAGATTGGGGAGAAAGATATTGAGAGAATATTATGTGATTCTGGATGAGAATGAAAGATTTGTTTTGCTGTGATTTTGAGTGGAATGGTTCTTTAGATGGTAGTGGAATTGGAACTTGAGTGTGGCTAGTATGTGCTGTAAAAAAAAACTGATAATAATAACAATATAATAATAATAGTAATAAAAGTAATAATAATAATGAAGGTGAAAACTAATGATGATAATGGCTAATGATAATAATAAGGATAATAAAAGTAAGAGTAGAAATAATACTAATAATGATAATAATAATAATAATAATAATAATGAATATGATAATAACAATAGTAATAATAAGAAGAAGAATAATGAAAACAAGATGGAAATTTTTTGTTTTAATAAAACGAAAATGCGATGATTAATAAAAGAAAATTTAGATTTGAAGAAAGAACATGGTTTAATGATATAACAAAATAAGAATGATTTTTTTTGTTGAGAATTTTTAATAATGAGCCTAAAAGATAAAATAGAATAGAAGAAAATATTTTTTTTAAATTTTTGGAAAATATATGGATAAAACAACAAGTGACCTATTTTTGATTTTTTTTCGAATATCAGACATAAAAAATCAAGTAACACATATTTTTTTTTGAATTTTTGAATAATGGTTAGACAGTAAAATAAAATGGTACAAGTTTTTGGATTTTTTAAAAAAATGGTTAGACAGTAAAATAAAATGGCGCGGGTAGGACAAATTTGGTGTATGACAGTTGCCCCTATCGAATTGACTTAGACAGAGTAAGATGAATTGGTCTGCATTCATACTTTCAAGGTATAAGACAATTAGATACTAACAGACTCCGAATTTGTCCGCAAAAGAAATTATGCAGTAAATTGATGATTAAAATTGGAAAATAAAGGTGATACGAAACAGAAACAGGTTGACAGAAAATTAAATAATCGCCTATCACCGCAAGGATGATAATGCGACCCCGACACCAAAAGGATGCTGAGTGACAGAAAATTAAACAAATCTCTTATCACCGCAAGGATGATAATGCGACCCCATCACTCGATGCTAGGTCAATGCTGAGTAATAGAAAATTAATTAATCGCTTACCACCGCAAGGATGATAATGCGACCCCAACACTCGATGCTAGGTCGATGCCGAGTAACAGAAAAATAAATAATCGCTGACCACCGCAAGGATGATAATGCGACCCCAACACTCGATGCTAGGTCGATGCTGAGTTATAGAAAAAATAAATAATCGCTTACCACCGCAAGAATGATAATGTGACCCCAACACTCGATGCTAGGTCGATGCTGAGTAACATAAATTTAAATAATCGCTTACCACCGCAAGGATGATAATGCGACCCCAACACTCGATGCAAGGTCGATGCTGAGTAACAAAAAATTAAATAATCGCTTACCACCGCAAGGATGATAATGCGACCCCAACACTCGATGCTAGGTCGATGCTGAGTAATAGAAAAATAAATAATCGCTTACTGTTGCACCCCAAAATTTGCCCTCACCTAGACCAGACATTGTGTACTAAGGTGTCCCAAGAGGTTCACAAGGTTCACAAGGTTCACCAGGTATCTCAAGAGGTTAACAAGGTTCACAATTAGTCAGAAAGTTTGACAATCCCCTCAGGCAATGCATCCTCCTAAGCAATGCATCCTAAACTAGGGTTTTGGATTTCATCAGGCTAAATGGACTTCCAAGGCTTCAAGTGAGCTTCATAGCATCCCATATGTCTTCAAGAATATCTATGTCAAGTTTCAAAGCTTTCTCAAAAGGTTTGCTCAGTCAGATGATCAGATAGGCTAAAATCAATCAAAGTAGTTAAAAAGTCAAACTGAGGTCAACTGTGGTCAAACCAAAGTCAAACTTCATGATTTTTTGCCAACATCAATTATATGAATTAAAATTCATCATTTTATCAATGTTTGATCATGATTCATCAAGGAGATTTCAGGTCATCAAGAATCAGGAGTTTCTAAATTAGGGTTTTCATAGGAAAAGTCAACTAAACTTTGACCAACACTAACTTTCACATGCTTCATCAAACATTTTCCATCCAAAGCTCATTTTGAAGGAAATTAAATTCTCTAAAACTTTATGTCTCACAAGCCAAGCCCAAAAATGCTTCATTTGGAAGGTATGAGCTAAGACATTATGTGTCATTTTAAAAGTCAACAAAAAGTCAACATCTTCCAAAGGGCATAATTTGAAAATGGTAAAGGATATGGACATGAGACCAAAGAGTTTTATTAGAGGACTCTCTAAGCTTTCTAAAATATCCAAGAACACCTTCATAGCCTTAAAATTGAGGGATTTGTGCCTTTGCAAAGTTGGGAAATATTTGAGAGGTTTATTGAGCAAATGGGGTCTTAGAACCAATTTTTTCCACATGGGCTTGCATTTTTATGACCCAATCTCTACCATGACATCATGCACGAATTAAATCTTATTTATTCATATTTTTATAGTTATTTTTTATTTATTTTGATTTTATTCATTAAAAATCAATTTAAATTAAAATAAAATATGAAAACTCAATATTTAAATTTGATTCTTGTTCTAGAAGGTCAAAAACATTGTTTAAAATTGATTGATCACATCCAAATTCGTGCTTGATCAATTTGGAATTGTTAGATTTTACTTTTGGTGATTTTCAAATATTTGATTTCTTCATGATCAAGCTACATCACAAAGCCCACAAATCCACAAGATTATTGACCTAATTCACTCTACTACATAAACACAAGAAGACCATTGCATTATGGACGATTTTCAGAGCCTCCAAGAACACCATTGAACTTCAAATTTTTACACTAAAGGTCACATTCGAATTTTCAATTGGAGGCCATATCAAGAAGTTTTGAAGGTTGCAATACATTCCTGGATGATCATTGAACCTATTTGAATCATTTGCAGCATCCAAATCATTACATATTGCATAAACCGAATCAAGATTGTTCATGTTTTTATTTTTTTCGATTTCGATTATTTGTGTGATGATAATGAATTCTAACCATATATTCTTGTTAGTCATGATGTTTAGGTTGTTTCTGGGCAAAGAGATTGAAGAACCATGACCTAAATCGAAAGCTGCCATTGTTAGGGTTCTTGGACCAAAAGTAGGGTTTCCCAATTTAGCAACTATAAATTCATTCTAATACTGTAAATGAACTGTGTGATGGTTGTGGATCATGTCCATGTGATCAATTTGATGAAACAATACGTGTTTGTGATAATATGAGATTTGCAGGTTTTAAATGCAGGAAATTCCGCAGGAAAATTCCTACCTAAATTTGCAGGAAAACCTACAAAATCCTGGGGAAGAAGATGACCCTTCCGCACACAAATCTGTTTTTGAATTTGTTTAAATAATTTTATGTTATTTTGTTATGTAATTATCACCTGTGCGTGGACGTCCTAGTGGCTAAGGCATTGGCTTGTATAATGAAGGTCTTGGGTTCGAAACTGGGTGAGACCAGTCTTTTTGTTTATTTTTCCATTATTCAACTGATTTAATATATTATGTTTGTTTGATGATTAGCTTGCAGACGTGCCCCATGTGGCTTAGTGGTTGGAGTGTTTGGTTGTTGTCTGATGGGCAGGGGTTCGAATCCAGGTTCCCACATTTTTGGCTCAGCTGGTTTTGAGAGTTGTGGTTGAGGTAAGGGACCTGGGTTCAAATCCCAGGTCCTATCTTTTTAGTACTTTTCTTCATTTTCTTATTTTTTAACTATTTTCTCAATTTTAATTTTATTTAATATAGTTGAAATAATTTCTAAATAATAATCCATAATATTTTCCTAAAAAACTTTATATTTTCAAAAATCATATTTTATTTTCTTAAATATAAATTGTTTGTATTTATTTTATAATATGTTTATATATATAATTATTATGTATTTTTGTAAATAAATTAATAATATATAATTATAATTAACAAAACCCTAATTTTCTTAATTCAAATATTAACCCTAATTTTTTGTCAACCCTAATTTTCATCTAACCCTAAATATTAAACCTAATTTTTCTAAACACTAATTATATTATTAATCTTTATTTTTATTACATATAAATAATTTGTCATTTGTTTATTATCATTAAGCTTATTTGTAATTAATTTCTAAAAACTTTTCTAATGTTAATTTTGTCTTGTTAAATTCTTATTTCCTTTATTTATTTATTTTTTCTAACCCTTCTTATTATTATATGTGATTATTGTTTATTTATTCTTATTATTATGTTTATCATTATTATTTTATTATTATGTAATTGCTAAAGCCATGTAATAGGTTTATTTTTGTTTTATTTTTATAACTATTTTTATTGTATGGTTAGTAACATTAGGGTGTGTATAAACTATATGTGATTAAAATAGCTTAGAAAATTAACTTAAATAAGATAAATATTTGAACATGAACACTCACACACGTAAGTCGATCTTTGATCGCCATCTTGCACTTCCTAAGTTACCCCTCTTGGTTGCCTTTATATGGTCAAGTCCCTCGAATATAAGGGTGTCTTAAGCAAAGTCCCTTCATAAATATCATCAAGTCCCTACAGTTTTAAAGATCAAGTCCCTTCGAGGTTGTCTACGATAATGATCTTGTCCCTTCGAATAAAAGATGATAAGTCCCTACAAATTGCTAAAGACACCCTTACTTGTTGCTTTCTATGACCATACGATAATCCTACGCTTGTCCCTTAAACATCCAAGATAATGACTACCTATTCCTTAATAATAGGGATAGTCTTATCATTGAAAGAACATATAAGAACATGAATGACTTAGTCTAGGGTAGGTACCTCGTAGTTACTTGTTCACACTTTTCAAACTTACTTTTACACCTCACAATTTCTAAACTAGGCTTTGTATACACCCATACGAGGGTTATTACCAAGTACTTAAAGTATTTTTTGCTAATCACACACTACACTCTTGCAAACAAATAAAGTGAGCTAAGTAACTAAGAGCCCATGGATAACCATGTATATAAAGGGTGCTAATACCTTCCCTTTGTATAACCTACCCCCCGAACTCAAGTCTTTTAAAAATAGGTCTTTCCTGTTCTTTTATGTCCTTTCCTTTTGGATAAAATAAAAGTCGGTGGCGACTCTTGCTGTCCGCAACATTTATAGAAAGTCAGTTCGGCCACCGTGTTACACTTACCACCACAATGATGATAATGTGACCCCAACATTTGATGCTAGGTCGATGCTGAGTAACAGAAAATTAAATAATTGTTTACGACCGCAAGGATGGTAATGCGACCCCAACACTCGATGTTAGGTCGATGCTGAGTAATAGAAAAAATAAATAATCTAAAAGAGAAATATCCAACGGGGACGTCCACTGAATAACACCTAGGAGAATCCTTGGAATCCTCGATCGACCCTGGATCCTGTCTTCTGCTGGGGAAAGGCCTGGAATCTCGGGTTGATCCTGGATCCTGAATTATGCAACTATGTTTGTTTTTTTTAAATGGTATTCCATAATGATGGAGATACGATGCAAGTGTTTATGCATTGGAATGAAAGTTTAAATGTTGGGGATATGAAAAGCTGATTTATTTAGGTATGCAAATGATGCGTATGAGGTAAATGATGCATAATGATGATTATGACTGATTGGAATGAAAGGTGCCAGCTTGGTGGACTTTTGGTTTGGTAGTTTCCAATATTGATTGGACTTTGGGTGGGTGGAGGGTTTGATTCCCCAACACTTGATCTTCGACGATGTATGGTCAGAAGATGGATCTGAATGCTCCAAGTTCGGTTAATTGCTGGTGAGCGAAGTGACTTAATTGACACATGAAGATTTCTTTGCTTTGAATGGTTGCCAACATCTGGTAAGATCTGCTTGTTCAGCTGGGGAATAGAGATAAGAAGATTCTTTCTCCTTGTTTGCTTGCCCTTGTCTTAGGGTATTGGAAAGAATTCTGTTGGGGAAACTTTGAGAGTGACCATGACATGATCTGCCCCAGTGTTTGGATTTGGTAGGTGTCTGCCACTAATTGAGCCTTTGATGGTGATTTGTCCCTGATTGGGCCTTTGAGGACGATTTTGCCCCTGATTGAGCTGTTGAAGATGATTTTGCACCTAATTGAGCTGTTGAGAATGGTTTTGCCCCTGATTGAGCTGATTTTGAAGAAGTATTGATTCAAGTTCTTCTTTTGATTGCCCCTTGTTTGGATTGCACTGATGTCAAGCACTGAATTGCAATTAAATTATTCATACACAAATGGTAGTGTTAATGTAATGTTCATACGAGTTTTGAAAAAAGTCAATTTATTTGAATGCCGTGATAGTGTGACAAATGGACCGTTAGTCCAAACGTGGTGCTGATTTAGAAAGTGCGTAAAAGATGCAGCAAGAATAATGTGCAATCGAGATTGAAGATTAGCAAATATATGAGAGTCAGTTTACACAACCTTGTTGGTAGCATGCTTTTAGAATGAACCCTGCCTCAATTAGGACTTTTGAGGGTTGCAACGTGGTCTGGTTAATGGTTTGAGAAACAAACGATATAAGGCTCAAAGTTTGATTTGTACCCACCCCTTCTTCGTAATGTTCTCCAGTCCTACGTTCAGTTAACTCTACACATGTACTTGTTTTCGAAATTTTGCAAGAGTGAAGATGAAGCTTTGAGGTTCGCTTGAAAATGGTAGTCATCTTATTTTGTTGGTGACCCTTTGATTCTTGATTTGGGGGTCACTGATATTTATTTTGCTTTTGCTAAGGATTTGAGCTCCTCTTTTGATTTGTTCTTCTTTTTTTTTGTCGACTAAGTCTCCCTTCGGGTGTTCAACTTAGTGGTTTTTCTTTTCTTTTTTTTGATTTTTTTTATTTGGTTGAATGTTGTGACTGCCAGGTCATTTGTTGATGGTCCTCTGACGGGATGTCTCATCTTGCAATTTGAAGGTGTAGTCAGGTTAACTGAACAACTACCTTGCCCCGGGTTAAGCGTAAGGGTTTGTATCCAAAAGAAACTCCTACTTCTAGGTTCGAAGTGGTTGACTATGGATTAATTCCTTATCTCTCCAGTGTTTGGGGATTTGAAAAAAAATGCATGTACATCATTGACGAGATTTTATCTAAAAGCATACCACAACAGTTATGGGTATTTCATTTTCATCATCCTCCCTCAAATATTTTTGAAATTCTGGGATCAGATATGTGATGTCGAAACAGATGTTTAGACACTGATATCCTAAGCAGTAAATTAATGAGCTAGTAAATTAATTAACACAAGAAATTGTTAACCCAGTTCAGTGTATCTCCACACTTACATCTGGAGGCTACCAAGCCAGGAAGGAAATTCAATATAAGTAATATTAATTAGGGAGTTAAACCAATCAGTTTAATCCTTCACTTAATATCTACCCAAGGCAATTTCTATCTAAGACTCTACTTAGATATGAGTACCTACTCACTCCCCCTCAATCACACAGTGATCTCTAACTTAGAATGATTAATAAATTTGAAGTCACACTTCAGACACACCAGCTTGATCTTACTTATCAGTTTCAATCAAGACACAATTCACTTTTTGCTTAAAAGCTTATACAGTGAATAACAAACAATTAAAACCTGCTAGCTTCACTAACACCCTTGACACTCTGCTTCAAATCGTTAGGTTTACTTGAGTGTATCAGTTTCTTAAATAGATGCTTGGTTTGTGGGCTTTTTGTAAATTATCTAGACTTTGATAAATCCCACAGTTATCTCCTTGAATCAAGGTGAGTTAGTTTGTTATCTCCTTGAATCAAGGTGAGTTAGTTTTCTGTTTCCTTTATGTTGGAACCAGATAACTTAACTTCCTAAAGAGGCGCCTTGGAGTGCTCATCCTTTTACAATTAATTCCAGATATTTACTCCTGATTTTAAGCACTTCTCTTACGCATCATTTAAGGTAGATAGCAGGTTTGTGATGTCACAACATCTGGTGTGACATCCTGATGTCCTGAACTAAGTTCATAACTATTACTTTGTTTGTCAAAAATTCTGCCAATTTCTAACATCTACAATTTTCTAAAGTGAAGTGAGGGAATATTTTTGTGATTTTTGTGTTAAATGATAAATGATGAGCGAATGCGAATAAACTGATTCAAAACATGCATAAACATAATATTAACAAAACCAAGTATGAATAACAATGTTCAAAGCAAATAGTACTTAAACAAACAATACAAAATAACAAAGATTGCGGAATGATAAATGGCGATGGCTGCCTTGATTTGAGGAATGAACTTCTCTTGATTTGACTTGCTTCAAAGTTGGAGACTACTCAGCTTGGTATTCGACAACTTCTTCAAAAGCTTTCACTTACCGGCCCCGTGCTGCGGTAATGGATTAACTTGAACATTCAGATTCTTTTGAGTAAAGGTTAGATCTTTAGAGTTGATCAGATCTTGAACCTTGTGCTTGAAGGCATGTCAGTTCTCGATTGTGTGACCTAGAGTGCCCTTGTGATACTCACAACGAGCATTGGCATCATAATTTTGGGCGTTCCCGTCTGAGGTGGCATATCTTTCAAAGTAAGAGATCCTTTTCCATAAGCCCATTAAAGATTTCGGAATATGACATAGGCAGGGGATCAATGTGTCTGTCAGATCCTCTTTGTTGATATGGTGGGCGCTGTTGAGGAGCGCGTTGGTGTTGTTGACCAGGCTGTTGTGGATAAGCCGGTTGCTGGCATGAATTGGGTGCATATTACGCAGCTGCAACTAGAGGATAGGGACGTGGTTGATAAAGCATCTGAGGCGGAAATGGAGCTTGGATAGCTGGCTGATAAGGCATTGGAGGAACTGGTTGATATAACACAAGAGCATATTGTGCAGCAGCAACATATGGATACTGATAGTAGGGGATTGAAGTAGGTGCACTCTGTTGAGGATTCCCACTTGCAGCAGAAATGGCATTTGTTTCACCCATCTTGTACCCATTGAAAGGCTTCTTGGTTCCAGATTGGCTGCTAGAACCTCCCTGAATCTTTCCACTTTTCAGACCTTCTTCGATTCTTTCTCCAACAATCACCATGTCTTAAAATCGAGAAGATACGCTGCTGATCAACTTTTAGTAGTATTGCCCCTGTAAGGTACCCATGAAGATGTCAATCAATTCACGGTCAACCAACGGAGGATGTACTCTGGCAGCTAACTTCCTCCAGCGTTGTGCGTACTCTTTGAAGGATTCGTTTTCCTTTTGAGCCATACTCTAAAGTTGAGTACGATTTGGAGCTAAGTCAGTGTTGTACTTGTATTGCTTTTTGAATGCATCAGATAGATCTAGCCAAGTACGAACATTGTTGCGTTCGAGCTGCATGTACCATTCTAGTGATGCTCTAGACAGGCTATCTTTGAAGCAATGGATCATGAGTATGTCGTCTTTGGCATGAACGGCCATTTTTCTGCAGTACATTCTCAAATGGAGCTCAGCACAACTGAAGCCTTTGTATTTTTCGAATTCTGGCAGTTTGAACTTAGCAGAGATCACAACATCTGGAACTAAGCACATGTCTAAGGCACTCAGAGAAGTTAAGTTGTGTCCTTCCATGATTTGGAGTTTTTCAGCTAACTCGCGACACATCTTCATTGCTTCAGAATCTTGAACAACATGAGGGTTTGTGATTGGAATAGCAGTATGCATCTCATACTCAATTTGTTGATCCTCTTCAACATGAGGAAACTGGACTTAGGTTGGAATAGGTTGACTTTGAGGAAAAGCACCAACAGTAACACCAGAGATAGGTATTGGTTGATAAGTCGCTTCTTCAACAGCAGGAGTGAAGCCTGGAGGCAAACCATAGACCAAAGGATTTGGAACAGGAACTGAAGGCATTGTACGTGAGGCAAATCCTTGCACGAGAACATTGTTTCTTGTGGCAGCAGCTTCACGATATTCTTCATTCTGGCCAAAGCTTGTATAGTCTCAAAACTCTGGTCGATCTTGCTCTTGACCGAGTCAATCTCTTCCCTCATAGCAGCTTGTTCATCTTGAATCACGTCCATCAGTCTTCTAGTGTTGGCCCGAGTTAGATACGAGTGTCGAGAACGATACGGGTGTCGGGAAACCAGATTGATTTACTGAAGATGAAGGAACATGCAATGAGTTTACGACTTTGGAATGAAATGCAAGATGAAAAATTATGCAAATGAAATTGATATGCGTATGGATGCAAAGCAAGATCCAGGATCGCGAGTATAATCTGATCTGAGGTGAACCATAGTAACGAGTAAATAACCTGGTATCTCTGATAAACGTAACCCACAATTATCTCCTTGAATCAAGGTGAGTTAGTTTTCTGTTTCCTTTATGCTGGAACCAGATAACTTAACTTCCTAAAGAGGCGCCTTGGAGTGCTCATCCTTTTACAATTAATTCCAGATATTTACTCCTGATTTTAAGCACTTCTGTTACGCATCATTTAAGGTAGATAGCAGGTTTGTGATGTCACAACATCTGGTGTGACATCTTGATGTCCTGAACTAAGTTCATAACTATTACTTTGTTTGTCAAAAATTCTGCCAATTTCTAACATCTACAAACTCCCCCTTTGGCTAATTTTTGGCTAACATATTCTTCTGGTTTTGTCAGAGAGCAGCGGAGTTCCTTTCTGTTGGATCATGTGAGAGCTAAGAATTTGCTCCCCCTCAAACATGTAGTTACCTGAGATGTCTAATGCCATGACTTGGCCCAACAGAGTTTGATAATTATCTAAAATATACCATTGAAAATTCAACTTAGTTCAGCAGACAGAAATTAACATCATTGTTCAACATACACATATTTCTCCCCCTTGTTAGACATAAATTTTGGGGCCAAACAAAACATTACAGAAACAGACATAACAATCAGAATTACAATGCAGAACAGACAGACATTTTCCACCAACAAACAGCTTCACTCTTCATCCTATGTATCCTCAAACTCATCATCCTCTGTATCCTCAGACTCATCACCAGCTCCATCAGCATTCCCAATAGTCTCTTCAAGCTCCAGTCTTAGAATTAGATTCTCAAGCTTCTTCTTCCTTTCTTCCAGCTCCTTGTAGGTTGTCCTGAGCTCTGCAATTAGGGCTGCCTTTGATATAGGTGTCTTAACAGCAGATGTCCCAGCAGATGTCCCACCTGGTGCTTCAACATCTGCAACATGATGACTTAGAAACAACTTGTAATGGAAAGATAGTGGACTTTCCCTTTTATAGACAGAGTCCTTGTCAGTAAGGATTCCTGGATACTGATTGAGAATCACCCCACAGAGTAGTGTTGGGAAGGCTATTGGAAGCTTGATGGATGAGGTTCCTGCATGCTTGAGAGTCTGGTCAAAGATATATGCTCCATAATCCAGCTTGGTTTAGGTGCCTACAGCACAGATAAACCTCCCAAGCCCAGTGGCTATGGTTGAGGTGTGGTTGGTTGGAACCCAGTTGGCTGTCCCAATTCTGTGTAGCATGGCATATTTCCTGGTTAACAAGTTGACTAAGAGCTTGCCTTTTACTGGCCATGTCTTGACCTGGTTAGCTGTAATTATTCTGCACACTTGATTGTCAGTCTTGCCAAGCTCAGTTGGCCCATCTGCTTCTCTCCCCAGGTACTGATTGATCACCCTAGGAGAAAAATCTACACACCTTCCCCTGACATACACTTTTCTGAAATCCTCATATTTCCCATCAACACATCCTTCTTGTAAGTTTACTATAAATTCTTTAACCAACAACTCATAGCATGGAGAGAATTTAAAGACAGTCTTGAACAGTCCAGCATTGGAGATTAAATCAATTACCTCAGTACAGTCCAAGGCATTACTACCCAGCTCTCGTTCTAGAGCCACCCTTCTCTGATAGGCATATTTCCACATGCTTACGCTGGAGACATGGTGGAAGGACACATTATCCAGGGGTGCTTCAGGGACAGTAGTGGCAGTCCTAGGAGGTGCTGGCCTCTTTCTGGGTTGAGATGTTGGGACATCCTCCTCAACATCAGAATCAAATGGAGTTGTGGCCTTCCTCTTCTGTGTGCTGACCTTACTCCATTGCTTTGTAGGTCCAAAAGCAGTTTTGACCTTGTCCTTCTTGGGGGTTGGCTGTCTTTTCTCAGGAGTTGCTTGAGTAGCTGGCCTCTTATCCTTCCTAGCCCTGAGCCTCTTGGCTATGCTAGGATCAACAGCTGCTATGATCTCTGTATCAGAATCATTGTCCAGGTTCACAGTTGGTGGAGGTTGGGAAGCCTCATTCTCAGCAGCTTGATCATCAGTAGAATCTTCTACTCCTTCATCATCATTTGGGGCTTTGTCCTGGCTCTCAGATGTCTCAACATTGCTTGGGACATCTTGTGGAGCAGGTATGTCTTCTTCAGCTTGGTTGATGGGAGGTGAGGCAGGCATCCTGTTCAGGGGAACTGACACCCCAGGCACAACCCTTTCTTCTGTCAGGATCCTGGTTACAAGTTTTTTGATTGTTGCGTCCACGTAAGCAGAAGCTTTGGGAGCACTGGAAGATGAAGAGGCTCCCTTACTTTTGCTGAAGACTGGCTCCTTGGGTCTTCTTGCATGGGGAGTCCTAGGCTTTTGAGCAATGGAAATGCTTCCTCTGATAACATTTATATGTGTAGCATCCATGGGTACTACAGACAATGGAGTGACTTTCACTACGTCTTCCTGAATGAGACCCTCATCAATGGAGTTAGGGTTCTGATGTTGTGACATGATTTCGATTGTAGTGGGGATGTATTAAGGTTTGATGATGGACTTAGATGAGTTCAGAGTTTCAGCTGTAGCATGCAAAAGGTTCAGTGGAGCTAATGAGAATGTGAGAAGCTGAAAGCACGTTTGTACATAAATAGAGTCCGTTGCTATTGGAATTTTTAAAATTGGAATACAAACGGTTATTGGCCAGACTAGTGCTGCCACCTGGTGGTCATCCCACACGATATCATAAGAAATGCTGGCACTTCTCCATAATTTCTATATGTCACACATGCAGATTCCCAATTTACCCCTTAGGTTTTCAAATTGGGTATCATCCAAAGCCTTGGTGAATATGTCAGCTAATTGCAGCTCTGTGGCTACATGCTCCAATGTGATCACCTTCTCCTCCACAAGGTCTCTGATGAAGTGATGTCTGATATCTATGTGCTTAGTCCTGCTGTGTTGGATAGGATTTTTGGAGATATTAATAGCACTTAAATTGTCACAGTACAATGTCATGACATCTTGTGTAACATTGTATTCTGTGAGCATTTGTTTCATCCATACCAGCTGTGAACAACTGCTACCAACTGCAATGTATTCAGCTTCAGCCGTGGATAAGGACACACAATTTTGTTTCTTACTGAACCAAGAAATTAAATTGTTCCCAAGAAAGAAGCATCCTCCTGATGTACTCTTTCTATCATCAGCACTTCCAGCCTAGTCGGCATCACAAAACCCATTGAGTATGGGTTCACAACCATGAGAGTACATTATGCCATAGTCACAGGTGCCATTTACATATTTCAAGATCCTCTTAACCTGGTTGAGATGGCTCACCTTTGGTTCAGCTTGATACCTTGCACACACACCTACTGCAAAAGCTATATCTGGTCTGCTAGCTGTAAGATATAGAAGACTTCCAATCATGCTCCTTGTCGCTCCCAAAGATTTGCATCCCGGTACAAGCGCGAACGGTCGGCGAAAAGAACAATGAGAACACACAGCCGTGAACTCACTGGAAAAGAAAAGAGTCGCCAGCTAGGCATTTTTATCCCGGAGGAAAGGCAATGCTGCATAGACCTAGAAAAGATGGATAAGACGGTTGCGAACCAGAGAGACTGAGAAAGGGGGTTGGTTACAACCTGGGAAGGTATTAGCACCCAGATTGTCCGCCGTACTCGACGGGATCCACGCTTAAAAGATTTGTGTTTTAAAGGGGTAGTGACAGTGCAATCTGTGTACAAAAGAGCTGGAAAAGATGTACAGGTGTCAGTGTAAAAGAAGTGAAGTGTGTAAATGAAGTGTCAGTGTGAGACCAGGAGTGAAATGCTCATGATAATGAGGCTTAAAGAATATAGCTGGAAGGAGGGGGAATATACAGAGACTTTTGTTCGATAACCGTTAAGTTATGCCTACGTATCCTCTCGTGCAATGAAGAAGTCAGAACACCGTAGTTCGACCCAAAGAGACTGAAAGATAAATTGACTTGTGAACTGCTTTCTTGCCTATGCTCAAGTGTATGACCTGTCTGGCTCAGGTGCTAACTGTCTTGCATTAGACGGAAGAAGCAAGTTCTCGTTTATGAGTGAAGGTGATGAGAAAAGAATCCCGGAGGAGACGATTATTGTTTGTTTTTGAGTTTTCAGTCTTTTATTGCTTTTGAAAGTTTGTCATAAGTTAATGAGCTTAAGCCTAAACCAATGGATTTAGTAAACTCATCACATCTTCCCTCTGATTAGGGGTAATGAGAATACCTTAAGTGTGAAGTCAGCTTCTCACACTTAATCACCTTTGATGTAGGATTAAGACCATTAACCTACTTGTTGATTATTTAGATGTTTTTGGTGTTTTTGTTTAGTGTTGAGTAATGAGGTTAAGCCATAATCAGGGATTAAACAGACTCATTACACCATCCTAATAGAAGGATAATAGATGAGAATGTTTAAGCTGAGGAAAGCTCCTCAACTTAATCCATGATTAGGGATTAAACTCATGACAAAACAAAGCCTTTGATTAAATGGATTTTACTTAATGATATGATGATGAAGTGAGTTTTATGATTTGTAAGACAACTTGAGGGGGACTTGTCCATTAACATTAGGGTTAGTCCTTCTTAACCAATTAAGGAAGAATTAGAACCCTAATGCAAGGCCCAAGTTACAAGTGATGTCTTGATGATTATTAAGTGAATTGATTAAGAGATTTAAACACATTAAGGGTTTAACACTTAGGATTAAAGTTATACACTCCATCCTAATAGAAGGATGCAGGCATAAGCTTAATCACAAAGCCTTAAAGCCTTTAGGGTTTAGTCCCTGATTATGAGATGAGAAGAGAAGACTCAAAAGAGACACAAAGGTAAAACTAAAAGGGGAGACTAATCAAAACCCTAATCATTGTCATGCTTGGTTGTTCCTAAGGTTTGTGAGGTTTACAAGAACAATCTTCAATGGAACCACCAGGAAGCAGATGAAAAGATCAGGAGAAGCAAAGTAACTTGCTTCATTCAAGAAGTCAAGTCACTTGAAGAAAGAAAGTAAGAAGAAGAGGGATGAACAAGCTCAACCTCAAACACATATTAAAATGCAGCAATGGATGCAAGGGAGGGATGAGAAGAAAGTATGAGAAGTGAAGGCAAATTCACTTCTCAAAATCACTTACCACCTGAAAGGTTAGAAAAGAAATGCAATGCAATGCAAAATGGGATGGAATGACATGATGCAAACCAAAACCAGAAGCATATTCATGATGTTAATTATGCTATGAGATGTTACAAACATAAGGCAACACATGGGGATGATCATTCAAGCTCATGAATGCAAATGGGGCAAGTTAAGAACCATGAACATACATGACAAGTTATGAGATGCATATGGCATACAACATGGCAAATACATGATGCAATGATCAAACATGCTTTCAATATGTATTATGATGTTAAATGAATCAAATGGAGGCATGGAATGTCATGGCAAGTCATGTTATGCAAGAGAATGCAAGATGGATGCATATGGAGGCCCAAATTAGGGTTTATGAACAATACAACAAACAAAAACCAAAATCAGAAGCAAACAACATTATAAAAAATTTAAAATGAACTCAAAATACCCCTAATCCTATACTAACCCAATGCCCAAAGGAGAGGTTTCAACTCCTAACCAAGTTCAAGTTATGATTTTCACAAGTTTGCTAGGGTTTTAGGGTTCTTAAACAAGAAAATTACCAAACAAATTGAAAATGAAAGATCAAATCATGGCCATTTAATCTTACAAACTACATGCTAAACACAATGCAATGCAAAAAGAATCAAGGTCCAACTCTTCATGGTTAGGCAGAAGTGATTTTTTGAAGTTTGGATCAAAATAATGCATAAAAATGATTTTAATTCAATGAAAAATTCTCAAAATGCATCAAGATCAAAAAAGAAATTTGGTTTGAAGGTTGGACAATGTTTCTAAATGTCTTAAAACATTTCATGAATTTTTTGGTGATTTTTAAATACATAAAAGTATTTTTAATAAATTAATTTTCATTAATCAATTAAAAATAAACTTTTAAATATTTAAAAATACTTTTTTAATGTTAAAAATGAAAATAAAAATATTTTTGTGTTTTAAAAATTAATGAAACTCTTGACAAAAAGTTTCATAATTTTTAAAACATTTTTGCTATTTTAAATAAATTAGGGAAAACAAATGAAATAAAATGAGAATTAAATGAATTTAAAACTGAAAAAAGAAAAGTATTCAGATCCAACGCATGAGATTCAAACTGGCCAGGGCGGGAGCTGACCACGCGCGCAAATGAACGGACTACATTCAAACTCATCTAATTAATGATTAAACCCTAATCCCACCGTTAAACACCCTCGGGTGACCGGAACAGTGTTCCGGTCATCTTCCCCGTTCACCCCAAAAATCAATCTCTCTCTCCAGGCCATTTTAGGAGCTCTAACTCTCCAGAAATCATCTACTAACTATCCTAAACACGAATCCAGCACCAAATCATGTTTAAACTCAAACACAAACAAGAATCGAAGCAAAGAAATTTCTAGGTCAAACTTTCAGAACACCATAACATACTCATTTCTTGCTCATTTTCAAAAGTAAATAGATCCCAATGATCAGTGCAACATACAAAACAAGATTCTAACAAGAAAATGGAGTTCTGGAAAAAAAGTTCATGAAGCTACCTGAGATGGAGCTTTCGATCCAGGTGCTTTCTGGCTGCTTCTTTGGCCCAAACAAGTCCCAATGATCCTCCTTAGAAGCTTTTGACCTTTGGTTGGAGTTTATATAGCCTCTAGAGAAAGTTGACAGAAACTCAGGCCAAGGGGATGTGAAATTCGTATTTGTGATATGGGGGGTTTCAAGCCAAAACAATGGTTGGTTTCTGACCAGTGAGGTGAGTTGAGATGATTTGTGAAGTTTTTCTTTGTGTTTTAGACTTGTGTAGAGAGATTCGAAGAGAAATGCAAGTTGGGGTGTTTTTTGTGTATGCTGAGTTGTGGTGAGCTTCAGCCTTGCTTGTTGTATGAAATGGCTAGCATTTGATCCACATAAACAACTCTCATTGGTCAGATGATGTGACCTGCCCTTTATTGATTGGTATGGCCACTTTTGCAAATTGTCAACTTTTGTGTAAGAGAAAGCATGGGCAACTTCTAGGCTAGTACATGGACTGTGTGCTGCGCAACAAGGTGAGGGGAGAGGGCTAGGGTGGTTCAGCATCCAAGGCAACAAGTGGATGGAAGTGTGATGATGATTTTACAACTTGATCACTTTTGGTTCATATGAAAAGATCTTGCTATACAAACCATGAAACATGAGGAATTTTGGTTCAAATCTGATTTTTAGGTCACATGTGATGTTTGTGTGATGGTTAGACATGAATTAGAAGTTACAAATGCCTTGGTACAAAGTTCTTGCAAGTTTCTCATTTGAAGCATATCTTGAAAATTAGTGATTTTTGCCAACTTTGACACACCATAACTTTTGATCCAAGAAGAATTAGATCATGTTCTTGTACTTTTTGAAAAGGGAAAGATCTAATCTACAACTTTCATGACCAAAGTTTTTCCATTTGAAGCATTTTTGGATCAAAAAGCAAGGGTTGAAAAAGTGGCATAAAATGACATTTCATGAAAAGTCAACCATGCCCTAAAAAGTCAACTTTGCAAAAACTTGTAATTCTTGAATTTTGTGAACTTCAACCTTCTTCCATGATCAAATAAAGATCATATACACTCAAAATGATGAAGATCACCCCTTGGTTGGGTCATTGGGGGCCTCAGATGCCCTGATTTTGCACTGACTTGTCCAGAAAGTCAACTCTTGATCAGATGACTTCCCCATGGAATTTCTTCATGAAAATTGATATGCATACTCCCTATACCATATAGAGACCAATAAAAACAAGAATGACCAAAAAATTTGAGGTTATGGCCTCTGAAACCAAAACCCTAATTCTAGGTCATCTGTGCAGTTAAATCTGGCTCTGCCTCCATACCAATCCCAATTCTTGTGATTCTTTGGCATTTTTGACTTTGAGAGGATGCAATATGATATAAGAACACACATGGACCCCTTTGAAGTGATTGTAGACCTTTGGAGTGGCTCAAGAGGCTCTTTGGTTGCTCAGACCACAAACCCTAGATGCAGATGACTTAGAACCTATGCAGTGAATCAAAAATGTGATATGAGATGGTATGATTGTGTTTATGCATATGAAAAGATCACAAGTCATGGTGTGAATGGGTGTGGGAAAATTTGGGGTGTTTACAGCTGCCCCTATTCAAACATGAGTTAGCTGTGCAGGATGTAAGCAACGGCTTAGCAGGCAAACAAGATAACTTGTGGTTGAATACCAAAGACAGTCCAAAATTTGCACTCATAGAATGAAGAAGAAAAGGGATATAGATTGTAAAAGAAAATAAAGTATATTGTAAAGTGTGGGCGACGGAGGACGACCGTCGCGCAGAGGACGACTGCTGGGTAAAGGGCAATGACGGGGACGGCCGACATGCTGGAAAAGTGCGGGAAATAAAGCGATGACGGGGACGACCGACATGCTGGGGATAAAAGGTATTATGATGGGGACGGCCATCAAGATAAAGCTGTAAGATTCTCTGGGGATTAATGAAACATGACAGGGACGGCCATCAAGTTCATAAAGTAAAGCAACCAACGATGGGGACGGCCATCGGGCTAAAAAGAAAAGGGACCACGACGGGGACGGCCATCGGGTTAAAGAATAAATGAAATAAACAGATGATGAGGTACGGTCATCAAAGGCAAAGGACGATCACCTAGCAGGGGACGGCTGCTCTGTTGGGGTTAAGATGAGGGACGGTCATCTAAGATGGAGGACGACCACCAGGCAGGGCACGGCTGCCGAAAATATCGCGACATAGGACGAATGCCGGATAAAAGGTCAACGATGGGGACGGCCATCGGACGAGCATGATGGAGGATGACCATCAAGAGGTGGAGGACGACCACCTAGCAGGGGACGGCTGCTCTCCAGGTTTGTCATGACATAGGACGAATGCCAGATAACCAAAATCAACAATGGGGACGGCCATTGGATAAAATGATGAAGGACGATCATCAAGCAGGGGACGGCTGCTAAATATCAACGATGGGGACGGCCATCGGATGAGCATGATGGAGGACGACCATCAAGAGGTGGAGGACGACCACCTAGCAAGGTACGGCTGCTCTCAGGGTTTTATCATGATACAGGACGAGTGTCAGATAAAAGGAAAAAATTGATGTGTTGGTGATCTACTGGGGGAATAGTAAACACGGACGAGTGTTTACATCCAAGAAATAAAAGGTATAAGTGTTTAGAGGTTTGTGTATAGATTAAAGATGCGGACGAGCATCCTTAAGACTACGATACAGACGAGTATCGGGTAAAAACAAACTGACACGTGTTCAGGGATGATGATATGGACGAGTATCAACGGGTTAACAAAGAACACGGACGAGTGTTGAATCTGAAGGGACTCTTCTGGGGAATAGTAGGCACGAACGAGTGTCTATATTCAAGAAGACACGAGTGTTTGACACGGTGTATGGATTAAAGATGCGGACGAGCATCCTTAAGATTACGATACGGACGAGTATCATGTAGAAACAACCATTTGACGCATATTCTGAGATGATGGTACGGACGAGTACCAACTGGTTAACAAAGAACATGGACCAATGCCGAATCTGTGGGGATATAAGTGGTGTATACAAGATACGGACGAGTATCTTGTACAAGTATGAGTGTGAATATTGTATAGATGAGTATTTATCTGCTGGGGAGAGTGACACGGACGAGTGTCAAAAAGGAGAAAAGTATAGTATCAACAAGTATATGGGTTGTAAAAGCGTAGGCGACTGCGCTGGGGATATGACACGGACGGGTGTCAGGAAAATGTATATACAAGTAGGTGAGTGCAAAGATGATATCTTTGGCTTTCTGCTGGTGGTTTGACACAGACGGGTGTCAGGAAGTACCTGTAATACGGGTGATCTTGTTCGTAAAGAGTGTTCGGCGACTTTACTGGGGAGTGATGACACGGACGGGTGTCAAAAAGGAGTATATACTGGTGTTTGTGAATTGTGAGGCAACTGCTTTTGCTGGAGACTCTGGTGGGGATTATGGGGAAAGTATTCTGCATTCTGATGAATGGTTATTATTCACAAGCGTTCGATTCACAACATGGCTTATGATTATGCTATGTGCTGGATTTTTGCCGTAATGCTCCGTTTTAGACGGAATGCTACGCTTCGCGGGTGAATATGATGCAAATGCCATGATTATGCAAAGATACCAAACCGGGATTCGGATCCCATTGCCGCGAAGATCTTTGGTCGATCTGTCTGAAGTGAATATCCCAGCCGGGGATGAGATCACTGGTGGATCCGAAGAGATGTATCTGCTTGAGGAGATAAGTCACTGATAGACCCATCCTGGTAATGAGGGACCCAGCTGGGGTTTGCGGAAGCCTTCTGTACTCTGTTGTGACTCCTTCATGCGTTGCTCTTCTGAATAGAGGCTGAGGATTCTGTGGGGAGATGATCCCCCGGATTCTGCATTCTGCTGAGGAAGAATGATTGGCACTACGGCTGGGGAAATTGACAAGTGGCAACCTAGCTGGGGGAAGTTATCGGTGGCAACTCGGCTGGGGAAGAAGCACCTCTGGTGCCAAGAATGAGTGTTGATTTGCCAGCTTGCTGGGATGAAGCTTGCATGCCCCAAGGGGCGTTCTGGATACCTGCAATCCTGCAAAGATAAGGAAACGCACAAATGGTCCCGAGATATCCTTTACTGGATTCCGTCATAGGAGTTAAGCACTTTCGAGAGTAAGTATATTCCCTGCAAGCACGTGTTTTATTTTCGAAGAAAAGCATCTGTACTTATGCAGTTAGTTTTTCTTAAGACATCAGACATTTTTTGCAAATAGAAATGTACAAGACGAGACATGACTGAAAAATCTGATTTTATTAATTCATGTGCCCTGAATTGGCAAGATACAGTCAAGGAAACATATCTCCTGAAAGGAGGAGATTGTTACAAATTGAGAAACAAAATGCTGGCGATGTTGATGATGCTTTCAAAGGAGCCTCCCCTCCTGCTATGACTCGTATGACTTTTGACGTTCTTCTCATCTTGCTTTCTGAGGAAAGCTGATTCCGAATGAAGCTTGATCCTTTTGAAGCTTTCCAAGTTGTAGGCGATACAGACGAATTCAGAATGCAGTTGTTCGCTTATTCCCTTGTTTTGCATGGATCGCCCTTTCGGGTTTTCAATCCATCGGGATACCCATTTCTGCCTGAGTTGTCCAATGCGGCTTTTCAACTCAGCGGGTGTACATTTTTTTGTTTACTTTCCCTTATTTTTGCCCGAGTCTTTTATTCTGTTTTTTGACTCGCCGGGATGCCCTATTTTTGCCTGGACTTACATTCTGTTTTTATGTCCAGCGGGTCATTTTATGCGAAGTATTTTTTTACGGCATCTGAATTCACAGGGGACGGGAAATCTTCACCATCCATGGTGCTGAGCATCAGTGCTCCACCAGAGAAAACTTTCTTTACCACGAATGGTCCTTCATAATTTGGAGTCCATTTGCCCCTGTGATCTGTATGCGGAGGAAGGATTCTCTTTAGTACAAGATCTTCTACTTGGTACTCTCGGTGCCTGACTTTCTGATCGAAGGCTCTCTTCATTCTTTTCTGATACAGCTGCCCATGACAAATTGCAGCCAATCTCTTCTCTTCAATCAGGCTCAGTTGTTCGTATCGGGACCTGACCCACTCTACTTCGTTCAGTTTAACATCCATCAGTACCCGTAGAGAGGGTAGTTCAACTTCAACTGGTAGGACTGCTTCCATACCATACACAAGCTGATACGGTGTTGCCCCAGTGGATGTCCTGATTGACGTGCGATACCCATGCAAAGCAAATGGTAGCATCTCATGCCAGCCTTTGTATGTGACTACCATCTTCTGCACAATCTTCTTGATATTCTTGTTAGCCGCCTCAACAGCGCCATTCATCTTTGGCCTGTAAGGAGAAGAATTGTGGTGTTGGATTTTGAAGTCCCGACATAACTCAGCCATCATCTTGTTGTTTAAGTTGGAACCATTATCAGTAATGATTCGCTCGGGAACCCCATATCGACAGATGATATCTCTCTTCAGAAATCTGGCTACCACTTGTCTTGTAACATTTGCATATGAGGCTGCTTCAACCCACTTAGTGAAATAATCAATGGCAACCAAGATGAATCTGTGGCCATTTGAAGCAGTTGGCTCAATCTTGCCAATCATATCAATGCCCCACATAGCAAAGGGCCATGGTGAAGACATTATGTTCAAAGGATTGGGAGGCACATGCACCTTATCTGCATAAATCTGGCATTTGTGGCATTTCCTGGCATAAGCACAACAGTCTGCATCCATTGTGATCCAGTAATAGCCTGATCTTAATAGTTTCTTGGCCATGGCATGCCCTCCAGCATGGGTACCAAAGGATCCTTCGTGCACTTCATGCATCAACAAATCTGCTTCCGTCTTGTCAACACATCTGAGAAGTACCATATCAAAATTCCTTTTGTATAAAGACCCATCAGTGTTCAGAAAGAAACTACCAGCAAGCCTTCTAAAAGTCTTCTTATCATTGGAAGATGCCCCAGGTGGGTATGTTTGATCCTCCAAGAAGCATTTAATGTCATGGAACCAAGGCTTATCGTCTTTGACAACATCTGCTGCGAACACATATGCCGGTCTGTCAAGTCTGGACACTGAAATCTGAGGTACAAAGTTGGCAGCTTGAACTTTGATCATGGATGAAATGGTAGCCAGAGCATCTGCGAACTGATTCTCGTCCCGAGGGATATACTCAAGCTTGACTGTTGTGAAGAAAGTTAATAACTTTCTTGTATAATCCCTGTAAGGTATCAGATGATCCTGGTGGGTGTACCATTTGCCGTTGGTTTGATTGACTACCAGAGCTGAATCTCCAAATACGGTCAACGTCTTGATCCTGAGGTCAATGGCTTCCTCGAGACCCATAATGCAAGCTTCGTATTCAGCTTCGTTGTTAGTGCAATTGAAAGTGAGTTTTGCCGAGAAAGGCATGTGAACTCCCTTAGGTGTAATGAGTACTGCACCAACACCACGACCATTCATATTAACAGCCCCATCAAACATCATAGTCCATTCTTCTTCCGAGTCAGGCCCTTCAGTGTGAATAGGCTTTTCATGATCTTTTGTTTTAATGAACATGATGTCTTCATCAGGGAAGTCAAATCTCATAGGCTGGTAGTCATCAATGGGTTGCTCAGCAAGATATTCAGATAGTACACTGTCTTTGATGGCTTTCTGAGAAGTGTACTGGATGTCATATTCTGTGAGAATCATCTGCCATCTTGCAACCCGTCCGGTAAGAGCTGGCTTCTCGAAAATGTACTTAACTGGGTCCATTTTTGATATCAATAACGTGGTGTGGATCAACATATACTGTCTTAGTCGGCGAGCAGCCCACGCTAAAGCACAACAAGTTTTCTCGAGCAGTGAATAACGTTGTTCACAGTCGGTAAACTTTTTGCTTAGGTAGTAAATTGCATACTCTTTTCGACCAGACTCGTCATGCTGGCCCAACACACACACCATCGACTCTTCTAATACTGTTAAGTACATTATCAGAGGTCTTCCTTCAACTGGAGGCATAAGGATTGGAGGCTCTTGTAAGTACTCCTTGATCTTGTCAAAAGCTCTTTGGCAGTCTTCGTTCCACCTGACCGTCTGTTCTTTTCTTAACAACTTAAACAAGGGTTCACAGGTTGCCGTAAGGTGAGATATGAACCGCGAGATGTAGTTCAATCGACCTAAGAACCCTCGAACTTCTTTCTCCGTTTTCGGTGCAGGCATCTCTTGAATAGCTTTGACTTTATCAGGGTCAACTTCAATCCCCTTCTCGCTTACAATAAAGCCCAGCAGCTTACCAGATCGCACCCCGAATGTGCACTTGTTGGGGTTTAATTTCAGTTGGTACTTCCTCAGATGCTTGAATAACTTCAGCAAATTTACCAGATGGTCTTCTTCAGTAAGGGACTTAGCAATCATGTCATCCACGTAACATTCAATTTCTTTATGGATCATATCGTGGAATAATGTCACCATGGCCCGTTGATATGTTGCACCAGCATTCTTCAGTCCGAATGGCATCACTTTGTAACAGAACGTGCCCCAGGATATGATGAATGTTGTCTTCTCCATGTCTTCAGGTGACATTTTAATCTGATTGTACCCTGAAAATCCGTCCATGAAGGAGAATACCGAGAACTGAGCCGTGTTATCCACCAATACATCGATGTGAGGTAATGGGAAGTCATCTTTTGGGCTGGCTCTGTTCAGGTCCCGGTAATCAACACACATTCTTACTTTGCCGTCTTTCTTAGGCACAGGTACTATGTTAGCAACCCACGGCGGGTAGCTAGTTACAGCAAGGAACCCGGCGTCCCACTGCTTTTGTACCTCTTCTTTGATCTTCATTGCCGTGTCTGGGCGGGTGCGGCGCAGTTTCTGTTTAACTGGTGGGCATTCTTCTCTTAAAGGCAGCTTGTGCACAACAATGTCGGTGTCCAACCCTGGCATATCTTGATAAGACCAAGCAAACACATCCACATATTCTTGAAGCAGATCGATCATCTGTCTCTTCACCGAGTCTTGTAAGCAGGCCCCGATTTTAACTTCTTTCACGTCTTCATCGGTACCAAGATTGATCACTTCAACCTCCTCCTGGTGAGGAGTAATAACCTTTTCCTCTTGTCTCAACAACCTGGCTAGCTCTTCAGGAAGCTCATATTCTTCTTCAACCCCTTCATCGGCTTGATTGATTGGATTGTCAAAGTCATACGAAGTTGTAGCCGTGCTGTTGTCGGTGCTGTCTGGAAGGCACTCTCTGCAAGGGTTCAGTTTGTTCATTTTAGTGATTGATTTTAATCTTGTTTTAAAAAGTGAAATAAAGTTATCATTTTTAAAACATCGCCATTTATTTTTTGTACAAAAAGAAAAATGGAAAAAAGTGAGCGGAAAAGAAAAGGACTCATTTGCAAAAAGATGTCTGATATTTCATTGATTAATCTTGTTGCACAAAAAGTACAGATGGCCCGATTACAAAATGAGTCTTGTCATCTTGGGCAAGATGCAAGACTTTGATGCATGCTATAAAAATACAGGAAATAATAATTACTCTGCATGAGTAACTCTTATAATTTCCTGGGAAGACCAGTTTGAGATACTGCTCCCCGGGATCCTTGAACGAATCCAATTCTCCAGATTGCGTTCTTCTTCCAGCTCGTCTTCCAAATTGTTGATAGCATCAGGGGTGAGCATCCCCCCACTGACAAAATCGGGCTTCCCAGCAGCCTCTGCTTGATTTCGTTGAGTTGGTCTGTAACCCAACCCAAATTTGTCTTTCTTCTCCTCCACAGATAAAACCTTGCCCCAGCCTTGGGCAGTTCCTTCCTCAACAACCTTCCGGGCTTGTTGATAAGATGACATGGAGATCCCAGATACATCAGATGCCTCATTAACATTCAGGGCCTCAAACCCTTGGCTCATTGTTTCATGGATCTCCCCATCCATCTCAATATACTTATAAGTAGCCAGATGGCTAACAAATATATCCTCCTCTCCACAGATTGTGACGACTTGACCCTCCCACTCGAATTTTAACTTCTGGTGAAGGGTTGAGGTCACGGAGCCAGCGGCGTGAATCCATGGCCTACCCAATAAACAGCTGTAGGCGGGCTGAATATCCATCACGAAGAAGGTTGTTTTAAAAGTTTGTGGGCCAATCGTTACAGGCAGCTCAATTTCTCCCAGAACCGATCTCTTAGAACCATCAAAGGCTCTTACTACCAGGTTGCTGGGGCGCAACGCCAATCCTTCATACTCTAGCTTCACCAGGGCCTTTTTCGGTAAGACATTGAGGGATGACCCTGTGTCTACCAGCACATGGGAAAGGACTGCACCTTTACATTCCATGGTGATGTGCAAGGCCTTGTTATGGTTGCGGCCTTCCGTTGTCAAGTCAGTATTGGTGAACCCTAGCCCATTGCTAGCAGTAACATTTCCAACCACGGTTTCCAACTGATTGACAGTGATCTCTTCAGGCACGTAAGCTGCGTGCAAGACTTTGAGTAATGCATTCCGATGGGCTTCGGAACACATAAGCAGTGATAGGATATAGATCTTGGATGGCGTCTGTGAAGGTGGCAAAACACAAGGAAGGGGGGTTGGAATTGGGTTTTCTGTATAATTAAAATTAACTTCTACAGACACGTTTTACTTTATCCTGGTTCGTTTGAACTCAAACTACATCCAGTCCACCCGCCAAGGTGATTTTGCCTCTACTGAGGTCTTAATCCACTATTCAATAAGAATACACACAAAGACCTATAGTCAATGTCTTCTTGAGTCTTCTGACTAAACTTAGTCACTCAAGGAAAAAGATAATTGTTACAAGAATGATAAAGACGTAACTTAAAATGCTTCTAGGTAAGCAGGTATCACTAAGTGATAGTTACAGCAATAAGAACAAGATAAAATGATTTGCTTGAGTATATGTTATACGTTGTAATGCGTTGCGTTCTCACTTGATTTCTTCAAATGATGTCCTTTATATAGTTCTTGATAAAGTAGCCGTTGGAGACATCTTGAACCAAATTAGGATATACTTTAATACCTTAATTTCTTTCCATAAGAAGAGATACTTGTCTTTGCATATTAAAGACCATATTCTTTAATTAAAGCTTTTTAATAAGGATACCAGCATCTTCTAAGCGGAAATCAGAGATAATGAATAATATATGCGCAGCCAATAAATGTCATTTAATGCTGGATTCTTCTTTGAGCGTATCTTCTATAAAGGTTCTCCTTAGCTTGTATGGATTACTCAAACAATATTATCTTCTACACGAGAGTAAGTATATTCATTAGAACTTTTAATATGAAAGGCTTTGTTATCATCAAAACACTTAGAGGATCAGAACCACATTTGTTCTAACAATCTCCCCCTTTTTGATGATGACAAAACATTTTAATTTAACAAGAAGAGAGTTTAATGAGTTTAAATGTACTCCCTTTGATTTGAAGAAAAATTTCTTTCAGATGTTCTATGATCCTTAGCTCCCCCTGAGTTGATTACTTGACCTGTTTCTTTTTTAGATATCAACTCAAATACTTTTATCAGAATATGTAAAAGGCAGATTATGGTAAACTGCTATGGATCAGAATCATTTTCGTTTCTCCCCCTTTTTGTCATAATCAAAAAGATAAAAGGAGAAAGAACAAGAGAGAAAAAAATTATAAACCAAAACCAGTAGAGTTAAAGTACTTAGAAGCAAACGCAAACAACCAGTAGAAGTTCAAATAGATATGCAGAACCAGAAATTAAAATAGCAAAAAATAAAGCATGAGAGAAGAAAATCAGGTGTTCATCTTAGTGACTAAAGTCTCCAGCAAAGATTTAATGTCTGATGAAGATTCCACTTGCTTGGTGAGTAGAGTCTTCATTTCAGTAGTTGTTTCTTCTTGCTTGTCTAGACGTTCCTTCACTAGTTGATTTTCTTTCTTCAATTCTTGCAGAGTTTGTAACACAAAATTTGTTTCCAGAGGTTCTTCAGTTTGTGGAGCAGCTTGATTTTCAGGAATATTAGCAGTTTCTTCAACAGAGGATACTAAAATCATCTGAAGTGCTGAGAGCTTATCCAGAGGTTCTGGTTCTTTCCAGGGCTTGCTGTCCAGCAGAAGTGGTTTAGTTTGTGCAACATTTGAGACTACTGCTTGAAGGTACTCACAGAAGTTCTGATGAGCAACATCATAGCAGATGTCCTTGAGTCTTTTGGACTCAGCAGTAAACCATTTTCTGAGGTCAGCCCATAGAAAATCAGATGCAGCAGGATCAGTAAGCTCTGCACAAGCAGTCTTCAGATCTTCTAATTTTAATTTCAGAACTATTTCAAAAGCCAGTAGTAAAGTAGAAATGTCTGATTTGGATGGTTTGGGTTTTGGAACAGGAATAGCTCTTTTGTTGGACATAGAGGACAGTTTTTGAAGTGCTTCAAAGTCAATTGTGGTTCTAAGGGGATTGTCATTTTCAGTCAGAGTTTCTTCGGGTAAATCAGGAATGTTTATGATAGAAGGTGAATTTTGGGATGTTGAAATGTTATGGGAAATTGAGGCAGCATCTGAGTCTTGGTAGTGTTCAAGATCAAGGTCAAGTACAGCTTTCAAGGCAGATTGTGGTTCATTTGTAAGGGAGCCGTCAATATCAGATGGTGGAGTGTCATCAATTGGTATGTCAAAATCAGCAATAGTTTGGGGTTGATGATTTTCTGTTTCTGTTTCTGGTGGATTTAAAGAGGATAGGATGGATGCAACAGCAGAAGTTGTGAGAACTTCAGTTTGAATGGGACTAATATTTTGGGTTGGTTCAGAATCATGCATTTGTTCAGAGTTGGTATCAGAAGATGGTTGGCTAGAGTGTAAAGTGTTAGAAGGTTGTTCAGACACTTCTACAGTTACAGCTTCTACAACAGTAATGGAATCAGGATTAGAAGCAGAAGACTTACCTGTTGTCTTAGATGATTTTTGCATCTTCTGAGAGGGGTCTTCAGCAGTCTTCCTTTTCTTTAATCTGAGAGAGGCAACATCTGGAATTTGTTGATGGAGTTCTTTTGGGTTGAAGTCAGGTACCGTACCTTGACGCTTGCAGATATCCATATAGTTGAGAACAACATCTGCTGGTGTATCAGAAGAAAAGAGAGGAAAGCCTTCCAGAGGTATCCTTCTGGTGCTAATAACTTCTCTAGAGTGAAGAATGGGTTATTGCTGAATGGATGTGATGAATCTCATTTTCTTCAGATTTTTGGCATTCAAGGGTTTTCCAACGTCTGTTTCCAAAAGTTCAGATTGGTTTATTTCTGCTAGGAAGTCCACTAGCTTGTTCTGACACAGAATATCAGAAATTAATCGTCCAAAAGGTATCCAGTCCCTTTTGGTCTTCTCACCGTCCCTTGTTTCTTTCACAGCGATGCGAAGATTTTGAAAGAGTGTGTGGGCAAGATTGATTTTCTTTTGCTTGGAAATGAAGTAAAGGAGGAATTGTTGATCCAGATTGATGTAGTCTGGAGAATTTGTAGGTTTCCTGTGACAGATTGTCCCAAGAATTATTTTTGCCCAAATACGCAGAGGAGTCTTTAGGTCTTTGATCTTGTTTGATGGTTTTCCAGCGGTGAAAATTTCTTTAGCAATCACGACAGCATCAGATACTCTATCCATATCACTACATTTGATACCATTGCCATCAGTTTCAAAGAGTTTGGCAATGTGATCTTCAGAGATGATAATCTGTTTACCAAGCACATAGGAGGTAACTTGTGCATCATTTTGGTATGCGTACATCCAAAATTCTTTAACCAGTTTAGGGAAAACTGGTCCCGTTAGCCTGTCAAAGTATTTTTCCCAGCCTTGAGCTTCAACCTGAGGGAGGAGGTCAAAACCATTATCCTTCAAGCTTGCGAAATCAACGAACAACTCACATAGTACTTCCAGTTTCTCAGGAGTAGTGGAAAGAGTCTTTGATGGTTCAACGTAGTAATCATCAGAGAAATCTTTGCGTGAAGATGATGAAGCCATTTAGTGACTAAGATGAACTTTTAGGGTTTATGGTTTTTAGAGAAAAATGAGGAAGCACAAGAGACTGAGAAAAAAAAACTTTAGAGAGAGTAAGATGCGGGTAAAATTTGAAAAAGAGGAATACACTGATATTTAAAAAAAATTAAAGCAATTTATTAATTGAGAAATTAGTGGGAAACAATTAAGTTTGAAAACATAATCATTAACAACATTAAATGCGCTGACATGGGGTAAAGCGTAAATGATTCTGGAACAGTTACCCAAGAGATTTTCTTGCCTTTTTGGTGTCAAACCTAGCCGTATCAGATTCCAGAATCTCAACAGTTATCCTTCTGAGCGAACAGTTGCTAAGGCATGTTCTGTCACTCTTCAGAATTTGAACACGTGTTGTGATTCTGATGGAAGTCCTTAGAGCTTTGTTGACAAGTGTTTGATATGAAGATCTACAAATTAATCTTTTGAACAGAAGTTCTAAGAGTAAACGATAGAGCATAGAATCTTCTGAGACAATCAGATAGAATATAAATAGTAGAACTTCTAGAGATAAGACATATGATTAAAGCATTTTCATTCTGGACATAACTTCATGCTAAGGTTAGTTAGAATGAAATTAAATCTATCTTCAGAAAGGGGTTTAGTAAAAATATCAGCCCATTGGTGATTTGTGTCTATAAATTTTAACATTAAAATTCCCTTCTGAGTATAGTCCCTAATGAAGTGATGTTTAACTTCTATGTGTTTAGCTCTAGAATGTAAAATAGGATTTTTAGAGAGACAAATAGCAGAAGTATTGTCACAGAGGATTGGAATGTTACTCTCATAGATATTGAAATCTTCTAGCTGATTTCTCATCCAGAGCATCTGAGTACTGCATCCAGCTGCTGCAATGTATTCAGCTTCTGCAGTTGATAATGCTATGGTTGGTTGTCTTTTGCTAGACCAAGCGATTAGGTTGTCTCCTAGAAATTGACAACTTCCAGAAGTACTTTTTCTTTCTGTTCTATCTCCAGCAAAGTCAGCGTCACAATATCCTACAAGTTTATACTTTTCTGATCTTCTGTAATACAGACCAAGATTAGTAGTACCTTTCAGATATCTAAAGATTCTCTTAACTGCTGTTAAGTGAGTTTCTCTAGGATCTGATTGGAATCTAGCACATAAACATACACTATATAGAATATCTGGTCTAGAAGCAGTAAGATAGAGAAGTGATCCAATCATACCTCTGTAGAGCTTCTGATCTACTTTCTTACTTACCTCTTCTTTCTCCAAGATACACGTAGGATGCATAGGAGTTTTGGATATTGAACTTTCTGATAAATCAAATTTCTTCAGAAGTTCTTTTACATATTTGCTTTGATGGATATATGTTCCTTCTGATGTTTGATTTATTTGAATTCCCAGAAAGAACTTTAATTCTCCCATCATGCTCATTTCAAATTCTGCCTGCATAGATTTAGCAAATTCCTTTCCCAAGGCACTTTTAGTAGAACCAAAAATTATATCATCTACATAAATTTGGCATATCAGGAGATCATTTTTAATGTTTTTACTGAAAAGAGTTGTGTCCACTTTCCCTCTGATGAATTTATTTTCCAGTAGAAAATTACTTAATCTTTCATACCAAGCTCTGGGAGCTTGTTTTAAACCATATAATGATTTTTTGAGTTTGTAAACATGTTCTGGAAATTTTGTATTTTCAAAACCAGGGGGTTGGTGTACATATACTTCTTCATCAATATAACCATTTAAAAATGCACTTTTGACATCCATTTGATACAGAATGATATTATGATTTACAGCAAATGATATTAGAAGTCTTATTGATTCTAACCTGGCGACTGGTGCATAGGTTTCTGTATAGTCAATTCCTTCTTGTTGGCTATACCCTTGTGCAACCAGTCTTGCTTTGTTTCTGACAACTTCTCCTTTCTCATTGAGTTTGTTTCTGAATACCCATTTGGTGCCAATGATGTTGAATCCTCTGGGTCTAGGAACTAAATCCCACACATCATTTCTGGTGAATTGATTAAGTTCTTCTTGCATAGCCAGAATCCAATCATTTTCTGATAGAGCTTCTTCTACAGAAGATGGTTCAATCAGAGAGACAAGTCCTAGTAGTGTCTCTTCAGAGTTTTTGAATGAGGATCTTGTTCTGATTGGTTCATCTTTCTTTCCCAAGATTTTATCCTCTGGATGATTAATATTGCTTCTGGAGAGCTTCTTCTGGATGGGTTCTTCAGGTGTTGATGGAGCAGTTGTATTGTTTTGAACTTTAGAAGATTGATCTTTAGAAGTTCTGTTTGTAGAGATTTCTACTTCTATATCTGCAGTAAATTCTTTTTGCTTTGGTTTTTCAGAACCAAGCTTATCATCAAATCTGACGTGAATTGATTCTATCACAATACGTGTTTCTGTATTGTATACTCTGTATCCCTTAGAACGTTCAGAGTATCCTAACATATAACACTTTTGTGCCTTAGAATCAAATTTATTCAGAGTATCAAGAGTGTTTAGCATAAAACAAATACATCCAAAAGGATGAAAGTAAGAAATGTTGGGCTTTCTGTTCTTCCACAATTCATAAGGAGTCTTTTCAAGAATAGGTCTTATAGAGATTCTATTCTGAATGTAACATGCTGTATTTACTGCTTCTGCCCAAAAATGTTTAGCCATATTAGTCTCATTGATCATGGTTTTGGCCATCTCTTGTAAAGTTCTATTTTTACGTTCTACAACCCCATTTTGTTGTGGAGTTCTAGGACAAGAAAAATCATGAGAGATGCCATTTTCATTAAAAAATGATTCTAATTGTTTATTTTCAAATTCTCCACCATGATCACTTCTGACTTTTATGATCTTTGATTCTTTTTCATTTTGAACTTGTTTACAGAAGTTAGAAAATACAGCAATTGACTCATCCTTGTGTCTAAGAAACTTTACCCATGTCCATCTGCTGAAGTCATCTACGATCACCAATCCATACTTCTTGCCATTGACAGAAGCAGTTTTCACTGGTCCAAATAAGTCAATGTGCAGAAGTTCTAATGGTCTAGAGGAAGATACAATATTTTTAGCTTTGAATCCAGTTTTTGAAAATTTGCCTTTCTGACATGCTTCACATAGAGCTTCTGAGTTGAACTTCAAATTTGGAAGTCCTCTGACTAGATTGAGTTTGTTAAGTTGAGATATTCTTCTCATATTAACATGTCCCAATCTTCTGTGCCAGACCCATTGCTCAGTTTCCACAGACATTAGACATTTTACATTTTGAATTTTTAATTCAGAAAGCTTTATTTTATAAATGTTGTTCTTTCTCTTTCCACTAAAGAGGATTGTTCCATCTTTCTGACTAACAGCTTTACAGAACTTTTGATTAAAGATTATGTCATAGCCATTATCACTTAATTGACTTATGGATAATAAATTATGCATTAATCCTTCTACAAGCAGAACATTAGATATAGAAGGAAGATTTACGTTACCAATAGTTCCGGAGCCAATAATTCTTCCTTTTTGATTGCCTCCAAAACCTACATGGCCTCCATCTTTTAATTCAAGACTTTGGAACATATGCTTTCTTCCCGTCATGTGACGTGAGCATCCAGAGTCCAGGTACCATGATTGGTGTTTCAGTTTTGCTGTTAAAGACATCTGCAACATACACAATTTTATCCTTGGGTACCCATATTCTTCTGGGTCCTTGTTTGTTAGATTTTACAAACTTCTGATTTATTTTGGGTTTTAAATCAGAACTTGTAGAGCAGGATGACTCACTAGTGTATATAAGATCATGATTATGACCGTAGGTGAAATGAGAACTAAGAGGAGTATTGGTATTTATGACAATGTCATCAATATTTTTTAATTTCAGAGTTTCATTATTTTTCACATAGCCAATGCCTCTTCTTTCATTTCTGCTAACACCATAGATCATAGAAGCAATCTTACTTCTATCTAAACTTTTAGTAAGAAATTGTTGAAAACTATAATCATATTGTTTTATGATATTATCAGAATTGATTAGATCTTCTAATTCAGATTTCTTCTGAGCTTTGAGCTTTTCAAAAGAGTTTTTACATTCAAAGAGATTTTCTTTCAGCTCAGAGTTTTCTGTTTTCAGTTTTCTAATATCTTCTAATTCAGATACAAGATTTTGTTTGACGTCTTTGTATTTGAATTGAAGCTTCTGATATTTTTCAAGAATTTCTGAAAGACTAGCTTCTAACTCAGATCTAGAGAATTTAGAAAATACCTCTTCTGAGTCTGATTCTAACTCTGATTCTGATGAGTGATCATCTTCTGGTATATTTGCCATTAATGCAATATTAGCTTGTTCATCTTCAGAATCTGACTCTGCTTCAGATGATTCAGAATCATCCCATGTTGCCATGAGACTCTTTTTCTTTTCTCTGCTGAATCTGTTTCTAGGTTTGTCTTTCTGAAGTTTTGGACATTCACTTTTGTAGTGTCCTGGTTCTTTGCATTCGTAGCACACAACTTCTTTGCTTCTGGGTTTCTTGTGACTGGATGTTGATTCAGAATAATTGTTTGATCTTCTGGTATTTCTGAACTTCTTCTGACGATGCTTCCAGAGTTGTTGAACTCTTCTTGACAAGAGAGATAATTCATCTTCTTCTGATGAGCATCCAGAGCTTTCTTCTTCTTCTGCCTGTAAAGCTTTAGAAACATGTTTGTTAGATTTAAGAGCTACAGACTTACCTTTCTTCTGGGGCTCATCTTCTTCTAATTCAATCTCATGACTTCTCAAGGAGCTGATCAGTTCTTCTAAGGAAATTTCATTCAGATTTTTTGATAACTTTAAAGCAGTGACCATGGGTCTCCAGGCTTTAGGTAAACTTCTGATGATTTTCTTCACGTGATCTGCTGTTGAGTAGCCTTTGTCCAGAACTTTTAGTCCAGCGACCAGAATTTGAAACCTTGAAAACATTTTTTCAATGGTTTCATCTTCTTCCATCTTGAAGGCTTCATACTTCTGGATGAGAGCTAGAGCTTTGGTCTCCTTGACTTGAGAGTTGCCTTCATGTGTCATCCTTAGAGAATCAAACATGTGTTTGGCTGAATCCCTGTTTGTGATCTTCTCATATTCTGTGTACGAGATGGCACTTAGAAGTATGGTCCTAGCTTTGTGATGATTTCTGAATTCCTTCTTCTGTTGAACTGTCATATTTTTCCTTTCGATCTTCTGACCATCTTCTCCAACAGGATGAATATATCCATCTGTCACCATGTCCCATAGATCTCCATCTAGAGCTAGAAAGAAACTCTCTAGAACATCCTTCCAGTAGTCGAAATTGTCGCCATTGAACATTGGTGGTTTAGCATTGATCTTGTCATTCTGATAGTCATTGTTAATTCCAGTTTCTGCCATGTGTTTATCTTCTGGATCTTTTACTGACACGGTAAAGTGTAATACTCAGAACCTAGCGCTCTGATGCCAATTGAAGGTGGCAAAACACAAGGAAGGGGGGTTGGAATTGGGTTTTCTGTATAATTAAAATTAACTTCTACAGACACGTTTTACTTTATCCTGGTTCGTTTGAACTCAAACTACATCCAGTCCACCCGCCAAGGTGATTTTGCCTCTACTGAGGTCTTAATCCACTATTCAATAAGAATACACACAAAGACCTATAGTCAATGTCTTCTTGAGTCTTCTGACTAAACTTAGTCACTCAAGGAAAAAGATAATTGTTACAAGAATGATAAAGACGTAACTTAAAATGCTTCTAGGTAAGCAGGTATCACTAAGTGATAGTTACAGCAATAAGAACAAGATAAAATGATTTGCTTGAGTATATGTTATACGTTGTAATGCGTTGCGTTCTCACTTGATTTCTTCAAATGATGTCCTTTATATAGTTCTTGATAAAGTAGCCGTTGGAGACATCTTGAACCAAATTAGGATATACTTTAATACCTTAATTTCTTTCCATAAGAAGAGATACTTGTCTTTGCATATTAAAGACCATATTCTTTAATTAAAGCTTTTTAATAAGGATACCAGCATCTTCTAAGCGGAAATCAGAGATAATGAATAATATATGCGCAGCCAATAAATGTCATTTAATGCTGGATTCTTCTTTGAGCGTATCTTCTATAAAGGTTCTCCTTAGCTTGTATGGATTACTCAAACAATATTATCTTCTACACGAGAGTAAGTATATTCATTAGAACTTTTAATATGAAAGGCTTTGTTATCATCAAAACACTTAGAGGATCAGAACCACATTTGTTCTAACAGTCTGGTGAAGCTGATCCACTATTTTGTAATCACTCTTTTTGATGATTCTCATGAACTCATCAACTTCTTGATCGAATGGTGTTTTCAAAGCTTCCTTAACAGCTTGATCTTCCTGCACCGGGCTCTTTCCTTTTGCCTTGGCAGCAGCTTCTGCTTCGGTAGTGGGTCTTTGAATTTGTGGAGCAAAGAGACGTCCGCTTCGAGTGAAGCCTCCGCCTCCTCCCACATTGTCTATTTGTGGTGCAGGTGTTGATGGTTCAAGGGTGATTTTCTTTCCTTCGCAGTATACGTCAGAGCCGTAGTGCCAAGGGATGGCCCTATTGCTTTCATAAGGTACTGGTCCAGGCACTGTGACAGTGACTGGACTGATGACAGCTGCAGAAGGGATTGTGATAGTCTGTGGATCGTAATAAATTGTGACTGGTGCTCTGATGGGAGCAGCACTTTCTGAGTTGTAGGCAGAGTTGTTTTCAGGATCATAAAATATTGTGACAGTTGAGACATCTTCATGATTTGTTGCTGATGCTGTAGGAGATATTGTCGGAGGGATGGACGTTGTTGTTGTAGGAGATTCAAAATGGAGTGATGCTGAAGTTGTAGAAGGAACATTTGTTGATATCTGGTCAGTGGAAATGACAGATGAAGTACTTGTTGATGAAGCCGAAGAATTGTCGGGAACAATGGTTGTTGCAGTTGTAGGAGCTACAGGAATTGCTGCTGATGAGATTGCTGGATTTGTTGGAAATGATGTGGTGATTTGAAGCTGGCCACTCTGAATGAGACCATCTATGCCATTCCTCAGGTTATCGCACCCATTTACTGAAATATTGCAGTAAGCACACCCTAACTCACACCCCGGGAACATTTGACATTCGAGGAGTTGAGCCTTAATCTCTGCCAACGGTGTCCGAATCTGACCCACACTGGTTATCAAATAAGACGGCTTGTCTTCTTCAATAGCGTTGATTCTGGGACCCCCGTGGTGTGGCATAGGATTTTTGTTGACATTGGGTGGTGGTGCGAAATTCAGGGCCTTAGAGTCTACCAGGTCTTGTACCTTCATGTGCAAGGCTCTGCACTTTTCTGTACTGTGGCCAGGTGCATTTGAATGAAAAGCACATCTGGCGTTGGAGTCATAATTCCTGGGTAGACTGTTGGGATCTGGAGGTGCCAATGTCCTTAGCTCAACCAGGTTGAGTTTCAGGAGTTGTGGCAGCAATGTAGCATATGGCATAGGGATCGGATCGATCACCCTATTAGCTTGAGAAGGCCTCTGTTGGAATGGCCTTTGCTGGTTATTGTTGTTGGTGTTGCTGTTGTTGTAATTTCTCGGAGGATACTGATTTTGTTGATGGTACTGAGGTTGTTGCTGATAGTTTTGCTGCGGAATTTGATAGGCTGGTTGTGGATGAGCTGGAGCGGGAATGGTGACTGCTGCCACAGATCTATGAACATATTGGGGCCTGCCCCTGTTGGTGTGGATGGCATTGGTCTCACCTGTCCTTCTTGGGCCCGCGAAAGGCTTTCTTGCATTACTGGATGAGCTTGCACCGTTGTCTGAGATCTTCCCCATTTTTAATAGGCTTTCGATCCTCTCCCCGGCTATGACAACATCTGCAAAGCTGGTAGATGAGAAGGCAGCTAGCCTGTCAATGTAAGTCCCCTGAAGGGTGTTCATGAACATATCAGCCATCTCCCTTTCTGACATAGGTGGCTGGACAGCAGCAGCAAGCTGTCTCCATCTTTGAGCATACTCTCGGAAGCTCTCTCTAGATGACTGTGACATTCCCATTAGGAGGGTCCTGTTGGGTGCCATATCCAGATTATACTGATACTGTCTGATGAAGGCCTCTGCCAGGTCCTTCCAGCATCTAATAGTTGCTCTTGTTAGATGGGAATACCATTCCCTCGAAGCTCCAGTCAAGCTATCCTCAAAATAGAACATCCACAGCTTCTCGTCCATGGTATAGGCCTTTAGCCTCCCAAGAAAAGATTGTAGATGGGTTCGGGGACAGGAAGTCCCATTATACTTCTCAAAGCATGGTGGCTTAAACTTGTGGGGAATCCTGACCCCATCTACCAAGCCCATATCCATAACATCAAAACCCAAAGAGTTTTGAGACTCTAAGGATCTTAATTTCTCAGCTATCTCATCCAGCCTTCTATCATAGGCCTCCTCCCCGGCTCCCATCACTGTGAACTGGTCTTCCTGGGTGTCTTCTTGCAGTACCCTCCCTGCTGTGGCAGTCCCTTGTATATTGACAGGGATGTTGGCCTCTGGATGGAGGTGGGGTCCAAAGACTGGGGGATTGACATGAGGTTGGACTCTTTCATTGTTGCTAGTCCCAGCAGTCCCTGGCTGATGATCTTCCTGATTTCTCCTTTCCACCAGTGCTCTGAGCCTCTCCTGGCTTTGAGCCATGTTGTTCATTACCTCCATAAACTGTGTCATTTGGTTCCGCATTTCCAACCTCTCGTTGGTCATTTGGTTCCTGACCTCTGTAAGGTCCTGCTGCATCTGATCCATCTGTATGCCCGGAAGGTTGTTACGGGTTGGATATCGGTACGGACGGTTGAGGGGAAATACCCGGCGTCGAGCAATAGTTCCTGTACATCACAACAGAGTTAGCAACAATAAAACAAACACCTACAAAACAAACAAAGGGTTAGCATGCAATGCAGTGTGCTTATTTGTTTTCAAGGTATCCGGCTTGGCATTCAGTTTTGACCCTTCCAGACCCTTGAAGATGCTGTTGATGTTGCTTTCGAAGTAAACTTGGATGGAACAAACTAACACATATATTACAAAAGGCCAATGGTACACAGTTTGTTTACAAATACAAGCCCTCTGAGGGGTCAAAATACATTACAAGAAAATAAAAGTACATGGAATGAAAGCAACAACAAGCAAATGGTCAAACACCAAGACCAAACTCATCCTCCCGAACTTCCTTGAGAAGTGCTTCGGTCACAGGATCGGCCGGACGCTCCGCGAGGTTCCTGATAAGGAGGTTCCGGGTAGTAATAGCTGCAGCTAGCTTCTTGTGTTGACTTTGGTCCTTTGACCTCTTCACTCCAGCTCTGATCTTCAGCTCCGATATCTCCCTCTGGGCTGCTGCCAGGGCTCCCTGCTGCTCTTTTGCACTAGCTTCCAGTTGCTCTATCTTGTCTTGGACCCTCTTGTCCTCCAGAGTATGAGCCTCGGTGATCCTGACCCACCTAGCCTGACTCTCCTTCAGATACAAGTCTGTCCTGGCTTTCTGGAATTGGGCTTCCTTGCAAGCATTCTTCAGGATTTGTTCTCCAGCCCTAGATTTCTTAATGTAATCCTCAGACTTCTCAATTCTAGCCAAGTGCTCCACCTTCAACTTTTCTAACCTCTCAATGTCCAGCCTACCATCACTCCTCTCCCAGAGGGTCTTCTGTAGAGCTTGAGTCAGCTTCTCATTCCTCTCTTTCAACTTCTCAAACTCTTCTAAGCTGACAGTTGCTGGAGGTGGTGTTGTGGAAGGCCCAGGCATATCTTCTATAGTAAAGGGCATCCCCGAGAATTGAGCCCTGGCATGGGACCAATCATAGTATTGTGCTGATGCCACATTGTTACACTTCCCCAGGATGGTTACCCCCTTAGTCTGCACATTTTCCCAGGCCCAGGCTGCCTGCCTAACTATAGCCAGATTAGGTTTGTTCTCACAATAAAGAGTCTCAACCAAGTCTTGTGCCTTAGGAGTGTGGACCAGGGCATAGCCCAGTTGTCTTTTGAACAGCAGAGGGTTGTAATTAATACTACCCTTAACTCCTATCAGGGGCACATTAGGAAAATGCCCACAGCTGGTGATGATATCCCTGCCTTTTGTGCTTTGGGTGCACCACCTGATATCAGCTGAAGTTAGAGTAGTAAGTCTTCCAGCCCAGTTTCTCTGCTGATGAGGGTTCAAAAATGCATCTGTCATGGGCAAATGCCTGAGAAGCCAAGTATGGAACAAAGGAGCACAGCATCTTACTAATCTTCCCCTCTGCTTTTCATTCCTCTGATGCACTGAATAGTAGAGATCCCCCAATAAAGTGGGCACTGGGTTCTTCAGGATGAAAAGGTGGATTGCACTCTTGCTAACGAATCGAGGCTCATCTGCAAATAATATAATCCCATATATGCTCAGGGCCAACAAAGCACAGACTGCTTTCCACTCTCCTAAAGAAGCTTTCAGGGTAGCTTGAGAGATCAAGAAATCCAGATGCAGGCCAGGGATTCCAGCCTTAGAAGTCATATGCTTCCCAATCAGGACTGGTTCCAGATGCAATGCCTTTGCTACCTCCTCATTACCAGGAAAGACCATCTCAGGGTTGAAAGGGACTCCACCCCTGATAGGTATGCCAACTAATGATGAGTATTCTTCCAATAAGGGGCCCAGCTGAAAGTCCTGAAAAGTGAAACATCTCAGTGGGGGATCATAAAACTGAAGGCAAGTGTGGATCAGGCTTCTCTGTGAGGGGTCCAGATCCATAACCATATCAAGTATATCTCCATGGTGTTCCCTGAACAGTGGTATATGGTCTGGAGTGATCAGGGTCTGAATCCTCCTGATGTCAGCTAACTCTGGCTGGAAGAAGTGGTAGGTGATGTTGCTCTTTTTAGGTGCCATGAGGTTGAGGATGAGTGGAGACAAGTGCTGATGATGATACTGAAGAATGGGCCACTGATTTGGCTGGTGCAGGTGACTGAAGTAGATAGCTGACAGCTGAAGCAGGTGCTGATGAAGATGGGTCAATACTGATGATGGGGTCAAAACCAAAACCAAATGAAGATGGATACCCTGAAACACAAATAAACACATGTTAAAATGATGCAATGGGGATGTATGCAAATGATATGCAAGGGTTTGTGACTGAGCTGGATCTGATCAAGTGCTCTGATATAAGTCCATGTGTGTAAGAAATCCAGATGGAGGTCTATAAGTCCAGTAACCAAGGTGGGGGGCTCAAATAAAGAGCCACATGTCCAGGGTTTAGAATCACAAGAATTGTCCCAACATGGAGTATTCTTAATCAAATCAAAGTAACAGGATATTCTGAGGTCAAGGTACCTGCAAACCTGTAAACAGCCCAACCTCCTCGCAGGTGGTGTTCTAAAACAAGGATCCTCAGACTTGGATCAGTTATGAGAAGTGTAAACACTTCTAACCCGGAGGTACAGTGTTTATAATAACCATAAAAGTTCCTCCTATAATTCACCTCAGTTTCTGAAGGTCAATACTAAAAGGTCATCCAGACTTAGCAGGCTTCCCAGATAGCCCTAGTACTGCAGGAAATCTGCAACACAGAGTTCTCAAGAAGAAACCCATATCTGAACCGTGTTTCATATTCCCGCACCAGACCGAGATGGAATGGGAAAGAATATGAACCACTCTAGATTAGGTGTTACTCAGGTCCCAGGTATAGGACCTTAACTCTCAATGGAACACCCACCCACCAAAGCAAACAAACAGATCCAGCCAGCAGCACAGTATAACAATATGATAATATGCAAAGCTATAAAGAAAATAGTAAAACAACTGTACATAAGGCAAAAATAAATACAAATATACAAACACAAAGATTTGCATCCCGGTACAAGCGCGAACGGTCGGCGAAAAGAACAATGAGAACACACAGCCGTGAACTCACTGGAAAAGAAAAGAGTCGCCAGCTAGGCATTTTTATCCCGGAGGAAAGGCAATGATGCATAGACCTAGAAAAGATGGATAAGACGGTTGCGAACCAGAGAGACTGAGAAAGGGGGTTGGTTACAACCTGGGAAGGTATTAGCACCCATATTGTCCGCCGTACTCGACGGGATCCACGCTTAAAAGATTTGTGTTTTAAAGGGGTAGTGACAGTGCAATCTGTGTACAAAAGAGCTGGAAAAGATGTACAGGTGTCAGTGTAAAAGAAGTGAAGTGTGTAAATGAAGTGTCAGTGTGAGACCAGGAGTGAAATGCTCATGATAATGAGGCTTAAAGAATATAGCTGGAAGGAGGGGGAATATACAGAGACTTTTGTTCGATAACCGTTAAGTTATGCCTACGTATCCTCTCGTGCAATGAGGAAGTCAGAACACCGTAGTTCGACCCAAAGAGACTGAAAGATAAATTGACTTGTGAACTGCTTGCTTGCCTATGCTCAAGTGTATGACCTGTCTGGCTCAGGTGTAACTGTCTTGCATTAGACGGAAGAAGCAAGTTCTCGTTTATGAGTGAAGGTGATGAGAAAAGAATCCCGGAGGAGACGATTATTGTTTGTTTTTGAGTTTTCAGTCTTTTATTGCTTTTGAAAGTTTGTCATAAGTTAATGAGCTTAAGCCTAAACCAATGGATTTAGTAAACTCATCACATCTTCCCTCTGATTAGGGGTAATGAGAATACCTTAAGTGTGAAGTCAGCTTCTCACACTTAATCACCTTTGATGTAGGATTAAGACCATTAACCTACTTGTTGATTATTTAGATGTTTTTGGTGTTTTTGTTTAGTGTTGAGTAATGAGGTTAAGCCATAATCAGGGATTAAACAGACTCATTACACCATCCTAATAGAAGGATAATAGATGAGAATGTTTAAGCTGAGGAAAGCTCCTCAACTTAATCCATGATTAGGGATTAAACTCATGACAAAACAAAGCCTTTGATTAAATGGATTTTACTTAATGATATGATGATGAAGTGAGTTTTATGATTTGTAAGACAACTTGAGGGGGACTTGTCCATTAACATTAGGGTTAGTCCTTCTTAACCAATTAAGGAAGAATTAGAACCCTAATGCAAGGCCCAAGTTACAAGTGATGTCTTGATGATTATTAAGTGAATTGATTAAGAGATTTAAACACATTAAGGGTTTAACACTTAGGATTAAAGTTATACACTCCATCCTAATAGAAGGATGCAGGCATAAGCTTAATCACAAAGCCTTAAAGCCTTTAGGGTTTAGTCCCTGATTATGAGATGAGAAGAGAAGACTCAAAAGAGACACAAAGGTAAAACTAAGAGGGGAGACTAATCAAAGCCCTAATCATTATCATGCTTGGTTGTTCCTAAGGTTTGTGAGGTTTACAAGAACAATCTTCAATGGAACCACCAGGAAGCAGATGAAAAGATCAGGAGAAGCAAAGTAACTTGCTTCATTCAAGAAGTCAAGTCACTTGAAGAAAGAAAGTAAGAAGAAGAGGGATGAACAAGCTCAACCTCAAACACATATTAAAATGCAGCAATGGATGTAAGGGAGGGATGAGAAGAAAGTATGAGAAGTGAAGGCAAATTCACTTCTCAAAATCACTTACCACCTGAAAGGTTAGAAAAGAAATGCAATGCAATGCAAAATGGGATGGAATGACATGATGCAAACCAAAACCAGAAGCATATGCATGATGTTAATGATGCTATGAGATGTTACAAACATAAGGCAACACATGGGGATGATCATTCAAGCTCATGAATGCAAATGGGGCAAGTTAAGAACCATGAACATACATGACAAGTTATGAGATGCATATGGCATACAACATGGAAAATACATGATGCAATGATCAAACATGCTTTCAATATGTCTTATGATGTTAAATGAATCAAATGGAGGCATGGAATGTCATGGCAAGTCATGTTATGCAAGAGAATGCAAGATGGATGCATATGGAGGCCCAAATTAGGGTTTATGAACAATACAACAAACAAAAACCAAAATCAGAAGCAAACAACATTATAAAAAATTGAAAATGCACTCAAAAGACCCCTAATCCTATACTAACCCAATGCCCAAAGGAGAGGTTTCAACTCCTAACCAAGTTCAAGTTATGATTTTCACAAGTTTGCTAGGGTTTTAGGGTTCCTAAACAAGAAAATTACCAAACAAATTGAAAATGAAAGATCAAATCATGGCCATTTAATCTTACAAACTACATGCTAAACACAATGCAATGCAAAAAGAATCAAGGTCCAACTCTTCATGGTTAGGCAGAAGTGATTTTTTGAAGTTTGGATCAAAATAATGCATAAAAATGATTTTAATTCAATGAAAAATTCTCAAAATGCATCAAGATCAAAAAAGAAATTTGGTTTGAAGGTTGGACAATGTTTCTAAATGTCTTAAAACATTTCATGAATTTTTTGGTGATTTTTAAATACCTAAAAGTATTTTTAATAAATTAATTTTCATTAATCAATTAAAAATAAACTTTTAAATATTTAAAAATACTTTTTTAATGTTAAAAATGAAAATAAAAATATTTTTGTGTTTTAAAAATTAATGAAACTATTGACAAAAAGTTTCATAATTTTTAAAACATTTTTGCTATTTTAAATAAATTAGGGAAAACAAATGAAATAAAATGAGAATTAAATGAATTTAAAACTGAAAAAAGAAAAGTATTCAGATCCAACGCATGAGATTCAAACTGGCCAGGGCGGGAGCTGACCACGCGCGCAAATGAACGGACTACATTCAAACTCAGCTAATTAATGATTAAACCCTAATCCCACCGTTAAACACCCTCAGGTGACCGGAACAGTGTTCCGGTCATCTTCCCCGTTCACCCCAAAAATCAATCTCTCTCTCCAGGCCATTTTAGGAGCTCTAACTCTCCAGAAATCATCTACTAACTATCCTAAACACGAATCCAACACCAAATCATGTTTAAACTCAAACACAAACAAGAATCGAAGCAAAGAAATTTCTAGGTCAAACTTTCAGAACACCATAACATACTCATATCTTGCTCATTTTCAAAAGTAAATAGATCCCAATGATCAGTGCAACATACAAAACAAGATTCTAACAAGAAAATGGAGTTCTGGAAAAAAAGTTCATGAAGCTACCTGAGATGGAGCTTTCGATCCAGGTGCTTTCTGGCTGCTTCTTTGGCCCAAACAACTCCCAATGATCCTCCTTAGAAGCTTTTGACCTTTGGTTGGAGTTTATATAGCCTCTAGAGAAAGTTGACAGAAACTCAGGCCAAGGGGATGTGAAATTCGTATTTGTGATATGGGGGGTTTCAAGCCAAAACAATGGTTGGTTTCTGACTAGTGAGGTGAGTTGAGATGATTTGTGAAGTTTTTCTTTGTGTTTTAGACTTGTGTAGAGAGATTCGAAGAGAAATGCAAGTTGGGGTGTTTTTTGTGTATGCTGAGTTGTGGTGAGCTTCAGCCTTGCTTTTTGTATGAAATGGCTAGCATTTGATCCACATAAACAACTCTCATTGGTCAGATGATGTGACCTGCCCTTTATTGATTGGTATGGCCACTTTTGCAAATTGTCAACTTTTGTGTAAGAGAAAGCATGGGCAACTTCTAGGCTAGTACATGGACTGTGTGCTGCGCAGCAAGGTGAGGGGAGAGGGCTAGGGTGGTTCAGCATCCAAGGCAACAAGTGGATGGAAGTGTGATGATGATTTTGCAACTTGATCACTTTTGGTTCATATGAAAAGATCTTGCTATACAAACCATGAAACATGAGGAATTTTGGTTCAAATCTGATTTTTAGGTCACATGTGATGTTTGTGTGATGGTTAGACATGAATTAGAAGTTACAAATGCCTTGGTACAAAGTTCTTGCAAGTTTCTCATTTGAAGCATATCTTGAAAATTAGTGATTTTTGCCAACTTTGACACACCATAACTTTTGATCCAAGAAGAATTAGATCATGTTCTTGTACTTTTTGAAAAGGGAAAGATCTAATCTACAACTTTCATGACCAAAGTTTTTCCATTTGAAGCATTTTTGGATCAAAAAGCAAGGGTTGAAAAAGTGGCATAAAATGACATTTCATGAAAAGTCAACCATGCCCTAAAAAGTCAACTTTGCAAAAACTTGTAATTCTTGAATTTTGTGAACTTCAACCTTCTTCCATGATCAAATAAAGATCATATACACTCAAAATGATGAAGATCACCCCTTGGTTGGGTCATTGGGGGCCTCAGATGCCCTGATTTTGCACTGACTTGTCCAGAAAGTCAACTCTTGATCAGATGACTTCCCCATGGAATTTCTTCATGAAAATTGATATGCATACTCCCTATACCATATAGAGACCAATAGAAACAAGAATGACCAAAAAATTTGAGGTTATGGCCTCTGAAACCAAAACCCTAATTCTAGGTCATCTGTGCAGTTAAATCTGGCTCTGCCTCCATACCAATCCCAATTCTTGTGATTCTTTGGCATTTTTGACTTTGAGAGGATGCAATATGATATAAGAACACACATGGACCCCTTTCAAGTGATTGTAGACCTTTGGAGTGGCTCAAGAGGCTCTTTGGTTGCTCAGACCACAAACCCTAGATGCAGATGACTTAGAACCTATGCAGTGAATCAAAAATGTGATATGAGATGGTATGATTGTGTTTATGCATATGAAAAGATCACAAGTCATGGTGTGAATGGGTGAGGGCAAATTTGGGGTGTTTACACTCCTGTACAAGCTTTGGTCCACACTCTCACCTTTGTCATCCTTTGTCAGTTTTAGATGAGGGGGGGCAGGTGTTCTCTTGTGACTTGCATTGTCCATCCCAAACTTCTTGACAGTTTTCTTTGCATACTTGCTTTGGGATATGAACATGAAATCCTCCATCTGTTTGATTTCCAGTCCAAGGAAGTAAATTAATTCTCCCACTAGGCTCATTTCAAACTCAGACTCCATTTGAGTCACAAAATGTTTAACCATCCTGTCTGACATCCCACCAAACATTATGTCATCCACATATATTTGAGCAATCATAACCTTTCCCTTTTCATCCTTTACAAACAGGGTTTTGTCTATTCCTCCCTTCCTGTATCCATGCTTAATGAGAAAGGTGGTCAGTCTTTCATACCATGCTCTGGGAGCTTGCTTTAGCCCATACAGAGCCTTCCTCAGCTTATATACATGGTCTGGATAGCTTGGATCAATAAATCCCTTTGGTTGCTCCACATATACTTCCTCATTTAGGTACCCATTTAGGAAGGCACTTTTAACATCCATCTGAAATAATTTGAACTTTAGGATGCAAGCAATTCCTAGGAGTAGTCTGATGGATTCAAGTCTTGCTACTGGTGCAAAAGTTTCATCAAAATCCACCCCCTCAATTTGATTATATCCTTGAGCCACAAGCCTAGCCTTGTTTCTTTTAACTACTCCCTGCTCTTTAGACTTGTTTTTATACACCCACCTAGTGCCAATCACATTAATGCCATCAGGCCTAGGAACAAGATCCCATACTTTATTCCTTGTAAACTGGCCTAATTCTTCCTGCATAGCAGAGATCCAGTACTCATCATTCAGAGCTTCCTTGATGTTTTTAGGTTCTACCTTGGAAACAAAGAAAGAGCCTGAGATCATCTTTATTGATCTAGTGGTGACACCACTGTTGTGATCACCAATTATCAGTTCTTTAGGATGATCTTTCTGGATTCTGATGGAGGGAGATTTGTTGGGTTGCTCTGACTTTATCTCAGTTAAAGTGAAGTCAATATTATCACTTTCTATTTTAACTTCAGTTGGATTGTCAACAGATGTTCCAACATCATCAGCAACATTTGTCTTTGCATATGTATCATCAATAGTCACATTTATTGACTCTATCATAACATTGGTTCTGGAGTTAAATACTCTGTAAGCTCTGCTATTTATAGAGTATCCAAGAAATATTCCTTCATCACTCTTAGGGTCCATCTTCCTTCTTTGATCCCTATCAGCCAGGATATAGCACTTACTTTCAAATACATGAAAGTACTTGACTGTGGGTTTTCTACCCTTCCAGACTTCATAGATGGTGGGTAGAGTTCCCTTTCTTAGTGTGACTCTATTGTGGATGTAGCATGCTGTGTTCATGGCTTTAGCCCAAAATTACAGGGGTAACTTCTTGGCATGAAACATGGCTCTAGCTGACTCCTGAATAGTTCTGCTTTTCCTTTCTACAACCCCATTCTGTTGAGGGGTGATGGGAGAAGAGTACTCATGGTTGATCCCTTCTGATGAACAGAAGTCTGAGAATTTTTTATTCTCAAACTCCTTTCCATGATCACTTCTTATTCTGACCACACAACTTGCCTTTTCTCTTTGAATCCTATGGCACAGTTCTCTAAACACCTCAAACACATCTGACTTTTCTTTGATGAAGCTTATCCAGGTATATCTTGAGAAGTCATCAACAACCACATAGGCATATCTTTTTCCACCAAGACTCTCTACCTGCATTGGTCCCATAAGGTCCATGTGCAGTAATTCCAAGACTTTGGAGGTTGTCAGATGTTGAAGCTTTGGGTGTGACATCTTGGTTTGCTTACCTATTTGACACTCACCACACACTTTTCTTTCATCAATATTAAGTCTTGGGATCCCTCTTACAGCCTCCATAGAGATGATCTTCTTCATTCCTCTGAGATGGAGATGACCCAATTTTTGATGCCATAGCTTCAGTTCTTCTTCTTTGGCTATGGAACAAGTAGATGTGAGGCTGGAATCATGGGGTTCCCACATATAGCAGTTATCTTTTGATCTGGCTCCTCTCATGACCACTTTCTGTTCTTTATCAGAAACTATGCACTCAGCTTTGGTGAAGTTGACATTGTAACCTTGGTCACATAACTGACTTATGTTGATCAAGTTAGCAGTTAACCCTTTCACCAACAGCACACCATCTAGATTTGGTACACCTGAGTAGTCCAGAGTCCCAACTCCCTTGATTTCCCCCTTTGCTCCATCTCCAAAGGTTACATAGCTGGATGAGTGTGACTTTAAGTCTACCAACAGATTCTTCAGTCCAGTCATATGCCTTGAGCAGCCACTGTCAAAATACCAGTCTTCCTTAGCAGATACTTTTAGAGATGTGTGTGCTATAGAGGCAATAACCTGCTTGGACCACTTATGCTTGTTTGTGAGGTTTCCTTTGTGAGTTCAGATCAGGCTGTCTTCCTCTCTTAGGCTCCCACTACTGGATATATGTGTGTCTCTTCTGATGCATCTGCCCTGAGTAGTGTCCATCTCTAGAGTTCCAAGGTTGCCTGGTGAACTTGTTCTTCTTCTTAGGCATATACTGATAGCTTTAATCAGTATAATGTCTAACTTTAGGTATCCAAGTTTTCCTGGTGACCTCTGTCTTCTGCTTAGGAAGGTGCTGGGAACTCTGATTGGGGTATCCATGCAGTTTGTAGCAAAAAGGTTTGATGTGACCAAACCTTCCACAGTGATGACATCTCCACCTTTGATATTTCTTTTTCATCATGTTTTTCTCATGATGTTGAGACATCTGCTTGAACATCTTGTTTGACTTCATAGGATCTGGAGTTGTTTGGCTGGTGCTAGACTCAGAGTTTTGAGCTTTATTAAATCCTAGCCCAGTCCTATCCCCTGAGTGCTTGTTGTTGTTGAGAATGACATCCAGTGTGTTTGAGCCACTGTTCAGCATTCTGACAGATTTGGACATATGTTCCATTTTGGAGTTGAGTAGGCTGACTTCATTTTTCAGAGTGTCAATGATCTCCAGATGACTTGCCTTTTCAACCTTTAATTCCTCAATCTGCTTCTTCTGCTGTTTACTTTCCTTGCATACCTCAGTGCTCCTTTCACACAACATCCTGTAAGATGTTTCCAGCTCTTCAAATGTCAGATCCTCATCACTGGATCCCCCTTCAGTTTCACATACTCCAGCTAGAGCAGTAATGTGCTTTGCAGACTCTTCTTCTGACTCACTACCTGAGTCTTCATCTGACCAGGACACAAAAAGACCTTTCTTTTGCTTCTTTAGATAGGTTGGGCATTCACTTCTAATGTGTCCATAACCTTCACATCCATGACATTGGATCCCTTTTCCTTGGTTAGTCTTCTCATCATAGTTTGACCTTTTGTTAGAGTCATAAGATTTTTTATTCTCAGAGGTTGAGTTTCTTCCACTTGATCTGGGCCTGTTGTCCATTCTTTTGATAATTTTGTTAAATTGCCTCCCAAGCATAGAAATTGCCTTTGATAAGTTGTCCTCGGAGCCTGCTTCATGACTTTCTTCTTCCTTATCAGTGTTTGAGACCAGGGCTATGCTCTTTTTTTTCTTCACAATAGTATCACTCATTCCCATCTCAAAGGTTTGAAGGGAACCAATGAGCTCCTCAACTTTCATTGTGCAGATGTCCTGGGCTTCTTCTATGGCAGTGACCTTCATGTCAAACCTCTTGGGCAGTGATCTGAGAATCTTCCTTACCAACTTTTCATCACTCATCTTCTCTCCTAAGGCACCAGAAGTATTAGCAATCTCCAGGATGTTCATGTAGAACTCATGAATGGTCTCATCTTCCTTCATCCTCAAGTTCTCAAACTTGGTGGTGAGAAGTTGAAGTCTTGACATCTTCACCTTTGATGTTCCTTCATGAGTAGTTTTGAGGGTGTCCCAAACATCCTTGGCTAGCTCACAGTGGTGCACAAGCCTAAATATGTTCCTGTCAATGCCATTGAACAGGGCATTTAAGGCTTTAGAATTACCAATATCTGACTCCTCTTCCTCCTTGCTCCACTCTTCTTCAGGCTTCATCACTTTTGCCCCATCCTTATTGTCTTTGACAGGGTGCTCCCATCCTTTGTTAGCTGCTTTCCAAGCCCTGCTATCAAGAGATTTTAAGAATGCTACCATTCTTGGCTTCCAGTAATCATAGTTGGATCCATCCAAAATAGGTGGTTGATTCACAGATCCTACATCTCTGTCCATGATCCCAAAATTTGCAGTCCCTAGATCTCACCCAGTTATACAGGAAGGGTGCCTGCTCTGATACCAATTGAAATTTTGGGATCAGATATGTGATGTCGAAACAGATGTTTAGACACTGATATCCTAAGCAGTAAATTAATGAGCTAGTAAATTAATTAACACAAGAAATTGTTAACCCAGTTCAGTGTATCTCCACACTTACATCTGGGGGCTACCAAGCCAGGAAGGAAATTCAATATAAGTAATATTAATTAGGGAGTTAAACCAATCAGTTTAATCCTTCACTTAATATCTACCCAAGGCAATTTCTATCTAAGACTCTACTTAGATATGAGTACCTACTCACTCTCCCTCAATCACACAGTGATCTCTAACTTAGAATGATTAATAAATTTGAAGTCACACTTCAGACACACCAGCTTGATCTTACTTATCAGTTTCAATCAAGACACAATTCACTTTTTGCTTAAAAGTTTATACAGTGAATAACAAACAATTAAAACCTGCTAGCTTCACTAACACCCTTGACACTCTGCTTCAAATCGTTAGGTTTACTTGAGTGTATCAGTTTCTTAAATAGATGCTTAGTTTGTGGGCTTTTTGCAAATTATCCAAACTTTGATAAATCCCACAATTATCTCCTTGAATCAAGGTGAGTTAGTTTGTTATCTCCTTGAATCAAGGTGAGTTAGTTTTCTGTTTCCTTTATGTTGGAACCAGATAACTTAACTTCCTAAAGAGGCGCCTTGGAGTGCTCATCCTTTTACAATTAATTCCAGATATTTACTCCTGATTTTAAGCACTTCTCTTACGCATCATTTAAGGTAGATAGCAGGTTTGTGATGTCACAACATCTGGTGTGACATCCTGATGTCCTGAACTAAGTTCATAACTATTACTTTGTTTGTCAAAAATTCTGCCAATTTCTAACATCTACAATTTTCTAAAGTGAAGTGAGGGAATATTTTTGTGATTTTTGTGTTAAATGATAAATGATGAGAGAATGCGAATAAACTGATTCAAAACATGCATAAACATAATATTAACAAAACCAAGTATGAATAACAATGTTCAAAGCAAATAGTACTTAAACAAACAATACAAAATAACAAAGATTGCGGAATGATAAATGGCGATGGCTGCCTTGATTTGAGGAATGAACTTCTCTTGATTTGACTTGCTTCAAAGTTGGAGACTACTCAGCTTGGTATTCGACAACTTCTTCAAAAGCTTTCACTTACCGGCCCCGTGCTGCGGCAATGGATTAACTTGAACATTCAGATTCTTTTGAGTAAAGGTGAGATCTTTAGAGTTGATCAGATCTTGAACCTTGTGCTTGAAGGCATGGCAGTTCTCGATTGTGTGACCTGGAGCGCCCTTGTGATACTCATAACGAGCATTGGCATCATAATTTTGGGCGTTCCCGTCTGAGGTGGCATATCTTTCAAAGTAAGAGATCCTTTTCCATAAGCCCATTAAAGATTTCGGAATATGACATAGGCAGGGGATCAATGTGTCTGTCAGATCCTCTTTGTTGATATGGTGGGAGCTGTTGAGGAGCGCGTTGGTGTTGTTGACCAGGCTGTTGTGGATAAGCCGGTTGCTGGCATGAATTGGGTGCATATTACGCTGCTGCAACTAGAGGATAGGGACGTGGATGATAAAGCATCTGAAGCGGAAATGGAGCTTGGATAGCTGGCTGATAAGGCATTGGAGGAACTGGTTGATATAGCACAAGAGCATATTGTGCAGCAGCAACATATGGATACTGATAGTAGGGGATTGAAGTAGGTGCACTCTGTTGAGGATTCCCACTTGCAGCAGAAATGGCATTTGTTTCACCCATCTTGTACCCATTGAAAGGCTTCTTGGTTCCAGATTGGCTGCTAGAACCTCCCTGAATCTTTCCACTTTTCAGACCTTCTTCGATTCTTTCTCCAACAATCACCATGTATGAAAATCCAGAAGATACGCTGCTGATCAACTTTTCGTAGTATTTCCCCTGTAAGGTGTAGACACCCTAAATTTGCCCTCTGGTTTTTTTTCTTTGTCAGCTTTTCGTGTTGCATTCATACGCATTTTGCATCTCATTTGCATTTCCATTAGATCATTAGCATTTAGGATTCATATCATATGCATAAGACATGGGATCATTATTTTCTGAAGATTCGGGTTTCACACCTCATTTGTAGATTATCAGAAGAATTCAAGTCTTTGGTTATGCATCCATTCGTGACGTCACTTTCTTATGTTAGGGTTTATTTCCCTAATTCAGTGGTATTCAAGGGTTTCATTTCAAGCATGTTTATTCAGCCACGATTCAATCCAGATGGGTGTTTGACCTAATCTTGGTCAAACTACCAGAATGTTCCTTCAGTTGCAAGTTATTCGCTTTAGTGGCGTATTTCTCAGCCAGTGTGCGTTCAAAGTCAAGTTGTGTGGTGTGTTGAATTCGTGAGATTACCAAGTTGTGATTCATAAGAAGTTTTGGGCCAGATTGTATCTTCAATAGTTCATTAGTGGTTCATTAGTGGATTTATTTTCCCAGTGATCGATTCAGTAGTTTTGGAGTGATCCAGGAGTTTATTTTGTCAGAGGAGGATTAATTTGGAGAGTTGTTCATTTCAGTTGCAAGTTATCTGGTGATGGTTGTGTTCATACTTTTGTGGAAAAATTCGAGTTTTGATTTTGGATCCATTTGTTCCTTAAATCGAGTTTTCATCATCCATTTGTTCACTACTTATAATATCCATTTTTATTTTCTAGCCAACATATTTTTCTCACCTCCTCTTTTCACGTGTAAATACGTTTCGACCAATTAACCATTTTTTGTTCGAACTACAATTCATTTTTTTTTTCAATTATCCGTATCTAATCTCAAGTCCATATCCATTCTAAGACCATGTCCATATTTCAAACCTTTCTTTTGTTCATTTCAAAGCCCATATTTCATTTAATTCTTTTTTCTATTTAATTTAATTTTTCTCCATTGATCCACATGATATGGTTACAAAATTCAAGTACAAAAAAAACTCTTTCCCATTTCTTAAAATTTCATTTTGTCATACCACTTTTTTTTTGTTATCAAAATATCAGAGAAAAAAAATATATAGAAAGAAAGTTATAGCCAAATATTCACATATTCCAAATCAAATCCAAAAAAAATAATAATAGTGTCCATATTAAGAAAAATCAAAACACATATCATTCAATTCTTAAGCCCATCAACTTTTTCTCTTTTATATTTTGTTTTACAATACTGTAAAAAGGGAATACACAAAAATCACAGCAGCCACTATCCCACCTTCGTACAACACTCACACAGCCAACAACTTTCAGCTGGCCCACTACTTTTACACGGCCCCACCGTTTTACGTACAACACAATGCCTCAAGCAACAACTTGCCCACCAACACCACAGATTTCCAGCCTGTATAACGATTTCATCCTCATCACATACTCTACACAGCAAGCCTATTCGCACGACAACAACGACACCACAAAAACCAATTCGGCAGAATGCACCTCATTTTGGGCATAACATGATTTCCGCGCATCACATATGCAGCAGCCACACGATTCTCAACTCTCACTTCATAAACTTTTCTACTCATCTTCTTCACCTTCAGCCAATCTTTTCATCAAGCAAAACCACATCATCACCATTGTTTCGACGTTAACACTACAAACCGCAGTCCTTTCATTCTGCTCCACCACCACAAACATTTCACATAATAACCTCACAAATTACAAACATTCACAAACGAATACCCATCATCATCTCGAACAGCCCTGTTGCGACAAACCCAGAAACTCCAACAACCTTCACATTGAAACAACAAAAACAATAGAAATCAAAGAAAACAACACAACAGGAGAAAATTTCAGAAACCTTCACCAAACCCCCTTTCTCTAAAACCGAAACACCCAGCCATCTCTTCAGCATCACCTCTTCACAACCAATCCCCTTTCACGAATCAAAACCACAGAATCTCCACCATCCCGCATCACCCAAAACCGCAGCAACAAACTTCATCAAACACTTCACTTCTCTCCTTCACGACACCACCTCACAATATTTTCATCACCTTCAACTCACCGAGTCACAACCACACAAAATTCCTCACCTTCAACCAAGCCTTCCAACCAAACCTTTGATTTCTGCTAACACCCTTAACCTTCAACCGAATCCCTTCAACAAATTTCATCAAACCCAACCCCTTTCAACCCTTCAACACTCATCAGCAACAACAAACAGAATCCAGAACAAAGCAGAAGAATGATTAGAAATAGAGAGAGACAAAATCAGATCAAAGCGGCGAAGAGAAAAATGACGAAGATCGAAAGCAAACCGTAAAACCGAGACATGACGATTTGACGCCGTCACGGAGTGTTGTCCGTTCTCATTGCCGCGGTGTGCTTAATACTGGCCGCAAACGGTGGAAGTCAGGAGTGGCGTCGCACGGAGGAGGTCTCATCAACGAGTGAGCCGAAGTCGATGGACGAAGCCTCATCGGCGTGAGCGCTCAAGAAGAAGAAGGCGATGGTGACGTCCTTGGATGAAGAAAATCTGGTTCCCCTGTTTTCACAACGTGGATGGGGTTTCTCTCCATATTATCAGCTTTTGACTTTGTGTTTTTTCTTTTAGTTGAACCTTTCATTTTATATTTTTTTTCTTTTCAATTATTTTTCATACTGATTTCTTATGTTATTATTATTTATATTATGAAACTTAATTGTTGTTGATTAATGGACATGTGCCCTAAGCCCGTGTGTCTTCATAATTACACCATTGTTTTCCAAGCGGCATACTCCCCCTGTTTCTATTTTCTTTTCTTTCTTGTTTTTGTTTAGATTTTTTTTATAACTTTGTTTAATTAATTTGTATATACATTTTTATTAGCATGTGTTAGAAATTTTATTTAAAGATTATTAGAATTTAGTTTTAACTTCGCTATTAGCATGGTTTATTATTAGTTTCAATTAATTGATTTAGTTTAATATAATTGTATTAATTTTGGTTTTAGTGTTGTGTTTAACATTTTGTAGGCTTACTGCTTGATTTCGAGGACGGCGGATTCGACTTGATGATAGCCTTGCGTTTGATCGTTCGTGGATTGTTGATTTGATATTGTTCGTGGAATTCTTGATTCAACTTGTGACGCTTAGTGGATTATTCTCTGGACACGGTTATTTACCTTGAGGGACCTTTTGGATAATTGGTTTCTGACAAATCTTGCTCGATTTCATTTGCGCATTGAAAGTTTTATAATGTGGAACGCTTGAGTCTTACTGGAATTAATTGTGTGAATCTTCTTGATACTTCTTCTTGATATTTCTTCTTGCGCTTATTGAAAAGGCAACGGACCTTCTCCGTTAGGTACCACTGAGGCCCAATTTTAGTTATTGCATGCTACTGCATCTGGAAGTCCTACTGGTGTAGGCTCTGTTTGTGCATTGTCATCTTATTCCATATCGCATTCTCTCTCTTTATCTTATTTCTTCTCCATTAGGCATTCCTTATCTTCATTCTTATTCATCTTCATATTGCATTATCATCTCCTTATCTTCATTCTTATTCATCTCAATTTCTTATTTCTTATTCCTCATCTTCTTCTTATTCTTTCTCGACTTGAGGTGTGCTTAGGCCACCATGGAGCTTCTCCTTTCATCTTTCTTTTCTTCTTTCTTTCATTAGGATAGTGAGCCTCACTAACCTAGGACCATCCGAGCATGTGAATATTAGGATTAGACTTTTCCCGTTAGATGTTTTACCTTTATGATCCTTTTGGTTCTTCTTCTCTTCTCATCTTCAAACTTAATTCTAATTCACTTAATAAAGGTTGGGTACTTCCATGTGACATGAGACTTTGCTATGAGATGCTTGCACGCGTTCCATTTCGGGGCGAGGTGTGAGTCATCACTCGTGGTGGATAGGTCTTAGCATGAGTACCTCACAAAGAAAAGCTAAAAAACACTTCTTAATCAAAAAACCACAAAAATACTTAATAATGGTAATAGGCCAGTGTGCTTGAGCCTTCACTTGTGGGACTAGCTTTGGGGATGTCCTCCATAGATAGGTGTGCCTCTTGCGCATTCCATTTCGGGATGATGTGAGATGTACACATCCCATTGAGTAAGACTTAGGTACATTTACCTATGCAAACTTTCACTCATAAAAGCTTCATAAAAAACACCAAACAAACAATAAGCGTCTTTCCTTCGGGAATTCTTTTCTCACCTCATTCACTCCGTACGCGAACTTGCTCCTACATGTCACTTTGCAAGACGGTAACACACTCGTCGTCCGAGCCTGCAACACCTGAGCAATGGCATAGGCAGTTCAAGCCTTTAATTCCAAGCAATTTCCTATTAGTACCCCTAGTTAGGGGAACTACGGCGTCTCTGATCCTCATTATCCCGATGAGGTACGTAGGCAGCGGGGTAGGGCCCGTTCGAGCACAATCTTTATTTTCCCTACATTTTTCCTTTATTTTCTTATTTCAGTTCTTTTCCAGTTCCAGTTTCTTTTCATTTTCATTTCATTTGCTGCAGTTTTCATACCCTCACCCTTTGAAACAGTTTCTTTTGCAAGCGTGGATCCCGTCGGGTACGGCGGACGATCTGGGTGCTAATACCTTCCCAGGTCGTAACCGACTCCCGGACTCAGTCTCTTTGGTTCGCAGGACCTGTGTCCTTCCTCTTCTTTCTTCTGGTTTGTGCAGCATTACCATTCCCTTTCTTTCGGGATAAAAATGCCTGGCTGGCGACTCTATTCTTTTTCCGCGCCACTTTCGCGTTTGTACCAGGATGGAAATCCGGGGAGCGACATAAGGTACCCATGAGGATGTCAATCAATTCACGGTCAACCAACGGAGGATGTACTCTGGAAGCTAACTTCCACCAGCATTGTGCGTACTCTTTGAAGGATTCGTTTTCCTTTTGAGCCATACTCTAAAGTTGAGTACGATTTGGAGCTAAGTCAGTGTTGTACTTGTATTGCTTTTTGAATGCATCAGATAGATCTAGCCAAGTACGAACATTGTTGCGTTCGAGCTGCATGTACCATTCTAGTAATGCTCTAGAAAGGCTATCTTGGAAGCAATGGATCATGAGTCTGTCGTCTTTGGCATGAGCGGCCATTTTTCTGCAGTACATTCTCAAAAGGAGCTCAGCACAACTGAAGCCTTTGTATTTTTCGAATTCTGGCAGTTTGAACTTAGCAGAGATCACAACATCTGGAACTAAGCACATGTCTAAGGCACTCATAGAAGTTGAGTTGTGTCCTTCCATGATTTGGAGTTTTTTAGCTAACTCGCGACACATCTTCATTGCTTCAGAATCTTGAACAACATGAGGGTTTGTGATTGGAATAGCAGTATGCATCTCATACTCAATTTGTTGATCCTCTTCAACATGAGGAAACTGGACTTAGGTTGGAATAGGTTGATCTTGAGGAAAAGCACCAACAGTAACACCAGAGGTAGGTATTGGTTGATAAGTCGCTTCTTCAACAGCAGGAGTGAAGCCTGGAGGCAAACCATAGACCAAAGGATTTGGAACAGGAAGTGAAGGCATTGTACGTGAGGCAAATCCTTGCACGAGAACATTGTTTCTTGTGGCAGCAACTTCACGACGTTCTTCATTCTGGCCAAAGCTTGTATAGTCTCAAAACTCTGGTCGATCTTGCTCTTGACCGAGTCAATCTCTTCCCTCATAGCAGCTTGTTCATCTTGAATCACGTCCATCAGTCTTCTAGTGTTGGCTCGAGTTAGATACGGGCGTCGAGAACGATACGGGTGTCGGGAAACCAGATTGATTTACTGAAGATGAAGGAACATGCAATGAGTTTACGACTTTGGAATGAAATGCAAGATGAACAATTATGCAAATGAAATTGATATGCGTATGGATGCAAAGCAAGATCCAAGATCGCGAGTATAATCTGATCTGAGGTGAACCATATTAACGAGTAAATAACCTGGTATCTCTGATAAAAGTAACCTTAACAGGTAGACTCTTATAGGATTGTTCTAAGTTTTTTACCCGTAAAACCACTCACAGGATAGTTTCTACGGTTATGGATAAGATACTCAAGGTCACGGACGCTGATCGTACTAACGTCCTGCCACAGGCTAGCTGTATTATGACGATAATAACGATAGGGTCTATCTTAAGTGGAGTTCTCATGTTAGCCGTATGAGGAGCGGGTCCTCAGAGACTAACACTATATAACTGTCGACATTGAAACTGGTTCTAAAAGTGGTCCCAGAGTCACAACCCTTTCATGAATCAAGTCATGCGACAGGCTAGCTGTGTTATAACGAGATCTGTGAATAGGTATACTCTCTGGGGGGAGCTTTCATGCTAGGCTTGCAAGGAGCGAGTCCTTGGAGACTAACACTAATAACTTCCAATTCTAAACTAGGTGTTTCCTCTTCTTTTCAAAACTCAGGTGTCATCCCAGAATCCAACAAGCAAATATGACAATGATCATAATAAGAAGAGCGAATAAACAAGCATAAATAAAAAGCATGGAGAAAACAGATAATCAAAGTAAACATTGATCGCAAAGTAACCTAAGTTAGGCTTGACTCTCTAGCTTTCCCCAGCAGAGTCGCCATCTGTCGCACCTCGAAAAATACGACTTCGCGATAAAAAATACCGCGAATGAAAATTAAACAACAGAGTCGCCACCGAACTTATTTTATTCCAATTAAGGAAAAGGAAAATATTGAGAAACCTTTTTGAAAAAGCGGATAGAACAAGGTCTTTGAAACCAGATTCTAGATTCGGGAGTCAATTCCGTAAGGGGAAGGTATTAGCATCCCTTACGTCCGTTGTACTCAAAGGGAACCTCTTAGTTTAATTTGTGACTTAATGTTGACTTATGCTTTCTGTTTTCTTCGAATAATAAAAAGTAAATGCGAACGATATTAATATAAGGTTAATAGGAGAAATGGTTTATTTTGTTCCTAGGGTGCTTGGCAAGGAGTAAGATCCATGAGCCTACGTATTCCCTTGTGCAATGGGAAAGTCAGAGCCTCGTAGTTCGTGGTGCTAAGGGTTGTTGGTTGATTTGTTTTAGTGAACGATTATTTAAACCGCATTCTAACTACTAAGTGTTTGGCTTGTTTGCTCGCGATAGGAGGCGGAAGCGCTAGCTTGTTTGCGAGATAGAAAGGATTTAAACGATGTTCGTTTGAAAAAATGTTTGATTCGATTAGTGTTTTAGGAACAAAAAAGCGAATGAACCACGTCCCGTGGGGCGAGCCTCAGGAGCGTTCATTCAAGAACTCGAGGAATGCTAGACTCCAGAATTCAATTCTTTCGTTATTTGATGCGTAGATTAAGCGTTTTAATTACGGAAGGTCGAATGAACCACGTCCCGTGGGGCGAGCCTCAGGAGCGTACATTCAAGAATTCGAGGAATGATGGACTCCAGAATTCAGTTTTTCCGTTATTTAATTAAGAAAATATTTGAATATTAAAGTTTGGAAAGGTTTGACGGCGAGGCACGGTGCACTCGACTTACACGGTTTGCGAATAAATTAAAGCGATAAAATTGTGGAAAAATAAATTAAAGGCAACTATTCGGAGGCGTTGGACCTTTTTTTGTTCAGACACGTCGAAGTATGGTTCGTTAACTTCCTTAGAGCCGATTTAAAGTTGAAATCATTCTATGAGGAGTCAAGCGTTTTTGTTGGAATGTGATAAAATAAAATAAATAAATTAAATTGCGGAAATTAAATCGGAATAGAATAACAAATGAAATAAATTAAATTGAATTTAAATTTGATAACATAACAAATAATCGAAATAATAACTAATAAGCTAAACAAAATAAAATGGCCTCATATTGATTAAACTTTCCGACTTACTGAAATCGGAAAAAATTTAACCGTTTAGTATATCATCGGCCCAAAAATAAAATCAAGTAATTATATATAAACTTTAAGACATTTTTTTTCTAAAATAAAAAGAGAATTACTAGCAAAGTGTCTTTTAGCGGAAGCTGTCGCTCCCGCTAAAAGACACCTGGTCAGATAGGGTACAAACGCGGACGGTCGGCGAAAGGAGAAATGAAGTGAAGTGAATAGAGTCGCTAGCTAGGCATTCTTATCCCGAAGGAAAGGTAATGCTGCATAAACCTGGAAAGATATGGATAAGACGGTTGCGAACCAGAGAAACTGAGAAAGGGGGTTGGTTACAACCTAAGAATGTATTAGCACCCAGATTGTCCACCGTACTCGACGGGATCCACGCTTAAAAGATTGTGTTTAAAGGGGTAGTGTCTGTGCTATCTGTGTGCAAAAGCTGGAAAAGAATGTACAAGTGTCAGTGCAAGAAAGTGAAGTGAATTGCTCAGGAATGAGGCTTAAAAAGAATGATGAAAGAGGGGGAAGACACATAGACTTTTGTTCGATAACAGTTAAGTTATGCCTAGGTATCCTCTCGTGCAATGAGGAAGTCAGAACACCGTAGTTCGACTCAAAGAGACTGAAAGATAAATTGACTGATGAACTGCTTGCTTGTGTATGCTCAAGTGTATGACCTGTTTGGCTCAGGTGCTAACTGTCTTGCACTAGACGGAAGAAGCGAGTTCTCATTTGTGAGTGAAGATGATGAAAAACGATTCCCGGAGGAGACGATTATTGTTTGTTTTTTTGTTTTCAATCTTTTATTGCTTTTTGTGTTTGTCATAAGTTAATGAGCTTATGCCTAAACCAAGGGTTAGTAAACTCATCATATCCTCCCTCTAATTAGGGATAATGAGAATACCTTAAGTATGAGGTAAGCACCTCAAACTTAATTATCATGATGTAGGATTAAGATCATTAACCTACTTGTGATTATTTAGATGTTTTTGGAGTTTTTTTTAGTGTTGAGTAATGAGTTTAAGCCATAATCAAGGATTTAATGGACCCATTACATCATCCTAATAGGAGGATAATAGATGAGCACATTTAAGCTGAGGAAGATACCTCAACTTAATCCATGATTAGGGATTAACCTCATGACAAAGCAAACCTTTACTAAAGTGGATTTTAATTAATGGTAAGATTAAGAAGTGGATTTTATGGTTTGTAAGACAACTTGAGGGGGACTTGTCCATTAACACTAGGGTTAGTCCTTCTTAACCAATTAAGGAAGAATTAGAACCCTAATGCAAGGCCCAAGTTACAAGTTATTGTCTTAGTGATTATTAAGATGGATTGATTAAGAGGTTTAAACAAATTAAGGGTTTAATACTTAGGATTAAATTTATACACACTATCCTAAGAGAAGGATGCATGCATAACCCTAATCACAAAGTCTTAAAACCTTAAAGGTTTAGTCTCTGATTATGAGATGAGAAGAGAAACACAAAAGAAGACACAAAGGTAAAACTAAAGGGGGACTAATCAAAACCCTAATTATTGTTATGCTTGGATGTTCCTATGGTTTGTAAGGCTTGTAAGAGATCTTCAGAGAAGCCACCAATGGAAGAAGCAGATGAAAGGAGGAGAAGCAGAAGAAACAAGTTAAATTAATTCATTGAAGAAGATAAGTTACTTGAAGAAAGAAAGTGAATAAAGAACATGAATGAGCAAGATCACTCTAAAGCAAAATAAAATGTAGCAAGGATGCAAAAGAAGAATGAGAGGAGAAATGAGAAGTGAAGGCAAATTCACTTCTCAAAGTACTTACCACCTGAAATGGTTAGCATTAAGAAAGAAATGAAATGAAATGAGATTTATGCAAGGATTCAAACCAAAACCATAAGCATAAACATTATGAAAATGATTCTATGATATGATGCAAAGACATGCCAAGTGCTATGAATGATCATGCAAGAGATGAGAATGCAAATGAAGCATATAGGAAGCATGAAAGCACATGAAAGTTCATGGAATGAAATGAATGCAAATCATGGCAAATGGATGAAGAAATGATCAAGAATGATTCTAATGTGTCCTAAGATGTCTTAGAAGTCATGTGAATGCAAGAAATGTCATGGAAAGTTCTTGAATGAATGCATATGCAAGATGTATGTGAATGAACATGAGAAATTAGGGTTTTAATGCAACATGAGATGCAAAAGTCAAAAACAGAAGCAACACACACGATAAAAAATTGCAAATGAACTCAAATGAACCCTAACCCCATATGATATCACACCCCAAAGGAGAAGTTCTAACTCTTAACCTAAAGAAAGTTGTGAATTTTCTAAGTTATCTAGGGTTTTAAGATACCTTAAGAGGAAAAATGAAAATCAAATAAACAATGCAAGATAAATTCATGACAAAATTATGCTAGATACTACATGCTATATGAAGATCAATGCAAAAAGAATCAATGTTATACCATTCATGGTTAGGCAGAAAAGATTCTTGAAGTTTGGGTTCAAAAATAGGAATTTTATGAACCCTAAATTCAAGAAAATTGTCAAAGAGTGTTCAAAACCAAAAAGAAATTTGTATGAATGGCATGACAATGTTTCTAAATGTCCTAATATGCAATGTGAAGTTTTTTGGGATTTTTAGAAACCTAAATGATATTTTAATTAATTAATTTCCATTAATTAATTAAAATAAACTTTTAAATATTTTTAAAATGGTTTTTTAATGCAAAAAATAAAAATAAAAATGTTTTCTTGTTGAGAAAAATATTTGAAATGAAAATGCAAAAGGAAAATATTTTTAGGATTTTGTAGGTATTTTTAATAAATTGTGCAAAACAAATGAGAAAATATGAAATAAAAATGAAATAAAACAAAAGTAGGATGATCTGAAGGCTAGGATTTGAACTAGGGAAACTTGTGTTGACCAGCGCGCAAATGAATGGACAGGATTCACTCTTTGGTTAATTTTCATTAATTAATTAATTAAACTTAATTAAATCAGAATTAGGGTTAATGAAAGGATCTCAGCCCTCTAAAACACGCGCCAAACACAAATCCAATGGCTGATATTTAAACTAGCCTAATTAATGAGGTTTTGCCCTAATCACTTTCAGGTGGCCGGAGAAGACCTCCGGTCACCTTCTCAGGCCAGCTCCTCGCCCCATCTCTCTCAATACGCAATGAAACCTCACCAAACTCTCCAAAAACACTCCTCTAACAACTCTAAACAAGATTCAGCCATCAAAATCCATTTCTTTTCACTCAAAATCAAGAATCAAAGGCAAACGGAAAATGCGCAGAAAATTTCAGAGGTTCAATACATGCTCAATACTTGATCATTTTCAAAACTAAACATATCAGGATCATCAGTGAATCATGGAGAATCAAATTAGAAACTTAAAAACGCATTTCTGGAAAATTTGTTCTTGAGGTTACCTGAAGTGAAGCATTCTCAGTTTGAAGCTTCTGGCCACTTCTCTTGTGCAAAATGACTCCCCTTGATCTCCTGATGAAGCTGCAATGCTTGGAAAGCTTTGAGAGTGGCTGGTTTGAGAGAATGAAGCCTTGCTGCACCAGAATCGTGTTTTGGTTGTGGGGTGTTTTTGGTTGTTTTAATGGTTGCTTTGTGTTCTATATATGATTTTGAGATGAATGGTGAAATTTGTTTGGAGTTTCAGTGAGTGAGCTGAGAGTTTCAAAAGTTTTTGCAAGATGGAGTGATTTTTGGAATGCTGATTTCTTGGAGCTCTTGGCTTGTGTGTGTTATGAAAATGAATCCTTGAAGCATGCTTGTAAAGTCTTGATAGGCCAGAGAGTGGGTGGTGGCTGTAGCTTATTGGTATGGGCTTCTTGCAAAAAAGTCAACAAATTTTGTACTATAAGCATGGGCTGGTTCAAAGGGGGTACAAGGGCATGTCTGGTTCAGCAAGGATCAAGGATGTCCATGGAATTGGTTTTGAGGCAATTCAGCAAGTGTATGAAAGGTTATCTGCCCTTTTGCAATTTCATGAAGTTTTGGCCCCTTTGTGATTTCTTCATGGGCAAGGCATGAAAACTTGAGATTCTTTGGGAAATTCTGAGTTTTGGCAATGCATTATGTCGGTATGATGTTTAGAAGTGTGTTAGAAGTCACAAGATGGCTTGGCAAGTAGTTTTGCAAAAATCCCTCTTTGGTGCATTCTTGAAAATTATGTGATTTTTGCCAACTTTGAAAGGCCATAACTTGAGTTCCATAATGAATTAGAACTTGTTCTAGTACTTTTTGAAAATGGAATGATCCAATCTACAACTTTCATGACCAACAATTTTTCATTTGAAGCATTTTTGGTTGAGAAAGAGGAGGTTGAAAAACATTCCCAAAATGGAAAGTTTACATTACAAGTCATTTCCATTTTTGGAAACTTTTGGTTTAGCTCACCTTTCTTAAATTTTGTGAACTTCCAAGCACTCCAATGATCAAATAAAGATCATATAACTTCAATTTGATGAAAAATACACTTTGGTTCCATGTCGGGGGCCCTCAAATGCCCTGATTTTGCTCTGACTTGCTCAAGAAGTTACCCAGTGAATAGATGACTTCCATAATGAATTACTTCATAAAACTTGTTATACATGATCCTTATAACATATTGAGACCATTAGAAACAAGAATGACCAAAAAATTTGGATTTATGGCCTCTGAAACCAAAACCCTAATTTCAGGTCATCTGTGCAGTGAAACCCTAGCTCTGCTCCCATGCTTTCCTAGTTCTTGTGATTTCTTGACTTCCTTGATCCTTGAAGGATATATCATGATGATAGAACACCCATGTACCCTCTTGGAATGATTGGAGACCCTTGGAGTGGCTCAGATGGATCCTTGGATTGCTCAGATCACAAACCCTAGATGCAGATGAACTTAAACTAATGCAGTGAAACAAAAATGCAATATGATATGATATGCTTAAACTAATGCAAATATGAAAGATCAAAATCCATGGTATGAACTTAGTGAGGGAAAATTTAGGGTGTTTACATCTGCCCCTATTCAAACATGAATTAGCTGTGCAGGATGTAAGCACCTGGCTTAACAGACAAACAAGATAACTTATGATTGAATACCAAAGACAGTCCGAAATTTGCACTCACTGGGGAGAAGAAGAAAAGGGATATAATTTGTAAAAGAAAGTATAGTATGATTATAAAGTGCGGGCGATGGAGGACGGCCATCGAGCAGAGGACGACTGTTGGGGATAAAGCAATGAGCTAAGCAATGACGGGGACGACCGACATGCTGGGGAAATAAAGAAACCATGATGGGGACGACCATCGGGTAAAATAACAAGGTTCTCTGGGGATAAAAGTAAAAGCAATGATGGGGACGACCATCAGGTTCATAAAGTAAAGTAAACAACGATGGGGACGGCCATCGGGCTAAATTGATGAAGGACGATCATCAGGAAAATGAAAGGGGACCACGACGGGGATGGCCATCGGGTTAAAGAATAAATGAAATAATGATGAGGGACGGTCATCAAAGGTGAAGGACGATCACCTAGCAGGGGACGGCTGCTCTTTACCATGACATAGGACGAATGTCAGATAGAAATAGGGCGATGATGGGGACGACCATCGGGTAAGCATGATGAAGGACGATCATCAAGAGGTGAAGGACGATCACCTAGCATGGGACGGCTGCTCTCGTGGTTTATCATGACATATGACGAATGTTAGATAACAAGATCAACGATGGGGACGGCTATCAGATAAAATGATGAAGGACGATCATAAAAAAGGTGAAGGGAGATCACCTAGCAAGGGACGGCTGCTAAATATCATGACATATGACGAATGTCGGATAGAAAAGGGTTCCAATAATGGAGACTCTGCTGGGGAAAGGATGAGGGACGGTCATCCAGAGGTGAAGGACGGTCACCGGGCAGGGTACAGCTGCCGAAAGTATCATGACATATGACGAATGTCAGATAAGGGAAAGTTACTTTACTGGGGATTTGCTGGGGAATGGTAAACACGGACGAGTGCTTACGCTTTCCAAAATAAAAAGGTATAAGTGTTTGACGCTGCGTATAGATTAAAGATGCAGACGAGCATCCTTAAGACTGTGATACGGACGAGTATCGGTAGAAACAAATGCTGACGCATGTTCAGAGATGATGGTACGGACGAGCACCAACTGGTTAACAAAGAACACGGACGAGTTTCGAATCTGTGGGGAATGAGAGTATACAAGATACAGACGAGTATCTGTATAAGTAAAACAAGTATTATGGAGTATGAGCAAGACACATACGAGTGTTCAAATTGTTGGGGAACAGTTTGACATGGACTGGTGTCAGAAGAGAAATTGTATAAGTTATGAGTGTAAAAAGGTATTCTGGCAACCTGTGGGGATAGGATGACACAGACGGGTGTCGATGAGAGTGTATTATAAACAAGTGTTTGGCAATCTTGCTGGGGAATCGTGACATGGACGGGTGTCAAGAAAATGTATATAGGTATCTACAGGAGAATGATATGACACAGACGAGTGTCGAAAAGGTGTATATGAACATGTATCTATTGGAGAGTGCAAAGGGGATGCTTTGGCTTTCTGTTGGGGAAATTGAGATGACACGAACGAGTGTCGAAAAGAATCTGTTATGGACAAGTATCTGTATTTGAGGGTGCAAAGGGATGCTTCGGCTATCTGTGGGGACTGTGAGTATTTATATACAGTGCTGATGGAATGTTGGTGGTATTTGCAGGTGACTGGTTCGAACGTGACTTGTGATCATGCAAAATGTTTGATTTTTTTTCGTAATGCTCTGTATTAGACGGAATGCTACTCTTTGTGGGGAAATATGATGCAAATGCTACGATTATGCAAAATAAACCAATCCGGGATTCAGATCCTGCTGTTGCGAATATCCCTGACTGATCTGCTTGGAAGGATATCCCAGCTGGGGATGAGATCATTGGCAGATCTGATAAGACATATAGTTCTGCTTGGGGACTAGATCACTGATAGATCTATCCGGTAAGGAAATATCCCAGCTGGGGATGAAGAAGCTTCTGTCACTTTGTTGTGTGAGAATTTCAGGCATTGCTCTTCTGGGAGAGGTTGGAACTCTGTGGGGAGATGGTTCCCTAACTTTGCTGAGGATGAGGGATCTGGCGCTCTGAGGGGAGGAAAGATCACTGAACGATCTTCCTATAGACTTTGTGGGGATCCCAGCTAGGGATGGGGAGGCTTTTGCAACTCTGCTGAGGAAAGAAAAGATCACTGGATGATCTTCCTAGAGAATCCTGTGGGGATCCTGGCTAGGGATGAGGAGGCTTTGGCAACTCTGTTGGGGAAAAGCATTCCAGATGCTGCTTGAAACGATGTGTTGGGGAAGCGATGCTTGACATGCCCCAAGTTACGTATTTGAATATCTGCAATCCTGTTAAGACAAAGAACGCACGAGTGTCCCGAGGTATCCCTTACCAGATTCCGTCATAGGAGTTAGATATTCCTAAGAGTAAATACATTTCCTGCAAACATATTATTAGAAAGGCACATCTATTTTATGCAAACTTTATATCATGGATACTGGACATTTTGCAAACGAAACAAAAAATGTACAAGACGAGGTGTGATTGAAAATCTGATTTTATTAATCTGGGTGCCCTGAATCGACGAATACAGTCAAAGAAACATATCCCCTGGAATGTGGAGATTGTTACAAATTGAGAAAAGTAAAAGTGCTGGCAATGTTGATGACGCTCCGTTGAGCTTCCTTTGCTATGACCCGTATGACCTTGACGTTCTTCTCATCTTGCTTTCTGAAGAAGGTTGATTCTGACCGATGCTTTAACCTTTTGAAGCTTGCCATGTTGTAAGTGATACAGATGAATTCAGAATGCAGTTGTTCGCGTATTCCCTTATTTTGCGTGGATCACCCTTTCGGGTTTTCAATCCAATGCGGCTTTTCAACTCAGCGGGTGTATATTGTTTTTCAATATTTCCCTCATTTTTACCCGAGTCTTTTATTCTGTTTTTGACTCACCGGGATGCCCTATTTTTTCCTGGACTCACATTCCGTTTTTATGTCCAGCGGGTCATTTTATGCGAAGTATTTTTTAACTGCATCTGAATTCACAAGGGATAAGAAATCTTCACCATCCATAGTAGTGAGCATCAATGCTCCACCAGAGAAGACTTTATTCACTATGAATGGGCTATCGTAGTTATGAGTCCACTTGCCCCTGTGATTTGTATGAGGAGGAAGGAGTCTTTTCAGCACAAGATCTCCTAATTGGTATTCCCGAAGCCTGACTTTCTGATCGAAGGCTTTCTTCATTATTTTCTGATATAACTGCCCATGAAAAATTGAAGCTAATCTCTTCTCTTCGATCAGATTCAATTGATTGTACCGAGATCGGACCCATTCTGCTTCATTCAGTTTGACATCCATTAGTACCCGTAAGGAGGGTAATTCAACTTCAACAGGTAGGACTGCCTCCATACCATACACAAGCTGATACGGTGTTTCCCCAGTGGACGTTCTGATTGAGGTACGGTACCCATGAAAGGCCAATGGTAGAATTTCATGCCAATCTTTGTAAGTGACCACCATCTTCTGCACAATCTTCTTGATGTTTTTGTTAGCTGCCTCAACAACGCCGTTCATCTTTGGCTTGTAAGGAGAAGAGTTGTGATGTTGGATCTTGAAGTCCCGACACAGTTCTGCCATCATTTTATTATTCAAATTGGAACCATTGTTAGTAATGATTCGCTCGGGTACTCCATACCGACAGATGATGTCTCTTTTCAGGAATCGGGCTACCACTTGTCTGGTGACGTTGGCATACGAAGCTGCTTCAACCAACTTGGTGAAATAATCAATGGCTACCAGGATGAATCTGTGGCCATTTGAAGTAGTCAGTTCGATCTTTCCAATCATGTTAATGCCCCACATGGCAAAGGGCCAAGGTGAAGACATCACGTTCAAAGGATTCAGAGGCACATGCACTTTGTCTGCATAAATCAGGCATTTATGGCACTTTCTGGCGTAAGGACAACAGTCTGCATCCATTGTGATCCAGTAGTAACTTGATCTTAACAATTTCTTAGCCATTGCATGTCCTCCAGCATGGGTACCAAAAGATCCTCCATGCACCTCGTGCATCAGCAGGTCTGCTTCTTTCTTATCAACACATCTGAGAAGTACCATGTCAAAGTTTCGCTTGTACAAGGAACCATCAGCATTCAGGAAGAAACTACCATCCAACCTTCTTAATGTCTTCTTATCATTGGATGATGCCCCAGGTGGGTATGTCTGATCCTCTAAGAAACATTTGATGTCATGGAACCAAGGCTTGTCATCTTTAGCAATGTCCACAGAGAAAACGTATGCTGGTCGGTCAAGTCTGGATACCGAAATCCGAGGCACATAATTGGCAGTCTGAACCTTGATCATTGAGGAAATGGTAGCTAAGGAATCTGCGAACTGATTTTCGTCTCGAGGGATATACTCAAGTTTGACTGTTGTGAAGAAATTCAATAATCTCCTCGTATAGTCACGGTATGGGATCAGATGCTCTGGGTGAGTGTACCATTTGTCGTTGGTCTGGTTGATTACCAAAGCTGAATCTCCGAATACAGTTAATGTCTTGATCCTAAGGTCAATGGCTTCCTCAAGACACATGATACAGGCTTCATATTCAGCTTCATTGTTAGTGCATGCAAAGGTGAGTTTTGCCGAGAAAGGCATATGAACTCCTTTAGGTGTAATGAGCATTGCACCAACTCCGCGACCATTCATATTTACAGCCCCATCAAACATCATTGTCCATTCTTCTTCTGGGTCAGGCCCTTTAGTGTGAATAGGCTCTCCATGATCTTTTGCTTTTAGGAACATGATGTCTTCATCAGGGAAGTCAAACCTCATTGGCTGGTAATCATCAATGGGTTGCTCAGCTAGATAGTCAGACAGTACACTGCCCTTGATGGATTTTTGAGATGTGTACTGAATGTCATACTCTGTTAGAATCATTTGCCATCTTGCAACCCTTCCGGTTAGTGTTGGCTTCTCAAATATGTACTTGACTGGATCCATCTTTGAGATCAATAAAGTAGTGTGAGTCAACATATACTGTCTTAGTCGGCGAGCAGCCCACGTTAAAGCACATCAAGTTTTCTCGAGCAGTGAATAACGTTGTTCACAGTCGGTAAACATTTTGCTTAGGTAGTATATTGCATACTCTTTTCAACCAAACTCGTCATGCTGGCCCAACACACACCCCATTGATCCTTCTAATACTGTCAGTTACATTATAAGAGGTCTTCCTTCAACTGGAGCATAAGGATTGGAGGTTCTTGTAGGTACTCCCTGATTTTTTCAAAAGCCTTCTGACAATCTTTGTTCCACCTGACTGTTTGTTCTTTTCTTAACAATTTGAAAAGGGGCTCACAGGTTGCTGTAAGATGAGATACGAACCTTGATATGTAGTTCAATCTACCTAGAAACCCCCGAACTTCCTTTTGAGTCCTAGGTGCAGGCATCTTTTGAATGGCTTTGACTTTGTCAGGATCAACTTCAATTCCTTTTTTCGCTTACAATGAATCCCAACAACTTACCGGAACGTACCCAGAATGTGCATTTGTTGGGGTTTAGCTTCAACTGATACTTTCTCAGACGCTTGAACAACTTCAGCAGATTCACCAGATGGTATTCTTCAGTGAGGGACTTGGCAATCATGTCATCCACATAACATTCAATTTCTTTATGGATCATGTCGTGGAATAATGTCACCATAGCCCGTTGATAAGTAGCACCGGCATTCTTCAATCCAAATGGAATTACCTTGTAACAGAAAGTGCCCAAAGGTGTGATGAAGGTAGTCTTTTCCATGTCTTCTGGTGACATTTTGATCTAATTATACCCTGAAAAACCATCCATGAAGGAAAACACCGAGAACTGAGCTGTGTTGTCGACCAATACATCAATGTGAGGTAATGGGAAGTCATTCTTCGGGCTAGCTCTGTTCAGGTCCCAGTAATCCACACACATCCGTACTTTGCCATCCTTCTTAGACACTGGTACAATATTAGCAACCCACGGCGGGTAACTAATTACATCAAGGAAACCGGCATCCCACTGTTTTTGTACCTCCTCCTTAATCTTCATAGCCATATCTGGACGAGTACGTCGTAGCTTCTGCTTCACTGGAGGACAATCTTCTTTCAAAGGCAGCTTATGCACAACAATGTCAGTATCCAGACCTGGCATGTCTTGATATGACCAAGCAAAGACGTCGACGTACTCTCGAAGCATGTCAATAAGTTGTTCCTTCACTGAATCTTGCAGACTGGCCCCAATCTTCACTTCTTTCAAGTCTTCTTCGGTACCAAGATTAACTGTCTCAACCTCCTCTTGGTGAGGAGTGATCACTTTCTCTTCTTGCCTTAACAACCTGGCTAATTCTTCAGGTAGCTCATAGTCTTCTTCAACCCCTTCATCAGCTTGATTAAACAGATTGTCGAAGTCATACAAGGTCATAACAGTGTTGTTGTCGGTGCAATCTGGAGGATTATCTCTGCAAGGGTTGAGATTGGTTCGTTTAATGATCAGTTTTAATCTTGTTTAGAAAAAAGTGAAAATGAAGTTATTTTTTTGAAAACATTGCCATTTTATTGTTTTGTACAAAATTGAAAAATGAAAAGACAGTGAGTGGAAAAAAGAGACTTGTTTGTAAAAGAATGTCCTGATATTCATTGATTAATCATTTGCACAAAATACAATATGGCCCTATTACAAAATGAGTCCTGACAACTTGGGCAAGATGCAGGACGTGATGCATGCTAAAAGACAAGAAATAATAATTACTCTGCAGGAGTAACCCTTATAATTTCCTGGGAAGACTAGTTAGAGACTTGGTTCCCCGGGATCCTTTGACGTATCCAGTTCGCCAGGTTGTGGTCGCTTTCCTCATCGTCTTCCAGATTGTTCACAGCATTCGGGGTGAGCATCCCCCCACTGACAAATTTGGGCTCCTCTACAGCCCCTGGTTGATCTTGTCGGATTGGTCTGTAACCCAAACTGAATCTATCTTCCTTCTTTTCCACTGGCAGCAGCTTGCCCCAGCCTTGAGTAGTACCTTCTTCAACAACCTTCTGGGCTTGCTGATAAGAGATGATCGAAGTTCCCATCCTGTCTTCCTGGGATGCAGCCAAAACTCCAATAGCCTCATTAACATTTAGGGCTTCAAACCCTTGGCTCATTGTCTCATGGATTTCACCATCCATCTCTATATACTTGTAAGTAGCCAACTGGCTAACAAATATATCTTCCTCACCACAGATGGTGATAATCTGGCCCTCCTATTCATACTTTAGTTTCTGGAGAAGGGTCGACGTTACTGCGCCTACGGAGTGAATCCAAGGTCGACCTAGCAGACAACTATAAGCAGGCTGTATGTCCATCACGTAGAAAATGGTTTTGAAGACTTGGGACCAATCATCACTGGCAACTCCACCTCTCCTAGAACAGATCTTTTAGAGCCATCAAAAGCCCTGACTATAAGATTACTTGGCCTAAGAGCTATCCCATCATACTCAAGCTTGACAAGGGCCTTCTTGGGTAGGACATTGAGTGAGGACCCAGTGTCTACAAGCACATGAGATAAGACAGCTCCTTTGCACTCCAAGGCTATATGCAAGGCTTTGTTGTGGAGACGTCCTTCTGAAGTTAAATCAGCATCAGTGAACCCTAGCCCATGGCTAGTGTTGACATTTGATACCACTATTTCCAGCTGATTTACAGTGATCTCTTCTGGCACGTAGGCAGCGTGCAAAACTTTGAGAAGTGCATCTCGATGGCCTTCGGAACACAACAACAGTGATAGGATTGAGATCTTTGAAGGAGTCTGGTGGAGCTGGTCCACAACTTTATAGTCACTTCTTTTAATAATTCATAAACTCATCCACATCTTGATCGAAGGATGACTTATGAGTTTCTTTCGGCGCAGATTCTTCTGGTATCACACTCTTCCCCTTGGCTCTGGTAGCAGCATCTGCCTCTGAGTTGGTTCTAGGGACTTGTGATGCAAAGAGACGTCTTCTTCGGGTGAAACCTCCGCCTCCCCCAACATTATCCACTTGGGGAGTGAGAACTGGAGAATTGAGAAGGACTTTCTCTCCATTGCAGTATAGATCAGCACCATAATGCCATGGTATATCACTGTCTTTGTCATATAGGATCGGCCCTGGCACTGTGATAGTGACTGGGCTTACTGCTGCAGTTGTTGGGACTATAATGGTCTGTGGATCATAAAAGATTGTTACAGGACCTCTGGTGGGTAAAGGTGATGGTGAACTGAAGCTTTGTTGAGACTGTTGTTGATTTTGCTGAAAGTTGTTGGAACTCGGGACCGCTGCTGGGTTATAATAGATTGTGACAGTGGAAACATCATTATTTTTTGTTGAAGTTATAGTAGATGGTGCAAATGAACTGTTGTATGTTGAAATGATGGATGGAATGATTGTTGAAGTTGTAGCCGAATCTGTTGGAACAATGGTTGTTGCATTTGTAGAAGAAACACTTAGACAGATGATTGTTGTATTTGTAGAAGATTCACTTGGAAAGATGGTTGTTGGTGTTGTAGAAGCTGTGGTAGTAATTTTTAGAATGCCCTCCTTACTCAAATCATTGATGCCTTTCCTCAAACTAGCACACCCATTCTCAGAAAGTTTGCATAATTCACAACAGGCCTCACAACCTGGAAACACTTGGCATTTTAAAAGCCGGGCTTTAACCTCTACCAGAGGTGTCTGAATACATGCAATGTCTTCTATCAAACTCAGGGGTGATCCATCCTCTACAGCATTAATCCTTGGGCCACTGTGGCTTGGCATAGGATTCTTCATCACATTTGGAGGAGGTGCAAAGTTCAGGGCTTTTGAATCTACTAGATCCTGAACCTTCATATGCAGGGCTCTGCATTTTTCAGTAGAATGACCAGGTGCGTTAGAGTGAAAAGTACACCTAGCATTAACATCATAGTTTCTAGGAAGGTTTTGAGGATCAGGTGGAGCCAATGTCCTCAACTCAACCAGATTGAGCTTTAGGAGTTGTGGCAATAATGTAGCATATGGCATAGGAATGGGGTTAATCACCCGGTTGACCTGAGATGGTCGCTGTTGAAACGGGCGTTGTTGTTGATTGTTGTTGTTAATGTTGTATGATCTTTGTTGCGGAAACTGTTGTTGTTGCGGAAAGTGTTGTTGTGGTTGAACATATTGAGGAGGTGGAGTAGGGATAGTAACAGCAACAACTATTCTGGGTAAATATTGGGGTCTCCCTCTTCCCATGTGAACTAAGTTTTGCTCACCAGCTCTACGGGGCCCAGCAAATGGTTTTCTTGTACTGCTGGAACTGGCACCATTATCTGTGATCTTTTCTCTCCCCAACATAGTACCAAATATCTCATCCTCAACAAAGATAAAGGAATCTTTTCCTCAGCAGAGTCGCCAAGCTGTCGCTCCCGCTAAAAGACACCTGGTCAGATAGGGTACAGACGCGGACGGTCGGCGAAAGGAGAAATGAAGTGAAGTGAATAGAGTCGCCAGCTAGGAATTTTTATCCCGAAGGAAAGGTAATGCTGCATAAACCTGGAAAGATATGGATAAGACGGTTGCGAACCAGAGAAACTGAGAAAGGGGGTTGGTTACAACCTCGAAAGGTATTAGCACCCAGATTGTCCGCCGTACTCGACGGGATCCATGCTTAAAAGATTTTGTTTAAAGGGGTATTGTCTGTGCTATCTGTGTGCAAAAGCTGGAACAGAATGTACAAGTGTCAGTGCAAGAAAGTGAAGTGAATTGCTTAGGAATGAGGCTTAAAAAAATGATGAAAGATGGGGAAGACACATAGACTTTTGTTCGATAACAGTTAAGTTATGCCTACGTATCCTCTCGTGCAATGAGGAAGTCAGAACACCGTAGTTCGACTCAAAGAGACTGAAAGATAAATTGACTGATGAACTGCTTGCTTGTCTATGCTCAAGTGTATGACCTGTCTGGCTCAGGTGCTAACTGTCTTGCACTAGACGGAAGAAGCGAGTTCTCGTTTGTGAGTGAAGATGATGAGAAAAGAATCCCGGAGGAGACGATTATTGTTTGTTTTTTTTGTTTTCAATCTTTTATTGCTTTTTGTGTTTGTCATAAGTTAATGAGCTTAAGCATAAACCAAGGGTTAGTAAACTCATCATATCCTCCCTCTGATTAGGGATAATGAGAATACCTTAAGTATGAGGTAAGCACCTCAAACTGAATTACCATGATGTAGGATTAAGATCATTAATCTACTTGTGATTATTTAGATGTTTTTGGAGTTTTGTTTAGTGTTGAGTAATGAGTTTAAGCCATAATCAAGGATTTAATGGACCCATTACACCATCCTAATAGAAGGATAATAGATGAGCACATTTAAGCTGAGGAAGATACCTTAACTTAATCCATGATTAGGGATTAACCTCATGACAAAGCAAACATTTACTAAAGTGGATTTTAATTAATGGTAAGATTAAGAAGTGGATTTTATGGTTTGTAAGACAACTTGAGGGGGACTTGTCCATTAACACTAGGGTTAGTCCTTCTTAACCAATTAAGGAAGAATTAGAACCCTAATGCAAGGCCCAAGTTACAATTTATTGTCTTAGTGATTATTAAGATGGATTGATTAAGAGGTTTAAACAAATTAAGGGTTTAACACTTAGGATTAAAGTTATACACTCCATCCTAAGAGAAGGATGCAGGCATAACCCTAATCACAAAGTCTTAAAACCTTAAAGGTTTAGTCTCTGATTATGAGATGAGATGAGAAACACAAAAGAAGACACAAAGGTAAAACTAAAGGGGGACTAATCAAAACCCTAATTATTGTCATGCTTGGATGTTCCTATGGTTTGTAAGGCTTGCAAGAGATCTTCAGAGAAGCCACCAATGGAAGAATCAGATGAAAGGAGGAGAAGCAGAAGAAACAAGTTAAATTACTTCATTGAAGAAGATAAGTTACTTGAAGAAAGAAAGTGAATAAAGAACATGAATGAGCAAACTCACTCTAAAGCAAAAGAAAATGCAGCAAGGATGCAAAAGAAGAATGAGAGGAGAAATGAGAAGTGAAGGCAAATTCACTTCTCAAAGTACTTACCACCTGAAATGGTTAGCATTAAGAAAGAAATGAAATGAAAATGAGATGTATGCAAGGATCCCAACCAAAACCATAAGCATAAAAATGATTAAAATGATGCTATGAGATGATGCAAAGACATACCAAGTGCTATGAATGATCATGCAAGAGATTAGAATGCAAATGAAGCATATAGGAAGCATGAAAGCACATGAAAGTTCATGGAATGAAATGAATTCAAATAATGGCAAATGGATGAAGAAATGATCAAGAATGATTCTAATGTGTCCTAAGATGTCTTAGAAGTCATGTGAATGCAAGAAATATCATGGAAAGTTCTTGAATGAATGCATATGCAAGATGTATGTGAATGAACATGAGAAATTAGGGTTTTAATGCAACATGAGATGCAAAAGTCAAAAACAGAAGCAACACACAAGATAAAAAATTGAAAATGAACTCAAATGAACCCTAACCCCATATGATATCACACCCTAAAGGAGAAGTTTTAACTCTTAACATAAAGAAAGTTGTGAATTTTTTAAGTTATCTAGGGTTTTAAGGTACCTTAAGAGGAAAAATGCAAATCAAATAAAAAATGCAAGATAAATTCATGACAAAATTATGCTAGATACTACATGCTATATGAAGATCAATGCAAAAAGAATCAATGTCATACTATTCATGGTTAGGCAGAAAAGAATTCTTGAAGTTAGGGTTCAAAAATAGGAATTTATGAACCCTAAATTCAAGAAAATTGTCAAAGAGTGTTCAAAACCAAAAAGAAATTTGTATGAATGGCATGACAATGTTTCTAAATGTCCTAAGATGCAATGTGAAGTTTTTTGGGATTTTTAGAAACCTAAATGATATTTTAATTAATTAATTTCCATTAATTAATTAAAATAAACATTTAAATATTTTTAAAATGGTTTTTTAAAGCAAAAAAATAAAAATGTTTTCTGGTTGAGAAAAATATTTGAAATGAAAATGCAAAACGAAAATATTTTTAGGATTTTCTAGGTATTTTTAATAAATTGTGCAAAACAAATGAGAAAATATGAAATAAAAATGAAATAAAACAAAAGTAGGATGATCTGAAGGCCAGGATTTGAACTGGGGAAACTTGTGTTGACCAACGCGCAAATGAATGGACAGGATTCACTCTGGGTTAATTTTCATTAATTAATTAATTAAACTTAATTAAATCAGAATTAGGGTTAATGAAAGGATCTCAGCCCTCTAAAACACGCGCCAAACACAAATCCAATGGCTGATATTTAAACTAGCCTAATTAATGAGGTTTTGCCCTAATCACTTTCAGGTGGCCGGAGAAGACCTCCGGTCATCTTCTCCGTCCAGCTCCTCGCCCCCATCTCTCTCAATACACAATGAAACCTCACCAAACTCTCCAGAAACACTCCTCCAACAACTCTAAACAAGATTCAGCCATCAAAATCCATTTCTTTTCACTCAAAATCAAGATTCAAAGTCAAACAGAAAATACGCAGAAAATTTCAGAGGTTCAATACATGCTCAATACTTGATCATTTTCAAAACTAACATATCAGGATCATCAGTGAATCATGGAGAATCAATTAGAAACTTAAAAACGCATTTCAGGAAAATTTATTCTTGAGGTTACCTGAAGTGAAGCTTTCTCAATTTGAAGCTTCTAGCCACTTCTCTTGTGCAAAATGACTCCCCTTGATCTCCTGATGAAGCTGCAATGCTTGGAAAGCTTTGAGAGTGGATGGTTTGAGAGAATGAAGCCTTGCTGCACTAGAATCGTGTTTTGGTTATGGGGTGTTTTTGGATTTTTTAATGGTTTCTTTTTGTTCTATAGATGATTTTGAGATGAATGGTGAAATTTGTTTGGAGTTTCAGTGAGTGAGCTGAGAGTTTCGAAAGTTTTTGCAAGATGGAGTGATTTTTGGAATGCTGAGTTCTTGGAGCTCTTGGCTTGTGTGTGTTATGAAAATGAATCCTTGAAGCATGCTTGTAAAGTCTTGATAGGCCAGAGAGTGGGTGGTGGCTGCAGCTGATTGGTATGAGCTTCTTGCAAAAAAGTCAACAAAGTTTGTACTATAAGCATGGGCTGGTTCAGAGGTGGTACAAGGGCATGTCTGGTTCAGCAAGGATCAAGGATGTCCATGCAATTCAGCAAGTGTATGAAAGGTTATGTGCCCTTTTGCAATTTCATGAAATTTTGGCCCCTTTGTGATTTCTTCATGGGCAAGGCATGAAAACTTGAGATTCTTTGGGCAATTATGAGTTTTGGGCAATGCAATATGTTGGTATGATGTTTAGAAGTGTGTTAGAAGTCACAAGATGGCTTGGCAAGTGGTTTTGCAAAAATCCCTCTTTGGTGGATTCTTGAAAAATGTGATTTTTGCCAACTTTGAAAGGCCATAACTTGAGTTCCATAATGAATTAGAACTTGTTCATGTAGTTTTTGAAAAGGGAATGATCCAACCTACAACTTTCATGACCAACAATTTCTCATTTGAAGTAGTTTTGGTTGAGAAAGAGGAGGTTGAAAAACTTTCCCAAAATGGAAAGTTTACATTACAAGTCATTTCCATTTTTGGCAACTTTTGGTTTAGCTCACCTTTCTTAAATTTTGTGAACTTCCAAGCACTCCAATGATCAAATAAAGATCATATAACTTCAATTTGATGAAAAATCCACTTTGGTTCCATGTTGGGGGCCCTAGATGCCCTGATTTTGCGCTGACTTGCTCAAGAAGTTACCCAGTGAACATATGACTTCCATAATGAATTTATTCATAAAACTTGGTATACATGGTCCTTATAACATATTGAGACCATTAGAAACAAGAATGACCAAAAAATTTGGAGTTATGGCCTCTGAAACCAAAACCCTGATTTCAGGTCATCTGTGTAGTGAAACCCTAGCTCTGCTCCCATGCTTTCCCAGTTCTTGTGATTTCTTGACTTCCTTGATCCTTGAAGGATATATCATGATGATAGAACACCCATGTACCCTCTTGGAATGATTGGAGACCCTTGGAGTGGCTCAGATGGATCCTTGGATTGCTCAGATCACAAACCCTAGATGCATATGAACTTGAACTAATGAAGTGAAACAAAAATGCAATATGATATGATATGCTTAAAGTAATGCAAATATGAAAGATCACAAGACATGATGTGAACTTAGTGAGGGCAAATTTGGGTTGTTTACACCAAGAAAATTAGAATAAAAGAAACAAATTATTGATGATAAAAAAACATTTCTAACATTATTAAATTATAATAAAAAAATAATGAAAATTAAAAAACATAAGTAACCGGATTGGGGGTGGTGTTAGCAGCTGCTGAGTGTGTAAAACAAATGTGCTTAGCCCCAAATCCATAAAAGAAAATCTAGGGTTTAGTGTTTTTTTATTATAAAAAAAACAAAAGAAATAAAGGAAAACCAATGAGAACTTTATCACCAACATTCAGTAGACAACCTATCCATAAATAAAAGTAAGAGTGTGGCTAGTATGTGCTGTAAAAAAACTGATAATAATAACAATATAATAATAATAGTAATAAAAGTAATAATAATAATGAAGGTGAAAACTAATGATGATAATGGATAATGATAATAACAAGGATAATAAAAGTAAGAGTAGAAATAATACTAATAATGATAATAATAATAATAATGAATATGATAAGAACAATAGTAATAATATTAATAAGAATAATGAAAATGAGATGGAAATTTTTAGTTTTAATAAAAAGAAAATGCAATGATTAATAAAAGAAAATTTAGATTTGACAAAAGAACATGGTTTAATGATATAACAAAATAAGAATGATTTTGTTGTTGAGAATTTTTAATAATGGGCCTAAAAGATAAAATAGAATAGAAGAAGATATTTTTTTTGAATTTTTGGAAAATATATGGATAAAACAAGAAGTGACCTATTTTTTTATTTTTTTCGAATATCAGACAAAAAAAATAAAGAAACACATATTTTTTTTGAAATTTTGAATAATGGTTAGACAGTAAAATAAAATGGTACAAGTTTTTGGATTTTTTAAAATAATGGTTAGACAGTAAAATAAAATGGCGCGGGTAGGACAAATTTGGTGTATGACAGGGATGGCTGGAGACAACCGGGAAAACACTTGTTCTTGTTCAAGTATAATGAAATGTTCCTCCTGGAAATCTTTTTTAGCTTTGTTAGCAACACATGTACCTGTACCTGTGTAAACACAATTGACATTGCTTGCAACATGGAGAGTTAGTTTGTACCTGTATGCCCCAGGCTCATAGCATGAATCATTATTTGGGAATCTTGACACCCTTTTAGAGTTGTATTAAATGTTTATGTCCTCCTGCATGAGTTAGAAAGCATTCAAATGTTCACAACACAATATAAATCACAATTTGCTGGATATTTCCGCAATCAATCGATGCTAGATGAAAAACAAAAACAAGAATCAAATAGTCACAAGTTGACTGAAATTGAATTTTTATTGATTTGGAAAAATGACCATGAATAGGAATTACAAAGGAAGCAATTCCCTGGAAAGAGGAAATAGCCAAAAAAGAAAACAAACTATCCTATTGGCAATGTAATAAGTGGATCTCATCAAGTTTTAACCCGGTTATGGCTAGTATATCTTCAAGAATATCCTCTTGCTCTACCCCTTGAGAAAGGTGATTGAAATGGTCTTCAACCTTTAGAATAACCTTAATTGTAGATGAGTTACGAATCTCGCAGATCGAAGTCGTTTGTGTTAGTCTCTCTTTTGCGTAGATCGCCCTTTCAGGTTTTCAATCCACCGGGATACCCTTTTTTGTCTGAGTTGTCCGATGTGGCTTTTCAACTCAGCAGATGTACATTTTTTTCAAGATTTCCCTAATTTTTTCCCGAGCCTTTTATTCTGTTTTTGGCTCGCCGGGATGCCCATTTTTTACTTGGATCTTTATTCTGTTTTTATCAAGCGGATCTTTTTACACGAAGTATTTTCTTATTGCGTTTACGTTGACAGGGGAATGGAAGTCTTCTCTATCCATGGTTGTTAGCATCAAGGCTCCACCTGAGAAAACCTTTTTGACCACGAATGGTCCTTCATAATTGGGTGTCCATTTTCCCATGTGATCGTTAAGAGGAGGAAGAATCCTTTTCACCACCAAGTCCCCTGGTATATACCTTAGAGGCTGTACCTTCTTGTCGAAAACCTGTTTCATCCGCCGCTGATACAACTGTCCATGGCATATAGCTATTAGGCGTTTTTCTTCAATGAGGCTCAGCTGATTGTACATGGATCGGAGCCATTTAGCTTCATCTAGCTTAATGTCCATCATTAACCTCAACGAGGGGATCTCCACTTCGATCGGTAAGACTGCCTCCATACCATATACCAGTGACAACGGGGTTGCCCCTGTTGAGGTACGCACTGAAGTTATGTACCCATGTAAAGTGAATGGTAGCATCTCATGCCAATCCTTGTATGTCACAACCATCTTCTGCATGATCTTCTTGATGTCTTGTTGGCTGCCTCGACAACACCATTCATCTTCGGGCGATATGGAGAAGAGTTGTGATGTTCTATTTTGAAATCCCGACACAAGTCAGCCATCATCTTGTTGTTGAGATTAAAACAATTATCAATAATGATTCTTTCGGGAATTCCGTACTGGCAAATGATGTCTCTTTTAATAAACCGGGTTACCACTTGTTTAATGATGTTTGCATAAGACGCTGCTTCGACCCACTTCGTGAAATAGTCTATAGCAACCAGGATGAAGCGGTGACCGTTGGAAGCTGTCGGCTCGATCTTGCCAATCATATCAATGCCCCACATGGCGAATGACCATGGTGAAGACATGACACTCAATGGATTCAGAGGCATGTGGACCTTATCGGCATAAATCTTACACTTGTGACACTTACAGGAGTATTTATAGCAATCGGATTTCATGGTGATCCAATAATATCTCGATCTCAACAAATTCTTGGCCATAGCATGTCCTCCAGCATGGGTACCAAAGGAGCCTTCATGAACCTCTTGCATCAACATGTCTGCTTCGTGTCTATCCACGCATCTGAGCAGAACCATGTCGAAGTTTCACTTGTACAACACACCATCTTGATTCAAGAAGAAACCACCTGCTAGCCTTCTTAGGGTATTCTTGTCTTTATTGTATGCCTCAGCCGGGTATTCTTGAGTCTTCAAGAATTGCTTGATATCATGATACCAAGGTTTGTTATCTTCACCACTGTCAACTGCAAAGACAAAGGAAGGTCTTTCAAGGAGAGAGACCATGATTCAAGGCACGAAATTCTCTTGGCAAACTTTGATCATGGATGACAAAGTTGCTAGGGCATCAGCAAACTGGTTTTCATCTCAAGGAATGTAATTCAACTTGACCTCAGTGAAGAAAGTTAACAGCCTCCTGGTATAATCCTTGTAAGGAACTAAGTGAGGTTGATGAACTAACCATTTGCCATTGACTTGGTTCACCACCAAAGCGGAATCTCTGAAGATCTCGAGGTTCTTGACTCGCAAGTTGATTGCCTCTTCAACCCCTATGATGCAAGCTTCATACTCTGCCTCATTGTTAGTACATTCGAAAATCAACCGAGCAGCTAAAAGTGTATGGATCCCTTTTGGTGAGATGATAACAGCACCTACTCCGTTTATGTTCATGTTCACAGCTCCGTCAAACATCAACTTCCATCTGGATTCAGGGTCTAGCCCCTCCTCCGGAAGTGGTTCTTCACAATCTTTCAACTTGAGAAACATGATGTCCTCATCCGGAAACTCAAACTTCATGGGTTGATAATCGTCGATTGGTTGCTGAGCCAAGTATTCTGACAATACACTTCCTTTGATTGCTTTTTGCAAAGTGTAATGGATATCGTATTCTGTTAGTATCATCTGCCACCGAGCTACCCTTCCTGTTAGAGCCGGCTTCTCGAAGATATATTTCACAGGATCCATCTTGGAAATTAAGAGAGTGGTGTGAGTCAGCATGTATTGTCTTAGTCGGCGAGCAGCCCATGCCAAAGCGCAACAAGTTTTCTCAAGTAGTGAGTATCATGTCTCACAATCGGTAAACTTTTTGCTAAGGTAATAAATGGCGTGCTCTTTTCAACCAGACTCGTCTTGCTGACCCATCACACATCCCATCGATCCTTCGAGCACAGTACGATACATGATCAAGGGTATCCCTGGCACTAGAGGCATGAGAATTGGAGGTTCTAGCAGGTACTCCTTGATTCGGTCAAAGGCTTGCTGACAGTCTTCATTCCATTTGACGACCTGATTTTTCCTCAGAAGCTTTAAGATGGGCTCACACGTGGCCGTCAGGTGAGAGATAAACCGTGTAATGTAGTTTAGTCTCCCTAAGAAACCACGCACTTGCTTTTCAGTCTTTGGCTCAGGCATCTCTTGGATGGCTCTTACTTTGGCTGGATCAACCTCGATTCCCCGCTCACTAACAATGAAACCAAGTAGCTTACTGGAACGGACCCTAAAGGTGCACTTGTTTGGATTCAACCTCAATTTGAACTTCCGGAGTCTGTCAAACAGCATTGCTAGATTGACCAAGTGCTCTTCTTCTGTTTGGGATTTTGCTATCATATCATCAACATACATCTCAATTTCATGATGAATCATGTCGTGAAATAGCGTCACCATCGCCTGTTGGTAAGTGGCCCCGATATTCTTCAGACCAAATGGCATGACCTTGTAACAAAAAACAGGGCTAGCCCTGTTCAAATCCATGTAGTCTACACACATCCTGACCTTACCGTCATTTTTAGGGACCGACACAATATTGGCAACCCACGGAGGGTAACTGGTCACGGCCAAGAAACCAGCATCAAATTGCTTTTTTACTTCCTCTTTTATTTTGATTGCCATATCAGGGCATGTGTGTCTCAACTTTTGCTTCACTGGTGGGCAGTCTTCTTTTAGAGGCAGCTTGTGCACCACAATGTCAGTGTCTAAACCAGGCATATCCTAGTAAGACCAAGCGAATACATCCACATACTCTCTAAGCATGACAATTAGACGAGTCTTGATGGATTCTTCTAACGTAGCTCCAATCTTGACTTCCTTCTTGTCTTCTTCGGTACCCAGGTTTGTCACTTCGACGACCTCTTCATGCGGCTGAATCATCTTTTCCTCCTGTTTAAGCAGTCTAGCTAACTCTTTAGGTAGTTCACAATCTTTTTCATCTTCCTCATCGGCTTGATAAATCAGATTATCAAAGTCATACTTAGCCATAACAGGGTCGTCATTGATAAGATCCGGTGACGAGCACCTGCATGAATGGTGATTCATGCAAGGCTTTAGAAAAGGCTTGAGAAAATGAGAAACATTGCCATTTTAAAACTTTTCTTTCTTTTTGAAAAACAAAAGCAAAAATGAATGGCAAATAACATCATGGATGAATGTGAAACGTCAACTTTATTTATGATTATGAATTGTGTTAGGAACAAAAGAACCCTTACAAAAAGCTACTATGCCCCGGGCAAGACATAGTGCTTGAGTATAGGAAAGACAAAAAACAAAAATCATTACTCTTCGAAGGAGGTGACAGAGATAAGCCTTTCAAACGACCAGTTGCTAAGTTGAGTCCCTGGAACAGAAGGTATGATCCACTCTTCTAAGTCACAGTCACTATCAACTGCGTCGTCCTGCACGACACTGATGCTTCCGTAATCCACCACTCCCGCACTCGTGAAATTAATCGGGCCTTGACAAACTCTAGCACTCGGTCCAGATGATGACTGCCCAGGATGGTAACCAACCCCAAACATATCTTTCTTTTCTGGAACTTCTACTGGACTGCCCCAACCTTCTCTCATCCCCGACTCTACCACCTCAAGAGCTTGCCTATAAGAGGCTATGGAAACCCCCTTCTTTGGTTCTTTAGAAGAAGCTGCTAATGCTAGCTCAGTTTTCAGGGGCTCAAAAGCCTGGCATGGAGTCTCAACTATTTCGCCATCCATCTCCACATACTTGAATGAAGCTAGATGACTGACGAAGATGTCCTCTTCCCCACTGACTGTTACAATTTGGCCCTCCCAGACGAACTTTAGTTTCTGATGAAGTGTGGACGACACTATCCCTGCTAAATGTATCTAAGGCCTTCCCAGAAAACAACTATATGCAGGCTGTATATCCATCACGTAGAATGTGTTATTGAAGATTTGTGGACCTACCTTAATTGGTAATTACACCTCTCCGAATACTGATCTCCTCGACCCATCAAATTCTCTAACCACCAGGTCGCTAGGCTTTAAAACCACTCCATCATGATCCAACTTCATTAATGCCTTCTTAGGAAGAACATTCAGCGAGGATCCAGTATCAACCAACACGTGAGAAATTACTGCACCCTTACATTCTAAAGAGATACATAGTGCCTGATTATGAGCACGCCCTTCCGATGTTAGATCCATGTCTGTAAATCCCAATCCATGACTGACATTGACACTAGATACCACCGCTTCTAACTGATTTACCGTAATATCCTGAGGCACATAAGCCTTGTTCATGATATTCAAGTGAGCTTTCCTGTGGGAGTCGGAACTGTAAACACCCCAAATTTGCCCTCACTAAGTTCACACCATGGCTTGTGATCTTTTTATTTGTATTAGTTCAATCATATCATCTCATCTTGCATTTTTTGCTTCACTGCATTGGTTCAAGGTCATCTACATCTAGGGTTTGTGATCTGAGTAATCCATGGGCCATCTGAGCCACTCCAAAGGTCTTAAATAATCTCAAGAGGGTCCATGTATGTTCAATCATCATATTTTCTCCTCCAAAGATCAAGGAAGCCAAAAATCACAAGAACTTGCAAAGCATGGAAGTAGAGCAGGTTTAACTGCACAGATAACCTGAAATTAGGGTTTTGGTTTCAGAGGCCATAACTCCAAATATTTTGGTCATTCTTGTTTCTATTGGTCTTAATATGTTATAAGGATCATACATACCAAGTTTGATGAAGAAATTCATTGTGGAAGTCATCTGATCATTGGGTAACTTCTTGAGCAAGTCAGAGCTAAATCAGGGCATCTGAGGCCCCTATCAATGGACCCAAAGTGGATTTTTCATCAAATTGAAGTTATATGGTCTTTATTTGATCATTGAAGTGTTTGTAAGTTCACAAATTTGAAGAAAAGTGAGCAAAACCAAAAGTTGTCAAAAATGGAAATGACTTGTAATGTAAACTTTCCATTTTGGGAAAGTTTTTCAACCTCCTCTTTCTTAACCAAAAATGCTTCAAATGAAAAATTGTTAGTCATGAAATTTGTAGATTGGATCATTCCCTTTTCAAAAAGTATAAGAACAAGATCTAATTCATTTTGGAACTCAAGTTATGGCCTTCCAAAGTTGGCAAAAATCACATAATTTCATGTTTCATGCCAAAGAGGGAATATTGCAAAACCTCTTGCCAATTCATTTTGTGACCTCAAATTGACTTCTAACCATCATACAAACATAACACATTGCCTAAAACTCATAATTGGCCCAAGAATTTCCAAATTTCATGACTTGCACCTAAAGAAATCTCAAAAGGGCCAAAGGTTCACAAATTTGCAAAACCTCCCACAACTTTGTCACAACTTGCTGATTTGCCTCAAAGATATTTCCATGGACCTCCTTGAATCTTGCTGCACCAGACACCCCTTTGTCCTTGGCCTGAACCAGCCCATACCTCAAAGTACACATAAGCTTGACTTTTTGCATTTTCACCCATACCAATCACACTATGCCACAACCACTCTCTGAACCAATTGCATTTGTTTATACTAATCCAAAGCAAGCCAAACATAACAAGAACTAAGCCTAACACTTCAGCATTGCCATAGTTCACAAAAACTCCCTATTTTGCATTTTCCTTCGAAGCCCTCAGCACAAACATCAAACCTCAAATCTTTCTTCACCAATCATCTCTACACATCATAAGGAACATAAACCACCCTTCACTTTGCCCTGAAAGCCACCATACACAAAATACGATTTTTCACCCCCCTAAGCTGAACTTCACTGAACATTAAAAAGAGGTCACATATACTTCAGCAAAGCATCAAAGAAGCTCAAGGGAGGTTAGAGGAGGAGGTTTGCATCAAGAAGAAGGCCCAAGCAGCTCCATTGGCAAAGCTTCATCTCAGGTATCTTCTTGAAACTTTTTTCCAGAAATCTTTTCTTTAGTTATGAGATGGTAGAGTTTGCTCTCCTGATTGCAATGAACATTTATTTTTGAAGAATGGTTGAGTATTGATTGTGTATGTGTGTTCTGAAATTTTGTCCATTTTTATGTTTTTGTTCGAATTATGATTATGGTGCAAAATAAATGAATTATGTTGCTGGATTCTTGTTCTATGGGGTTTGGAGATCATTTCTGGAGATTTGGGGAGCTTATCATGACCTAGGGAGGGATTTGGGAATTTTCAGGGGAGAGTGTGCCCGGAGAAGATGACCGGAGGTCATTTCCGGCCACCTGAAAGTCATTAACCTAATTAATTAGGGTTAGGGCAATTTTCAAATGTGGGCCGTTAGATTAAGCTTTCCCGCGTGCAATGTAAGACTAGGATCATGTCATTAATATTTAATCAGGTTTAATTAATATTTTAATTGAGATTAGCTCAGTTTAAATGTGGGCCGTCCAGATGCGCGCCCAGTCAATCCATTCAAAGCCCAGAATCAATCCCCATCACCCATTGTGCATACTTCTGTTTATTTAATATTTTATTTCATTTTTTTATTTAATCTTATACGAATTTTTAAAAATAGTAAAAAACATTAACAAATTCTGAAATATTTTATCAAACCCTTTATTAATTTTCAGAACCCAAAAATATTTTTATTTTTATTTTTTTGCAATTAAAAAAATATTTTTAAATCATTTAAATTTTATTTTTAATTAGTTAATTGATTTTAATTAATTAAAAAATACATTTAAGTATTTAAATATCACAAAAAAAATCAGAGAACATCTTTGAACATTTAGAAACATTTACAAACTCACTATACAAATTTCTTTCTGGTTTTGTTCACACTTTGACATTTTTCATTTGAATTAGGGTTCTTAAATTGTTCATTTTCTAACCCTAACTTCAAAAATTCATAACTTTTAAACCAAGTTGAGTTTGTGAATGATTCTTTTTGCATTGTTCTATGCATGACTTCTAGTTTCTAAAAAAAATTTTGTTTCATTTTTATCTTTCATTTTCAATTTGTTTGGAATTTTACCTTGAGGATTACCCTTAAAACCCTAGAAACTTAGGAAATTCATATGTCCCACTAGGTTTAGCTTCTAACCTCCCCCTTTGGAGGGTAACTTAGTATAGGTTTAGGGTTCCTTTAAGTCCATTTTCAATTTTTTATCTTATCATTTGCTTCTGTTTTTGAGTTTTGCATCTCACATGTTCATATAACCCTAATATGTCATCTTCATTTGCATTCATCTTGTATATGCTTGCATCCATGAACTTTCCATGACTTGTTGTGCATTCACATGACATATAAGACATCCTAGGACACTTTAGAATCATGTTTGATCATTTCATTATCCATTTGCCATTTTATGCTTTCATTTCATTTCACGTGCATTCATGAACTTTCATGCTTCTTACATGCTTCATTTGCATCTTCGTCACTTGTATGATCATTCACATATCTTGACATACATTTGCATCATCTCTTTGCATCATTAGCATCATGAACATGCTTATGGTCTTGGTTTGCATCCTTGCATTTCATTTCATTTTCATTTCATTTCATTTTCTTTCACTAATTTTTCAGGTGGTAAGTTACTTTGAGAAGTGAATTTGCCTTCACTTCTCAAAATCTTTTCTCATCACTCTTATGCATTCATTTCTGCATTTTAGTTGTGTATTAGAGTTAGCTTTCTCATTCATGTTCCCTCCTCACCTTCTTTCTTCAAGCAACTTATCTTCTTAAGTGAAGTAAGTTGACTTGCTTCTTTCTGCTTCTCCTTCTTCCATCTTTCTTCTTCCTTTGTGGGTTTTCTTTGAAGATCTCTTGCAAGCCTAATAAACCCTAGGAATACCCAATCATGATCACAATTAGGGCTTGATTAGTCCCCCATTATTTTTACCTTTGTGTCATCTCTTGTGTCTTCTCTTCTCACCTCATAATCAAGGACTAAACCTTAAAGGTTTTAAGGCTTTGTAATTAAGCTTATGCCTGCATCCTTCTATTAGGATGGAGTGTATAACTTTAATCCTAAGTGTTAAACCCTTAATGTGTTTAATTCCTTTAATCAATCCACTTTAATAATCACTAAGACATCAAGCTTTTAACTTGGGCCTTGCATTAGGGTTCTAATTCTTCCTTAATTGGTTAAGAAGGACTAACCCTAGTGTTAATGGACAAGTCCCCCTCAAGTTGTCTTACAAACCATAAAATTCACTTCTTAATCTTACCATTAACTAAAATCCACTTTAATAAAGGCTTTGTTTTGTCATGAGGTTAATCCCTAATCATGGATTAAGTTGAGGAGCCTTCCTCAGCTTAAATGTTCTCATCTATTATCCTTCTATTAGGATAGTGTAACGGGTCCATTAAATCCTTGATTATGGCTTAAACTCATTACTTAACACTAAAAAAAAACTCCAAAAACATCTAAATAAATACAAGTAGGTTAATGATCTTAATCCTACATCATGGTGATTAAGTGTGAGGTGCTTACTTCACACTTAAGGTATTCTCATTACCCCTAATCAGAGGGAGGATGTGATGAGTTTACTAAACCCTTGGTTTAGGCTTAAGCTCATTTTCTTATGACAAACTCCAAAATCAATAAAAGATTAAAAAACACAAAAAACAAACAATAATCGTCTCCTCCGGGATTCTTTTCTCACCTCATTCACTCATAAACGAGAACTTGCTTCTTTCGTCTAATGCAAGACAGATTGCACCTGAGCCAGACATGTCATACACTTGAGCACAAACAAGTAAGCAGTTCATCAGTCAATTCATTATTCAGTCTCTTTGAGTCGAACTACGGTGTTCTGACTTCCTCATTGCACGAGAGGATACGTAGGCATAACTTAACAGTTATCGAACAAAAGTCTCTGTATAGTCCCCCCTCCTCCAGTATTACTCTTTTAAGCCTCATTGTCTTGAGCATTGCACTCTTTTCTTGCAATGACACTCCTTTTATTCATTCCACACTTCTTTTGCACTAACACTTGTATTCTTTTCCAGCTTTTTGCACACAGAATAACACTGACACTACCCCTTTAAACACAAACTTTCAAGCATGGATCCCGTCGAGTACGACGGACAATCTGGGTGCTAATACCTTCCCAGGTTGTAACCAACCCCCTTTCTCAGTTTCTCTGGTTCGCAACCGTCTTGTCCATATTTTTCTAGGTCTATGCAGCATTACCTTTCCTTCGGGATAAAAATGCCTAGCTGGCGACTCTTTTCACTTCATTTCATTTCTCTTTTCGCCGTCCGTTCACGCTTGTACCGGGATTCAAATCTTTGGGAGCGACAACTTGGCGACTCTGCTGGGGAACCTTATACTGCAACTAGGGCTTATGGTTCTTTTTGTGGGTTCCTCCTAGCGGTTGTTTGATTTGTGTTTACTGGGGTGTTATGTGCTATGTGTGTTTATTTATTTTTGCTTTATTTATTGCTTTATGTACAACTTTATTTATTGCTTTCTTTACAGTCTTATGCATATTTCATACTGCCATTATCACTGTGCTGGATCTGGTTTTCTTTGGTGGGTGGGGTTCCATTGAGTGATTAAGGTCCTATACCTGGGACCTGAGTGACACCTAGGCTAGAGTGGTTCATGTTCTTTCCCATTCCATTTCGGTCTGGTGCGGGAATATGAAACACGGTTCAGATGTGGGTTTCTTCTTGAGAACTCTGTGCTACAGATTTCCTGTAGTGCTAGGGCTATCTGGGAAGCCTACTAAGTCTGGATGACCTTTATTATGACCTTCAGAATCTGGGGTGAATTAGAGGAGGATCTCTTATGGTTATTGTAAACACTGTACCTCCGGGTTAGAAGTGTTTACACTTCTCATAACTGATCCAAGTCTGAGGATCCTTGTTCTAGAACATTACATGTGAGGGGGTCGGGTTGTTTACAGGTTTGCAGGAACCCTTGGCCACATCATACCCTGTTACTGTTTTGTTTAAGAGTACTTCACTTTGGACAGTTCGTTTGATTAACCTAGATCCAGCTCTTGATCACAAACCCTTGCATATCATTTGCATATATCATCATTGCATCATTTAACATTTTTTTATTTATTTTTCAGGGTATCCACCTCATTATATCTTGGTTTTGGTTTTGACCCCTTCGTTTGCTTAGACATCTCCTTCAGCATCTCCTTCAGTCTGTCAGAGACTCACCTGCATCAGTCTGTCAGAGACTTACCTCCAGCTTCTCAGTCTGTGATCTTCATCAGCATTTGATTTTAGTTTCTTTACCAGCACTCATGGATATTCCAAGGAAAAGCAACATATCTTATCACTTCTTTGAGCCCACATTGACTGGTATCAGGCAGGTCCAGTCACTCATCACACCTGACCACACCCCACTATTTAGAGAGCACTATGGGGGTATTTTGGATATGGTTATGGATCTTGATTCTTCCCAGAGAAGCATGATCCACACATGCTTACAGTTCTATGACCCCCCACTTAGATGCTCCACCTTTCCTGACTTTCAGATAGGGCCTTTGTTGGAAGAGTTTTCTTTATTGATTGGAGTGCCTATCAGAGGAGGGATCCCCTTCAACCCAGAGATGACTGCTCCCAGAAGTGGAGAAATAGCAAGGACATTGTATCTGGAGCCTGCCCTTATTGAGCAAAACATGACAACAAAAGCTGGGATTCCTGGTTTACATCTGGACTTTTTGATTTCTCAGGCCACCCTGAAGGCTACATTGGGAGAATGGAGGGCAGTCTGTGCCCTTTTAGCCCTCAACATATATGGGGCTATATTGTTTGCAGATGAGCCTAAATTTGTCAGTAAGAATTCCATCCACTTGTTTCTGCTGAGGAACCTTGTGCCTACATTGCTAGGGGATTTTTACTATTCCATCCATCAGAGAAACGAAAAGCAAAGGGGAAAGTTGGTCAGATGTTGTGCTCCTTTGTTCTACTCTTGGCTACTCAGACACCTTCCTAAATCAGATGCTTTCTTGAACCCACACCAGCAGGAGAATTAGGCCAAGAGGTTTATTGCCTTAACATCAGATGATATCAGATGGTGCACCCAGAGCACAAAAGGCAAGGACATTATCACCAACTGTGGGCAGTACCCTAATGTGCCTCTAATAGGAGTAAAAGGTTGCATCAATTACAACCCTTTACTGTTCAAGAGACAATTGGGATATGCCTTAATTCACCCTCCCAGAGGACAGGATCTAGCTGAGACCCTATACTGTGAAGTGCAACCTAATTCAGCTGTTGTCAGGCAAGCTGCCTGGGCTTGGGACAACATCCAGACCAAAGGAGCAGCCATCCTTGGAGGATGTAACAATGTTACTTCAGCTCAGTACTATGACTGGTCCCGTACTAGAGCTCAGATTACCAGAATGCCTTTCACCTTGGAAGACATACTTGGCCCATCTACAGTACAGCCTGCAGTAACTGTTAGCCTGGAAGAATTTGAAAAGTTGAAGGAAAGGAATGAGCAGCTATCTCAGGCCCTGAAGAAGACTCTTTGGGAAAGAAGTGACGGTCTTCTGGACATTGAGAGATTGGAAAAGCTCAAGATTGAGCATCTGACCAAGATTGAAAGGACAGAGGACTACATAAGGAAACGAAGAGCCGGGGAACAAATATTGAAGAATGCCTGCAAGGAGGCCAAGATTCAGAAAGCTAGGGCTGAGCATTACCTGGAGGAAATCCAGGCTAGGTGGGTCAGGATCACCGAAGCCCGTACACAAGAAGACCAGAGAACTCAGGCCAAGATTGAGCAGCTGGAGGCCAATGAGAAGAAGCAGCAGGAAGCTTTGTTGGCAGCTCAGAAGGAGATATCATAATTGAAGCTCTGAGCGGGGTTAAAGAGATCAAAAGATCAGGACAGGCATAAGAAGCTGACTAATGCCATTGCTACCAGGAACCTCCTCATTAGGACCATTACAGAGTATCCAGCTGGTCTGGTGACCAAGGCACTCCTGAAAAAAGTTAGGGAAGATGACTATGGACTGGATGTCTGATTCCTTTTTCTTGTATTTCCTTTCTTTTGATGTACTTTTCCTTTTTGTTGTTTTTTTGACCCACCATGGGCATGTATTGTAAACAGACTATGTATTTTTCATCATTTGTAATATATTTAGTTTGTTTCATTGGGCTTCTTTTCTCAACATCATCAAGCATCTCCTCGAGGTCTGGAAAGGTCAAAACCAAGAACCAATCCGGATACCTTGGAAAACAAATAAGCATATTGCATTGCATACTAACATTTTTCTTTGTTTTGTAGGTTTTTGTTTGTTATTTGTTTCTCACTTTCTTGTGATTTCAAGAAACATTGCTCGTAGCCGAGTGTTCCCTGTCAACCGCACACACCGGTACCCAACTCGTAACAACCTTTCATGCATTCAGATGGAGCAGGTACAACAGGATCTAAATGAAGTAAGAAATCAGATGGTAAATGAAAGGGTCGAGATGAGGAACCAAATGTCTTAGTTTATGGCTGTGATGACTGGCTTAGCCCAGAGTCAGGAGAGGCTGAGAGAGCTGGTAGAAAGACAGACACCTGAAGAGCCCCATCTTGGAACAGGGGGAACCAGCAATAATGAACGGGGGCAGCCTCGTATCGACTCACCGGAGTACGGGCCCCATTTGAATCCAGATGTTAACATCTCGAGGAATGTTCAAGGTAATGTTGCTGGGGGAAGAATCCTGCAAGAGGATCCCTAAGAAGAACAATTCAATGTTATTGGGAATGGAGATGAGGTATATGATAGAAGGTTGGATGAGATTGCTGAAAAACTAAGGTCTTTGGAATCTCAAAAATCTTTAGGCTTTGACGTGATGGATATGGGGCTGGTAGATGGGGTGAGGATTCCCCACAAATTCAAACCCCCATGCTTTGAGAAATATAATGGTAACTTATGCCCGCGTACTCATTTGCAATCCTTCTTAGGAAGACTCAAGGCTTATACCATGGATGAGAAGTTATGGATGTTGTATTTTGAGGACAGTCTGACCGGGGGCTTCAAGAGAATGGTATTCTCATCTGACAAGGGCCACCATAAGATGCTGGAAAGACTTGGCTGAGGCTTTCATCCGGCAATATCAGTACAACTTAGACATGGATCCCAGTAGAAATCTTCTAATGGGCATGTCTCAGTCTTCAAAGGAGAGCTTTCGGAATTATGCTTAGAGGTGGAGACAGCTTGCTGCTGCTGTCCAGCCACCCATGTCAGAAAGGGAGATGGCTGACATGTTTATGAACACCTTGCAGGGAACTTATATTGATAGACTTGCTGCTTTTTCTTCCACCAGTTTTGCCGATGTAGTTATAGCTGGTGAGAGAATTGAGAGTCTTTTGAAGATGGGTAAAATCTCTGACAATGGTGCAAGTTCCTCCAACAACCCCAGAAAACCTTTTGCAGGACCCCGAAGTGCGGGTGAAACAAATGCTATCCATGCAAGCAGGGGCAGACCCCAGTATTCTCACAGATCAATAGCAGTCGTTACTATCCCGGCTCCAGTTCCACAGCAACCACTTTACCCTCAATAACAAGAACATCACTACCAGCAACAATCTCATTTTCCGCAACAAATAACTTACAGCAATAACAACAACAACCAACAACAACGTCCCTTTCAACAAAGACCATCTCAAGCAAATAGGGTGATTGACCCAATCCCTATGCCTTATGTTGCTTTACTGCCACAACTCCTGAAACTTAACCTGGTTGAGTTAAGGACGTTGGCTCCAACAGATCCTCTCAATCTCCCGAAGAATTATGATGCCAATGTCATGTGTGCTTTCCACTCCAACGCACCTGGTCACAATACCGAGAAGTGCAGAGCCTTACAGATGAAGGTTCAGGATTTGGTCGATTCCAAAGCTCTCAATTTCACACCTCCTCCGAATGTTAACAGAAATCCTATGCCTAATCATGATGGGCCTAGGATTAATGCCATTGAAGAGGACCAAACATCTGTATTGATTGATAATGTTGCATATATTCAAACACCATTGGCAGAAGTCAAAGTTCAACTTTTAAGATGCCAAGTGTTCCCGGGATGTGAGGCTTGCTGCGAATCGTGCAAAACTGCCATTAATGGTTGTGAGAAGCTAAGGTTTGGCATAGATTGCCTTATCAGAGATGGAATTTTGCAGATTACTACAACGGCTCCTTCAACAACTCTTTCTTAAGCAACAATGGATTCTCCTACAACATCAACAATCCTTTCTTCAGCGACGATAGATACTCCAACAACAACAATAACTATCATTCCCACTGATTCATCAACAACTCCCGCAATCACTTCATCCATCATTTCAACAGATCAGAGTTCCGCAACAGTTTCTTCTACAACATCAGCACCCATTTTATCAATAGAAACGCCTACAACACCAGCAAAAGCTAATGAAGATATCTCAACGGTCATGATCTATTATGAACCAGCAAATGTTCATCCCAACAACAATTTCCAACAACAAACTGCAACACCTCCTGTCAGATCTCCAGTTACGATCTATTACGACCCACATGCCATCACAGTTCCTTCCGCTACAGTAATCAGTCCGGTCACCATTACGGTACCTGGACCTGTTCCTTATGAAGGCAGTAATGCCATACCTTGGCACTACGGCTCTGATCTCTACTGCAACGGGGAGAAAATCACTCTTGATTCATCAACCTCTTCACCACAAATTGACAATGTTGGGGGAGGCGGAGGTTTCACCAGAAGCGGACGCCTTTTTGCCTCACAAACACAAAGACCTAATGCTGAAGCAGAAGCTGCTGCTAAGGCAAAAGGAAAGAATGTGGTATCCGAAGAACCAACTATCAAAGAAACTCAGAAGACGTCTTTTGAACAAGATGTAGACGAGTTCATGAGAATAATCAAAAGGAGTGACTACAAGGTGGTGGACCAGCTTCACCAAACACCCTCCAAAATCTCCATATTATCATTTCTAATGTGTTCCTAAGTCCACAGGAACACATTGTTGAAGGTCCTGCACCTAGCATACGTGCCAGAGGAGATTACTGTTAACCAGCTAGAAACTGTGGTTGCGAATGTCAACACCAGTCATGGAATGGGCTTTACGAATGTTGATTTAACAACGGAGGGACGCAACCATAACAAGGCCTTGCATATCACCTTGGAATGCAAAAGTGTTGTCCTTTTTCATGTACTGGTGGACACTGGGTATTCGCTCAATGTTCTCCCAAAGAAAGCCTTGGTGAAGTTGGAGTATGACGGTTTAGCATTGCGTCCAAGTAATTTGGTGGTGAGAGCATTTGATGGCTCTAAGAGATTGGTGCTTGGAGAGATCGATTTACCTGTGTCGATTTACCTGTTACGTCTACCCTTCACCAGAAGTTAAAATTCGAGTGGGAGGGCCAGATCATCACCATTTGCGGGGAGGAAGATATCTTTGTTAGCCAGCTGGCTACTTATAAGTACATAGAAATGGATGGGGAGATCCATGAGACCATGAGTCAGGGGTTTGAAGCTCTTAACATCAATGAAGCAGCTGCTATGTCTGGAACTTCCATCACTTCATATCAACAGGCCCGAAAGGTTGTTGAGGAGGGTACCGCTCAAGGCTGGGGCAAGCTGCTTCCAGTAGAAAAGAAAGAAGACATATTCAGATTGGGTTACATACCAACTCGACAAGATCAACCAGAGGCTGCAACGGAGCCCAAATTTGTTAGCGGGGGAATGCTAACCCCGGATGCTGTGAACAGTTTGGAAGACGAGGAAGAAGACGAACGCAACCTGGAAAACTGGATACGTCCAAGGATCCCGGGGAACCAAGTCTCGAACTGGTCTTCCAAGGAAATTATAAGAGTTACTCCTGCAGAGTAATTATTATTTCCTGTTTTTAAGCATGCATCAAGTCCTGTATCATGCCCAAGATGTCAGGGCTCATTTTGTAATCGGGTCAGCTTGTATTTTGTGCAAACGATCAAATAATGAATATCATGACATCTTTTGCAAATGAGTCTCTTTTTTCCCGCTCACTGTTTTTCATTTTTCATTTTTTGTACAAAAATAAAATGGCAATGTTTTTCAAAAAATATAACTTCATTTTCACTTTTTCTAAGCAAGATAAAATTGATCACTAAAATGAACAAATCTAAATCCTTGCAGAGAGTGCCCTCCAGACTGCACCGACAACGACACTACTATGACTTCGTATGACTTTGACAATCCGATTAATCAAGCCGATGAAGGGGTTGAAGAAGATTATGAGCTACCTGAAGAACTAGCCAGGTTGTTGAGACAAGAGGAGAAGGTTATTACTCCTCATCAGGAGGAAGTTGAGACAGTTAATCTTGGTACCGAAGAAGACTTGAAAGAAGTGAAGATCGGGGCCCGTCTGCAAGATTCAATGAAGGAACTACTTATTGACATGCTTCGGGAGTATGTGGATGTTTTTTCTTGGTCTTATCAAGATATGTCGGGTCTGGATACCGACATTGTTATGCACAAGCTGCCTCTAAAAGAAAATTGTCCTCCAGTGAAACAGAAGTTGCGCCGTACTCGCCCGGATATGGCAATGAAAATAAAAGAAGAGGTGCAGAAACTGTGGGACATCGGTTTCCTTGCTGTGACTAGCTACCCGCCGTGGGTTGCTAACATTGTACCTGTGCCTAAGAAGGATGGCAAAGTGCGGATGTGTGTGGATTACCGGGACCTGAACAGAGCCAGCCCGAAGGATGATTTCCCTTTACCTCACATTGATGTATTGGTCGACAACACGACTCAGTTCTCGGTATTCTCCTTCATGGATGGATTTTTAGGATATAATCAGATCAAGATGTCACCTGAAGACATGGAGAAGACAACTTTCATCACACCCTGGGGCACATTCTGTTATAAGGTGATGCCATTCGGACTGAAGAATGCTGGTGCCACTTATCAGCGGCCTATGGTAACATTATCCCATGACATGATCCGTAAAGAAACTGAATGTTATGTGGATGACATGATTACAAAGTCCCTCACAGAAGAAGACCACCTGGTGAATCTATTGAAGCTATTCAAGCGTATGAAGAAGTACCAGTTGAAGCTAAACCCCAACAAATGCACATTCGGGGTGCATTCTGGTAAGCTGTTGGGGTTCATTGTAAGTTGAAAGGGAATTGATGTTGACCCTGACAAAGTCAAAGCCATTCAAGAAATTCCTGCACCAAAGACTGAAAAAGATGTTCGGGGGTTCTTAGGTAGATTGAACTACATAACAAGGTTCATATCTCACCTTACTGCAACCTGTGAGCCTTTGTTCAAACTATTAAGAAAAGATCAAACGGTCAGGTGGAACGAAGATTGTCAGAAGGCTTTTGACAAAATCAAGGGGTACTTACAAGAGCCTCTGATCCTTATGCCTCCAGTTGAAGGAAGACCTCTAATAATGTACTTGACAGTATTAGAAGGGTCAATGGGGTGTGTGCTGGGCCAACATGACGAGTCTGCTCGAAAAGAGTATGCAATATATTACCTAAGCAAAATGTTTACCGACTGTGAACAACGTTATTCACTGCTCGAGAAAACTTGTTGTGCTTTAGCATGGGCTGCTCGCCGACTAAGGCAGTATATGTTGACCCACACTACCTTGTTGATCTCCATGATGGATCCATTCAAGTACATTTTTGAGAAGCCAACACTTACCGGACGGGTTGCAAGATGGCAAATGATTCTCACAGAATATGACATTCAGTACACATCTCAGAAAGCCATCAAAGGCAGTGTATTGTCTGACTATCTAGCTGAGTTCCCCATTGATGATTACCAGCCAATGAGATTTGACTTCCCTGATGAAGACATCATGTTCATAAAAGAAAAAGATCATGAAGAGCCTATTCACACTGAAGGGCCTGACCCAGAAGAAGAATGGACTATGATGTTTGATGGGGATGTTAACATGAATGGTCGTGGAGTTGGTGCAGTACTCATTACACCTAAGGTAGTTCACATGCCCTTCTCAGCAAAGCTCACCTTTAACTGCACTAACAACGGAGCTGAATACGAAGCCTGTATCATGGGTCTTGAGGAAGCCATTGACCTCAGGATCAAAAATTTAACTGTATTCGAAGATTCAGCTCTGGTAATCAATCAAACCAACAGCAAATGGTACACTCACCAGGAGCATCTGATTCCATACCGGGATTATAAAAGGAGATTACTGACCTTCTTCACTACAGTCAAACTTGAGTATATCCCTCAAGATGAAAATCAGTTTGTGGATGCTCTGGCTACCATTTCTTCCATGATCAAAGTTCAAGCTGCCAATTTTGTGCCTCGGATTTCGGTATCCAGACTTAACAGACCAGCATACGTATTCTCAGTAGACATTGCTAAAGATGATAAGCCTTGGTTCTACGACATCAAATGCTTCTTAGAGGATCAAACGTACCCACCTGGGGCATCATCCAATGACAAGAAGACATTAAGAAGGCTGGCTGGTAGTTTCTTCTTGAATGCTGACGGCTCCTTGTACAAAAGAAACTTTGACATGGTACTTCTCAGATGTGTTGATAAGGCAGAAGCAGACTTGTTGATGCACGAGGTGCACGAAGGATCTTTTGGTACCCATGCTGGAGGACATGCAATGGCTAAGAAATTGCTACGGTCAGGTTACTACTGAATCACAATAGATGCAGACTGTTGTGCTTATGCCAGAAAGTGCTACAAATGCCAGATTTATGCAGACAAAGTGCATGTGCCTCCAAATCCTTTGAATGTAATGTCTTCACCATGGCCCTTTTCCATGTGGGGAATTGATATGATTGGAAAGATCGAACTGACTGCTTCAAACGGCCACAGATTCATCCTGGTAGCCATTGACTATTTTACCAAGTGGGTTGAAGCAGCTTCATATGTAAATGTCACCAGGCAAGTGGTAGCCAGATTCTTGAAGAGAGACATCATCTGTCGGTATGGAGTGCCCGAGCGAATCATTACTGATAATGGTTCCAACTTGAACAACAAAATGATGGCAGAACTGTACCAGGACTTCAAAATCCAACATCACAAATCTTCTCCTTACATGCCAAATATGAATGGCGTTGTTGAGGCGGCTAATAAGAATATCAAGAAGATTGTGCAGAAGATGGTGGTTACTTACAAAGACTGGCATGAAATGCGACCATTTGCCTTGCATGGGTACCGTACCTCAATCAGAACATCCACTGGGGCAACACCGTATCAGCTTGTGTATGGTATGGAAGCAGTCTTACCTATTGAAGTTGAATTACCTTCCTTACGGGTACTGATGGATGTCAAGTTGAATGAAGCAAAATGGGTCCGATCTCGGTACAATCAACTGAATCTAATCGAAGAAAAGAGATTAGCTGCAATATGTCATGAGCAGCTGTATCAGAAGAGAATGAAGAAAGCCTTCGATCAGAAAGTCAGGCTTTGGGAATACCAAGTAGAAGATCTTGTGCTGAAAAGACTCCTTCCTCCTCACACAGACCACAAAGGCAAATGGACTCCAAACTACGACGGTCCGTTCATAGTAAAGAAGGTCTTCTCTGGTGGAGCACTGATGCTCATTACTATGGATGATGAAGATTTCCTGTCCCCTGTGAATTCATATGCAGTTAAAAAATACTTCGCATAAAATGACCCGCTGGACATAAAAACAGAATGTAAGTCCAGGCAAAAATAGGGCATCCCGGCGAGTCAAAATTAGAATAAAAGACTCGGGCAAAAATAAGGGAAAATAAGGAAAAAGCGTACACCCGCTGATTTGAAAAGCCGCATTGGACAACTCAGACAAAAATGGGTATCCTGGTGGATTGAAAACCCGAAAGGGCAATCCACGCAAAATAAGGGAATAAGCGAACAACTGTATTCTGAATTTGTCTATATCATTCACAAACATGGAAAACTTCGAAAGGTTAAAGCATCAGTCAGAATCAGCTTTCTTCAGAAAGCAAGATGAGAATAACATCAATGTCATACGAGTCATAGCAAAGGGAAGCTCACTGAAGCGTCATCAACATTGCCAGCACCTTTGTTTTTCTCAATTTTGTAACAATCTCCTCATTTCAGGGGATTTGTTTCTTTGATTGTATATTCCAATTCAGGGCACCCAAGTTAATAAGACCAGATTTTCAGTCACACTCCATCTTATATTTTTATTCCATTTGCAAAAATGTCTGATATCCTTGATGTAACGTTTGCATAAAAACATATGTGCCTTTCTAATCACAGGCTTGCAGGAAATATATTATTTTCTCTCGTGAGTGTCTAAACTCCTATGATGGAATCCAGTAAAGGATGCCTCGGGATACTTGTGCGTTTCTTTGTCATAACAGGATTGCAGGTACTCAGAGCGCAACATGGGGCACGAAAGGTGTTCCCCAGCAAAGCTGCCAAATCATTATTTCCTCGGCACATCTTCCAAACAGCACCAAAGAGTGATTTCTCCCCATCAGAGCTGCCAGGCATCACTTCCCCGGCACATCTGTCAGAGCAGTACCAGAAGGTGCTCGTATCCCCAGCTGAGTTGACAAATATCCTCATCCTCAGCAGGATCCCCGCAGAAAGCTCTAGGAAGATCGTTCAGTGATCTTCTTCATCCCCAAGCCGAGTGCTAGATAGGGAACTATCTCCCCAAGCAAAGCTATATATCAGATCTACCAATGATCTCATCCCCACCTGGGACACTCCTTCAAGTAGATCAGCCAGAGATCTTCACAGCAGCGGGATCTGAATCCTGGATCGGCTTCTCTTTGCATAATCATAGCATTCGCATCATATTTCCCCTCAGAGCGTAGCATTCCGTCTAATACGGAGCATTACGGCAAAAATCAAACATATTGCATAATCACAAGTCATGTTTTGGATCAGTCACCTATGTATACCAACATTCCTTCAGCAATGTATATAAAGACTCACAGTCCCAGCAGAAAGCCAGAGCGTCCCTTTTGCACTCACAAACAAATATCTATATACACTCCATTGACACCCGTCTGTGTCACCTTTCCCCCAGCACAGTTACCTAAACATTTATAATACACTCTCATTGACACCCGTCCGTGTCGTCCTATCCCCACAGATCACCAGATAACTTTTACACTCATTAGTTCATAACTTATACACTTTCTCTTTTGACACTCGTCCGTGTCACCCTTCCCCAGCAAGTTGAACACTCGTCTGTGTCTTGCTCATACTTCACAAACACTCACTCATACTTATACAGATACTCGTCCGTATCTTATATATATATATATATATATATATATATATATATATATATATATATATCACTCCTCAAGCATATTCGACACTCGTTCGTGTTCTTTGTTAACCAGTTGGTACTCGTCCGTACCATCATCTCTGAACATGCGTCAGTATTTGTTTTTACCGATACTCGTCCGTATCATGGTCTTAAGGATACATGTCCGCATCTTTAATCTATACACAGCGTCAAACACTTATACCTTTTATTTCTTGGATGTAAACACTCGTCCGTGTTTACTATTCCCCAGCAAATCCCCATTAAAAAGCAAAACTTTTCTCCTATCTGACATTCGTCCTATGTCATGATACTTTCGGCAGCCGTACCCTGCCAGGTGATCGTCCTTCACCTTTTTGATGACCGTCCCTCATCATTCCCCCAGCGGAGTCTCCATTATTAGGACCCTTTTTTAATCCGACATTCGTCCTATGTCGTGATATTTTAGCAGTCGTCCCCTGCTAGGTGATCGTCCTTCATCTCTAGATGATAATCCTTCATCACTTTATCCGATGGTCGTCCCCATCGTTGATCTTGTTATCTGACATTCGTCCTATGTCATGATAAACCCCGAGAACAGCCGTACCCTGCTAGGTGATCGTCCTTCACCTATTGATGATCGTCCTTCATCATGCTTATCCGATGGCCGTCCCCATCGTCGACCCTTTTTATCCGGCATCCGTCCCCTGATAGGTGATCGTCCTTCACCTTTGATGACTGTCCCTCATCATTTATTTCGTTAACCTGATGGTCGTCCCCATCATTGACTTTACCTTTAATCCCCGTCATGATCTCTTTATTTTCCCAGCATGTCGGCCGTCCCCGTCATTGCCTTATCCCCAGTAGTCGTCCTCTGCTCGATGGTCGTCCTCCATCGCCTGCATTTTTATATCCTGCACATCTAACTCATGTTTGAATAGGGGCAGCTGTAAACACCCCAAATTTGCCCTCACTAAGTTCACACCATGGCTTGTGATCTTTTCATTTGCATTAGTTTAATCATATCATCTCATATTGCATTTTTGGCTTCACTGCATTGGTTCAAGGTCATCTGCATCTAGGGTTTGTGATCTGAGTAATCCATGGGCCACCTGAGCCACTCCAAAGGTCTTCAATCATCTCAAGAGGGTCCATGTATGTTCAATCATCATATTTTATCCTCCAAAGATCAAGGAAGCCAAAAATCACAAGAACTTGCAAAGCATGGAAGCAGAGCCAGGTTTAACTGCACAAATGACCTGAAATTAGGGTTTTGGTTTCAGAGGCCATAACTCCAAATTTTTTGGTCATTCTTGTTTCTATTGGTCTTAATATGTTATAAGGATCATACATACCAAGTTTGATGAATAAATTCATTGTGGAAGTCATCTGATCATTGGGTAACTTCTTGAGAAAGTCAGAGCCAAATCAGGGCATCTGAGGCACCCATCAATGGACCCAAAGTGGATTTTTCATAAAATTGAAGTTATATGGTCTTTATTTGATCATTGAAGTGTTTGGAAGTTCACAAATTTGAAGAAAAGTGAGCAAAACCAAAAGTTGCCAAAAATGGAAATGACTTGTAATGTAAACTTTCCATTTTGGGAAAGTTTTTCAACCTCCTCTTTCTTAACCAAAAATGCTTCAAATGAAAAATTGTTGGTCATGAAATTTGTAGATTGGATAATTCCCTTTTCAAAAAGTATAAGAACAAGATCTAATTCATTTTGGAACTCAAGTTATGGCCTTCCAAAGTTGGCAAAAATCACATAATTTCATGTTTCATGCCAAAGAGGGAATTTTGCAAAACCTCTTGCCAATTCATTTTGTGACCTCAAATTGACTTATAACCATCATACAAACATAACACATTGCCTAAAAATCAGAATTGGCCCAAGAATTTCCAAATTTCATGACTTGCACCTAAAGAAATCTCAAAAGGGCCAAAGGTTCACAAATTTGCAAAACCTCCCACAACTTTGTCACAACTTGCTGATTTGCCTCAAAGAGATTTCCATGGACCTCCTTGAATCTTGTTGCACCAGACACCCCTTTGTCATTGGCCTGAACCAACCCATACCCCAAAGTACACATAAGCTTGACTTTTTGCATTTTCACCAATACCAATCACACTATGCCACAACCACTCTCTGAACCAATTGCATTTGTTTATACTAATCCAAAGCAAGCCAAACATAACAAGAACTAAGCCTAACACTTCAGCATTGCCATAGTTCACAAAAACTCTCTCTTTTGCATTTTCCTTCGAAACACTCAGCACAAACATCAAACATCAAATCTTTCTTCACCAATCATCTCTACACATCATAAGGAACAAAAACCACCCTTCACTTTGCCCTGAAAGCCACCATACACAAAATACGATTTTTCACCCCCCTAAACTGAACTTCACTAAACTTTAAAAAGAGGTCACATATACTTCAGCAAAACATCAAAGAAGCTCAAGGGAGGTTAGAGGAGGAGGTTTGCGTCAAGAAGTAGGCCCAGGAAGCTCCATTAGCAAAGCTTCATCTCAGGTATCTTCTTGAAACTTTTTTTCTAGAAATCTTTTCTTTAGTTATGAGATGGTAGAGTTTGCTCTCCTGATTGCAATGGACATTTATTTTTGAAGAATGGTTGAGTATTGACTGTGTATGTCTGTTCTGAAATTTTGTCCATTTTTATGTTTTTGTTCGAATCATGATTATGGTGAAAAATAAATGAATTATGTTGCTGGATTCTTGTTCTATGGGGTTTGGGGATCATTTCTGGAGATTTGGGGAGCTTATCATGACCTAGGGAGGGATTTGGGAATTTTTAGGGGAGAGTGTGGCCGGAGAAGATGATCGGAGGTCATTTCCGGCCACCTGAAAGTCATTAACCTAATTAATTAGGGTTATGGCAATTTTCAAATGAGGGCCGTTAGATTAAGCTTTCCCGCGTGCAATTTAGGGCTAGGATCATGTCATTAATGTTTAATCAGGTTTAATTAATATTTTAATTGAGATTAGCTCAGTTTAAATGTGGGTCATCCAGATGCGCGCCCAGACAATCCATTCAAAGCACAAATTCAATCCCCACCACCCATTGTGCATACTTCTGTTTATTTAATATTTTATTTCATTTTTTTTATTTAATCTTATACGAATTTTTAAAATTAGTAAAAAACATTAAAAAATTATGAAATTTTTTATCAAACCCTTTATTAATTTTCAGAACCCAAAAATATTTTTATTTTTATTTTTTTGCATTAAAAAAATATTTTTAAATCATTTAAATGTTATTTTTAATTAGTTAATTGATTTTAATTAATTAAAAATATATTTAGGAATTTAAAAATCACAAAAAAAAATCAGAGAACATCTTTGAACATTTAGAAACATTTACAAACTCACCATACAAATTTCTTTCTGGTTTTGATCACACTTTGACATTTTTCATTTGAATTAGGGTTCTTAAATTGTTCATTTTCTAACCCTAACTTCAAAAATTCATAACTTTTAAACCAAGTTGATTTTGTAAATGATTATTTTTGCATTGTTCTATGCATGACTTCTAGTTTCTAAAAACATTTTTGTTTCATTTTTATCTTTCATTTTAAATTTGTTTGGCATTTTACCTTGAGGATCACCCTTAAAACCCTAGAAACTTAGGAAATTCATATGTCCCACTAGGTTTAGCTTCTGACCTCCCCCTTTGGAGGGTAACTTAGTATAGGTTTAAGGTTCCTTTAAGTCCATTTTCAATTTTTTATCTTATCATTTGCTTCTGTTTTTGAGTTTTGCATCTCACATGTTCATAAAACCCTAATATCTCATCTTCATTTGCATTCATCTTGTATATGCTTGCATCCATGAACTTTCCATGACTTGTTGTGCATTCACATGACATATAAGACATCCTAGGACATTTTAGAATCATGTTTGGTCATTTCATTATCCATTTGCCATGTTATGTTTTCATTTCATTTCAAGTGCATTCATGAACTTTCATGCTTCTTACATGCTTCATTTGCATCTTTGTCACTTGTATGATCATTCACATATCTTGACATACATTTGCATTATCTCTTTGCATCATCAGCATCATGAACATGCTTCTGGTCTTGGTTTGCATCCTTGCATTTCATTTCATTTTCATTTCATTTTCTTTCACTAATTTTTCAGGTGGTAAGTTACTTTGAGAAGTGAATTTTCCTTCACTTCTCACAATATTTTCTCATCTCTCTTATGCATTAATTTCTGCATTTTACTTGTGTATTAGAGTGAGCTTGCTCATTCATGTTCCCTCCTCACCTTCTTTCTTCAAGCAACTTATCTTCTTAAGTGAAGTAAGTTGACTTGCTTCTTTCTGCTTCTTCTCCTTCCATCTTTCTTCTTCCTTGGTGGCTTTTCTTTGAAGATCTCTTGCAAGCCTCATAAACCCTAGGAATACCCAAGCATGATCAAAATTAGGGCTTGATTAGTCCCCTATTAGTTTTACCTTTGTGTCATCTCTTGTGTCTTCTCTTCTCACCTCATAATCAAGGACTAAACCTTAAAGGTTTTAAGGCTTTGTGGTTAAGCTTATGCCTGCATCCTTCTATTAGGATGGAGTGTATAACTTTAATCCTAAGTGTTAAACCCTTAATGTGTTTAATTCCTTTAATCAATCCTCTTTAATAATCACTAAGACATCAAGCTTGTAACTTGGGCCTTGCATTAGGGTTCTAATTCTTCCTTAATTGGTTAAGAAGGACTAACCCTAGTGTTAATGGACAAGTCCCCCTCAAGTTGTCTTACAAACCATAAAATTCACTTCTTAATCTTATCATTAACTAAAATCCACTTTAATAAAGGCTTTGTTTTGTCATGAGGTTAATCCCTAATCATGGATTAAGTTGAGGAGCCTTTCTCAGCTTAAATGTTCTCATCTATTATCCTTCTATTAGGATAGTGTAATAGATCCATTAAATCCTTGATTATAGCTTAAACTCATTACTTAACACTAAACAAAAACTCCAAAAACATCTAAATAATTTCATGTAGGTTAATGATCTTAATCCTATATCACGGTGATTAAGTGTGAGGTGCTTACTTCACACTTAAGGTATTCTCATTACCCCTAATCAGAGGGAGGATGTGATGAGTTTACTAAACCCTTGTGTAAACACCCCAAATTTGCCCTCATCCATTTCACCATGGCTTGTGATCTTTACATATGCATAAAATCAGTCATAGCATCTCATACCACATTTTTGATTCACTGCATTGATTCAAAGTCATCTGCATCTAGGGTTTGTGACTTGAGCCATCCCTGAGCCATTTGAGCCATTCCAAAGGTTATTAATCACTTCAAAGGGGTCCATTTATGTTCAAACATCATATCATATCCTCACCAAGTCAAGGAAGTCAAAGAATCACAAGAACTGAGAAAGGCATGGAAGCAGAGTCAGGTTTAACCTCACAGATGACCTAAAATTAGGGTTTTGGTTTCAGAGGCCATAACTCCAAAAATTTTGGTCATTCTTGTTTCTATTGGTCTCTATAGGGTATAGGGATCATGCATATCAATATTCATGAAGAAATTCCATGGGGAAGGCATCTGATCAAGAGTTGACTTCTTGAGCAAGTCAGTGCAAAATCAGGGCATCTGAGCCCCCCAGTGACCCAACCAAAGGGTGTTCTCCATCATTTTGAATGTGTATGATCTTTATTTGATCATATAAGATGTTATAAGTTCACAAAATTGGAAAATTTCAAGCCATTTGCAAAATTGCCTTTTTGGGAAAGTGACTTATAATGGAAACTTGCCATTTTGGGAATGTTTTTCAACCTCCTCTTTTTGATTCAAAAATGCTTCAAATGAGAAAACTTTGGTCATGAAAGTTGTAGGATGGATCCTCCCATTTTCAAAAAGTACAAGAACTCATTCCAATTCATTTTGGATCAAAAGTTATGGCCTTGCAAAGTTGGATAAAATCATTGAAATTTCACTTTTTGCACAAAATGGAAAACTTGCAAATTCTCATGATAAGCCTTTATGTGACTTCAATATGACCTCTAATCATCATACAAACATAATGCATGACCTAAAATTCAGTTTGGCCCAAGAAATTTCCCATTTCCATGTCTTAAATTTCAAGTAACCATAAGCCATTTTCCATAAAAATGCAAAAGGGGGAATTCTTGCAAAATGGGTCCCAAAGGTTTGTGTGATCTCTAGCTGGTCTCAAGGCATTGCCATAACCTCATGGGACATCTCACACCAAAATTCAGCAAGAGATATCATATGTTCATGACCAAAAAACCACAAAATGTGACAAGTTGCCGAAATGCAAAACTCATGCTATCTTGTGATCCAAGTGCTGCAGTCCTTCATGAATCATCCAAGGGTCTTCCTTGACACAAGTGAGGCAGGACAAGCCCTAATATTTCCTCTGACCCGAGCCATACCCATAGTACACAATCCTTGACTTTTTGGCCAATCACCCCATACCATTCCCACAGTACATGTCACTTCCTCAGACCTCTTCCAATAGTCTAGGGATATGTTATGGAACATAAAGCAAGCAATACACAAGCCAGAAAACACCCACATTCCAGCATCCACAAAATCTGCCAAAAGCTTCCTCTCTTCGAATTTCTTCACACAGCCATCAAACCTTCATTTTTCTTCCACCAACAAGTCACAAATCACTCATAGAACCAGAACCACCCCCTAAAATAGCTTGAAACATCACACACAAAGTCCACCATTTCTGCTACACCAGAGCTGAATCATTCAAACCAGCCACTCCCCAAGTTTTCTAAGCTCCATTCCATCACCAGGAGGTTCAAAGAAGCAGGCTTGCACAAAAGAAAAGTCCAGAAAGCTTAAAAACAGAGAAGCTCCATCTCAGTTAACATGAAGAACATTTTTTCCAGAAACTAATTTTTGAGTTCTTTTATGATACTATGTGTTCTCCTGATATGAATATGCATTTATTTTTGAAATGGTGAAGAAACCAGCATGTATGATATCTCTGAACATTTGCCCGTGTTTTATACTTTGCTTCGATTCAGGCTTGTGAGTGAAAATAAATGAATTTGAGGTGAGGGTTTAGGATTAGATTGATGAGAGGATCATTTTGGTGAAGGAAATTTGATGTTTGGTAACCTATAGAGAGAACTAGGGTTTGTGCCTGCCGGAGAAGATGACCGAAACCACTGTTCTGGTCATCTGAATGTCATTAGCCCTAATTAGGGTTTAAGCCAGTTTTGAATTGAGACCCTTGGATCTGCCTTCCCGCGCGTGCATGTATGGACAAGATCTTCCCATTAGCCATTAATCAGTCATTAATTAATTAAATCCAAGATTAATTAAATATTAAGTAAGTTTATCCAGGTTTGAACCTGGGCCCTTGGATGTGGCGCCAAGTCAACCCTCACAAGCCCAGAACCAATCTGATCCATTCATTCAGCTTACTTTTCATTTTATTCAATTTTAATTCATTTTGTTTATATTTTATTTGCACGAATTATTTAAAATAGTAAAAAACATTTAAAAATTCTGAAAATTTTTGTCAAGCATTTTATTAATTTTCAGAACCCAAAAATATTTTAATTTTAATTTTTTGCATTAAAAATCATTTTTAAATCATTTAAATGTTTATTTTTAATTAGTTAATGAAAATTAATTAATTAAAAATGCATTTAGGTATTTAAAAATCACCAAAAAATTCACATTGCATTTCAAAACATTTAGAAACATTATCAAACCCTCAAAACAAATTTCTTTTTGGTTCTTGAACTATTTTGACCTTTTTCATTGGAATTAAATTCATTTAAAGGCAATATTTTTGTTCAAACTTGGAAAAATCCATTCTGCCTAACCATTGAGAGTTTGATGATGGTTCTTCTTGCATTGCATCCTTCATAGCATGTAGTTTATAGGATAAAATTTGTTTGAATTTATCTTGAATTTTCAATTTGTTGTGCATTTTCCATTGTGAAGTATCCCAAAACCCTAATTGACTTGAGAAATTCATAACTTGCACTAGGTTAAGAGTTAGGTCCCCTCCTTTGGGCAGTGAACTTGTGTAGGGTTAGGGTTCCTTTGATCCCATTTTCAATTTTTTATCTCGTCATTTGCTTCTGGTTTTGAATTTTTGCATTGTATGTTGCATGTAAACCCTAATTTGTGCCTTCCTTTGCATCCATCTATCATTTGCTTGCATTTAAGAACTTGCCATGACATTTTGTGCATCCACATAATTCATAAGAAATCTTAGGACATGTTAGAATCATGTTTGATCATTGCATTATTCATTTGCCATGTTATGCATCCATTGCATTTCATAAACTTTCATGAATTTCCATGGTTCAAAGCATGCCTCATCTGCATCCTCATCCTTGTATGATCATCCACAACTCATGCCATGTGTTTGCATCATCTTTTAGCATCATTAACATCATGTTTATGCTTCTGACTTTGGTTTGCGTCATGACATTTCATCTCATTTGCATTGCATTTCATTTCTTTGCTAACTTTTTCAGGTGGTAAGTTGTTTTGAGAAGTGAATTTGCCTTCATTTCTCACAATCTCTTTTCATCTCTCTCTTGCATCATTGCTGCATTTTATCTTGTGTATTAGAGTGAGCTTGCTCATTCATGCTCTTGCTCTCTTTCTTCCTTCAAGCAACTTGTCTTCTTAAGTGAAGCAAGTTGTCTTGTTTCTCCTTTCTTCTTCCTCTTTCTATCTTGTTCCTCCTGGGTGGCCTTTGAAGTTTCTTTCTCTCTTAAGCCTCACAAACCCTAGGATCTCCAAGTATGATAACAATTAGGGTTTGCTTAGTCCCCCAGTTAGCATTTACCTTTGTGTCATCTTTGAGTCTTCTCTTCTCACCTCATAATCAAGGACTAAACCTTAAAGGTTTTAAGGCTTTGTGATTAAGCTTATGCTTGCATCCTTCTATTAGGATGGAGTGTATAACTTTAATACTAAGTGTTAAACCCTTAATGTGTTTAAATCCTTTAATCAATTCACCTAATAATCATCAAGACATCAAGCTTGTAACTTGGGCCTTGCATTAGGGTTCTAATTCTTCCTTAGTTGGTTAAGAAGGACTAACCCTAGTGTTAATGGACAAGTCCTCCTCAAGTAGTCTTACAAACCCTAAAATTCACTTCTTAATCTCACCATTAACTAAAATCCATTTAATAAAGGTTTTGTTTTGTCATGAGGTTAATCCCTAATCATGGATTAAGTTGAGGAGCCTTCCTTAGCTTAAATGTTCTCATCTATTATCCTTCTATTAGGATAGTGTAAGGAGTCCATTAAATCCTTGATTATGGCTTAAACTCATTACTTAACACTAAACAAAAACAACAAAAAACATCTAAATAAATTCAAGTAGGTTAATGATCATAATCCTGCATTATGGTGATTAAGTGTGAGGTGTTTACTTCATACTTAAGGTATTCTCATTACCCCTAATCAGAGGGAGGATGTGATGAGTTTACTCACCCTTTGGTTTAGGCTTAAGCTCATTAACTTATGACAAACTTCAAACAGCAATAAAAGATTGAAAGCACAAAAACAAACAATAATCGTCTCCTTCGGGATTCTTTTCTCATCTCATTCACTCACAAACGAGAACTCGCTTCTTCCGTCTAATGCAAGACAGTTAGCACCTGAGCCAGACAGGTCATACACTTGAGCATAGACAAGTAAGCAGTTCATCAGTCCAATTTACCTTTCAGTCTCTTTGAGTCGAACTACGGTGTTCTGACTTCCTCATTGCACGAGAGGATACGTAGGCATAACTTAGCGGTTATCGAACAAAAGTCTCTGTATATTCCCCCTCTTCCCAGCATTATTCTGTAAGCCTCATAGTCTTGAGCATTTCACTCTTGTTCTTACACTGACACTTCTTTTATACACTTCACATTTCTTTTACACTGACACTTGCATTCTTTCCAGCTTTGATACACAGATTGCACTGACACTACCCCTTTTAAACACAAATCTTTCAAGCGTGGATCCCGTCGAGTACGACGGACAATCTGGGTGCTAATACCTTCCCAGGTTGTAACCAACCCCCTTTCTCAGTCTCTCTGGTTCGCAACCGTCTTATCCATATCTTTTCTCAGGTTTATGCAGCATTACCTTTCCTCCGGGATAAAAATGCCTAGCTGGCGACTCTTGTCTTTTGAGCTCACCCTTGTGTGCTCTCGCTCTTTTCGCCGACCGTTCGCGTCTGTACCCCTCTTGGCCCCGGTGTCATTTGGTGGGAGCGACACCTTGGTTTAGGCTTAAGCTCATTTTCTTATGACAAACTCCAAAAGCAATAAAAGATTAAAAAACACAAAAAAGAAACAATAATCGTCTCCTCCGTGATTTTTTTCTCACCTCATTCACTCATAAAAGAGAACTTGCTTCTTCCGTGTAATGCATGGCAGTTTGCACCTGAGCCAGACAGGTCATACACTTGAGCACAGACAAGTAATCAGTTCATCAGTCAATTCATTCTTCAGTCTCTTTGAGTCGAACTACGGTGTTCTGACTTTCTCATTGCACGAGAGGATACATAGGCATAACTTAACAGTTATCGAACAAAAGTCTCTGTATAGTCCCCCCTCCTCCAGCATTACTCTTTTAAGCCTCATTGTCTTGAGCATTGCACTCTTTTCTTGCACTGAAACTCCTTTTATTCACTCCACACTTCTTTTGCACTGACACTTGTATTCTTTTCCAACTTTTTGCACACAGAATAGCACTGACACTACCCTTTTAAACACAAACTTTCAAGCATGGATCCCGTCGAGTACGACAGACAATCAGGGTGATAATACCTTCCCAGGTTGTAACCAACCCCCTTTCTCAGTTTCTCTGGTTCGCAACCGTCTTGTTCATATTTTTCTAGGTCTATGCAGCATTACCTTTCCTTCGGGATAAAAATGCCTAGCTGGCGACTCTTTTCACTTCATTTCATTTCTCTTTTCGCTGACCATTCGCGCTTGTACCGGGATGCAAATCTTTGGGAGCGACAGGAACACATTAGCAAAGACAAGATGGAAATTTTCGATGGGGTCTGCTGCCGATGGTCCACAATCTTGTAATCGCTCTTTTAGATAATTCTAAAAAATTCTTCAGCTTCTTTATCATACGTAATGTCTGGATCAGTCACTGGCGTGGGCTCATTGACAACCACTGGCTGCATCCCTTTAGCCTTAGCCCGGGCTTCTGCGGTGTCTCTAGGTGGTATCACACTATTTCTTAGTGTTTCCGATGCAAACAACCTTCCACTTCTAGTAAACCCCCCTACTCCAACGTTTTCTACTTGAGCTGGGGTCGTGCTAGACGTGGCCAAATCTTTTTTCTGGCCGTTACAATATACTTCGCCACCGTAATTCCAGGGAATGGTTTTATCACTCTGATACATTACTGGCCCTGCAATGGTAATCGTTATCGGTGCCACTCTGGCCCGTGGAGGAACTTGAGATTGATTGTAGAAAATGGTTACTGTAGAGACTTCACTTTCCTTTATAACTTTGTCAAACTGTAAAACCCCTTCATTAATCATGCTTTGGATCCCCTTTTTTAACTGCTCACAACCGTTTGGAACTTCAACACACCCTGGACAATCACTTCCACAACCTGTAAACATACCCCTCTGGGCCAAGCAAGCTTTAACAACATTCAACGGAGTTTGCAGGTCGTCAATATCACACACCAAGTTTAGATTCTCCCTATCGTCAATTGCCCCAACTGTACCCCCGTGAGGAGGCATGGGGTTCTATATTACATTAGGAGTAGGAGCGAAATTAATCGCTTTAGAATCCAGTAGGTCCTGAACAACATGCTTCAGAGCTTTGCAGTTTTCTGTGGTATGCCCGGGAGATCCGAAATGAAATCCGCATCTGGCGTTTGTATCATAACTCTCAGGGATTTGGACTGGCTTCAGGGGTTGTAGAGTTCGGAGTTGAATCATCTGGAGGTGTAGGAGATTCTTCAAAAGCTATGAATAAGATATCGGCGGAGTTTCAAGATGTCTTTCTCTGGTCCTCTGGGGGTAATATGGACAAGGAGCTCTTTGTTGATACCCGTGTGAGCGCTGTTGCTATGGTTGTTGGACTGGCTTTTGAACAGGTTGAGCTGAGATAGTGACAGGAGCCACTTGCTGATAAAACCCACTGTTATTTCCTCCCTTCTGCGCGTATATTGCCCCAGTCTCTCCTTCTCTCCTCTTCAAAAAGGGTTTCTTGACACCAGAATTTGAAGCGCCCCTAGTTTGAATCTTCCCTTGCTTGATCCAACTTTCTATCCTCTCGCCAGTCAAGATGATATCTGAAAATCCACTTGAGGAACATCCAGCTAGCCTCTCCATGAAACGCCCAGGGAGGGTATCCAGTATAAAGTCTACCATTTCTCTCCAACAAAGGTGGTTGCACTCTAGCGGACACTTCACGCCACCTTTGTGCGTAATCTTTGAAGCTCTCAGAGTTCTTCTGAGTCGGACTTTGAAGTTGAGTGCGACTGGGCACCATGTCGATATTATACTGATATTGCTTGAGGAATGCTTCTCCCAATTCTTTCCAGCTTCTCACAAAGCTTCTCTCTAGCTTCATATACCATTCCAAAGATCCTCCGGAGAGACTATCCTGGAAGTAGTACATCCAAAGCTTTTCATAACTAGTATGGGCAGCAATTTTCCAGTAGAATGCCTGCAAGTGAGTTTTAGGACAGGAGATACCGTTATACTTTTCGAAAGTAGGTGGCCTGAATTTGTGAGGAATAACCACCCCGGGGACTAGACCCATGTCTGACACATCTATCCCCAGAGTATCTCTACACTCGAGGGCCTTGACTTTCTCAGCAAGCATCAAGATGTCCTGAAAATTTCCTTCTCCGCTAAACCCCATATCAGTGTTAAAAGAAGGAAACTGATCTTCCTACCTGTCTTGTATCGGGACGAAGGTTGTTGTGCCAGGTTCTGGAACTTGAGGTCCACCTGGGCCATTGTTGGTGTTGGGAGGAATCACTTGTACTTCAGGAGTGGTTACAGGAGGATTAGTCTGAGGAGGGTTGAGCCCCTGAATTGAATTTCTCAAATCTTGTTGTCCCTGAGCCATCCCTTGCATCATGACCATGAACTCTCCTATTCTGGTACGAAACTCATTAAGCTCAGTTTATATAGCATCCGTGACTGTCCTCTGGTTGTTGCGAGTTGCATAACGATGCAGGATATTCTGTCGAAGATGACGGGTCTTGGCGGCCCTCACAATCTTTGCCTGAAATGCAAATAAGTTAAAAAACCTGTAGAAAACCTGCAAAACAAAGAAGAAATGCAAATGATGTGTATGCAATGCAATGTGTTCCTTTTATCCTCAAGGTTTTTTTCCCTTTCCCGTCTTGATATTAGGAGAATAATATTTGGAAGAAGACCCATATGATGTTCAAATAACGTGACGGCCGTGGAGGATTGGTGCTTATTACCCCGTGTCGGTGCAACAAATAACAAACAAGAGATTCAAAGAAAGTCAATTACATAAACTGAAGTTTGAAACAACAAAGTCCCCGAAGGGTGCCAATCAAAAGAACAACAAAGTATATCAATAAAAGGAATCCCATAACAAGCCTGTGGGTAATCCAAGTACAATAACATGAAACTAAACTCTAGGGAGCTCTAAGTCTTGCAGCCTCCAGCTAAGGCGCTTGACATTCTGGAACAACTGAGCTATATCCGGATGATCAGGGTCCCGAATGAGTCTCTAGATGAGGAGAGCCCTTAGATCAAAGGAAGCATGTAACTCTTCAATCTGCTGCAGGAATGCCTTCTCATTTTCTTTCCTCGGACCCGACTCGGCCTTTGACTTCTTCACATCAGCTCGAAGCTTCAGCTCTTCAACTTATTTTTTGACACCTTCAGCTATTTGTTGACTCTTTGTCATATGATGAAGGTATTTTCTCTGTTGCTCTTGGGCCTTCTAAACTAACATTCCTTGCTCGACCAGGGCATCCTGAAGGTTTTTGATCTTCAACTTGAATTCAGCCTCTACCTCCTTTTGCTTTTTTTGGTTATCGCTCCAATTCTCTTGCCAAAGTGTGATGGCTTCATTAGCTTCATTCAGTTATTTCTTATCCCTCCGGTGCTGACTCGCCTTGTGGGTCTCAGCCAATCCTCTCTTCCTAAAGTATAGTTCTCTTTCATCAAAGTCCTTCTGCTTAAGCCGAACTGTTTCTTCAGCTCGGAGAGCTCTATCTTCTTATTGATGGTTCTGAATCATCAATTTCTGACAAGAGTTGTGAGCCTCCTGATTTTCAACTCTAAGCTGCTTGACAAAGCTTCCAATTTTTGGTAATCCTCTAAAGGCACAGTTGCTGGAGGTGGAGTTGGTATAGAAAAAGGGACTAGAGCCGTTTAAACCTCCTCGTTTATCCAAGCTTCGAATTCAGGGAACATCTGGTTATTGCTCTTGCCTAGACATGCCGTGTCTTTTCTTTTGATTACTTTCCAAGAGCCTGCAACTTTTCTGACCAACAGAAGATTATCCTTTACCGAGAAGTAGAAAGTTTGGAATAACTCGGATTCATCGGGAATCTCTTTGAGTGCGTACCCCAGTTGTCTTCTTAAGAGAATGAGGTTGTAGTTGATACCCCCTGATACTCCTAATAAAGTCACGTTGAGGTAATTCCCACAACTGGAAATGAAACTTTTTCCTTTCAACTTCAAAGTAAACCATCTAATATCTCTGGCAGACAATGTACTTAGCTTCTGGGCCCAAGTAGTATTAGGATCAGTGAAACTCTCAGTGGTAGGCAAATGTCTCATAACCCACCTGTAGAATAAGGGAGCACAACATCTAACTAGACCTCCTCACTGTAAACACCCCAAATTTTCCCTCACCCATTCACACCATGGCTTGTGATCATTTCATATGCATAAACACAATCATAGCATCTCATATCACATTTTTGATTCACTGCATAGATTCTAAGTCATCTGCACCTAGGGTTTGTGATCTGAGCAATCCAGGAGCTTCTTGAGCCACTCCAAAGGTCAACAATCACTTCAAAGAGGTCTATGTGTGTTCAAGTATTATTTTTAATCCTCTCAAGGTCAAGAATGTCAAAGAATCACAAGAACTGAGATTGGTATGGAAGCAGAGCCAGGTTTGACTGCACAAATGACCTAAAATTAGGGTTTTGGTTTCAGAGGCCATAAATCCAAATTTTTTGGTCATTATTGTTTCTATTGGTCTCTATATGGTATAGGGAGTATGCATATCAATTTTCATGAAGAAATTCCATGGGGAAGTCATCTGATCAAGGGTTGACTTTTCAAGCAAGTCAGTGTAAAATCAGGGCATCTGAGGCCCCCAATGACCCAACCAAAGGGTGATCTTCATCATTTTGATTATGTATGATCTTTATTTGATCATGGAAGAGGTTGGAAGTTCACAAAATTGAAGAATTTCAAGTCTTTTGCAAAGTTGACTTTTTGGGCAAGTTTGACTTTTAATAAAAATGCTATTTTAGGCAACTTTTTCAACCTTTACTTTTTGATTCAAGAAAGCTTCAAATGGAAAAACTTTGGTCATGAAAGTTGTAGAATATATCTTTCCCTTTTCAAAAAGTACAAGAACATGACCTAATTCATTTTGGATCAAAAGTTATGGCTTGTCAAATTTGGCAAAAATCACAAAATTTCAAAGTTTCTACCAAAGAGGTATTTTGCAAAAAGACTTGATCAAGTGTTCTAAAGCTATCAAATGCACTTCTAATCCACACAACATGATCATGTGACATCTAAAGTTTAGAATGGACCAAAGAATTACACATTTTTATGGTTTTTGGAACAAGATTTTTCATAAGAGGCAAAAGTGAACCAAGTTGCAAAACTCATCATGGCTTCTCATCCACTTGCTTGCTAGCTTGCTGATCCATCCTAGGCTTTTCCCTCATCATGCTGCGCAGGACACTCTTGTTGTACTAGGCTAGCAAGTGGCCCATGCTTCTCTTACACAAACTTGACCTTTTGGCAAAAGGACCCATACCAATCAATAAAGCACATGTCACTTCTTCTGACCAATGGCAATTGTTTATACTAATCAAATGCAAGCCAAACATAACAAGAAGCAAGCCTGAAGCACCCCATAGCACAGCATTCTCATTTTCACCCTCTTGAGCAAAAGCATTCGAAACTCATCACACAGGCCACAAACACACAAACCAACTTCACAAACAATCTCAACACTCTTCCCTGATCACAAAGCACCCATCATCCTTGCCTTAAACTGCCAGAATCACAAATACGATTCTCACCTCACCTTGAGCAGAACCCCTGCCAGCTTCCAAACCAGCCATCACAAACTCTTTCTAAGCATCAAGACTTCATCAGGGGCCTAAAAGGAGTGGATTGCACGAAGAGAGAGGGTCAGAAAGTTGCAAACTGAAAAGCTTCAAACTCAGGTAGCTTCATGAACTTTTTTTCCAGAACGTGTATTTTAAGTTCCTAGATGAATCTACATGCTTCCCTGATCATGAATATATGTTTACTTTTGAAAATGGTTGAGAAACCAGGATGTATGCTTTGTCTGAAACTTTTGCCCTAAAAAATGTTTGATTCGATTCTCCTTGTTTCTGAATGATAAATGTTGTTTGATTGAGGGGTTTGATTCGTTTTTGAGTGGGGAAGAGTTCTGGGCAGTTAGATTTTGTTTTGGATGCGTATAGAGAGAGTTTGAGATTTTGGTTGGTCGGAGAAGACGACCGGAACAGTGTTCCGGTCGCCTGAAAGTCATTAGGGTTAATTAATTAGGGTTTAGTCTTAATTGCGCAAGTTTGAATTTGGACCGTCCAGATACGCGCGCAGGTCAATTCCCTCCCTTTTAGTTTGAATCCTGGCCTTTGGATGCGCATACTTTTCCTTTTTCAGCTTTAATTCATTTTATTTTTCTTTTTAATTCATTTGTTTTCTCATATTTATTAAAAATAGCAAAACCTTTTCAAAAATTCTGAAATTTTTTATACAAACTTTTATTTAATTTCAGAAACCAAAAACATTTTTATTTTTATTTTTTGCATTAAAAAATATTTTTAAATCATTTAAAAGTTTATTTTTAATTAATTAATGAGAATTAATTAATTAAAAATACTTTTAGGTATTTAAAAATCACCAAAAAATTCATGAAACATTTAAAACCATTTAGAAACATTGTCCAACCCTCAAACCAAATTTCGTTTTTGATCTTGATGTCTTTTGAGAATTTTTCATGGAATTAAAATCATTTCAAGGCATTATTTTTAATCCAAACTTCAAAAAATCATTTCTGCCTAACCATTGAGAGTTGGACTTTGATTCTTCTTGCATTGCATTGTGTTTAGCATGTAGTTTGTGAGATTAAATTGGCATGATTTGATATTTCATTTTCCATTTGTTTGGAATTTTTCTTGTTAAGGTATCCTAAAACCCTAGAAAACTTAGGAAATTCATAACTTTTATTAGGTTAAGAGTTGGAACCTCTCCTTTGGGCAGTGAGTTAGTGTAGGTTTAGGGTTCTTTTGAATGCATTTTCAAATTTTTATCTTGATGTTTGCTTCTGATTTTGGTTTTTGTTTGATGTATTGATCATAAACCCTAATTTGGGCTTCCATATGCATCCATCTTGCATTTGCTTGCATACCATGACTTGCCATAGCATTTTGTGCATTCATTTGATCCATTTGACATCTTAAGACATATTGAAAGCATGTTTGATCATTGCATCATGTATTTTCCATGTGATATGCCATTTGCATTTCATAACTTTTCATGTATGTTTATGTTTCTTAACTTGTTTCATCTGCATCCATTGGTTCATGTTTGCATCATCTCATAACATCATTATCACCTCATATATGCTTCTGGTTTTGATTTACATCATGCCATTTCATTTCATTTTGCATTGCATTGCACTCCTTTACTAACTTTTCAGGTGGTAAGTCACTTTGAGGAGTGAATTTGCCTTCACTTATCACCTTTTCTTTTCCACTCTCTTATGCATCCATACTGCATTTTGTTATGTGTTTGAGATTGAGCTTGCTTTCTTTCTCTTCTCACTTTCTTTCTTCAAGTGACTTGCCTTCTTAAATGAAGCAAGCTACTTTGCTTCTCCTGATCCTTTCATCTGTTTCCTGGTGGTTCCTTTGAAGATGTCTCTTGAAAACTTCACAAACCTTAGGAACAACCAAGCATGACAATAATTAGGGTTTTGATTAGTCTCCCACTTAGTTTTTACCTTTGTGTCTCATTGAGTCTTCTCTTCTCACCTCATAATCAGGGACTAAACCCTAAAGGCTTTAAGGCTTTGTGATTAAGTTTATGCCTGCATCCTTCTATTAGGATGGAGTGTATAACTTTAATCCTAAGTGTTAAACCCTTAATGTGTTTAAATCCTTTAATAAATCCATCTAATAATCATTAAGACACCAAGCTTGTAACTTGGGCCTTGCATTAGGGTTCTAATTCTTCCTTAATTGGTTAAGAAGGACTAACCCTAGTGTTAATGGACAAGTCCCCCTCAAGTTGTCTTACAAACCCTAAAAATCACTTCTTCATCATATCATTAAATAAAATCCACTTAACCAAAGGCTTGTTTTGTCATGAGTTTAATCCCTAACCATGGATTAAGATGAGGAGCTTTCCTCAGCTTAAACATTCTCATCTATTATCCTTCTATTAGGATGGTGTAATAAGTCTGTTTAATCCTTGATTATGGCTTAATCTCATTACTCAACACTAAACAAAAACAACAAAAACATCTAAATAATCACAAGTAGGTTAATGATCTTAATCCTACACCATGGTGATTAAGTGTGAGAAGCTGACTTCACACTTAAGGTATTCTCATTACCCCTAATCAGAGGGAAGATGTGATGAGTTTACTAAATCCATTGGTTTAGGCTTAAGCTCATTAACTTATAACAAACTCTCAAAAGAAATAAAAGACTGAAAACTCAAAAACAAACAATAATCGTCTCCTTCGGGATTCTTTTCTCATCTCATTCACTCACAAGCGAGAACTTGCTTCTTCCGTCTAATGCAAGACAGTTTGCACCTGAGCCAGACAGGTCATACACTTGAGCATAGACAAGTAAGCAGTTCATCAAGTCAATTCATCTTTCAGTCTCTTTGGGTCGAACTACGGTGTTCTGACTTCCTCATTGCACGAGAGGATACGTAGGCATAACTTAACAGTTATCGAACAAAAGTCTCTGTATATTCCCCCTCATTCTAGCCTTATTCTTTAGCCTCATTATCATGAGCATTTCATCTTTTCCTTACACTGACACTGTACATTTATACACTTCACATTTCTTTTGCACTGACACCTGTACATCCTATTCCAGCTCTTTTTATACACAAATTGCACTGACACTACCCCTTTAAAACACAAATCTTTCAAGCGTGGATCCCGTCGAGTACGGCGGACAATCTGGGTGCTAATACCTTCCCAGGTTGTAACCAACCCCCTTTCTCAGTCTCTCTGGTTCGCAACCGTCTTATCCATATCCTTCTAGGTCTATGCAGCATTACCTTTCCTCCGGGATAAAAATGCCTAGCTGGCGACTCTTTTCATTCCCTGTGAGTTCACTCCTGTGTGTTCTCGCATCCCCCTTTCGCCGACCGTTCGCGTCTGTACCCCATTTGACCCGGCTTCATTTGGTGGGAGTGACAGCTTGGCGACTCTGTTGGGGAACCTTATACTGTAACCAGGGCTTCTGGTTCTTTTTGTGGGTTCCTCCTTGCGCTTGATTGATTTGTGTTTACTGGGGTGCTATGTGCTATCTGTGTTTGTATATTTGTTTTATTTTTTCTTTATATACAGTTGTTTTATTGCTTTCTTTATAGCTTTACATACATCATACTGTCATACTGTGCTGGCTGGATCTGTTTTGTTGCTTTGGTGGGTGGGTGTTCTATTGAGAGTTGAGGTCCTACACCTGGGACCTGAGTGACACCTAGGCTAGAGTGGTTCATGTTCTTTCCCATTCCATTTCGGTCTGGTGCGGGAATATGAAACACGGTTCAGATATGGGTTTCTTCTTGAGAACTCTGTGCTGCAGATTTCCTGTAGTACTAGGGCTATCTGGGAAGCCTGCTAAGTCTGGATGACCATTAGTATTGACCTTCAGAAACTGAGGTGAATTAGAGGAGGATCTTTTATGGTTATTGTAAACACTGTACCTTCGGGTTAGAAGTGTTTACACTTCTCATAACTGATCCAAGTCTGAGGATCCTTGTTTTAGAACACCACCTATGAGGGGGTTGGGCTGTTTACAGGTTTGCAGGTACCCTTGACCTCAGCATACCCTGTTACTTTGTTTTGATTAAGAGTACTCCATTTTGGAACAGTTCTTGTGATTTTTAACCCTGGACATGTGACTCTTTATTTGAGTCCCCCACCTTGGTTACTGGACTTATGAACCTCCATCTGGATTTCTTGAACACACCTGGACTTATATCAGGGCACTTGATCAGATCCAGCTCAGTCACAGACCCTTGCATATCATTTGCATACATCATCATTGCATCATTTTAACATTTTCTTATTTGTTTTTCAGGGTATCCATACTTTATTTTGGCTTGGTTTTGCCCCCATCATCAGCATAGACCTATCCTCATCAGTATCTACTTCAGTTATCTGCCACCTGCTTCAGTCACCTGCATCACCAGTCTCATCCTGTCAGTGGCCCATCTTCAGTGTCATCATCAGCATCTGTCTCAACTTCTCTTCAGCAACATGGAACCTAAGAAGAGTAACATCTCCTACCATTTCTTTCAGCCTGAGCTAGCTGACATCAGGAAGATTCAGACCCTTATTACTCCAGACCATATACCACTATTCAGAGAACACTATGGGGGCATACTTGATGTGGTTATGGATTTGGACCCTTCACAGAGGAGCTGGATTCATACTTGCCTGCAGTTCTATGATCCTCCTCTGAGGTGTTTTACTTTTCAAGACTTTCAGTTGGGGCCTTTATTAGAGGAGTATTCATCATTGGTTGGTGTACCTGTCAGGGGTGGAGTCCCCTTCAACCCTGAGATAGCTTTTCCAAGTAATGAAGCAGTGGCAAAGGCATTGCATCTGGAACCAGCTCTGATTGGGCAGAATATGACAACCAAGGCTGGAGTCTCTGGTCTGCATCTGGATTTCTTAATATCTCAGGCTACCCTGAAGGCCTCCTCAGGAGAATGGAAGGCAGTCTGTGCTTTATTGGCCCTTAGCATATATGGGGTCATATTATTTGCAGATGAGCCTAAGTTCATTAGCAAGAATGAAATCCACCTTTTCATCCTGAGGAACCCAGTGCCCACCTTACTGGGAGATTTTTACTACTCTGTTCACCAAAGGAATGAAAAGCAAAGAGGAAGATTAGTAAGGTGTTGTGCTCCTTTGTTCCATACTTGGCTGCTCAAACATTTGCCAAAGACTGATGCATTCTTGAACCCCCACCAGTAAAGGAACTGGGCTAGAAGACTCATTGCTTTGACCTCAGCTGATATCAGGTGGTGTACTCAGAGCACCAAGGGCAGGGATATCATTACTAGTTGTGGGCAGTTTCCCAATGTACCCTTGATAGGAGTAAAAGGTTGCATCAACTACAACCCTCTGCTATTCAAAAGACAACTGGGCTATGCATTGGTCCACACTCATAAAGCACAAGACTTGGCTGAGACTCTTTACTGTGAGATTAAGCCTAATCTGGCTGTTGTCAGGCAAGCAGCCTGGGCCTGGGACAATGTCCAAACCAAGGGAATGGCTATTCTGGGGAGATGCAACAATGTGGCCTCAGCACAGTACTATGAGTGGTCCCATGCCAGGGCTCAATTTTCTGGGATGCCCTTCACCATGGAGGATATACCTGGACCATCCTCAGCACCACCTCCTGTCACTGTCAGTTTAGAAGAGTTTGAGAAATTGAAAGAGAGAAATGAGAAGCTGACTCAAGCTCTACAGAAGACCCTCTAGGAGAGGAGTGATGGTCGGCTGGACATTGAATGGTTGGAAAAGCTAAAGGTGGAGCATCTGGCTAGAATTGAAAAGTCAGAGGATTATATCAAGAAGTCTAGGGCTGGAGAGTAGATTTTGAAGAATGCCTGCAAGGAAGCTCAGTTCCAGAAGGCCAGGACTGATTTGTATCTGAAGGAGAGTCAAGCCAGGTGGGTCAGGATCACCGAAACTCGTACTCTGGAAGATAAGAGGACTCAGGACAAGATTGAGCAATTGGAGGCTAGTGCAATAGAGCAACAGGAAGCCCTGCTAGCAGCCCAAAGGGAGATCTCAGAGTTGAAGATTAGAGCTGGTGTAAAGAGGTCAAAGGACCAGAGTCAACACAAGAAGCTAACAGCAGTTGTTACTACCAGGAATCTCCTTATCAGGAATCTTACAGAGCGTCCAGCTGATCCTGTGACTGAAGCACTTCTCAAGGAAGTTCAGGGGGACGAGTTTGGTCTTGGTGTCTGACTTTTGCTTGTTGTTGCTTTCATTTCACGTACTTTTATTTTCTTATGTTGTATTTTGGCCCCTCAGAGGGCATGATTTGTAAGAAACAAACTATGTATCATTTGCTTTTTGTAATATATGTATCAGTTTGTTTCGTCTGAGTTTCTTTCAGGAAACATCAACAGCATCTTCAAAGGTCTGGAAAGGTCAAAACCAAGTGCCAAGCCGGATACCTTGGAAACAAATAAGCATCCTGCATTGCATACTAACCTTTGTTTGTTTTATAGGTTTGTTTTGTTTTGTTACTAACTTCGTTGTGGTTCAGGAACTATTGCTCGACGTCGGGTGTTCCCACTCAACCGTCCACACAGATATCCAACCCACAACAACCTTCCGGGTATACAGATGGACCAGGTACAACAGGACCTTACAGAGGTCAGGAACCAAATGGCCAATGAGAGATTGGAGATGAGGGCTCAGATGACACAATTTATGGAGGTGATGAATAATATGGCTCAAAGCCAAGAGAGATTAAGAGCAATGGTAGAGAGGCAGAATCAGGAAGACCCCCATCTAGGGACTACTGGGACAAGCAACAATGAGAGGGTTCAGCCTCATATCAACCCACCTGTATTTGGACCCCACCTTCACCTAGAGATCAACATCCCTGCTAATGTACAAGGGAATGCTACTACAGGCAGAGTGCTGCAAGAAGACCCCCAGGAAGATCAGTTCACAGTGATGGGAGCTGGGGATGAGGCCTATGACAGAAGGCTAGATGAAATTGCTGAAAAATTAAGGTCCTTGGAGTCTCAAAACTCCTTGGGTTTTGATGTTATGGACATGGGCTTAGTGGACGGGGTCAGGATTCCCCACAAATTTAAACCACCGTGCTTTGAGAAGTACAACGGGACTTCCTGCCCACGGACCCACTTACAATCCTTTCTGGGGAGGCTGAAGGCATATACCATGGACGAAAAGCTATGGATGTTTTATTTTGAGGATAGCTTAACGGGAGCTTCAAGGGAATGGTACTCTCATCTGACCAGAGCAACCATCAGATGTTGGAAGGACTTGGCAGAAGCCTTCATTAGACAATACCAGTATAATTTGGATATGGCTCCCAACAGGACCCTCCTGATGGGAATGTCACAGTCATCCAGGGAAAGCTTCCGGGAGTACGCCCAGAGGTGGAGACAGCTTGCTGCTGCTGTCCAGCCACCCATGTCAGAGAGGGAGATGGCTGATATGTTTATGAACACTCTCCAAGGGACGTACATTGACAGGCTAGCTGCCTTTTCTTCTACTAGCTTTGCCTGTTAAAGATGGGCAAAATTTCTGACAACGGTGCCAGCTCATCCAGCAACACAAGGAAGCCTTTTGTGGGCCCAAGGAGAACTGGTGAGACCAATGCTATCCATGCCAGCAGAGGCAGACCCCAATATGTTCATAGGTCTGTGGCAGCAGTCACCATTCCCGCTCCAATTCATCCACAACCAGCTTATCAACCACAGCAACAAAATTACCAGCAACAAACTCAGTATCCTCCTCAGAGAAACTACAACAACACCAGCAACAACAATCAGCAAAGACCGTTCCAACAGAGACCTTCTCAGGCCAATAGGGTGATCGATCTGATCCCTATGCCTTATGCCACATTACTGCCACAACTCCTGAAACTCAACCTGGTTGAGCTAAGGACGTTGGCACCTCCAGATCCTACCAGTCTACCCAGAAATTATGATGCCAGCGCCAGACGTGCTTTTCATTCGAATGCACCTGGCCATAGTACAGAGAAGTGCAGAGCTTTTCACATGAAGGTACAGGACTTGGTAGATTCTAAGGCTCTAAACTTTGCACCACCACCAAATGTTAACAAGAACCCTATGCCAAACCATGGAGGTCCCAGAATCAATGCTATTGAAGAAGACAAGCCGTCTTACTTGATAACCAGTGTGGGTCAGATTCGGACACCCTTGGTAGAGATCAAAGCTCAACTCCTTGAATGTCAAATATTCCCGGGATGTGAGCTAGGGTGTGCTTATTGCAACATTTCAGTGAATGGTTGTGATAACCTGAGAGATGGCATAGATGGTCTCATCCAGAGTGGCCTGCTTCAAATCACAACATCAATACCTACAAATCCGGCAATCTCCTTAACAACAGTTCCCGAGTCTTCTACAACTGCAACAACCATTGTTCCAAACAACTCTTCAATCTCATCAACAAATGCTTCATCTGTTACTTCAACGGACCAGATATCAGCAAACATCCCTTCTACAACTTCAGCACCCCTTCATTCAGAATCACCTACAACAACAACACCCATCCTTCCAACAATGTCTCCTACAACTTCAACAGCAAATGTCTCAACAGTTACAATTTATTATGATCCTGAAAATGATTCCGCCTACAACTCACAAAATGCCACTCCTATCAGAGCACCAGTCACAATATACTATGATCCACAGACTATCATGGTCCCTTCTGCAGCTGCCATCAGTCCAGTCACTATCACGGTGCCCGGGCCGGTACCTTATGAAAGCAGTAATGCCATCCCTTGGCATTACGGCTCCGATTTATACTTCGAAGGACAGAAAATCACTCTTGAATCATCAACTTCTTCACCACAAATAGATAATGTGGGGGGAGGCGGAGGCTTCACTCGAAGCGGACGTCTCTTTGCCCCACAAATTCAAAGACCCACTGCTGAAGCAGAAGCTGCTGCCAAGGCAAAAGGGAAAAGCCTGGTGCAAGAAGGACAAGTAGCTAAAGAAGTTTTGAAAACCCCTTTTGATCAAGAGGTTGATGAATTCATGAGAATCATCAAGAAAAGTGATTACAAGATAGTAGACCAGCTTCACCAGACACCTTCCAAAATCTCCATTTTATCATTACTAATGTGCTCCGAGGCTCATCGGAATGCACTATTAAAAGTCTTGCATGCAGCTTATGTGCCAGAGGAGATTACCGTCAATCAGTTAGAGGCAGTGGTTGGAAATGTTAACGCTAGTAATGGACTAGGATTTACCAACACTGATTTGACTACGGAAGGCCGCAATCACAACAAGGCTTTGCACATTACCTTGGAGTGTAAGAGTGCAGTTCTTTCCCATGTACTGGTAGACACAGGGTCATCCCTCAATGTCCTACCTAAGAAAGCCCTTGTGAAGCTGGAGTATGAAGGATTGGCATTACGCCCCAGCAACTTGGTAGTAAGAGCCTTTGACGACTCTAAGAGATCAGTTCTGGGAGAAATTGAGTTGCCTATAACGATTGGCCCACAAACTTTCAAAACGACCTTCTACGTGATGGACATTCAGCCTGCCTACAGCTGTTTGTTGGGTAGACCATGGATTCATGCCACTGGCGCAGTTACGTCTACCCTTCACCAGAAGTTAAAGTTCGAGTGGGAGGGCCAAGTCGTTACAATTTGTGGAGAGGAAGATATTTTTGTTAGCCATCTGGCTACATACAAATACATTGAGATGGATGGGGAGATCCACGAAACAATGAGTCAAGGGTTTGAGGCCTTGAACATAAATGAAACATCTGTTGTACCTGGAACCTCAATGACGTCTTATCAACAAGCCCGGATGGTTGTTGAAGAAGGAACTACCCAAGGCTGGGGCAAACTGTTGCCCGTGGAGAAGAAAGAGGATAGATTTGGGTTGGGTTACAAACCAACTCAACAAGATCAAGCAGAGGCTGCTAAGGAGCCCAACTTTGTTAGTGGGGGGATGCTCACCCCTGATGCTGTCAACAATTTGGAAGACGAGGATGAAAGCGACCGCAACCTGGAGAGTTGGATCCGTCCAAAGATCCCGGGGAGCAGTATCTCAAACTGGTCTTCCCAGGAAATTATAAGAGTTACTCCTGCAGAGTAATTATTATTTCCTGTATATTTTAAGCATGCATCAAGTCTTGCATATTGCCCAAGATGACAAGACTCATTTTGTAATCGGGCCATCTGTAATTTTTGTGCAACAAGATTAATCAATGAAATATCAGACATCTTTTGCAAATGAGTCTTTTTCTTTTCCGCTCACTATTTTTTCCATTTTTCTTTTTGTACAAAAAATAAATGGCAATGTTTTCAAAATGACAACTTTATTTCACTTTTCTAAACAAGATTAAAATCAATCACTAAAATGAACAAACTGAACCCTTGCAGAGAGTGCCTTCCAGACTGAACCGACAACAGCACGGCTATGAATTCATATGACTTTGACAATCCAATCAATCAAGCTGATGAAGGGGTTGAAGAAGAGTATGAGCTTCCTGAAGAGCTAGCCAGGTTGTTGAGACAAGAGGAAAGGGTTATCACTCCTCATCAGGAGGAGGTCGAAACGATTAATCTTGGTACAAATGAAGACGTGAAAGAGGTTAAGATCGGGGCCTGCTTACAAGACTCAGTGAAGAAACAATTGATTAACCTGCTGCAGGAATATGTGGATGTGTTTGCTTGGTCTTATCAAGATATGCCAGGGTTGGACACCGACATTGTTATGCACAAGATGCCTTTAAGAGAAGATTGCCCACCGGTTAAACAGAAACTGCGTCGTACTCGCCCAGACATGGCAATGAAAATCAAAGAAGAGGTGCAAAAGCAGTGGGATGCCAGGTTCCTTGCTGTAACTAGCTATCCACCGTGGGTTGCTAATATAGTACCTGTGCCTAAGAAGGACGGCAAAGTGAGAATGTGTGTTGACTACCGGGATCTGAACAGAGCCAGCCCGAAAGATGACTTCCCATTACCTCACATTAATGTATTGGTTGACAATACGGCTCAGTTCTCGGTATTCTCCTTCATGGACGGATTTTCAGGATACAATCAGATCAAGATGTCACCTGAGGACATGGAGAAGACAACCTTCATCACACCCTGGGGCACGTTTTGTTACAAGGTGATGCCATTCGGTTTGAAGAATGCTGGCGCAACATATCAACGGGCTATGGTGACATTATTCCACGATATGATCCATAAAGAAATTGAGTGTTACGTGGATGACATGATTGCCAAGTCCATCACAGAAGAAGACCATCTGGTAAATCTGCTGAAACTATTCAAGCGTCTGAGGAAGTACCAACTGAAGCTGAACCCCAACAAGTGCACATTCGGGGTACGATCTGGTAAGCTGCTGGGTTTTATCGTGAGTGAGAAAGGGATTGAAGTTGACCCTGATAAAGTCAAAGCCATTCAAGAAATGCCTGTACCAAAATCTGAAAAAGAAGTTCGAGGGTTCTTAGGTCGATTGAACTACATCTCACGGTTCATATCTCACCTTACAGCAACCTGTGAACCCTTGTTCAAACTATTAAGAAAAGAGCAAACGGCCAGGTGGAACAAAGACTGCCAGAAGGCTTTTGACAAAATCAAGGAATACTTGCAAGAACCTCCAATCCTTATGCCTCCAGTTGAAGGAAGACCTCTAATCATGTACTTGACAGTATTAGAAGAGTCAATGGGGTGTGTGCTGGGCCAGCATGACGAGTCTGGTCGAAAAGAGTATGCAATATACTACCTAAGCAAAAAGTTTACCGACTGTGAACAGCGTTATTCACTGCTCGAGAAAACTTGCTGTGCTTTAGCGTGGGCTGCTTGCCGACTGAGGCAGTATATGTTGACCCACACTACCTTATTGATCTCAAAAATGGACCCAGTTAAGTACATATTTGAGAAGCCAGCACTTACCGGACGGGTTGCAAGATGGCAAATGATTCTCACAGAATATGATATCCAGTACACCTCTCAGAAAGCCATCTAGGGCAGTGTATTGTCTGAATATCTTGCTGAGCAACCTATTGATGATTACCAGCCTATGAGATTTGACTTCCCTGATGAAGACATCATGTTCATAAAAGCAAAAGATCATGAAGAGCCTGTTCACACTAAAGGGCCTGACCCAGAAGAAGAATGGACTATGATGTTTGATGGGGCTGTTAACATGAATGGTCGTGGTGTTGGTGCAGTACGCATTACACCTAAAGGAGTTCACATGCCTTTCTCGGCAAAGCTCACTTTCAACTGCACTAACAACGAAGCTGAATACGAAGCTTGCATTATGGGTCTTGAGGAAGCCATTGACCTCAGGATCAAGACATTGACTGTATTCGGAGATTCAGCTCTGGTAGTTAATCAAACCAACGGCAAATGGTACACCCACCAGGATCATCTGATACCTTACAGGGATTATACAAGAAGGTTATTGACCTTCTTTACAACAGTCAAGCTTGAGTATATCCCTCGGGACGAGAATCAGTTTGCAGATGCTCTGGCTACCATTTCATCCATGATCAAAGTTCAAGCTGCCAACTTTGTACCTCAGATTTCAGTGTCCAGACTTGACAGACCAGCATATGTATTTGCAGCAGATATTGTCAAAGATAATAAGCCTTGGTTCCATGACATTAAGTGCTTCTTGGAGGATCAAACATACCCATCTGGGGCATCTTCCAATGATAAGAAGACTTTGAGAAGGCTTGCTGGTAGTTTCTTTCTGAACACTGATGGTTCCCTGTACAAGAGAAACTTTGATATGATACTCCTCAGATGCGTTGACAGAACAAAAGCAGACTTGTTAATGCATGAAGTGCACGAAGGATCCTTTGGTACCCATGCTGGAGGACATGCAATGGCTAAGAAGTTGCTAAGATCAGGTTATTATTGGATCACAATGGATGCCGACTGTTGTGCCTATGCCAGAAAGTGCCATAAATGCCAGATTTATGCGGATAAGGTGCATGTGCCTCCCAATCCTTTGAATGTGATGTCATCACCCTGGCCCTTTGTTATGTGGGGCATTGACATGATTGGCAAGATTGAGCCGACTGCTTCAAACGGCCACAGGTTCATCCTGGTTGCCATTGATTATTTCACCAAGTGGGTTGTAGCAGCTTCCTATGCAAACGTTACAAGACAAGTGGTAGCCAGATTTCTGAAAAGAGATATCATCTGTCGATACGGAGTTCCTGAGCGAATCATTACTGATAATGGTTCCAACTTAAACAACAAAATGATGGCAGAGTTATGCCGGGACTTCAAGATCCAACACCACAATTCTTCTCCTTACAGGCCAAAGATGAACGGCGCTGTTGAGGCAGCTAATAAGAATATCAAGAAGATTGTGCAGAAGATGGTAGTTACGTACAAAGACTGGCATGAGATGCTACCGTTTTCCTTGCATGGGTACCGCACATCAATCAGAACATCCACTGGGGCAACACCGTATCAGCTTGTGTATGGTATGGAGGCAGTCCTACCTGTTGAAGTTGAATTACCCTCTCTAAGGATACTGATGGATGTTAAGCTGAACGAAGCAGAATGGGTCCGGTCTCGATACGAACAACTGAGTTTGATTGAAGAGAAGAGATTGGCTGCAATCTGCCATGGGAAGTTGTATCAGAAAAGAATGAAGAAAGCCTTCGATCAGAAAGTCAGGCACCGAGAGTACCAAGTAGGGGACCTTGTGCTGAAGAGAATCCTCCCTCCTCATACAGATCACAGGGGCAAGTGGACTCCGAACTATGAAGGACCATTTGTGGTAAAGAAAGTTTTTTCTGGTGGAGCACTGATGCTCAGCACCATGGATGGTGAAGACTTCCCGTCCCCTGTGAATTCAGATGCAGTTAAAAAATACTTCGCATAAAAATGACCCGCTGGACATAAAAACAGAATGTAGGTCCAGGAAAAAATAGGGCATCCCGGCGAGTCAAAAATAGAATAAAAGACTCGGGCAAAAATAAGGGAAAATAAACAGAAAAAATATACACCCGCTGAGTTGAAAAGCCACATCGGACAACTCAGGCAAAAAAGGGTATCCCGATGGATTGAAAACCCGAAAGGGCGATCCATGCAAAATAAGGGAACAAGCGAACAATTGCACTCTGAATTCGTCTGTATCACTTACAACTTGGTAAGCTTCGAAAGGATCAAGCTTTTATCAGAATCAACCTTCTTCAGAAAGCAAGACGAGAAGAACGTCAAATATCATACGAGTCATAGCAGGAGGGAAGCTCCTCGAAAGCGTCATCAACATTGCCAACATTTTGTTTTCTCAATTTGTAACAATCTCCTCATTTTAGGGGATTTGTTTCTTTGACTGTATCTTGCCAATCCAGGGCACACGAATTAATAAAATCAGATTTTCAGTCACGTTTCGTCTTGTACATTTTTATTTGCAAAAATGTCTGATGTCTTAAAAACTGATTGCATGAATACAAATGTTTATCTTCAAAAGTAAAAGTTACATGCTTGCAGGGAATATACTTACTCTCGGGAGTGTCTAACTCCTATGACGGAATCCGGTAAGGGATACCTCGGGATCATTTGTGTGTTTCTCTGTCTTTTCAGGATTGCAGGTATTCAAAAGCGCGACATGGGGCATGAAAAGCTTCGTCCCAGCAAGCCGGCAAATCAGCACTCATTCTTAGCATTCAAAGTGTTTTCTCCCCAGCTGAGTTGCCACTTGTTGCTTCTCCCAGCCGAGCTGCCAATCATTCTTCCTCAGCCAGGTACAAAGTCAAGGAACCATTCCCCCACAGAGTTCCAGCCTCTATTCAGAAGAGCAACGCATGAAGGAATCACAGCAGAGTGAAGAAAGCTTCTACAAACCCCAGCTGGGTCCCCTCATTACCAAGGATGGGTCCACCAGTGACCTGTCTCCCCAAGCAGATACATCTAGTCAGATCTACCAATGATCTCATCCCCAGCTGGGATGTCCATTTCAAGCAGATCGGCCAGAGATCTTCGCAGCATCGGGATCCGAATCCTGGATCGGTATCCTTGCATAATCATGGCATTCGCATCATATTCACCCACAAAGCGTAGCATTCCGTCTAATACGGAACATTACGGCAAAAATCAAACAATATTGCATAATCATAAGCCATGTTTCGCATCAACACTTGTGAATAATAACAATCCATCCATATACAGAAAACTCCCCCCAGATTCCCCAGCAAATACAGTTGCCATACATTCCCGAACACCAGTATATACTCCTTGTGGCACCCGTCCGTGTCATATCCCCAGCAGAAAGCCAAAGACATCCTCTTTGCACTCACATATACCTTATATACATTCCCTTGACATCCGTCCATGTCATTTTCCCAGTACAGTAACATAAACACTTTGCATATCAGATACTTGTTTATACTATACCCTTCTCCCTTCGACACTCGTCCGTGTCGCTCTCCCCAGCAGGTTAAACACTCTCCTGTACACCACTCGTACTTATGTCACTCCTACCAATACTCGTTTGTATCTTGTATATACCACTCAAATCCCCTCAGATCCGACACTCGTCCGTGTTCTTTGTTAACCAGCTGATACTCGTCCGTATCATCATCTCAGAACATGCGTCAAGCGTTTGTTTCTACCTGATACTCGTCCGTATCATAGCCTTAAGGATGCTCGTCCGCATCTTTAATCCATACACTGTGTCAAACACTCTTGTCTTCTTGAATATAGATACTCGTCTGTGTCTACTATTCCCCAGAAGAGTCCCTTCAGATTCAACACTCATCCGTGTTCTCTGTTAACCAGTTGATACTCGTCCGTATCATCATCTCTGAACACGTGTCAGTACTTGTTTCTACCCGATACTCGTCCGTATCGTAGTCTTAAGGATGCTCGCCCGCATATTTAATCTATACACAAACATCTAAACACTTATACCCTTTATTTCTTGGATGTAAACACTCGTCCGTGTTTACTATTCCCCAGTAGATCACCAACAAAGCAATTTTCTTTTTTTATCTGACATCCGTCCTCTGTCATGATAAACTTTGAGAGCAGCCGTACCCTGCTAGGTGGTCGTCCTCCACCTCTTGATGATCGTCCTTCATCATGCTCATCCGATGGCCATCCCCATCGTTGATTTTCTATCCGACATCCGTCCTATGTCGTGATATTTAGCAGCCGTCCCTTGCTAGGTGATCGTCCTTCACCTTTTTGATGATCGTCCTTCATCATTTTATCCAATGGCCGTCCCCATTGTTGATTTTGGTTATCTGACATTCGTCCTATGTCATGACAAACCTTGAGAGCAGCCGTCCCCTGCTAGGTGGTCGTCCTCCACCTCTTGATGGTCGTCCTCCATCATGCTCATCCGATGGTCGTCCCCATCGTTGACCTTTTATCCGGCATTCGTCCTATGTCGCGATATTTTCGGCAGCCGTACCCTGCCAGGTGGTCGTCCTCCACCTTAGATGACCGTCCCTCATCTTATCCCCAACAGAGCAGCCATCCCCTGCTAGGTGATCGTCCTTCACCTTTGATGACCGTACCTCATCATCTGTTTATTTCATTTATTCTTTAACCCGATGGCCGTCCCCGTCGTGGTCCCTTTTCTTTTTAGCCCGATGGCCGTCCCCATTGTTGGATACTTTACTTTTTGAACTTGATGGTCGTCCCCGTCATGTTTCATTAATCCCCATAGAATCTTACAGCTTTACTTTGATGTTCGTCCCCATCATAATCCCCTTTTTTTATCCCCAGCATGTCGGTCGTCCCCGTCATTGCTTTTATTTCCCGCACTTTTTCCAGCATGTCGGTCGTCCCTGTCATTGCTCTTTACCCAGCAGTCGTCCTCTGCTCGACGGTCGTCCTCCGTCGCCCACACTTTACAATATACTTTATTTTCTTTTATAATCTATATCCCTTTTCTTCTTCATTCTGTGAGTACAAATTTTGGACTGTCTTTGGTATTCAACCACAAGTTATCTTGTTTGCCTGATAAGTCGTTGCTTACATCCTGCACAGCTAACTCATGTTTGAATAGGGACAGCTGTAAACACCCCAAATTTTCCCTCACCCATTCACACCATGGCTTGTGATCATTTCATATGCATAAACACAATCATAGCATCTCATATCACATTTTTGATTCACTGCATAGATTCTAAGTCATCTGCACCTAGGGTTTGTGATCTGAGCAATCCAGGAGCTTCTTGAGCCACTCCAAAGGTCAACAATCACTTCAAAGAGGTCTATGTGTGTTCAAGTATCATTTTGAATCCTCTCAAGGTCAATAATGTCAAAGAATCACAAGAACTGAGATTGGTATGGAAGCAGGGCCAGGTTTGACTGCACAAATGACCTAAAATTAGGGTTTTGGTTTCAGAGGCCATAACTCCAAATTTTTTGGTCATTCTTGTTTCTATTGGTCTCTATATGGTATAGGGAGTATGCATATCAATTTTCATGAAGAAATTCCATGGGGAAGTCATCTGATCAAGGGTTGACTTTTCAAGCAAGTCAGTGTAAAATCAGGGCATCTGAGGCCCCCAATGACCCAACCAAAGGGTGATCTTCATCATTTTGATTATGTATGATCTTTATTTGATCATTTAAGAGGTTGGAAGTTCACAAAATTGAAGAATTTCAAGTCTTTTGCAAAGTTGACTTTTTGGGCAAGTTTGACTTTTAATGAAAATGCTATTTTAGGCAACTTTTTCAACCTTTACTTTTTGATTCAAGAAAGCTTCAAATGGAAAAACTTTTGTCATGAAAGTTGTAGAATAGATCTTTCCCTTTTCAAAAAGTACAAGAACATGACCTAATTCATTTTGGATCAAAAGTTATGGCTTGTCAAATTTGGCAAAAATCACAAAATTTCAAAGTTTCTACCAAAGAGGTATTTTGCAAAAAGACTTGATCAAGTGTTCTAAAGCTATCAAATACACTTCTAATCCACACAACATGATCATGTGACATCTGAAGTTCAGAATGGACCAAAGAATTACACATTTTTATGGTTTTTGGAACAAGATTTTTCATAAGAGGCAAAAGTGAACCACGTTGCAAAACTCATCATGGCTTCTCATCCACTTGCTTGCTAGCTTGCTGATCCATCCTAGGCTTTTCCCTCATTATGCTGCGCAGGACACTCTTGTTGTACTAGGCTAGCAAGTGGCCCATGCTTCTCTTACACAAACTTGACCTTTTGGCAAAAGGACCCATACCAATCAATAAAGCACATGTCACTTCTTCTGACCAATGGCAATTGTTTATACTAATCAAATGCAAGCCAAACATAACAAGAAGCAAGCCTGAAGCACCCATAGCACAACATTCTCATTTTCACCCTCTTGAGCAAAAGCATTCGAAACTCATCACACAGGCCACAAACACACAAACCAACTTCACAAACAATCTCAACACTCTTCCCTGATCACAAAGCACCCATCATCCTTGCCTTAAACTGCCAGAATCACAAATACGATTCTCACCTCACCTTGAGCAGAACCCCTGCCAGCTTCCAAACCAGCCATCACAAACTCTTTCTAAGCATCAAGACTTCATCAGGGGCCTAAAAGGAGTGGATTGCACGAAGAGAGAGGGTCAGAAAGTTGCAAACTGAAAAGCTTCAAACTCAGGTAGCTTCATGAACTTTTTTTTCCAGAACGTGTATTTTAAGTTCCTAGATGAATCTACATGCTTCCCTGATCATGAATATATGTTTACTTTTGAAAATGGTTGAGAAACCAGGATGTATGCTTTGTCTGAAACTTTTGCCCTAAAAAATGTTTGATTCAATTCTCCTTGTTTCTGAATGATAAATGTTGTTTGATTGAGGGGTTTGATTCGTTTTTGAGTGGGGAAGAGTTCTGGGCAGTTAGATTTTGTTTTGGATGCGTATAGAGAGAGTTTGAGATTTTGGTTGGTCGGAGAAGACGACCGTAACAGTGTTCCGGTCGCCTGAAAGTCATTAGGGTTAATTAATTAGGGTTTAGTCTTAATTGCGCAAGTTTGAATTTGGACCGTCCAGATATGCGCGCAGGTCAATTCCCTCCCTTTTAGTTTGAATCCTGGCCTTTGGATGCGCATACTTTTCCTTTTTCAGCTTTAATTCATTTTATTTTTCTTTTTAATTCATTTGTTTTCTCATATTTATTAAAAATAGCAAAACCTTTTCAAAAATTCTGAAATTTTTTATACAAACTTTTATTTAATTTCAGAAACCAAAAACATTTTTATTTTTATTTTTTGCATTAAAAAATATTTTTAAATCATTTAAAAGTTTATTTTTAATTAATTAATGAGAATTAATTAATTAAAAATACTTTTAGGTATTTAAAAATCACCAAAAAATTCATGAAACATTTAAAACCATTTAGAAACATTGTCCAACCCTCAAACCAAATTTCTTTTTTGATCTTGATGTCTTTTGAGAATTTTTCATGGAATTAAAATCATTTCAAGGCATTATTTTAATCCAAACTTCAAAAAATCATTTCTGCCTAACCATTGAGAGTTGGACTTTGATTCTTCTTGCATTGCATTGTGTTTAGCATTTAGTTTGTGAGATTAAATTGGCATGATTTGATCTTTCATTTTCCATTTGTTTGGCATATTTCTTGTTAAGGTATCCTAAAACCCTAGAAAACTTAGGAAATTCATAACTTTTATTAGGTTAAGAGTTGGAACCTCTCCTTTGGGCAGTGAGTTAGTGTAGGTTTAGGGTTCTTTTGAATGCATTTTCAAATTTTTATCTTGATGTTTTCTTCTGATTTTGGTTTTTGTTTGATGTATTGATCATAAACCCTAATTTGGGCTTCCATATGCATCCATCTTGCATTTGCTTGCATACCATGACTTGCCATAGCATTTTGTGCATTCATTTGATCCATTTGACATCTTAAGACATATTGAAAGCATGTTTGATCATTGCATCATGTATTTTCCATGTGATATGCCATTTGCATTTCATAACTTTTCATGTATGTTTATGTTTCTTAACTTGTTTCATCTGCATCCATTGGTTCATTTGATCATCCTCATACCTTGATTCATGTTTGCATCATCTCATAACATCATTATCACCTCATATATGCTTCTGGTTTTGATTTACATCATGCCATTTCATTTCATTTTGCATTGCATTGCACTCCTTTACTGACTTTTCAGGTGGTAAGTCACTTTGAGGAGTGAATTTGCCTTCACTTCTCACCTTTTCTTTTCATCTCTCTTATGCATCCATACTGCATTTTGTTATGTGTTTGAGATTGAGCTTGCTTTCTTTCTCTTCTCACTTTCTTTCTTCAAGTGACTTGCCTTCTTAAATGAAGCAAGCTACTTTGCTTCTCCTGATCCTTTCATCTGCTTCCTGGTGGTTCCTTTGAAGATGTCTCTTGAAAACTTCACAAACCTTAGGAACAACCAAGCATGACAATAATTAGGGTTTTGATTAGTCTCCCACTTAGTTTTTACCTTTGTGTCTCATTGAGTCTTCTCTTCTCACCTCATAATCAGGGACTAAACCCTAAAGGCTTTAAGGCTTTGTGATTAAGTTTATGCCTGCATCCTTCTATTAGGATGGAGTGTATAACTTTAATCCTAAGTGTTAAACCCTTAATGTGTTTAAATCCTTTAATCAATCCATCTAATAATCATTAAGACACCAAGCTTGTAACTTGGGCCTTGCATTAGGGTTCTAATTCTTCCTTAATTGGTTAAGAAGGACTAACCCTAGTGTTAATGGACAAGTCCCCCTCAAGTTGTCTTACAAACCCTAAAAATCACTTCTTCATCATATCATTAAATAAAATCCACTTAACCAAAGGCTTGTTTTGTCATGAGTTTAATCCCTAACCATGGATTAAGATGAGGAGCTTTCCTCAGCTTAAACATTCTCATCTATTATCCTTCTATTAGGATGGTGTAATAAGTCTGTTTAATCCTTGATTATGGCTTAATCTCATTACTCAACACTAAACAAAAACAACAAAAACATCTAAATAATCACAAGTAGGTTAATGATGTTAATCCTACACCATGGTGATTAAGTGTGAGAAGCTGACTTCACACTTAAGGTATTCTCATTACCCCTAATCAGAGGGAAGATGTGATGAGTTTACTAAATCCATTGGTTTAGGCTTAAGCTCATTAACTTATAACAAACTCTCAAAAGCAATAAAAGACTGAAAACTCAAAAACAAACAATAATCGTCTCCTTCGGGATTCTTTTCTCATCTCATTCACTCACAAGCGAGAACTTGCTTCTTCCGTCTAATGCAAGACAGTTTGCACCTGAGCCAGACAGGTCATACACTTGAGCATAGACAAGTAAGCAGTTCATCAAGTCAATTCATCTTTCAGTCTCTTTGGGTCGAACTACGGTGTTCTGACTTCCTCATTGCACGAGAGGATACGTAGGCATAACTTAACAGTTATCGAACAAAAGTCTCTGTATATTCCCCCTCATTCTAGCCTTATTCTTTAGCCTCATTATCATGAGCATTTCATCTTTGTCCTTACACTGACACTGTACATTTATACACTTCACATTTCTTTTGCACTGACACCTGTACATCCTATTCCAGCTCTTTTTATACACAAATTGCACTGACACTACCCCTTTAAAACACAAATCTTTCAAGCGTGGATCCCGTCGAGTACGGAGGACAATCTGGGTGCTAATACCTTCCCAGGTTGTAACCAACCCCCTTTCTCAGTCTCTCTGGTTCGCAACCGTCTTATCCATATCCTTCTAGGTCTATGCAGCATTACCTTTCCTCCGGGATAAAAATGCCTAGTTGGCGACTCTTTTCATTCCCTGTGAGTTCACTCTTGTGTGTTCTCGCATCCCCCTTTCGCCGACCGTTCGCGTCTGTACCCCATTTGACCCGGCTTCATTTGGTGGGAGCGACACTCACTTCTTCTCATTCTTATAGTGCACTGAATAATACAAGTCACCCAGGAGAGTGGGAACCAAATTCTTCAACACGAATAAATGAATAACATTTATGTCCACAAATTTGTCCATATCAGCTAATAGGATGATCCCATAAATGGATAATGCTAAGACGGTGCAAACAGAATCCCACTGATTTGTCACTACAAGTTCTCCAACCCTTCTAAACAGATACTCCAGAGTGAAACCAAGTACCTTCGCTTTGGTGGTAGCCAGATTTGCAGATACTTCGGATGAGCTATAATAAAGAGCTTTGGCGATGTCAGAATGGGTTGGCCTAATCATCTCTGAGATGAAACGAATCTGATCCTTGAGTGACACTCCCATAATCTCAGCATACTCTTCTAGTAAAGGACCCAACTGAAAGTCATGAAAAGTGAAACACCTGAGCTGTGGATTGTAATACTGCAACAAAGTGTGAACGGCTCTTCTTTGAGGGCTATCCAAGTTGAATACCAAGTCCAGAATATCACCATACTTTTCCTTGAAGTATCCCAGATGACCTGGGGTAATAAGAGACACCATTTGGTTAATCAAGTCCACTTTGGTATCAAAATATTAGTAGTGTAGAGTCCCTTTTTTGATGTATTCAATTCTGAAGTAATGATATGACCAGAAACCGGGAGTAATGCAAACCCTGAGAATAAAAGAAACACAAATGATTAATGATGTTATGATTCTTATGCAAGGCGAGGTATGTGATCAGTGAAGTGTCTATGATGTACCAATCATAAAATCAGGTGTCGGTGCAAGGCCATAATATCAACATATCACAATAACAATCCCACTGATCCGGGATCCATATCTTAGAACCAAAGTACAAGAGAACCAGATCACAAAACTGAACCAATGTCAAAACGGGTATGTTGAAGGTCTCAGGGTTCCTACAAACCTGTAAACCCCTCCCAATATCGCGGGTGTGCTACTCGAGTCAAACATCACGGACTCTCAAAGCCGAATAACAATAATACGTTCACCATTTCCGAGAGATGGCTCATAACCAAATCAGGGAATCGATTTGGCATTATGTACTCCTCAGGGAGGTCTAAGTTGAGTCCGGAAAAACAAGCATCCCTCATAAGTCTCCAGCTTCAAGCATTGAATCGAGAAACAATAGTACATTCATACCGAATGGTACAATACTATCATCGTACGAATAATTTGATTTAACTGGATTCCTAGGAGAGAACCAGGCCATCCTATGCGAGTTCCCAATGGACCCTCGGATGCGAGTGGGTTTGCCAACAAATGTGGTTTGCCACTGTCATCACTGGAGAGGGCTGTTTCCATTAAGGTCCTCGAAGATCGGTCACCAGATGCACATAACTATCAAGGTCGTACCCTGAAGTGGGGAAGAATCCCCACACAGAATAGTTCCAAGATGGTCGCAGTCGGGGTGTGGAACAAATCACCACTAATCATGTAACCATGTGAGTACAACGTGTCCACGCTAATCCTATAGTGCATTCAAGCCGGGTATTTGGCTTATCTCACAGTAACTCCCATCCCGCAAAAAAATGAAAACCAGCACAACCAAACAGTCCAGTATATGATGCATGGAAAATAAATACTGAAAGCAGTAAATAAATGCTGTAAAGTAAAGTTGTAAAGTAAAACTGTAAATGAAAACAATGAAGCTAAACTAAAGCACACAACAGCAAACAAATAAACACCCAAAGAAACAAAACCAAACAGGCGCTAGGATTGACTTTACGAGGGAAACCCGAGATACATGTTTCGTCCCCAGCAGATTCTCCAGCTGTCGCTCCCGGGATTTTCATCCTAGTACAAACGCGGAAGTGGCGCGGAAAAGGTGGAGTCGCCAGCCATGCATTTTTATCCCGAAAGAAAGGGAAAGGTAATGTTGCACAAACATGAGGAAGAAGGAATAACAAGGTCCTGCGAACCAAAGATATGGGTTCGGGAGCCGGTTATAACCTGGGAAGGTATTAGCACAGCAGACCGTCCGTCGTACCAGACGGGATCCACACTTGCTTGTTTTGTTTCAAAGGGTTAGAAAGAATAAAGTTGCTGAGCAAATGAACTGCTAACTTGAATGGGAATGGAAATGAGAAAGGAATTGAAAAAGAAGATGAAAAGAAAGAGGGAAATGTAGGGAAAATAAAGAATGTGCTCGAACGGGCCTTACCCCGCTGCCTACGTACCTCATCGGGAAAATGAGGATCAGAGTCGACGTAGTTCACCTAACTAAGGCGGGAACTATTTGTTTGTGTTTTTTATGGATGGAAATGTGTATGTCTATGCTCAGGTGTTGTAGGCTCGTCTGGTACGAGTGCTTTTACCGTCTTGCATGCGAGACAAGTCGTCGCAAGTTCGCGTTCAGAATGAATGAGATGAGAAAGAGAAGTTCCCGCAGGATAGTCGCTTATTATTTGTTTTTGTATTTTATGAGAAATGTTTTGAATTTGTTTGTGAATATTCTCATACTAAGACCTATCCATCATGGTAAATACTTACACCTCGCCCCGAAACAGGACGCGTATAAGTACTCCACAACAAAGTCTCATGGCGTATAAGAACGTTCGATTTTTATTAAGTATTTTTATTAATTTTCTTTATGAGGTGAGAAAGAAAGACTACAGTTGCAAAAAGTCAAAAACTAAGGGGACTAAGACTCAACCCTAATTTTAGTTATTATATTCAAAAGTGTTCCTAATGGTTTGTGGAGTTTTCTAATCCTAATGGATAAAAGGGAACTAAAAACTACTAGAACTCAACTTACTTCTTAAGGAAGTTAAGTTGGTTCTAAGAAACATGAGGAAGCCTATACAAGTAGAAAATACAAATATTAAGGCAAAAACATGAAAATAGGAAGAAATTAATTCCAAAAAAATGCATATTAAAGCATATAACTAAAATAAGCCTAAACCTCATCTAAACATACTTAATGAAAATTCTAAGCCTAAGTCCTAAAAGTAAAGGAATTTATTTAATATCACTATTCTAAAATCAGTAACTAAACTATACTAAATCATTCTAAAATCCTAAGATTAAACCTAATTAAGCTAAATCTTAATGAACCATAAGATCATAAGCTAAACTAGATGATTTACAATGTAAAACTCAACTAAAACAAATGCACTAAAAAAATAGCAAAAATTCCTGAAAAAAATATGAAATTAATTCTCCAAGGTCCTTAACTTGACTACAATATTGTATTAAAAAATATCCTAAAAATTCAGAACCTAACTATGCCAAAAAGTCACTTAAATCTACCTAAGAGCTAATCACAATTTTACATGAACTAAGCTACCAAAACAGTGGATAAAATGGCCTAAAATTCTACCAAAAATTATTCCATGTCCTATCATTAGTCCCCTAATCATAGAAAAAAGAATTGGCTAAAAAGATTATTGGAAGTAGGAGAAATAAAATGAACAAAATAAAGTGTAGCTGCAAGAATTCCATAGCAAACTAATTAAATGGAAAATCGAAATAAAATGGAAAATTGGTAAAACTCAGAAAGTAAAAGTGTGGAAAATTTCTAAAATGAGTTAGGAAGTCTCTGTGATTTTTGGGGAATTTTATTTTTATTTTTTTGCATTAAAAAAATATTTTTAAATCATTTAAATGTTATTTTTAATTAGTTAATTGATTTTAATTAATTAAAAATATATTTAGGAATTTAAAAATCACAAAAAAAAAAATCAGAGAACATCTTTGAACATTTAGAAACATTTACAAACTCACCATACAAATTTCTTTCTGGTTTTGATCACACTTTGACATTTTTCATTTGAATTAGGGTTCTTAAATTGTTCATTTTCTAACCCTAACTTCAAAAATTCATAACTTTTAAACCAAGTTGATTTTGTGAATGATTCTTTTTTCATTGTTCTATGCATGACTTCTAGTTTCTAAAAACATTTTTGTTTCATTTTTATCTTTCATTTTCAATTTGTTTGGCATTTTACCTTGAGGATCACCCTTAAAACCCTAGAAACTTAGGAAATTCATATGTCCCACTAGGTTTAGCTTCTGACCTCCCCCTTTGGAGGGTAACTTAGTATAGGTTTAGGGTTCCTTTAAGTCCATTTTCAATTTTTTATCTTATCATTTGCTTCTGTTTTTGAGTTTTGCATCTCACATGAGCATAAAACCCTAATCTCTTATCTTCATTTGCATTCATCTTGTATATGCTTGCATCCATGAACTTTCCATGACTTGTTGTGCATTCACATGACATATAAGACATCCTAGGACATTTTAGAATCATGTTTGGTCATTTCATTATCCATTTGCCATGTTATGCTTTCATTTCATTTCACGTGCTTTCATGAACTTTCATGCTTCTTACATGCTTCATTTGCATCTTCGTCACTTGTATGATCATTCACATATCTTGACATACATTTGCATCATCTCTTTGTATCATTAGCATCATGAACATGCTTATGGTCTTGGTTTGCATCCTTGCATTTCATTTCATTTTCATTTCATTTCATTTTCTTTCACTAATTTTTCAGGTGGTAAGTTACTTTGAGAAGTGAATTTGCCTTCACTTCTCACAATCTTTTCTCATCTCTCTTATGCATTAATTTCTGCATTTTACTTGTGTATTAGAGTGAGCTTGCTCATTCATGTTCCCTCCTCACCTTCTTTCTTCAAGCAACTTATCTTCTTAAGTGAAGTAAGTTGACTTGCTTCTTTCTGCTTCTTCTCCTTCCATCTTTCTTCTTCCTTGGTGGCTTTTCTTTGAAGATCACTTGCAAGCCTCATAAACCCTAGGAATAACCAAGCATGATCACAATTAGGGCTTGATTAGTCCCCCATTAGTTTTACCTTTGTGTCATCTCTTGTGTCTTCTCTTCTCACCTCATAATCAAGGACAAAACCTTAAAGGTTTTAAGGCTTTGTGGTTAAGCTTATGCATGCATCCTTCTATTAGGATGGAGTGTATAACTTTAATCCTAAGTGTTAAACCCTTAATGTGTTTAATTCCTTTAATCAATCCAATTTAATAATCACTAATACATCAAGCTTGTAACTTGGGCCTTGCATTAGGGTTCTAATTCTTCCTTAATTGGTTAAGAAGGACTAACCCTAGTGTTAATGGACAAGTCCCCCTCAAGTTGTCTTACAAACCATAAAATTCACTTCTTAATCTTATCATTAACTAAAATCCACTTTAATAAAGGCTTTGTTTTGTCATGAGGTTAATCCCTAATCATGGATTAAGTTGAGGAGCCTTCCTCAGCTTAAATGTTCTCATATATTATCCTTCTATTAGGATAGTGTAATGGATCCATTAAATCCTTGATTATGGCTTAAAATCATTACTTAACACTAAACAAAAACTCCAAAAACATCTAAATAATTACAAGTAGGTTAATGATCTTAATCCTATATCACGGTGATTAAGTGTGAGGTGCTTACTTCACACTTAAGGTATTCTCATTACCCCTAATCAGAGGGAGGATGTGATGAGTTTACTAAACCCTTGTGTAAACACCCCAAATTTGCCCTCACCCATTTCACCATGGCTTGTGATCACTACGCCAAAAATGTTTTTTAACAGCGCATCTTAGACAGCGCTTTTAAGAGAAAGCGCTGTCTAAGGTTAAAATTAAAATAAAACACGGAAAATGTTCCAAAAAAATAATGAAAGCGCTGTCTAAGGGGGGGTCTTAGACATCGTTTTTTAAAAGCACTGTCTAAGACCCCCCCCCCCCTTAGACAGCGCTTATAGAAAGCGCTTTTAAATATTCACCTTAGTCAGCGCTTTTGATAAAGCGCTGTTTAAAGTTTTTAAATTTAAAAAAAAATAAAACCATAAGCGCTGTCTAAGGGGGGGGGGGTTTAGAAAGCGCTTTTGGAAAGCGCTGTCTAAGGCATACCTTAGAAAGCGCTTTTCCCAAAAGCGCTGTCTAAGGTCTTATTAAAATTAAAATTCAGACTTCTATTTTCGTTCTCTGTTCTTTCTGTTTTCCCTCCTAACAGCGAAAGCGAACCCTAACAGCGAAAGCGAAATCACATACATTGTTTCAGTCATTGAAAGTGTTTGAATCGTTCGTTCTTGATTGTGGTATGTTCTTCATTTCTTCACTTTTTCATTCATTCGGTTTCAGTTCTTCTTCATTCATTCACTGCGGTTTCATTTCGTCATTTCTTCAGTTGTTCGGTTTCAGGCATTGCAAGAGTTGAATCGTTCATTTCTGAAAGTGTTTGAAGAATCTCATTACGGTATGTGTTTCAGTTTTGATTTTTTTAGGGAAATATCAGTTTTGATGTTTTTAGGGAAAAATCAGTATTTTTCATGCTATGTTTTTGGTTTACATATAACAAGATTGTTCTGGTTGTGGTTGTTTGGTTTGGGTACATTCCATAACTCTGCGTGTTTCCCTGATTTAGCAAGCTTCTTGATGAGAATGTTTGGGTCCACATTCCCGGAAACCGTCACCTTCCCCTGTTCTGCATCTATCTTAGTCGTAAACACCCCTGTCAATCATTAACCAACACAAAAAATCATAAGACTTTGTTTTTTGTTTCACTTAGGATGATTCTAATTAGTTTATCAAGAAGAGTGCAAATCATAAGACTTTGTTTTTTGTTTCACTTAGGATGATAAGTTTCATACTGATATTATGGATGATATATATATATATATATATATATATATATATATTAAAGTAGTTCCTCATGGATGGTGGAAAGACTTCATTAATTTAGTTTTTCTTTGAATTGATGAAAAGATTCGAGTGAGATAATATGAGATGGAAAATAGTGATATTCTATTGTTTACTTTAGTTATGAAAATGATACTACCTTAGTTATGTATTTTCGTCTGGATTGATTGTTTACTTTAATAAGTAGGAAAACCATGGATAAAACATGGATCTGTGCCGATCGAATGACCAAAGAGTACGAGAGTGGGGTTGCGGAATTCGTTAAGTATGCTGTTCAACACGCTGAAAACCCCAGACGAATGCATTGTCCTTGCTTGCGTTGTTGTTATATTGGTAAGGTTGACGCACATGGATTGAAATCGCATTTGATGAGGCATGGAATTGATCAAAGTTATCAGTGTTGGATATTTCATGGTGAGAAAATTAACGGGAATGTTGAATCGAGTGAAAAAAGTAATACGACCTATGCTTCATACGACAAAGACACGGAAACATATGATTGTGATCGAGTTGAAGAGATTGTAGAAGCACTGGAAGAAGATCTTCATGATTGTCCTGAAATGTTTGAGAGGATGGTAAGCGATGCAGAGAAACCGTTGTACAAAGGTTGCACTAAATTCTCAAGACTTTCTGCGGTATTAAAGTTGTACAACTTAAAGGCGGGCAATGGATGGTCGGATAAAAGTTTCACAGAGTTGTTGGCCCTTATGAGAGAAATGCTACCGGATGATAATGTTCTTCCTAATCGAACCTATGAGGCAAAAAAAATGTTGTGCTCTATTGGCATGAGCTATGATAAGATACATGCTTGTCCTAACGATTGCATTTTGTTTCGCAACGAATATGCAACGTTAACTGAGTGCCCTAAATGCGGTTTGTCTCGATATAAGAAAAGATTATCTCCCGCAAAAGTCTTATGGTATTTTCCGATAATTCCGAGATTTAGGCGCATGTTTCGTAGTGAAACCGATGCAAGACATCTTACTTGGCATGCAGATGAAAGAATTATTGATGGAAAGTATCGGCATCCGGCTGATTCACCACAGTGGTCGAAGATTGATAATGATTATCCTGAGTTTGGATCAGAAGCAAGAAACCTTCGATTGGCATTATCTACTGATGGAATGAACCCACATGGTCTTCAAAGTATTTCACATACCACATGGCCTGTGATTCTTATGATTTATAACCTACCTCCATGGCTATGTATGAAGCGTAAGTACATGATGTTATCTATGTTAATCTCTGGGCCTAAACAACCAGGTAATGACATAGACGTATACTTGACACCTCTGATCGAAGATTTAAAGATTTTGTGGGAGAACGGTGTGGAGGTTTATGATGGATATAGGAAAGAAAGTTTCAATTTGAGGGCGATGTTGTTTGGCACAATTAATGATTTTCCAGCATACGGGAATCTATCTGGGTATAGCATTAAAGGTCAACGTGCGCGTCCTGTTTGTGAAGACGGAACCGATACGATTCGATTGGAACTTTGCCAAAAGAATGTGTTTCTCGGTCATTGTAGATTCTTACATTCTAAACATCACTACCGTGGGTGGATAAAAGCATTCAATGGAGACACCGAACATCGTAGAGCTCCACCCGCATTGTCAGGTGTCACAAGTTTTTGAAAAGGTGAAGATGTGCGTACTGAGTTTGGCAAGCCTTTTGCACATAAGATTGTGAAAGGTGGGTGGAAGAAAAGGTCGATATTTTTTGAATTGCCATATTGGAAGTCTTTGTACGTGAGACATTTTCTCGATGTTATGCATATTGAAAAAAACGTATTTGAAAGTGTTATCGGTACATTACTCAATATATAAGGCAAGTCTAAGGATGGCCTTAAAGCAAGGGAGGACATGTTAAAAAAGGGAATGAGAACTGAATTAGCACCCGTGAAGAAAGGAAGACGAACATATCTACCACCTGCTGTTTTTACTTTATCTAGAAAGGAGAAAAAAATTTTGTGTAAGTCTCTGAGTGAAGTTAAGGTTCCAGAAGGATACTCATCTGATATCAGAAGACTTGTTTCTATGAAAGACCTCAAGTTGAAGAATTTGAAGACACATGATTGTCATGTTATAATGGAACATTTTCTACCGATCGGTATACGTTCTATTTTGCCAGAAAAAGTAAGAAGTTCCATAACTAAATTGTGTTTTTTCTTTAGGTCAATTTGTAGTAAGGTGATCGATCTCGAGATCTTACCCACACTACAAAAAGAGATTGTAATTACCTTGTGTGAGCTTGAAATGTATTTTCCTCCGTCTTTTTTTGACATAATGGTTCATTTAGTTGTTCATCTTGTGAAAGAGACACAGTTGTGTGGACCAGCTTATATGAGATGGATGTACCCTGCTGAACGGTATATGAAAATATTAAAAGGGTACGTGAAATCCCGAAGTCGACCAGAGGGTTGTATTGTTGAACGATACATTGTTGAAGAAGCTGTTGAGTTTTGTACTGAATATTTGTCTAACGTTCAATCGATTGGACTCCCCAGAGCTCAGATTTTCGACAAAATGGAAGGTAAAAAATTAATTGGGAATAAAATTGTGACAATATCAAGGGATGAATGGGATCAAGTTCATTTGTATGTTCTGCACAATAATAATGAGGTTGAGCCATATGTTGAAATGCACAAGGATGTACTCCGAAGGTTAAATCCGAACAGAAATGAAATTGGATAGTTATAGAGCATAATCAAAGTTTCATACAATGGTTGAAGGATCATATTTATTTGAAGCGCTCTTCAGATCCTTCTTCGGTAACAGAAAGGTTGAGATGTTTGGCATATGGTCCAAGTTTGCATGTGTTTTCTCATAGCTCATATTCAATTAATGGATACACATTTTATACCAAAGAACAAGATGATAAGAGTACTATGCAAAATAGTGGTGTCACCGTGCTAGCTGAAGCAATGCATATATCAAGTATGAAGGACTTAAACCCCAAATATGCAAATTTGTCATATTTTGGAGTTATTGAGCACATTTGGGTGTTTGATTACGAGAAGTTTCAGATTCCCATCTTTGGTTGCAAGTGGGTGAATAGTAGTGGCATACGAATGGATAAGTCTGGATTTTTGCAAGTTGATCTTACTAGGGTGGGGTACAAAGATGAACCTTTTATTCTAGCATCTCAAGCTAAACAAGTGTTCTATGTGAATGACCCGAAGAGTACAAAATGGTCTATAGTGCTTTTCTCTAACAAAGTGACTGATGATAGCGGTGTCGATCAATGTGATATTGATGTTGAGAATGAGTCATGCATTAGACGGAATGAGTTGAATAGAAATGATGAAGTTGAGGATCTTATACCGGATGAGTCATATATAAGAAATGATCATAATGAGGTAATTTGGATCAATTCATCCGTACGCATTGCTAAGAAACAAGTGATTAATATTCCAACAGAGAAAAGAAAGAGATGTTAGTGACTTAGGTAAATTATCCATGGTTTTTTTATTTTATTTTTTCAATTGTTTTGATTATAAGTTATATGTGATAATGCATGATTTCATTATATTTTTGTTTTCAATTGCTTTGATTATAAGTTATATCTGATAATGCATGATTTCTTTATTTTTTTGTTTTCAATTGCTTTGATTATAAGTTATATATGATAATGCATGATTTCTTTATTTTTTTGTTTTCAATTGCTTTGATTATAAGTTATATTTGATGGTTTCCTTGGTTTATTAATTACAGGTTAGACATGGCTGATGACCAACATGAGGAAGTTAGTAAAAAAGTATCCGTGGAAGAAGAAATTCGAAGAGGCATCACAGTAATGAGAAGGGTGGTCCAAGGAAGATCCCGAGGCATCATACTAGATGTCTATTGGAGCACCCAGGGACAGCTTATAGAACCTAATGGGCATACCTTAACTAGTTTTATCGGTGCACTAGTAAGGAATGAAATTCCCATTACATGTGATGATTGGAGAAACAAAGAGCTGAATGAGTCCAAAGAAACAATTTGGAATGAGATAAAGGTACAATCATTTGGCCCTTAATTATACAGTATCAATTATGTTTTTTCAATTACCGATACTAACTATCAATATGTATGTTTTTCTTAGCGATGTTTTAACATCGAAGAAGAAAGAAGAGGCTTTTGTATGAAATTGGCCGGAAAGCTTCTAAGAGGGTTTCAGACATTTTTATCATCCAAGTTCCTTAAGGATGCGGATGGTAATTTTGTGGATGCGGAGCTTCCTAAAAAATATGAAAGTTTGATATCGGCTGAAGAATGGGAAGCTTTCAAATCCAAAAGACAAGACCCGGTTTTTCAAAGAATAAGTGCTACAAATCGGGAAAGAGCATCAAGTCCCGCATATCCGTACCGAAAAGGACGTGTCGGATATGGACGCTTAGAACAATCCATGGTAAGTATTTATAAATTGCGATAACAAATTTGTTCATCATATATTAGTTTTATCTGATCAAATTGTATGACTTAATGTGTAGCTGCAGAAGGAGGAAAGTTCAGAAACATCTCTTCCTGCACATGTTTTGTGGAAGGAAGCCCGTGTGGGCAAATCTGGAGTTCCTCAAGAAGAAGTTTTACACGTATACCAGAAATGTGTAAGTATAACATTTTTTCACTAATTGAATAACATTTTTATACACAAATATTTGACAAGTGTACGGTATTCATCTGATTTTTCAGGAGGAGCTATCTCAGTCTTTATCTCCCAATGATACTAGGAGCATACTTGGTCGGGCATTAGATGTCCCTGAGTATTCTGGTCGGGTGAGGGGTAAGGGATTTGGAGTCACTCCGACCTCCCTGAGTATTAAAAAAGGAAAGGCTCCTAGTAATCGGGAGCTTCATGCAAGAATGGAAGCCATGCAAGCTGAGCTTGATGCATTGAGGAGAGAAAGAGAGGCTAGCGCCTCAACAGTATACAGAGATGCTTCGGACAAAGACAGTATCAACTGTACCTTTCAGCCGAACATTCCAGAGGTAATTACATATAATTGTCTTAAATTGAACTATTTGCTTAAATTATGTATTTAACATATATACACATTAACGATTTTTTGTTATTATTGGTTTTAGGGCATTTCCCATTGTCAGTTGTATTTGTCGTCACCATACTATCGGATGGTTGGCAAGGGAAAAGTGCATAACGTTAGCGGAGTATTACTCCACACTAGAGAGCTCCCTGCTGGATGTTTGAAGGTATCAGTTGATATTACAGTTGAGCCGAATGCAGCATTACCATATCCTAGCGATGATTCGGATGCAACAACGGTGCACGAAGCAGTAGGTTCGTTTGTTGCATGGCCGACAAACCTCATATGCGTAGGATATGAGGTATGATTAAAACTTATGTTAACTTCCTTGGTATATTCAAAGTTTAAAATTTATGCTTAAAATTTTACTTACATATTTTCCTTGGTTATGTTAAATAGACTCCCACAAAATCCAAATCAAAAGATGGTGCGATTCCACGGCATACCGAGTCCACGGTTTCAAGAAAAGAGAGTAATATACAATTATATGACATATATTCATGGAAGTTGTTACATTCTTAATTTGATCTAACTATTTATATGACATGTAGCTTCAAGAAAATGAGGTTAGCAATGCCTCCGCACAACAAAAAAAGGAGGTTAGCAACACCTCCGCACGGGTAAAAAGTTCTGGTGCTAAGAAGACCGTAGCTAGGAAAAAACCTACCACCAAGTATAGGTCGTGCCTCAGGACATTTCTAGAGATGACCGATATACCGACCGGAGGTGTTCGGACTGTACATATGGAGGTAGGGATTTCCGGCTTTGATCACGACCAAATGATTGGTAATGAGGATTTCATGCAAGTTTTTGGTCGTGAAGAAATCGGCGTCACCATTGTCAATACATATGTAAGGTAAATCCGGACTACTTTGTTTTATTAATTAAACAACTTATGTTAATGATATTTACTTTATATTAATGATGTTTACTTTATGTTAATGATGTTTTTATATTAGGTATTTGTATGACAAATTGATGCGCCCCAATGGTTTGGACGTGTCATTCGGATTCTTAGCACCCGCGACCGTCAACTTAGGTTTAATCTTAAGTAGACCGGATACCGTGACGGAGTATGTTCTTCGGATCCTCATGGACAATAAAGATGCGGAGAAGTTGTTTTTTATACCGTTTAATATTGGGTTAGCATTTCATTCTAAATTCATCTATTATAATTATTTTCCAAGTTACCATCTAACATTTGCCTAATCATTACAGTGGACATTGGTTGTTGCTCGCAATCAATCCTATCCGAGAAATTGTGTATTATCTTGACTCGTTAGGAAATGATTGGACAACATACCCGGATATGAAGGTCCTAATTGACACGTAAGTGAGAATGTTCAAAATTTTTCTTAGTTTATGTGAATTGTTCTAATTGCTTCATTTTTATTTTATTAGCGTCCTACAAGCTTTTCGGGCCCAACGAGTTATCCAAACCTCCAGGAGGGGCGCCAACTCCATTATATGGATTAAAGTGGCGGTATATTTTTAATTACCACGTTTTTTATTATATTAGTGATGACACTTGATAAAACTTATGATTTATAATCCATTTTTTTTTTCATATGTAGTGTCCTCGTCAACGTAATCAAATAGATTGCGGGTATTTCATGTTGAGGTTTATGCGAGATACTCTCGTTTTGGGCCGATTAGAGATTCCCACCGATGTAGGTATTTCTAAATTATGAGTTATTTTTATATTTACACATATCTCATATAATTAAATAGTTGGAATTAATTCAAAATATGTTATATTATTATGTAGTACTTTGATGAATTCAAGTGTGCATCTTATACAAAGGATCAAGTGGACGAAGTCAAAGAGGAGTGGTGTCAATTCATGATAGAGCTCAAAGTTTGTTCATAAATTTGTGTAATTAATGTGTACATTTGTAGTAGTATATGTAATTACTTATAAATGTAAACATAAATATGTATATATTTTGATACATTTATGGCAAAATTGGTTTGAATTGGTTAGCCAAAAATTGGTAAAAAAAGGCCAAAATGGCATATATATAAAATGTGATAATTGTCTGCCAAAATCTGGTTGAAAACAGGTAGAAATTCTGGTTTATAAACCTGGAAAAAATGTGGTTTCAAACAAATCCTTCAAAAAATTTTGTATACCTTAGATAGCGCTTTTGTAAAAAGCGCTGTCTAAGGGGGGGATTAGAAAGCGCTTTAGGCAAAAGCGCTGTCTAAGGGTGGGGCTTAGACAGCGCTTTTTGAAAAGCGCTGTCTAAGGTATACCTAAAAAAATTAAAATAGGAGGGGCTTAGACAACGCTTTTGGCCAAAGCGCTGTCTAAGGGGGGGGGGGGCTTAGACAGCGCTTTTCAAAAGTGCTGTCTAAGGTGTACCTAAAAAATTTAAAATAAGAGGGTCTTATAAAGCGCTTTTGGCCAAAGCGCTGTCTAAGGGTGGGGGCTTAGACAGCGCTTTTAACATTTTAAAAAGCACTGTCTAAACCTTTAGCAGCGGAGGTTTAGACAGCGCTTTAAAGCGATGTCTAAGGCTAAAAAAAGCGCTGTCTAAGGTCTTGTTTGTTGTAGTGGATATTTACATGTGCATAAAATCAGTCATAGCATCTCATACCACATTTTTGATTCACTGCATTGATTCAAAGTCATCTGCATCTAGGGTTTGTGACTTGAGCCATCCCTGAGCCATTTGAGCCATTCCAAAGGTTATTAATCACTTCAAAGGGGTCCATTTGTGTTCAAACATCATATCATATCCTCACCAAGTCAAGGAAGGCAAAGAATCACAAGAACTGAGAAAGGCATGGAAGCAGAGCCAGGTTTAACTGCACAGATGACCTAAAATTAGGGTTTTGGTTTCAGAGGCCATAACTCCAAAAATTTTGGTCATTCTTGTTTCTATTGGTCTCTATATGGTATAGGTATCATGGATATAAATTTTCATGAAGAAATTCCATGGGGAAGGCATCTGATAAAGAGTTGACTTCTTGAGCAAGTCAGTGCAAAATCAGGGCATTTGAGGCCCCCAGCGACCCAACCAAAGGGTGTTCTCCATAATTTTGAATGTGTATGATCTTTATTTGATCATAGAAGATGTTAGAAGTTCACAAAATTGGAAAATTTCAAGCCATTTGCAAAATTGCCTTTTTGGGAAAGTGACTTATAATGGAAACTTGCCATTTTGGGAAAGTTTTTCAACCTCCTCTTTTTGATTCAAAAATGCTTCAAATGAGAAAACTTTGGTCATGAAAGTTGTAGGATGGATCCTCCCATTTTCAAAAAGTACAAGAAATCATTCCAATTCATTTTGGATCAAAAGTTATGGCCTTGCAAATTTGGATAAAATCATTGAAATTTCACTTTTTGCACAAAATGGAAAACTTGCAAATTCTCATGATAAGCCTTTATGTGACTTCAATATGACCTCTAATCATCATACAAACACAATGCATGACCTACAATTCAGTTTGGCCCAAGAAATTTCCCATTTCCATGTCTTAAATTTCAAGTAACCATAAACCATTTTCCATAAAAATGCAAAAGGGGGAATTCTTGCAAAATGGTTCCCAAAGGTTTGTGTGATCTCTAGCTGGTCTCAAGGCATTGCCATAACCTCATGGGACATCTCACACCAAAATTCAGCAAGAGATATCATATGTTCATGACCAAAAAACCACAAAATGTGACAAGTTGCCAAAATGCAAAACTCATGCTATCTTGTGATCCAAGTGCTGCAGTCCTTCATGAATCATCCAAGGGTCTTCCTTGACTCAAGCTGAGGCAGGACAAGCCCTAAGATTTCCTCTGACCCGAGCCATACCCATAGTACACAATCCTTGACTTTTTGGCCAATCACCCCATACCATTCCCACAGTACATGTCACTTCCTCAGACCTCTTCCAATAGTCTAGGGATATGTTATGGAACATAAAGCAAGCAATACACAAGCCAGAAAACACCCACATTCCAGCATCCACAAAATCTGCCAAAAGCTTCCTCTCTTTGAATTTCTTCACACAACCATCAAACCTTCATTTTTCTTCCACCAACAAGTCACAAATCACTCATAGAACCAGAACCACCCCCTGAAATAGCTTGAAACATCACACACAAAGTCAACCATTTTTGCTACACCAGAGCTGAATCATTCAAACCAGCCACTCCCCAAGTTTTCTAAGCTCCATTCCGTCACCAGGAGGTTCAAAGAAGCAGGCTTGCACAAAAGGAAAGTCCAGAAAGCTCAAAAACAGAGAAGCTCCATCTCAGTTAACATGAAGAACATTTTTTCCAGAAACTAATTTTTGAGTTCTTTTATGATACTATGTGTTCTCCTGATCATGAATATGCATTTATTTTTGGAAATGGTGAAGAAACCAGCATGTATGATATCTCTGAACATTTGCCCGTGTTTTATACTTTGCTTCGATTCAGGCTTGTGAGTGAAAATAAATGAATTTGAGGTGAGGGTTTAGGATTAGATTGATGAGAGGATCATTTTGGTGAAGGAAATTTGATGTTTGGTAACCTATAGAGAGAACTAGGGTTTGTGCCTGCCGGAGAAGATGACCGGAACCACTGTTCCGGTCATCTGAATGTCATTAGCCCTAATTAGGGTTTAAGCCAGTTTTGAATTGAGACCCTTGGATCTACCTTCCCGCGCGTGCATGTATGGACAAGATCTTCCCATTAGCCATTAATCAATCATTAATTAATTAAATCCAAGATTAATTAAATATTAAGTAAGTTTAGCCAGTTTTGAACCTGGGCCCTTGGATGTGGCGCCAAGTCAACCCTCACAAGCCCAGAACCAATCTGATCCATTCATTCAGCTTACTTTTCATTTTATTCAATTTTAATTTATTTTGTTTATATTTTATTTGCACGAATTATTTAAAATAGTAAAAAACATTTAAAAATTCTGAAAATTTTTGTCAAGCATTTTATTAATTTTTCAGAACCCAAAAATATTTTAATTTTTATTTTTTGCATTAAAAATCATTTTTAAATCATTTAAATGTTTATTTTTAATTAGTTAATGAAAATTAATTAATTAAAAATGCATTTAGGTATTTAAAAATCACCAAAAAATTCACATTGCATTTCAAAACATTTAGAAACATTATCAAACCCTCAAAACAAATTTCTTTTTGGTTCTTGAACTATTTTGACCTTTTTCATTGGAATTAAATTCATTTAAAGGCAATATTTTTGATCAAACTTGGAAAAATTCATTCTGCCTAACCATTGAGAGTTTGATGATGGTTCTTCTTGCATTGCATCCTTCATAGCATGTAGTTTATAGGATAAAATTGGTTTGAATTTATCTTGAATTTTCAATTTGTTGTGCATTTTCCATTGTGAAGTATCCCAAAACCCTAATTGACTTGAGAAATTCATAACTTGCACTAGGTTAGGAGTTAGGTCCCCTCCTTTGGGCAGTGAACTTGTGTAGGGTTAGGGTTCCTTTGATCCCATTTTCAATTTTTTATCTTGTCATTTGCTTCTGGTTTTGAATTTTTGCATTGTATGTTGCATGTAAACCCTAATTTGTGCCTTCCTTTGCATCCATCTATCATTTGCTTGCATTTAAGAAATTGCCATGACATTTTGTGCATCCACATGATTCATAAGACATCTTAGGACATGTGAGAATCATGTTTGATAATTGCATTATTCATTTGCCATGTTATGCATCCATTGCATTTCATAAACTTTCATGAATTTCCATGGTTCAAAGCATGCCTCATCTGCATCCTCATCCTTGTATGATCATCCACAACTCATGCCATGTGTTTGCATCATCTCTTAGCATCATTAACATCATGTTTATGCTTCTGACTTTGGTTTGCGTCATGACATTTCATCTCATTTGCATTGCATTTCATTTCTTTGCTAACTTTTCAGGTGGTAAGTTGTTTTGAGAAGTGAATTTGCCTTCACTTCTCACAATCTCTTTTCATCTCTCTCTTGCATCATTTCTGCATTTATCTTGTGTATTAGAGTGAGCTTGATCATTCATGATCTTGCTCTCTTTCTTCCTTCAAGCAACTTGTCTTCTTAAGTGAAGCAAGTTGTCTTGTTTCTCCTTTCTTCTTCCTCTTTCTATCTTGTTCCTCCTGGGTGGCCTTTGAAGTTTCTTTCTCTCTTAAGCCTCACAAACCCTAGGATCTCCAAGTATGATAAAAATTAGGGTTTTCTTAGTCCCCCACTTAGCTTTTACCTTTGTGTCATCTTTGAGTCTTCTCTTCTCACCTCATAATCAAGGACTAAACCTTAAAGGTTTTAAGGCTTTGTGATTAAGCTTATGCCTGCATCCTTCTATTAGGATGGAGTGTATAACTTTAATCCTAAGTGTTAAACCCTTAATGTGTTTAAATCCTTTAATCAATTCACCTAATAATCATCAAGACATCAAGCTTGTAACTTGGGCCTTGCATTAGGGTTCTAATTCTTCCTTAGTTGGTTAAGAAGGACTAACCCTAGTGTTAATGGACAAGTCCCCCTCAAGTAGTCTTACAAACCCTAAAATTCACTTCTTAATCTCACCATTAACTAAAATCCATTTAATAAAGGTTTTGTTTTGTCATGAGGTTAATCCCTAATCATGGATTAAGTTGAGGAGCCTTCCTCAGCTTAAATGTTCTCATCTATTATCCTTCTATTAGGATGGTGTAAGGAGTCCATTAAATCCTTGATTATGACTTAAACTCATTACTTAACACTAAACAAAAACAACAAAAAACATCTAAATAAATTCAAGTAGGTTAATGATCTTAATCCTGCATTATGGTGATTAAGTGTGAGGTGTTTACTTCATACTTAAGGTATTCTCATTACCCCTAATCAGAGGGAGGATGTGATGAGTTTACTAACCCTTTGGTTTAAGCTTAAGTTCATTAACTTATGACAAACTTCAAACAGCAATAAAAGATTGAAAGCACAAAAACAAACAATAATCGTCTCCTTCGGGATTCTTTTCTCATCTCATTCACTCACAAACGAGAACTCGCTTCTTTTGTCTAATGCAAGACAGTTAGCACCTTAGCCAGACAGGTTATACACTTGAGCATAGACAAGTAAGCAGTTCATCAGTCCAATTTACCTTTCAGTCTCTTTGAGTCGAACTACGGTGTTCTGACTTCCTCATTGCACGAGAGGATACGTAGGCATAACTTAACGGTTATCGAATAAAAGTCTCTGTATATTCCCCCTCTTCCCAGCATTATTCTTTAAGCCTCATAGTCTTGAGCATTTCACTCTTGTTCTTACACTGACACTTCTTTTATACACTTCACATTTCTTTTACACTGACACTTGCATTCTTTCCAGCTTTGATACACAGATTGCACTGACACTACCCCTTTTAAACACAAATCTTTCAAGCGTGGATCCCGTCGAGTACGACGGACAATCTGGGTGCTAATACCTTCCCAGGTTGTAACAAACCCCCTTTCTCAGTCTCTCTGGTTAGCAACCGTCTTATCCATATCTTTTCTCAAGTTTATGCAGCATTACCTTTCCTCCGGGATAAAAATGCCTAGCTGGCGACTCTTGTCTTTTGAGCTCACCCTTGTGTGCTCTCTCTCTTTTCTCCGACCGTTCGCGTCTGTACCCCTCTTGGCCCCGGTGTCATTTGGTGGGAGCGACAACTTGGCGACTCTGCTGGGGACCCTTATGGTGTAACCAGGGCTTCTGGTTCTTTTGGTGGGTTCCTCCTAGCGCTTGTTTGATTTGTGTTTACTGGGGTGTGATGTGATAATTGTGTTTATTTATTTGCTTCATTTACTGTTTTATGTACAACTTTATTGCTTTCCTTTATAGTTTTACATATTTCATACTGTCATCTTGCTGGATCTGGTTTGTTGTTTTGATGGGTGGGGTTCTATTGAGAGTTTGAGGTCCTATACCTGGGACCTGAGTGACACCTAGGCTAGAGTGGTTCATGTTCTTTCCCATTCCATTTTGGTCTGGTGCGGGAATATAAAACACGGTTCAGATGTGGGTTTCTTCTTGAGAACTCTGTGCTACAGATTTCCTGTAGTGCTAGGGCTATCTGGGAAGCCTGCTAAGTCTGGATGACCTTTATTATGACCTTCAGAAACTGAGGTGAATTATAGGAGGATCTTTTATGGTTATTGTAAACACTGTTCCTCCAGGTTAGAAGTGTTTACACTTCTCATAACTGATCCAAGTCTGAGGATCCTTGTTTTAGAACACTACCTGTGAGGGGGTTGGGCTGTTTGCAGGTTTGCAGGTACCCTTGGCCACATCATACCCTGTTGTTATTTGATTAAGAGTACCTCATTTTGGAAAATTCTTGTGATTTAACCCTGGACATGTGACTCCTTATTTGAGTCCCCCACCCTGGTTACTGGATTTCTGAACCTCCATATGGACTTCTTGAACATACATGGGCCTTGTAGCAAGACAGATAAATCAGATCCAGCTTGATCACAAACCCTTGCATATCATTTGCATACTCATCATTTGCATCATTTAAAATTTGTCTATTTGTTTTTCAGGGTATCCACATTATATCTGGCTTGGTTTTGACCCTTTCATCTGCATAGACCTCTGTTTCATTAGTTATCTGCTTCAGCTATCTTCATCAGTTGTCTGCTTCAGCTGCCTTCATTACCAACACTAGCCTATCAGTGGCTCATCTCCAGTATCAGTCTTGATCCTTATCAGCACTTGTCTTCAGCTCTTCATCAACACTCATGGCTACACCCAGGAAGAGCAATATTTCATACCATTTCTTTGAGCCTATGTTGACTGGTATCAGACAGGTCCAGTCACTTATCACACCTGACCACATCCCATTATTCAGAGAGCATTATGGAGGCATCCTAGATATGGTTATGGACCTGGACCCTTCTCAGAGGAGCATGATCCACACCTGCCTACTGTTTTATGACCCTCCTTTGAGATGTTTCACTTTCCTAGACTTTCAGCTAGGACCCCTGCTGGAGGAGTTTTCATCATTGATTGGAGTTCCTGTCAGGGGTGGAGTCCCCTTCAACCCAGAGATAACTTCTCCCAGCAATGGAGAAGTGGCAAAAGCACTATACCTGGAGCCTACTTTGATTGAGCAGAATATGACAACAAAGGCTGGGATCCCTGGTTTGCACTTAGACTTCTTGATTTCTCAGACCATCCTTGGGAGAATGGAGGACAGTTTGTGCATTGTTAGCCCTCAGCATATATGGGGTTATACTATTTGCAGATGAGCCCAAATTTATCAGCAAGAATTCCATTCATCTTTTCCTTCTGAGGAACCCAGTACCCACATTGCTGGGAGATTTCTATTACTCCATTCATCAGAGGAATGAGAAGCAAAGAGGAAAGTTGGTGAGATGTTGTGCTCCTCTGTTTCACACTTGGCTGCTCAAACACTTGCCTAAGACAGATGCCTTCCTAAATCCCCACCAACAGAAGAATTGGGCTAAGATACTAATTGCTTTGTCTTCAGATGATATCAGATGGTGCACCCAGAGCACCAAAGGCATGGACATCATCACTAGCTGTGGGCAGTACCCAAATATGCCTCTAATAGGAGTAAAGGGTTGCATCAACTACAATCCTTTGCTATTTAAGAGACAACTGGGCTATGCTTTGGTTCACCCTCCTAGAATGCAAGATTTAGCTGAGACCCTGTATTGTGAGATAAAGCCTAATCTAGCTGCTGTCAGACAAGCATCCTGGGCTTGGGACAACGTCCAAATAAAAGGGATGGCTATTCTTGGAAGGTGCAATAATGTTGCTTCAGCTCAGTATTATGACTGGTCTCGTGCTAGAGCTCAGATTACTGGAATTCCCTTCACCATTGAGGATATACCCGGACCATCCACAACTCAGCCAACAGCCACTATCAGCCTGGAAGAATTTGAGAAGCTGAAGGAAAGGAATGAGAATCTGTCTCAAGCTCTGAAGAAGACCCTTTGGGAGAGGAGTGATGGTCGTCTGGACATTGAGAGGTTGGAGAAGCTTAGGGTGGAGCATCTGGCCAAGATTGAGAAAACAGAGGACTACATCAAGAAAGCAAGAGCTGGGGAGCAAATATTGAAGAATGCCTGTAAGGAGGCCAAGCTTCAGAAGGCTAGGACTGATCTCTATCTGCAAGAAAGTCAGGCTAGGTGGGTCAGAATCAGTGAAGCCCGTACTCAAGAAGATCAGAGAACTCAAGCCAGGATTGAGCAGTTAGAGGCCAATGAAAAGAAGCAACATGAAGCTTTGCTGGCAGCCCAGAAGGAGATTTCAGAGTTGAAGCTCAGGGCTGGTTTGAAGAGGTCAAAGGACCAGGACATGCATAAGAAGCTGACCACTGCCATTGCCACCAGAAACCTCCTCATCAGGACTATTACAGAGTATCCAGCTGGTCCGGTGACTGAGGCACTTCTGAAGGAAGTCAAGGAGGATGAGTTTGGACTAGATGTCTGACTTTTTAATTGTTGTTGTTTTCATTTGATGTACTTTTCTTTTGTGTTGTATTTTGACTCTTCAGGGGCATGTGTTGTAAAAACAGATTATGTATGATTCACCATTTGTAATATATTTTAGTTTGTTTCCATTTTTGGGCTTTCTTTTCTCAACAAAGTTAAAAGCATCTTCCTCGAGGTCTGGAAAGGTCAAAACCAAGAACCGAGCCGGATACCTTGGAAAACAAATAAGCATACTGCATTGCATACTAACTTTTGTTTTGTTTTGTAGGTTTTGTTATAATTTTGTTTGTTTCTAACTCTGTTGTGGTTTAGGAAATATTGCTCGCAGAAGAGTGTTCCCTGTCAACCGTGCACACCGGTATCCTACTCGCAACAACCTTCAGAGTATTCTAATGGAGCAGGTACAACAAGACCTGACTGAGGTCAGGACCCAGATGGCTAATGAAAGAGTGGAGATGAGAAACCAAATGGCCCAATTCATGATTGTGATGACTGGCTTGGCCCAGAGCCAAGAAAGGTTAAGGGCATTGGTAGAGAGACAAACTCCCGAGGAACCTCATCCCGGAACTGGAGGAACTAGCAATAATGAGAGGGGTCAGCCACATGTTAATCCACCTGTATTCGGACCTCATCTAGATCCAGAAGTCAACATCCCGGGTAATGTGCAAGGAAATATTACTGGGGGGAGAATCCTGCAAGAGGAACCCCAAGAGGAGCAGTTTACTGTCATGGGAGCTAGGGATGAAGTCTATGATAGAAGGTTTGATGAAATTGCTGAGAAGTTGAGGTCTCTGGAGTCTCAAAATTCCCTAGGCTTCGATGTAATGGATATGGGGTTAGTGGATGGGGTGAGAATTCCCCACAAATTCAAACCCCCGTGCTTCGAGAAATACAATGGAACCTCCTGTCCACGAACTCACCTGCAGTCTTTTCTGGGAAGACTTAAAGCATATACCATGGATGAAAAACTGTGGATGTTCTACTTTGAAGATAGCTTGACTGGAGCTTCAAGAGAGTGGTATTCACACTTGACCAGAGCTACTATCAGATGATGGAAGGACCTAGCTGAAGCTTTCATTAGGCAGTACCAATACAATCTGGACATGGCTCCTAACAGGACCCTCCTGATGGGAATGTCTCAATCCTCCAGGGAAAGCTTCAGGGAATATGCCCAAAGGTGGAGACAGCTTGCTGCTGCTGTCCAACCACCCATGTCGGAAAGAGAAATGGTCGACATGTTCGTGAATACTTTGCAAGGAACATACATTGATAGATTGGCTGCCTTTTCTTCTACCAGTTTTGCTGACGTAGTTATAGCCGGTGAAAGAATTGAAAGTCTATTAAAGATGGGCAAGATTTCTGATAATGGTGCAAGTTCGTCCAGTAATCCCAGGAAGCCTTTTGTGGGACCTCGAAGGATCGGTGAGACAGATTCCATTCATGCCAGTAGGGGCAGACCTCAGTATGTCCACAGATCAGTAGCAGCTGTCACTATTCCATCTCTGATTCCTCAGCAATCATCATATCAACCACCACAACAACCACACTATCAACAGCAAATTCAGTATCCGCCACAGAGAACCTATAACAACAACAACGACAATCAACAACAAAGACCCTTTCAACAAAGACCATCACAGGCAAACAGGGTGATTGACCCTATTCCTATGCCTTATGCTGCCTTGTTGCCACAACTCCTGAAGCTTAACTTGGTTGAGTTAAGAATATTGGCACCACCAAATCCCTCCAATCTCCCAAGGAATTATGATGTCAACGCCAGATGTGCTTTCCACTCCAACGCACCTGGCCATAATATGGAAAAGTGCAGGGCCTTGCAAATGAAAGTCCAAGATCTGGTGGATTCTAAAGCCCTCAACTTTGCACCCCCTCCAAATGTCAACAAGAATCCTATGCCTAATCATGGTGGGCCGAGGATTAATGCCATTGAGGAAGACAAACCATCTACTTTGATCACCAGTGTTGCACAGATTCGAACACCTCTGGTCGAAATTAAAGCTCAGCTTCTAGAGTGCCAGGTGTTCCCCGGGTGTGAACTCGGTTGTGGGTATTGCAACATTGCAGTCAACGGGTGTGATAATTTGAGAAGCGGCATAGATGGTCTTATCAAAGACGGTATCCTTCAGATCTCAACAACGGCGCCTACAAATCCAGCAATTCCTTTGACAACAATTCCTGATTCTTCTACAACAACAGCAACAATCATTCTTAACGATTCATCAATATTATCAGCAATGGCTCCGTCCATCACTTCAACAAATCAAATGTCAACAACCCTTTCTTATACAACATCAGCATCCATTTATTCAGCAGAATCTTCTACAACACCAGCAGAAATTAACAAAGATGTATCAGCAGTCACAATCTACTACGACCCATCGAATGTTCCTCCAAATAACAACTTTCAGCAACAAACAGTGGCACCTACTGCCAGGTCACCAGTCACAATTTATTACGATCCGCACACCATTTCAGTACCCTCCTCTGCAGCAGTCAGTCCAGTTACCATTACGGTTCCTAGACCAGTTCCATATGAAAGTAGTAATGCCATACCTTGGCATTATGGCTCTGACCTCTACTGCAATGGAGAGAAAATCACTTTGGATTCTTCAACCTTTTCTCCACAAATTGATAATGTTGGGGGAGGCGGAGGCTTCACCAGAAGCGGACGCCTTTTTGCCTCACAAACTCAGAGACCTAAAGTTGAAGCAGAAGCTGTTGCCAAAGCAAAAGGAAAAAAGTGTGGTACTTGAAGAGCCGGCTGCCAAAGAAACTCAGAAGACATCTTTTGAACAAGATGTAGACGAGTTTATGAGAATCATAAAGAGAAGTGATTACAAAGTGGTGGATCAGCTTCACCAAACTCCCTCAAAAATCTCCATATTATCCCTGTTGATGTGTTCTGAAGCTCACAGGAATGCATTATTGAAAGTCCTGCACGCAGCATACGTGCCAGAGGAGATCACTGTTAATCAGCTAGAAAATGTGGTGGAAAATGTCAATACCAGTCATGGACTGGGCTTCACCAATACTGACTTAACAACTGAGGGACGTAACCACAACAAGGCTTTACACATCACTCTAGAGTGTAAGGGTGCTGTTTTATCTCATGTACTGGTGGACACTGGGTCGTCACTCAATGTTCTACCAAAGAAATCCTTAGTAAAGCTAGAGTATGATGGTTTGGCACTGCGTCCGAGTAATTTGGTGGTGAGAGCATTTGATGGCTCTAAAAGATCAGTGCTAGGGGAGATTGATCTTCCTGTGATGGTTGGCCCGCAGACCTTCAAAATTACCTTCTATGTGATGGACATTCATCCGGCCTACAACTATTTGTTGGGTAGACCTTAGATCCATGCCGTTGGCGCTGTTACGTCTACCCTTCACCAGAAGCTGAAATTCGAGTGGGAAGGCCAGATCATCATCATCTGTGGGGAAGAAGACATCTTTGTTAGCCATCTGGCTACGTATAAGTACATAGAAATGGATGGAGAAATCCATGAAACCATGAGCCAAGGGTTTGAGGCCCTAAACATTAATGAAGCATCTGCTGTACTAGGAACCTCCATAACGTCATAATAGCAAGCCCGAAAGGTTGTTGAAGAGGGTACTGCCCAGGGTTGGGGCAAGCTGTTGCCCGTGGAAAAGAAAGAAGACAGATTTGGGTTGGGTTACAAACCAAATCAACAAGATCAATCAAAGGCTGCAAAAGAGCCCAACTTTGTCAGCGGGGGGATGCTCACCCCGGATGCTGTAAACAACTTGGAAGACGAGGAGGAAAGCGACCGCAACCTGGAGGGCTGGATACGTCCAAGGATCCCGGGAAGCCAAGTCCTTAACTGGTCTTCCCAGGAAATTATAAGGGTTACTCCTGCAGAGTAATTATTATTTCCTGTATTTTTAAGCATGCATCAAGTCTTGCATCTTGCCCAAGATGTCAAGACTCATTTTGTAATCGGGCCATCTTGTAATTTTGTGCAAATAGATCAATCAATGAATATCATACATCTTTTGCAAACAAGTTTCTTTTTCGCTCACTGTCTTTTCATTTTTCTTTTTGTACAAAAATAATAAAATGGCAATGTTTCTTCAAAATAAATAACTTCATTTTCACTTTTTCTAAACAAGATTAAAATTGATCACTAAAATAAACAATCTAAACCCTTGCAGAGAGTGCCTTTCAGACTGCACCGACAATAACACAGCTATGACTTCGTACGACTTTGACAATCCAATCAATCAAGCCGATGAAGGGGTTGAAGAAGACTATGAGCTACCCGAAGAGCTAGCCAGGCTGTTAAGGCAAGAGGAGAAGGTTATCACTCCTCATCAGGAGGAAATTGAAACAATTAATCTTGGTACGGAAGAAGGTGTGAAAGAAGTTAAGATCGGGGCCTGCTTACAAGATTCAGTGAAAGAGCAACTGATTGATATGCTTCGGGAGTATGTGGATGTCTTTGCTTGGTCTTATCAAAATATGCCAGGGTTGGACACTGATATCGTCATGCACAAGCTGCCTTTAAAAGAAGACTGCCCACCAGTAAAACAGAAGTTGCGCCGTACTCGCCCAGATATGGCAATGAAGATTAAAGAAGAGGTACAAAAGCAGTGGGACGCCGGGTTCCTTGCTGTAACTAGTTACCCGCCGTGGGTCGCTAATATTGTACCTGTGCCTAAGAAGGATGGAAAGGTGAGGATGTGTGTGGATTACCGGGATCTGAACAGAGCCAGCCCGAAAGATGACTTCCCTTTACCTCACATTGATGTATTGGTGGATAATATGGCTCAGTTCTCGGTATTCTCCTTCATGGATGGATTTTCAGGATACAATCAGATCAAGATTTCACCTGAAGACATGGAGAAGACAACTTTCATCACACCCTGGGGCACATTCTGTTCTAAGGTGATGCCATTCGGACTGAAGAATGCTGGTGCAACCTATCAACGGGCTATGGTAACATTATTCCATGACATGATCCATAAAGAAATTGAATGTTATGTGGATGACATGATTGCCAAGTCCCTCACAGAATAAGACCACCTGGTGAATCTGTTGAAGTTATTCAAGCGTCTGAGGAAATATCAGCTGAAGTTAAACCCCAACAAATGCACATTCGGGGTGCGATCCGGTAAGGTGCTGGGATTTATTGTAAGTGAAAAAGGGATTGAAGTTGACCCTGATAAAGTCAAAGCCATTCAAGAAATGCCTGCACCGAAGACTGAAAAAGAAATTTGGGGGTTTCTAGGTAGATTGAACTACATTTCACGGTTCATATCTCATCTTACGGCAACATGTGAACCTTTGTTCAAACTGTTGAGAAAAGAGCAGACGGTCAGGTGGAACGAAGACTTCCAGAGGGCTTTTGACAAAATCAAGGAATACTTACAAGAGCCTCCAATCCTTATGCCTCCAGTTGAAGGAAGACCCCTAATCATGTACTTGACAGTTTTAGAAGAATCAATGGGGTGTGTGCTGGGCCAGCATGACGAGTCTGGTCGAAAAGAGTATGAAATTTACTACCTAAGCAAAAAGTTTACCGACTGTGAACAACGTTATTCACTGCTTGAGAAAACTTGCTGTGCTTTAGCGTGGGCTGCTCGCCGACTAAGGCAGTATATGTTGACCCACACTACTTTATTGATATCAAAGATGGACCCGGTTAAGTACATTTTTGAGAAGCCAACACTTACCGGACGGGTTGCAAGATGGCAAATGATCCTTACAGAGTACGACATTCAGTACACATCTCAGAAAGCCATCAAGGGCAGTGTTTTGTATGACTATCTTGCTGAGCAACCCATTGATGATTACCAGCCTATGAGATTTGACTTCCCTGATGAAGACATCATGTTCATAAAAGCAAAATATCATGAAGAGCCTGTTCACACTGAAGGGCCTGACCCGGAAGAAGAATGGACTATGAATGGTCGTGGTGTTGGTGCAGTGCTCATTACACCTAAGGGAGTTTACATGCCTTTCTCGGCAAAACTCACCTTCAACTGCACTAACAACGAAGCTGAATACGAAGCTTGTATTATGGGTCTTGAGGAAGCCATTGACCTCAGGATCAAGACTTTGACTGTGTTCGAAGATTCAGCTCTGGTAATTAATCAAACCAATGGCAAATGGTACACGCACCAAGACCATCTGATACCTTACAGAGATTATACAAGAAGGTTATTGACTTTCTTCACACCGGTCAAGCTTGAGTACATCCCTCGAGACGAAAACCAATTTGCAGATGCTCTGGCTACCATTTCATCCATGATCAAAGTTCAATCTGCCAACTTTGTACCTCAAATTGCAGTATCCAGACTTGACAGACCAACATATGTATTTGCAGCAGATGTTGTTAAAGATGATAAGCCTTGGTTCCATGATATCAAATGCTTCTTGGAAGATCAAACATACCCACCTGGGGCATCTTCCAATGATAAGAAGACATTAAGAAGGCTAGCTGGTAGTTTCTTCCTGAATACTGACGGTTCCCTGTACAAGAGAAACTTTGATATGGTACTCCTCATATGCGTTGATAGGACAGAAGCGGACTTGTTGATGCACGAGGTGCATGAAGGATCCTTTGGTACCCATGCTGGAGGGCATGCAATGGCTAAAAAGTTTTTAAGATCAGGCTATTATTGGATCACAATGGATGCAGACTGTTGTGCTTATGCTAGAAAGTGCCATAAATGCCAGATTTACGCAGATAAAGTGCATGTGCCTCCAAATCCTTTGAATGTGATGTCTTCACCCTGGCCCTTTGCCATGTGGGGCATTGATATGATTGGCAAGATCGAACTGACTGCTTCAAATGGCCACAGATTCATCCTGGTTGCCATTGACTATTTCACCAAGTGGGTTTAGGCAGCTTCCTATGCAAATGTTACAAGGCAAGTGGTAGCCAGATTCCTGAAGAGAGACATCATCTGTCGGTATGGAGTGCCTGAGCGAATCATTACTGATAATGGCTCCAACTTAAACAACAAAATGATGGCAGAACTGTGCCGAGACTTCAAGATCCAACACCACAATTCTTCTCCTTACAGGCCAAAGATGAATGGCGCTGTGGAGGCAGCTAACAAGAATATCAAGAAGATTGTGCAAAAGATGGTGGTCACCTACAAAGACTGGCATGAAATGCTACCATTTGCCTTACATGGGTACCGTACGTCAATCAGAACATCCATTGGGGCAACACCGTATCAGCTTGTGTATGGTATGGAGGCAGTCCTACCGGTTGAAGTTGAATTACCCTCCCTGCGGGTACTGATGGATGTTAAGCTGAATGAAGCAGAATGGGTCCGATCCCGATACGAACAACTGAGTCTGATTGAAGAGAAGAGATTAGCTGCAATCTGTCATGGGAAGCTGTATCAGAAGAGAATGAAGAAAGCCTTCGATCAGAAAGTCAGACTCCGGGAGTACCAAGTAGGAGATCTTGTGCTGAAAAGACTCCTCCCTCCTCATACAGACCACAGGGGCAAGTGGACTCCGAACTACGATGGCCCGTTCATAGTAAAGAAAGTTTTTTCTGGTGGAGCACTGATGCTCAGTATTATGGACGGTGAAGACTTCCTGTCCCCTGTGAATTCAGATGCAGTTAAAAAATACTTCGCATAAAATGACCCGCTGGACATAAAAACAGAATGTAAGTCAGGGCAAAAATAGGGCATCCCGGCGAGTCAAAAACAGAATAAAAGACTCGGGCAAAAATAAGGGAAAATAAATCAAAAAATGTACACCCGCTGAGTTGAAAAGTCGCATTGGACAACTTAGGCAAAAATGGGTATCCCGGTGGATTGAAAACCCAAAAGGGCGATCCACGCAAAATAAGGGAGTAAGCGAACAACTGCATTCTGAATTCGTCTGTATCACTTGCAACATGGCAAGCTTCGAAAGGTTAAAGCATCAGTCAGGATCAGCCTCCCTCAGAAAGCGAGATGAGAAGAAGGTCAAATGGCATACAAGTCATAGCGTAAGGGAAGCTCTTTGAAGCGTCATCAACATTTCCAGCATCTCTTTGTCTTCCAATTTGTAACGATCTCCTCATTTCAGGGGATCCGTTTCTTTGACTGTATTTTTGCCAATGCAGGGCACATGAATTAATAAAATCAGATTTTCAGTCATGTTTCGTCTCGTACATTTTATTTTATTATTATTAATTTTTTTTTTCGTTTGCAAAAATGTCCGATGTCTTTAAGATATTGATTCGCATAAATACAGATGCTTCCTTTCTAAAGAATACATGCTTATGGGAAATATATTTGCTCCTAGGATTGCCTAAACTCCTATGACCGAATCCAATAAGGAATATCTCGGTATGCTTGTACGTTTCTTTGTCTTTACAGGATTGCAGTTGTTCAGAGCACAACAGGGGGCATGAAGGCTTCTCCCCAACAAGTTGTCTAATCATTATCTGCTCAGTCTATCTCCTGGTTAGCACCGGAGGTGCTTTCTTCCCAGTTGAGTTGCCAGTCATCATTCCTCCTCAGCCAAGTGCAAATACCGAGAACCATCTCCCCACAGAGTTTCAGCCTCTATCCAGAAGAGCAACGCCTGAAGATCTCACAACAGAGTGAAGAAAGCTTCTACAAACCCCAACTGGTTCTCTCATTACCAAGATAGGTTTATCAATGACCTACTTCCCCAAGCAGAGTCATATATGCCAGATCTACCAATGATCTTATCCCCGGCTGGGAAATCCACTTCAAGCAGATCAGCCAGAGATCTCCACAGCAGCGGGATCCGAATCCCGGATCGGTATCTTTGCATAATCATAACATTTGCATCATATTTTCCCCACAGAGCGTAGCATTCCGTCTAATACGGAGCATTACGACAAAAATCAAACATATTGCATAATCGTAAGCCATGTGTCGAACTGAACACTTGTAAAAAATGACCATCCATCAACAATATACATAATATTTTCCAAATTCCCCACCAGAAAGCCAAAGTATTACACCCACAAATACAGCAAACAGATGCTTATACATTATAGATGTTTCTTGACACTCATCTGTGCCATATCACCAGTGGAAAGCCAAAGCGTCCCCTTTGCACTCACAGATACATATATATACGGTTCTTTGACACTCGTCTGTGTCACCTTCCCCAGCATGGTTGCCTGAACTCTTTGTAAACCAAATACTTGTTTATAATACACTTCTTCCGACACCCGTCCGTGTCATGCTCTCCCCAGCAGGTTAAACACCCATCTGTGTCCCACTCATGTTTACTCATACAGATGCTCATCCTTATCTTGTATATACCACTTAAATCCCCTCAGAATCAACACTCGTCCGTGTCCTTTGTAAACCAGTTGATACTCGTCCGTATCATCATCTCTGAACATGCGTCAAGCGTTTGTTTCTACTGATACTCGTCTGTATCATGGTTTTAAGGATGCTCGTCCGCATCTTTAATCTATGCACCTTGCCAAACACTTATGTCTTCTTGAATTTAGACACTCGTCTGTGTCTACTGCTCCCCAGAAGAGTCCCAGCAAATCCCATTGAATTATTTCCTTTCTATCCGACATTCGTCCTATGTCGTGATACCTTTTCGGCAGTCGTACCCTGCCAGGTGATCGTCCTTCACCTTTTTTATGATCGTCCTTCATCACCCCCAGTGGAGTCTCTATTCATTAGAACCCCTTCCTTTCCGACATTCGATCTATGTCGTGATATTTTCGGCAGCCGTCCCCTGCCAGGTGATCGTCCCTCACCTATTGATGATCGTCCTTCATCATTATATCCGATGGCCGCCCCCCGTCGTTGATCTTGTTATCTGGCATTCGTCCTATGTCATGATAAACCCTGAGAGCAGCCGTACCCTGCTAGGTGATCGTCCTTCACCTCTTGATGATCGTCCTTCATCATGCTTATCCGATGGCCGTCCCCATCATCGATCTTTTTTATTCGACATTCGTCCTATGTCGTGATACTTTTGGCAGCCGTACCCCGCCAGGTTATCGTCCTTCACCTTAGATGATCGTCCCTCATCTTATCCCCAACAGAGCAGCCGTCCCCTGCTAGGTGAACGTCCTTCACCTTTGATGACTGTACCTCATCATTTACTTCATTCATACATTGAACCTGATGGTCGTCCCCATCATTTACCTTTAATCCCCATAGAATCTTTGTTACTTCACTTTGATGGCCGTCCCCATCATAATCTCTTATTTCCCCAGCATGTCGGCCGTCCCCGTCATTACTTCGTCCCCAGCAATCGTCCTCTGCTCGACGGTCGTCCTCCGTCGCCCGCACGTTATAATTATGCTTTATTTTCTTTTACAATCTATATCCCTTTTCTTCTTCATTCTGTGAGTGCAAAGTTTAGACTGTCTTTGGTATTCAACCACAAGTTATCTTGTTTGCCTGTTAAGTCGTTGCTTACACCCTGCACAGCTAACTCATGTTTGAATAGGGGCAGCTGTAAACACCCCAAATTTGCCCTCACCCATTTCACCATGGCTTGTGATCTTTACATGTGCATAAAATCAGTCATAGCATCTCATACCACATTTTTTATTTACTGCATTGATTCAAAGTCATCTGCATCTAGGGTTTGTGACTTGAGCCATCCCTGAGCCATTTGAGCCATTCCAAAGGTTATTAATCACTTCAAAGGGGTCCATGTATGTTCAAACATCATATCATATCCTCACCAAGTCAAGGAAGTCAAAGAATCACAAGAACTGAGAAAGGCATGGAAGCAAAGCCAGGTTTAACTGCACAGATGACCTAAAATTAGGATTTTGGTTTCAGAGGCCATATCTCCAAAAATTTTGGTCATTCTTGTTTCTATTGGTCTCTATAGGGTATAGGGATCATGCATATCAATTTTCATGAAGAAATTCCATGGGGAAGGCATCTGATCAAGAGTTGACTTCTTGAGCAAGTCAGTGCAAAATCAGGGCATCTGAGGCCCCCAGTGACCCAACCAAAGGGTGTTCTCCATCATTTTGAATGTGTATGATCTTTATTTGATCATAGAAGATGTTATAAGTTCACAAAATTGGAAAATTTCAAACCATTTGCAAAATTGCCTTTTTGGGAAAGTGACTTATAATGGAAACTTGCCATTTTGGGAAAGTTTTTCAACCTCCTCTTTTTGATTCAAAAATGCTTCAAATGAGAAAACTTTGGTCATGAAAGTTGTAGGATGGATCCTCCCATTTTCAAAAAGTACAAGAACTCATTCCAATTCATTTTGGATCAAAAGTTATGGCCTTGCAAAGTTGGATAAAATCATTGAAATTTCACTTTTTGCACAAAATGGAAAACTTGCAAATTCTCATGATAAGCCTTTATGTGACTTCAATATGTCCTCTAATCATCATAAAAACACAATGTATGACCTAAAATTCAGTTTGGCCCAAGAAATTTCCCATTTCCATGTCTTAAATTTCAAGTAACCATAAGCCATTTTCCATAAAAATGCAAAAGGGGGAATTCTTGCAAAATGGTTCCCAAAGGTTTGTGTGATCTCTAGCTGGTCTCAAGGCATTGCCATAACCTCATGGGACATCTCACACCAAAATTAAGCAAGAGATATCATATGTTCATGACCAAAAAACCACAAAATGTAACAAGTTGCCAAAATGCAAAACTCATGATATCTTGTGATCCAAGTGCTACAGTCCTTCATGAATCATCCAAGGGTCTTCCTTGACTCAAGCTGAGGCAGGACAAGCCCTAAGATTTCCTCTTACCCGAGCCATACCCATAGTACACAATCCTTGACTTTTTGGCCAATCACCCCATACCATTCCCACAGTACATGTCACTTCCTCAGACCTCTTCCAATAGTCTAGGGATATGTTATGGAACATAAAGCAAGCAATACACAAGCCAGAAACCACCCACATTCCAGCATCCACAAAATCTGCCAAAAGCTTCCTCTCTTCGAATTTCTTCACACAACCATCAAACCTTCATTTTTCTTCCACCAAAAAGTCACAAATCACTCATAGAACCAGAACCATCCCCTGAAATAGCTTGAAACATCACACACAAAGTCCACCATTTCTGCTACACCAGAGCTGAATCACTCAAACCAGCCACTCCCCAAGTTTTCTAAGCTCCATTCCATCACCAGGAGGTTCAAAGAAGCAGGCTTGCACAAAAGGAAAGTTCAGAAAGCTCAAAAACAGAGAAGCTCCATCTCAGGTAACATGAAGAACATTTTTTCCAAAAACTAATTTTTGAGTTCTTTTATGATACTATGTGTTCTCCTGATCATGAATATGCATTTATTTTTGGAAATGGTGAAGAAACCAGCATGTATGATATCTCTGAACATTTGCCCGTGTTTTATACTTTGCTTCGATTCAGGCTTGTGAGTGAAAATAAACGAATTTGAGGTTAGGGTTTAGGATTAGATTGATGAGAGGATAATTTTGGTGAAGGAAATTTGATGTTTGGTAACCAATAGAGAGAACTAGGGTTTGTGCCTGCCGAAGAAGAAGACCGGAACCACTGTTCCGGTCATCTGAATGTCATTAGCCCTAATTAGGGTTTAAGCCAATTTTGAATTGAGACCCTTGGATCTGCCTTCTCGCGCGTGCATGTATGGACAAGATCTTCCCATTAGCCATTAATCAGTCATTAATTAATTAAATCCAAGATTAATTAAATATTAAGTAAGTTTAGCCAGGTTTGAACCTGGGCCCTTGGATGTGGCGCCAAGTCAACCCTCACAAGCCCAGAACCAATCTGATCCATTCATTCAGCTTACTTTTCATTTTATTCAATTTTAATTCCTTTTGTTTATATTTTATTTGCACAAATTATTTAAAATAGTAAAAAACATTTAAAAATTATGAAAAAATTTTGTCAAGCATTTTATTAATTTTCAGAACCCAAAAATATTTTAATTTTAATTTTTTGCATTAAAAATAATTTTTAAATCATTTAAATGTTTTTTTTAATTAGTTAATGAAAATTAATTAATTAAAAATGCATTTAGGTATTTAAAAATCACCAAAAAATTCACATTGCATTTCAAAACATTATCAAACATTATCAAACCCTCAAAACAAATTTCTTTTTGGTTCTTGAACTATTTTGACCTTTTTCATTGGAATTAAATTCATTTAAAGGCAATATTTTTGTTCAAACTTGGAAAAATCCATTCTGCCTAACCATTGAGAGTTTGATGATGGTTCTTCTTGCATTGCATCCTTCATAGCATGTAGTTTATAGGATAAAATTGGTTTGAATTTATCTTGAATTTTCAATTTGTTGTGCATTTTCCATTGTGAAGTATCCCAAAACCCTAATTGACTTGAGAAATTCATAACTTGCACTAGGTTAAGAGTTAGGTCCCCTCCTTTGGACAGTGAACTTGTGTAGGGTTAGGGTTCCTTTGATCCAATTTTCAATTTTTTATCTTGTCATTTGCTTCTGGTTTTGAATTTTTGCATTGTATGTTGCATGTAAACCCTAATTTGTGCCTTCCTTTGCATCCATCTATCATTTGCTTGCATTTAAGAACTTTCCATGACATTTTGTGCATCCAAATAATTCATAAGACATCTTAGGACATGTTAGAATCATGTTTGATCATTGCATTATTCATTTGCCATGTTATGCATCCATTGCATTTCATAAACTTTCATGAATTTCCATGGTTCAAAGCATGCCTCATCTGCATCCTCATCCTTGTATGATCATCCACAACTCATGCCATGTGTTTGCATCATCTACTAGCATCATTAACATCATGTTTATGCTTCTAACTTTGGTTTGCGTCATGACATTTCATCTCATTTGCATTGCATTTCATTTCTTTGCTAACTTTTCAGGTGGTAAGTTGTTTTGAGAAGTGAATTTGCCTTCACTTCTCACAATCTCTTTTCATCTCTCTCTTGCATCATTGTTGCATTTTATCTTGTGTATTAGAGTGAGCTTGCTCATTCATGCTCTTGCTCTCTTTCTTCCTTCAAGCAACTTGTCTTCTTAAGTGAAGCAAGTTGTCTTGTTTCTCCTTTCTTCTTCCTCTTTCTATCTTGTTCCTCCTGGGTGGCCTTTGAAGTTTCTTTCTCTCTTAAGCCTCACAAACCCTAGGATCTCCAAGTATGATAACAATTAGGGTTTTCTTAGTCCCCCACTTAGCTTTTACCTTTGTGTCATCTTTGAGTCTTCTCTTCTCACCTCATAATCAAGGACTAAACCTTAAAGGTTTTAAGGCTTTGTGATTAAGCTTATGCCTGCATCCTTCTATTAGGATGGAGTGTATAACTTTAATAATCATCAAGACATCAAGCTTGTAACTTGGGCCTTGCATTAGGGTTCTAATTCTTCCTTAGTTGGTTAAGAACGACTAACCCTAGTGTTAATGGACAAGTCCTCCTCAAGTAGTCTTACAAACCCTAAAATTCACTTCTTAATCTCACCATTAACTAAAATCCATTTAATAAAGGTTTTGTTTTGTCATGAGGTTAATCCCTAATCATGGATTAAGTTGAGGAGCCTTCCTCAACTTAAATGTTCTCATCTATTATCCTTCTATTAGGATAGTGTAAGGAGTCCATTAAATCCTTGATTATGGCTTAAACTCATTACTTAACACTAAACAAAAACCACAAAAAACATCTAAATAAATTCAAGTAGGTTAATGATCTTAATTCTGCATTATGGTGATTAAGTGTGAGGTGTTTACTTCATACTTAAGGTATTCTCATTACCCCTAATCAGAGGGAGGATGTGATGAGTTTACTAACCCTTTGGTTTAGGCTTAAGCTCATTAAGTTATGACAAACTTCAAATAGCAATAAAAGATTGAAAGCACAAAAACAAACAATAATAGTCTCCTTCAGGATTCTTTTCTCATCTCATTCACTCACAAACGAGAACTCGCTTCTTCCATCTAATGCAAGACAGTTAGCACCTGAGCCAGACAAGTCATACACTTGAGCATAGACAAGTAAGCAGTTCATCAGTCCAATTTACCTTTCAGTCTCTTTGAGTCGAACTACGGTGTTCTGACTTCCTCATTGCACGAGAGGATACGTAGGCAAAACTTAACGGTTATCTGTAAACACCCCAAATTTTCCCTCACCAATTCACACCATGGCTTGTGATCTTTTCATATGCATGAGTTCAACCATAGCATCTCATACCACATTTTTGATTCACTGCATTGGTTCAAAGTCATCTGCATCTAGGGTTTGTGATCTGAGCAATCCAAGAGCCATTTGAGCCACTTCAAAGGTCATCAATCACTTCAAAGGGATCCATTAATGTTCAAGCATCATATTATATCCCCTCAAAGTCAAGAATGTCAAAAAAATCACAAGAACTGAGATTGGCATGGAAGCAGAGCCAGGTTTAATTGCACAGATGACCTAGAATTAGGGTTTTGGTTTCAAAGTCCATAACTCCAAATTTTTTGTTCATTCTTGTTTCTATTGGTCTCTATATGGTATAGGGATCATGCATATCAATTTTCATGAAGAAATTCAATGGGGAAGGCATCTGATCAAGAGTTGACTTTTTGAGCAAGTCAGTGCAAAATCAAGGCATCTGAGGCCCTCAATGACCCAACCAAAGGGTGTTCTTCATCATTTTGATTATGTATGATCTTTATTTTATCATAGAAGATGTTAGAAGTTCACAAAATTGAAGAATTTCAAGCCATTTGCAAAGTTGACTTTTTGGGAAAATGACTTGTAATGGAAACTTGCCATTTTGGGAAACTTTTTCAACCCTTGCTTTTTGATTCAAAAATGCTTCAAATGAGAAAAATTTGGTCATGAAAGTTGTAGAATGGATCATTCCCTTTTCAAAAAGTACAAGAACTTGTCCTAATTCATTTTGGATCAAAGGTTATGGCTTGTCAAAGTTGGGAAAAATCACATAATTTCAAGTTTTCTACCAAAGAGGCAAAGTTGCAAAACCACTTGCCAAGACAAATTGTGCTATCAAATGGACTTCTAATCTTCACACAAACATGAACCAATGTCTAAAAGTCAGATTGCATCAAAAGTTCACTCATTTTCATGACTTGTGGATCAAGAAATTTCAAAAGGGGCAAAGTGGATCAAAGTTGCAAAACCTCACTCAAACCCTAATCCATGAGCTGGCTGACTTCAAAATTTATCCTATGGTTCTCCTCACTTCTTGCTGCGCGGGACACCCCTCTTGTCCTTGGCTATCCATGAGCCCATACCTCTCTTACACAAAGCTTGACTTTTTTGCAAAAGACCCATACCAATCACAATAGGGCACACCAACTCCACAGACCTATCCATGAGTGATAAGTGGACAAAATGGAACTCAACACAACACAAAACTCATGCTGAAACACTCCCCAATCCAGCATTCTCATTTTCCACCTCTTATGCAACTTCCTTCGAAACTCATCATACAACCTTCAAACACAAAAACAAACTTCATAGAACATCTCAGCATGTTCCACTGATCACAAACCAACCATTGTTTTGGCCTGAAACCTCCCACATCACAAATACGATTTTCACACTCCCTTGGCTTGAGCTTCTTCCAACTCCCTCTAGAGGCCATATAAACTCCAGCTAAGTGTCAAAAGCTTCAAAGGAGGATCATTGGAGCTTGTTTGAACCAAAGAAGCAGCCAGAAAGTCCCTGTTTCGAAAGCTCAATCTCAGGTAGCATGATGAACAAATTTTCCATAGCTTTAATTTCTTGTTAGAATATTGTTCTATATGTTGCCCTGATCATGGGGATCTATTTATTTTTGAAAATGAGCCAGAAACAAGCATGTTATGATGATTTGAAAGTTTGCCCGTAAAAATGTTTTTGCTTGTTTCCTTTGATTCAGTGAAAATAAATGTTGTTTGATTTAGGGTTTATGCTTAGTGGTGTTCATAGATTGATTTTGTAGATTTTTGTGAGGATTTGATGCGTATTGAGAGAGATTGAGGTTTTGACTTGCCGGAGAAGATGACCGGAACACTGTTCCGGTCATCTGAAAGTAATTAGGGTTTTGGATTAGGGCTTAATCATAATTAAGCCAGTTTGAATGTGGGTCGTCCATTAGCGCGCCAAGTCAATTCCCGCCCCTGTGACTTTGAATCTCATCCATTGGATTGGCTGACTTTCCTATTTTTCATTTAAAATTCATTTTATTTTCATTTGTTTTGATTTATTTTGCACGAATTATTAAAAATAGCAAAAAATGTTTAAAAATTATGAAGATTTTTGTCAAGATTTTCATTATTTTTCAGAACACAAAAATATTTTTATTTTTATTTTTTGCATTAAAAACTATTTTTAAATCATTTAAAAGTTTATTTTTAATTAGTTAATGAAAATTAATTAATTAAAAATACTTTTAGGTATTTAAAAATCACAAAAAAATTCATGTAACATTCAAAAACATTTAGAAACATTGTCCAACTCTCAAACCAAATTTATGTTTTGTTTTTTATGCCTTTTGATTATTTTCTTTGGAATTAAATTCATTTTGAGGTAATACTTTGGTTCAAACTTTGAAAATTCATTTCTATCTAACCTTTGAGAGTTGGATCATGATTCTTTTTGCATTGCATCTTGCATAACATGTGGTTTATAGGATAAAATTGGCATGAATTGATCTTGCATTTTCAATTTGTTTTGCATTTTTCTTGACAAGGTACCTTAAAACCCTAGCAATCTTAGGAAATTCATAACTCCCACTAGGTTAAGAATTGGATCCCCTCCTTTGGGCAGTGAGTTTGTATAGGTTTAGGGTTCCTTTAATTGCATTTTCAAATTTTATCATGTCATATGCTTCTGGTTTTGAATTTTTCTTTGAGCTTTGATCATAAACCCTAATTTATACCTTCCTTTGCATCCATCTTCCATTTGCTTGCATACCATGAGTTGCCATGACATTTTGTGCTTCCATTTGATTCATATTACATATTAGGACATATTAGAATCATGTTTGATCATTGCATCTTTCATTTGCCATGTTGTATGTCATTTGCATTTCATAACTTTTCATGTATGTTCATGGTTCTAAGCATGCTTCTCTTGCATCCATATGTTTGTATGATCATTCTAATGCCTTGCCTCATGTTTGCATCATCCCTTAGCATCATTAACATCATACTCATGCTTTTGGTTTTGGTTTGCATCATCACATTTCATCTCATTTGCATTACATTTCATTTCTTTTGCTAACTTTTCAGGTGGTAAGTTGTTTTGAGAAGTGGATTTGCCTTCACTTCTCACAATCTCTTTTCATCTCTCTTATGCATCATTGCTGCATTTTATCTTGTGCTTTGGATTGGGCTTGCTCATTCTTGTTCATCTTACTTTCTTTCTTCAAGCAACTTGTCTTCTTAAGTGAAGCAAGTTATCTTGCTTCTCTCTGTTTCTTTCTCCTTTCATCTGCTTCTCTCCTTGGTGGTTCCTTGAAGATTTCTTTCTTAAATCTCACAAACCCAAGGAATGACCAAGCATGATAATAATTAGGGTTTTATTAGTCCCCCACTTAGCTTTTACCTTTGTGTCTCTTTGAGTCTTCTCTTCTCATCCTATAATCAGGGACTAAACCCTAAAGGCTTTAAGGCTTTGTGATTAAGTTTATGCCTGCATCCTTCTATTAGGATGGAGTGTATAACTTTAATCCTAAGTGTTAAACCCTTAATGTGTTTAAATCCTTTAATCAATCCACTTAATAATCACTAAGACATCAAGCTTGTAACTTGGGCCTTGCATTAGGGTTCTAATTTTTCCTTAATTGGTTAAGAAGGACTAACCCTAGTGTTAATGGATAAGTCCCCCTCAAGTTGTCTTACAAATCATAAAATCCATTTCTTAATCTTACCATTAACTAAAATCCATCTAATAAAGGGTTTTTTTTTTGTCATGAGGTTAATCCCTAATCATGGATTAAGTTGAGGAGCCTTCCTCAGCTTAAACATTCTCATCTATTATCCTTCTATTGGGATGGTGTAATGAGTCTGTTTAATCCCTGATTATGGCTTAAACTCATTACTTAACACTAAACAAAAACAACAAAAACATCTAAATAATCTCAAGTAGGTTAATGATCTTAATCCTACATCATGGTGATTAAGTGTGAGATGCTGACTTCACACTTAAGGTATTCTCATTACCCCTAAAACAGAGGGAGGATGTGATGAGTTTACTAACCCATTGGTTTAGGCTTAAGCTCATTTTCCTATGACAAACTTCAAAAAGCAATAAAAGACTGAAAACTCAAAAACAAACAATAATCGTCTCCTCCGGGATTCTTTTCTCATCTCATTCACTCATAAACGAGAAATCGCTTCTTCCGTCTAATGCAAGACAGTTTGCACCTGAGCCAGACAGGTCATACACTTGAGCATAGACATGCAAGCAGTTCATCAGTCAATTTATCTTTCAGTCTCTTTGGGTCGAACTACGGTGTTCTGACTTCCTCATTACACGAGAGGATACGTAGGCATAACATAACAGTTATCGAACAAAAGTCTCTGTCCATTCCCCCTCTTTCCAGCATTATTTTTTTAGCCTCATTATCTTGAGCATTTCCTTCTTGTTCCTACACTGACATTTCACTTACATACACTACACTTCTTTTGCACTGACACTTGCATTCTTTCCAGCTTTGATACATAAATTGCACTGACACTACCCCTAAAAAACACAAATCTTTTAAGCGTGGATCCCGTCGAGTACGGCGGACAATCTGGGTGCTAATACCTTCCCAGGTTGTAACCAACCCCCTTTCTCAGTCTCTCTGGTTCGCAACCGTCTTATCCATATCCTTTCTAGGTTTATGCAGCATTACCTTTCCTTCGGGATAAAAATGCCTAGCTGGCGACTCTATTCATTTTCCTTTCTCTTTCGCCGACCGTTCGCGTCTGTACCACTTCTGACTGGAGGTGTCATTTTGGTGGGAGCGACAGCTTGGCGACTCTGCTGGGGATCCTTACACTGTAACCAGGGCTTCTGGTTCTTTTTGTGGGTTCCTCCTAGCGCTTGTTTGATTTGTGTTTACTGGGGTGTTATGTGCTAATTGTGTTTGTATAGTTGCTTTATTTATTTCTTTATATACAACTTTATTTATTGCTTTCTTTACAGCTTTATATACATCATACTGTCATACTGTTATCTGGCTGGATCTGGTTTTTGTCTTGGTGGGTGGGGTTTCATTGAGAGATAAGGTCCTATACCTGGGACCTGAGTGACACCTAGGCTAGAGTGGTTCATGTTCTTTCCCATTCCATTTCGGTCTGGTGCGGGAATATGAAACACGTTTCAGATGTGGGTTTCTTCTTGAGAACTCTGTGCTACAGATTTCCTGTAGTGCTAGAGCTATCTGGGAAGCCTGCTAAGTCTGGATGACCTTCATTATGACCTTCAGAAACTGATGTGAATTAGAGGAGGATCTTTTATGGTTATTGTAAACACTGTACCTCCGGGTTAGAAGTGTTTACACTTCTCATAACTGATCCAAGTCTGAGGATCCTTGTTGTAGAACATCACCTGTGAGGGGGTTGGGCTGTTTACAGGTTTGCAGGAACCTTTGGCCACATCATACCCTGTTACGTGTTGTGTTTAGGAATGCTTCACTTTGGATAGTTCTTGTGATTTAACCCAGGACATGTGGCTCTTTATTTGAGCCCCCCACCTTGGTTACTGGACTTCTGAACCTCCATCTGGACTTCTTGAACATACATGGACCTTTATATCAAGGCAGTAATCAGATCCAGCTTGATCACGAACCCTTGCATATCATTTGCATACTCATCATTTGCATCATTTAACATTTGTTTATTTGTTTTTCAGGGTATCCATATTACATCTGGCTTGGTTTTGACCCCTTCATCTGCATAGACCTCTGTTTCATCAGATATCTGCTTCAGCCATCTTCATCAGTTGCCTGCTTCAGTTACCTCCATCATCATCCTCAACCTATCAGTGGCTCATCTCCAGTATCAGTCTTCATCATCAGCATCTGTTTTCAGCTCTTCATCAGCAGTCATGGCACCCAAGAAAAGCAACATTTCATACCATTTCTTTGAGCCTGTGCTGGCTGGCATCAGGCAGGTCCAGGCACTTATCACCCCAGACCATATCCCATTATTCAGAGAGCATTATGGAGGCATCCTTGATATGGTCATGGACTTAGACCCTTCTCAGAGGAGTTTGATCCACACTTGCCTACAGTTCTATGATCCTCCTTTGAGATGCTTCACTTTCCAGAATTTTCAGTTGGGACCTCTATTGGAGGAGTTTTCATCATTGATTGGAGTACCTGTCAGGGGTGGTATCCCCTTCAACCCAGAGATGGCCTCTCCCAGCAATGAAGAAGTGGCAAAAGCACTGTATTTGGAACCTATTTTGATTGAGCAGAACATGTCAACAAAGGCTTGAATTCCTGGCCTACACTTGGACTTTCTAACTTCTCAGGCCATCCTGAAGGCCTCCTTGGGAGAATGGAAGGCAGTTTGTGCATTGTTAGCCCTCAGTATATATGGGGTTATACTTTTTGCAGAGGAGCCCAAGTTTATCAGCAAGAATGCTATTCATCTCTTCCTTCTAAGGAACCCAGTGCCCACATTGCTGGGGGATTTCTATTATTCTGTTCATCAGAGGAATGAGAAGCAGAGAGGGAGATTGGTGAGATGCTGTGCTCCTCTATTTCACACTTGGCTGCTTAAACACTTACCCAAGACTGATGCCTTCCTGAACCCTCACCAACAGAAGAATTGGGCCAGGAGACTTATTGCTTTGACCTCAGATGACATCAGGTGGTGCACCCAGAGCACCAAAGGCAGGGACATAATTACTAGTTGTGGACAGTTCCCCAATGTACCTCTGATAGGAGTGAAGGGTTGCATCAACTACAATCCTTTTCTGTTTAAGAGACAATTAGGCTATGCTTTGGTTCACCCTCCTAGAGTGCAAGACTTGGCTGAAACCCTGTATTGTGAGATAAAACCTAGTCTAGCTGTTGTCAGACAAGCATCCTGGGCTTGGGACAACATCCAGACCAAAGGGATGGCCATCCTTGGGAGGTGCAATAATGTGGCTTCAGCTCAGTATTATGAATGGTCTCATGTAGGGCTCAGATTTCTGGGATGCCTTTCACCATTGAGGATGCACCTGGACCATCCACAGTACCACCTCCAGCCACTATCAGCCTGGAAGAATTTGAGAAACTGAAGGAGAGGAATGAGAATCTGTCTCAAGCTCTGAAGAAGACCCTCTGGGAGAGGAGTGATGGTCGTATAGACATTGAAAGGTTAGAGAAGCTCAGAGTGGAGCATCTAGCCAAGATTGAGAAAGCAGAAGAATACATCAAGAAATCAAGAGCAGGAGAACAAATTTTGAAGAATGCCTGTAAAGAGGCCCAGTTCCAGAAGGCTAGGACTGATCTTTATCTAAAAGAAAGTCAAGATAGGTGGGTCAAAATTACTGAAGCTCGCACTCAAGAGGATAAGAGAACTCAGGCCAGGATTGAGCAGTTAGAGGCCATTGAGAAGAAACAATAGGAGGCTCTGCTAGCAACCCATAAGGAAATCACAGAATTGAAGCTTAGGGCTGGTGTGAAGAGGTCAAAGGACCAGGACAGGCACAAGAAACTGACCACTACTATTGCCACCAGAAACCTTCTTATCAGAAACATCACAGAGCATCCGGCTGGTCCTGTAACTGAAGCACTTTTAAAGGAGGTTAAGGAGGATGAGTTTGGCTTAGATGTTTGACTTCTTTGCTTGTTGTTATTTCCATTTCATGTACTTTTCTTTTTTATGTTGTATTTTGACCCTTCAGGGGCATGTGTTGTAAAAGACAAACTATGTAATGTATTTGTCAGTTTGTTTCACTAAGTTTTCTTTCTCTCAAACAACACCAAAGCATATTCCTCAGGGTCTGGAAAGGTCAAAACCAAGTGCCGAGCTGGATAACTTGAAAGCAAATAAGCATACTGCATTGCATGCTAACTTTTGTTTTGTTTTGCAGGTTTTTGTTTTGTTTGATTCTAATTCTGTTGTGATTCAGGAATTATTGCTCGTCGTTGGGTGTTCCCTCTCAACCGTCCGCACAGATATCCTACTCGCAACAACCTTCCTGGTATCCAGATGGATCAAGTACAGCAAGATCTGACAGAGGTCAGAACCCAGATGGTTAACGAAAGGCTGGAGATAAGAAACCAAATGACCCAGTTCATGGAGGTAATGAATGGCTTGGCTCAAAGTCAAGAAAGGCTGAGGGCATTGGTGGAAAGACAAACCCCGGAAGAACCTCCTCTGGGAACCGGAGGAACAAGTAACAATGAGAGGGGTCAGCCTCATGTTAACCCACCAGTATATGGGCCTCATCTACATCCGGAAGTTAACATCCCGGGTAATGCGCAAGGAAATACTACTGGAGGAAGAGTCTTACAAGAAGACCCCCAAGAAGAGCAGTTTACTGTGATGGGAGTTGGGGAAGAAGTTTATGATAGAAGGTTTGATGAAATTGCTGATAAGTTGAGATCGCTGGAGTCTCAAAATTCCCTAGGTTTTGATGTTATGGATATGGGGTTAGTGGATGGGGTAAGGATTCCCCATAAGTTTAAACCCCCGTGCTTCGAGAAGTACAACAGAACTTCCTGTCCACGAACTCACTTACAGTCTTTTCTAGGAAGGCTTAAGGCATACACCATGGATGAGAAACTGTGGATGTTTTATTTTGAAGACAGTTTGACTGGGGCTTCAAGGGAGTGGTACTCACATTTGACCAGGGCTACTATCAGGTGCTGGAAGGACCTAACTGAAGCTTTCATCAGGCAGTACCAATACAATCTAGACATGGCTCCTAATAGAACCCTTCTGATGGGAATGTCTCAATCCTCCAGAGAAAGCTTCAGGGAATATGCCCAGAGGTGGAGACAGCTTGCTGCTGCTGTCCAGCCACCCATGTCGGAAAGAGAAATGGCCGACATGTTTATGAATACCCTGCAAGGGACATATATTGACAGGCTAGCTGCCTTTTCTTCCACCAGTTTCGCTGACGTAGTCATAGCTGGAGAAAGAATTGAAAGCCTTCTGAAGATGGGTAAAATTTCTGATAATGGTGCAAGCTCGTCAAGTAATCCCAGGAAGCCTTTTGTGGGACCAAGATGAACCGGTGAGGCAAATGCCATTTATGCCAACAGGGGCAGACCTCAGCATGTCCACAAATCAGTAGCAGCTGTCACTATTCCAGCTCTGATTCCTCAGCAACCAGCATATCAACCACAACAACAAACACATTATTAGCAACAAGTTCAGTATCCGCCACAGAGAAACTACAACAACAACTACAACAGCAATCAACAACAAAGACCTTTTCAACAAAGACCATCACAGGCAAATAGGGTGATTGACCCTATCCCTATGCCTTACGCCGCTTTATTTCCACAGCTCCTGAAACTCAACTTGGTTGAACTAAGGACATTGGCACCACCAGATCCCTCCAACCTTCCAAGAAACTATGATGTCAACGCCAGATGTGCTTTTCACTCCAATGCACCTGGCCACAATACAGAGAAATGCAGGGCTTTACAAATGAAGGTACAAGATCTGGTAGATTCTAAAGCCCTCAACTTTGCACCCCCGCCAAATGTCAACAAGAATCCCATGCCCAATCATGGAGGACCAAGAATTAATGCCATTGAGGAAGACAAGCCATCTTTCTTAATCACCAGTGTTGGGCAGATTCGAACACCTCTGGTAGAAATTAAAGCTCAGCTTCTAGAGTGCCAGATGTTCCCCGGGTATGAGCTCGGTTGTGGTTATTGCAACATTTTTGTCAACGGGTGTGATAATTTGAGAAGCGGCATAGATAGTCTTATCAGAAGCGGTGTACTTCAGATCACAACATCGGCGCCTACAAATCCAGCAATCCCTTTGACAACAATTCCTGATTCTTCTACAACTGCAACAACAATCACTCCGACCAATTCATCAATATCATCAACAATGCCTCCATCCATCACTTCAACAAATCAGATGTCAACAACCATCTCTTCTACAACATCAGCACCCATCTATTCAGCAGAATCTTCTACAACGCCAACAGAAATTAACGAACATATCTCAACAGTCACCATCTACTATGATCCATCATATGTTCCTCCAAACAACAACTTTCAACAACAAGCAGTGGCATCTCCTGCCAGGTCACCAGTCACCAGTCACCATTTACTACGATCCGCACACTATTTCAGTACCTTACTCTGCAGCAGTCAGTCCAGTTACCATCACGGTACCTGGACCAGTTCCATATGAAAGCAGTAATGCCATCCCTTGGCATTATGGCTCTGACCTCTACTGCAACGGGGAGAAAATCACCTTGGATTCTTCAACCTCTTCTCCACAAATTGATAATGTTGGGGGAGGCGGAGGCTTCACCAGAAGCGGACGCCTTTTTGCCTCACAATTGCAAAGACCTAATGCCGAAGCAGAAGCTGCTGCAAAAGCAAAGGGGAAGAGTGTGATACCTGAAGAACCAATCATCAAAGAAACTCAGAAGACATCTTTTGAGCAAGATGTAGACGAGTTTATGAGAATTATAAAGAGAAGTGATTACAAGGTGGTGGACCAGCTTCACCAAACTCCCTCAAAGATCTCCATATTATCCCTGTTGATGTGCTCTAAAGCTCACAGGAATGCATTATTGAAAGTCTTGCACGCAGCATACGTGCCAGAGGAGATCACTGTTAATCAGCTAGAAACTGTGGTGGCGAATGTCAACACCAGTCATGGACTGGGCTTTACCAATGCTGACTTAACAACTGAGGGGCGTAACCACAACAAGGCTTTACACATCACTCTGGAATGCAAGGGTGTTGTTCTATCTCATGTGCTGGTGGACACTGGGTCATCACTCAATGTTCTACCAAAGAAAGCCTTAGTGAAGCTGGAGTATGATGGCTTGGCACTGCGTCCGAGTAATTTGGTGGTAAGGGCTTTTGATGGCTCTAAGAGATCAGTGCTTTGGGAGATTGATCTGCCTGTGATGATTGGCCCGCAGACTTTTAAAATTACCTTCTATGTGATGGACATTCAGCCGGCCTACAGCTGTTTGTTGGGTAGACCTTGGATCCATGCCGCTGGTGCTGTTACGTCTACCCTTCACCAGAAGCTGAAATTCGAGTGGGAAGGCCAGATCATCACCATCTGTGGCGAAGAGGACATCTTTGTTAGCCACCTGGCTACGTACAAGTACATTGAGATGGATGGAGAAATCCATGAAACCATGAGCCAGGGGTTTGAGGCCCTGAATATTAATGAAGCATCTGCTGTACTGGGAACCTCCATGACATCTTATCAGCAAGCCAGGAAGGTTGTTGAAGAGGGGACGGCCCAAGGCTGGGGCAAGTTGTTGCCTGTGGAGAAGAAGGAGGACAGATTTGGGTTGGGTTACAAACCAACCCAACAAGATCAATAAGAGGCTGCTAAGAAGCCCAACTTTGTTAGCGGGGGGATGCTCACCCCGGATGCGGTGAACAACTTGGAAGATGAGTCGGAAGATGAGCGCAACCTGGAGAGCTGGATACGTCCAAGGATCCCGGGGAGCCGTATCTCAAACTGGTCTTCCCAGGAAATTATAAGGGTTACTCCTGCAGAGTAATTATTATTTCCTGTATATTTTAAGCATGCATCAAGTCTTGCATCTTGCCCAAGATGACAAGACTCATTTTGTAATCGGGCCATCTTGTAATTTTGTGCAAACAAATCAATCAATGAATATCGGACATCTTTTGCAAATGAGTCTTTTTCTTTTCCGCTCACTGTTTTTCATTTTTCTTTTTGTACAAAAATAAAATGGCAGTGTTTTCCAAAATGATAACTTTATTTCACTTTTTCTAAACAAAGATTAAAATTGATCACTAAAATGAACAATCTAAACCCTTGCAGAGAGTGCCTTTCAGACCGCACCGACAACAGCACAGCTATGACTCTGTATGACTTTGACAATCCAATCAATCAAGCTGATAAAGGTTATCACTCCTCATCAGGAGGAAATTGAAACGATTAATCTTGGTACGGAAGAAGATGTGAAAGAGGTTAAGATCGGGGCCTGCCTACAAGACTCAGTGAAAGAACAACTGATTGATATGCTTCGGGAGTATGTGGATGTGTTTGCTTGGTCTTATCAGGATATGCCAGGGTTGGACACCGATATTGTTATGCACAAGCTGACTTTAAAAGAAGACTGCCCACCAGTTAAACAGAAACTACGTCGTACTCGCCCAGATATGGCAATGAAGATTAAAGAAGAAATGCAAAAGCAGTGGGACGTCGGGTTCCTTGCTGTGACTAGTTATCCACCGTGGGTTGCTAATATTGTGCCTGTGCCTAAGAAAGATGGCAAGGTGAGGATGTGTGTGGATTACCGGGATCTGAACAGAGTAAGCCCGAAAGATGACTTCCCTTTACCTCACATTGATGTATTGGTGGATAATACGGCTCAGTTCTCGGTGTTCTCCTTCATGGATGGATTTTCAGGATACAATCAGATCAAAATGTCACCTGAAGACATGGAGAAGACCACTTTTATCACACCCTGGGGCACATTTTGTTATAAGGTGATGCCGTTCGGACTGAAGAATGCGGGTGCCACTTATCAACGGGCTATGGTAACATTATTCCATGACATGATCCATAAAGAAATTGAATGTTATGTGGATGACATGATTGCCAAGTCCCTCACGGAAGAAGACCACCTGGTAAATCTGTTGAAGTTATTCAAGCGTCTGAGGAAATACCAACTGAAGTTGAACCCCAACAAATGCACATTCGGGGTACGGTCCGGTAAGCTGCTGGGATTTATTGTAAGTGAAAAAGGGATTGAAGTTGACCCTGATAAAGTCAAAGCCATTCAAGAAATGCCTGCACCGAAGTCTGAAGAAGAAGTTCGAGGGTTTCTAGGTAGATTGAACTACATTTCACGGTTCATATCTCACCTTACGACAACCTGTGAACCTCTGTTCAAGCTGTTAAGAAAAGAACAAACGGTCAGGTGGAACGAAGACTGCCAGAGGGCTTTTGACAAAATCAAAGAATACTTACAAGAGCCTCCAATCCTTATGCCTCCAATTGAAGGAAGACCTCTGATAATGTATTTAACAATATTAGAAGAGTCAATGGGGTGTGTGTTGGGCCAGCATGACGAGTCTGGTCGAAAAGAGTATGCAATATACTACCTAAGCAAAAAGTTTACCGACTGTGAACAACGTTATTCACTGCTCGAGAAAACTTGTTGTGCTTTAGCGTGGGCTGCTCGCCGACTAAGGCAGTATATGTTGACCCACACTACCTTGTTGATCTCAAAAATGGACCCAGTTAAATACATATTTGAGAAGCCAGCACTTACCACACGAGTTGCAAGATGGCAGATGATTCTCACAGAATATGACATCCAGTACACGTCTCAAAAAGCCATCAAGGGCAGTGTATTGTCTGATTATCTTGCTGAGCAACCCATTGATGACTACCAGCCTATGAGATTTGACTTCCCTGATGAAGACATCATGTTCATAAAAGCAAAAGATCATGAAGAGCCTATTCACACTGAAGGGCCTGACCCGGAAGAGGAATGGACTATGATGTTTGATGGGGCTGTTAACATGAATGGTCGTGGTGTTGGTGAAGTACTCATTACGCCTAAAGGAGTTCACATGCCTTTCTCGGAAAAAATCACATTTAACTGCACTAACAACGAAGCTGAATACGAAGCTTGCATTATGGGTCTTGAGGAAGCCATTGACCTCAGGATCAAGACTTTGACTGTGTTCGGAGATTCAGCTCTGGTAATTAATCAAACCAACGGCAAATGGTATACACACCAGGATCATTTGATACCTTACAGGGATTATACAAGGAGGTTATTGACTTTCTTTACAACGGTCAAGCTTGAGTATATCCCTCGGGACGAGAATCAATTTGTAGATGCCTTGGCTACCATTTCATCCATGATCAAAGTTCAAACTGCCAACTTTGTGCCTCAAATTGCAGTATCCAGACTCGACAGGCCAGCATATGTATTTGCAGTAGATGTTGTTAAAGATGATAAGCCTTGGTTCCATGACATTAAGTGCTTCTTGGAGGATCAAACATACCCACCTGGGGCATCTTCCAATGATAAGAAGACTTTAAGAAGGTTAGCTGGTAGTTTCTTCCTGAATACTGATGGTTCCCTGTACAAGAGAAACTTTGATATGGTACTCCTCAGATGCGTTGATAGAACAGAAGCAGACTTGTTGATGCACGAGGTGCACAAAGGATCCTTTGGTACCCATGCAGGAGGGCATGCAATGGCCAAGAAGTTGCTAAGATCAGGTTATTACTGGATCACAATAGATGCCGATTGTTGTGCTTATGCCAGGAAATGTCATAAATGCCAAATTTATGCGGATAAAGTGCATGTCCCTCCGAATCCTTTGAATGTAATGTCTTCACCCTGGCCCTTTGCCATGTGGGACATTGATATGATTGGCAAGATTGAACCGACTGCTTCAAACGGCCACAGATTCATCCTGGTTGCTATTGACTATTTTACCAAGTGGGTTGAAGCAGCTTCCTATGCAAATGTTACAAGGCAGGTGGTAGCCCGATTCCTGAAGAGAGACATCATTTGTCGGTATGGAGTTCCCAAGCGAATCATTACCAATAATGGTTCCAACTTGAACAACAAAATGATGGCAGAACTATGCCGGGACTTCAAGATCCAACACCACAATTCTTCTCCTTACAGGCCAAAGATGAATGGCATTGTTGAGGCAGCTAACAAGAATATCAAGAAGATTGTGCAGAAGATGGTAGTTACCTACAAAGACTGGCATGAAATGCTACCATTTGCCTTACATGGGTACCGTACGTCAATCAGAACATCCACTGGGGCAACACCGTATCAACTTGTATATGGTATGGAGGCAGTCCTACCTGTTGAAGTTGAATTACCCTCCCTACGGGTATTGCTGGATGTTAAGCTGAGTGAAGCAGAATGGGTCCGGTCCCGATATGAACAGCTGAGTCTGATTGAAGAGAAGAGATTAGCTGCAATTTGTCATGGGCAGCTGTATCAGAAAAGAATGAAGAAAGCCTTCGATCAGAAAGTCAGGCTCCGAGAATACCAAGTAGGAGATCTTGTGCTGAAAAGACTCCTCCCTCCTCATACAGACCACAGGGGCAAGTGGACTCCAAACTATGAAGGACCCTTCGTAGTAAAGAAGGTTTTCTCCGGTGGAGCACTCATGCTCAGTACTATGGATGGTGAAGACTTTCCGTCCCCTGTAAATTCAGATGCAGTTAAAAAATACTTCGCATGAAAATGACCCGCTGGACATAAAAACAGAATGTAAGTCCAGGCAAAAATAGGGCATCCCGGCGAGTAAAAAACAGAATAAAAGACTCGGGCAAAAATAAGGGAGAATATACAAAAAATGTACACCCGCTGAGTTGAAAAGCCGCATTGGACGACTCAGGCAAAAAAGGGTATCCCGATGGATTGAAAACCCGAAAGGGCGATCCATGCAAAACAAGGGAATAAGCGAACAATTGCATTCTGAATTCGTCTGTATCACTTACAACTTGGTAAGCTTCGGAAGGATCGGGCTTCTTTCAGAATCAGCCTTCTTCAGAAAGCAAGATAAGAAGAACGTCAAAAGTCATATGAGTCATAGCAAAGGGAAGCTCCTTGAAGCGTCATCAACATTGCCAATACCTTTTATTTCTCGATTTGTAACAATCTCCTCATTTTAGGGGATTTGTTTCTTTGACTGTATCTTGCCAATTCAGGGCACATGAATTAATAAAATCAGATTTTTCAGTCATGTTTCGTCTCGTACGTTTTATTTTCATTTGCAAGAATGTCCGATGTCTTTAAGATACTGATTGCATAGATACAAATGTTTCTTTTCTAGAAAATACGTGCTTGCAGGAAATATGCTTACTCCCGGGAGTGTCTAAACTCCTATGACGGAATCCAATGAAGGATACCTCGGGATCGCTTGTGTGTTTCTCTAACTTTTCAGGATTGCAGATATTCAGAACACAGCATGGGGCATGAAAAACTTCTTCCCAGCAAGCTGGCAAATCATTACCCACTCAGCCGTAGCACATAGGTGCTTTCTCCCCAGCTGTGTTGCCATTTGTTACTTCCTCCTCAGCCAAGTACAAAAGCCAGGGAACCACCTCCCCACAGAGCTTCAGCCTCTATCCAAGAAGATCTCACAACAGAGTGACGAAAGCTTCTACAAACCCCAGCTGGGTCCCTCATTACCAGAAATAGGTCTATCAGTGATCTATATCCCCAAGCAGAGTCCCGAATGTCAGATCTACCAATGATCTCATCCCCAGCTGGGATGTCCACTCCAAACAGATCAGCCAGAGATCTTCATAACAACGGGACCCAGATCCCAAATCGGTATCTTTGCATAATCATAGCATTCGCATCATATTTTCCCCACAAAGCGTAGCATTCCGTCTAACACGGAGCATTACGGCAAAAATCAAACATATTGCATAATCATAAGCCATGTTTCTGAATCAAACACTTGTGAATACTAACAGTCCGTCAGCAATATACAGAAAACACCCCAAATTCCCCGGCAGGGAACCAAAGCATTTGCCTTACACTCACAAATACAGATGCACACTCCTTTTGGCACTCGTCCGTGTCATCATTCCCCCAGTAAAGTCGCCCGAGCACTCTTTACAAACAAACACTTATATATTACAGATACTTCTCGACACCCGTCCGTGTCATATCCCCAGTAGAAGGCCAAAGCCTCCTCTTTGCGCTCACAGATGCATATACCCATACAGATTTCTCGACACCCGTCCATGTCACCTTCCCCAGCATGGAAACCTAAAACATTCTGTAAACCATACACTTGTTTATATTACACTTTCCTCTTTTGACACTCGTCTGTGTCACTCTCTCCAGCATGTTAAACACTCACCTGTATACCACTCATACCTATTACTCCTGTTTCACTCATACAAATACTCGTCCGTATCTTGTATACACTGCTTATACCTCCTCAGATTCGACACTCGTCTGTGTTCTTTGTTAACCAGTTGGTACTCGTCCGTATCATCATCTCAGAACATGCGTCAAGCGTTTGTTTCTACCTGATACTCGTCCGTATCATAGTCTTAAGGATGCTCGTCCACATCTTTACTCCATAAACGTGTCAAACACTTATGTCTTCTTGAATTTAGACACTCGTCTGTGTCTAATATTCCCCAGAGGAGTCCCTTCAGATTCAACACTCGTCCATGTTCTTTGTTAACCAGTTGATACTCGTCCGTATCATCATCTCAGAACATGTGTCAGCATTTGTTTCTACCTGATACCCGTCCGTATCATAGTCTTAGGGATGCTCGTCCGCATCTTTAATCTATACACCGTACCCAAACACTAATGCCTCTCATTTCTTGGACATAGACACTCGTCCGTGTTTACTTGTCCCAGCAAATTCAAGTAAACTTCTTTTCTATCTGACATTCGTCCTATGTCATGATACCTTTCGGCAGCCGTACCCTGCCCGGTGATCGTCCTTCACCTTCGGATGACCGTCCCTCATCCTTTCCCCAGCGGAGTCTCCATTATTGGAACCCTTTTCTATCCGGCATTCATCCTATGTCGTGATATTGAGCAGCCGTCCCCTGCTAGGTGATCGTCCTTCACCTCCTGATGATCGTCCTTCATCATTTTATCCGATGGTCGTCCCCCATCGTTGATCTTGTTATCTGACATTTGTCCTATGTCACGATACCTTCAGAGCATCCGTACCCTGCTAGATGATCGTCCTTCACCTCTTGATGATCGTCCTTCATCATTTTATCCGATGGCCGTCCCCATCGTCGACCTTTTATCCGGCATTCGTCCTATGTCGCGATACTTTTGGCAGCCGTACCCTGCCCGGTGATCGTCCTTCACCTTAGATGACCGTCCCTCATCTTATCCCCATCAGAGCAGCCGTCCCCTTCAAGGTGATCGTCCTTCACCTTTGATGACCGTACTTCATCATTTATTTTTACCTATAATCCCCAGAGAATCTTTGTCACTTTATTTTGATGGCCGTCCCCATCATAATTTCTTATATCCCCAGCATGTCGGCCGTTCCCGTCATTGCTCTTTCCCCAGCAGTCGTCCTCTGCTCGACGGTCGTCCTCCGTCGCCCGCACTTTATGATATACTTTATTTTCTTTTACAATCTATATCCCTTTTCTTCTTCATTCTGTGAGTGCAAATTTTGGACTGTCTTTGGTATTTAACCACAAGTTATCTTGTTTGCCTGTTAAGTCGTTGCTTACATCCTGTACAGCTAACTCATGCTTGAATAGGGGCAGCTGTAAACACCCCAAATTTTCCCTCACCCATTCACACCATGGCTTGTGATATTTTCATATGCATGAGTTCAACCATAGCATCTCATACCACATTTTTGATTCACTGCATTGGTTCAAAGTCATCTGCATCTAGGGTTTGTGATCTGAGCAATCCAAGAGCCATTTGAGCCACTTCAAAGGTCATAAATCACTTCAAAGGGGTCCATAAATGTTCAAGCATCATATTATATCCCCTCAAAGTCAAGAATGTCAAAAAAATCACAAGAACTGAGATTGGCATGGAAGCAGAGCCAGGTTTAACTGCACAGATGACCTAGAATTAGGGTTTTAGTTTCAAAGGCCATAACTCCAAATTTTTTGGTCATTCTTGTTTCTATTGGTCTCTATATGGTATAGGGATCATGCATATCAAATTTCATGAAGAAATTCAATGGGGAAGGCATCTGATCAAGAGTTGACTTTTTGAGCAAGTCAGTGCAAAATCAGGGCATCTGAGGCCCTCAATGACCCAATCAAAGGGTGTTTTTCATCATTTTGATTATGTATGATCTTTTTTTGATCATAGAAGATGTTATAAGTTCACAAAATTGAAGAATTTCAAGCCATTTTCAAAGTTGACTTTTTGGGAAAATGACTTGTAATGGAAACTTGCCATTTTGGGAAACTTTTTCAACCCTTGCTTTTTGATTCAAAAATGCTTCAAATGAGAAAACTTTGGTCATGAAAGTTGTAGAATGGATCATTCCCTTTTCAAAAAGTACAAGAACTTGTCCTAATTCATTTTGGATCAGAGGTTATGGCTTGTCAAAGTTGGGAAAAATCACATAATTTAAAGTTTTCTACCAAAGAGGCAAAGTTGCAAAACCACTTGCCAAGACAAATTGTGCTATCAAATGGACTTCTAATCTTCACAAAAACATGAACCAATGTCTAAAAGTCAGATTGCATCAAAAGTTCACTCATTTTCATGACTTGTGGATCAAGAAATTTCAAAAGGGGCAAAGTGGATCAAAGTTGCAAAACCTCACTCAAACCCTAATCCATGAGATGGCTGACTTCAAAATTGATCCTATGGTTCTCCTCACTTCTTGCTGCGCAGGACACCCCTATTGTCCTTGGCTAGCCATGAGTCCATACCTCTCTTACACAAAGCTTGACTTTTTTGCAAAAGACCCATACCAATCACAATAGGGCACACCAACTCCACAGACCTATCCATGAGTGATAAGTGGACAAAATGGAACTCAACACAACACACAACTCATGCTGAAACACTCCCCAAGCCAGCATTCTCATTTTCCACCTCTTATGCAACTTCCATCGAAACTCATCATACAACCTTCAAACACAAAAACAAACTTCATAGAACATCTCAGCATGTTCCACTGATCACAAACCAACCATTGTTTTGGCCTGAAACCTCCCACATCACAAATATGATTTTCACACTCCCTTGGCCTGAGCTTCTGCCAACTCCCTCTAGAGGCCATATAAACTCCAGCTAAGTGTCAAAAGCTTCAAAGGAGGATCATTGGAGCTTGTTTGAACCAAAGAAGCAGCCAGAAAGTCCCTGTTTCGAAAGCTCAATCTCAGGTAGCATGATGAACAAATTTTCCAGAACTTTAATTTCTTGTTAGAATATTGTTCTATATGTTGCCCTGATCATGGGGATCTATTTATTTTTGAAAATGAGCCAGAAACAAGCATGTTATGATGATCTGAAAGTTTGCCCATAAAAATGTTTTTGCTTGTTTCCTTTGATTCAGTGAAAATAAATGTTGTTTGATTTAGGGTTTATGCTTAGTGGTGTTCATAGATTGATTCTGGAGAGTTTTGTGAGGATTTGATGCGTATTGAGAGAGATTGAGGTTTTGGCTTCCCGGAGAAGATGACCGGAACACTGTTCCGGTCATCTGAAAGTAATTAGGGTTTTGGATTAGGGCTTAATCATAATTAAGCCAGTTTGAATGTGGGCCGTCCATTAGCGCGCCAAGTGAATTCCCGCCCCTGTGACTTTGAATCTCATCCATTGGATTGGCTGACTTTCCTATTTTTCATTTAAAATTCATTTTATTTTCATTTGTTTTGATTTATTTTGCACGAATTATTAAAAATAGCAAAAAATGTTTAAAAATTATGAATATTTTTGTCAAGATTTTCATTATTTTTCAGAACACAAAAATATTTTTATTTTTATTTTTTGCATTAAAAACTATTTTTAAATCATTTAAAAGTTTATTTTTAATTAGTTAATGAAAATTAATTAATTAAAAATACTTTTAGGTATTTAAAAATCACAAAAAAATTCATGTAACATTCAAAAACATTTAGAAACATTGTCCAACTCTCAAACCAAATTTATGTTTTGTTCTTGATGCCTTTTGATTATTTTCTTTGGAATTAAATTCATTTTGAGGTAATACTTTGGTTCAAACTTTGAAAATTCATTTCTGTCTAACCTTTGAGAGTTGGATCATGATTCTTTTTGCATTAAATCTTTCATAACATGTGGTTTATAGGATAAAATTGGCATGAATTGATCTTGCATTTTCAATTTGTTTTGCATTTTTCTTGACAAGGTACCTTAAAACCCTAGCAATCTTAGGAAATTCATAACTCCTACTAGGTTAAGAATTGGATCCCCTCCTTTGGGCAGTGAGTTTGTATAGGTTTAGGGTTCCTTTAATTGCATTTTCAAATTTTTCTCATGTCATATGCTTCTGGTTTTGAATTTTGCTTTGAGCTTTGATCATAAACCCTAATTTATGCTTTCCTTTGCATCCGTCTTCCATTTGCTTGCATACCATGACTTGCCATGACATTTTGTGCTTCCATTTGATTCATATTACATATTAGGACATATTATAATCATGTTTTATCATTGCATCTTTCATTTTCCATGTTGTATTTCATTTGCATTTCATAACTTTTCATGTATGTTCATGGTTCTAAGCATGCTTCTCTTGCATCCATATGTTTGTATGATCATTCTAATGCCTTGCCTCATGTTTGCATCATCCCTTAGCATCATTAACATCATACTCATGCTTTTGGTTTTGGTTTGCATCATCACATTTCATCTCATTTGCATTACATTTCATTTCTTTTGCTAACTTTTCAGGTGGTAAGTTGTTTTGAGAAGTGGATTTGCCTTCACTTCTCACAATCTCTTTTCACCTATCTTATGCATCATTGCTGCATTTTATCTTGTGCTTTGGATTGGGCTTGCTCATTCTTGTTCATCTTACTTTCTTTCTTCAATCAACTTGTCTTCTTAAGTGAAGCAAGTTGTCTTGCTTCTCTCTGTTTCTTTCTCCTTTCATCTGCTTCTCTCCTTGGTGGTTCCTTGAAGATTTCTTTCTTAAACCTCACAAACCCTAGTAATGACCAAGCATGATAATAATTAGGGTTTGATTAGTCCCCCACTTAGCTTTTACCTTTGTGTCTCTTTGAGTCTTCTCTTCTCATCCTATAATCAGGGACTAAACCCTAAAGGCTTTAAGGCTTTGTGATTAAGTTTATGCATGCATCCTTCTATTAGGATGGAGTGTATAACTTTAATCCTAAGTGTTAAACCCTTAATGTGTTTAAATCCTTTAATCAATCCACTTAATAATCACTAAGACATCAAGCTTGTAACTTGGGCCTTGCATTAGGGTTCTAATTCTTCCTTAATTGGTTAAGAAGGACTAACCCTAGTGTTAATGGACAAGTCCCCCTCAAGTTGTCTTACAAATCATAAAATCCATTTCTTAATCTTACCATTAACTAAAATCCATCTAATAAAGGCTTTGTTTTGTCATGAGGTTAATCCCTAATCATGGATTAAGTTGAGGATCCTTCCTCAGCTTAAACATTCTCATCTATTATCCTTCTATTGGGATGGTGTAATGAGTCTGTTTAATCCCTGATTATGGCTTAAACTCATTACTTAACACTAAACAAAAACAACAAAAACATCTAAATAATCTCAAGTAGGTTAATGATCTTAATCCTACATCATGGTGATTAAGTGTGAGATGCTGACTTCACACTTAAGGTATTCTCATTACCCCTAAAACAGAGGGAGGATGTGATGAGTTTACTAACCCCTTGGTTTAGGCTTAATCTCATTTTCCTATGACAAACTTCAAAAAGCAATAAAAGACTGAAAACTCAAAAACAAACAATAATCGTCTCCTCCGGGATTCTTTTCTCATCTCATTCACTCATAAACGAGAAATCGCTTCTTCCGTCTAATGCAAGACAGTTTGCACCTGAGCCAGACAGGTCATACACTTAAGCATAGACATGCAAGCAGTTCATCAGTTAACTTATCTTTCAGTCTCTTTGGGTCGAACTACGGTGTTCTGACTTCCTCATTGCACGAGAGGATACGTAGGCATAACTTAACAGTTATCGAACAAAAGTCTCTGTCCATTCCCCCTCTTTCCAGCATTATTTTTTTAGCCTCATTATGTTGAGCATTTCCTTCTTGTTCCTACACTGACATTTCACTTACATACACTACACTTCTTTTGCACTAACACTTGCATTCTTTCCAGCTTTGATACACAAATTGCACTGACACTACCCCTTTAAAACACAAATATTTTAAGCTTGGATCCCGTCGAGTACGGCGGACAATCTGGGTGCTAATACCTTCCCAGGTTGTAACCAACCCCCTTTCTCAGTCTCTCTGGTTCGCAACCGTCTTATCCATATCCTTTCTAGGTTTATGCAGCATTACCTTTCCTTCGGGATAAAAATGCCTAGCTGGCGACTCTATTCGATTTCCTTTCTCTTTCGCCGACCGTTCGCGTCTGTACCCCTTCTGACCAGAGGTGTCATTTTGGTGGGAGCGACATTATCGAACAAAAGTCTCTGTATATTCCCCCTCTTCCCAGCATTATTCTTTAAGCCTCATAGTCTTGAGCATTTCACTCTTGTTCTTACACTGACACTTCTTTTATACACTTCACATTTCTTTTACACTGACACTTGCATTCTTTCCAGCTTTGATACACAGATTGCACTGACACTACCCCTTTTAAACACAAATCTTTCAAGCGTGGATCCCGTCGAGTACGACGGACAATCTGGGTGCTAATACCTTCCCAGGTTGTAACCAACCCCCTTTCTCAGTCTCTCTGGTTCGCAACCATCTTATCCATATATTTTCTCAGGTTTATGCAGCATTACCTTTCCTCCGGGATAAAAATGCCTAGCTAGCGACTCTTGTCTTTTGAGCTCACCCTTGTGTGCTCTCTCTCATTTCGCCGACCGTTCGCGTCTGTACCCCTCTTGGCCCCGGTGTCATTTGGTGGGAGCGACACCTTGGTTTAGGCTTAAGCTCATTTTCTTATGACAAACTCCAAAAGCAATAAAAGATTAAAAAACACAAAAAACAAACATTAATCGTCTCCTCCGGGATTTTTTTCTCACCTCATTGTTGGTGTAAGCCCTAGAGGCCAATACTTTTTGGTACTTGTATCGGATTATTCGTTTAATAATAAAAGGCATTTCTTTATTATGTTTGTCTTTCAGAATAATAAAGTCCCTAGAATAGTTAGTCTGTTTAATGAAATGTTAAGTGTGACTTAATCATGAGATCCCATTAAACATAAAGACATTATTCTTAAAATATCCGTAGTCAAGCTTTATTGCAAAGTGGGATAACATTAAAGCATTGAGACTATTATGAAGATAGACTGATGATCACATCTCATGGATCATGGATAAAGGGTTATCAAGTCTTGACATAGGTATAAATATTAGGAGTAATATTTATACCGGATTGACCCGCTATGAGAATACTACATAGTATGTTATGCAAAGTGTCATAAGTTATTCTCATGGTGATAATGGTGTATTACCACCCTTCGACCTGAAACCACTATGGACCCTAGATGTAGAGTCGGGTGCTTTATTGCTGATCAAACATTATCCGTAACTGGATGATCATAAAGACAGTTGATGGGCACTCCACGAAGCATGCTGAGGGACATGAGTGTCCTAGATGGAATTTGCCAATCCTGCATAACAGGAGAAATGTCTAAGGGCCCAATATTGAACTGGACAAGGATGACACAGTGTATGCCTTGTGTTCAATATAGACATAGGGGCAAAAGGGTAATTGTACAAACATATATTATCACGAAAAAGGTTTTGTCAGATCACATGACATTTTCGTGACTTGGGTAGCAGTGATGTGTTGCTAGATACCGCTCACTGTTTATTATGTTAAATATATAATTTAATATAATTACCAACGTTACGAAATCCTACAGGGTCACACACATAAGGATAGTTTGATGAGAGATAGAGAAATCAAAGGAACACCGTAAGGTACGGTGCACTTAAGTAAAAAATAGAAATTCGGATAATATAATAATAATTATTGTTATTTTATAATGGTTATAAAATAATAATAAAATAAATATATTTATTATAATAATAGTTATTATAATAATATATAATATTATTATGGATCATGTGAATTGGGCTTTTAGCCCGCAGCCCACAAGAGAGTCTATAAAAGGAACCCTTGTGATGAAGCTTTTACTTGATGCAATTTCGTTTTTGATTCTCACTCAAATAATTCCGTTCGTAAGCAGCTAGCACTGTGACCGGAAGCTGTTCGTGTGGACTGAGTAGAGGCGTTGCACTTCATCAACGCTTGTGATCGCTGCATCAAAGATCTGAATCGCCACAAAGAGGTAACGATTCTATCACTGACCATGCTCATTCGTAAGGATCACTAAAGGAAAATTTTTGTTTTCCGCTGCGTTTAGATCGCAATTTTCCTTCAGTGGTATCAGAGCCACTTACGAAACCATGGATCTGATAGCTGTTAAATTTCCGTTTTTTTTTCTGTATTTGATTCGATTAAAACACAGAACGAATTTAACAATAAACGATTAATTAAATTTGGCATCTGTTGTGTACGATTTGGATGATTGATGTTGATTATGCTTCGGAATCCGACATTAGTATGGTGAAGTTGTGCGATACATTGATCATCCATAGGTTACACAATTAGATCGATCACTTTTATATAAGATATAAGAAATTCTGATGCAAAGATGGTATATGGGATATACTGTTTTGATTTCATCCATTCAATCACATAAGGATTGTAATTCTTTTGAAAGATCATCATTTTCATTCGCTTCGGAATCCGACGTTAGTATGGTGAAGCAATGACATGTTGATCTATCATATTGAGTTATCAAACGACGTGAAGTGTGATCAATCAGCCGAAATTTAATTTAGTTTATTTAATTATCGAAATTTTTAAACTAATAATAAAAGTGTGTTTATTATTATTTATTTGTGGTGATCAGTTATGGCCTTAGTTTATCCTTTATTATTGTTTTGGGATTTTTAAATACGGCCTGCGAGTCGTGCCTCTCTCTCAATCTCTTTATGTAACTTCTTTTCTCATCTCACTCCCTCGTATGTAAAACGAGTATTCTTATATGTAATGTAATATTATGTTATGAAGAAAAAGGAAGTATTCAATATTAAAGGAGGATAACCTTGGAGATCATGCTTGGAGAAGCTTAGATCGTTATTAGGTTAGCTTAGGTTCTCTCATTGGCTTGAGAGAACAATTGCGTTAGGGGCCATAATTGTATCTTTTTATATGTATGTTGATGCATGTAATTGTATGTTGATGCATGTGAGAGACGTTTTGCATGTTAAGCCGGTGAGATCAAACTAATAACAAATTCCCTCAAAATTAAATATTAAGTTTATGCTTTCCAATTTTTAGCACTCATCAAGACTAGTATCGAGCATTGTAGGTTTCGCCTACGCGAGGTGCATGTTCTATATTAGTAAGGTGTGATTGGATAATTGTAATATCCAATTGCTAAAACAATGGGTCAAACTTAACTAAACAAATTATAATAAGATTATACATGTTTAGAAGCAAGAATTGGGAATGATTCATGTGATGGATCAGAATAAGGAGTTATTCACCCAATTGAAAATATTCGAGAGTTGTATGAGATACAATTGGAAGGAGTTCCTACCTAAATAACTTAGTTTTGTGTAATCAGCCTAACGCTGACTTAAAACAAAGTGAAACATGGATCTCGACCCACTAGAAAGTCTTCCAACGGGATTTTCCGAATCAAATGATGAGGGTCATTTGTTTTGAATAAAATAGTGGGAGCATATTTGATTAAAGGCCTAATTAAATATGTTGTTTTAATGATACTTATATTTTCATATTTCTCTTGTAGATTACCATGACAACAAACACATCGAACAATATTTTGCGATCCATCCTAGATAAGGAAAAATTGTCTGGGACAAATTTCCTGGATTGGCACCGTAATCTGAGGATTGTCCTCAAGCACGATAAGAAGCTGTATGTCTTGGAGACACCAGTTCCTGAGGAGGAACCTCCTAGTTCTGCATCAAAGGCAGAAAGAGATGCTTATAAGAAGCATTTCGATGATGCCAATGAAACCGCTTGCCTCATGCTTGCTACCATGAACTCTGAGTTGCAAAAGCAACACGAGAACATGTCTGCGTTCGATATGATCGGACATCTGAAAATGCTTTATCAAGAGCAAGCAAGAAATGAGAGGTTTCAGGTTTCAAAGTCCCTTTTTAACAGCAAGTTAGCTGAGGGAGCCCCTGTAAGTCCCCATGTACTCAAGATGATTGGGTATGTGGAGAACCTTGACAGATTAGGGTTTCCCCTTGGAAAAGAACTTGCGATTGATCTGATCTTGCAATCGTTGCCAGAGAGCTTCAGTCAGTTTGTCCTGAATTTCAATATGAATGACTTGGACAAAAGCCTTCCAGAACTGCTAGGCATGTTGAGAACTGCTGAGCAGAATATGAAGACAAAAGGGAAATCTATTCTGATGGTCAGTAATGGAAAGAAACAGAACAAGAGGCCCATCAAACAGGGTGGTAGAGGGAAAGGCAAGGAAGTTGCCAAACCCAAACCCACTCCTCCTGTTTTGAAGCCTAGTGGAGGAATAGCAAAGGAGGGCACTTGCTTCCATTGCGGTAAGACCGGACATTGGAAGAGAAATTGCCCAAAGTACCTGGAAGATAAGAAAAATGGAGTAGAGACTTCAAATTCAGGTATTTTTGTTATTGAAATTAATTTATCTACTTCTGCATCATGGGTATTAGATGCTGGATGCGGTTCTCACATTTGTACTAATGTGCAGGGGCTAAAAAGGAGTAGAGATTTGGCAAAAGGTGAAGTTGACCTACGAGTTGGCAATGGAGCAAAGGTTGCTGCTTTAGCTGTAGGAACTTATGTTTTAACTTTACCTAGTGGTTTAATAATTCAGTTAGAGAACTGTTATTATGTACCTGCAATTAGCAGGAATATTATTTCCGTTTCTTGTTTGGACAAGTTTGGTTTTTCATTCATAATAAAGAACAATTGTTGCTCCATTTATTTGAATGATATATTCTATGCTACTGCAAAAATGAATAATGGACTATATGTCCTTGATCTTGAAATGCCAATTTATAACATTAATACTAAAAGGTTGAAACCTAATGAGTTGAATCCAACTTACCTTTGGCACTGTCGATTAGGCCACATAAATGAGAAACGCATTTCCAAACTCCATAAAGATGGACTCTTGGACTCTTTTGATTATGAATCATATGACACATGCAGATCTTGTTTAATTGGAAAGATGACAAAGTCCCCATTCACAGGAAAAGGTGAAAGGGCTAATGATCTTTTGGCACTCATACATACTGATGTATGTGGACCACTGAACATACCAGCCAGAGGAGGTTTTCAGTACTTCATCACTTTCACTGATGACTTCAGTAGATACGGATATGTGTATTTAATGAAACACAAATCTGAGTCCTTTGAAAAGTTCAAGGAATTCAAGAATGAAGTACAAAACCAACTAGGGAAGAATATTAAAGTTCTTCGATCAGATCGAGGCGGTGAATATTTAAGCCTAGAATTTGATGACCATCTAAAAGAGTATGGGATTCTATCCCAACTTACTCCTCCTGGAACACCACAATGGAATGGTGTATCTGAGAGAAGAAATCGAACCTTGTTAGACATGGTCCGATCCATGATGAGTCACGCCGATCTTCCAAACTCCTTTTGGGGACATGCATTATTAACAGCAGCTTACACACTTAACCGTGTTCCATCCAAAAAGGTTGATAAGACACCATATGAGATATGGAGTGGTAAGAAACCACATATGTCTTACATGAAGATTTGGGGTTGCGAAGTTTACGTCAAACGACAAATTTCAACCAAGCTTGAGCCCAAATCTGACAAATGCTTATTTGTGGGATATCCTAAAGAAACAAGAGGATATTACTTCTACAATCCTTCTGAGGGCAAAGTGTTTGTCGCTCGAACTGGAGTCTTTCTGGAAAGGGATTTTATTTCCAAAGGAAACAGTGGGAGGAAAATAGAGCTTGAAGAAATTCAAGAATCACAAAACATTGAAACACCTATGGAGGAACTAGAGCAGGAAACACAAGTAGTTGTGGAAGAGCAACCTGCTCAAGTAGAACAAGACCAGCGTAGGTCAAGCAGGACACGTCACCAACCTGAGAGATATGGATATCTCATAAGTGATCAGGGTGATGTATTACTCATGGATCAAGATGAGCCTGTGACCTACAAAGAGGCCATAACTGGTCCTGAGTCTGAGAAGTGGCTAGAAGCCATGAAATCTGAAATGGATTCCATGTACACAAACCAGGTTTGGACCTTGGTAGAACCTCCTATAGGAGTTAACCCTATAGGATGCAAGTGGGTCTTCAAGAAGAAGACTGACATGGATGGTAAGGTACATACCTATAAAGCAAGACTGGTTGCAAAAGGCTATAAACAAATTCATGGGGTTGACTATGATGAAACCTTTTCACCAGTTGCAATGCTTAAATCTGTTCGGATTTTACTTGCCATCGCTGCATATCATGATTATGAAATATGGCAGATGGATGTCAAAACTGCTTTCCTTAATGGGAATCTTCTTGAGGATGTGTACATGACACAACCTGAAGGATTTGACATACCACAAGATGCCCAAAAGATATGCAAGTTACAGCGATCAATCTATGGATTAAAGCAAGCTTCCAGAAGCTGGAATCTTCGTTTTGATGAAACCGTAAAACAATATGGATTCATCAAAAATGAAGATGAACCTTGTGTCTACAAGAAGGTTAGTGGGAGCATGATCGTGTTTCTGGTATTATATGTAGATGACATATTACTCATTGGAAACGATGTCCCTACCTTGCAACAAGTGAAGACTTGGTTAGGGAATTGTTTTTCTATGAAAGACCTAGGTGAAGCAGCCTATATATTAGGAATTAGGATCTATAGAGATAGATCACAAAAACTGCTTGGCCTAAGTCAGAGTACATACATAGATAAAGTGTTGAGACGCTTTAATATGCATGATTCCAAGAAAGGATTCATACCTATGCAACATGGTCTGTGTTTATCAAAAACACAATCCCCTTCAACTAAGGAAGAAAGGGATCGCATGAATAAGATTCCATATGCATCTGCAATAGGATCTATCATGTATGCCATGTTATGTACTCGACCAGATGTCTCGTATGCATTAAGTGCAACGAGTAGGTACCAATCTGATCCCGGTGATGCTCACTGGGTAGCTGTCAAGAATATCCTTAAGTACTTGAGAAGGACTAAGGATTCATTCTTGATATATGGAGGTCAGGAAGAGCTTGATGTAATTGGTTACACTGATGCTAGCTTCCAGACAGATAAGGATGATTTTAGATCACAATCTGGTTATGTGTTCTGTCTCAATGGTGGCGCTGTGAGCTGGAAAAGTTCAAAGCAGGAAACAGTTGCTGATTCTACAACTGAGGCCGAGTATATTGCTGCCTCAAATGCAGCAAAGGAAGCTGTTTGGATCAAGAAGTTCATTAGTGAACTTGGCATAGTCCCTAGCATTGTGGATCCCATTGGTTTATATTGTGATAACAATGGTGCTATCGCACAAGCTAAGGAGCCTAGATCTCACCAACGATCCAAACACATACTTAGGCGTTATCACCTCATTCGAGAGATAATCGATCGGGGAGATGTGAAGATATGCAGAGTACCTACACTTGACAATATCGCTGACCCATTAACAAAGCCTCTTGCGCAACAGAAGCATGATGGTCATACTAGATCTATGGGTATTAAGGGTATGCCTAATTGGCTCTAGTGCTAGTGGGAGATTGTTGGTGTAAGCCCTAGAGGCCAATACTTTTTGGTACTTGTATCGGATTATTCGTTTAATAATAAAAGGCATTTCTTTATTATGTTTGTCTTTCAGAATAATAAAGTCCCTAGAATAGTTAGTCTGTTTAATGAAATGTTAAGTGTGACTTAATCATGAGATCCCATTAAACATAAAGACATTATTCTTAAAATATCCGTAGTCAAGCTTTATTGCAAAGTGGGATAACATTAAAGCATTGAGACTATTATGAAGATAGACTGATGATCACATCTCATGGATCATGGATAAAGGGTTATCAAGTCTTGACATAGGTATAAATATTAGGAGTAATATTTATACCGGATTGACCCGCTATGAGAATACTACATAGTATGTTATGCAAAGTGTCATAAGTTATTCTCATGGTGATAATGGTGTATTACCACCCTTCGACCTGAAACCACTATGGACCCTAGATGTAGAGTCGGGTGCTTTATTGCTGATCAAACATTATCCGTAACTGGATGATCATAAAGACAGTTGATGGGCACTCCACGAAGCATGCTGAGGGACATGAGTGTCCTAGATGGAATTTGCCAATCCTGCATAACAGGAGAAATGTCTAAGGGCCCAATATTGAACTGGACAAGGATGACACAGTGTATGCCTTGTGTTCAATATAGACATAGGGGCAAAAGGGTAATTGTACAAACATATATTATCACGAAAAAGGTTTTGTCAGATCACATGACATTTTCGTGACTTGGGTAGCAGTGATGTGTTGCTAGATACCGCTCACTGTTTATTATGTTAAATATATAATTTAATATAATTACCAACGTTACGAAATCCTACAGGGTCACACACATAAGGACAGTTTGATGAGAGATAGAGAAATCAAAGGAACACCGTAAGGTACGGTGCACTTAAGTAAAAAATAGAAATTCAGATAATATAATAATAATTATTGTTATTTTATAATGGTTATAAAATAATAATAAAATAAATATATTTATTATAATAATAGTTATTATAATAATATATAATATTATTATGGATCATGTGAATTGGGCTTTTAGCCCGCAGCCCACAAGAGAGTCTATAAAAGGAACCCTTGTGATGAAGCTTTTACTTGATGCAATTTCGTTTTTGATTCTCACTCAAATAATTCCGTTCGTAAGCAGCTAGCACTGTGACCGGAAGCTGTTCGTGTGGACTGAGTAGAGGCGTTGCACTTCATCAACGCTTGTGATCGCTGCATCAAAGATCTGAATCGCCACAAAGAGGTAACGATTCTATCACTGACCATGCTCATTCGTAAGGATCACTAAAGGAAAATTTTTGTTTTCCGCTGCGTTTAGATCGCAATTTTCCTTCACTCATTCACTCATAAAAGAGAACTTGCTTCTTCCGTCTAATGCATGGCAGTTTGCACCTGAGCCAGACAGGTCATACACTTGAGCACAGACAAGTAATCAGTTCATCAGTCAATTCATTCTTCATTCTCTTTGAGTCGAACTACGGTGATCTGACTTTCTCATTGCACGAGAGGATACGTAGGCATAACTTAACAGTTATCAAACAAAAGTCTCTGTATAGTCCCCCCTCCTCCAGCATTACTCTTTTAAGCCTCATTGTCTTGAGCATTGCACTCTTTTCTTGCACTGAAACTCCTTTTATTCACTCCACACTTCTTTTGCACTGACACTTGTATTCTTTTCCAGCTTTTTTCACACAGAATAGCACTGACACTACCCCTTTAAACACAAACTTTCAAGCGTGGATCCCGTCGAGTACGACAGACAATCTGGGTGCTAATACCTTCCCAGGTTGTAACCAACCCCCTTTCTCAGTTTCTCTGGTTCGCAACCGTCTTGTTCATATTTTTCTAGGTCTATGCAGCATTACCTTTCCTTCGGGATAAAAATGCCTAGCTGGCGACTCTTTTCACTTCATTTCATTTCTCTTTTCACCGACCGTTCGCGCTTGTACCAGGATGCAAATCTTTGGTAGCGACAGGAACACATTAGCGAAGACAAGATGGAAATTTTCGATGGGGTCTGCTGCAGATGGTCCACAATCTTGTAATCGCTCTTTTTGATAATTCTAAAAAATTCTTCAGCTTCTTTATCATACGTAATGTCTGGATCAGTCACTGGCGTGGGCTCATTGACAACCACTGGCTGCTTCCCTTTAGCCTTAGCCCGGGCTTCTGCGGTGTCTCTAGGTGGTATCACACTATTTCTTAGTGTTTCCGGTGCAAACAACCTTCCACTTCTAGTAAACCCCCCTACTCCAACGTTTTCTACTTGAGCTGGGGTCGTGCTAGACGTGGCCAAATCTTTTTTCTGGCCGTTACAATATACTTCGCCACCATAATTCCAGGGAATGGCTTTATCACTCTGATACATTACTGGCCCTGCAATGGTAATCGTTATCGGTGCCACTCTGGCCCGTGGAGGAACTTGAGATTGATTGTAGAAAATGGTTACTGTAGAGACTTCACTTTCCTTTATAACTTTGTCAAACTGTAAAACCCCTTCATTAATCATGCTTTGGATCCCCTTTTTAAACTGCTCACAGCCGTTTGGAACTTCAACACACCCTGGACAATCACTTCCACAACCTGTAAACATACCCCTCTGGGCCAAGCAAGCTTTAACAACATTCAACGGAGTTTGCAGGTCGTCAATATCACACACAAAGTTTAGATTCTCCCTATCGTCAACTGCCCCAACTGTACCCCCGTGAGGAGGCATGGGGTTCTATATTACATTAGGAGTAGGAGCGAAATTAATCGCTTTAGAATCCAGTAGGTCCTGAACAACATGCTTCAGAGCTTTGTAGTTTTCTGTGGTATGCCCGGGAGATCCGAAATGAAATTCACATCTGGCGTTTGTATCATAACTCTCAGGGATCTGGAGCTGTAGGAGATTCTTCAAAAGCTATGAATAAGATATCGGCGGAGTTTCAAGATGTCTTTCTCTGGTCCTCTGGGGGTAATATGGACAAGGAGCTCTTTGTTGATACCCGTGTGAGCGCTATTGCTATGGTTGTTGGACTGGCTTTTGAACAGGTTGAGCTGAGATAGTGACAGGAGCCACTTGCTGATAAAACCCACTGTTATTTCCTCCCTTCTGCGCGTATACTGCCCCAGTCTCTCCTTCTCTCCTCTTCAAAAAGGGTTTCTTGACACCAGAATTTGAAGCGCCCCTAGTTTGAATCTTCCCTTGCTTGATCCAACTTTCTATCCTCTCGCCAGTCAAGATGATATCTGAAAATCCACTTGAGGAACATCCAGCTAGCCTCTCCATGAAACGCCCAGGGAGGGTATCCAGGATAAAGTCTACCATTTCTCTCCAACAAAGGTGGTTGCACTCTAGCGGACACTTCACGCCACCTTTGTGCGTAATCTTTGAATCTCTCAGAGTTCTTCTAAGTCGGACTTTGAAGTTGAGTGCGACTGGGCACCATGTCGATATTATACTGATATTTCTTGAGGAATGCTTCTCCCAATTCCTTCCAGCTTCTCACAAAGCTTCTCTCTAGCTTCATATACCATTCCAAAGATCCTCCGGAGAGACTATCCTGGAAGTAGTACATCCAAAGCTTTTCATCACTAGTATGGGCATCAATTTTCCGGTAGAATGCCTGCAAGTGAGTTTTAGGACAAGAGATACCATTATACTTTTCGAAAGTAGGTGGCCTGAATTTGTGAGGAATAACCACCCCGGGGACTAGACCCATGTCCGACACATCTATCCCCAGAGTATCTCTACACTCGAGGGCCTTGACTTTCTCAGCAAGCATCAAGATGTCCTGAAAATTTCCTTCTCCGCTAAACCCCATATCAGTGTTAAAAGAAGGAAACTAATCTTCCTACCTGTCTTGTATCGGGACGAAGGTTATTGTGCCAGGTTCTGGAACTTGAGGTTCACCTGGGCCATTATTGGTGTTGGGAGGAATCACTTGTACTTCAGGAGTGGTTACAGGAGGATTAGTCTGAGGAGGGTTGAGCCCCTGAATTGCATTTCTCAAATCTTGTTGTCCCTGAGCCATACCTTGCATCATGACCATGAACTCTCCTATTCTGGTACGAAACTCATTAAGCTCAGTTTATATAGCATCCATGACTGTCCTCTGGTTGTTGCGAGTTGCATAACGATGCAGGATATTCTGTCGAAGATGACGGGTCTTGGCGGCCCTCACAATCTTTGCCTGAAATGCAAATAAGTTAAAAAACCTATAGAAAACCTGCAAAACAAAGAAGAAATGCAAATGATGTGTATGCAATGCAATGTGTTCCTTTTATCCTCAAGATTTTTTTCCCTTTCCCGTCCTGATATTAGGAGAATAATATTTGGAAGAAGACCCATATGATGTTCAAATAACGTGACGGCCGTGGAGGATTGGTGCTTATTACCCTGTGTCGGTGCAACAAATAACAAACAAGAGATTCAAAGCAAGTCAATTACATAAACTGAAGTTTGAAACAACAAAGTCCCCGAAGGGTGCCAATCAAAAGAACAACAAAGTATATCAATAAAAGGAATCCCATAACAAGCCTCTGGGTAATCCAATTACATAAACTGAAGGTATTTTCTCTGTTGCTCTTGGGCCTTCTGAACTAACTTTCCTTGCTCGACCAGGGCATCCTGAAGGTTTTTGATCTTCAACTTGAATTCAGCCTCTACCTCCTTTTTCTTTTTTTGGTGATCGCTCCAATTCTCTTGCCAAAGTGTGATGGCTTCATTAGCTTCATTCAGTTATTTCTTATCCCTCCGGTGCTGACTCGCCTTGTGGGTCTCAGCCAATCCTCTCTTCCTAAAGTATAGTTCTCTTTCATCAAAGTCCTTCTACTTAAGCCGAACTGTTTCTTCAGCTCGGAGAGCTCTATCTTCTTATTGATGGTTCTGAATCATCAATTTCTGACAAGAGTTGTGAGCCTCCTGATTTTCAACTCTAAGCTGCTTGACAAAGCCTCCAATTTTTGGTAATCCTCTAAAGGCACAGTTGCTGGAGGTGGAGTTTGTATAGAAAAAGGGACTAGAGCCGTTTAAACCTCCTCGTTTATCCAAGCTTCGAATTCAGGGAACATCTGGTTATTGCTCTTGCCTAAACATGCCGTGTCTTTTCTTTTGATTACATTCCAAGAGCCTGCAACTTTTCTGACCAACAGAAGATAATCCTTTACCGAGAAGTAGAAAGTTTGGAATAACTCGGATTCATCGGGAATCTCTTTGAGTGCGTACCCCAGTTGTCTTCTTAAGAGAATGGGGTTGTAGTTGATACCCCCTGATACTCCTAATAAAGTCACGTTGAGGTAATTCCCACAACTGGAAATGAAACTTTTTCCTTTCAACTTCAAAGTAAACCATCTAATATCTCTGGCAGACAATGTACTTAGCTTCTGGGCCCAAGTAGTATTAGGATCAGTGAAACTCTCAGTGGTAGGCAAATGTCTCATAACCCACCTGTAGAATAAGGGAGCACAACATCTAACTAGACCTCCTCACTTCTTCTCATTCTTATAGTGCACTGAATAATACAATTCACCCAGGAGAGTGGGAACCAGATTCTTCAACACAAATAAATGAATAACATTTATGTCCACAAATTTGTCCATATCAGCAAACAGGATGATCCCATAAATGGATAATGCTAAGACGGTGCAAACAGAATCCCACTGATTTGTCACTACAAGTTCTCCAACCCTTCTAACCATATACTCCAGAGTGAAATCAAGTACCTTCGCTTTGGTGGTAGCCAGATTTGCAGATACTTCGGATGAGCTATAATAAAGAGCTTTGGCGATGTCAGAATGGGTTGGCCTAATCATCTCCGAGATGAAACTAATCTGATCCTTGAGTGACACTCCCATAATCTCAGCATACTCTTCTAGTAAAGGACCCAACTGAAAGTCATGAAAAGTGAAACACCTGAGCTGTGGATTGTAATACTGCAACAAAGTGTGAATGGCGCTTCTTTGAGGGCTATCCAAGTTGAATACCAAGTCCAGAATATCACCATACTTTTCCTTGAAGTATCCCAGATGACCTGGGGTAATAAGAGACACCATTTGGTTAACCAAGTCCACTTTGGTATCAAAATATTAGTAGTGCACAATCCCTTTTTTGATGTCTTCAATTCTGAAGTAATGATATGACCAGAAACCAGGAGTAATGCAAACCCTGAGAATAAAAGAAACACAGATGATTAATGATGTTATGATTCTTATGCAAGGCGAGGCATGTGATCAGTGAAGTGTCTATGATGTACCAATCATATAATCAGGTGTCGGTGCAAGGCCAAAATATCAACATATCACAATAACAATCCCACTGATCCGGGATCCATATCTTAGAACCATAGTACAAGAGAACCAGATCACAAAACTGAACCAATGTCAAAACGGGTATGTTGAAGGTCTCAGGGTTCCTACAAACCTGTAAACTCCTCCCAATCTCGCGGGTGTGCTACTCGGGTCAAACATCACGGACTCTCAAAGCCGAATAGCAATAATACGTTCACCATTTTCGAGAGATGGCTCATAACCAAATTAGGGAATCGATTTGGCATTATGTACTCCTCAGGGAGGTCTAAGTTGAGTCCGGAAAAACAAGCATCCCTCATAAGTCTCCAGCTTCAAGCACTGAATCGAGAAACAATAGTACATTCATCCCGAATGGTACAATACTATCATCGTACGAACAATTTGATTTAACTGGATTCCTAGGAGAGAATCAGGCCATCCTATGCGAGTTCCCAATGGACCCTCGGATGCGAGTGGGTTTGCCAACAAATGTGGTTTGCCACTGTCATCACTGGAGAGGGCTGTTTCCATTAAGGTCCTCGAAGATCGGTCACCTGATGCACATAACTATCAAGGTCGTACCCTGAAGTGGGGAAGAATCCCCACACAGAATAGTTCCAAGACGGTCGCAGTCGGGGTGTGGAACACATCACCACTAATCATGTAACCATGTGAGTACAACGTGTCCACGCTAATCCTATAGTGCATTCAAGCCGGGTATTTGGCTTATCTCACAGTAACTCCCATCCCGCAAAAAAATGAAAACCAGCACAACCAAACAGTCCAGTATATGATGCATGGAAAATAAATACTGAAAGCAGTAAATAAATGCTGTAAAGTAAAGTTGTAAAGTAAAACTGTAAATGAAAACAATGAAGCTAAACTAAAGCACACAACAGCAAACAGATAAACACCCAAAGAAACAAAACCAAACAAGCTCTAGGATTGACTTTACGAGGGAAATCCGAGATACATGTTTCGTCCCCAGCAGATTCGCCAGCTGTCGCTCCCGGGATTTTCATCCTAGTACAAACGCGAAAGTGGCGTGGAAAAGGTAGAGTCGCCAGCCATGCATTTTTATCCCGAAAGAATGGGAAAGGTAATGTTGCACAAACATGAGGAAGAAGGAATAACAAGGTCCTGCGAACCAAAGATATGGGTTCGGGAGCCGGTTATAACCTGGGAAGGTATTAGCACAGCAGACCGTCCGTCGTACCAGACGGGATCCACACTTGCTTGTTTTGTTTCAAAGGGTTAGAAAGAATAAAGTTGCTGAGCAAATGAACTGCTAACTTGAATGGGAATGGAAATGAGAAAGGAACTGGAAAAGAAGATGAAAAGAAAGAGGGAAATGTAGGGAAAATAAAGAATGTGCTCGAACGGGCCCTACCCCGCTGCCTACGTACCTCATCGGGAAAATGAGGATCAGAGTCGACGTAGTTCACCTAACTAAGGCGGGAACTATTTGTTTGTGTTTTTTATGGCTGGAAATGTGTATGTCTATGCTCAGGTGTTGTAGGCTCGTCTGGTACGAGTGCTTTTACCGTCTTGCATGCGAGACAAGTCGTCGCAAGTTCGCGTTCAGAATGAATGAGATGAGAAAGAGAAGTTCCTGCAGGATAGTCGCTTATTATTTGTTTTTGTCTTTTATGAGAAATGTTTTGAATTTGTTTGTGAATATTCCCATACTAAGACCTATCCATCATGGTAAATACTTACACCTCGCCCCGAAACAGGACGCGTATAAGTACTCCGCAACAAAGTCTCATGGCGTATAAGAACGTTCGATTATTATTAAGTATTTTTATTAATTTTCTTTATGAGGTGAGAAAGAAAGACTACAGTTGCAAAAAGTCAAAAACTAAGGGGACTAAGACTCAACCCTAATTTTAGTTATTATATTCAAAAGTGTTCCTAATGGTTTGTGGAGTTTTCTAATCCTAATGGATAAAAGGGAACTAAAAACTACTAGAACTCAACTTACTTCTTAAGGAAGTTAAGTTGGTTCTAAGAAACATGAGGAAGCCTATACAAGTAGAAAATACAAATATTAAGCAAAAACATGAAAATAGGAAGAAATTAATTCCAAAAAAATGCATATTAAAGCATACAACTAAAATAAGCCTAAACCTCATCTAAACATACTTAATGAAAATTCTAAGCCTAAGTCCTAAAAGTAAAGGAATTTATTTAATATCACTATTCTAAAATCAGTAACTAAACTATACTAAATTATTCTAAAATCCTAAGATTAAACCTAATTAAGCTAAATCTTAATGAACCATAAGATCATAAGCTAAACTAGATGATTTACAATGTAAAACTCAACTAAAACAAATGCACTAAAAAAAAGCAAATATTCCTGAAAAAAATATTAAATTAATTCTCCAAGGTCCTTAACCTGACTACAATATTGTGTTAAAAAATATCCTAAAAATTCAGAACCTAACTATGCCAAAACGTCACTTAAATCTACCTAAGAGCTAATCACAATTTTACATGAACTAAGCTACCAAAACAGTGGATAAAATGGCCTAAAATTCTACCAAAAATTATTCCATGTCCTATCATTAGTCCCCTAATCATAGAAAAAAGAATGGGCTAAAAAGATTATTGGAAGTAGGAGAAATAAAATGAACAAAATGAAGTGTAGCTGCAAGAATTCCATAGCAAACTAATTAAATGGAAAATCGAAATAAAATGGAAAATTGGTAAACTTCAGAAAGTAAAAGTGTGGAAAATTTCTAAAATGAGTTAGGAAGTCTCTGTGATTTTTGGGGAATTTTATCATGAGTTTTGGTATTTTTGTTGGATTAAAATTGAAAGTATATCAAAACAGAAATTAAAGAAAACAAGGCAAATAGAGAGGGGTGCAAGAAGTGGAAAGCTGAGCTGAATTGGGCTAGACCCAAACATGCTGGGGTGCAAATAGTGATCTGAAAAACTCTTCACAAATTATGGCGCATGATTGGCACATGATCATTAATGTGGTGGAAGAATCTGAAGCATTGGATTAAACTAATCTAAGGGCAGTGTTGTGTTTTCCATTTAATGTTATGTTTACTATTCCGGTCACTGGAGCTAAACTCCAGTCATCTTCTCCGATCACTCCGGTTAGGGTTTGGACAAATGTCTACTAAACTGAAAAATAAGGCGATGGACAGATTCGTCTCCTCGGGTACATCATCAATCTATGCTTGATTTTCTCCTAAGGCTCATGAATAATGCAAATCGAAGCACACTAGAATCAACCTAAGAATTGAATCTAAGCACCTAAGGTGCCTATCAACTAGCTAGCACAAGCATTGCTTCTATGGAGCTCATATCAACATAAAACAACCAAAAAAATCAGAATTTGTGTCAATGGAATTGAAGATGCAACCTGAAATTCAGTGGTGTTTAGAGTTGTAGAAATCCAGAGGTGAGGTTCCAAGGTCTTCTATGCTGGATCTTGATCCTTTGGGAAGTGAAATAAACACTTTGTTGATGAAGAATCTTGAGAAATTGATGATGATGCAAAAAATTCAGAAGTGAATTCTTGATGATTCAAGCTATAAACTCCATGGATATGCTGCAAATCATGATGCTGGTGATGAATTGATGCTCAATGAGGCTTGTTGGGTGATGATTTAGCTTGTTCAATCCAAAAGGTGGAAATATTGTGATGATGCAACTTCAAATTTCTAGCTTCAAATCTCCATGAAAATGCACTATGAATGGTGCTCGAAGAAGCACAAGGAAGAAGAAGATCAATGTTATGGTTGTGGAAGCTTAATCCTTCAAAATGCAGAGAATTTGCAGAGAAAATACAGAGCCAAATTTGGAGGATTTTGGTGTGATTTGAGTGAAAATGAAGCTGAACCCCAAACACAGTCACTACTCATCCTTTTATACAGCATTAGACCTCTGGTTAACAATTAGAACCAGGGTTAATTAGCCTTGTTTAACTGAGTGAAGTGAGTTAAATGAGTGAAGTTAGTTATGACAGTTATGCCAGCTCGATTTCTAGAACCTTCTTCAGTTGAAATCAATTAAATGCTGCAAAGAACATGAATCTTATGCTGAAGATTAGTGAAGTGAAACACCAGCTTAATTACCCAAGGATTGCAGCTTGAGTTTGCTCACTTGGTTGTGAGATGAACAACAATTAAAGTGGTCCTGCATACACTTAATGCCAGCCTGCTGATGCAACAAAAACAAAGTCCAAATTAAGCTTGAGACCAATAGATCTAGTGTACACCAGCTCATGATCATTGTGGTGAGGATCATTCTGATGTAGCAGCAATGGCTGAAGTTTAAATTGAAGCAAACGTGAAGCTAAATGAGCTCTAATATATATACACATCACCCTTGAACTCAGCCCTAAGATAGCACTATCATTTCCCCTTTCTATGCATCATACAATAGCAATTTAGCAGAAAAACAGCACCTTGCATTGATACATAACACGCATTCATCGATACATGCTAGTTTTATAATATGCATGTATCGACACAAAGGGGTATGCATCAATGCATACTGAAGCAATGTTGATTTCCAGCCAAATAAATCATCTATGTATCGACACATAACATGCATGCATCGATGCATCCATGTCTTATGTATCGATACAAGCATCGTATGCATCGATGCATAACTGCCCATTCCTCCTTGTTATTTGCAAATCTTGTATCGATGCAAACCACAGATGTATCGATACAAGCATGAGCAAAATTGTTTTTTTCCTTATTTTTCCACCATTTCTTGATCCAACTTTGTCCCTATGGCTCTTGTGACCTCAATTTCAAGATTTTGATTTCAAGAAAGTCAAGAGCTGACCTTCTGCTCAGTCTGGTTGATTTTGTTTTCAATTCCCTAATTTTCAATCATCTGGCCAATTGAACCTCTTCCAAAATGTTTCTATGGATGAGATTTGAAACCTAGGCACTTGACATCATATAGAAGAAAATGGAATCAACTTTGGATAAAAACTTCATTGAGAAGCCCAGTAGAATAGAAACCCTAATTTGGCCCCTTTTCATCAAGAGATGTTGCACTGCCTGCCTCCTTTGATTAATTCAAATATTTTCAAGACTTGTGGCTTCAAATGAAGACTCGTGAAATGTTGTGAACCCTTTTCACAAAGTTGAGAAGCTTTATGACTCCTTGGTTGTCTTTGTATAGCCTTCAATTGCTCCGATCATTGATCACATACCTATGCCTCAGCTATGCTATACATGATGCAATGTTTTTGATTATTTCATGAACTTATGTATGCTAAATGCTATGCCAAATGTTGAGGATATGAGAGGGAAAATTTTGAGGTATTATAATGAGGGAGGCATTCAGTTTGATTGAGTTGCTAAGGAAGAGGACGAGATCTCTACAGTGACTATATATTTCACCCCTGTTGAAATTCCAACACCGGCAAGGCCAAAACATGTCACGTTTACTATTCCAGGACATGTGCAATATAAAAGTGAGAGAGACATTCCATGGCAATACGGTGCTAAAGTCTATTGCAATGGTCAGAGGCAAGATACAATTACTTCAGGTACGATGCAACATCAAGTTGAAAATGTAGGAGTTGGAGGATTCACTAAAAACGGAAGGTTGTTCGCACCACAAACATTGAGAAATAGTCGGGCATCGCAAAGTGACAATGTAGAGGCCCTTGCTAAGGCCAAGGTTAAGCAATTTGTGTCTAATGAGGTCCCTACTCCTGGTACAGAAACCACCTTTGAGAAGGAAGTTGAGGAGTTCCTACGAATCATCAAGAAAAGTGACTATAAAATAGTCGACCATCTCCACCAAACTCCATTCAAAATCTCTATCTTGTCCTTGCTATTGTGTTCAGAGTTTCACAGGAATACCTTGTTGTAGATTTTAATAATTCCTATATCCCTCAAGAGATATATGTAAATAAGCTCGAGACCGTCATCGCAAGTGTAAATGCAATTCACGGGCTGGGCATTACAAATTTTGATTTGACCACAGAAGGGCGAAATCATAATAGAGCTTTGCATATTTGCATGGAATGTGTAATACCTCAAAATTTTCCCTCTCATTTTCCATGGAATTTAGCATATCACTTTGCATACACAAATTCATAGCAGGACCCAAAACATTGCATCATAGTTATCATTGCAAAGGCATAGGCCGGTGATCAATGACTGAGGCAGTTGATGACTATCCAAAGACAATCAAAGGTACACAAGAATTCTAAACATTGTGCAAAGGGTTCAAAACATCCCAAAAGTTTTCATTTGAATCCACAAGTCCCAGAAAGAAGTGGATTGATCAAAGAAGTCAAGCAGTGCAACATCTCTTGACAAAACAAGGCCAAATTAGGGTTTATGATTAACTAGGCTTCCCAAGGAAATTTTGACCCGAACTTGATTTCATTGTTTCCTACATGATTTTGGGTACCTAGGGTTCAAATTTCATCCTTTGAATCATTTTGGAAGAGGTCCAATTGCTCAGTGGATTGAAAATCAGGAGATTAGGGAAAAGTCAACCAAGTTGAGTAAAAAGTCAACTTTTGCCTTTTTAAGATCAAAATCATGAAATTAGAGTTACAAGGATACTATGTACCAAATTCGATCAAGAAATGATGGAGGAATCATGAAAAATCAAGAAAGCCAAAACTTACCATTTTTGGAAAATTAGGGTTTCCTAAAATGGCAAGTTTTGGCCATTTTTGCAACCACTTCAAGAGAGGTCTTCTTCCAAAATAAAAAGCAAATGAAAAATCCACTTGGGCTGTTTGAAAGAGGGTATCTCAAGCTTCAAATCCATACGTGGAACACATTCATGGCATTAAAATTGAGAGAGTTATGATCATTCAATGATTGGATAAATCAAGGCAAAAACCAAGCCATGGTAGCGTCAAGGCAATGCCTACGCGCAGGACTTGCCAGGAAATTTGTCAAACAGGTGGTGTGCCACGAGTTTTTCCATTTTTCTCCATCAAGATGACCTCAAATGAAAAAGCCTACAACATGAAAGTTGTTCCTTGCCATGTTTTCTACAAGTTTCATGTTTATCATTTTTTCATTTGATCAAGTTATCAAGGACATATGAAAGGTCAAAGTGTGGATGTTCAAACTGAAAATTCACAAGCCATTGGTCCAAGACATGCCAATTTCATGCAGGCCAAAAATTCAGCAATGAGACATCATGTTCAATGGTAAATTTGAGTGACTTAGAGCCATTGTATCATCATGGATCAAACATCAAACATGTTGTGTGAAGCATTTACTTCAAATTGGGCACAAGAATTCCATGATTTGATGGCTTTCTCATGAAGTTATATCTAATGGAAGATCAATGTGTGCCATCTTGTTTCTTGCTATATAATTTATTGAATCGAGGGATGTTTCAAACTCAGTTCAGTGTACACTCCATTTCATCATGCATTGATCACCAAAATTCATACTTAGAGTGCAAGTCACCCCATGTGTGCACATACACCTCATGCTGTTATGCATCCCTTTGAGAATTAAACAAAGATGAGGAGCTTACTTTGTATCCAAGCTGCATGGATCAGTTCCATGCCACCACCACTAACCCTCACCTTAACTAACCTGAACATCATTCCATTGGATCATGCTCGAGCAAAGAAAACTACCCTCCAATAGATTTGGTTCACACACCTCCAATTCCACTTTTCACCTCAAGTTAACTTCTAACCATGGTTCTAACTATAAACTGGATGAGTTAGCTTCTAACCACACTTATATAAGCCAATGCCCTAACATAATTGCATTACACCCTTCATTTTGCTCGAATCACACCACATAACTTCACTGCACCATTGATTGATCAAGCTTCAACTTCCATTTATGCTACTCAACCTTCATCTGTTCATCATTATCTTCATCATAAGCTTCATTTCCATGGTTGCATTCCATTGAATCTTCCACTTTGCACCACTGCAAATCTCTGCATTTTTCTTCAATCTTCTTTAATCCTCATCTACAACATTGTAATTCCCCTCAATTCATTATCAACATCATGATTTGCAGCACCTCCATGGATTTAATGGATTGAAAGACCAAGATTACATCTCTGCAAATTCTCTGCATCAGATCCATTTCACCAAGATTTTACATCAACAAAGTGTTTATTTCACTCTACAAAGGATCAAGATCAAGCATAGAGACAATTGGAACCTCCTCTCTATATTTCTACAACTCTAAGCATCACTGCATTTCAGGTTTTACGTTCAATTCACCTTGCATGAATTCATCGAATTTTAGTTGATTTGTAGTGATAGGAGCTCAATAGGAGCAATGCTTATGCTGGCTAGTTGATAGGCACCTTAGGTGCTTAGATTCAGTTTTTAGGTTGATTTTTGTGTGCTTCAATTTGCATTATTCATGAACCTTAGGAGAAAACCCAGCCTGGATTGTTAATGTACTTGGAGAGACGAATCCATCCATGGCCTTAGTTGTCCTTTTGGTGGTGTTTTTGGTCATGCCCTAGCTAGGGGTCACTGGAGAAGACAACCGGAAGTCATCTCCGGTGACAGGAACAGAAACCCTAGAATCAATGAAGGATTAAAACGCATCCATATGATCAATCTCATCCAACGCCCCACATGCTGCCAGCGTATTAATGAAGACCCTCCTCCTCACGTGACTCCTTTAGTGGACCTGAGTGGTTGTGTGAGTTGCGCCTAGGTTCCTTGCCATGTGTCCTTCCTCCTACTAGTTAGTTCATTTTTGTGAGGTTAATTGATGAGCGTGAGATTAATCAGAGGGTTCTTGTGCAGTCAACATGTTGACTGAAGTCCCACCTTATTTCCATAGTCTTCAGCGCCTTGGATTGGGCCTTAATGGCTATCTGCAGCCCTCATTTTGTAAACCCATGATTGTTTGAAATGTTTTCCTTTTCTTAATACACCCATGGTCCAATTCTATCATTTTATTTCCATTTTATTTCCATAAAGAAGTTGAAGAGCTGAAGCTTCGAGCTGATGTAAAGAAGTCAAAGACCAAGCCGGGTTCGAGCAAAGAAAATGAGAAGGAATTCCTACAACAAATTGAAGAGTTGCATGCTTCCTTTGATATAAGGGATCTCATTATCCAAAGACTCGTCCATGAGCCTGGTCATCCGGACATAACTCAGTTGTTCCAGGACCTCAAGCGCCTTAGCTGGAGGTTCTAGGATTTAGAATTCCCTAGGGTTTAGTTTCATGCTTTTGTACTTGGATTACCCACAAACCTGTTGTGGGATTCCTTTTTATTGATGTATTTTGCATTTCTTTTTATTGGCACCCTTCGGGGACGTTATTGTTTCAGATTTCAATTTATGTGATTGACTTGCCTTGAATCTCTGGTTTGTTATCTTTTGAACTGACACGGGGTAATAAGCACCAATTGTCCATGGCTGTCACGTTATCTGAACATCATATGGGTCTTGAGGATAAAAAGGAACACAACACTACATTGCATACATATCAATTGCATTTTCTTTCTTTTTGCAGGTTCTTCAGGGTACTTAACGTATCTACTCTTCAGGTAAAGATTGCGAGAGCAACCAAGGCCCGTCACCTCAGATAAAATATTCCTCATCGGTACGCAACCCGCAACAACCAAAGAACTATCATGGACGCAATACAAACAAAGCTCAATGAATTCCGCACACAGATGGGGGAATTCATGGTTATGATGCATGGTGTCGCTCCCTGGATTTCCATCCTGGTACAAACGCGAAAGTGGCGCGGGAAAGGTAGAGTCTCCAGCCAGGCATTTTTATCCCGAAGGAACGGGAATGGTAATGCTGCACAAACCAGAAGAAAAGAAGAGGAAGGAAACGGGTCCTGCGAACCAAAAAAGATGAGTTCGGGAGTCGGTTACGACCTGGGAAGGTATTAGCACCCAGATCGTCCGCCGTACCCGACGGGATCCACGCTTGCAAAGAAATCTGTTTCAAAGGGTGAAGGGGTGAAAGCTGCTGCAAAGAAAATGAACTGAACTGGATAAAAGAAAAGAAAAGGGAACTGAAAAAGAAGTGAAATGGAAAAATGTAGGGAAAATAAAGGTTGCGCTCGAACGGGCCCTACCCCGCTGCCTACATACCTCATCTGGACAATGAGGATCAGAGTCGCCGTAGTTCCCCTAACTAGGGGTGGAAAAGATTGCTTGTGTCTTAAGGCTTGAACTGCCTATGTCAATGCTCAGGTGTTGCAGGCTTGAACGACGAGTGCGTTACCGTCTTGCAATATGACAAGTAGAAGTAAGTTCGCGGACGGAGCGAAGGAGGTGAGAAAAGAATTCCCGAAGGAAAGACGATTATTGTTTGTCCAGTATTTTTTATGAGTTTTCTGCTTTGAAGTTTGCATAGGTAAGTGTACCTAAGTCTTACTCAATGGGATATGTACTTCTCACATCATCCCGAAATGGAATGCGCAAGAGGCACACCTAGCTGTGGAGCAAATCCCCAAATCTAGTCCTGCAAGTGAAGGCTCAGACACACTGACCTATTGACATTTATTAAGTGTTTATTAAGTCTTCTCATGCTAAGACCTATCCACCACGAGGGACATCCTACACCTCGCCCCGAAATGGAACGCATGCAAGCATCTCGTAGCAAAGTCTCGTGTCACATGAGAAGACTCGTCATTTATTAAAGTGACTTAAAGTTAAATTTGAAGATGAGAAGAGAGAGCACCAAAAACAAGATCTCAAAGGTAAAATCTAATGGGGGACTAACAAATCCTAATGTTATCATGCATGGGATTCCTAGGTTAGTGATGTTTGAATTCTATCCTAATGAAGAAGAAGGAAAGAAGAAGAAAAAGAGCGGAAAGAGAACCACATGATGGCACCAAGCACATCAAAACTCAAAAAGCAAAAACAAAGTAAAAGAGGAAAATATGAAGAGTTAAAATGTGGATAAACATCCACACTTCTCTTACCATGAGCCCCTGAAATGTTAGCAAAAATCCAACAAATTAATCAACACAATCATGGAATTAACATGCCCAAATGTTCAAGCAAACAAGGATTAAACAACATGCCAAGCATTGCAAATATACGACTTACGCGTCGAAAACATGAAAGCATACACCAATCAGCAAGCAAATCACCCTAAAACAGCATGTGCAATGATCAAACAAGTTCAAAACAGCCCTAAAAAGTCATTCTGCTTCAGTGTTAACCGGTTAACCAAATGCGTTAACCGGTTAACCAACTCAAACCTGCACAAAATACGCCTAAAACAGGTGCGTTAACCGGTTAACCATATGCGTTAACCGGTTAACACTGTTAAAACAACAGCAAATCCCGCAAAACCAGTAGCTCAAACCAACTTATTCAAATAATCTTACACCAGACCAGCAATCAATTATACATGGAAAAATTAGATTAATTCACATTAATCCATTTCATTAAGCTCATGAATAATAACATCCGGATCCGGTTACAAATAAACCAATCAATTCATGCAACACAATCAAATACACAAGCACATGGTAGATCTAAAGCACAAGCATGGAAATAAGCTAAAAACAAAGCTAGATCTGAAATTAACCAACCTACAAAGTTGAGGTATGCTTTTGTATTTATTGATTGAGCTGGAAATGAGAGATTTCGCGGAAAACTTTGAAGATCCGATGCTAAGCTTCACTCTCCGTGCAAAATAAATGCACGAACAAGCTCTTGATGCAGAATTTTGACTCCACAAGCTCTTCTAATGGCCAAATCATATCTGAACCAAGTTATCAACCAGCAAAATGATGCAAAGAAGCTGTGGATGGAGGTCTAGTTCCAAGATCTACACACTTTAATGTAAAGTTATGTAATCTTCAAAGAGGAACTTTGAGTGATTTGGAAAATTGGGAGAGAAAAGTGAGAGAATTGTGTATGAGAAGAATGAAAATTCAGAGAATGAGAAAAAAATGAGGGAGAGTCCTCTTGGTTTGGAGGGAAATGAAATAAATAATGTTTAGGTTTGGGGCCCAAAAGTTTGGTTTGGGATCCAAAAATATGGCTTGGCATTGGCTTAGAAAGTGATTTGGATTTAGCATTGGAAATAGGCTTGGATAAATGCTCTAGATCCTTCTCCCAAATTCAAATTAATTCAAATGAATAAAAATCAGAAAATTGGAAAATGGAGCCAAAACACACATGTTGAACTTGCTGCTGAAATTTAAATTTTGCAGCTGTTAACCGGTTAACCATATGCGTTAACCGGTTAACACAGGAAAAATTTGAATTTCCCTCCTTTTGGTGGGAACCTTCAAGAATAGGTCGGCACCAACCGTTTCAAGCTAATTTTGAACCTCATCCTTTTTTTGGGGTCTTGAAGATGATACAGAGCTTGTGCAAAATGATCCTGTGAGATTCTTGCTAGATCACCATGCTCTTGATTTTGACTTGCAGTGCTTCAAATTTCCCGGATGAATGATCATATGCCTTATGCTAGAACATGCAAGAGTTATGCTTCATTTTTCTATGCAAAAATGCTAAGGATATGACATTCTTATGATGAATATGATATGATGATGATGCTAAAACAGAAGAGGGAAAATTTGGGGTGTTACAGCTGCCCCTATTCAAGCAACTGATAATCTGAAAAGGACGGTAGCACGGGCTATCGACTGTTCAAGATGAAATGTGGTTGAATACCAAGAAAACCTGAATTTTGCACTCTGTTGGAGAATGGAAGCAATGGGAAATAAACCCATCCAAATGACGCTTTGGGGACTTGAAGTGAAGAAAAAGTAGACGAGCTCCTTCCAACTTGAACTGTTACGCCGTATAAGGATACTTAGATAGACGAGTCTTCTTCGGAAAAACCTGTTATGCCAGGTGCTGGACATACGATTCAAACAAACCTACTACGCTAGGTGTTGGACATACGAGCCCTCATACATTTTTCAATATATGACTTGAGACAGACGAATCTCCTTCGGATAAACCTGTTACGCCAGGACCGGTGATGCCCTTAAGTATGTGGGATAGACATGCATAATCAGGATAGACGACCCCTCTTCATATGTTATCCGTGGTCATATGGTCTAAGACAAACGAGCCTTCTTCAGATAACCTGTTACACCAGGTGCAACAGTAGGATTGGATGAACCCTCTTCACAGATCTTGCATAGATAAGTGGTGTCTGAGATAGACGAATCTCCTTTGGATAACCTGTTACGCCAGGACCGGCAACCATTTTGACGTTTAAATCCCACCGTCAGGACTTCAAACCTCTTCAACACAGACGAGTGTTGGATAAGATCAAGCGATCTGCTAAGGAAATGGCATCGAGTGATCCATAACCAAGAACATGAGCACGGCTCAAACAACGAGGAGTAATATCAAGCGATTTACAACTCGGACAAGATCAAACGATCTGCTAAGGAAATGGTATTGAGTGATCCATAACCAGGGATATGAGCACGACTCAAACAACGAGGAGTAATATCAAGCGATTTACCACTCGGACATGTCTTTTGGAACGACGCCAGGAGACTATTGGCTTGCCACAACGACGGTGGACTTTAACGGCATTGCAATATCGAGCGATTTGCAAACCAAACAAGATCGAGCAATCTGATAGGAGAATGGTATCAAGCGATCCATCCATAATAGGTCCGTTGACACGGGACAACGCGATCAATACAAGATTAGTTGATTTGAGAAAAGAGCAACAACTCTACAAGGGAGAATACCATTTGTAACTCCGCTGGGTATGAGAACATTCTGACTAACGTTCTGTTGAGGAAATGACCAAGATATCCTAGAAATTCTTGGTTGAGGAATGAAATGTGAACAAACGTCTGCATTACTTTGTCACACTGGCCAAAAATAAATTGGCGACCTCACTGGGGATATTTCAATGATGGTTGCTTCTTGATCATGAAACTCTGCAGGGAAATGATGATCTTCCGACATGGTTGGGGAGATGCTTGGTCAAATAACCTTTGCTAGGGAAAGAGTTCTGACAGTTCCAACTCTGTGGGGAATTGGGCATCTAGTTGCCTGCTAGGAATAACCCATTCTTGAATAAAGACTCCGCTCGGAGGTGAGAACTATTCAACTGGATTTGAAGTTCTGTTGGGGATACCACCCTACTCTGACTCAGCTGGGGGAAAAGTCCATCTTAGACTTTACTGGGAATGTTAGGGATCACCCTCTATTAGAGATAGGAATCGTAAAGCATCTCTCGCTGGAGAGAAGAAACTGCTTGGGGAAAGTATTCTAGTAACATCATCATCCCTGTACTTTATGACTGTTCAAGTATCAACTCAAGAGGATTTTACAGAAGCCATGTCATCTTCAAACTCTTGGAGAGATTCGCTGAATCTTGAAATGACTACCCATACCTCATAGACTGTGGAAGAATTTGTCTCGCGAGGATTCCTTAAAAACCTCGTATCACTGCGAAATACCGTGCCCTGGTATTATGAACCATATATAGGTCTATCAATTGTTAAGAGGAAGAACATCTTGATTCCCTGAAGAAATTTCAATCTCGCTTTCGAGTTCAGCAAGAAACTGTTACCTGTAAGCACAAAGATATGCACACCCGCCCCGGGCATAAATGAATCCAGTGTGGTTGAACGTTGGTGATATGATTTTGAATTTTTCTTTTATGAAAGACTTACTGGGTATCAACTCAAGGGTTGAATAAGTGAAGACTATGATATCGCTCAAGGGTCGTAAGAAACAGCAATATCGACTCAAGGGTCGAGGAGAACACAACAACATCAACTCGAGGGTTGAGGAATAAAGCGACAACAACATCGACTCGAGGGTCGAGGAAATAAGGAAGCAACATCGAATCTAGGGTCAAAATAAAATAGCAACATCGACTCAAGGGTCGAGGAAATGAAGGAAGAGATATCGACTCGAGGGTCAAGGAAAAATAAAGCAACATCAACTCGAGGGTTGAGGCAACGAAAGAAACAATATCGAATCGAGGGTTGAGGACAACAAAGCAACATCAACTCGAGGGTTGAGGAAACAAGATGACAATATCGACTCGAGGGTCGAGGAAATAACCATGACATCGACGCGAGGGTCGAGAAAATAAAGACAATGATACCGACTCAAGGGTCGAGGCAATGAAAGCAATGGTATCGACTCAAAGGTCGAGAAATAAGGGTGACGGTATCGACTCAAGGGTCGAGAAATAGATGCAATGATATCGACTCAAAGGTCAAAGCAAACACCAATATCAACTCAAGGGTCGAAGAAAACCAAAGCGAAGATTGCCACACTCAACTGAAGTGAGAGGCTGCATGCATATAGATGCCAACAAGTCATAGTTGAAGAGATGCCAACAAAGATTGGACTTTAACCGTGAAGAGGCCAATGACTACTGGACTTTAGTCGTGTATGATGATCAAATGAAGAAACTACAGCGATTGAAGAGAAATTCTCTGACCAGGGAAACACGCTTCCCGCGCCCTATTGGGATCAATCATCAGGCATTCATTCTGGGAACTGCCTTGCATACTGTAAGGTTGTCTCAAGAGGATTTTATAGAAAACCCGACATCCGAAATGCTTTAGTGTTTTCAAACTCTTGAATATCTCGAAGTAACCACCTCAAACCGTATAGTCCATGAAGGAAGTTGCCCCAAGATCTTGCATCATCATGAGGTGTTCTGCCCAAGTATTATGAACCTTGGGTAGGTGCATCTAGTTAACCGTCTTCCAGAGAGAGTAACTTCTAGTGATACTAGGGTGGCCTGCCCCAGTACGAGTGTTGCTTTGGAGAAAACGCTCAGGATAACTGCTCTGCGAGATATTTAAATCTCGAAGTGATTTCCCCAATTTGGCTGTAATTTGAAGAGATTGATCGACGTTATTACCCCAGATTGGCTGCATTTAACCCAACTGGTTGGAAAAGTCCTTATTCAACGAAGTTTCTTGGAAAAGTGCCCCTTGACATGAATTTCCTTTAAAAGTTTTCGTCTTCTCATGCTAGCAAGATTAAGCTTCTAGACTGAGGTTCTATATGTGAACTTCTTTGATGCCAAACAAATGTATGCAAGTATAAAATGTTTTATTTTGAGAATGAAAATTCCAATGCAACACATGTTAATCTCGAAGTTCTTATAAAAAAAATGTCGCAAACCTCTGTGAGCGACTCACTGGTCAAGATACGACATGGATTATTATTTTTTTGATAGAAAACATGCACATGCAATACCAACAAAGATCTTTTAGCCCAACTCATGGGAGTCAGGAACACTATCTTGTGGTAGTACACTCTCAAATTAACCCTGTTTCAGTTAGGACTTTTAAGGGTTGTATCGTGGCTTGGCTCACAGTTATAGAAACAAAGATATAGGCTCAAAGTTAATATGTGTCCACCCATCTTCGTGATGTCCTTCCATTCCTAAGTTCAGCTAGTTTTCACATGTGCTCACCTCTCAAAAGGGTTTTGTGATGGTTGAGGAACCAATGACTCTAACAATTTAAGTACTACTGCGGTTGTTGGAGTAATAGTCACCCCTATTGTCTTTTGTGCCTGTATCACACGACTTGTTCTTGCTTAAGGATCTTTCTTGTGTAATCCTTTCCATTTTTCACTTTTGTTTCATTTTTTGTTTATCCCTAACTTTTGCCTGGATTGATTCTTATGAAATTTTTTTACTTTGAAGTCCAGCGGGATGCCCTAACTTTTGCCTAAGTCGCCTAATTTCAAGTTTCGACTTAACGGGCTTTTTATTCCTTTTTTTCTTTTTTTCTTTTGAACAAATCGTGTGACACTGTTTGTCTTGACTGTTTTGTAAGGGTTGTGACTGTCTCACTTTTTGGTTGATGAAGGATAACCATGGTGGTTTCCGGTCTTTGGACCTCTTGATTTGGTACAATGAAATGTTAGGGATCCTTAGATACATCCTTTATAAAAGCATGAATGCCTGGTCCAACTAGCTGACACCTACCCTGCCCCGGGTTAAATGTAAGGGGTTTTTCATGTGAAAAGAAACTCCTACTTCAAGGCTCAAAGGGGTTAGCGAGTGTTTATCTCCCTTATATCTCCGGTGTTTAGGAATTGAAACAAAGCATGTACATCGTCAACAAGGTCTTATTCAAGATCACACAAATGGAGATTTTTGCGTTTTCATTTCGTCATCCTCCATCATAGAGTTTAAGAATAATAGTTGGTATTACAATGCACACACAAAATTATAAGTAAAATACAAATGCAGTACTTCAAGAAAAACATGTGCATTTCATTATGATTAACATTAAAAAAGAAAACAAGTTTCATGCAAGCATACAAATGTTTAGACAAACAATAAAAACTACAAATAAGAATGCAGTAAAGAAACTGAACATTACCATCATTGAGGAGACTTGACTCCATCTGAACTTGTTGATCTTGAATACTTTCAGTAGTCAGCAACCTTTTCCTGATGGAGTTTGCAGTCTTCAATCAAATGGCCATGTGCCCAGATTCATATTTCATTCCCACTTATTCTGACCTTAAGCCTTCGACGTTTAAACATTGACACGAGATGTCTGAAGAAAAGTAACACTGAGATGAAGTTGACACACAAGTTTGCTCGGAAAGACCTGACGATCTTCTGCCTACGTATCTCCATTGACCAAAGACCAATGAAGAATCAGAGCGACGTAGTTCCCCTCAATAGGGATGAAAATGAAATACATAAGTTAACCATCCTCATAGCCGCTCTTCAGAATCAAATTGAGAATCACCTTCACACATATCCTCGATAATTTCCTCCATAACATTAGCTGATGAACCCACATGACCAAGCGAAGAATTGTTAACTTGAATGCCTTGAGGAATCACTGAAATCAAACCAGACTCAATCAAATCCTGAACCTTATCCCTGAGAGGCTTGCATTCTTCAGCTGAATGTCCTGGTGCATTGCCATGGAATCCACATCGAACATTGGGATCAAAACTTGGTGGTTATGGAAAAGGAACTAGACCCGGTTTCTTCGGCATTATCAATCCACTATCGATCAGGCATGGAAGTATCTGACTGTATGGTACTGGAAATGGATCAAAATACCTTTTGGATCTCTTAGTGTAGTAACGACACCTTTGCGGAGTATGCTTCTGTTGGCATGGTAGTTGTTGATACAGAGGAGGTACACTATTTACTGACATCCGACATACGAATTCATAAGGTTGCTGACTCTGAGCAGTTGAAATGCATGGGTGCTGTGGATATGTTAATGGAGTTTGAGGATCTTCCCAGATTGCATCAATCACATCCTTTCCTTGGGAACTGACAAAAGATTCATTCTCTTCAGCTGAGCTATCTGAAATGCCTTGGATCTTTTCCATCTTGATAAAACTCTCAATGCATTCTCCAACTATCACCAAGTCCGAGAAACTTGAAGTTCCATTGCCACTCAACCTTTCCAAGTACAGTCCCTGTAAGGTCTCTATGAAAAGATCAACCAATTCTCTATCTGATAGCGGGGGTTGAACACGAGCAGCTACCTCTCTCCACCTCTGGGCATACTCTCTGAAAGATTCACCATCTCCTTGGGATAAAACTTGCAAATCCATGCGGCTAAGAACCCTGTCAAGATTGTAGTCATACTTCTCCACAAAGGCATTGGCTAGGTATGACCATGACTGGATACGACAGCTCTCTAACTGCATGTACCAACTCGATGATGCCTCACTCAGACTGTATTGGAAACAATGAATCATCAATTTGTCATTATGCTCATATGAAGTCATCCTTCTGCAAAATTTCACTAAATGCTTCCTTGGACAACTATCCCCTTTGTACTTTTCAAACTTCGGTATTTTGAACTCTGGAGGTATTACAAGGCCGTGTACCAGACACATGTTCGTAGCACTTAGATCAATGACATTACGACTTTGAAGGGCTTTGATCTCTTCCTCCAACACACAAAATCTTTCCTCCCTCTCCACAACTCGTGGATCTTGGATTCTCACCACAGGGATTGCCTTTTGGGAACCTGGCATAGTGAAAGCAAAACTGTGATAATCTGCAGCATCAACAGAAGAAGAACGTCCACTTCGGGCGACCTGAGACTCTTGATCATATAGGTTCTCAACAAGGATTTGTGCAGGCTGAGCTTGAGTGAAATTGCGTCCATCTTGCCTTGACAAAGTCATCATAGCCTCCAAAAGTTGGTCCCACTGATCTCTTGTCAACCCAACACTCGTAAACTGGCTTTGTTCTCTAGGGTCCATGATTTCCCAAAAGTTGCTTCAAATCTGATACAAGAGCTGGAATCTCAACTGTAGATTGTGAACAAAGAACGGACGAGCCCTGCCTGCGGAACAGAAATGCAATGCAAATGCTATGAGATGCCATGTTCGGTTACATCCAAAGAATCTATCTACTTTGATTCACATTTTGGTACAGAATAAATCCAACAGCATAATTCAGATATGAGATTCTCGGAAATAACTGAACATATATGCTAAAATGCTATGATGGCATGTATGCAACTAGCAGGTGATCGAGAAGTGGTGTTTGTCCGGATGCGGAATACTGAGCTGAGAACCAAGTGTCTAAAACCAAAGGTCTTATGAATAATAACTCCCAGATAAGAACTCAGAACCACGGATCAAGAACTCTAGAACCATAGTAACCGAATCAAAACATAAGATCACACTGATGATGAAGGGTATGTTGAGGTCAAGGGTTTCTGCAAACCTGTAAACCCCTCCCAATCTCACGAGTGTGCTTCGGGTCAAACATCACGGACTCTCAAAGCCGAATAGCAATAATACTTTCACCATTTCTGAGAAATGGCTCATGACCAGGTCAGGGAAACGGTTTGGCATTATGTACTACTCAGGGAGGCCTCAGCTGAGTCCGGGAAAACAAGGTCATCCTATGTGAGTTCCAGGTGGGCCCTCGGGTGCAAATGGGTTTGCCACAGAATGTGGTCTGCCACTGTCACCACTGGAGAGGGTTGTTTCCACCAAGGTTCTCAATGATCGGTCCCCAGATGCACATAGCTATCAAGGTCCTATCCCGAAGTGGAGGAAATCTCCACACAAGATATTTCCAAGACAGTCGCAGTCTGGGTGTTAAACGCATCGCCACTCATCATGCCACATGCGAGTACAACGTGTCCACACTAATCCTAGGGTGCACTTAAGCCGGGTATTTGGATTATCTCTTAGTAACAATATCACTCGAGTCCCACCAAACAGAAAATCCAGTCCAGACAGTCCAGTAATAATATATGATGCAGGAAAATAAGTATTGGAAACTGTAAATAAAGCTGTAAATAAACTGTAAATAAACAACAGTAAAATACACAAGCAACAACAAACAATCAACACCCAAAGAAACAGAAACAAACAAGCGCTAGGAGAGACTCTCAAGGGAACCAGAGATACTCTGGTTAGGATTCCCCAGCAGAGTCACCAGCTATCGCTCCCCGGATTTCCATCCAGGTACAAACGCGAAAGTGGCGCGGAAAAGGTAGAGTCGCCAGCCAGGCATTTTTATCCCGAAGGAACGGGAATGGTAATGCTGCACAAACCAGAAGAAAATAAGAGGAAGGACACGGGTCTTGCGAACCAAAGAAGCTGAGTTCGGGAGTCGGTTACGACCTGGGAAGGTATTAGCACCCAGATCGTCCACCGTACCCGACGGGATCCCCGCTTGCAAATAAATCTGTTTCAAAGGGTGAAGGGGTGAAAGCTGCTGCAAAGAAAATGAACTGAACTGGATAAAAGAAAAGAAAAGGGAACTGAAAAAGAAATGAAAAGGAAAAATGTAGGGAAAATAAATATTGCGCTTGAACGGGCCCTACCCCGCTGCCTACATACCTCATCTGGACAATGAGGATCAGAGTCGCCGTAGTTCCCCTAACTAGGGGTGGAAAAAATTGCTTGTGTCTTAAGGCTTGAACTGCCTATGTAAATGCTCAGGTGTTGCAGGCTCGAACGAAGAGTGCGTTACCGTCTTGCAATATGACAAGTAGAAGCAAGTTCGCGGACAGAGCGAAGGAGGTGAGAAAAGAATTCCCGAAGGAAAGACGATTATTGTTTGTCCAGTGTTTTTTAAGAGTTTTCTGCTTTGAAGTTTGCATAGGTAAGTGTACCTAAGTCTTACTCAATGGGATGTGTACTTCTCACATCATCCCGAAATGGAATGCGCAAGAGGCACACCTAGATGTGGAGGAAATCCTCAAATCTAGTCCCGCAAGTGAAGGCTCAGACACACTGACCTATTGACATTTATTAAGTGTTTTTGTGATTTTTTGGTTAAGAAGTGTTTTTTAGGTTTTCTTTGTGAAGTAATCTCATGCTAAGACCTATCCACCACGAGGGACATCCTACACCTCGCCCCGAAATGGAACGCGTGCAAGCATCTCGTAGCAAAGTCTCGTGTCACATGAGAAGACTCGTCATTTATTAAAGTGACTTAAAGTTAAATTTAAAGATGAGAAGAGAGAGCACCAAAAACAAGATCTCAAAGGTAAAATCTAATGGGGGACTAACAAATCCTAATGTTATCATGCATGGGATTCCTAGGTTAGTGATGTTTGAATTCTATCCTAATGAAGAAGAAGGAAAGAAGAAGAAAAAGAGCGGAAAGAGAACCACATGATGGCACCAAGCACATCAAAACTCAAAAAGCAAAAACAAAGTAAAAGAGGAAAAGATGAAGAGTTGAAATGTGGATAAACATCCACACTTCTCTTACCATGAGCCCCTGAAATGTTAGCAAAAATCCAACAAATTAATCAACACAGTCATGGAATTAACATGCCAAAATGTTCAAGCAAACAAGGATTAAACAACATGCCAAGCATTGCAAACATACGACTTACGCGTCGAAAACATGAAAGCATACACCAATCAGCAATCAAATCACCCTAAAATAGCATGTGCAATGATTATACAATGATCCATGGAAATTAAAACAACAAGGGGGTCAAACAAGTTCAAAACAGCCCCCAAAAGTCATTCTGCTTCAGTGTTAACCGGTTAACCAAATGCGTTAACCGGTTAACCAACCCAAACCTGCACAAAATACGCATAAAACAGGTGCATTAACCGGTTAACCATATGCGTTAACCGGTTAACACTGTTAAAACAACAGAAAATCCTGCAAAACCAGCAGCTCAAACCATATTATTCAAATAATCTTACACCAGACCAGCAATCAATTATACATGGAAAAATTAGATCAATTCACATTAATCCATATCATTTAGATCATGAACAATAACATTCGGATCCGGTTACAAATCAACCAATCAATTCATGCAACACAATCAAATACCTAAGCACATGGTAGATCTAAAGCACAAGCATGCAAATAAGCTAAAAACAAAACTAGATCTGAAATTAACTAACCTACAAAGCTGATTTATGCTTTGGTATTTGTTGATTGAGCTGGAAATGAGAGATTTCACGGAAAACTTTGAAGATCCGGTGCTAAGCTTCACTCTCCGTGCAAAATAAATGCAAGAACAAGCTCTTGATGCAGAATTTTGACTCCACAAGCGCTTCTAATGGCCAAATCAGATTTGAACCAAGTAATCAACCAACAAAATGATGCAAAGAAGTTGTGGATGGAGGTCTAGTTCCAAGATCTACACACTTTAATGTAAAGTTATGTGATCATCAAAGAGGAACTTTGAGTGATTTGACAAATTGGGATAGAAAAGTGAGAGATTTGTGTATGAGAAGAATGAAAATTCAGAGAATGAGAAAAACATGAGGGAGAGTCCTTTTGGTCTGGAGGGAAATGGAATAAATAATGTTTAGGTTCGGGGCCCAAAATATTGGTTTGGTATCCAAAAATATGGCTTGGCATTGGCTTAGAAAGTGATTTGGATTTAGCATTGGAAATAGGCTTGGATAAATGCTCTAGATCCTTCTCCCAAATTCAAATGAATAAAAATCAGAAAATCAGAAAATGGAGCCAAAACACACATGCTGAACTTGCTGCTGAAATTCAAATTTCGCAGCCATTAACCGGTTAACCATATGCATTAACTGGTTAACGCAGAAAAAATTTGAATTTCCCTCCTTTTGGTGGGAACCTTCAAGAATAGGACGGCGCCAACCGTTTCAAGCTAATTTTGAACCTCATCCCTTTATTGGGGTCTTGAAGATGATACAGAGCTTGTGCAAAATGATCCTGTGAGATTCTTTCTAGATCACCATTCTTTTGATTTTGACTTGAAGTGCTTCAAATTTCCCGGATGAATGATCATATGCCTTATGCTAGAACATGCAAGAGTTATGCTTCATTTTTCTATGCAAAAATGCTAAGGATATGACATTCTTATGATGAATATGATATGATGATGATGCTAAAACAGAAGAGGGCAAATTTTGGGTGTTACACAGGGTATGGCCCAAGGACATCAGGATCTGAGGAACACTATGCAGAGGCTCACTCCTCCCCAAAATGACCCTCATGTGGTCACTCCAGATGCTTAAGGGAATCCCTCCAACAACAACAATGGAGGAGGTGGACCTCCAGTCCTAGAGACTGGCACACCAACTCTTATTCCTGTGGAAGACCGACAAGAGGATCAGTTCCCTCATCTTAATAATGATATGGGATTTGGCATGGAAGGAAAATTTCAAGACTTTTTGTTGCTAGATGAAAAGGTTAAGGCCCTTGAGTGTAGAGACACTCTTGGGATAGATGTATCTGATATGGGCTTGGTTCCTGGAGTGGTCATTCCTCTCAAGTTCAGGCCACCAACTTTTGATAAGTACAATGGTAACACTTGCCCTAAAATGCATCTGCAGGCTTTTTACCGAAAGAGCTGCTCATACTAGGGACGAGAAACTTTGGATGTACTATTTCCAGGACAGTCTCTCCAGAGGCTCATTTGGAATGGTATATGAAGTTGGAGAGGAGCTCTGTTCGGAACTGGAAAGAGTTAGGGGAAGCTTTTCTTAAACAATATCAGTACAACATTGATATGGCTCCTAGCCGCACTCAGATCCAAAGTTTGGCACATAAGAATTCAGAAAGCTTCAAAGATTATGCCCAGAGATGGCGTGAGGTGGCCGCCAGGGTACAACCACCTTTGCTAGAAAGAGATATGGTGGACCTTTTCATGGACACTTTACCAGGACACTTCATGGAAAGGTTAGTTGGGTGTTCCTCGAGCGGTTTTTCAGATATTATCTTAACTAGCGAGAGGATAGAGAGCTGGATTAAGCAGGGAAAGATCCGTAATGGTGGTGCTTCAGCTTCCAGTATCAAGATATCTTTTGTGAAAAAGAGGAAAGGAGAAACTGGAGTTGTGTATGCACAGAGAAGCAAAGGCAATAGAGGTGTTTATCAGCAAGTGGCTCCTATTACCATTTCAACTTCGTCTAATCAACAACAGGTTCAGCAACCGCAATAGCAACGCCAACAAGGTTATCAACAACAGAGGGCTCCTCGTCCCTATTATTCTCAAAAGGCTAGAGAAAGGCATCTTGAAACTCCACCCATGTCTTACTCATAACTCTTGCAGAATCTTCTCTAGCTCCAAATGGTCTAGCTTATAACTTTACAACCTCTGAGACCGGGACAAATCCCTAAAGGCTATGATGCAAACGCCCGGTGGGAATTCCATTCCGGAGCCCCCAGTCACAATACATAGAATTGTAAAGCCCCAAAGCATGTTGTTAAGGATTTAATAGATTCCAAAGCGATTAATTTCTCTCCCACTCCGAATGTGATACAAAACCCCATGCCTCCTCATGGAGGTACAGTTGGGGCAATTGATGATGGAGAGAATCTGAATTTGGTGCATGATGACAATAACCTGCAAACTCCATTAAGTATTGTCAAAGCTTGATTGGCCTAGAAGGGTATCTTTCCGGGTTGTAAGAATGATTGTCCAGATTGTGCTGAGGCTCCTGATGGTTGCGAACAATTGAGAACGGGGGTTCAGAGCATGATTGATGAAGGGATCCTACAGTTTGATAGAGTTGCAAAAGAGAAAGAAGTTTCGACGGTGACCATTTTCTATGATCCGGCACAAGCTCCTCCTCAAGCCAGAGTGGCACCGATAACTATTACTACTGCAGGGCGTGTGATGTACCAAAGTGATAAGGCCATCCCATGGTATTACAGAGGTGAAGTGTATTGCAATGGCCAGAAGCAAGACTTGGCCACACCTAGTATAGCTCCAGCTCAGGTAGAGAATGTTGGAGTAGGAGGTTTTACTAGGAGTGGAAGATTGTTTGCACCTGAGACACTGAGAAACAATGTAGTGCCACCTAGAGATAATGCAGAAGCCCAAGCCAAGGCTAGGGGCAAGCAACCAGTAACTACTAATGAGCCCACACCTGTGGTTGACCCTGACATTACATTTGACAAAGAAGCAAAAGAGTTTTTAAGAATCATCAAGAAGAGCGATTATAAAATTGTAGACCACTTGCAATAGACTCCATCAAAGACTTCCATCTTGTCTCTGTTAATGTGTTCTGACTCTCATAGAAAAGCTCTCTTAAACATTATGAACAAAGCCAATGTACCTTAGGATATCTCAGTGAACCATTTAGAAACTGTGGTGTCCAGTGTGAATGCCAGTCACGGACTGGGTTTTACTGATATGGACCTAACATCTGAGGGTCGCTCCCATAATCGGGCATTGCATATTTCTTTGGAGTGTAAGGGTGCAGTGTTATCCCATGTGTTGGTGGACACAGGGTCATCTCTGAATGTTCTTCCCAAAAAAGAATTAATGAAACTTGATTACGACGGAGTTATTCTGAAGCCTAGTGACTTGGTGGTTCGAGCGTTTGACGACTTAAGGAGGTCAGTGTTTGGGGAAGTGGACTTGCCAATAAAGGTAGGGCCACAAGTCTTCAATACTACATTATATGTAATGGACATCCAACATGCGTACAGTTGTTTACTGGGGAGGCCCTGGATCCATTCGGCAGGGGCAGTGTCGTTTACGCTTCATCAGAAATTGAAATTCGTATGGGAAGGGCAAATCATAACGGTCTGTGCAGAGGAGGATATCTTCATTAGCCATATGGCTTCATTTAAATATGTGGAGATGGACAATGAGATTGTTGAGACTCCGTGTCAAGCTTTCTAGCCTCTGAAGAATGAATTGGCATCTTCATCAGTAGCTTCTTCCAAAGAGTCAAAGAAAGAAGTCTCCATAGCTTCTTACAAACAAGCTCTAAAAGTGGTGGTGTCAGGAATGCGAGAAGGCTGGGGTAAATCGGTTGAAGTATCAGAAAAGAAGGACATGTTTGGTGTTGGCTACCAGCCTGGGCATCCACCATCTGAACAGAGCGCCAGAGATCGATAAGGCCCGATTACCTTCACAAGTGTTGGATGGGTTGATTAAGGGAGTATCAGTACAGTGCAAGATGACATAATTGATAGTGATTGTGACTTTGAAGAGTGGAGCATGCCTTGTGCTCCAGGGATGCAGCTCAACAATTGGTCGTCTGAAAGGCTCATCTCTGTCACTTCCTTTGAAGAATAGTGGTTTTTGTTTTTATTTTTCCTGTAATCAAGTGTTGTGCCTTGCCCGGGGCATATCAACTCATTGTAAGGGTTCCATTGTTCATGACACAATACCATAATCATTAATAAAGCAGACGTTTTGCATTTATCCATGTTGTTCCTTGTCTTTCATTTTTTGTATTTGTTTTTAAAAGGAAAGAAAAGTTTTAAAGTGGCAATGTTTTCATTTCTCAAACTCTTTCTAAAGCCTTGCATGAATCATCATTCATGCAGGTGCTCTTCACCAGGTCTCAACAATGACGACCCTGCTATGGCTAAGTGTGACTTTGGCAATCCGATTTACCAAGTCGATGAGGAAGGTGAAGAAGATTGCGAATTGCCTGAAGCGTTAGCCAGGTTGCTTAAACAAGAGGAAAAGATGATTCAGCCACATGAAAAGGCTATTGAAGTGATAAACCTGGGTACCGAAGAGGACAAGAAATAGGTAAAGATCGGGTCTGCATTAGAAGAATCTATCAAGACTCGTCTAATTTCCATGCTTCAAGAATATGTTGATATCTTCGCTTGGTCTTATCAAGACATGACTGGATTGGACACTGACATCGTGGTGCACAAACTACCTCTCAGAGAAGAGTGTCCACCTGTAAAGCAAAAGTTGAGACGCACACGCCCTGATATGGCAATCAAAATTAAAGAATAAGTACACAACCGGTTTGATGTTGGATTCTTAGTAGTGACTAGTTACCCTCCATGGGTTGCCAATATTGTGCCGGTCCCTAAAAAAGACGGTAAAGTCAGAATGTGTGTAGACTATAGGGACTTGAATCGGGCCAGCCCTAAAGATGATTTCCCTCTGCCTCATATAGACGTGCTAGTCGACAACACTGCCCAGTTTTCCGTATTCTCTTTCATGGACGGGTTTTCAGGTTATAACCAGATTAAAATGTCTCCTGATGATATGGAAAAGACTATCTTCATTACGCCTTGGGGCACCTTCTGTTATAAAGTCATGCCATTTGGTCTTAAGAATGCTGGAGCCACTTACCAACGGGCAATGGTGACGCTATTTCATGACATGATTCATCACGAGATTGAGGTCTATGTTGATGATATGATAGCAAAGTCCCAAACAGAAGAAGAGCATTTAGTCAACCTAGCCAAGTTGTTTGAAAAACTTCGGAAATTCAGATTAAGGTTGAATTCGAACAAATGCACCTTCGGGGTACGTTCCGGTAAGCTGCTGGGTTTCATTGTTAGTGAACGGAGAATCGAAGTTGACCCTTCAAAGGTAAAATCCATCCAGGAGATGCCTTAACAAAAGACTGAAAAGCAAGTACGCGGTTTCTTAGGGAGACTAAACTACATTGTCCGGTTTATCTTGCACCTAATAGCCACATGTGATCCTATTTTCAAGCTTTTGAGGAAGAATCAAGCTATCAATTGGAATGAAGACTGCCAACAATCATTCGACCAAATCAAGGAGTACTTGCTAGAACCTCTGATTCTCATGCCTCTAGTGCTAGGGAGACCCTTAATCATGTACCTTACCATACTCGAAGGATCAATGGGATGTGTGGTGGAGACAGCAGGATGAGTCTGGTCGAAAAGAGCATGCCATTTATTACCTTAGGAAAAAGTTTACCGATTGTGAGATACGCTACTCACTACTCGAGAAAACTTGTTGCGCTTTGGCATGGGCTGCTCTCCGACTAAGACGGTACATGCTGACTCACACCACTCTCCTAATTTCCAAGATGGATGTTGTAAAGTATATCTTCGAGAAACCGACTTTAACAGGAAGGGTAGCCCGATGGAAGATGATTCTAACAGATTATGATATCCAGTACACTTCACAAAAAGCAATCAAAGGGAGTGTATTGTCAGAATACCTGGCTCAGAAGCCAATTGACGATTATCAGCTCATGAGATTCGAGTTTCCGGATGAGGACATCATGTTCCTCCAGTTGAAAGACTGTGAAGAACCACTTCCGGAGGTGGGACCAGACCCCGAATCCAAATGGAAGTTGATGTTTGATGGAGTTATGAACGTGAACAGAAGCAGAGTAAGTGTTGTCATTATCAGACCAGAGGGTGTCCATATGCCTTTCGCTACTCGGATGACTTTCGAATGTACCAATAACGAAGCAAAGTATGAAGCTTTCATCATGGGGGTCGATGAGGCAATCAACTTGCGATTCAAGAACCTCGAGATCTTTGGAGATTCTGCTCTGGTGGTGAACCAAGTCAGTGGCAAGTGGTTAGTTCATCAACCTCACCTGGTTCCTTACAAGGATTATACCAGGAGGTTGCTAACTTTCTTCATCAAAGTCAAGCTGAGTTATATTCCACGGGATGAAAATCAGTTCACTGATGCTCTAGCAACTTTATCGTCCATGATCAAAGTGTGTCAAGAGAACTACGTGCCTCTAATCATGGCCCCTCGTCTCGAAAGACATGCCTATGTCTTCGCAATTGACAGTGGTGAAGATAATAAACATTGGTATCATGATATCAAGCAATTATTGAAGTCTCAAGAGTACCCGACTGGGGAATCCAGTAAAGACAAGAAGACTCTCAGGAGGCTAGTAGGTGGATTCTTTTTTAATCAAGATGATGTGCTATACAAGCGAACTTTCGACATGGTTCTGCTCAGATGCGTGGATAGACACGAAGCAGATATGTTGATGCAAGAGGTTCATGAAGGCTCCTTTTGTACCCATTGTCGCTCCCACCAAATGAGGCTAAGTCAAATGGGGTACAGACGCGAACGGTCGGCGAAGGAGGAAGAAACGAATAGAGTCGCCAGCTAGGCATTTTTATCCCGAAGGAAAGGTAATGCTGCATAAACCTAAGAAAAGATGGATAAGACGGTTGCGAACCAGAGAGACTGAGAAAGGGGGTTGGTTACAACCTGGGAAGGTATTAGCACCCAGATTGTCCTCCGTACTCGACGGGATCCACGCTTAAAAGATTTGTGTTTTAAAGGGGTAGTGTCAGTGCTATCTGTGTATCAAAGCTGGAAAGAATGCAAGTGTCAGTGTAAAAGAAAAGTGAAGTGTATAAGAGAAGTGTCAGTATAAGGAAAGAGTGGAATGCTCATGATAATGAGGCTAAAAGAATAATGCTGGAAGGAAGGGGAATGTACAGAGACTTTTGTTCGATAACTGTTAAGTTATGCCTATGTATCCTCTCGTGCAATGAGGAAGTCAGAACACCGTAGTTCGACCCAAAGAGACTGAAAGATAAATTGACTTGTGAACTGCTTGCTTGTCAATGCTCAAGTGTATGACCTGTCTGGCTCAGGTGCAAACTGTCTTGCATTAGACGGAAGAAGCAAGTTCTCGTTTTTGAGTGAATGAGATGAGAAAAGAATCCCGAAGGAGACGATTATTGTTTGTTTTTTGTGTTTTCAGTCTTTTATTGCTTTTGGAAGTTTGTCATAAATTAATGAGCTTAAGCCTAAACCAATGGGTTAGTAAACTCATCACATCTTCCCTCTGATTAGGGGTAATGAGGATACCTTAAGTATGAAGTCAGCATCTCACACTTAATCACCATGGTGTAGGATTAAGATCATTAACCTACTTGTGATTATTTAGATGTTTTTGTTGTTTTTGTTTAGTGTTAGGTAATGAGATTAAGCCATAATCAGGGATTAAACAGACTCATTACACCATCCTAATAGAAGGATAATAGATGAGAATGTTTAAGCTGAGGAAGACTCCTCAACTTAATCCATTATTAGGGATTAACCTCATGACAAAACAAAGCCTTTATTAGATGGATTTTAGTTAATGATAAGATGAAGAAGTGAGTTTTATGGTTTGTAAGACAACTTGAGGGGGACTTGTCCATTAACACTAGGGTTAGTCCTTCTTAACCAATTAAGGAAGAATTAGAACCCTCATGCAAGGCCCATGTTACAAGCTTGATGTCTTGATGATTACTAAGTGAATTGATTAAAGGATTTAAACACATTAAGGGTTTAAAACTTAGGATTAAAGTTATACACTCCATCCTAATAGAAGGATGCAGGCATAAGCTTAATCACAAAGCCTTAAAGCCCTTAGGGTTTAGTCCCTGATTATGAGATGAGGAGAGAAGACTCAAAGAGAAACAAAGGTAAAAGCTAAGTGGGGGACTAATCAAACCCTAATTGTTATCATTCTTGGTCATTTCAAGGGTTTGTGAGGCTTAAGAGAGAAAGAAATCATCAAAGAGCCACCAAGGAGGGGAGCAGATGAAAGGATCCAGAAGCAAAGAGAAGCAAAACAACTTGCTTCACTCAAGAAGTCAAGTTGCTTGAAGAGAGAAGGTAAGATGGACAAGAATGAGCAAGCTCAATCCAATACACATACAAAAATGCAGCAATGATGCATAAGAGAGATGAAAAGAGATTGTGAGAAGTGAAGGCAAATTCACTTCTTAATACAACTTACCACCTGAAAAGTTAGTAAAGAAATGAAATGCAATGCAAAATGAGATGCAATGTCATGATGCAAACCAAAACCAGAAGCATAAGTATGATGTTAATGATGCTAAGAGATGATGCAAACATGAGGCAAGGCATTAGAATGATCATACAAACATATGGATGCAAGAGAAGCATGCTTTGGACCATGGATGTTCATGAAAAGTTATGGAATGCAAAAGACATATAACATGGCAAATGAAAGATGCAATGATCAAACATGATTCTAATATGTCTTAAGATGTATTATGAATCAAATGTATGCACAAAATGTCATGGCAAGTCATGGTATGAAAGCAAATGGAAGATGGATGCAAAGGAAGGCATAAATTAGGGTTTATGATCAACATTCAAAGCAAAATCCAAAACCAGAAGCAAATGACATTATAAAAATTTGAAAATGCAATCAAAGGAACCCTAAACCTATACAAACTCACTGCCCAAAGGAGGGGATCCAACTCTTAACCTATTGAAAGTTATGAATTTTCTAAGATTACTAGGGTTTTAAGGTACCTTGTCAAGAAAAATGCAAAACAAATTGAAAATGCAAGATCAATTCATGCCAATTTTATCCTATAAACTATATGTTATGCAAGATGCAATTCAAAAAGAATCATTGTCCAACTCTCAATGGTTAGGCAGAAATGAATTTTTGAAGTTTGAAACAAAATATTGCCTTGAAATGAAATTAAATCCAAAGAAAATTATCAAAAGGCATCAAGATCAGAAAATAAATTTGGTTTGAGAGTTGGACAATGTTTCTAAATGTTTCTAAATGTTATGTGAATTGTTTTGTGATTTTTAAATACCTAAAAGTATTTTTAATTAATTAATTTTCATTAACTAATTAAAAATAAACTTTTAAATGATTTAAAAATAATTTTTAATGCAAAAAATAAAAATAAAAATATTTTTGTGTTCTGAAAAATAATGAAAACCTTGACAAAAATTTTCATAATTTTTAAACATTTTTTGCTATTTTAATTAATTCGTGCAAAATAAATATAAAACAAATGAATAAAAATGAATTTTAAATGAAAAATAGGAAAGTCAACTGATCTGAGGGCTGTGGTTCAAACCTAGGATGCGGGAATTGACCAGCGCGCGCATCTGGACGGCCAGAATTCAAATCTCACTAATTACGCTTAAACCCTAATCATGTGCCCTAATTACTTTCAGGTGATCGGAACAGTGTTCCGGTCATCTTCTCCGGCAAGGTGTTCATGCTATCTCACTCCCTATGCATCAAAACTTCACCAAAATCTCCAGATTCACTCCTTAAACATCATTAAACCTAAACCCCACCCCAAAAACCATTTATTTTCACTGAATCATGAGAATCAAAGCAAAACTCATTTCACGGGAACAGTTTCAGAACAAGCATACATGGCCATTTCTCACTCATTTTCAAAAATAAAAGGTTCAATGTGATCAGGAGAGCATGCGTTATCATTTAGAAACAAGAAATAAGAGTTCTGGAAAAATGAATTTCCATGGCTACCTGAATCGAAGCTTTCAACCTAAGAGCTTCTGGACCAGTTCCTTGCTTCTAATCAACTCCACTGACCTCCCTCAAGTGTTTGCAAAGCTTGTTTGAAGTTTATTTGGGCATGTTTTGAGAGATTGCTTGAGTTCTGTTTAAAGAGGGGAAGAAATCGTATTTGGTTTATGTGAGGTTTCAGGCTGTTTCAATGGTTGGTTTGTGATCAGTGGAACATTTTGAGATCAATGGTGAAGTTTGTTTTTGTGTTTTAAGGTTGTGCTGTGTGATTCGAAGCAAAATGCATAAGGGGAGGTTTTTGGGAATGTTGGCTTGTGTGTGTATTCAGGCTCCAAGATCATATGAAATGGCTTGCTTTTGGTGTGTTTGTAAAGTCTTGGTTGGTCAGAATAGTTGTTGTGTCACTGTGGGATTGGTATGGGTTTTTTTGCAAAAAGTCAAGTCTAGGTGTACTTGAGGTATGGGAAAGTGTGAGGTTGTGATAGGTGCATGGTTGAGTTCAGCAGAGATCATGGAGTTCATATGGATCAGATTCTATGAGCTGTAACAAGTAGAGGCATGGCTTCATGAGTTGTTGCAAGTTGGTACATGTTTGCCCCCTTTGGAAATTCATGAAGTTCAAGGCACTAAAATGCAATATTCTTGGGCCAATTATGACTTTTAGAAGTCACATGATCATATTGTGAAGAGTTTGTGCACATTTGAAGTCTTTAGAATGCTTGATCATACCATTTTGCAAAATGCCTCTTTGGTACAAAACTTGAATTTATGTGATTTTTCCCAACTTTGACAAGCCATAACTTTTGATCCAAAATGAATTAGAATGCGTTCTTGTACTTTTTGAAAAGGGAATGATCCATTCTACAACTTTCATGACCAAATTTTTCCCATTTGAAGCATTTTTTAATCAAAAAGCAAGGGTTGAAAAAGTTTCCCAAAATGGCAAGTTTCCATTACAAGTCATTTTCCCAAAAAGTCAACTTTGCAAATGGCTTGAAATTCTTCAATTTTGTGAACTTCTAACATCTTCTATGATCAAATAAAGATCATACATAATCAAAATGATGATGAACACCCTTTGGTTGGGTCACTGAGGGCCTCAGATGCCCTGATTTTGCACCGACTTGCTCAAGAAGTCAACTCTTGATTAGATGCCTTCCCCATGGAATTTCTTCATGAAAATTGATATGCATGATCCCTATACCATATAGAGACCAATAGAAACAAGAATGACCAAAAAATTTGGAGTTATGGCCTTTGAAACCAAAACCCTAATTCTAGGTCATCTGTGCAGTCAAACCTGGCTCTGCTTCCATGCCAATCTCAGTTCTTGTGATTTTTTGACATTCTTGACTTTGAGAGGATATAATATGATGCTTTAACATACATGGACCCCTTTGAAATGATTGAAGACCTTTGGAGTGGCTCAAATGCCTCAGGTATTGCTCAGATCACAAACCCTAGATGCAGATGACTTAGAAGTAATGCAGTGAAGCAAATATGCAATATAAGATGCTATGATTGAAATTATGCATATGGAAAGATCACAAGCCATGGTGTGAATGGGTGAGGGCAAATTTGGGGTGTTTACACCCATGCTGGAGGACATGCTATGGCAAAGAAACTGCTGAGATCGGGATATTATTGGATCACCATGGAATCCGATTGCTGTAAATATTCCCGCAAATGTCACAAGTTCCAGATCTATGCTGATAAGGTCCATGTACCTCCGAATCCATTGAGTGTCATGTCTTCACCTTGGCCGTTAGCCATGTGGGGCATTGATATGATTGGCAAAATTAAGCCAACAACTTCCAACGGTCACCGCTTCATCCTGGTTACTATAGACTACTTCACAAAGTGGGTCGAAGCGGCATCTTATGCCAATGTTACAAAACAAGTGTTAGCCCAGTTTATCAAAAGAGATATCATTTGCCGGTATGGAATTCCCGAAAGAATCATTATTGATAATGGTTATAACCTCAATAACAAGATGATGGCTGACTTGTGCCGGGATTTCAAAATAGAGCATCACAACTCTTCACCACATCGACCAAAGATGAATTGCGCCGTCGAGGCGGCCAACAAGAACATCAAGAAAATCGTGCAGAAGATGGTTGTGACATATAAAGATTGGAATGAGATTCTACCGTTTGTGTTACATGGGTACCGGACGTCTGTGCGTACCTCAACAGAGGCAACCCCGTTCTCATTGGTGTATGGTATGGAGGCAGTCCTACCAGTCGAAGTTGAGATTCCCTCGTTGAGATTAATGATGGAAGTTAAGCTAGATGAAGCTGAATGGCTCCGGTCCAGGTACAATCAACTAAGCCTCATTGAAAAGAAATGCCTAATAGATGTATGCCATGGGCAGTTGTACCAACGTCGAATGAAACAGGATTTCGACAAGAAAGTACGGCCTCAACGGTACAAACTAGGTGATCTGGTGCTGAAAAGGATTCTTCCTCCTCTCAACAATCACAGGGGAAAGTGGACACCCAACTATGAAGGTCCATTCGTGGTTAAAAAGTCTTCTCAGGCGGAGCCTTGATGCTAACAACCATGGATGGCGAAGACTTCCATTCCTCTGTCAACACAGACGCAGTAAGAAAATACTTCGTGTAAAAAGACCCACTGGATAAAAACAGAATAAATATCCACACAAAAGAGGGACTAACACGAACGATTGCAGTTTGCGTAATTTGTGATCCATTTGATTCTCTAAGGTTTGAAGACCAGTCTAATTGCCTTTCTCAGGGGCATAGCAAACGGATAGTCTTGAAGATATACAAGTCATAGTCGGGTCGAAACTTGATGAGATTCATTTTTCACATTGCCAATAGGATAGTTTGTTTTCCTTTTGGGAGATTTCCTATTTCCAGGGAATTGCTTCCTGGTGTAATGCCTATTCATGGCCATTTTCCAAATCAATAAAATTCAAATATCAGTCAACTTGTGACTATTTGTTTTTGTTTTTGTTTTTGTTTTTCATCTAACATTGATTGATTGCAAAAACATCCAACAAATTGTGATTTATTATTGTGTTGTGAACATTCAAATGCTTTCTAACTCATACAGGAGGACATAAACATTTAATACAACTCTAAAAAGGGCCAAATGATCAGGATGGTGATTCATACCATAAGCTTGGGGCATACATGTCCATACTAACTCTCCATGTTGCAGGCACTATCGGTTGTGTTTATGCAGGTGCAGGTACAGGCGTTGCTAGTAGAGCTAAAGTGAACTTCCTGGAGGAATATCTCAACAATATGCTTGAAAAAGAACCGGTGTCTTCTCGTGTGTCTCCTGTTATCCCCAATAGAGGTGGAAGTTGAAATCTCCCTCAGCAAGGCAACAGAAGGTTGGTGGCCTCCCCAAGCAAAGACTTCCCTTCAATACAGGTTCAATCCCCCAACAGTACAAGGAGTTTCTTTCCTCCCCAGCAGGTTGCTACCTCAAAAGTGCCATACATCTGGTACCCCAATCAAGCTAGAAGGTTTTCACATCCCCAACGGAGTTCAACGGTAGCGTACCTCGTAAGTCGAGTCCATCTCCAGCAGGGTCTTGGCTCTCTAATCTCAAAGTCCAATTTATTTTTGGCAGTTGCGTTAGTTAAGAGTCGGCGTAACATTAACAACATTCCCCACATAGTTGTTTTCTCCTCACAAGGATTAACCAGATCAATGCAGTGATCGTCATTTCTCCCCAGTCAATCCACCTGGGATACTTGCAGTCTCCTCATTAGGAGATCTCCTTGCATTCGCATATGCATAATCATCATTACATTTGCATCCTCCAAAGCGTAGCATTTCCATCATCATGGAGCATTATGCCATCAATCCAAACATGTGCATGCCGGCATGGGCCAATTTGGAGGCATATTACATAAGACCCGGAACACCTATTCAACCCTAAATACTCCCCACAGAGGATACCAATACCATTTTCCAAGCATCCTTGTCTATCTAAGTCAATGATTGTCATCATCTTCGAGTTCCATTTTATACAATGGTCTCGTTTTTAAGCCCTGTTTGGTACAACAGGCCCCTATTATGCGTCTTTTTTGGTACAACAGTCGCGTCGCAGGCTCTCGTTTTGTACAACGATCCTGTTTGTCTGGGCTCTCATTTATGTACAACGATCTCGTTCCGTCTTCAAGTTCCGTTTTGTACAATGGTCTCGTCTTCAAATACATATGCTGGTCTGTCAAGTCTGGACACTGAAATCCGAGGTACAAAGTTGGCAGCTTGAACTTTGATCATGGATGAAATGGTGGCAAGAGCATCTGCAAATTGATTCTCGTCTCGAGGGATATACTCAAGCTTGACTGTTGTGAAGAAAGTCAATAATCTCCTTGTATAATCCCTGTAAGGTATCAAATGATCCTGGTGTGTGTACCATTTGTCGTTGGTTTGGTTGATTACCAAAGCTGAATCTCCGAACACAGTCAAAGTTTTGATCCTGAGGTCAATGGCTTCCTCAAGACCCATAATACAAGCTTCGTATTCAGCTTCGTTGTTAGTGCAGTTAAAGGTGAGTTTTACCGAGAAAGGAATTTGAACTCCTTTAGGTGTAATGAGTATTGCACCAACACCACGACCATTCATATTAACAGCCCCGTCAAACATCATAGTCCATTCCTCTTCTGGGTCAGGCCCTTCAGTGTGAACAGGCTCTTCATGACCTTTTGCTTTTATGAACATGATGTCTTCATCAGGGAAATCAAATCTCATAGGCTGGTAATCATCAATAGGTTGCTCAGCAAGATAATCAGACAATACACTGCCCTTGATGGCTTTCTGAGATGTGTACTGGATGTCATAATCTGTGAGAATTATCTGCCATCTTGCAACCCGTCCGGTAAGTGCTGGTTTCTCAAATATGTACTTAACTGGGTCCATCTTTGAAATCAACAAAGTAGTGTGGGTCAACATATACTGTCTCAGTCGGCGAGCAGCCCACGCTAAAGCACAACAAGTTTTCTCGAGCAGTGAATAACGTTGTTCACAGTCGGTAAACTTTTTGCTTAGGTAGTATATTGCATACTCTTTTCGACCAGACTCGTCATGCTGGCCCAACACACACCCCATTGACTCTTCTAATACTGTCAAGTACATTATTAGAGGTCTTCCTTCAACTGGAGGCATAAGGATAGGAGGCTCTTGCATGTATTCCTTGATTTTGTCAAAAGCCCTCTGGCAGTCCTCGTTCCACCTGATCGTTTGTTCTTTTCTTAACAATTTGAACAAAGGCTCACAGGTTGCTGTAAGGTGAGATATGAACCGTGAAATGTAGTTCAATCTACCTAGAAACCCTCGAACTTCTTTTTCTGACTTTGGTGCAGGCATTTCTTGAATGGCCTTGACTTTATCAGGGTCAACTTCAATCCCTTTCTCACTTACAATAAATCCCAGCAACTTACCGGATCGTACCCCGAATGTGCATTTGTTGGGGTTTAACTTCAATTGGTACTTCCTCAGACGCTTGAATAACTTCAACAGATTTACCAGGTGGTCTTCTTCTGTGAGGGACTTGGCAATCATGTCATCCACATAACATTCAATTTCTTTATGGATCATGTCATGGAATAATGTTACCATAGCCCGTTGATAAGTGGCACCCGCATTCTTCAGTCCGAACGGCATCACCTTATAACAGAACGTGCCCCAGGGTGTGATAAAAGTGGTCTTCTCCATGTCTTCAGGTGACATTTTAATCTGATTGTATCCTGAAAATCCATCCATGAAGGAGAACACCGAGAACTGAGTCGTGTTGTCAACCAATACATCAATGTGAGGTAAAGGGAAATCATCTTTCGGGCTGGCTCTGTTCAGATCCCGGTAATCCACACACATTCTCACCTTGCCATCCTTCTTAGGCACAGGTACAATATTAGCAAGCCACGGTGGATAGCTAGTCACAGCAAGGAACCCGACGTCCCACTGATTTTGTACCTCTTCTTTAATCTTCATTGCCATATCTGGGCGAGTACGGCGCAGTTTCTGTTTTACTGACGGGCAGTCTACTTTTAAAGGCAGCTTGTGCATGACAATATCAGTGTCCAACCCTGGCATATCCTGATAAGACCAAGCAAAGACATCCACATATTCCCGAAGCATATCAATCAGTTGTTCCTTCACTGAGTCTTGTAAGCAGGCTCCGATCTTAACCTCTTTCACATCTTCTTCCGTACCAAGATTAATCGTTTCAACCTCCTCCTGATGAGGAGTGATAACCTTCTCCTCCTGCCTTAACAACCTGGCTAGCTCTTCAGGAAGCTCATAATCTTCTTCAACCCCTTCATCAGCTTGATTGATTGGATTGTCAAAGTCATACAGAGTCATAGCTGTGCTGTTGTCGGTGCGGTCTGAAAGGCACTCTCTGCAAGGGTTTAGATTGTTCATTTTAGTGATCGATTTTAATCTTGTTTAGAAAAAGTGAAAGGAAGTTATCATTTTGGAAAACATTGCCATTTTATTTTTGTACAAAAAGAAAAATGGAAAAACAGTGAGCTGAAAAGAAAAAGACTCATTTGCAAAAGATGTCCGATATTCATTGATTGATCTGTTTGCACAAAATTACAAGATGTCCCGATTACAAAATGAGTCTTGTCATCTTGGGCAAGATGCAAGACTTGATGCATGCTTAAAAATACAGGAAATAATAATTACTCTGCAGGAGTAACCCTTATAATTTCCTTGGAAGACCAGTTTGAGATACGACTCCCCGGGATCCTTGGACGTATCCAGCTCTCCAGGTTGCACTCATCTTCCGACTCGTCTTCCAAGTTGTTCACTGCATCCGGGGTGAGCATTCCCCCGCTGACAAAATTGGGCTTCTTAGCAGCCTCTGATTGATCTTGTTGAGTTGGTTTGTAACCCAACCCAAATCTTTCCTCCTTCTTCTCCACAGGTAGCAACTTGCCCCAGGCTTGGGCAGTACCCTCTTCAACAACCTTCCTGGCTTGCTGATAAGACATCATGGAGGTTCCCAGTACAGCAGATGCTTCATTTATGTTCAGGGCCTCAAACCCCTGGCTCATGGTTTCATGGATTTCTCCATCCATCTCAATATACTTGTACGTAGCCAAATGACTAACAAAAATGTCCTCTTCCCCACAGATGGTGATGATCTGACCTTCCCACTCGAATTTCAGCTTCTGGTGAAGGGTAGACGTAACAGCGCCAGCGGCATGGATCTAAGGTCTACCCAACAAACAGCTGTAGGCCGGCTGAATGTCCATCACATAGAAGGTAATTTTGAAGGTCTGCGGGCCAATCATCACAGGTAGATTAATCCCCCCTAGCACTGATCTCTTAGAGCCATCAAATGCTCTTACCACCAAATTACTTGGACGCAGTGCCAAGCCATCATACTCCAGCTTCACGAAGGCTTTCTTTGGTAGAACATTGAGTGAAGACCCAGTGTCCACCAGTACATGGGATAGAACAGCACCCTTACATTCTAGAGTGATGTGTAAAGCCTTGTTGTGGTTACGTCCCTCAGTTGTTAAGTCAACATTGGTAAAGCCCAGTCCATGACTGGTGTTGACATTTGCCACCACAGTTTCTAGCTGATTAACAGTGATCTCCTCTGGCACGTATGCTGCGTGCAAGACTTTCAATAATGCATTCCTGTGAGCTTCAGAACACATCAACAAGGATAATATGGAGATCTTGGAGGGAGTTTGGTGAAGCTGATCCACCACCTTGTAATCACTTCTCTTTATGATTCTCATAAACTCGTCCACATCTTGCTCGAAAGATGTCTTCTGAGTTTCTTTGACAGTCGGCTCTTCAAATACCACACTCTTTCCTTTTGCTTTGGCAGCTGCTTTTGCTTCGGCATTAGGTTTTTGCAATTGTGAGGCAAAAAGGCGTCCGCTTCTGGTGAAGCCTCCGCCTCCCCCAACATTATCAATTTGTGGAGAAGAGGTTGAAGAATCCAAAGTGATTTTCTCCCCGTTGCAGTAGAGGTCAGAGCCATAATGCCAAGGTATGGCATTACTACTTTCATATGGAACGGGTCCAGGCACCGTGATGGTAACTGGACTGACTGCAGCAGAGGAGGGTACTGAAATGGTGTGCGGATCGTAGTAGATGGTGACCGGTGATCTGGCAGGAGGTGCCACTGCTTGTTGTTGAAAGTTGTTGTTTGGAGGAACAAATGACGGATCGTAGTAGATGGTTACTGCTGAGATATCTTTATCAATTTCTGTTGGCGTTATAGAAGATTCTGCTGAATAAATGGATGCTGATGTTGTAGAAGAAATGGTTGTTGACATCTGGTTTACTGAAGTGATGGCCGGAGCCATTTTTGATGATATTGATGAATTGGTTGGAATGATTGTTGTTGCAGTTGTAGAAGAGCCAAGAATTGTTGTCAAAGGGATTGCTGGATTTGTAGGCGTTGATGTTGTGATCTGAAGTATACCACTTTTGATAAGACCATCTATGCCGCTTCTTAAATTATCACACCCGTTGACCGAAATGTTGCAATAACCACAACCGAGCTCACACCCGGGGAACATCTGGCACTCTAGAAGTTGAGCTTTAATTTCTACCAGAGGTGTTCGAATCTGCCCAACACTGGTGATTAAGAAAGATGGCTTGTCTTCCTCAATAGCATTAATTATTGGTCCTCCATGATTGGGCATGGGATTCTTGTTGACATTTGGAGGGGGTGCAAAGTTGAGGGCTTTAGAATCCACCAGATCTTGCACTTTCATTTGTAAAGCCCTGCATTTCTCAGTATTGTGGCCAGGTGCATTCGAGTGAAAAACACATCTGGCGTTGACATCGTAATTTCTCGGAAGATTGGAAGGATCTGGAGGTGCCAATGTCCTTAATTCAACCAAGTTGAGCTTCAGGAGTTGTGGCAATAAAGCGGCATAAGGCATAGGGATATGGTCAATCACCCTATTTGCCTGTGATGGTCTTTGCTGAAAAGGTCTTTGTTGTTGACTGTTGTTGTTGTTGTAGGTCCTTTGTGGCGGGTACTGAACTTGCTGTTGATAGTGTGGTTGTTATTGTGGTTGATATGCTGGTTGCTGAAGAATTGGAGCTGGAATAGTAATAGCTGCTACTGACCTGTGGACATGCTGAGGTCTGCCCCTGTTGGCATAAATGGCATTTGTCTCACCAGTTCTTCTAGGTCCCCCAAAAGGCTTCCTGGGATTACATGACGAACTTGCACCATTATCATAAATATTACCCATCTTCAGGAGGCTTTCAATTCTTTCTCCAGCTATGACTACGTCGGCGAAACTGGTGGAAGAAAAGGCAGCTAGCCTATCAATATATGTTCCTTGCAGGGTGTTCATAAACATATCGGCCATTTCTCTTTCCGACATGGGTGGATGGACAGCAGCAGCAAGCTGTCTCCACCTCTGGGCATATTCCCTAAATCTTTCTCTGGAGGATTGAGACATTCCCATCAGAAGGGTTCTGTTAGGAGCCATGTCTAGATTGTATTGGTACTGTCTGATGAAAGCTTCAGCTTGGTCCTTCCAGCATCTGATAGTAGCTCTGGTCAAGTGAGAGTACCACTCCCTTGAATCCCCAGTCAAACTATCTTCAAAGTAAAACATCCATAGTTTTTCATCCATGGTGTATGCTTTAAGTCTTCCCAGAAAAGACTGCAAGTGAGTTCGTGGACAGGAAGTTCCATTGTACTTCTCGAAGCACGGGGGTTTAAACTTATGGGGAATTCTTACCTCATCCACTAACCCCATATCCATGACATCAAACCCTAAAGAGTTTTGAGACTCTAGAGATCTGAATTTCTCAGCAATCTCATCAAACCTCCTATCATAAACTTCACCCCCAGCTCCCATCACAGTGAATTGTTCTTCCTGGGAGTCTTCCTGTAAGATCCTTCCTCCAGTAGTATTTCCTTGCACATTGCCCGGGATATTGACTTCCGGATGTAGATGAGGCCCATATACTGGTGGATTAACATGAGGCTGTCCCCTTTCATTGTTACTTGTTCCTCTAGTTCCCAGAGGAGGTTCTTCTGGGGTTTGTCTTTCTACCAATGCCCTCAGCCTTTCTTGACTTTGAGCCAAGCCATTCATTACTTCCATGAATTGGGTCATTTGGTTTCTCATCTCCAGCCTTTCATTAGCCATCTGTGTTCTGACCTCTGTCAGATCTTGCTGTACTTGATCCATCTGGATACCAGGAAGATTGTTGCGAGTAGGATATCTGTGCGGACGGTTGAGAGGGAACACCCTACGGCGAGCAATAATTCCTGAAGCACAACAGAGTTAGTAACAACAAAACAAAAGCCTACAAAACAAAACAAAAGTTATTATGCAATGCAGTATGCTTATTTACTTTCCAAGGTATCCGGCTTGGCACTTGGTTTTGACCTTTCCAGACCCTGAGGAATATGCTTTGATGTTGCTTGAGAGAAAGAAAACTCAGTGAAACAAACTAACAAATATATTACAAATGGTGAATCATACATAGTTTGATTTTACAACATATGCCCCTGAGGGGTCAAAATACAACATAAAAGAAAAGTACATCAAATGGAAATAACAATAAGCAAAGTAGTCAAACATCTAAGCCAAACTCATCCTCCTTAACCTCCTTCAAAAGTGCTTCAGTGACAGGACCAGCTGGATGCTCTGTGATGTTCCTGATAAGAAGGTTTCTGGTGGCAATAGCAGTGGTCAGCTTCTTGTGCCTGTCTTGGTCCTTTGACCTCTTCACACCAGCCCTAAGCTTCAATTCTGAAATTTCCTTCTGGGCTGCCAGCAAAGCCTCCTGTTGCTTCTTTTCATTAGCCTCCAACTGCTCAATCCTAGCTTGAGTCCTCTTATCTTCTTGAGTGCGAGCTTCAGTGATCCTGACCCACCTAGCTTGACTTTCCTCTAGATAGAGATCAGTCCTAGCCTTCTGAAACTGGGCCTCTTTACAGGAATTCTTCAATATTTGCTCTCCAGCTCTTGGTTTCTTGATGTAGTCTTCTGCTTTCTCAATCTTGGCCAGATGTTCCACTATGAGCTTCTCCAACCTCTCAATGTCTATACGACCATCACTCCTCTCCCAGAGGGTCTTCTTCATAGCTTGAGACAAATTCTCATTCCTTTCCTTCAGCTTCTCAAATTCTTCCAGGCTGACAGTGGCTGGAGGTGGCACTGTGGAAGGTCCAGGTGTATCCTCAATGGTGAAAGGCATCCCAGAAATCTGAGCTCTAGCATGAGACCAATCATAATACTGAGCTGAAGCCACATTATTGCATCTCCCAAGAATGGCCATCCCTTTGGTCTGGATGTTGTCCCAAGCCCAAGATGCTTGTCTGACAACAGCTAGATTAGGCTTTATCTCACAATACAGGGTTTCAGCCAAGTCTTGCATTCTAGGAGGGTGAACCAAAGCATAGCCCAATTGTCTCTTAAACAGCAAGGGATTGTAGTTGATGCAACCCTTCACTCCTATTAGAGGTACATTGGGGAACTGCCCACAGCTAGTAATTATGTCCCTGCCTTTGGTGCTCTGGGTGCACCATCTGATGTCATCTGAGGTCAAAGCAATAAGTCTCCTAGCCCAATTCTTCTGTTGGTGAGGGTTCAGGAATGCATCAGTCCTGGGTAAGTGTTTAAGCAGCCAAGTGTGAAATAAATGAGCACAGCATCTCACCAATCTTCCTCTCTGCTTCTCATTCCTCTGATGAACGGAATAATAGAAATCCCCCAGCAATGTAGGCACTGGGTTCCTCAGAAGGAAGAGATGAATGACATTCTTGCTGATAAACTTGGGCTCATCTGCAAATAGTATCACCCCATATATACTGAGGGCTAACAATGCACAAACTGCCTTCCATTCTCCCAAGGAGGCCTTCAGGATAGCCTTAGAAGTCAAGAAATCTAAGTGCAATCCAGGGATTCCAGCCTTTGTGGTCATGTTCTGCTCAATCACAATAGGCTCTAGGTACAGTGCCTTTGCCACTTCTCCATTGCAGGGAGAAGTCATCTCAGGGTTGAAGGGGACACCACCCCTGACAGGTACTCCAATCAATGATGAGAACTCCTCCAGCAGAGGGCCCAACTGAAAGTTCTGGAAAGTGAAGCATCTCAAAGGAGGGTCATAAAACTGTAGGCAAGTGTGGATCAAACTCCTCTGAGAAGGGTCTAGGTCCATAACCATATCAAGGATGCCTCCATAATGCTCTCTGAATAGTGGGATGTGGTCTGGAGTGATAAGTTCCTGGACCTGCCTAATGCCAATCAGCACAGGCTCAAAGAAATGGTATGAAATATTGCTCTTCTTGGGTGCCATGACTGCTGATGAAGAGCTGGAAACAAATGCTGATGATGAAGACTGATACTGGAAATGAACCACTGATAGGCTGATGATGAAGGTAACTGAAGAAAATCACTGATGAAGATAGCTGAAGCTGATAACTGGTGAACAAGAGTCTATGCAGATGAAGGGGTCAAAACCAAACCAAATGTAAAGTGGATACCCTGAAAAACAAATAAACAAATGTTAAATGATGCAAATGATGAGTATGCAAATGATATGCAAGTGTTTGTGATCAAGCTGGATCTGATTATATGTCTTGATATAAAAGGCCCATGTATGTTCAAGAAGTCCAGATGGAGGTTCAGAAGTCCAGTAACCAAGGTGGGGGACTCAAATAAAGAGTCACATGTCCTAGGTTAAATCACAAGAACTGTCCAAAGTGAAGCATTCTTAAACATAATAAGTAACTGGGTAGGATGTGGCCAAGGGTTCCTGCAAACCTGTAAACAGCCAAACCCCCTCACAGGTGGTGTTCTAGAACAAGGATCCTCAGACTTGGATCAGTTATGAGAAGTGTAAACACTTCTAACCCGGAGGTACAGTGTTTACAATAACCATAAAAGATCCTCCTCTAATTCACCTCAGTTTCTGAAGGTCATAATAAAGGTCATCCAGACTTAGCAGGCTTCCCAGATAGCCCTGGCACTACAGGAAATCTGTAGCACAGAGTTCTCAAAAAGAAACCCACATCTGAACCGTGTTTCATATTCCCGCACCAGACCGAAATGGAATGGGATAGAACATGAACCACTCTAGCCTAGGTGTCACTCAGGTCCCAGGTATAGGACCTTAAACTCTCAATAGAACCCCACCCAACAAAACAAAAACCAGATCCAGCCAGATGACAGTATGACAGTATGATATATAAAGCTATAAAGAAAGCAATAAATAACTGTACATAAAGCAATAAATAAAGAAAATATACAAACACAATTAGCACATAACACCCCAGTAAACACAAATCAAACAAGCGCTAGGAGGAACCCACAAAAAGAACCAGAAGCCCTGGTTACAGTATAAGGGTCCCCAGCAGAGTCGCCAAGCTGTCGCTCCCACCAAATGAGGCTAAGTCAAATGGGGTACAGACGCGAACGGTCGGCGAAGGAGGAAGAAACGAATAGAGTCGCCAGCTAGGCATTTTTATCCCGAAGGAAAGGTAATGCTGCATAAACCTAAGAAAAGATGGATAAGACGGTTGCAAACCAGAGAGACTGAGAAAGGGGGTTGGTTACAACCTGGGAAGGTATTAGCACCCAGATTGTCCGCCGTACTCGACGGGATCCACGCTTAAAAGATTTGTGTTTTAAAGGGGTAGTGTCAGTGCTATCTGTGTATCAAAGCTGGAAAGAATGCAAGTGTCAGTGTAAAAGAAAAGTGAAGTGTATAAGAGAAGTGTCAGTGTAAGGAAAGAGTGGAATGCTCATGATAATGAGGCTAAAAGAATAATGCTGGAAGGAAGGGGAATGTACAGAGACTTTTGTTCGATAACTGTTAAGTTATGCCTACGTATCCTCTCGTGCAATGAGGAAGTCAGAACACCGTAGTTCGACCCAAAGAGACTGAAAGATAAATTGACTTGTGAACTGCTTGCTTGTCAATGCTCAAGTGTATGACCTGTCTGGCTCAGGTGCAAACTGTCTTGCATTAGACGGAAGAAGCAAGTTCTCGTTTGTGAGTGAATGAGATGAGAAAAGAATCCCGAAGGAGACGATTATTGTTTGTTTTTTGTGTTTTCAGTCTTTTATTGCTTTTGGAAGTTTGTCATAAATTAATGAGCTTAAGCCTAAACCAATGGGTTAGTAAACTCATCACATCTTCCCTCTGATTAGGGGTAATGAGGATACCTTAAGTGTGAAGTCAGCATCTCACACTTAATCACCATGGTGTAGGATTAAGATCATTAACCTACTTGTGATTATTTAGATGTTTTTGTTGTTTTTGTTTAGTGTTAGGTAATGAGATTAAGCCATAATCAGGGATTAAACAGACTCATTACACCATCCTAATAGAAGGATAATAGATGAGAATGTTTAAGCTGAGGAAGACTCCTCAACTTAATCCATGATTAGGGATTAACCTCATGACAAAACAAAGCCTTTATTAGATGGATTTTAGTTAATGATAAGATGAAGAAGTGAGTTTTATGGTTTGTAAGACAACTTGAGGGGGACTTGTCCATTAACACTAGGGTTAGTCCTTCTTAACCAATTAAGGAAGAATTAGAACCCTCATGCAAGGCCCAAGTTACAAGCTTGATGTCTTGATGATTACTAAGTGAATTGATTAAAGGATTTAAACACATTAAGGGTTTAAAACTTAGGATTAAAGTTATACACTCCATCCTAATAGAAGGATGCAAGCATAAGCTTAATCACAAAGCCTTAAAGCCCTTAGGGTTTAGTCCCTGATTATGAGATGAGGAGAGAAGACTCAAAGAGACACAAAGGTAAAAGCTAAGTGGGGGACTAATCAAACCCTAATTGTTATCATTCTTGGTCATTCCTAGGGTTTGTGAGGCTTAAGAGAGAAAGAAATCTTCAAAGAGCCACCAAGGAGAGGAGCAGATGAAAGGATCCAGAAGCAAAGAGAAGCAAAACAACTTGCTTCACTCAAGAAGTCAAGTTGCTTGAAGAAAGAAGGTAAGATGGACAAGAATGAGCAAGCTCAATCCAATACACATACAAAAATGCAGCAATGATGCATAAGAGAGATGAAAAGAGATTGTGAGAAGTGAAGGCAAATTCACTTCTTAATACAACTTACCACCTGAAAAGTTAGTAAAGAAATGAAATGCAATGCAAAATGAGATGCAATGTCATGATGCAAACCAAAACCAGAAGCATAAGTATGATGTTAATGATGCTAAGAGATGATGCAAACATGAGGCAAGGCATTAGAATGATCATACAAACATATGGATGCAAGAGAAGCATGCTTTGGACCATGGATGTTCATGAAAAATTATGGAATGCAAAAGACATATAACATGGCAAATGAAAGATGCAATGATCAAACATGATTCTAATATGTCTTAAGATGTATTATGAATCAAATGTATGCACAAAATGTCATGGCAAGTCATGGTATGCAAGCAAATGGAAGATGGATGCAAAGGAAGGCATAAATTAGGGTTTATGATCAACATTCAAAGCAAAATCCAAAACCATAAGCAAATGACATGATAAAAATTTGAAAATGCAATCAAAGGAACCCTAAACCTATACAAACTCACTGCCCAAAGGAGGGGATCCAACTCTTAACCTATTGAAAGTTATGAATTTTCTAAGATTACTAGGGTTTTAAGGTACCTTGTCAAGAAAAATGCAAAACAAATTGAAAATGCAAGATCAATTCATGCCAATTTTATCCTATAAACTACATGTTATGCAAGATGCAATGCAAAAAGAATCATTGTCCAACTCTCAATGGTTAGGCAGAAATGAATTTTTGAAGTTTGAAACAAAATATTGCCTTGAAATGAAATTAAATCCAAAGAAAATTATCAAAAGGAATCAAGATCAGAAAATAAATTTGGTTTGAGAGTTGGACAATGTTTCTAAATGTTTCTAAATGCTATGTGAATTTTTTTGTGATTTTTAAATACCTAAAAGTATTTTTAATTAATTAATTTTCATTAACTAATTAAAAATAAACTTTTAAATGATTTAAAAATAATTTTTAATGCAAAAAATAAAAATAAAAATATTTTTGTGTTCTGAAAAATAATGAAAACCTTGATAAAAATTTTCATAATTTTTAAACATTTTTTGCTATTTTAATTAATTCGTGCAAAATAAATATAAAACAAATGAATAAAAATGAATTTTAAATGAAAAATAGGAAAGTCAACTGATCTGAGGGCTGTGGTTCAAACCTAGGACGCGGGAATTGACCAGCGCGTGCATCTGGACGGCCAGAATTCAAATCTCACTAATTACGCTTAAACCCTAATCCTGTGCCCTAATTACTTTCAGGTGACCAGAACAGTGTTCCGGTCATCTTCTCCGGCAAGGTGTTCATGCTATCTCACTCCCTATGCATCAAAACTTCACCAAAATCTCCAGATTCACTCCTTAAACATCATTAAACCTAAACCCCACCCCAAAAACCATTTATTTTCACTGAATCATGAGAATCAAAGCAAAACTCATTTCACGGGCACAGTTTCAGAACAAGCATACATGGCCATTTCTCACTCATTTTCAAAAATAAAAGGTTCAATGTGATCAGGAGAGCATGCGTTATCATTTAGAAACAAGAAATAAGAGTTCTGGAAAAATGAATTTCCATGGCTACCTGAATCGAAGCTTTCAACCTAAGAGCTTCTGGACCAGTTCCTTGCTTCCAATCAACTCCACTGACCTCCCTCAAGTGTTTGCAAAGCTTGTTTGAAGTTTATTTGGGCAAGTTTGAGAGATTGCTTGAGTTCTGTTCAAAGAGGGGAAGAAATCGTATTTGGTTTATGTGAGGTTTCAGGCTGTTTCAATGGTTGGTTTGTGATCAGTGGAACATTTTGAGATCAATGGTGAAATTTGTTTTTGTGTTTTAAGGCTGTGCTGTGTGATTCGAAGCAAAATGCATAAGGGGAGGTTTTTGGGAATGCTGGCTTGTGTGTGTATTCAGGCTCCAAGATCATATGAAATGGCTTGCTTTTGGTGTGTTTGTAAAGTCTTGGTTGGTCAGAATAGTTGTTGTGTCACTGTGGGATTGGTATGGGGGTTTTTGCAAGAAGTCAAGTCTAGGTGTACTTGAGGTATGGGCAAGTGTGAGGTTGTGATAGGGGCATGGTTGAGTTCAGAAGAGATCATGGAGTTCATATGGATCAGATTCTATGAGCTGTAACAAGTAGAGGCATGGCTTCATGAGTTTTTGCAAGTTGGTACATGTTTGCCCCCTTTGAAAATTCATGAAGTTCAAGGCACCAAAATGCAATATTCTTGGGCCAATTCTGACTTTTAGAAGTCACATGATCATATTGTGAAGAGTTTGTGCACATTTGAAGTCTTTAGAATGCTTGATCATACCATTTTGCAAAATGCCTCTTTGGTACAAAACTTGAATTTATGTGATTTTTCCCAACTTTGACAAGCCATAACTTTTGATCCAAAATGAATTAGAATGAGTTCTTGTACTTTTTGAAAAGGGAATGATCCATTATACAACTTTCATGACCAAAGTTTTCCCATTTGAAGCATTTTTGAATCCAAAAAGCAAGGGTTGAAAAAGTTTCCCAAAATGGCAAGTTTCCATTACAAGTCATTTTCCCAAAACGTCAACTTTGCAAATGGCTTGAAATTCTTCAATTTTGTGAACTTCTAACATCTTATATGATCAAATAAAGATCATACATAATCAAAATGATGATGAACACCCTTTGGTTGGGTCATTGAGGGCCTCAGATGCCCTGATTTTTCACTGACTTGCTCAAGAAGTCAACTCTTGATTAGATGCCTTCCCCATGGAATTTCTTCATGAAAATTGATATGCATGATCCCTATACCATATAGAGACCAATAGAAACAAGAATGACCAAAAAATTTGGAGTTATGGCCTTTGAAACCAAAACCCTAATTCTAGGTCATCTGTGCAGTCAAACCTGGCTCTGCTTCCATGCCAATCTCAGTTCTTGTGATTTTTTGACATTATTGACTTTGAGAGGATATAATATGATGCTTGAACATACATGGACCCCTTTGAAATGATTGAAGACCTTTGGAGTAGCTCAAATGGCTCAGGGATTGCTCAGATCACAAACCCTAGATGCAGATGACTTAGAAGCAATGCAGTGAAGCAAATATGCAATATAAGATGCTATGATTGAACTTATGCATATGGAAAGATCACAAGCCATGGTGTGAATGGGTGAGGGCAAATTTGGGGTGTTTACACCCATGCTGGAGGACATGTTATGGCAAAGAAACTGCTGAGATCGGGATATTATTGGATCACCATGGAATCTGATTGTTGTAAATATTCCCGCAAATGTCACAAGTTCCAGATCTATGCTGATAAGGTCCATGTACCTCCGAATCCATTGAGTGTCATGTCTTCACCTTGGCTGTTAGCCATGTGGGGAATTGATATGATTGGCAAAATTAAGCCAACAACTTCCAACGGTCACCGCTTCATCCTGGTTACTATAGACTACTTCACAAAGTGGGTCGAAGCGGCATCTTATGCCAACGTTACAAAACAAGTGTTAGCCCAGTTTATCAAAAGAGATATCATTTGCCGGTATGGAATTCCCGAAAGAATCATTATTGATAATGGTTATAACCTCAATAACAAGATGATGGCTGACTTGTGCCGGGATTTCAAAATAGAGCATCACAACTCTTCACCACATCGACCAAAGATGAATTGCGCTGTCGAGGCGGCCAACAAGAACATCAAGAAAATCGTGCAGAAGATGGTTGTGACATATAAAGATTGGCATGAGATTCTACCGTTTATGTTACATGGGTACCAGACGTCTGTGCGTACCTCAACAGAGGCAACCCCGTTCTCATTGGTTTATGGTATGGAGGCAGTCCTACCAGTCGAAGTTGAGATTCCCTCGTTGAGATTAATGATGGACGTTAAGCTAGATGAAGCTGAATGGCTCCGGTCCAGGTACAATCAACTAAGCCTCATTGAAAAGAAACGCCTAATAGATGTATGCCATGGACAGTTGTACCAACGTCGAATGAAACAGGCTTTCGACAAGAAAGTACGGCCTCAACGGTACAAACTAGGTGATCTGGTGCTGAAAAGGATTCTTCCTCCTCTCAACAATCACAGGGGAAAGTGGACACCCAACTATGAAGGTCCATTCGTGGTTAAAAAAGTCTTCTCAGGCGGAGCCTTGATGCTAACAACCATGGATGGCGAAGACTTCCATTCCTCTGTCAACACAGATGCAGTAAGAAAATACTTCGTGTAAAAAGACCCGCTGGATAAAAACAGAATAAATATCCACACAAAAGAGGGACTAACACGAACGATTGCAGTTTGCGTAATTTGTGATCCATTTGATTCTCTAAGGTTTGAAGACCAGTCTAATTGCCTTTTGTCGCTCCCGATAAATGAAGCTAAGTCCAAATAAAGGTACAGACGCGAATGGTCGGCGAAAGGGACAATGAGAACACACAGCCGTGAACTCACTGGAGGATGAATAGAGTCGCCAGCTAGGCATTTTTATCCCGGAGGAAAGGTAATGCTGCATAAACCTAGAAAGAGATGGATAAGACGGTTGCGAACCAGAGAGACTGAGAAAGGGGGTCGGTTACAACCTGGGAAGGTATTAGCACCCAGATTGTCCGTCGTACTCGACGGGATCCACGCTTAAAAGATTTATGTTTTATAGGGGTAGTGTCAGTGCAATTTGTGTGTAAAATAGCTGGAAAAGAAGATGTACAGGTGTCAGTGTAAGAGAAGTGAAGTGTAATATATACAGTGTCAGTGTAAGAACAGAGATGAAATGCTCATGATAATGAGGCTAAAGAATAAGGCTGGGGGAGGGGGAATATACAGAGACTTTTGTTCGATAACTGTTAACTTATGCCTACGTATCCTCTCGTGCAATGAGGAAGTCAGAACACCGTAGTTCGACCCAAAGAGACTGAAAGATGAATTGACTTGTGAACTGCTTACTTGTCTTATGCTCAAATGTATGACCTGTCTGGCTCAGGTGCAAACTGTCTTGCATTAGACGGAAGAAGCAAGTTCTCGTTTATGAGTGAGTGAGATGAGAAAAGAATCCCGGAGGAGACGATTATTGTTTGTTTTTGAGTTTTCAGTCTTTTATTGCTTTTGGAAATGTGTCATAAGTTAATGAGCTTAAGCCTAAACCAATGGGTTAGTAAACTCATCACATCTTCCCTCTGATTAGGGGTAATGAGAATACCTTAAGTGTGAAGTCAGATTCTCACACTTAATCACCTTTGGTATAGGATTAAGATCATTAACCTACTTGTGATTAATTAGATGTTTTTGTGGTTTTTGTTTAGTGTTAAGTAATGAGGTTAAGCCATAATCAGGGATTAAACAGACTCATTACACCATCCCAATAGAAGGATAATAGATGAGAATGTTTAAGCTGAGGAAAGCTCCTCAACTTAATCCATGATTAGAGATTAAACTCATGACAAAACCAGCCTTTATTAAGTGGATTTTATTTAATGGTATGATGATGAAGTGATTTTTATGATTTTTAAGACAACTTGAGGGGGACTTGTCCATTAACACTAGGGTTAGTCCTTCTTAACCATTTAAGGAAGAATTAGAACCCTAATGCAAGGCCCAAGTTACAAGTGTGATGTCTTGATGATTATTATGTGAATTGATTAAGAGATTTAAACACATTAAGGGTTTAACACTTAGGATTAAAGTTATACACTCCATCCTAATAGAAGGATGCAGGCATAAGCTTAATCACAAAGCCTTAAAGCCTTTAGGGTTTAGTCCCTGATTATGAGATGAGAAGAGAGGACTCAAAAGAGACACAAAGGTAAAACTAAGTGGGGAGACTAATCAAAACCCTAATCATTGTCATGCTTGGTTGTTCCTAAGGTTTGTGAGGTTTCACCAAGAAGATCTTCAATGGAACCACCAGGAAGCAGATGAACAGGATCAAGAGAAGCAAAGTGACTTGCTTCATTCAAGAAGTCAAGTCACTTGAAGAAATAAAGTGGGAAGAAGAAGAATGAGCAAGCTCAAACTCACACACATATAGAGAATGCAGCAACGGATGCAAGAGAGATGAAAAGAAAAGTCATGAGAAGTGAAGGCAAATTCACTTCTCAGCATCACTTACCACCTGAAAAGTTAGTGAGAAAGATGCAATGCACAGCAAGATGAGATGAAATGACATGATGCAAACCAAAACCAGAAGCATACACATGATGAAAATGATGTTATGAGATGCTACAAACATGAGGCAGCACATGGAAATGGTCATACAAGTTCATGAATGCAAAGGAAGCAAGTTAAGAAGCATGAACATACATGAAAAGTTATGAAGTGCACATGGCATACAACATGGCAAATACATGATGCAATGATCAAACATGTTTTCTATATGTCTTATGATGTCAAATGAATCAAATGGATGCTTGGAATGTCATGGCAAGTCATGTTATGCAAGAGAATGCAAGAGGTATGCAAATGAAAGCCCAAATTAGGGTTTATGAATCAACATCAAACAAAAACCAAAAACAGAAGCAAACCCTAAGATAAAAAAATGGAAAATGCCACACAAGGGACCCCTAATCTTATACTAACACAAAGTCCAAAGGGGAGGTCTCAACTCTTAACCAATCTCAAGTTATGATTTTTACAAGATTTTAGGGTTTTTAGGGTTCCTAAACAAAAGAAATACCAAACAAATTGAAAATGAGGAATCAAATCATGGCCATTTAATCCTAGAAACTACATGCTAAACACAATGCAATGCAAGAAGAATCAATGTCCAACTCTTCATAGATAGGCAGAAATGATTTTTTGAACTTTGGATCAAATTAATGCATAAAAATGATTTTTATTCAATGAGAAATTCTTAAAATGCATCAAGATCAAAAAAGAAATTTGGTTTGAAGGTTGGACAATGTTTCTAAATGTCTTAGAACATTTCATGAATTTTTTGGTGATTTTTAAATACTTAAAAGTATTTTTAATAAATTAATTTCCATTAATCAATTAAAAATAATCTTCTAAATATTTAAAAATACTTTTTTAATGATAAAAATGAAAACAAAAATATTTTTGTGTCATAAAAATTATTAAAACTTATGAGAAAAAGTTTCATAATTTTTACACATTTTTTACTATTTTTAATAAATTATGCAAATAAAATGAGAAGAAATTAAATTAAAATGAATTTAATCTGAAGTATGCACAATGGAGGGTTGAGATTGAGCCTGGCAATGAATGGGTTGACTGCGCGCGCAGATCAAAGGCCCATATTCAAACTTCTTAAATTCAATTAATTAAACTAATTAAACCTGATTATGAACTAATGACATGATCTGGACCATTCGCACGCGCGCGGGAAGCCAGATCCAAGGGTCCATATTTGAATTTTGCCCTAACCCTAATTAAATGGCTAATTACTCTCAGGCTGCCGGAGAAGACCTCCGGTCGTCTTCTCCGGCCAGCTTCCTCCCTGAAAAATGCTAACTCTCACCCTAGCTCACTAAAACCCAATTTTCTTGCCCAGAAACCATCCCCACGCATCATATAACAAGAATCCATAGCCAAAACAAATTTATTTTACACAACAAAGCTGAATCGAAGCAAAAGGGATTTAGGTCAAAAAATTTCAGAGACATCATACATGCTCAAAACTCAATGATTTTCGAAACCAAACACATCATCATGACCAGTGGAACATAGAGAACCAATTAAGAACTTAAAAACAAGCTCCTGGGAAAAAAGTTCATGAAGCTCACCTGAACTGGAGCTCTGATCTCTGGCACTTTCTGGCTAGTTCTTTGGCTCAAACAGGTCCCAATGATCCCCCTTTGAAGCTTTGAATACTTGGTTGGAGTTTAAACAGCCTCCTGAGTGAGTTTGTAGAAGCTCTGACCAAGGGAGTGTGAAAATCGTATTTGAGTTATGGAGGGTTTCAGGCCAAAGTAGTGGGTGGTTTCTGGTCAGTGGAGCAAGGTGAGTTGATGTGTGGAATTTGTTTGAGTGTTTATGGCTTGTGGTAGCAGATTCGAAGGCTTTTGCTTTATGGAGTGAAAATGGAGAAGTGATGCTAGGGCTTGTTTCAGGCCTGGGTCTTGTGGGTTTTGGGGTCAATGAAGCATGGTGATTTGATCTATGGACTTGGCTTTTGTGTTTGTGAGCTGTGGAAACAAATTCGAAGGGAAATGCAAAATGGTGTGTTTTTGTGTATGTGGTTCTTGAGAGTGTTTCAGCCTTGCTCCTTTACATGTTTGGCTTGCCAAAGGATAGTATATTTTAATCCCATAGGTCAGATGATGTGACCTGGCCCCTATTGATTGGTAAGTTTGCTTTTGCAAAAAAGTCCACTTTGTGTAAGGAAGGCATGGCTTGAGATATAGCTTGGTACAAGAAGCATGGGCTGCGCAGCATGATGTGTGTGTGTGATGTTGGGAAGGTCCAGCAGCCAAGGTAACTAGTTGGTGAAGAGTGATCATGAGTTTTGCAAGTTGTTGCTTTTTGGAACTTCATGAAAAAAGTCTTGTTACATGAACCATAACCATGTGAAACCTTGGTCCAATTCTGATTTTTGGGACATGTGGAATGTTAGTGTCATGGTTTGATGTCAACTAGAGGTTACAAATGGCATTGGTTCATGATTTTGCAAAATTCTCATTTGGTGCACATCTTGAAAATCAATGATTTTTGCCAACTTTGTCACACCATAACTTTTGATCTAAAAAGAATTTGATCATGTTCTTGTACTTTTTGAAAAGGGAAAAATGTATTCTACAACTTTCATGACCAAAGTTTTTCCATTTGAAGCATTTTTGGATCAAGAATCAAGGCTTGAAAAATGACCTAAAATGAAGCATTCTTGAAAAGTCAACTATGCCCAAAAAGTCAACATTTGCAAAAACTCCAAATCCTTGATTTTTGTGGACTTCAACCTTCTTCCATGATCAAATAAAGATCATATACACTCAAAATGATGAAGATCACCCATTGGTTGGGTCATTGGGGGCCTCAGATGCCCTGATTTTGCACTGACTTGTCCAGAAAGTCAACTCTTGATCAGATGACTTCCCCATGGAATTTCTTCATGAAACTTGATATGCATACTCCCTATACCATATAGAGACCAATGGAAACAAGAATGACCAAAAATTTTGAGGTTATGGCCTCTGAAACCAAAACCCTAATTTTAGGTCAACTGTGCAGTCAAACTTGGCTCTGCATCCCTACCAAACCCAGTTCTTGTGATTCTTTGGAATTTTTGACTTTGAGAGGATGTAATATGATACAAGAACACATATGGACCCCTTTGAAGTGATTGGTTGCCTTTGGAGTGGCTCAAGAGGCTCTTGGATTGCTCAGGTCACAAACCCTAGGTGCAGATGACTTAGAAGCTATGTAATGAACCAAAATGTAATATGAGGTGATATGGTTGTGTTTATGCATATGAAATGATCACAAGCCATGGTGTGAATGAGTGAGGGCAAATTTGGGGTGTTTACAGCTGCCCCTATTCAAACATGAGTTAGCTGTGCAGGATGTAAGCGACAGCTTAACAGGCAAACAAGATAACTTGTGGTTGAATACCAAAGACAGTCCAAAATTTGCACTCACAGATTGAAGAAGAAAAGGGATATAGATTGTAAAAGGAGAATAAAGTATATTGTAAAGTGTGGGAAACAGAGCAATGACGGGGACGACCGACATGCTGGGAAAGTGCTGAAAATAAAGCAATGACGGGGACGGCCGACATGCTGGGGATAAAAGGCAAAGCAAAGACGGGGACGGCCGACTAGCTGGGAGAAATAAGAAATTATGATGGGGACGGCCATCAAGATAAAGCTGTAAAATTCTCTGGGGATCAATGAAACATGACGGGGACGGCCATCAAGTTCACAAAGCAAAGTAACCGACGATGGGGACGGCCATCGGGCTAAAAGAAAAGGAAAAGGGACCACGACGGGGACGACCATCGGGTTAAAGAATAAATGAAATAAACAGATGATGGGGTACGGCCATCAAAGGTGAAGGACGATCACCTAGCAGGGGACGGCTGCTCTGTTGGGGAATAAAGGAATTATGATGGGGACGGCCATCAAAGGTGGAGGACGACCACCTGGCAGGGTACGGCTGCCGAGAATATCAACGATGGGGACGGCCATCGGATAAAAGGTCAACGATGGGGACGGCCATCGGACGAGCATGATTGAGGACGACCATCAAGAGGTGGAGGACGACCACCTAGCAGGGTACGGCTGCTCTCAGGGCTTATCATGACATAGGACGAATGTCAGATAACCAAAATCAACAATGGGGACGGCCATTGGATAAAATGATGAAGGACGATCATCAAAGGGGTGGAGGACGACCACCTAGCAGGGGACGGCTGCTAAAAATATCAACGATGGGGACGGCCATCGGATAAAAGGTCAACGATGGGGACGTCCATCGGACGAGCATGATGGAGGACGACCATCAAGAGGTGGAGGACGACCACCTAGCAGGGTACGGCTGCTCTCAGGTTTTATCATAACACAGGACGAGCGTTAGATAAAAAGAAAAAAAGCTTGGTTGGCGATCTACTGGGGATATAGTAAACACAGACGAGTATTTACAACCAAAAAGAAAGTACAAGTGTTTGGATGTTGTGTATAGATTAAAGATGCGGACGAGCATCCTTAAGACTACGATACGGACGAGTATCGGGTAGAAACAAATACTGACACGTGTTCAGAGATGATGATACGGACGAGTATCAACGGGTTAACAAAGAACACGGACGAGTGTTGCATCTGAAGGGACTCTTCTGGGGGACAATAGATGCAGACGAGTATCTATATTCAAGAAGACATAAGCGTTTGACACGGTGTATGGATTAAAAATGCGGACGAACATCCTTAAGACTATGATACGGACGAGTATCATGTAGAAACAAACACTAGACGCAATGTTCTGAGATGATGGTACGGACGAGTACCAACGGGTTAACAAAGAACAAGGACTATTGTTGAATCTGTGGGTATATAAGTGGTATATACAAGATACGGACGAGTATCTGTATAAGTGCAACATGAGTAGTGAGCATGAGTATTGTATAGATGAGTGTTTATCTGCTGGGGAGAGTGACACGTACGAGTGTCAAAGTATATTAACAAGTATGTGGGTTGTAAAAGTACAAGCGACTGCACTGGGGAAATGACACGGACGGGTGTCAGGAAAGTGTATATAGGTATATGTGAGTGCAAAGAGGACGTCTTTGGCTTTCTGCTTGTGATGTGACACGGACGGGTGTCATGAAATATCCGTGATACGGGTGATTTGTTTGTAAAGAGTGTTCAAGCGACTTTACTGGGGAGTGATGATACGGACGGGTGTCAAAAGGAAATATATACTGGTGTTTGTGATTTGTGAGGCAACTGCTTTTGCTGGGACTCTGGTGGGGATTTATGTACAATGACGATGAACGGTTATCATTCACAAGTGTTTATTCAGAACACGGCTCACGATTATGCTATGCGTTTGATTTTTGCCGTAATGCTCCGTATTAGACGGAATGCTACGCTCTGAGGGGATAATATGATGCGAATGCTATGATTATGCAAAGAGGCGCAGATCTGGGATTCGGATCCCGCTGCTGCAGAGATCCCTGGTTGATCTGTTTGAAAGTGGACATCCCAGCTGGGGGTGTGATCATTGGTAGATCTGATGATATGATATTTGACCGCTTGGGGGATATAGGTCACTGATTGACATATCCTCGTAATATGGGACCCAACTGGGGTTTATAGAAGCCTTCTACACTCTGTTGTGACTTCTTCATGCGTTGCTCTTCTGAACAGAGGCTAAGACTCTGTGGGGGGATGGTTTTCTGACTTTGCACTCGGCTGAGGGCGAGACGGCAACTCGGCTGGGGAGAAAGAGAGATCCTTGACTCAGTCGGGGATGTAGGCGCCTTCCGCGATGCCTAGCAACTCTGATGGGGATAAGTAGTAAATGGCAACTCCACTGGGGAAGTTATGAGAGGCAACTCAGCTGGGGAGAGAGCACTTTGGGTGCTAGAAACGAGTGTCGATTTGCCAGCTTGCTGGGATGAAGCTTATATGCCCCAAGTTGCGCTCTGGATACCTGCAATCCTGAAAAAGATAGAGAAACGTACAAGATAATCCCGAGGTATCCCTTACTGGATTCCGTCATAGGAGCTTAGATACTTTTGAGAGTAAGCAAAATTTCCTGCAAGCATGTTTTTATTTGAAGATAAACATCTGTATTCTTATGCAATCAGTTTTTTTCTTTTAAGACATCAGACATTTTTTGCAAATAAAATGTACAAAACGAGATACGACTGAAAATCTGATTTTATTAATTCATATGCCCTGAAGTGGCGAGATACAGTCAAAGAAACATATCTCCTGAAATGAGGAGATTGCTACAAATTGAGAAACAAAATGCTGGCAGTGTTGATGACGCCTTAAAGAGCTTCCTCTTCACTATGACCCGTATGACTTTTGACGTTCTTCTCATCTTGCTCTTCGAAGAAGGTTGATTCTGACCGAAGCTTGATCCTTTCGAAGCTTACCGAGTTGTGAATGATACAGACGAATTCAGAATAAAGTCGTTCGCTTATTCCCTTATTTTGCATGGATCGCCCTTTCGGGTTTTCAATCCATCGGGATACCCATTTTTGCCTGAGCTGTCCAATGCGGCTTTTCAACTCAGCGGGTGTACGTTTTTTTTTTTTTTTCCCTTTTTTTTTCCCGAGTCTTTTATTCTGTTTTTGACTCGCCGGGATGCCCTATTTTTGCCTGGACATACATTCTGTTTTTGTGCCCAGCGGGTCATTTTTATGCGAAATATTTTTTAACTGCATCTGAATTCACAGGGGATGGGAAATCTTCACCATCCATGGTGCTGAGCATCAGTGCTCCACCGGAAAAAACTTTCTTTACCACGAATGGTCCTTCATAATTTGGAGTCCATTTGCCCCTGTGGTCTGTATGAGGAGGGAGGATTCTCTTCAGCACAAGATCTCCTACTTGGTACTCTCGGTGCCTGACTTTCTGATCGAAGGCTTTCTTCATTCTCTTCTGATATAACTGCCCATGACAGATTGCAGCCAACCTTTTCTCTTCAATCAGACTCAGTTGTTCGTATCGGGCCCGGACCCATTCTGCTTCATTCAGTTTAACATCCATCAATACTCGTAAAGAGGGTAACTCAACTTCAACAGGTAGGACTGCTTCCATACCATATACAAGCTGATACGGTGTTGCCCCAGTGGATGTTCTGATAGACGTACGGTACCCATGCAAGGCAAACGGTAGCATTTCATGCCAGTCTTTGTAAGTGACTACCATCTTTTGCACAATCTTCTTGATGTTCTTATTAGCTGCCTCAACAGCGCCATTCATCTTTGGCCTGTAAGGAGAAGAATTGTGATGTTGAACCTTGAAGTCCCGACACAGTTCTGCCATCATTTTGTTGTTTAGATTGGAACCATTATCAGTAATGATCCGCTCGGGAACTCCATATCGACAGATGATATCTCTTTTCAGAAATCTGGCTACCACTTTCCTTGTAACATTTGCATATGAGGCTGCTTCAACCCATTTGGTGAAATAGTCAATGGCGACCAGGATGAATCTGTGGCCATTTGAAGCAGTTGGCTCGATCTTGCCGATCATGTCAATGCCCCACATAGCAAAAGGCCATGGTGAAGACATTATGTTCAAAGGATTTGGAGGCACATGCACTTTGTCCGCATAGATCTGGCATTTATGGCATTTTCTGGCGTAGGCACAACAGTCTGCATCCATCGTGATCCAATAATAACCTGATCTTAGCAACTTCTTAGCCATTGCATGTCCTCCAGCATGGGTACCAAAGGAGCCCTCGTGCACTTCATGCATCAGCAAATTTGCCTCCATCTTATCAACGCATCTGAGGAGTACCATATCAAAGTTCCTTTTGTATAAAGACCCATCAGTGTTCAGAAAGAAACTACTAGCAAGCCTTCTCAAAGTCTTCTTATCATTGGAAGATGCCCCAGGTGGGTATGTTTGATCCTCCAAGAAGCATTTAATGTCGTGGAACCAAGGCTTATCATCTTTGACAATGTCTGCTGCGAATACATATGCTGGTCTATCAAGTCTCGACACTGAAATCTGAGGTACAAAGTTGGCAGTCTGGACTTTGATCATGGACGAAATGGTAGCCAGAGCATCTGCAAACTGATTCTCGTCCCGAGGGATATACTCAAGCTTGACTGTCGTGAAGAAAGTCAGTAACCTCCTTGTATAATCCCTGTAAGGTATCAGATGATCCTGGTGGGTGTACCATTTGCCGTTGGTTTGATTGACTACCAAAGCTGAATCTCCGAATACGGTCAATGTCTTGATCCTGAGGTCAATGGCTTCCTCAAGACCCATAATGCAAGCTTCGTATTCAGCTTCGTTGTTAGTGCAGTTGAAAGTGAGTTTTGCCGAGAATGGCATGTGAACTCCTTTAGGTGTAATGAGTACTGCACCAACACCACGACCATTCATGTTAACAGCTCCATCAAACATCATAGTCCATTCTTCCTCCGGGTCAGGCCCTTCAGTGTGAATAGGCTCTTCATGATCTCTTGCTTTAATGAACATGATGTCTTCATCAGGGAAGTCAAATCTCATAGGCTGGTAATCATCAATGGGTTGCTCAGCAAGATATTCGGACAATACACTGCCCTTGATGGCTTTCTGAGAAGTGTACTGGATGTCGTATTCTGTAAGAATCATTTGCCATCTTGCAACCCGTCTGGTAAGCGCCGGCTTCTCAAATATGTACTTGACTGGGTTCATTTTTGAGATTAACAAGGTAGTGTGGGCCAACATATACTGCCTTAGTCGGCGAGCAGCCCACGCTAAAGCACAGCAAGTTTTCTCGAGCAGTGAATAACGTTGTTCACAGTCGGTAAACTTTTTGCTTAGGTAGTATATTGCATACTCTTTTCGACCAGACTCGTCATGCTGGCCCAACACACACCCCATCGACTCTTCTAATACTGTCAAGTACATTATCAGAGGTCTTCCTTCAACTGGAGGCATAAGGATTGGAGGTTCCTGTAAGTATTCCTTGATCTTGTCAAATGCCTTTTGGCAGTCTTCGTTCCACCTGACCGTCTGTTCTTTTCTCAACAATTTGAATAAGGGTTCGCAGGTTGCTGTGAGGTGAGATATGAACCGTGAGATGTAGTTCAATCGACCTAAGAACCCTCGAACTTCTTTCTCAGTTCTCGGTGCAGGCATCTCTTGGATGGCTTTGACTTTATCAGGGTCAACTTCAATCCCTTTCTCGCTCACAATAAAACCCAGCAGCTTTCCAGATCGCACCCCGAATGTGCACTTGTTGGGGTTCAACTTCAGTTGGTACTTCCTCAGACGCTTGAACAATTTGAGCAGATTTACCAGATGGTCTTCTTCAGTGAGGGACTTGGCAATCATATCATCCACATAGCATTCTATTTCTTTATGAATCATATCGTGGAATAATGTTACCATAGCCCGTTGATATGTCGCACCGGCATTCTTGAGCCCAAATGGCATTACCTTGTAACAGAACGTGCCCCAGGGTGTGATGAATGTTGTCTTCTCCATGTCTTCAGGTGACATCTTAATCTGATTGTATCCTGAAAATCCGTCCATGAAGGAGAATACCGAGAACTGAGCCGTATTATCAACCAATACATCAATGTGAGGTAAAGGGAAATCATCTTTCGGGCTGGCTCTGTTCAGATCCCGGTAATCAACACACATTCTTACTTTGTCGTCCTTCTTAGGCACAGGTACTATATTAGCCACCCACGGCGGATAGCTAGTTACAGCAAGGAACCCGGCGTCCCATTGCTTTTGTACCCCCTCCTTGATTTTCATAGCCATGTCTGGGCGAGTACGGCGTAGTTTCTGTTTAACTGGCGGGCATTCTTCCCTCAAAGGCAGCTTGTGCACGACAATGTCGGTATCCAATCCTGGCATATCTTGGTAAGACCAAGCAAATACGTCCACATACTCTTGAAGCAGGTCAATCAGCTGTTTCTTCACTGAGTCTTGTAAGCAGGCCCCGATTTTAATCTCTTTTACGTCTTCATCTGTACCAAGATTGATCACTTCAACCTCCTCCTGGTGAGGAGTAATAACCTTTTCCTCTTGTCTTAGCAACCTGGCTAGCTCTTCAGGAAGCTCATATTCTTCATCAACCCCTTCATCAGCTTGATTGATTGGATTGTCAAAGTCATACGATGTCATAGCCGTGCTGTTGTCGGTGCTGTCTGGAAGGCATCCTCTGCAAGGGTTAAGTTTGTTCATTTTAGTGATCTGATTTTAATCTTGCTTTAGAAAAGTGAAATAAAAGTTGTCATTTTGAAAACACTGCCATTTATTTTTTTGTACAAAAAGAAAAATGGAAAAACAGTGAGCGGAAAAGAAAAAGACTCATTTGCAAAAAGATGTCTGATATTTCATTGATTAATCTTGTTTGCACAAAAAGTACAGATGGCCCGATTACAAAATGAGTCTTGTCATCTTGGGCAAGATGCAAGACTTTGATGCATGCTTATAAAAATACAGGAAATAATAATTACTCTGCACGAGTAACTCTTATAATTTCCTGGGAAGACCAGTTCGAGATACTGCTCCCCGGGATCTTTGGACGAATCCAGCTTTCCAGGTTGCGTTCCTCTTCCAGCTCGTCTTCCAGACAGTTGATAGCATCAGGGGTAAGCATCCCCCCACTCACAAAATTGGGCTCTTTCGCAGCCGCTGCTTGATCTTGTTGAGTTGGTTTGTAACCCAACCCAAATCTGTCTTCTTTCTTCTCCACCGGTAGTAGCTTGCCCCAGCCTTGGGCGTTTCCTCCCTCAACAACCTTCCGGGCTTGTTGGTATGATGATATTGAAGTACCAGGCACAGCAGATGTTTCATTCACATTCAAGGCTTCAAACCCCTGGCTCATTGTTTCATGGATCTCCCCATCCATCTCAATGTACTTATAGGTTGCCAGGTGGCTGACAAAAATGTCCTCCTCTCCGCAGATTGTAACGATTTGACCCTCCCACTCATATTTTAACTTCTGGTGAAGGGTAGAGGTCACGGCGCCAGCAGCGTGAATCCATGGCCTACCCAATAAACAGCTGTAGGCGGGCTGTATATCCATCACGTAGAAGATAGTTGTGAAAGTCTGCGGGCCAATCGTTATGGGCAACTCGATCTCTCCCAGAACCGATCTCTTTGAACCATCAAAGGCTCTCACCACCAGGTTGCTGGGTCTCAATGCCAATCCATCATATTCTAGCTTCACCAGGGCCTTTTTAGGTAGGACATTGAGGGATGACCCCGTGTCTACCAGCACATGGGAAAGGACAGCACCTTTGCATTCCATGGTTATGTGCAAGGCTTTGTTGTGGTTGCGGCCTTCCGTTGTCAAATCAGTATTGGTGAACCCTAGTCCGTGACTAGCATTAACATTTCCAACCACAGCTTCCAGCTGATTGACAGTGATCTCTTCAGGCACGTAAGCTGCGTGCAAGACTTTGAGTAGTGCATTCCGATGGGCCTCGGAGCACATAAGCAATGATAGGATTGAGATTTTGGAAGGAGTCTGATGAAGCTGATCCACTATTTTATAATCACTCTTTTTGATGATTTGTATGAACTCATCAACCTCTTGATCGAATGGTGTGTTCAAAGCTTCCCTAACAGCTTGATCTTCCTGCACAGGGCTCTTCCCTTTTGCCTTGGCAGCAGCTTCTGCTTCGGCCGTGGGTCTCTGAATTTGTGGAGCGAAAAGACGTCCGCTTCGAGTGAAGCCTCCGCCTCCGCCCACATTGTCAATTTGTAGTGCAGGGGTTGATGATTCAAAAGTGATTTTTTGTCCCTCACAGTACAAGTCAGAGCCGTAATGCCAGGGGATGGCATTACTGCTTTCATAAGGTACGGGTCCAGGCACCGTGACGGTGACTGGACTGATTGCAGCTGTGGGAGGAACTGTGATAGTCTGCGGATCATAATAAATTGTCACTGGTGCCCTGATGGGAGCAGCACTTTCTGAGTTGTAGGCGGAGTTGTTTTCAGGATCGTAGAATATGGTGACAGTTGAGACATCTTCATGATTTGTTGCTGGTGTTGTAGGAGACATGGTTGGAAGAAAGGATGTTGTTGTTGTAGGAGTTTCAAAATGGAGTGGTGTTGGAGTTGTAGAAGGAACATTCATTGATATCTGATCAGTTGAAATGACAGATGAAGTACTCGTTGATGAAACCGAAGAATTGTCAGGAACAATAGTTGTTGCAGTTGTAGGAGGTTCTGAAGTCGTTGCTGATGAGATTGATGGATTTGTTGGAAATGATGTGGTGATCTGAAGCTGGCCACTCTGAATTAGGCCATCTATGCCATTCCTCAAATTGTCGCACCCATTTACCGAGATATTGCAGTAAGCACAACCCAACTCACACCCCGGGAACATTTGACATTCCAGGAGTTGAGCCTTGATTTCTACCAACGGTGTCCGGATCTGACCCACACTGGTTATTAAATAAGACGGTTTGTCTTCTTCAATAGCGTTAATTCTAGGACCACCGTGGTTCGGCATCGGGTTCTTATTGACATTGGGTGGTGGTGCGAAATTCAGAGCTTTTGAGTCTACCAGGTCTTGTACCTTCATATGCAGGGCTCTGCACTTTTCTGTACTGTGGCCAGGTGCGTTTGAATGAAAAGCACACCTAGCATTGGAGTCATAATTCCTGGGTAGACTGTTGGGATCTGGAGGTGCCAGCGTCCTTAGCTCAACTAGGTTGAGTTTCAGGAGTTGTGGCAGCAGGGTAGCATATGGCATAGGGATCGGATCGATCACCCTATTAGCTTGAGATGGCCTCTGCTGAAATGGCCTTTGTTGACTGTTGTTGTTGGTGTTGCTGTTGTTGTAATTCCTTGGAGGATACTGATTTTGCTGATGGTACTGAGGTTGCGGCTGATAGTTTTGCTGTGGAGGTTGATAGACGGGTTGAGGATGAGCTGGAGCAGGGATGGTGACTGTTGCTATTGACCTTTGAACATATTGGGGCCTACCCCTGTTGGTGTGGATGGCATTGGTCTCGCCAGTTCTTCTCGGGCCTGCAAAAGGCTTTCTTGTACTACTGGACGAGCTTGCTCCGTTGTCTGAGATCTTACCCATTTTTAACAGGCTTTCAATTCTCTCCCCAGCTATGACAACATCGGCAAAGCTAGTGGAAGAGAAAGCAGCTAACCTGTCAATATAGGTTCCCTGAAGGGTGTTCATGAACATATCTGCCATTTCCCGTTCGGACATAGGTGGCTGAACAGCAGCAGCCAATTGCCTCCATCTCTGTGCATATTCTCGGAAACTTTCCCTTGACGACTGTGACATTCCCATTAGGAGGGTCCTGTTGGGTGCCATGTCTAAGTTGTATTGATACTGTCTGATGAAGGCTTCTGCCAAGTCCTTCCAGCATCTAATATTTGCCCTTGTCAAGTGAGAGTACCATTCACTCGACGCTCCAGTCAAGCTGTCCTCGAAATAGAACATCCAGAGTTTCTCATCCATGGTGTAGGCCTTCAGCCTTCCCAGAAATGACTGTAAATGAGTCCGGGGGCATGAAGTCCCGTTGTATTTTTCAAAACAGGGAGGCTTGAACTTATGGGGGATCCTGACCCCGTCTACCAAGCCCATGTCCATGACGTCGAAACCCAAAGAGTTTTGAGATTCTAAGGACCTCAACTTCTCAGCTATCTCATCCAACCTCCTATCATAAGCCTCTTCCCCAGCACCCATTACCGTGAATTGGTCCTCCTGAGGATCTTCTTGAAGTACCCTGGCTGCAGTGGCAGTCCCTTGAACATTTGCAGGGATATTGACCTCAGGATGGAGGTGTGGTCCAAATACAGGGGGGTTAACATGAGGTTGGACCCTTTCATTGTTGCTGGTGCCGGCAGTCCCTATATGTGGATCTTCTTGGTTTTGCCTTTCCACCATGGCCCTCAATCTTTCCTGGCTCTGAGCCATGTTGTTCATTACTTCCATAAACTGAGTCATTTGATTCCTCATCTCTAGCCTTTCATTTGCCATTTGATTTCTGACCTCAGTAAGGTCCTGCTGCATCTGATCCATTTGAATGCCCGGAAGGTTGCTACGGGTCGGATAACGGTGCGGACGGTTGAGGGGAAATACTCGGCGCCGAGCAATAGTTCCTGAACATCACAACAGAGTTAGTGGTAATAAAACAAAAACCTACAAAACAAACAAAAGGGTTAGCATGCAATGCAATTATGCTTATTTGTTCTCAAGGTATTCGGCTTGGCATTCAGTTTTGACCCTTCCAGACCCTTGAAGATGTTGTTGTTGTTTCTTGAAGAAAACTCAGGTGAAGCAAACTAACACAAATATATTACAGAAGGTGAAATAATACAACTTGTTCATTTTACAACACAAGCCCCCTGAGGGGTCGAAATACATTACAAGAAAATAAAAGTACATGGAAAGAAAGCAACAACAAACAAATGGTCAAACACCAAGACCAAACTCATCCTCACGAACTTCCTTGAGAAGTGCTTCGGTCACAGGATCAGCCGGACGCTCCGTGAGATTCCTGATGAGGAGATTCCGGGTGGCAACAGCTGCTGTTAGCTTCTTGTGCTGAGTTTGGTCCTTTGACCTCTTCACCCCTGCTTTGATCTTCAGTTCTGATATCTCCCTCTGGGCTGCTGCCAGGGCTTCTTGTTGTTCTTTTGCACTTGCTTCCAGTTGCTCCATCTTGTCTTGAACTCTCTTGTCTTCCAGGGTACGAGCCTCGGTGATCCTGACCCACCGAGCCTGACTCTCCTTCAGATACAAGTCTGTCCTTGCTCTCTGGAACTGGGCTTCCTTGCAAGCATTCTTCAGAATTTGTTCTCCAGCCTTTGACTTTTTAATGTAGTCCCCAGACTTCTCAATCTTAATCAAATGCTCCACTCTCAACTTCTCCAATCTCTCAATCTCCCTCATACCCTTACTCCTCTCCCGGAGGGTCTTCTGCAAAGCCTGGGTTAGCTTCTCATTTCTTTCCTTCAAGCTCTCAAACTCCTCCAAACTGATAGTGGCAGGGGGGGTGCTGAAGATGACTCAGGCATATCTTCTATGGTAAAGGGCATCCCAGAGAATTGGGCCCTGGCACGAGACCACTCATAATATTGTGCTGATGCCACATTATTACACTTTCCCAGAATGGTCACTCCCTTGATTTGAACATTATCCCAGGCCCAGGCAGCCTGCCTAACAACAGTCAAATTAATCTTGTTCTCACAATAAAGAGTCTCCACCAAGTCCTGTGCCTTAGGAGTGTGGACCAGTGCATAGCCCAGTTGCCTTCTGAACAGCAGAGGGTTGTAATTGATACTACCCTTAACTCCTATTAGGGGCACATTGGGAAAATGCCCACAGCTGGTGATGATATCCCTGCCTTTGGTGCTTTGAGTGCACCATCTGATATCTGCTGAAGTTAGAGCAGTGAGTCTCCTAGCCCAGTTGCTCTGCTGATGAGGGTTCAGAAATGCATCTGTCCTGGGCAAATGCCTGAGAAGCCAAGTATGGAACAATGGAGCACAACACCTCACCAACCTTCCCCTCTGCTTTTCATTTCTCTGATGCACTGAATAGTAGAGATCCCCCAATAAAGTGGGCACTGGGTTCTTCAGGATGAACAGATGGATTGCATTCTTGCTAATGAATCGAGGCTCGTCTGCAAACAACACAATTCCATATATGCTCAAAGCCAACAAGGCACAAACAGCCTTCCACTCTCCTAAAGAAGCTTTCAGGGTAGCTTGAGAGATCAAGAAATCCAGATGAAAACCAGGGATTCCAGCTTTAGAGGTCATATGCTGCTCAATCAAAACAGGTTCCAGATGCAAAGCTTTTGCTACTTCTCCATTAGCAGGAAAGACCATCTCAGGGTTGAAAGGGATTCCACCCCTGATAGGCATACCAACTAATGAAGAGTACTCTTCCAATAAGGGGCCCAACTGAAAATCTTGAAAGGTAAAACACCTCAGAGGGGGATCATAAAACTGGATGCAAGTGTGGATCAGGCTTCTCTGTGAAGGGTCCAGATCCATAACCATGTCAAGTATATCTCCATGATGTTCCCTGAACAAAGGTATGTGATCTGGAGTGATCAGGGTCTGAATCCTCCTGATATCTGATAGCTCTGGCTGGAAGAAGTGATAGGTGATGTTGATCTTTTTAGGAGCCATGATGCTGGAGACTGAGTAGAGACAGGTGCTGATGATAATGCTGAAGTAATGAGCCACTGATTAGCTGATGCTGGTGATAACTGGAGCAGATGCTGGTGAAGATAGGTCCGTACTGAAGATGGGGTCAAAACCAAAACAAAATGAAGATGGATACCCTGAAACAAATAAGCAAATGTCAATATGATGCGATGATTATGTATGCAAATGAAATGCAAGGGTCTGTGACTGAGCTGGATCTGATCAAAATGCTCTGATATAGGTCCAAGTATGTTCAAGAATTCCAGATGGAGGTCTACAAATCCAGTAACCAAGGTGGGGGACTCAAATAAAGAGCCACATGTCCAGGGTTTTAGAATCACAAGAACTGTCCAAAATGAAGTACTCTTAAACAAAGTAACAGGGTATTCTGAGGTCAAGGTACCTGCAAACCTGTAAACAGCCCAAACCCCTCACAGGTGGTGTTCTAGAACAAGGATCCTCAGACTTGGATCAGTTATGAGAAGTGTAAACACTTCTAACCCGGAGGTACAGCGTTTACAATAACCATAAAAGTTCCTCCTCTAATTCACCTCAGTTTCTGAAGGTCAAAACTAAAGGTCATCCAGACTTAGCAGGCTTCCCAGATAGCCCTAGCATTGCAGGAAATCTGCAACACAGAGTTCTCATGAAGAAACCCATATCTGAACCGTGTTTCATATTCCCGCACCAGACCGAAATGGAATGGGAAAGAATATGATTCACTCTAGCCTAGGTGTCACTCAGGTCCCAGGTATAGGACCTTAACTCTCAATGGAACACCCACCCACCAAAACAAAGACCAGATCCAGCCAGCAGCATGACAGTATGATATATGAAAAAACAGTAAAGAAAGCAATAAATAAAGCTGTACAGAAAGCAGTAAATAAAGCAAATATACACATACAAATAGCACATAACACCCCCAATAAACACAAATCAAACAAGCGCTAGGAGGAACCCACAAAAAGAACCAGAAGCCCTGGTTGCAATATAAGGGTCCCCAGCAGAGTCGCCAAGCTGTCGCTCCCGATAAATGAAGCTAAGTCCAAATAAAGGTACAGACGCGAACGGTCGGCGAAAGGGACAATGAGAACACACAGCCGTGAACTCACTGGAGGATGAATAGAGTCGCCAGCTAGGCATTTTTATCCCGGAGGAAAGGTAATGCTGCATAAACCCAGAAAGAGATGGATAAGACGGTTGCGAACCAGAGAGACTGAGAAAGGGGGACGGTTACAACCTGGGAAGGTATTAGCACCCAGATTGTCAGTCGTACTCGACGGGATCCACGCTTAAAAGATTTATGTTTTATAGGGGTAGTGTCAGTGCAATTTGTGTGTAAAATAGCTGGAAAAGAAGATGTACAGGTGTCAGTGTAAGAGAAGTGAAGTGTAATATATACAGTGTCAGTGTAAGAACAGAGATGAAATGCTCATGATAATGAGGCTAAAGAATAAGGCTGGAGGAGGGGGAATATACAGAGACTTTTGTTCGATAACTGTTAAGTTATGCCTACGTATCCTCTCGTGCAATGAGGAAGTCAGAACACCGTAGTTTGACCAAAAGAGACTGAAAGATGAATTGACTTGTGAACTGCTTACTTGTCTTATGCTCAAGTGTATGACCTGTCTGGCTCAGGTGCAAACTGTCTTGCATTAGACGGAAGAAGCAAGTTCTCGTTTATGAGTGAGTGAGATGAGAAAAGAATCCCGGAGGAGACGATTATTGTTTGTTTTTGAGTTTTCAGTCATTTATTGCTTTTGGAAATGTGTCATAAGTTAATGAGCTTAAGCCTAAACCAATGGGTTAGTAAACTCATCACATCTTCCCTCTGATTAGGGGTAATGAGAATACCTTAAGTGTGAAGTCAGATTCTCACACTTAATCACCTTTGGTATAGGATTAAGATCATTAACCTACTTGTGATTAATTAGATGTTTTTGTGGTTTTTGTTTAGTGTTGAGTAATGAGGTTAAGCCATAATCAGGGATTAAACAGACCCATTACACCATCCTAATAGAAGGATAATAGATGAGAATGTTTAAGCTGAGGAAAGCTCCTCAACTTAATCCATGATTAGAGATTAAACTCATGACAAAACAAGCCTTTATTAAGTGGATTTTATTTAATGGTATGATGATGAAGTGATTTTTATGATTTTTAAGACAACTTGAGGGGGACTTGTCCATTAACACTAGGGTTAGTCCTTCTTAACCATTTAAGGAAGAATTAGAACCCTAATGCAAGGCCCAAGTTACAAGTGTGATGTCTTGATGATTATTATGTGAATTGATTAAGAGATTTAAACACATTAAGGGTTTAACACTTAGGATTAAAGTTATACACTCCATCCTAATAGAAGGATGCAGGCATAAGCTTAATCACAAAGCCTTAAAGCCTTTAGGGTTTAGTCCCTGATTATGAGATGAGAAGAGAGGACTCAAAAGAGACACAAAGGTAAAACTAAGTGGGGAGACTAATCAAAACCCTAATCATTGTCATGCTTGGTTGTTCCTAAGGTTTGTGAGGTTTCACCAAGAAGATCTTCAATGGAACCACCAGGAAGCAGATGAACAGGATCAAGAGAAGCAAAGTGACTTGCTTCATTCAAGAAGTCAAGTCACTTGAAGAAAGAAAGTGGGAAGAAGAAGAATGAGCAAGCTCAAACTCACACACATATAGAGAATGCAGCAATGGATGCAAGAGAGATGAAAAGAAAAGTCATGAGAAGTGAAGGCAAATTCACTTCTCAGCATCACTTACCACCTGAAAAGTTAGTGAGAAAGATGCAATGCACAGCAAGATGAGATGAAATGACATGATGAAAACCAAAACCAGAAGCATACACATGATGAAAATGATGTTATGAGATGCTACAAACATGAGGCAGCACATGGAAATGGTCATACAAGTTCATGAATGCAAAGGAAGCAAGTTAAGAAGCATGAACATACATGAAAAGTTATGAAGTGCACATGGCATACAACATGGCAAATACATGATGCAATGATCAAACATGTTTTCTATATGTCTTATGATGTCAAATGAATCAAATGGATGCTTGGAATGTCATGGCAAGTCATGTTATGCAAGAGAATGCAAGAGGTATGCAAATGAAAGCCCAAATTAGGGTTTATGAATCAACATCAAACAAAAACCAAAAACAGAAGCAAACCCTAAGATAAAAAAATGGAAAATGCCACACAAGGGACCCCTAATCTTATACTAACACAAAGTCCAAAGGGGAGGTCTCAACTCTTAACCAATCTCAAGTTATGATTTTTACAAGATTTTAGGGTTTTTAGGGTTCCTAAACAAAAGAAATACCAAACAAATTGAAAATGAGGAATCAAATCATGGCCATTTAATCCTAGAAACTACATGCTAAACACAATGCAATGCAAGAAGAATCAATGTCCAACTCTTCATAGATAGGCAGAAATGATTTTTTGAACTTTGGATCAAATTAATGCATAAAAATGATTTTTATTCAATGAGAAATTCTTAAAATGCATCAAGATCAAAAAAGAAATTTGGTTTGAAGGTTGGACAATGTTTCTAAATGTCTTAGAACATTTCATGAATTTTTTGGTGATTTTTAAATACTTAAAAGTATTTTTAATAAATTAATTTCCATTAATCAATTAAAAATAATCTTCTAAATATTTAAAAATACTTTTTTAATGATAAAAATGAAAACAAAAATATTTTTGTGTCATAAAAATTATTAAAACTTATGAGAAAAAGTTTCATAATTTTTACACATTTTTTACTATTTTTAATAAATTATGCAAATAAAATGAGAAGAAATTAAATTAAAATGAATTTAATCTGAAGTATGCACAATGGAGGGTTGAGATTGAGCCTGGCAATGAATGGGTTGACTGCGCGCGCAGATCAAAGGCCCATATTCAAACTTCTTAAATTCAATTAATTAAACTAATTAAACCTGATTATGAACTAATGACATGATCTGGACCATACGCACGCGCGCGGGAAGCCAGATCCAAGGGTCCATATTTGAATTTTGCCCTAACCCTAATTAAATGGCTAATTACTCTCAGGCTGCCGGAGAAGACCTCCGGTCGTCTTCTCCGGCCAGCTTCCTCCCTGAAAAATGCTAACTCTCACCCTAGCTCACTAAAACCCAATTTTCTTGCCCAGAAACCATCCCCACGCATCATATAACAAGAATCCATAGCCAAAACAAATTTATTTTACACAACAAAGCTGAATCGAAGCAAAAGGGATTTAGGTCAAAAAATTTCAGAGACATCATACATGCTCAAAACTCAATGATTTTCGAAACCAAACACATCATCATGACCAGTGGAACATAGAGAACCAATTAAGAACTTAAAAACAAGCTCCTGGGAAAAAAGTTCATGAAGCTCACCTGAACTGGAGCTCTGATCTCTGGCACTTTCTGGCTAGTTCTTTGGCTCAAACAGGTCCCAATGATCCCCCTTTGAAGCTTTGAATACTTGGTTGGAGTTTAAACAGCCTCCTGAGTGAGTTTGCAGAAGCTCTGACCAAGGGAGTGTGAAAATCGTATTTGAGTTATGGAGGGTTTCAGGCCAAAGTATTGGGTGGTTTCTGGTCAGTGGAGCAAGGTGAGTTGATGTGTGGAATTTGTTTGAGTGTTTATGGCTTGTGGTAGCAGATTCGAAGGCTTTTGCTTTATGGAGTGAAAATGGAGAAGTGATGCTAGGGCTTGTTTCAGGCCTGGGTCTTGTGGGTTTTGGGGTCAATGAAGCATGGTGATTTGATCTATGGACTTGGCTTTTGTGTTTGTGAGCTGTGGAAACAAATTCGAAGGGAAATGCAAAATGGTGTGTTTTTGTGTATGTGGTTCTTGAGAGTGTTTCAGCCTTGCTCCTTTACATGTTTGGCTTGCCAAAGGATATTATATTTTAATCCCATAGGTCAGATGATGTGACCTGGCCCCTATTGATTGGTAAGTTTGCTTTTGCAAAAAAGTCCACTTTGTGTAAGGAAGGCATGGCTTGAGCTATAGCTTGGTACAAGAAGCATGGGCTGCGCAGCATGATGTGTGTGTGATGTTGGGAAGGTCCAGCAGCCAAGGTAACTAGTTGGTGAAGAGTGATCATGAGTTTTGCAAGTTGTTGCTTTTTGGAACTTCATGAAAAAAGTCTTGTTACATGAACCATAACCATGTGAAACCTTGGTCCAATTCTGATTTTTGGGACATGTGGAATGTTAGTGTCATGGTTTGATGTCAACTAGAGGTTACAAATGGCATTGGTTCATGATTTTGCAAAATTCTCATTTGGTGCACATCTTGAAAATCAATGATTTTTGCCAACTTTGTCACACCATAACTTTTGATATAAAAAGAATTTGATCATGTTCTTGTACTTTTTGAAAAGGGAAAAATGTATTCTACAACTTTCATGACCAAAGTTTTTCCATTTGAAGCATTTTTGGATCAAGAATCAAGGCTTGAAAAATGACCTAAAATGAAGCATTCTTGAAAAGTCAACTATGCCCAAAAAGTCAACATTTGCAAAAACTCCAAATCCTTGATTTTTGTGGACTTCAACCTTCTTCCATGATCAAATAAAGATCATATACACTCAAAATGATGAAGATCACCCATTGGTTGGGTCATTGGGGGCCTCAGATGCCCTGATTTTGCACTGACTTGTCCAGAAAGTCAACTCTTGATCAGATGACTTCCCCATGGAATTTCTTCATGAAACTTGATATGCATACTCCCTATACCATATAGAGACCAATGGAAACAAGAATGACCAAAAATTTTGAGGTTATGGCCTCTGAAACCAAAACCCTAATTTTAGGTCAACTGTGCAGTCAAACTTGGCTCTGCATCCCTACCAAACCCAGTTCTTGTGATTCTTTGGAATTTTTGACTTTGAGAGGATGTAATATGATACAAGAACACATATGGACCCCTTTGAAGTGATTGGTTGCCTTTGGAGTGGCTCAAGAGGCTCTTGGATTGCTCAGGTCACAAACCCTAGGTGCAGATGACTTAGAAGCTATGTAATGAACCAAAATGTAATATGAGGTGATATGATTGTGTTTATGCATATGAAATGATCACAAGCCATGGTGTGAATGAGTGAGGGCAAATTTGGGGTGTTTACACCTTTCTCAGGGGCATAGCAAACGGATAGTCTTGAAGATATACAAGTCATAGTCGGGTCGAAACTTGATGAGATTCATTTTTCACATTGCCAATAGGATAGTTTGTTTTCCTTTTGGGCGATTTCCTATTTCCAGGGAATTGCTTCCTGGTGTAATGCCTATTCATGGCCATTTTCCAAATCAATAAAATTCAAATATCAGTCAACTTGTTACTATTTGTTTTTGTTTTTGTTTTTGTTTTTCATCTAACATTGATTGATTGCAAAAACATCCAACAAATTGTGATTTATTATTGTCTTGTGAACATTCAAATGATTTCTAACATATACAGGAGGACATAAACATTTAATACAACTCTAAAAAGGGCCCAATGATCAGGATGGTGATTCATACCATAAGCTTGGGGCATACATGTCCATACTAACTCTCCATGTTGCAGGCACTATCGGTTGTGTTTATGCAGGTGCAGGTACAGGCGTTGCTAGTAGAGCTAAAGTGAACTTCCTGGAGGAATATCTCAACAATATGCTTGAAAAAGAACCGGTGTCTTCTCGTGTGTCTCCTGTTATCCCCAATAGAGGTGGAAGTTGAAATCTCCCTCAGCAAGGCAACAGAAGGTTGGTGGCCTCCCCAAGCAAAGACTTCCCTTCAATACAGGTTCAATCCCCCAACAGTACAAGGAGTTTCTTTCCTCCCCAGCAGGTTGCTACCTCAAAAGTGCCATACATCTGGTTCCCCAATCAAGCTAGAAGGTTTTCACATCCCCAGCGGAGTTCAACGGTAGCGTACCTTGTAAGTCGAGTCCATCTCCAGCAGGGTCTTGGCTCTCTAATCTCAAAGTCCAATTTATTTTTGGCAGTTGCGTTAGTTAAGAGTCGGCGTAACATTAACAACATTCCCCACATAGTTGTTTTCTCCTCACAAGGATTAACTAGATCAATGCAGTGATCGTCATTTCTCCCCAGTCAATCCACCTGGTATACTTGCAGTCTCCTCATTAGGAGATCTCCTTGCATTCGTATATGCATAATCATCATTACATTTGCATCCTCCAAAGCGTAGCATTTCCATCATCATGGAGCATTATGCCATAAATCCAAACATGTGCATGCCGACATGGGCCAATTTGGAGGCATATTACATAAGACCCGGAACACCTATTCAACCCTAAATACTCCCCACAGAGGATACCAATACCATTTTCCAAGCATCCTTGTCTATCTAAGTCAATGATTGTCATCATCTTCGAGTTCCATTTTATACAATGGTCTCGTTTTTAAGCCCTGTTTGGTACAACAGGCCCTTATTATGCATCTTGTTTGGTACAACAGTCGCGTCGCAGGCTCTCGTTTTGTACAACGATCCTGTTTGTCTGGGCTCTCATTTATGTACAACGATCTCATTCCGTCTTCAAGTTCCGTTTTGTACAATGGTCTCGTTTTTAAGCTCTGTTTGGTACAATAGGCCCCCGTTTCGCGTCTTGTTTGGTACAACAGTCGCGTCGCAGGCTCTCGTTTTGTACAACGATCCTGTTTGTCTGGACTCTCATTTATGTACAACGATATCGTTCCATCTTCAAGTTCCGTTTTGTACAATGGTCTCGTTTTTAAGCCCTGTTTGGTACAACACGCCCCCATTCTGCGTCTTGTTTGGTACAACAATCGCGTCGCAGGCTCTCGTTTTGTACAACGATCATGTTTGCCTGGCCTCTCGTTTATGTACAACAATCCCATTCCATATTCGAGTTCCGTTTTGTACAATGCTCTCGTTTTTAAGACCTGTTTGGTACAACAGGCCCCTATTATGCATCTTATTTGGTACAACAGTCGCATCGCAGGCTCTCGTTTTGTACAACGATCCTGTTTGTCTGGGCTCTCATTTATGTACAACGATCTCGTTCCATCTTCAAGTTCCGTTTTGTACAATGGTCTCGTTTTTAAGCCCTGTTTGGTACAACAGGCCCCCATTTCGCGTCTTGTTTAGTACAACAGTCGCGTCGCAGGCTCTCATTTTGTACAACGATCCTGTTTGCATGGGCTCTCATTTATGTACAACGACCCCGTTTCATCTTGTCCTATTTCCATTGCCTTATAAAAAAAAAGGGATAAAGAGAAAAAAAATTAAATAAAAGTAGATGGCATTCTCCTCATCCCCACGGAGTACATATTTTCAGTTTTATTCGAGTATTCAATCACTCCATACCTTGAAAGCCTAAAAGTGTTGCTATTATTCATTCAGGTTTGTAGATGATTGTTTAGGGGCAGCTGTAATACCTCAAAATTTTCCCTCAATATTTACCTTAGCTGGCTTATCGCTTCACTTTTCATTTGCATTCTCCCACTAGGTCATAACATTCGCATTCATGCATTTCATGAACTCCTGAGGCATGGGATCAGAGCATCCCCTTATGGTATGGATTAACTCGTTCATAAGTGGTTCATCTGGCTATTGCAGTCAAGACCGAGATGAAGGTTGAATTCACATCATCATGAGCATATTCTTATAAGGATGTTTACCAAGTTCTAACATTCATCATATTCAGAAGTTTCATCAGAAGTGTTGGATCATGAGGGCATTGGTGAGAATTTAGGGTTTATTTCCCTGATCATGTGATACCCAACAAAGTTTCCATACGAAGCTTGTTCAAAGGTAAATCTTGTCATGCAAGGTGCTTCATTATTATTTGAGGTGAGGGTTATTAAAGATTTTGTGTTTACATGGTCAATTAGGGTTTCATATTAGAGATCATTGTTCACCAAGGTATCATGAGGATCAAATTGTCAAGCATAAAGCTATGGAGATCTATTGGCGCGCCTAGGCGTTATTCACATGGGACTTATGCTAGTTGTTCGAAGTATGGATTAAGGGCGTTGGTAATTCAAAGTGATTTGATTTGTTTTGAATGCAAGTTGGTTTGGATTTACGGATTGAGGTCCATACTAGCATAATTCATCATCCATTTGTTATTTTATGCAATCTCCAAAGCCCATTTCCTAGGTCTACTCCTAGCCCAAGCCCAAAGACTAATGTCCTTGTTGATTTGTTACTTAGGCCCATGTTTCTAGTCAAATTATTCAAACCAGGATTTCCTTTGAATCAATCCATTTTAATTAAATGCCATATTTTCAAGCCATTTCTACTGATTTTAATCCCCATTCAATCTCAATGTATGGATCTGGCGGAAATAAAAGACAGGATTCAGTTGCAATCAATGGATGATTCAAAAGAAATCATGTAGATGTAATACAGGAGCCAAGCAACACCGTTTCTTAAACCACTTCGAATTCAGTTACAAACAAAAACTATTACAACAAATTTCTTCAGAATTAGCTAACAGAAAATTTAGAAAAGGGCAGAGATAGAAAATGGGGGGGGCTGAACTAAGGACCGAAAAACTCTAATCAGCTTCATCAATAATTAGCCTTCATAGCTCCAACCTTCAATCTGCATCATCATCACTTGTCATCTGTCTTCAATCTGAATCGGTATCCTGTAGTTGATTTTAGAATAACAATAATCAGCACTTCAGAACGGCAAAGCATATACGCAGGGATAGACAATATGATTCAAGAAGCAATTCACCAGTATCATTCAACAAAAAGGATTAAAATCGTAACGGATCCAAAGCAAGACGAAGAAGAGGAGAGAAATTGATGCACAATTCATACCTTAACCATCGAAGCCATCATCAATATCCATCATTTTTCTTCGGCAACAACGATCTTGTCTCGCAAACAACAGAAACTCCTCTTCGATCCGCAATCACTTTGCAGCTTTCTTCAAATCCTTCAACCGACTTCAATACCATTGAACTTCCATATTCATTATTCTATATAATTGGCATTCAATCCCAAAACTCGGTTTCGATAATACAGGCCTGCAAAGAAAACAACCAAATCTGATAAGATGAATCGATAACAAGAGAATTCTGGCACTCATTAATAAAAAGAAAATCAGAAAGAATTCGCACGAGATTCCGATGAAAAGTTCAGTTTACAAATACATAAGTTCAGAAGAATAACAAGAGAGATCTGAAAGTTTTATCAGAAAAGCTTCACAACCCAATTCAGTTACCACTCTAACAGAATCATAACCGAATCCTAACAAAATACGTAACAGAAAGCTAACTAAAATACCTGAGAAAGTTCCAAAACAAAGCTTGATCGAATCTTCTAAAAATCAGGACCAATCATTCTCCAATCCTCTCTTCACGATTCTTCACCATTCTCTGATTTTTCTTCCTCACTCTCCACCACTTCTCGGATTTGTTTCCTCAATCTTCATCCCATTTTACCATTTTCATTCTGCAAAAACCTCCATCATCTTCTCCATTCTTTTATCTTCGTTCTCATTCTAACACTCCTCAATTTTCTGCAACTTCAACCTAACCTCATCAATCTTATTTTCGATCTTCTGATGGCAATGATTCACAACCTCAACACTTCCATTCCATCTTCTGAAATCACGTATAACAGACAAATTGATCTGCAATTGTTTGTAACATAAAAACGACATCAGCGTAAACCATTCACAATCTACATCAAATTGAAAATTTCAAGAACCTTCAAATACAACAATACAGAGTCGAAGGAGAAGAAGGAAGAAGAATGAAAGGTGAAATGGAAGCAAGTACCTGAACTTCGCATCGCTCACAACATCGGCGTCTTCGTTGAAGCGACGTCAAAACAACAGACGTGACATTCTTCTGATACCGTTTGCGCAACTTCGATTCACAGGTACGAATTCGAGCTCTCTTTTGACATAGTTGCTTGTCGCGTGTTGACGATTCGTCATTCTTGATCGCGATTCCGCTGATTTAGTGTTTAGACTGCTTTTTGTGGAGATGTTTTTTTCCGAATGGGGACGGAGAAATATGATAGGCTAGGTTAAGTTTATGGTGAAATTGAAGAGTGATGTTGAGTCTCATATGTTTTCGCCGGTGGCACTTTCGGTTTGCACGATGGCGGTTTCACGAAAGGGAAGAAGATGATGTTGGATGGAGTAAAGATGATGGTAGCGGCGGAGGAGAGGAGAAGATGAAGGTGATGAGGGGTATAGGATGGTGGCGAAATTGAAAGAGAGTGAGGATTAGGTTCGGTGGTGGCGGAAAGAATTTGAAGAAGAAGAAGAAGGAGAGGGGTCGGCGGAAGAGAGAAAGAAGAAGATTAGGGTTTCGTTGTTTTCTTCAGCCCCTTTTGTCTTTGTCTTTGTTTTTATTTTATTATCATAAGAGAAAAACAAGTAAGTTAATTAATAGAAAGATTAAGGGAATATCTTGAGAAATTGAAAAGATTATTATGTGATTAAGAACAATTAAGCCTCATTTAATTCGCAACTAATCTCTTTGATTCAAATCAAATCACCGTTTCAACATTCAATGAGATACGATTTGGATGCTTTTTGCATTCCCCAGCCACACCGGCAGTGACACTTGTCACCGTCTAGTAGGCTATCCCAACAGTTGTTCACGTGTGTGTAGTACACCATAATTTTTCATTGGTATGCACTTGTGAAACGTCTGATTAGAATACCCAATGAGAAGATTTGATCGTGTGGTCCATATTGCAGTCAAAGAATTGACTGAGGTCCTATACAATGCCCCTTCAAAGCCTGCACCTTTTGGGCCCTTTCCTTTTTCTTTTCGCACCCCATGTTAGGCCCATTTGTTCCATTTAACTGAAAAAGTCACTTTCTACACCCCTTTCTTATTTCATTCTTTTTTTTTTAATTTCTGTTTTAGATATAGTTCACTTTTAATCTAGAAAAAAAATACTAAAATTCCTAATAAAATTATATTAAAATTACAGTAGGATTCTAACTCATTTTAAAACTTTTCTACATTTTTAATTTCTAAGTTTTTCCATTTTTTAATTTTATTTCGATTTTCCATTTAATTAGTTTTATATGGAATTCTTTCATCTATACTTCATTTTGTACACTTTGTTTCTCTCTTTTCATGTTTGATTTTTGTCCCATTCTTTTTGCTACAATTAGAGGACTAATAATAGAACCTGGAATAATTTTTGTTATATTTTTAGACCATTGTATCGACTATTTTGATAGGGTTGTTTGTGAAAAATTGTGATTAGATCTTAGGTAGATTTAAGTGACCATTTGACATAGTTATTTTATGAATTTTTAGGAGATTTTTTAACATAATATTAGATTCAGGTTAGGGACCTTAGGGAATTAATTTCATATTTTTTCCAGGACTTTTGCTATTTTTAGTGCCTTGATTTTAGTCAACTTTTCCATTGTAAATCCATCTAGTTTAGCTTAGGATTTTATGGTGCATTAGGACATATATTAATTAGGCTTGATCTTAGGATATTAGAAGGCCTTAGTGTGGTTTAGCTACTTATTTTAGAATGTTGATATCATGCAAGATCCTTTAGTTTTAGGACTTAGGTTTAGAAACCGTTCAAGTTTTGTTTACATGATATGTTTAGCTTTATTTTTGTTTTATGTGCTTTAATATGCATTTTGAACTAATACTTCTTCATTTTACTTTTATGTTTTTCTGCCTTAATATTTGTATTCCACTTGTATAGGTTTCCCCATTTTCAGAACCAACTTAACTTCTTTAGAAAGTAAGTTGAGTTCTAGTTCTTTTCTTATTTCCTTTCTTCCTTAGGAATAGAAAAACCTCACAAACCATTAGGATCACTTTTTGAATATAATAACTAAATTAGGGCTGAGTCTTAGTTCCCTTAGTTTTTTTTTCCTTCGTTCAACTTGAGTCATTCTTTCACACCTCATGAAGAAAATAATAAAATACCTAATAAAGGTTGAATGTTCTTATACGCCATGAGACTTTGTTGCGGAGTACTTATACGCGTCCTGTTTTGGGGCGAGGTGTAAGTATTTACCACGATGGATAGGTCTTAATATGAGAATGTTCACAAACAAATTCAAAACACTTCTCATAAAAGACAAAAATAAACACAATAAGCGACTGTCTTGTGGGAACTTCTCTTTCTTATCTCATTCATTCTGAACGCGAACTTGCGAGGACTTGTCTCGCATGCAAGATGGTAAACGCACTCGTACAAGACGAGCCTGCAACACCTGAGCATAGACATACGCAGTTCCAGCACATAAAAAACACAATCAAATTCCCGCCTTAGTTTCCCGATGAGGTACGTAGGCAGCGGGGTAGGGCCCGTTCGAGCATATTCTTTATTTTCCCTACATTTTCCCCCTTATTTTCTTTTTTTCCCTTTCTTATTTCCATTCTCATTCCAGTTAGCAGTTCATTTGTTCAGCAACAATAATATTCTTTTACCCTTTGAAACAAAACAAACAAGCGTGGATCCCGTCGGGTACGGCGGACGATCTGGGGTGCTAATACCTTCCTAGGTCGTAACCGACTCCCGAACCTTGATCTTTGGTTCGCAAGGCCTTGTCCTTTCCTTTTCTCTCAGGTTTGTGCAGCATTACCTTTCCCGTTCCTTCGGGATAAAAATGCCTGGCTGACGACTCTACATTTTCCGCGCCACTAGGATGAAAATCCCGGGAGTGACACCTAGGACTTAGAGTGGTTCCACTTTGGCTTCATGGCATCTTGCTATGTTGGTAGTAGTGAGTTCCACACCTAGACTTGCAACCTTCTTGGAAATGTATTGATATCAGAATCTTTTTGGGGAAATACACAACCTTGATAGTTATGTGAAGTCAGGGGACCGATCATTGATGACCTTTGTGGAAACATCCCACTCGCATATGAGGGCCCACTAGGAACTCGCATATGATAGCCTGGTTCTCTCATAGGAATCTAGTTAAGGAAAACTATTTGTATGACGATAGTATTTTATCCTTCAGGATGAATGTACTATTGTTTCTCGATTCATTGCTTGAAGCTGGGGACTTATGAGGGACGTTTGTTTCCTTTGACTCAGTTGAGACCTCCCTGAGTAGTACATAATTCCAAACCGATTCCCTGATTTGGACATGAGCCATTTCTCGGAGATGGCAGACATATTATTGCTTCTCGGCTTTGAGAGTCCATGATGTTGACCCGAGTAGCACACCCGTGAGATTGGAAGGGTTTTATAGGTTTGCAGGAACCTTTAACCTTCAACACACCCACTGTGCCAATATGCTTCAGTATTGTAATCTGTTCTTTTACACATGGATTCTGAGATTTGAACTTCTGATCAAGAAGTTGTTTGTTTTGATGTGGTGATGTTGTGACCCTGCACAGACACTTTCCTATATGTTTGACACTAGACAGACACATCATTGATCATATGCCTTACCTTGCATAAGCATCATGACATCATTAATCATATGTGTTCATTTTATTCTTAGGGTTCATCTTACTTCCAATTCTCGGTCGCATTGCTGCTTCAAGATGGAAACTCTAAGGAAGAAGAATGTTCACTATACTTTCCCGTAACCAGAGACAGAGGGTATTCAAAAGTAGATCAGCCTAATGAATGACAAGGTTCTGGATGACTTCAAAAGAGATTATTGAAAGATTCTAGAATATGTGAATAAGCCAACAGTTGATCAGAGGGAAAACCTGCATTCCTTGTTGCGATTTTATGATCCAGAGTTACGAGTCTTTGTTTTTCCAGATTACATTTTGGCACCTACCTTGGAGGAGGTCTCTGGTATCCTGAATGTTCCCATCAGAGAGGGTATGCCTTATTATGCTTCAGAGAAGATCCCTCCCTATGAAGACATTACTGATGCCTGTCATTTGAGTATGCTCAGATTCAAGATGGGGCTAGAAGCCAGCCAGGGTAAGGGCATTTCTTTGGAGTTTCTCATCGCAGAAGCTCATGTTATGGCATTGGGAAACAAATGGGCAGATTTTAGGGCATTTCTAGCTATGATGGTATATGGGATAAGCTTATTCCCAGGAGAGAAATGAGTAATCAACATGGAGTCCATTACCATCTTTCTCAAGCGAAACCTAGTGCCTACATTTCTTGGTGATTTCTACTATGGGGTCCATTACAGGAATGAAAAAAGAAAAGGACATGTAAACTATTGTGCTCCCTTATTTGCTGACTGGTTTGTAAGGCAACTCCCAAAATCAGGACCATTCCAAGACCTAAAACAAGCTTGGAAGTGGTCTAAAAGATTGATGGGCTTAACCTCAGACATCATATCTTGGGGATGCAATAGAGACTTGATAGGAAAATAGATTATTGCTAGATGTGGCACTTTCCCCAATGTACCCTTGCTGGGAAGAAAATGGGGAATAAACTACAATCCTTCATTATCAAGAAAACAATTTGGTTACCCTCTGAAAGTTCCACCATCACCTGAGGAGGTAGCTGAGTCATTGTATTTCTCAACAGAAGGAAATATGGAGTTGTGTGCATAGGTAGCCCAAGCTTGGGATGTCAGGACAAAGAAAGGAAAGAAAGATTTTGGGAAGGTGGACCCAAAAACATATGATCCTTTTGCTACATCGTTGAAATATCGTGTAGAAGTCTAACTTCTCCCGTTCTCTATGTAATCCCCTTTATACCCTAAGGAGGAGGTACTCTTAGATTCGATACCTCTCAAAGACTACCAGAAATTGGAGGCCTTGGTTAAGCAGCTTAGGATGGAGAATCAAGAGGCCAACAATTCTTGCCAAAATTTGAAAATTCAGAATCAGAAGTTGGAAGAAAGAGCTCACCAGGCTGAAGAGATGGTTAGGCTCAAGCAGCAGGACTTCCAGGAGAGGGAACTCTACTTCAAGAAAAAAGGATTAGCTTAAACTCACAAGGCGAGCCAGTGCGAAAAAGATAAGAAAGCTTTGAATGAAGCTATAATTTTGTGGCAGGAGAAATGGGAAGACAGAAAGAGTTGGAGGCCAAATACAAGCTAGAAATAAGGTCTTAAGGATTCCTTAGTTGAGCAAGGAAAGTTGCTTCAAAAGGCCCACCACCAAGAAAGGAGTCATCTTCAGGATATGGCAAAGAGTCAACAAACAGTGGAAGATGCTCAGAAAGAGATATAAGAGTTAAAGCTTCGGGTTGATGTTACAAAGACTAAGACTGAGTCAAGTGCAAGAAAAGAAAGTGAGAAGGTGTAAACACCCCAAATTTTCCCTCACCAAGTTCACGCCATGGCTTGTGACCTTTCATCTTTGCATTAGTTAAGCATATCATCTCATATTGCATTTTTGTTTCATTGCATTAGTCCAAGTTCATCTACATCTAGGGTTTGTCATTTGAGCAATCCAAGGATCCATCTGAGCCACCCCAAAGGTATTAAATCATCTCAAGAGGGTCCATGTATATTCAATCATCATATTATATCCTCCAAAGATCAAGGAAGTCAAAGAATCACAAGAACTGGTAAAGCATGGAAGCAGAGTTAGGGTTTAACTGCACAAATGACCTGAAATTAGGGTTTTGGTTTCAGAGGCCATAACTCCAAATTTTTTGGTCATTCTTGTTTCTAATGGTCTCAATATGTTATAAGGATCATGTGTACCAAGTTTAATGAAGAAATTCATTATGTAAGTCATATGTTCATTGGGTAACTTCTTGAGCAAGTTAGAGTAAAATCAAGGCATCTGAGGCCCCCCAACATGGAACCAAAGTGGATTTTTCATCAAATTGGAGTTATATGATCTTTATTTGATCATTGAAGTGCTTAGAAGTTCACAAAATTGAAGAAAAGTGAGCTAAAACCAAAAGTTGCAAGAAATGGAAATGACTTGTAATGTAAACTTTCCATTTTGGGAAAGTTTTTCAACCTCCTCTTTCTCAACCAAAAATGCTTCAAATGAAAAATTGTTGGTCATGAAAGTTATAGATTGGATCATTCCATTTTCAAAAAGTACAAGAACAAGATCTAACTCATTTTGGAACTCAAGATATGGCTTGTCAAAGTTGGCAAAAATCCCATAAATTTCAAGAATGCACCAAAAGGGATTCTTTGCAAAACCACTTGCCAAGGCTTTTTGTGACTTCAAACACACTTCAATGTATCATAACATCATAGTGCATTGCCTTAAGATCAGAATTGCCCAAGGAATTTCAAGATTTCATGCCTTGAACATCAAGAATTCTCAAAGGGGCCAAAACTTCACATATTTGCAAAAGGTCCCATAACTTAGCTCCCACTTGCTGCATTGCCCCAAGACTGATTTTGTGGACATCCTTGAACTCAGCTGCACCAGGACATGCCAAAAATCCAGCTACACCCTTTCCCATACCTCAAGTACAAGAAATGTTGACTTTATGCAAAATCACCCATACCAATCACAACAGTCCACCACCCACTCTCTGCCCAATCCAGACACTACAAGCATGCCCTAAGGACACATTTTCATAACACACACAAGCTGAAACCTCCAAGAACTCAGCATTTCCAAAAACATTCCCTCTTGCATTTTCCTTCGAAACTCCCAGCTCACTCACTCAATATTCAAACCAATTCCACCATTCATCTCAAAATCATCCACTGATCACAAACCACCCATTAAAACAACCAAAAACACCCCATACACCAAACACGATTTCTGACCAGTTGGATTTCTACCACTCAAACCATCCATTCTCAAAGCTTTCCAAGCATAGCAACTTCTTCAGGGAGGTCTTTAGAGCCATTTTGCACCAAGGAAGTGGCCAGAAAGCTCAAGTGTGAAAAGCTTCATCTCAGGTAGTCATCTGAATTCATTTTTCCAGAACTTCTTTTTTATGTTACAATATGCAAAAGCATGCTTCACTGATCACTCTGAGCTTTGAATTTTTGAAAATAGTGTAGAAATGATTATGTACTGAACCTTTGAAATTTTTTCCATTTTTGATCCTTTCTTCGAATCTTGTTTATGAGCATGAATAAATGTGTTTTGAGTGTGGAATTGAGCTTAGGAGAGTGAGAGGGTTTGATCTGGAGCTTTAGAGCTCCAGAAATCACCTAGGGAGAGAGTTGGAAGTTTTCAGGGGAGGGTGTCACCGGAGAAGACGACCGAAGCTCTTCTCCGGTGACATGAAAGTCATTAATTGTTTTAATTAGGGTTAGGGCAAATTTTGAATTGTGGCCGTAGGATCTGAGCTTCCCGCGTGAGATGAGTGGCCAGGATTGTGTCATTAATATTTAATCTGGATTATTTAAATAATTAATTGAGATTAGTTAAGTTTAGAACCCTAACTTCAAGAATTATTTTCGGCCTAACCAAGAATGGTATGACAATTATTCTTTTGGCATTGATCTTCATTTGACATGTAGTTTCTAGCATAATTTTGTCACAAATTTCTTCTGCATTTTTGAATTGATTTACATTTTTTCCCTTTAGGTACCTTAAAACCCTAGATAACTTAGAAAAATCATAACTTTCACTAGGTTAAGAGTTAGGTCTTCTCCTTTGGGGTGTGATATCATATGGGGTTAGCGTTCTTTTGATTGCATTTTCAATTTTTTACTTGTCATTTGCTTATGTTTTTGAGTTTTGCATCTCATCTTCCTTTGCATACATCTTGCACATGCTTGCATTCATGAACTTTCCATGACATTTTATGCATCCACATGACTTCTAAGACATCATAAGACACATTAGAATCATGTTTGATCATTTCTTCATCCATTTTCCATGATATGCATTCATTACATTCCATGAACATTCATGAACTTTCATGCATCTTACATGCTTCATTTGCATCCTCATTATTTGTATGATCATCCATAGCATTTGGTATGTCTTTGCATCATCTGTTAGCATCATTTTCATCATGAATATGCTTCTGGTTTTGGTTTTCACCCTTGCATTCATTTCATTTCATTTCCTTTCTTTATGCTAACCATTTCAGGTGGTAAGTAACTTGAGAAGTGAATTTGCCTTCACTTCTCATCTCTCTTTCCATTCTTCTTATGCATCCTTGCTGCATTTTTCTTTTGCTTTAGAGTGAGCTTGCTCGTTCATGTTCCTCCTTCACTTTCTTCCTTCAGTCAACTTATCTTCTTAAGCGAAGTAAGTTGACTTGTTTCTTCTGCTTCTCCTCTTTCCATCTTGCTTTCTCCTTGGTGGCTTTTCTTGAAGATCTATTGCAAGCCTCATAAACCCTAGGAACATCCAATCATGATAACAATTAAGGCTTGATTAGTCCCCCCATTAGTTTTACCTTTGTGTTTTCCTTTGTGTCTCTTTTCTCATCTCATAATCAGAGATTAAACCTTTAAGGTTTTAAGGCTTTGTGATTAAGGTTATGCCTGCATCCTTCTCTTAGGATGGAGTGTATAACTTTAATCCTAAGTGTTAAATCCTCAATGTGTTTAAATTTCTTAATCAATCCACCTTAATAATCACTAAGACATTAGCTTGTAACTTGGGCCTTGCATTAGGGTTCTAATTCTTCCTTAATTGGTTAAGAAGGACTAAACCTAGTGTTAATGGACAAGTCCCCCTCAAGTTGTCTTATAAACCATAAAATTCACTTTTTAACCTTACCATTAAATAAAATCCACTTTAATAAAGGCTTTGTTTTGTCATGATATTAATCCCTAATCATGGATTGAGTTGAGGTATCTTCCTCAGCTTAAATGTTCTCATCTATTATCCTTCTATTAGGATGGTGTAATGGGTCCTTTAAATCTTTGATTATGGCTTAAACTCATTACATAACACTAAACAAAAACTCCAAAAGCATCTAAAATAATTGCAAGTAGGTTAATGATCTTAATCCTACATCATGGTGATTAAGTGTGAGGTGCTTACTTCATATTTAAGGTATTCTCATTACCCCTAATCAGAGGGAGGATGTGATGAGTTTACTAACCCTTGGTTTAGGCTTAAGCTCATTTTCTTATGACAAACACAAAAAGCAATAAAAGATTGAAAACATCAAAACAAATAATAATCGTCTCCTCTGGGATTCTTTTCTCATCATCTTCACTCACAAACAAGAGCTCGCTTCTTCCGTCTAATGCAAGACAGTTAGCACCTGAGCCAGACAGGTCATACACTTGAGCATAGGCAAGCAAGCAGTTCATCATTCAATTTATCTTTCAGTCTCTTTGAGTCGAACTACGGTGTTCTGACTTCCTCATTGCATGAGAGGATACATAGGCATAACTTAACTATTATCGAACAAAAGTCTCTGTATATTCCCCCTCTTCCAGCATTATTCTTTTAAGCCTCATTCCTGAGCAATTTCATTTCACATCTCTTTAAACACAAAATTTCAAGCGTAGATCCCGTCGAGTACGATGGACAATCTGGGTGCTAATACCTTCCCAGGTTGTAACCAATCCCCTTTCTAAGTTTCTCTGGTTCGTGGCCGTCTTATCCATCTCTTTCTAGGTTTATGCAGCATTACCTTTCCATCGGGATAAAAATTCCTAGCTGGCGACTCTTTTCACTTAATTTTCATTCCTCCTTTCACCGACCGTTCGCGCTTGTACCGGGATGCAAATCTTTGGGAGCGACAGCTTGGCGACTCTGCTGGGGACCCTTATATTGCAACCAGAGCTTCTGGTTATTTTGTGGGTTCCTCCTAGCGCTTGTTTGATTTGTGTTTACGGGGGTGTTACGTGCTACTTGTGCTTATTCATTTTGCTTTATTTATTGCTTTCATTTACAGTTTTTATACATCATACTGTCATTATCATTGCTGGATCTGGCTTTTGTTTTGATGGGTGGGGTTTCACTGAGTGATTAAGGTCCTATACTTGGGACCTGAGTGACACCTAGGCTAGAGTTGTTTATATTCTTTCCCATTCCATTTCGGTCTGGTGCGGGAATATGAAACACGGTTCAGATGTGGATTTCTTCTTGAGAACTCTGTGCTACAGATTTCCTGTAGTGCTAGAGCTATCTGGGAAGCCTTCTAAGTCTGGATGACCTTTATTATGACCTTCAGAATCTGGGGTGAATTAGAGGAGGATCTTTTATGATTATTGTAAACACAGTACCTCCGGGTTAGAAGTGTTTACACTTCTTATAACTGATCCAAGTCTGAGGAAGTTTGTTCTAGAACATTACATGTGAGAGGGTTGGGTTGTTTACAGGTTTGCAGGAACCCTTGGCCACATCATACCCTGTTACTGTATTGTTTAAGAGTACTTAACTTTGGAAAGTTCTTGTGATTAACCCTGGACATGTGACTCTTTATTTGAGTCCCCCACCCTGGTTACTGGATTTATGAGCCTCCATCCGGACCTTTAAACATACATGGACCTTATACCAAGACAGATAATCAGATCCAGCTCGTGATCACAAACCTTTGCATATCATTTGCATATATCATTATTGCATCATTTAACATTTGTTTATTTGTTTTTCAGGGTATCCATCATATCATATTTGGTTTGGTTTTGACCCCTTCTACTGCTTAGACCTCTGTTTCAGTTATCTTCTTCAGCATTTTCTTCAGCTATCTCTCCAGCACCTGCATCAGTCTGTCAAAGACTTACCTTCAGCTTCTCAGTCTGTGATCTTCATCAGCTTATTCTCAGTTTCTTCATCAGCACTCATGGATGCTCCAAGGAAAAGCAACATATCTTATCACTTTTTTGAGCCCATATTGACTGGTATCAGGAAGGTCCAGTCCCTTATCACACCTGAACGCATCCCACTATTTAGAAAGCACTATGGGGGTATTTTGGACATGGTTATGGATCTTGATTCATCTCAGAGGAGCATGATCCACACATGCTTGTAGTTTTATGACCCTCCACTCAGATGCTTCACCTTTCCTGATTTCCAGATGGGGCCTCTATTGGAAGAGTTTTCCTTGTTGATTGGAGTGCCTATCAGAAGAGGGATCCCCTTCAATCCAGAGATGACTGCTCCCAGAAGTGAAGAGATAGCAAGGGCATTGCATTTGGAACCTGCCCTCATTGAGCAAAACTTGACAACAAAAGCTGGGATTCCTGGCTTACATATGGACTTCTTGATTTCTCAGGCCTCCTTGAAGGCTGCAGTGGGAGAATGGAAGGCAGTCTATACACTTTTAGCCCTCAGCATATATGGGGTTATATTGTTTGTAGATGAGCCCAGATTTGTGAGTAAAAATGCCATCCACTTGTTCCTGCTGAGGAACCCAGTGCCTACATTGCTAGGGGATTTTTACTACTCCATCCATCAGAGAAATGAAAAGCAAAGGGGGAAGTTGGTCAGATGTTGTGCTCCTCTGTTCTACTCTTGGCTTCTCAGACACTTGCCTAAATCAGATGCCTTCTTGAACCCCCATCAGCAGAAGAATTGGGCCAAGAGGTTCATTGCCTTAACATCAGATGATATCAGATGGTGCACCCAGAGCACCAAAGGCAAGGATATTATTACCAGCTGTGGGCAATACCCTAATGTGCCTCTAATAGGAGTAAAAGGTTGCATCAATTACAACCCTTTACTGTTTAAGAGAAAATTGGGATATGCTTTGGTTCATCCTCCCAGAGGACAGGATTTGGTTGAGACCCTATACTATGAGGTTCAACCTAACTCTGCTGTTGTCAGACAAGCTGCCTGGGCTTGGGACAACATCCAGACCAAAGGGACAACCATCCTTGGAAGGTGCAACAATATTGCCTCAGCCCAGTACTCTGACTGGTCCTGTACTAGAGCTCAAATCACTAGGATGCCTTTCACCTTGGAAGACACACCTGGACCTTCTACAGTACAGCCTGCAGCAATTGTTAGCCTGGAGGAATTTGAAAAGCTCAAAGAGAGGAATAATCAGCTATCAGAAGCCCTGAAGAAAACTCTCTGGGAGAGAAATGACATTCCTCTGGACATTGAGAGATTGGAAAGACTCAAGACTGAGCATCTGACCAAGATCGAAAAGACAGATGACTACATAAGGAAAGCAAGAGCAGGAGAGTTGGTTTTGAAGAATGCCTGCAAGGAGGCCAAGATTCAGAAGGCTATGGTTGAGCATTATCTGGAGGAAAGCCATGCTAGGTGGATCAGGATCACCGAGGCCCGTGCACAAGAAGACCAGAGGACTCAAGCCAAGATTGAGCAACTGGAGGCCAATGAGAAGAAGCAGCAGGAAGCTTTGTTGGCCGCTAAGAAGGAGATATCAGAATTGAGACTCCGGGCGGGGTTAAAGAGATCAAAGGATCAGGACCGTCATAAGAAGCTGACTAATGCCATTGCTACCAGGAACCTCCTCATTAGGACCATTACAAAGCACCCAGCTGGTCCAGTGACGGAGGCCCTCCTGAAGGAAGTCAGAGAGGATGACTTTGGATTGGATGTCTGATTCCTTTTTGCTTGTATTTCTTTTATTTTGATGTACTTTTTTCTTTTGATTGTTGCACTTTTGACCCACCATAGGCATGTATTGTAAACAAACTATGTATTTTCATTATTTGTAATATATCAGTTTGTCTTATTTATTGGTGGGCTTTATCTCTCAACATCATCAAGCATTTCCTCGAGGTCTGGAAAGGTCAAAACCAAAAAACCAAACCAGATACCTTGGAAGACAAATAAGCATATTGCATTGCATATTAACATTTTCTTTGTTTTGTAGGTTTTGTTTGTTATTTTGTTTCTCACTTTGTTGTGGTTTCAGGAAACATTGCTCGTCGCAGAGTGTTCCCTGTCAACCGAACACACCGGTACCCAACGCGAAACAACTTTCCAGGCATTCAGATGGATCAGGTACAACAGGACCTGAATGAAGTAAGAAATCAAATGGAAAACGAAAGGGTTGAGATGAGAAACCAAATGACCCAGTTTATGGCTGTGATGACTGGCTTAGCTCAGAGCCAGGAAAGGCTGAGAGAACTGGTGGAAAGGCAGACTCCTGAAGAGCCCTATCCTGGAACAGGAGGAACCAACAATAATGAGCGCGGACAACCTCGCATCGACCCACCAGAGTTTGGGCCCCATTTGAACCCAGATGTTAATGTCCGAAGGAATATTCAAGGAAACACTACTGGAGGCAGGATCTTGCAAGAAGATCCTCAGGAAGAGCAGTTCACGGTTATTGGGGTTGGGGATGAGGTGTATGACCGAAGGCTGGATGAGATTGCTGAAAAGATGAGGTCTTTGGAATCCCATAATTCCCTAGGCTTTGACGTAATGGATATGAGGCTGGTAGATGGGGCGAGGATTCCCCATATATTCAAACCCCCGTGCTTTGAGAAATATAATGGTACCTCTTGCCCGCGTACTCATCTGCAATCTTTCTTAGGGAGAATCAAAGCTTATACCATGGATGAGAAGTTATGGATGTTCTATTTTGAGGACAGCCTGACAGGAGCATCAAGAGAATGGTATTCGCATCTGACCAGGGCCACTATAAGATGTTGGAAAGACTTGGCCGAATCCTTCATCCGGCAATACCAGTATAACCTATACATGGCTCCCAATAGAACCCTTCTAATGGGCATTTCTCAGTCTTCACGAGAAAGCTTTTGGGATTATGCTCAGAGGTGGAGACAGCTTGTTGCTGCTGTTCAACCACCCATGTCTGAAAGAGAAATGGCTGACATGTTTATGAACACCTTGCAGGGAACTGATATTGACCGACTTGCTGCATTCTCTTCCACCAGTTTCGCTGATGTAGTTATAGCTGGTGAAAGAATTGAGAGTCTTTTTAAGATGGGAAAAATCTCTGACAATGGTGCAAGTTCCTCCAACAACCCCAGAAAACCTTTTTCAGGACCCCGAAGGGCGGGTGAAATGAATGTTATTCATGCAGGCAGGGGCAGACCCCAGTATTCTCACAGGTCAATAGAATTCGTTACTATCCCGGCTCCAGTTCTACAATAACCACTTTTTCCTCAACAACAACAACAACAACATCATTATCAGCAACAATCTCATTTTCCGCAACAAAGAACGTACATCAATAACAACAACAACCAACAACATCGCCCCTTTCAACAGAGGCCATCTCAGGCAAATAAGTTGATTGACCCCATTCCTATGCCTTATGCCGCTCTACTGCCACAGCTCCTGAAGCTTAACCTGGTTGAGTTAAGGACGTTGGCTCCACCAGATCCTCTTAATCTCCCGAAGAATTATGATGCTAGTGCCAGGTGTGCCTTTCACTCTAACGCACCTGGTCACAATACTGAGAAATGTAGAGCCTTGCAAATGAAGGTGCAATATCTGGTCGATTCCAAAGCTCTCAATTTCGCTCCTCCTCCAAATGTTAATAGAAATCCTATGCCTAATTATGGTGGGCCCATGATTAATGCCATAGAAGAAGACCAATCATCTGCACTGATTGACAATGTTGCACAGGTTTGGACACCGTTGGCAGAAGTTAAGGCTCAACTCTTAAGATGCCAGGTGTTCCCGGGCTGTGAGGCCTGCTACAAGTCATGCAGAACTGCTATTAATGGTTGTGAGAGACTAAGGTTTGGTATAGATGGCCTTATCAGAGATGGAATTTTGCAAATTACCACAACGGCTCCTTCAACAACTCTTTCTTCAGCAACAAAAGATCTTCCTACAACATCAACAATTCTTTCTTCAGCGATATCAGATCCTCCTACAATTGCAACAACTATCAATCCCACTAATTCATCCATAACTCCAGTAATCACTCCACCCATTGTTTCAACAAACCAGAGTTCAACAACATTTACTCTACAACATCAACACCCATCTTATCAAAGGAATCGCCTACAACACCAACAAACACTAATGAAGATGTCTCAAGGGTCACAATCTATTATGACCCAACAACTGTTCATCCCAACTGCAATTTTCAACAACAAACTGCAACACCTCCTGTCAGATCTCCAGTCACAATCTATTACGACCCGCATACCATCACAGTTCCTTCCACTGCAACAATCAGTCTGGTCACCATTACGGTGCCAGGACCTGTTCCTTATGAAAGCAGTAATGCCATACCTTGGAACTACTGCTCTGATCTCTACTGCGACGGGAAGAAGATCACTCTAGATTCATCAACCTCTTCACCACAAGTTGACAATGTTGGGGGAGGCGGAGGCTTCACTAGAAGCGGACACCTTTTTGCCTCACAAACACCGAGACCCAATGCTGAAGCAGAAGCTGCTGCTAAGGCAAAAGGGAAAAATGCGGTACTTGAAGAGCCAACTGTTAAAGAAACTCTAAAGACGTATTTCGAGCAAGAAGTAGACAAGTTCATGAGAATAATCAAAAAGAGTGATTACAAAGTGGTAGACCAGCTTCATCAGACACCTTCCAAAATCTTTATATTATCATTGTTAATGTGTTCCGAAGCCCACAGGAATGCACTGTTGAGGGTCCTGCATGCAGCCTACGTGCCGGAAGAGATTACAATTAATCAGCTGGAAACAGTGGTAGCAAATGTTGACACCGGTCATGGAATGGGCTTCACAGATGCTGATTTAACGACGGAGGGACGCAATCATTACAAGGCTTTACATATCACCTTAGAATGCAAAGGTGCTGTTCTTTCTCATGTGCTGGTAGACATTGGGTCCTCACTCAATGTCCTCCCAAAGAAAGCCTGGGTGAAGTTGGAATATGAGGGTTTGGCATTGCGTCCAAGTAACTTGGTGGTGAGAGCATTTGACGGCTCTAAGAGATCAGTGCTTGGAGAGATTGATTTACCTGTGATGATTGGCCCACAAATCTTTAAAACTACTTTCTTTGTGATGGACATACAGTCGGCCTACAACTGTTTGTTGGGTAGACCCTGGATTCACGCCGTTGGCGCTGTTACATATAACCTTCACCAGAAATTAAAATTTGAGTGGGAAGGCCAGATCATCACAATTTGCGGGGAGGAAGACATTTTCGTCAGCCAGTTGGCTACTTACAAGTATATAGAGATGGATGGGGAGATCCATGAGACTATGAGTCAGGTATTTGAGGCCCTTAACATCAATGAAGCAACTGCTGTGTCTGGAACTTCCATCACTTCATATCAACAAGCCCGAAAGGTTGTTGAGGAGGGTACCGCTCAAGGCTGGGGCAAGCTGCTGCCAGTGGAAAAGAAAGAAGACAAATTCGGGTTGGGCTACAAACCAACTCGACAAGATCAACCAGAGGCTGCAATGGAGCCCAAATTTGTCAGTGGGGGAATACTTACCCTGGATGCTGTGAACAGTCTGGAAGACGAGGAAGAAGAAGAACGCAACCTGGAAAACTGGATACGTCCAAGGATCCCTGGGAACCAAGTCTCTAACAGGTCTACCCAGGAAATTATAAGAGTTACTCCTGCAGAGTAATTATTATTTTCTGTCTTTTAAGCATGCATCAAGTCCTGCATCTTGCCCAAGGTGTCAGGACTCATTTTGTAATAGGGTCATCTTATATTTTTTGCAAATGATTAATTAATGAATATCAGGACATCTTTTGTAAACAAGTCTCTCTTTTTTCGCTCACTGTTTTTCATTTTTCATTTTTTGTACAAAACAATAAAATGGCAATGTTTTCAAAATAACAATTTCATTTTCACTTTTTCTAAAACAAGATAAAACTGATCACTAAAATAAACCAATCTAAACCCTTGTAGAGAGTGCCCTCCAGATTGCACCGACAACAACACTGCTATGACTTCGTATGACTTCGACAATCCGATTAATCAAGTCGATGAAAGGGTTGAAGAGGATTATGAGCTACCTGAAGAACTAGCCATATTGTTAAGACAAGAGGAGAAGGTTATCACTCCTCATCAGGAGGAAGTTGAGACAGTTAATCTTGGTACCGAAGAAGACTTGAAAGAAGTGAAGATCGGGGCCCGTCTGCAAGATTCAGTGAAGGAGCAACTTATCGACATGCTTCGAGAGTACGTTGATGTCTTTGCTTGGTCTTATCAAGATATGCCAGGTCTGGATACCGACATTGTTATGCACAAGCTGCCACTAAAAGAAGATTATCCTCCCATGAAACAAAAGCTACGCCGCACTCGTCCGGATATGGCCATGAAGATAAAAGAAGAGGTACAAAAACAGTGGGACGCCGGTTTCCTTGTTGTAACTAGTTACCCGCCGTGGGTTGCTAACATCGTACCAGTGCCTAAGAAGGATGGCAAAGTACGGATGTGTGTGGATTACCGGGATCTGAACAGAGCTAGCCTGAAGGATGATTTCCCTTTACCTCACATTGATGTATTGGTCAACAACACAGCTCAGTTCTCAGTGTTTTCCTTCATGGATGGATTCTCCGGATATAATCAGATCAAGATGTCACCTGAAGACATGGATAAGACTACTTTCATCACACCCTGGGGCACATTCTGTTATAAGGTGATGCCATTTGGACTGAAGAATGTCGGTGCTACTTATCAACGGGCTATGGTAACATTATTCCACGACATGATCCAAAAAGAAATTGAATGTTATGTGGATGATATGATTGCAAAGTCCCTCACTGAAGAAGACCATTTGGTAAATCTACTAAAGTTGTTCAAGCGTTTGAGAAAGTATCAGTTGAAGCTAAACCCCAACAAATGCACATTCGGGGTGCGTTCCGGTAAGCTGCTGGGATTTATCGTAAGTGAGAAGGGAATTGAAGTTGATCCTGACAAGGTTAAAGCCATTCAGGAAATGCCTGCACCTAGGACTGAAAAGGAAGTTTGGGGGTTCTTAGGTAGATTGAACTACATATCAAGGTTCATATCTCATCTTACTGCAACCTGTGAGCCCTTGTTCAAATTGTTAATAAAGGAACAAACAGTCAGGTGGAATAAATATCGTCAGAAGGCTTTTGACAAAATCAAGGAGTACTTACAAGAACCTCTAATCCTTATGCCTTCAATTGAAGGAAGACCCCTAATAATGTACCTGACAGTATTAGAAGGATCAATGGGGTGTGTGTTGGGCCAGCATGACGAGTCTGGTCGAAAAGAGTATGCAATATACTACCTAAGCAAAAAGTTTACCGACTGTGAACAACGTTATTCACTGCTCGAGAAAACTTGATGTGCTTTAGCGTGGGCTGCTTACCGACTAAGACAGTATATGTTGACCCACGCTACTTTATTGATCTCAAAGATGGATCCAGTCAAGTACATATTTGAGAAGCCAGCACTTACCGGAAGGTTTGCAAGATGGCAAATGATTCTGACAGAATATGACATTCAATACACATCTCAAAAAGCCATCAAAGGCAGTGTACTGTCTGACTATCTAGCTGAGAAACCCATTGATGATTACTAGCCCATGAGATTTGACTTCCCAGATGAAGACATCATGTTCCTGAAAGCAAAATATTACGAAGAGCCTGTTCACACTGAAGGGCCTGACCCAAAAGAAGAATGGTCTATGATGTTTGATGGGACTGTCAACATGAATGGTCGTGGAGTTGGTGCAGTGCTTATTACACCTAAAGGAGTTCACATGCCTTTCTCGGCAAAACTCACCTTTAACTGCACTAACAAAGAAGCTGAATATGAAGCTTGTATCATGGGTCTTGAGGAAGCCATTGACCTCAGGATCAAAACTTTAATTGTATTCGGTTACTCAGCTTTGGTAGTCAATCAAACCAACGGTAAATGGTACACTCACCAAGAGCATCTTATTCCATATCGAGACTACACGAGGAGATTACTGACTTTCTTCACAACAGTCACGCTTGAGTACATCCCTCGAGATGAAAATCAGTTTTCCGATGCTCTGGCTACCATTTCCTCCATGATCAAAGTTCAAACTGCCAACTTTGTGCCTCAGATTTCAGTATCCAGACTTGACAGACCAGCATACGTATTCTCTATGGACATCGCTGAAGATGACAAGCCTTGGTTCCATGACATCAATTGCTTCTTAGAGGATCAAACACACCCACCTGGGGAATCATCCAATGACAAGAAGACACTAAGAAGGTTGACTGGTAGTTTCTTCCTGAATGCCGATGGTTCGTTATACAAGAGGAATTTTGACATGGTGCTTCTCAGATGTGTTGATAAGAAGGAGGCGGACTTGCTGATGCACGAGGTGCATGAAGGATCTTTTGGTACCCATGCTGGAGGACATGCAATGGCTAAGAAATTGCTAAGATCAGGTTACTACTGGATCACAATGGATGAAGACTGTTATGCCTATGCCAGAAAGTGTGACAAATGCCAGATTTATGTAGATAAGGTGCATGTGCCTCCAAATCCTTTGAATGTGATGTCTTCACCTTGGCCCTTTGCTATGTGGGGCATTGACATGATTGGAAAGATTGAGCTGACTACTTAAAATGGTCACAACTTCATCCTGGTAGCCATTGATTATTTCACCAAGTGGGTCGAAGCAGCTTCGTATGCCAATGTCACCAGACAAGTGGTAGCCCGATTCCTAAAAAGAGATATCATCTGTCGGTATGGAGTACCCGAGCGAATTATTACTGATAATGGTTCCAACTTGAACAATAAAATGGTGGCAGAACTGTGCCGGGACTTCAAGATTCAACATCACAACTCTTCTCCTTACAGGCCAAAGATGAATGGCGTTGTTGAGGCAGCTAACAAAAATATCAAGAAGATTATGCAAAAGATGGTGGTTACATACAAAGACTGGCATGAAATGCTACCATTTTCCTTGCATGGATACCGTACCTCAATCAGAACATCCACTGGGGAAACACCGTATCAGCTTGTGTACGGTATGGAGGCAGTCCTACCTGTTGAAGTTGAATTACCCTCCTTGAGGGTACTGATGGATGTCAAGTTGAACGAAGCAAAATGGGTCCGATCTCGGTACAATCAACTGAATTTGATCGAAGAAAAGAGATTAGCGGCAATCTGTCATGGGCAGTTATATCAGAAGAGAATGAAGAAAGCCTTCGATCAGAAGGTCAGGCTTCGGGAATACCAAGTCGGAGATCTTGTGCTGAAAAGACACCTTCCTCCTCATACAGACCAGAGGGGAAAGTGGACTCCGAATTATGATGGTCCATTCATAGTAACAAAGATTTTCTCCGGTGGAGCACTGATGCTCACTACTATGGATGGTGAAGATTTCTTATCCCCTATGAATTCAGATGCAATTAAAAAATACTTCGCATAAAATGACCCGCTGGAAATAAAAATAGAATGTAAGTCCAGGCAAAAATAGGGCATCCCGGCGAGTCAAAAACAGAATAAAGGACTCGGGAAAAAATAAGGGAAAAATAAAGAAAAATGTACACTCGCTGAGTTGAAAATCCGCACTGGACAGCTCAGGCAAAAATGGGTATCCAGGTGGATTGAAAACCCGAAAGGGCGATTCACGCAAAATAAGGGAATAAGCGAACAACTGTATTTTGAATTCGTTTGTATCACTTACAACGTGGCAAGCTTCGAAAGGTTAAAGCATCGGCCAGAATCAACTCTCTTCAGAAAGCAGGATAAGAAGAACGTCAAGGTCATACGGGTCATAGTAAAAGGAAGCTCACTGAAGCGTCGTCAACATTTCCAGCACCTTTATTTTTCCCAATTTTTGTAAACAATCTCCTCATTTCAGGGGATCTGTTTCTTTGACTGTATTTGCCAATTCAAGGCACCCAGACCAATAAAATCATATTTTCAGTCATACCCCGTCTTGTACATTTTTTGTTTCGTTTGCAAAAATGTCCAATATCAATAATATTTGAATAAAACAATTGTGCCCTTCTAATTACATGCTTGCAGGAAATGTATTTACTTCCAGGAATATCTAACTCCTATGACGAAATCCGGTAAGGGATACCTCGGGATACTTGTGCGTTTCTTTGTCTTAACAGGATTGCGGGTATCCAATACGCGACATGGGGCATGCCAAACATACTTCCTCCCCTAACAGCATCTGGAATATTTTTCCCCAGCTGAGTTGTCAAGTCTCCTCATCCTCAGCAGGATCCTCACAGAAGTCCTAGGAAGATTTATCAGTGATCCTTCCTCCCCCAACAGAGTGCCAAACCTCTCATCCTCAGCAAAGATGAAGGGAACCATCTCCCCACAGAGCTCCAGCCTCTCCAGGAAGCGCAATGCCTGAAATTTTCACACAACAAAGTTGTAAACACCCCAAATTTGCCCTCACCAAGTTTACACCATGGCTTATGATCTTTTCATTTGCATAAGTTCAATCATAGCATCTCATATTGCATTTTTGTTGATTCAAAGCCATCTGCATCTAGGATTTGTGATTTGAGCCATCCCTGAGCCATTTGAGCCACTCCAAAGGTCATAAATCACTTCAAAGGGGTCCATGTATGTTCAAGCATCATATTATATCCTCACAAGGTCAAGAAAGTCAAAGAATCACAAGAACTGAGAAAGGCATGAAAGCAGAGCCAGGTTTAACTGCACAGATGACCTAAAATTAGGGTTTTGATTTCAGAGGCCATATCTCCAAATTTTTTGGTCATTCTTGTTTATATTGGTCTCTATAGGTTATGAGGATCATGCATATCAATTTTCATGAAGAAATTCAATGGGGAAGGCATCTGATCAAGAGATGACTTCTTGAGCAAGTCAGTGGAAAATCAGGGCATCTGAGGCCCCCAATGACCCAACCAAAGGGGTTTCGCCATCATTTTGAATGTGTATGATCTTTATTTGATCTTATAAGAAGTTAGAAGTTCACAAAATTGAAGAATTTCAAGCCATTTGCAAAATTGCCTTTTTGGGAAAGTGACTTATAATGGAAACTTGCCATTTTGGGAAAGTTTTTCAACCTCCTCTTTTTTATTCAAAAATGCTTCAAATGAGAAAACTTTGGTCATGAAAGTTGTATATTGGATCATTCCCTTTTCAAAAAGTATAATAACTCATTCTAATTCTTTTTGAATCAAAAGTTATGGCTTGGCAAAGTTGGCAAAAATCACATAATTTCATGTTTTACACCAAAGAGGCATTTTGCAAAATGGTATGATAAGGCATTCTAAAGGCTTCAAATGTGCACAAACACTTTACAACATGCTCATGTGACCTCTAAAGATCAGAATTTGCCCAAGGATTATGCATTTTGGTGCCTTGAACTTCAAGAATTTCCAAAGGGGCCAAGCTTCCCCAAATTTGCAAAATGCTCCATAACCCTTCACCCACTTGAGCCAGCTCACAAAATCTGATTTCATGACATCCCTTGATCTTTTCTGCGCATGGCCATGCCCCTATCTCAGCCTCCCACTTGCCCATACCTCAAGTACAAGTCAAGTTGACATTTTGGCAACTTACCCATACAACTCTCTGACCTATCCAAACTTGATACATGGACCAAAAGCAACTCAACTCAACACACCACACAACACAAGCTGAAACCTCCCATAACACAGCATTCACCAAAATCCTCTTTTATGCATTTTCATTCGAATCTCTTCACACAAGCCTCAAACCTCAAAACAAACTCCATAGAACAACTCACTATGACCCTCTGATCATCTTCCAACCATCATTTGGCCCTGAAACCACCCCAAACAGAAATACGATTTTCCACTCCCTTTGGACAGAACTTCATCAATCTCACAAACCAGCCACAATACACTCCAACTAAGCCTCAAAGCTTCCTCAGGAAGATCATTGGAGCCATTTTGAAGCAAGGAAGCAGTCAGAAAGCCCCTGGATTGAAAGCTCCATCTCAGGTAGCCATGCTAATCATTTTTTCCAGAAGCTCTATTTTAAGTTATTAAATGGTTAAGCTTGTTCCCCTGAATGCAATGAACTTTGAATTTTTGAAAATGATGAAGAAATGAGGATGTATGGTCTGCCTGAAACTTTGCCCATGAAAATGGTTTTGTTTGTTTCTCATGATTCATGGAAAATAAATGGATTTTGTTTTCCCTTTTAGAATGTTTAGTTGAGTGAATCTGGAGATTTTGATGCGTTTTAGTGAGGTTTTGAGAGAGATATGATGAAGGTCTCGCCGGAGAAGACGACCGGAAGTCTTCTTCGGCCACCTGAGGGTCATTAACCCTAATCTGAGTAATTAGCCAACTTTGAATGTAGGCCTTTGGATCCCTCTTCCCGCGTGCTGTGAACGGCCCAGATCTTATAGTTTAGCCCTAATCCGTGTCATTAACATTAATTAATTAGGTTTAATTTTAATTTAGTCAGTTTGAATTACAGCCTTAGGATCTGGCGCCAGTCAATTCCCTCCAATTCCATTTGAATCTCAGCCTCAGGATTTGCATACTTCTCCATTTATTTAATTTAATTTTTATTTTCATTGTATTTATTTTCCACGAATTTTTAAAAATAGCAAAACACACTAAAAAATTCTGAAATTTTTTGTCAAACCCTTTATTAATTTTCAGAACCCAAAAATACTTTTATTTTTATTTTTTGCATTAAAAATTATTTTTAAATCATTTAAATGTTTATTTTTAATTATTTAATGGAAATTAATTAATTAAATATGCATTTAGGTATTTAAAAATCACCAAAAAGTTCACATTGCATTTTAAAACATTTAGAAACATTATCAAACTCTCAAAACAAATTTCTTTTTGGTTCTTGACCTATTTTGACCTTTTTCATTGGAATTAAATTTATTTAAAGGCAATATTTTGGTCCTAACTTAGAAAAATTCATTCTGCCTAACCATGAAGAGTTTGATGATGGTTCTTCTTGCATTGCATCCTTCATATCATGTAGTTTTTAGGGTAAAATTGGTTTGAATTTATCTTTCATTTTCAATTTGTTTTGCATTTTTCATTGTGAGGTATCCCAAAACCCTAGTTGACTTGAGAAAATCATAACTCCCATTAGGTTAAGAGTTAGGTCCCCTCCTTTGGGAAGTGAACTTGTGTAGGGTTAGGGTTACTTTGATCCCATTTTCAATTTTTTATCATGTCATTTGCTTCTGAATTTGATTTTTGTATTGCATGTTATGCATAAACCCTAATTCTTGCTTTCCTTTGCATCCATTTCTCATTTGCTTGCATATAGGAACTTGCCATGACATTTTGTGCATCCATATGACATATAAGGCATCTTAGGACCTATTAGAATCATATTTGATCATTGCATCTTTCATTTGCCATGTTGTGCATTCATTCCATTTCATGAACTTTCATGATTCAAAGCATGCTTCATTTGCATCCTCCTCCATGTATGATTATCCACCACTCTTGACATGTGTTTGCATCATCTCTTAGCTTCATTAGCATCATGTTTATGCTTCTGATTTTGATTTTCATCATTGCATTTCATCTCATTTTCATTTCATTTCATTTCCTTTGCTAACTTTTCAGGTGGTAAGTTGTTTTGAGAAGTGAATTTGCCTCCACTTCTCACAATCTCTTCTCATCTCTCTTATGCATCATTGCTGCATTTTACCTTTGTATTAGAGTGAGCTTGCTCATTCATGTTCATCTTTTACTTTCTTCCTTCAGACAACTTGTCTTCTTAAGTGAAGCAAGTTGTCTTGCTTCTCTCTGCTTCTTTCTCCTTTCATCTGCTTCTTTCCTGGTGGCTTTTCTCCTGGAGATCTTTTGCAAGCCTCATTAACCCTAGGAACAACCAAGCATGATCATGATTAGGGTTTGATTAGTCCCCCCATTATTTCTTACCTTTGTGTCATCTTTGAGTCTTCTCTTCTCATCTCTTAATCAAGGACTAAACCTTAAAGGCTTTAAGGCTTTGTGATTAGGGTATGCCTGCATCTTTCTATTAGGATGGAGTGTATAACTTTAATCCTAAGTGTTAAACCCTTAATTTTTTAAATCCTTTAATAAATCCACTTAATAATCACTAAGACATCAAGCTTGTAACTTGGGCCTTGCATTAGGGTTCTAATTCTTCCTCAATTGGTTAAGAAGGACTAACCCTAGTGTTAATGGACAATTCCCCCTCAAGCTGTCTTACAAACCATAAAAATCACTTCTTAATCTTACCATTAACTAAAATCCATCTAATAAAGGTTTGTTTTGTCATGAGGTTAATCCCTAATCATGGATTAAGTTGAGGAGCCTTTCTCAGCTTAAATGTTCTCATCTATTATCCTTCTATTAGGATCGTGTAATGGGTCCATTAAATCCTTGATTATGGTTTAAACTCATTACTTAACACTAAACAAAAAAACAACAAAAACATCTAAATAATTGCAAGTAGGTTAATGATCTTAATCCTACATCAGGGTGATTAAGTGTGAGGTGTCTACTTCATACTTAAGGTACTCTCATTACCCCTAATCAGAGGGAGGATGTGGTGAGTTTACTAACCCTTGGTTTAGGCTTAAGCTCATTAACTTTTGACAAATCCAAAAGCAATAAAAGATTGAAAATACCAAAACAAACAATAATCGTCTCCTCCGGGATTCTTTTCTCATCATCTTCAGTCACAAACGAGAACTCGCTTCTTCCGTCTGTTGCAAGACAGTTTGCACCTGAGCCAGACAGGTCATACACTTGAGCATAGACCAGTAAGCAGTTCACAAGTCAATTTGTCTTTCAGTCTCTTTGGGTCGAACTACGGTGTTCTGACTTCCTCATTGCACGAGAGGATACGTAGGCATAACTTAACAGTTATCAAACAAAAGTCTCTGTATATTCCCCCTCCTTCCAGCATTATTCTTAAAGCCTCATAGTCTTGAGCTTCATTCTTCTCTTACACTGACACTTCTCTCATGCACTTCACATTTTTCATCTACACTGACACTTGCATTTTTTTCCAGCTCTGATACACATATTGCACTGACACTACCCCTTTAAAACACAAATCTTTCAAGCGTGGATCCCGTCGAGTACGACGAACAATCTGGGTGCTAATACCTTCCCAGGTTGTAACCAACCCCCTTTCTCAGTTTCTCTGGTTCGCGATCGTCTTATCCATATCCTTTCTTAGGTTTATGCAGCATTACCCTTCCTTCGGGATAAAAATGCCTAGCTGGCGACTCTATTCATTCTTTTCCTTTCGTCGACCGTTTGCGTCTGTACCCCCTTTGACTTAGCCTCATTTGGTGGGAGCGACAACTTCGCGACTCTTCTGGGGACCCTTATACTGTAACCAGGGCTTCTGGTTCTTTTTGTGGGTTCCTCCTAGCGCTTGTTTGATTTGTGTTTACTGGGATGTTATGTGCTAATTGTGTTTATTTGCTTTGTTTATTGCTTTATGTACAGTCTTGTTTATTGCTTTCTTTACAGTTTTATGCATCATACTATCATTATCATTACTGGATCTGGCTTCTGTTTTGGTGGGTGGGGTTCCATTGAGAGTTTGAGGTCCTATACCTGGGATCTGAGTGACACCTAGGCTAGAGTGGTTCATATTCTTTCCCATTCCATTTCGGTCTGGTGCGGGAATATGAAACACGGTTTAGATGTGGGTTTCTTCTTGAGAACTCTGTGCTACAGATTTCCTGTAGTGCTAGGGCTATCTGGGAAGCCTGCTAAGTCTGGATGACCTTTATTATGACCTTCAGAAGCTGAGGAAAATTAGAGGAAGATCTTTTATGGTTATTGTAAACACTGTACCTCCGGGTTAGAAGTGTTTACACTTCTCATAATTGATCCAAGTCTGAGGATCCTTGTTTTAGAACATTACCTGTGAGGGGGTTGGGCTATTTACAGGTTTGCAGGTACCATTGGCCACATCATACCCTGTTACTTGTTTTGTTAAAGAGTACCTCATTTTGGACAGTTCTTGTGATTTAACCCTGGACATATGACTCTTTATTTGATTCCCCCACCTTGGTTACTGGATTTCTGAACCTCCATCTGGACTTCTTGAACATACATGGGTTTTATATCAAGACAGATAACCAGATTCAGCTTGATCACAAACCCTTGCATATCATTTGCATACTCATCATTTGCATAATTTAACATTTGTTCATTTGTTTTTCAGGGTATCCACATTATATCTGGTTTGGTTTTGACCCCTTTTTCTGCATAGACCTCTGCTTCATCAGTTATCTGCTTCAGCTATTCTCATCCTCACCAGCATCAGCCTGTCAGTGGCTCATCTCCAGTGTCAGTCTTGATCTTCATCAACACTTGTCCTCAGTTCTTCAGCAGCACTCATGTCTACTCCCAGGAAGAGCAACATATCTTACCACTTCTTTGAGCCTGTATTGACTGGTATCAGGCAGGTCTAGTCACTTATCACACCTGACCACATCCCTTTGTTTAGAGAACATTATTGGGGTATCTTGGATATGGTTATGGACCTTGACCCTTCTCAGAGGAGCATGATCCACACCTGCCTGCAGTTTTATGACCCTCCTTTGAGATGCTTCACATTCCCAGACTTTCAGCTAGGACCTTTGCTGGAGGAGTTTTCATCATTGATTGGAGTGCCTATCAGAGGTGGGATCCCCTTCAACCCAGAAATGCCAGCTCCCAGCAATGGAGAAGTAGCAAAAGCACTGTACCTGGAGCCTACTTTGATTGAGCAAAATATGACAACAAAAGCTGGGATCCCTGGTTTACACTTGGACTTCTTGATTTCTCAAGCCATCCTGAAAGATTCATTGAGAGAATGGAGGGCAGTCTGTGCACTGTTAGCCCTCAGCATATATGGGGTTATAGTGTTTGCAGATGAGCCCAAATTTGTCAGCAAGAATGCCATACATTTGTTTCTTCTGAAGAACCCAGTACCCACATTGCTGGGAGATTTCTATTACTCCATCCATCAGAGGAATGAGAAACAAAGAGGGAAGTTAGTGAGATGTTGTGCTCTTTTTTTTCACACCTGGCTGCTCAGACATCTACCTAAGACAGATGCCTTCTTGAATCCTCACCAGTAGAAGAATTGGGCTAAGAGGCTCATTTCTTTGACTTCAGATGATATTAGATGTTGTACCCAGAGCACCAAAGGCAAGGACATTATCACCAGCTGTGGGCAATACCCAAATGTACCTCTGATAGGGGTAAAGGGTTGCATCAACTACAATCCTTTGATGTTTAAGAGACAACTGGGCTATGCTTTGGTTCACCCTCCTAGAGTGCAAGATTTAGCTGAGACCCTGTATTGTGAAGTGAAACCTAATTCAGCTATTGTCAGACAAGCATCCTGGGCTTGGGACAACATCCGGACAAAAGGGATGGCTATTCGTGGAAGGTGTAATAATGTTGCTTCAGCTCAGTACTATGACTGGTCCCATGCTAGAGCTCAGATTACTGGAATGCCTTTCACCATTGAGGATATACCTGGACCATCTACAGCACAGCCAGCAGCAACTGTCAGCCTGGAAGAATTTGAGAAGCTGAAGGAAAGGAATGAGAATCTGTCTCAAGCTCTGAAGAAGACCCTTTGGGAAAAGAGTGATGGCCATCTGGACATTGAAAGGTTAGAGAAGCTTAGGGTGGAACATCTGTCCAAGATTGAGAAAACAGAGGACTACATCAGGAAAGCAAGGGATGGGGAAAAATATTGAAGAATGCCTGTAAAGAGGCCAAGATTCAGAAGGCCAGGACTGAGCTCTATCTGCAGGAAAGTCAGGCTAGGTGGGTCAGGATCACTGAAGCCCGGACACAAGAAGATCAGAGAATTCAAGCCAAGATTGAACAGTTAGAGGCCAATGAAAAGAAGCATCAGGAAGCTTTGTTGGCAGCCCATAAGGAGATTTCAGAGTTGAAGCTCAGAGCTGGATTGAAGAGATCGAAGGACCAGGACAAGCACAAGAAGCTGACCACTTCCATTGCCACCAGGAAACTCCTCATTAGGACCATTACAGAGCACCCAGCTGGTCCAGTGACTGAGGCACTCCTGAAGGAAGTCAAAGAGGACAAGTTTGGACTGGATGTTTGACTTCTTTGCTTGTTGTTCATTTTCATTTGATGTACTTTTTTCTTTTTGTATTTTGACCCTCCAAGGGCATGTGTTGTAAAACAAACTATGTATTTGTTCATCATTTGTAATATATTAGTTTGCTTTCATTGGGTTTCTTTTCTCAAGCAACATCAAGCATCTTCCTCGAGGTCTGGAAAGGTCAAAACCAAGAACCAAGCCGGATACCTTGGAAAAACAAATAAGCATACTGCATTGTATACTAACCTTGTTTTGTTTTGTAGGTTTTGTTATTATTTGTTTCTAACCCTGTTGTGATCTCAGGAAACATTTCTTGTCGTTGAGTGTTCCCAGTGTTCCCTATCAACCGCACGCACCGCTACCCTACTCGCAACAACCTTCCTGGTATTCAAATGGATCAAGTACAGCAGGACCTGACTGAGGTCAGAAATCAGATGGCTAATGAAAGGGTGGAGATGAGGAACCAAATGACTCAATTAATGGCTGTAATGACTGGCTTAGCCCAGAGTCAAGAAAGGTTAATGGAACTAGTGGAAAGACAAACTCCCGAGGAATCTTATCTTGGAACTGGAGGAACAACTAACAATGAGCGGGGCCAGCCTCATGTAAATCCACCAGTATTTGGACCTCATCTAGATCCGGAAGTCAACATCCCGAGAAATCTACAAGGAAATACTGCTGGGGGGAGAATCTTGCAGGAAGATCCCCAAGAAGAGCAGTTTACTGTTATGGGGGCAGGAGATGAAGTCTATGACCGAAGATTGGATGAAATTGCTGAGAAGTTGAGATCTTTGGAGTCTCAGAATTCCTTGGGCTTTGATGTAATGGATATGGGGCTGGTGGATGGGGTGAGAATTCCCCACAAATTCAAACCCCCGTGTTTTGAGAAATACAATGGAACCTCCTGTCCACGAACTCACCTGCAGCCTTTCCTAGGAAGACTTAAAGCTTATACTATGGATGAGAAGTTGTGGATGTTCTACTTTGAAGACAGTCTGACTAGGGCTTCAAGAGAGTGGTATTCACACTTGACCAGGGCCACCATTAGATGCTGGAAGGACTTAGCTGAAGCCTTCATCAGGAAGTATCAATACAATCTGGACACGGCTCCTAACAGGACCCTCCTAATGGGAATGTCTCAATCTTCCAGTGAAAGCTTCAGGGAATACGCCCAAAGGTGGAGACAGCTTGCTGCTGCTGTCCAACCACCCATGTCGGAAAGAGAAATGGCCGACATGTTCATGAATACTCTGCAAGGAACATATATTGATAGACTGGCTGCCTTTTCCTCGACCAGCTTTGCTGATGTCGTCATAGTCGGTGAAAGGATTGAATGTCTGTTAAAAATGGGCAAGATTTCTGACAGCGGTGCAAGTTCATCCAGTAATCCCAGGAAGCCTTTTGTGGGACCCCGAAGAGCCGGTGAGACCAACTCCATTCATGCAAGCAGGGGCAGACCTCAGTATGTTCACAGATCAGTAGCAGCTGTTACCATTCCAACTCCGATTCCTCAACAATCAGCATATCCTCAGCAGCAACCACAGTATCAACAACAAATCCAGTATCCGCAACAGAGAACCTACAACAAAAATAATAGCAATCAGCAACAGCGACCATTCCAACAAAGATCATCACAGGAAAACAGGGTGATTGACCCTATCCATATGCCTTATGCTGCCTTATTGCCACAACTCCTGAAGCTTAACTTGGTTGAGTTAAGGACGTTGGCACCATAAGATCCCCTTAATCTCCCAAGGAATTATGATGTCAACGCCAGGTGTGCTTTCCACTCCAATGCACCTGGTCACAGCACTGAAAAATGCAGGGCCTTACAAATGAAAGTACAAGATCTGGTGGATTCTAAAGCCCTCAACTTCGCACCTCCTCTGAATGTCAACAAAAATCCTATGCCTAATCATGGCGGGCCAAGGATTAATGCCATTGAGGAAGACAAACCATCTACCTTGATCACCAATGTTGCACAAATTCGAACACCTTTGGTCGAAATTAAAGCTCAGCTCCTAGAGTGCCAAGTGTTCCCCGGGTGTGAGCTCGGTTGTGGGTATTGCAACATTGCAGTCAACGGGTGTGAAAAGTTGAGAAGCGGCATAGACGGTCTTATCAAGGATGGTATCCTTCAGATTTCAACAACGACATCTACAAATCCAGCAATTCCTTTAACAACAGTTCCCGATTCTTCTACAACAGCAGCAACAATCATTCCTACCGATTCATCAATATCATCAGCAATGGCTCCATCCATCACTTCAACAAATCAAATGTCAACAACATCAGCATCCATGTTATTAGCAGAATCTTCTACAACGCCAACAAAAATCAACGAAGATGTTTCAACAGTCACAATCTATTATGACCCATCAGATGTTCCTCCCAGCAGCAATTTTCAACAACAAATCATGGCACCTCCTACCAGATCACCAGTCACAATTTACTATGATCCGCACACCGTTACAGTACCCTCCTCTGCAGCAGTCAGTCCAGTTACTATTACGGTGCTTGGACCCGTTCCTTATGAAAGCAGTAATGCCATACCTTGGCATTACGGCTCTGATCTTTATAGCAACGGGGAGAAGATCACTCTGGATTCATCAACCTCTTCTCCACAAATTGATAATGTTGGGGGAGGCGGAGGCTTCACTAGAAGCGGGCGCCTTTTTGCCTCACAAACACAAAGACCTAATGTTGAAGCAGAGGCTGCTGCCAAAGCAAAAGGAAAGAGTGTGGTACCTGAAGAGCCGACTGCCAAAGAAACTCAGAAGACATCTTTTGAACAAGATGTAGACGAGTTTATGAGAATCATAAAAAGAAGTGATTACAAGGTGGTGGATCCGCTTCACCAAACTCCCTCAAAAATCTCCATATTATCACTGTTGATGTGTTCTGAAGCTCACAGGAACGCATTGTTGAAAGTCCTGCACGTAGCATACGTGCCGGAGGAGATCACTGTTAATCAGTTAGAAACTGTGGTTGCGAATGTCAACACCAGTCATGGGCTGGGTTTTACCAATGCTGACTTAACAACAGAGGGACGTAACCACAACAAGGCTTTACATATCACCTTGGAATGCAAGGGTGCTGTTCTATCTCATGTACTGGTGGACACTGGGTCATCGCTCAATGTTCTACCAAAGAAAGCCTTGGTGAAGCTGGAGTATGATGGCTTGGCATTGCGTCCGAGTAATTTGGTGGTGAGAGCATTTGATGGCTCTAAAAGATCAGTGCTTGGGGAGATTGATCTGCCTGTGATGATCGGTCCGCAGACTTTTAAAACTACCTTCTTTGTGATGGACATACAGCCGGCCTACAGCTGTCTGTTGGGTAGACCCTGGATCCACGCCGCTGGCGCTGTTACGTCTACCATTCACCAGAAGTTGAAGTTCGAGTGGGAAGGCCAGATCATCACCATCTGTGGGGAGGAGGACATCTTTGTTAGCCAGCTGGCTACGTATAAGTACATTGAAATGGACGGAGAGATCCATGAAACCATGAGCCAAGGGTTTGAGGCCTTGAACATTAATGAAGCATCTGTTGTACTGGGAACTTCCATAACATCATACCAGCAAGCCCGGAAGGTTGTTGAGGAAGGTACCGCCCAAGGCTGGGGCAAGCTGCTGCCCGTGGAGAAGAAAGAAGACCGATTTGGGTTGGGTTACAAACCAACTCAACAAGATCAATCAGAGGCTGCAAAGGAGCCCAAGTTTGTCAGCGGGGGAATGCTCACCCCGGATGCTGTGAACAATTTGGAAGATGAGTCGGAAGATGAGCGCAACCTGGACAGCTGGATACGTCCAAGGATCCCGGGGAGCCAAGTCCTTAACTGGTCTTCCCAGGAAATTATAAGGGTTACTCCCGCAGAGTAATTATTATTTCCTGTATTTTAAAGCATGCATCAAGTCTTGCATCTTGCCCAAGATGTCAAGACTCATTTTGTAATCGGGCCATTTTGTATTTTGTGCAAAGATCAATTAATGAATATCAGGACATCTTTTGCAAATGAGTCTTTTCTTTTTCGCTCACTGTTTTTCATTTTTCACTTTTTGTACAAAAATAAAATGGCAATGTTTTTCAGAATAAAATAACTTCATTTTCACTTTTTCTAAATAAGATAAAACCGGTCACTAAAATAAACTAATCTAAACCCATGCAGAAAGTGCCCTCCAGATTGCACCGACAATCCAATCAATCAAGTTGATGAAGGGGTTGAAGAAGATTATGAGCTACCTGAAGAGCTAGCCAGGTTGTTGAGACAAGAGGAGAAGGTTATCACTCCTCATTAGGAGGAGGTCGAAACGGTTAATCTTGGTACAGCAGAAGAAGTGAAAGAAGTCAAGATCGGGGCCTGCTTACAAGATTCAGTGAAAGAGCAACTGATTGACATGCTTCGGGAGTATGTGGATGTTTTTGCTTGGTCTTATCAGGACATGCCAGGGTTGGACACCGACATTGTTATGCACAAGCTTCCTTTGAAGGAAGACTGCCCACCAGTAAAACAGAAGTTGCGCCGTACTCTCCCAGATATGGCAATGAAGATAAAAGAAGAGGTACAAAAGCAGTGGGACGCTGGTTTCCTTGCTGTGACTAGCTATCCGCCGTGGGTTGCTAATATTGTACCTGTTCCTAAGAAAGAAGGCAAGGTGAGGATGTGTGTGGATTATCGGGATCTGAACAGAGCCAGCCCGAAAGATGACATCCCTTTACCTCACATTGATGTATTGGTTGATAATACGGCTCAGTTCTCGGTGTTCTCCTTCATGGATGGATTTTCAGGATACAATCATATCAAAATGTCACCTGAAGACATGGAAAAGACAACTTTCATCACACACTAGGGAACGTTCTGTTACAAGGTAATGCCATTCGGCCTGAAGAATGCTGGTGCTACTTATCAACGGGCTATGGTAACATTATTCCATGACATTATCCATAAAGAAATTGAATGTTATGTGGATGACATGATTGCCAAGTCCCTCACAGAAGAAGACCACCTGGTGAATCTGCTGAAGTTATTCAAGCGTCTGAGGAAGTACCAGTTGAAGTTAAACCCCAACAAATGCACATTCGGGGTGCGATCCGGTAGGCTGCTGGGATTTATTGTAAGTGAAAAAGGGATTGAAGTTGACCCTGATAAAGTTAAAGCCATTCAAGAAATGCCTGCACCTAAGACTGAAAAAGAAGTTCGGGGGTTCTTAGGCAGATTGAACTACATTTCACGGTTCATATCTCACCTTACTGCGACCTGTGAACCTCTGTTCAAGCTGTTAAGAAAAGAACAAACGGTCAGGTGGAATGAAGACTGCCAAAGGGCTTTTGACAAAATCAAGGAATACCTACAGGAGCCTCCAATCCTTATGCCTCCCGTTGAAGGAAGACCTCTAATCATGTACTTGACAGTATTAGAAGAGTCAATGGGATGTGTGCTGGGCCAACATGACGAGTCTGGTCGAAAAGAGTATGCAATATACTACCTAAGCAAAAAGTTTACCGACTGTGAACAACGTTATTCACTGCTCGAGAAAACTTGTTGTGCTTTAGCGTGGGCTGCTCGCCGACTAAGGCAGTATATGTTGACCCACACTACCTTGTTGATCTCCAAGATGGATCCAGTCAAGTACATTTTTGAGAAGCCAGCACTTACCGGACAGGTTGCAAGATGGCAAATGATCCTCAAAGAATATGACATTCAATACACATCTCAGAAAGCCATCAAGGGCAATGTGTTGTCTGATTATCTTGCTGAGCAACCCATTGATGATTACCAGCCAATGAGATTTGACTTCCCTGATGAAGACATCATGTTCATAAAAGCAAAAGATCATGAAGAGCCTGTTCACACTGAAGGGCCTGACCCGGAAGAAGAATGGACTATGATGTTTGATGGGGCTGTTAATATGAATGGCCGTGGTATTGGTGCAGTACTCATTACACCTAAGGGAGTTCACATGCCTTTCTCGGCAAAAATCACCTTTAACTGCACTAACAACGAAGCTGAATACGAAGCTTGTATCATGGGTCTTGAGGAAGCCATTGACCTCAGGATCAAGACTTTGACCGTGTTCGGAGATTCAGCTCTGGTGATTAATCAAACCAACGACAAATGGTACACTCATCAGGATCATCTAATACCTTATCGGGATTATACAAGGAGGTTTATGACTTTCTTCACAACAGTCAAGCTTGAGTGTATCCCTCGAGATGAAAATCAGTTTGCAAATGCTCTGGCTACCATTTCATCTATGATCAAGGTTCAAGCTGCCAACTTTGTGCCTCGAATTTCGGTATCCAGGCTTGACAGACCAGCATACGTATTCTCAGCAGACCTTGCTAAGGATGATAAGCCTTGGTTCCATGACATTAAGTTCTTCTTGGAGGATCAAACATACCCATCCGGGGCATCTTCCGATGATAAGAAGACATTAAGAAGGCTGGCTGGTAGTTTCTTCCTGAATGCTGATGGTTTCCTGTACAAGAGAAACCTTGATATGGTACTTCTCAGATGTGTTGATAGGGCAGAGGCAGACTTGTTGATGCACGAGGTGCACGAAGGATCTTTTGGTACCCATGCAGGAGGACATGCAATGGCTAAAACGTTTTTGAGATCAGGCTATTACTGGATCACAATGGATGCAGACTGTTGTGCCTACGCCAGAAAATGCCATAAATGCCAGATTTATGCGGATAAAGTGCATGTGCCTCCCAATCCTTTGAATGTGATGTCTTCACCCTAGCCCTTTGCCATGTGGGGCATTGATATGATTGGCAAGATCTAACCGACGACTTCAAATGGCCACAGATTCATCCTGGTAGCCATTGATTATTTTACCAAGTGGGTTGAATCAGCTTCTTATGCAAATGTTACAAGGCAAGTGGTAGCCTGATTCCTGAAGAAAGACATCATCTGTCGGTATGGAGTGCCCGAGCGAATCATTACTGATAATGGTTCCAACTTGAACAACAAAATGATGGCAGAACTGTGTCGGGACTTCAAGATCCGACGCCACAATTCTTCTCCTTATAGGCCAAAGATGAATGGCGCTGTTGAGGCAGCTAACAAGAATATCAAGAAAATTGTGCAGAAGATGGTGGTCACCTACAAAGACTAGCATGAAATGTTACCATTTGCTTTGCATGGGTACCGAACGTCAATCAGAACATCCACTGGGGCAGCACCGTATCAGCTTGTGTATGGTATGGAGGCAGTCCTACCTGTTGAAGTTGAATTACCCTCCTTGCGGGTACTAATGGATGTTAAACTGAATGAAGCAGAATGGGTCCGATCCCGATACGAGCAACTTAATCTGATTGAAGAAAAGAGATTGGCTGCAATTTGTCATGGGCAGCTGTATCAGAAAAGAATGAAGAAAGCCTTCGATCAGAAAGTCAGGCTTCGGGAATACCAAGTAGGAGATCTTGTGCTGAAGAGACTCCTCCCTCCTCATACAGACCACAGGGGTAAGTGGACTCCGAATTACGATGGTCCGTTCATAGTAAAGAAAGTTTTCTCTGGCGGAGCACTGATGCTCAGTACTATGGATGGTGAAGACTTCCCGTCCCCTGTGAATTCAGATGCAGTTAAAAAATACTTCGCATAAAAAATGACCCGCTGGACATAAAAAACAGAATGTAAGTCCAGGCAAAAATAGGGCATCCCGGCGAGTCAAAAACAGAATAAAAGACTCGGGAAAAAATAAGGGAAAATAAATAAAAAAATGTACACCCGCTGAGTTGAAAAGCCACAGTGGACAACTTAGGCAAAAAAGGGTATCCCGGTGGATTGAAAACCCGAAAGGGCGATCCACGCAAAATAAGGGAATAAGCGAACAACTGCATTCTGAATTCGTCTGTATCACTTACAACATGGCAAGCTTCGAAAGGTTAAAACATCGGTCAGAATCAGCCTTCTTCAGAAAGCAAGCTGAGAAGAATGTCAAATGTCATACAAGTCATAGCAGAGGGAAGCTCCTTGAAGCGTCATCAACATTACCAACACCTTTTTTTTTCTCAATTTGTAACGATTTCCTCATTTCAGGGGATCCGTTTCTTTGACTGTATCTTGCCAATTCAGGGCACACAAATTAATAAAATCAGATTTTCAGTCACATTCCGTCTCGTACTCTTTTATTTGCAAAATGTCCGATGTCATTAATATATTGGTCGCATAAATACATATGCGTCTTTCTTGAAATACGTGCTTACAGGAAATATACTTACTCCCGAGAGTGTCTAAACTCTTATGATGGAATCCGGTAGATGATACCTCGGGATACTTGTACGTTTCTTTGTCATACAGGATTGCAGGTGTTCAAAGCGCAACATGGGGTACGGAAAAAAAATCCCCAGCAAGCTGTCAAATCATTATCTACTCGGTCTATCTTCCAATTAGCACCGGAGGTGCTTTCTCCCCAGCTGAGTTTCCTGTCATCATCCCTCCTCAACCAGGTGACAGACAAGGAACCATCTCCCCGCAGAGTTTCAACCTCTATCCAGAAGAGCAATGCCTGAAGATCTCACAACAGAGTGACGAAAGCTTCTACGGACCCCAACTGGGTCCCTCATTACCAAGATAGGTTTATCAATGACCTACTTCCCCATGCAGAGTCATATATGTCAGATCTATCAATGATCTTATCCCCAGCTGGGATATCCACTTCAAGCAGAGCATCCAAAGATCTTCACAGCAAAGGGATCCGAATCCCGGATTGGTATCTTTTGCATGATCATAGCATTCACATCATATTTTTCCCCCAGAGCGTAGCATTCCGTCTAATACGGAGCATTACGGCAAAAATCAAACATATTGCATAAATCATAAGCCATGTGTCGAACCGAACACCCGTAAATACCAACGTCAAATACTTCTCAAAACTCCCCAGCAAAATACTAAAGCATTTCCTTTACACTCACAAATACAATTACATGCTCCTTTTGGCACTCGTCTGTGTCATCATTCCCCAATAAAATTGCCCGAGCAAGCAGATGCTTATACATTACAGATGCTTCTTGACACTCGTCTGTGTCATATTCCCAGTAGAAAGCCAAAGCGTCCTCTTTGCACTAACAATACTCATGTGTACATATATCTATACACTTTTTTCCGACATCCGTCTGTGTCGCCTTCCCCAGCATAGTTGCCTAGGCACATTGTAAATCAAATACTTGTTTATAATACGCTTCTTCCGACACCCGTCTGTGTCGTGCTCTCCCCAGCAAGTTGAACACTCGTATGTGTCTCACCCATGTTTACTTATTTCAGATACTCGTCCATATCATCATCTCTGAACATGCGTCAAGCGTTTGCTTCCACTGATACTCGTCTGTATCATAGTCTTAAGGATGCTCGTCCGCATCTTTAATCTATACACCGTGTCAAACACTTATATCTTCATGAAGCTAGACACTTGTCTGTGTCTACCGTTCCCCAGAAGAATTCCCGGCAAATCTTGATAAAACTATTTCCTTTCTATCTGACATTCGTCCTATTGCATGATACCTTTCGGCAGCCGTACCCTGCCAGGTGATCATCCTTCACCTTCTTGAAGATCGTCCTTCATCATCCCCAGCGGAGTCTCTACTTATTAGAACCCCTTTCTATCTGACATTCGTCATATGTCATGATACCTCCCGGCAGCCGTACCCTGCTAGATGATCATCCTTCACCTCTTGATGATTGTCCTTCATCATTTTATCTGATGGTCATCCCCATCGTTGTTTTTGTTATCTGACATTCGTCCTATGTCATGATAAACCCTGAGAGCAGCCGTACCCTGCTAGGTGATCGTCCTTCACCTTTTGATGATCGTCCTTCATCACTTTATCTGATGGTCGTCCACATCGTCGACCTTCTCTATCCGACATTCGTCCTATGTCGTGATACTTTCGGCAGCCGTACCCTGCCAGGTGATCGTCCTTCACCACTAGATGACCATCCCTCATCTTATCCCCAACAAAGCAGCCGTCCCCTGCCAGGTGATCATCCTTCACCTTTGATGACCGTTCCTCATCATTTATTTCTTCGACCCGATGGTCGTCCCCATCATTTACCTTTAATCCCCAGAGAGTCTTGTTTCTTTACTTGATGGTCGTCCCCATCATGATACCTTTGTTTCACCAGCATGTCGGCCGTCCCCGTCGTCGCTTTTCCCCAGCAGTCGTCATCTACTCGACGGTCGTCCTCCGTCGCCCGCACTTTATAATCATACTTTATTTTCTTTTACAAATCTATATCCCTTTTCTTCTTCATTCAGTGAGTGCAAATTTTGGATTGTCTTTGATATTCAACCACAAGTTATCTTGTTTGCCTGTTAAGCCGTTGCTTACATCCTACACAGCTAACTCATGCTTGAATAGGGGAAGCTATAAACACCCCAAATTTGCCCTCACCAAGTTCACACCATGGCTTATGATCTTTTCATTTGCATAAGTTCAATCATAGCATCTCATATTGCATTTTTGTTGATTCAAAGCCATATGCATCTAGGATTTGTGATTTGAGCCATCCTTGAGCCATTTGAGCCACTCCAAAGGTCATCAATCACTTCAAAGGGGTCCATGTATGTTCAAGCATCATATTATATCCTCACAAGGTCAAGAAAGTCAAAGAATCACAAGAACTGAGAAAGGCATGGAAGCAGAGCCAGGTTTAACTGCACAGATGACCTAAAATTAGGGTTTTGATTTCAGAGGCCATAACTCCAAATTTTTTGGTCATTCTTGTTTATATTGGTCTCTATAGGTTATGAGGATCATGCATATCAATTTTCATGAAGAAATTCAATGGGGAAGGCATCTGATCAAGAGATGACTTCTTGAGCAAGTCAGTGGAAAATCAGGGCATCTGAGGCCCCCAATGACCCAACCAAAGGGGTTTCTCCATCATTTTGAATGTGTATGATCTTTATTTGATCTTATAAGAAGTTAGAAGTTCACAAAGTTGAAGAATTTCAAGCCATTTGCAAAGTTGCCTTTTTGGGAAAGTGACTTATAATGGAAACTTGCCATTTTGGGAAAGTTTTTCAACCTCCTCTTTTTGATTAAAAAATGCTTCAAATGAGAAAACTTTGGTCATGAAAGTTGTAGATTGGATCATTCCCTTTTCAAAAAGTATAAGAACTCATTCTAATTCTTTTTGAATCAAAAGTTATGGCTTGGCAAAGTTGGCAAAAATCACATAATTTCATGTTTTACACCAAAGAGGCATTTTGCAAAATGGTATGATAAGGCATTCTAAAGGCTTAAAATGTGCACAAACACTTCACAACATGCTCATGTGACCTCTAAAGATCAGAATTTGCCCAAGGATTTTGCATTTTGGTGCCTTGAACTTCAAGAATTTCCAAAGGGGCCAAGCTTCCCCAAATTTGCAAAATGCTCCATAACCCTTCACCCACTTGAGCCAGCTCACAAAATACGATTTCATGACATCCCTTGATCTTTGCTGTGCATGGCCATGCCCCTATCTCAGCCTCCCACTTGCCCATACCTCAAGTACAAGTCAAGTTGACATTTTGGAAACTTACCCATACCAATCACCATAGGCCACCAACAACTCTCTGACCTATCCAAACTTGATACATGGACCAAAAGCAACTCAACATACCACACAACACAAGCTGAAACCTCCCATAACACAGCATTCACCAAAATCCTCTCTTATGCATTTTCATTCGAATCTCTTCACACAAGCCTCAAACCTCAAAACAAACTGCATAGAACAACTCACCATGACCCTCTGATCATCTTCCAACCATCATTTGGCCCTGAAACCACCCCAAACAGAAATACGATTTTCCACTCCCTTTGGACAGAACTTCATCAATCTCACAAACCAGCCACAATACACTCCAACTAAGCCTCAAAGCTTCCTCAGGAATATCATTGGAGCCATTTTGAAGCAAGGAAGCAGTCAGAAAGCCCCTGGATTGAAAGCTCCATCTCAGGTAGCCATGCAAATCATTTTTTCCAGAAGCTCTATTTTAAGTTATTAAATGGTTAAGCTTGTTCCCCTGAATGCAATAAACTTTGAATTTTTGAAAATGATGAAGAAATGAGGATGTATGGTCTGCCTGAAACTTTGCCAATGAAAATGGTTTTGTTTGTTTCTCTTGATTCATGGAAAATAAATGGATTTTGTTTTCCCTTTTAGAATGTTTAGTTGAGTGAATCTGGAGATTTTGATGAGTTTTAGTGAGGTTTTGAGAGAGATGGGATGAAGGTCTCGCCGGAGAAGACGACCGGAAGTCTTCTCCGACCACCTGAGGGTCATTAACCCTAATCTGAGTAATTAGCCAACTTTGAATGTAGGCCTTTGGATCCCTCTTCCCGCGCGCTGTGAACGGCCCAGATCTTTTAGTTTAGCCCTAATCCGTGTCATTAACAATAATTAATTAGGTTTAATTTGAATTTAGTCAGTTTGAATAACAACCTTAGGATCTGGCGCCAGTCAATTCCCTCCAATTCCATTTGAATCTCAGCCTCAGGATTTGCATACTTCTCCATTTATTTAATTTCATTTTCATTTTCATTGTATTTATTTTCCACGAATTTTTAAAAATAGCAAAACACACTAAAAAATTCTGAAAATTTGTGTCAAACCCTTTATTAATTTTCAGAACCCAAAAATATTTTTATTTTTATTTTTTGCATTAAAAATTATTTTTAAATAATTTAAATGTTTATTTTTAATTAGTTAATGGAAATTAATTAATTAAAAATGCATTTAGGTATTTAAAAATCACCAAAAAATTTACATTGCATTTTAAAACATTTAGAAACATTATCAAACTCTCAAAACAAATTTCTTTTTGGTTCTTGACCTATTTTGACCTTTTTCATTGGAATTAAATTTATTTAAAGGCAATATTTGGGTCCTAAATTAGAAAAATTCATTCTGCCTAACCATGAAGAGTTTGATGATGGTTCTTCTTGCATTGCATCCTTCAGATCATGTAGTTTCTAGGGTAAAATTGGTTTGAATTTATCTTTCATTTTCAATTTGTTTTTCATTTTTCATTGTGAGGTATCCCAAAACCCTAGTTGACTTGAGAAAATCATAACTCCCATTAGGTTAAGAGGTAGGTCCCCTCCTTTGGGCAGTGAACTTGTGTAGGGTTAGGGTTACTTTAATCCCATTTTCAATTTTTTATCATGTCATTTGCTTCTGATTTTTATTTTTGTATTGCATGTTATGCATAAACCCTAATTCTTGCTTTCCTTTGCATCCATTTCTCATTTGCTTGCATATAGGAACTTGCCATGACATTTTGTGCATCCATATGACATATAAGGCATCTTAGGACCTATTAGAATCATATTTGATCATTGCATCTTTCATTTGCCATGTTTTGCATTCATTCCATTTCATGAACTTTCATGATTCAAAGCATGCTTCATTTGCATCCTCCTCCATGTATGATTATCCACCACTCTTGACATGTGTTTGCATCATCTCTTAGCATCATTAGCATCATGTTTATGCTTCTGATTTTGGTTTGCATCATTGCATTTCATCTCATTTTCATTTCATTTCATTTCCTTTGCTAACTTTTCAGGTGGTAAGTTGTTTTGAGAAGTGAATTTGCCTCCACTTCTCACAATCTCTTCTCATCTCTCTTATGCATCATTGCTGAATTTTACCTTTGTATTAGAGTGAGCTTGCTCATTCATGTTCATATTTTACTTTCTTCCTTCAGACAACTTGTCTTCTTAAGTGAAGCAAGTTGTCTTGCTTCTCTCTGCTTCTTTCTCCTTTCATCTGCTTCTTTCCTGGTGGCTTTTCTCCTGGAGATCTTTTGCAAGCCTCATTAACCCTAGGAACAACCAAGAATAATCATGATTAGGGTTTGATTAGTCCCCCCATTAGTTCTTACCTTTGTGTCATCTTTGAGTCTTCTCTTCTCATCTCTTAATCAAGGACTAAACCTTAAAGGCTTTAAGGCTTTGTGATTAGGGTATGCCTGCATCTTTATATTAGGATGGAGTGTATAACTTTAATCCTAAGTGTTAAACCCTTAATTGTTTAAATCCTTTAATCAATCCACTTAATAATCACTAAGACATCAAGCTTGTAACTTGGGCCTTGCATTAGGGTTCTAATTCTTCCTTAATTGGTTAAGAAGGACTAACCCTAGTGTTAATGGACAAGTCCCCCTCAAGCTGTCTTACAAACAATAAAAATCACTTTTTAATCTTACCATTAACTAAAATCCATCTAATAAAGGTTTGTTTTGTCATGAGGTTAATCCCTAATCATGGATTATGTTGAGGAGCCTTTCTCAGCTTAAATGTTCTCATCTATTATCCTTCTATTAGGATGGTGTAATGGGTCCATTAAATCCTTGATTATGGCTTAAACTCATTACTTAACACTAAACAAAAAAACAACAAAAACATCTAAATAATTGCAAGTAGGTTAATGATCTTAATCCTACATCAGGGTGATTAAGTGTGAGGTGTCTACTTCATACTTAAGGTAATTTCATTACCCCTAATCAGAGAGAGGATGTGGTGAGTTTACTAACCATTGGTTTAGGCTTAAGCTCATTAACTTTTGACAAATCCAAAAGCAATAAAAGATTGAAAATACCAAAACAAACAATAATCGTCTCCTCTGGGATTCTTTTCTCATCATCTTCACTCACAAATGAGAACTCGCTTCTTCCGTCTGTTGCAAGACATTTTGCACCTGAGCCAGACAGGTCATACACTTGAGCATAGACCAGTAAGTAGTTCACAAGTCAATTTATCTTTCAGTCTCTTTGGGTCGAACTACGGTGTTCTGACTTCCTCATTGCACGAGAGGATACGTAGGCATAACTTAACAGTTATCGAACAAAAGTATCTGTATATTCCCCCTCCTTCCAGCATTATTCTTAAAGCCTCATAGTCTTGAGCTTCATTCTTCTCTTACACTGACACTTCTCTCATGCACTTCACATTTTTCTTCTACACTGACACTTGCATTTTTTTCCAGCTCTGATACACAGATTGCACTGACACTACCCCTTTAAAACACAAATCTTTCAAGCGTGGATCCTGTCGAGTACGACGGACAATCTGGGTGCTAATACCTTCCCAGGTTGTAACCAACCCCCTTTCTCAGTTTCTCTGGTTCGCAATCGTCTTATCCATATCCTTTCTTAGGTTTATGCAGCATTACCCTTCCTTAGGGATAAAAATGCCTAGCTGGCGACTCTATTCATTCTTTTCCTTTCGCCAACCGTTCGCGTCTGTACCCCATTTGACTTAGCCTCATTTGGTGGGAGAGACAAAAGTGAAGGAAAATTCTTCATCCCCAGCTGGAATATCTCCTTACTGAATAGATTTATCAGTAATCTGTTTCCCCAAGCAAAATCATATGTTTTGTCAGATCTACCAAAGATCTCATCCCCAGTTGGGATTCTCCTTCAAGCAGATTAGCCAGAGCTCTTCGCGGCAGCGGGATCCGAATCCTGAACCGGTTTTCTTTTGCATAATCATAGCATTCGCATCATTATTTTCCCAAAGCGTAGCATTTCGTATAATACGGAGCATTATGACAAAAATCAAAAATATTGCATGATCACAAGTCAGGTTCGAATCAGTCACCTGTAAATATCAGCAGTACCTCTTCAGCAACATACAGGATACATCCCTTGCACATAAAAGCCAAAGCATCCCTTTGCACTCTCAAAATACAGATACATACTCCTTTTGACACTCATCTGTGTCATCATTCCCCAGTAAAGTAGCCAGAACATTTTCTACCATAAGATACTGGTCCTTCTCGACACTCGTCTGTGTCATCTCAATTTCCCCAGCAGAAAGCCTAAGCATCCCCTTTGCACTAACAAATACATATTCGTAATACATTTTCTCTCTTGACACCTGTCCGTGTCACCCATCCCCAGCACAGTTGCCCAAACACTTGTTGTAAACCAAACACTTGTTTATACACTCTTGTTGACACCCGTCTGTGTCATCCTATCACCACAGATTGTCAGAATACCTTTTACACTCATAAGTTCATAACTTATACACTTTTCCTTTTGACACTCGTCCGTGTCATTTCTCCCCATCAAGTCGAACACCCGTCCGTGTCTTGCTCATGCTTCACAATACTTGTTTTTACATATACAGATACTCGTTCGTATCTTTTATACACACTTATTTCCCCACAGAGTCAACACTTGTCCGCGTTCTTTGTTAACCAGTTGGTACACGTCCGTACCATCATCTCTGAACGTGCGTCAGCGTTTGTTTCTACCGATACTCGTCCGTATCGTAGTCTTGAGGATGCTCGTCCACATCTTTAATCTATACACAACGTATACCTTTTGTTTCTTGGATGTGAGCACTCCTCCGTGTTCATCGTTCCCCAGTAGAGTAACTTTCCTCTTATCTGACATTCGTCCTATGTCATGATACTTTCGGCAGCCGTACCCTGCCAGGTGATCGTCCTTCACCTTTGGATGACCGTCCCTCATCCTTTCCCCAGCGGAGTCTCTATTATTGGAACCATTTTCTATCCGACATTCATCATATGTCGTGATAAGGAGCAGTCGTCCCCTGCTAAGTGATTGTCCTTCACCTTTTGATGATCGTCCTTCATCATTTTATCCGATGACCGTCCCCATCGTTGATCTTTTTATCTAACATTCGTCTTACGTCATGATAAACCCCGAGAGCGGTCGTACCCTGCTAGGTGATCGTCCTTCTTCTCTTGATGATCGTCCTTCATCATGCATATCCGATGGTCGTCCCCATCGTCGACCTTTTTCTATCCGACATTCGTCATATGTCGTGATAAAGAGTAGCCGTCCCCTACTAGGTGATCATCCTTCACCTTTGATGACCGTCCCTCATTTTTATTTCATTTATTCTTTAACCCGATGGTCGTCCCCGTCGTGGTCCCTTTTCCTTTTCCTGATGATTGTCCTTCATCAGTTTAACCCGATGGTCGTCCCCATCGTTGTTTACTTTTACTTTATAACCCTGATGGCCGTCCCCATCATTTCCTTTACTCTTTAATCCAGAGAACCCTGTTTCTTTGCTTGATGGTCGTCCCCATCATGATCTCTTTATTTTCCCAGCATGTTGGTTGTCCCCGTCATTGCTTTACTTATCACTTTATCCCCAGCAGTCGGCCTCTGCTCGATGGTCGTCCTCCATCTCCTTGGTAATCATAATTTACTATATTTTACAATTTATATCCATTTTCTTCTTCTCCCCATTGAGTGCAAATTTTGGGACTGTCTTTGATATTCAACCACAAGTTATCTTGTTTGTCTGTTAAGCCAGACGCTTACATCCTGCACAGCTAACTCATGCTTGAATAGGGGCAGCTGTAAACACCCCAAGTTTTCCCTCACCAAGTTCACACAATGGCTTGTGACCTTTCATCTTTGCATTAGTTAAGCATATCATCTCATATTGCATTTTTGTTTCATTGCATTAGTCCAAGTTCATCTGCATCTAGGGTTTGTGATTTGAGCAATCCAAGGATCCATCTGAGCCACCCCAAAGGTCTTCAATCATCTCAAGAGGTTCCATGTATGTTCAATCATCATATTATATCCTTCAAAGATCAATGAAGTCAAAGAATCACAAGAAATGGCAAAGCATGGAAGCAGAGCTAGGGTTTAACTACAAAGATGACCTGAAATTAGGGTTTTGGTTTCAGAGGCCATAACTCCAAAATATTTGGTCATTCTTGTTTCTAATGGTCTCAATATGTTATAAGGATCATGTGTACCAAGTTTGATGAAGAAATTCATTGTGGAAGTCATCTGTTCATTGGGTAACTTCTTGAGCAAGTCAGAGCAAAATCAAGGCATCTGAGGCCCCCCAACATGGAACCAAAGTGGATTTTTCATCAAATTGGATTTATATGATCTTTATTTGATCATTGAAGTGCTTAGACGTTAACAAAATTGAAGAAAAGTGAGCTAAAACCAAAAGTTGCCAAAAATGAAAATGACTTGTAATGTAAACTTTCCATTTTGGGAAAGTTTTACAACCTCCTCTTTCTCAACCAAAAATGCTTCAAATGAAAAATTGTTGGTTATGAAAGTTGTAGATTGGATCATTCCCTTTTCAAAAAGTAAAATAACAAGATCTAACTCATTTTGGAACTCAAGATATGGCTTGTCAAAGTTGGCAAAAATCCCATAAATTTCAAGAATGCACCAAAAGGGATTCTTTGCAAAACCACTTGCCAAGGCTTTTGGTGACTTCAAACACACTTCAACGTATCATAAAATCATAGTGCATTGCCTTAAGATCAGAATTTCCCAAGGAATTTCAAGATTTCATGCCTTGAACATCAAGAATTCTCAAAGGGGCCAAAACTTCACATATTTGCAAAAGGTCCCATAACTTTGCTCCCACTTGCTGCATTGCCCCAAGACTGATTTTGTGTACATCCTTGAACTCAGCTGCACCAGGACATGCCAAAAAGCCAGCTAAACCCTTGCCCATACCTTAAGTACAAGAAATGTTGACTTTATGCAAAATCACCCATACCAATCACAACAGTCCACCACCCACTCTCTGCCCAATCCAGACACTACAAGCATGCCCTAAGGACTCATTTTCATAACACACACAAGCTGAAACCTCCAAGAACTCAACATTGCCAAAAAAACTCCCTCTTGCATTTTCCTTCGAAACTCTCAGCTCACTCACTCAATCTTCAAACCAATTCCACCATTCATCTCAAAATCATCCACTGATCACAAACCACCCATTAAAATAGCCAAAAACACCCCATACACCAAACACGATTTCTGACCAGTTGGATTGCTACCACTCAAACCAGCCATTCTCAAAGCTTTCCAAGCATTGCAACTTCTTCAGGGAGGTCTTTAGAGCCATTTTGCACCAAGGAAGTGGACAGAAAGCTTAAGTGTGAAAAGCTTCATCTCAGGTAGTCATCTGAATTCATTTTTCCAGAACTTCTCTTTTATGTTACAATATGAAAAAGCATGCTTCACTGATCACTCTGAGCTTTGAATTTTTGAAAATAGTTTAGAAATGAGTATGTACTGAACCTCTGAAATTTTTGCCATTTTTGATTCTTTCTTCGAATCTTGTTTATGAGCATGAATAAATGTGTTTTGAGTGTGGATTTGAGCTTAGGAGAGTGAGAGGGTTTGATCTGGAGCTTTAGAGCTCCAGAAATGACCTAGGGATAGAGTTGGAAGTTTTTAGGGGAGGGTGTCACCGGAGAAGACGACTGGAGCTCTTCTCCGGTGACATGAAAGTCATTAATTGTTTTAATTAGGGTTAGGGCAAGTTTTGAATTGTGGTCGTAGGATATGAGCTTCCCGCATGAGATGAGTGGCCAGGATTGTGTCATTAATATTTAATCTGGATTATTTAAATAATTAATTGAGATTAGTTAAGTTTGAATGCTATCCGTTAGATTGCGCGCCAAGTCAATCCCAAAATCCCCATAATCAGCCTGAACCATTGGATGCACATACTTCTGTTTATTCTAATTTTTATTTCATTTTTCTCATTTAATTTTATACCATTTATTTAAAATAGCTAAAAAATCCCAAAAATAATCTTATTTTGCATTTTGACTTCAAATAAATTTCTCAGCCCAAAAATAATTTTATTTTTATTTTTTGCATTTAAAAATCATTTTTTTAAATATTTAAATGTTTATTTTAATTAATTAATGAGAATTAATTAATTAAAATATCATTTAGGTTTCTAAAAATCCTAAAACAATTCCCATTGCATCTTTAAACATTTAGAAACATTATCATACCATCCAAACAAATTTCTTTTTGGTTTCGAACCATCTTTGACATTTTTCTTGAATTTAGGGTTTATAAAATTCACATTTTAGAACCCTAACTTCAAGAATTATTTTCTGCCTAACCAAGAATAGTATGACAATGGTTCTTTTTGCATTGATCTTCATTTGACATTTAGTTTCTAGCATAATTTTGTCACAAATTTCTTCTGCATTTTTTAATTGATTTACATTTTTTTCCCTTTAGGTACCTTAAAACCCTAGATAACTTAGAAAAATCATAACTTTCACTAGGTTAAGAGTTAGGTCTTCTCCTTTGGGTGTGATATCATATGGGGTTAGGGTTCTTTTGATTGCATTTTCAATTTTGTATCTTGTCATTTGCTTCTGTTTTTGAGTTTTGCATCTCATGTTGCATGAAAACCCTAATTTCTCATCTTCCTTTGCATACATCTTGCACATTCTTGCATTCATGAACTTGCCATGACATTTTATGCATTTACATGACTTATAAGACATCATAGGACACATTAGAATCATGTTTGATCATTTCTTCATCCATTTGCCATGATATACATTCATTACATTCCATGAACATTCATGAACTTTCATGCATCTTACATGCTTTATTTGCATCCTCATTATTTGTATGATCATCCATAGCATTTGGTATGTCTTTGCATCATCTTTTAGCATCATTTGATTCATGAATATGCTTCTGGTTTTGGTTTGCACCCTTGCATTCATTTCATTTCATTTCATTTCTTTATGCTAACCATTTTAGGTGGTAAGTAACTTGAGAAGTGAATTTTCCTTCACTTCTCATCTGTCTTTCCATTCTTCTTATGCATCCTTGCTGCATTTTGCTTTTGTTTTATAGTGAGCTTGCTCGTTCATGTTCCTCCTTCACTTTCTTCCTTCAGTCAACTTATCTTCTTAAGCGAAGTAAGTTGACTTGTTTCTTCTGCTTCAACGTATCTCTTGCAAGCCTCATAAACCCTAGGAACACCCAAGCATGATAACAATTAGGGCTTGATTAGTCCCCCCATTAGTTTTACCTTTGTGTTTTCCATTGTGTCTCTCTTCTCATCTCATAATCAGAGACTAAACCTCTAAGGTTTTAAGGCTTTGTGATTAAGGTTATGCCTGCATCTTTCTCTTAGGATGGAGTGTATAACATTAATCCTAAGTGTTAAACCCACAATGTGTTTAAATTTCTTAATCAATCCACCTTAATAATCACTAAGACATTAGCTTGTAACTTGGGCCTTGCATTAGGG